>CM066988.1:64643476-66031649 GCA_033977485.1 Hydrangea macrophylla
ATTTTGGATACCTTAAATAAGGTTTATGCTATTGATGAGCAAATGGTAGTACTCTAAATTGGTATCACCTACATGAGAATGGAAGTAGGGTTGATTCTATGAGAATTTTAAAGGCTTGATTCTCTAAACGTTCTCATGAATAAGGGTCATGTTCAAGATTAAAATTAATACAACCGAATAAATTAACGTGTATAAGGATATATGATGTGTTATCTAGTGTTGCTTTACACTAAAATGTTGAACAGTTCAATATTTACCGTACACTGCTTCACTGAGTAAATCCAGTAGATATACACTAAGGGAAAGTTCAAGTCCAAAAGACACTCTTCTAACATCTCGCAAATCCGTGAATTGCTCTTGTAGTTTTATTGTATTTTGTATTTTGTTTAGATAGTCAATACCATTCACTTGTTGGGGATTGTTAGATTCGTAGTATGAATGAGAGCTTATAGAAGTTTAAGGGGATCTTAAAGATCGCTACAGTCAAGCTCAATGCTTCGGGAAAGGTTTGGAACACTAAGTTTTAAATTTCAGGCAGAGAAGTGTTGGACCTGACGACCGTACCTAGTTTTTGAAAAGTCACAACTTTTCATATTGTAATTTTGAATTTGTTCGAACTTCGTATGTTCTAATGGCTTCTAAATGTGTATATACAGATATTAACATAGTTTATGGGTGTTGGGACACAACCGTTTATGTAAAGAAGCATCTCTTACCCCATATGCACCTCTATATATACATTATAGTTGGTTATTTTGAGATATACTTTGTCCATATTTTATCTCTTCTTCTTCACCTATTCTAGAGTAATTTAAAAGCATTTTATATACACAAATTCTACACAATATAATTGAGTTTTTTGCCTCAATTATATACTCCCTCCGTCCCATATTAAGAGTCTCTTTTGGAAATTCCAACTTATTAAGGGGACAAATTTGATTTTGGTGAGATTTTTAACTTTCCAATATTGCCCTTTTTGAAATTCAAAATTATAGTGTCAAATCAAAAAAAAAGAGGGAAGAGTTGGATATAATAAAGGACAAATTTGAAAAGTGTGTATTAAAGTACTTTGACTTTTCAAAGAGGACTCTTAAAATGAGACATCAAAAAATGGCATCAAAGACTCTAAATATGGGACAGAGAGAGTAGATCGTAGTATCCTCAAGAACGATACGTCATAATCCACTAGTAATCGTGTATGAGACGTAAATTCATTTTTCGGACAGCGCAATACTTGCATGTTTGATCTTAGTTACTGTATTTATTGAGTTTGTTATACATATAATCCAACTATCACATATTTCTGTGATTAAAGATGTATAGAACATAGAGAGCAACCAGATTTGTAGGCAACTTGCCCTAAAGAATAAATTTTCCCCCATATGTGAATTAGAGTAATGGTATGCTTTTTAAAATTTTTATTTCAAAATGCTTTCTAAATACATGTGGTACTGAGCCTGCTAATTTTTTATTGGAAGATGTTAAAGTGACCCCACAGTGATCCGACTTACAATCTACTAAATATATTGAGAAATATTTGGGATGAAAAATTTGAGAAATATAAATATACGAATAAAGCTGACCTGTGTTGGGAAATCTGTATAGATCCTTTGTTTTTGGATATTTTAGGTAGTTTACACTTCACTTCACCTCTGAATGACAGATAGATGCATGCTAGCACTTGAAGACAAATAGTCATAAACAAACAAACATACAAACATACAAAAAAAAAATATTATATTCTTAAGTTAGAAAGAAGGTCAAATGACATTAAACACCTTTTTACTGTAGTCAATTATTCAAACAAGGGTATAAAGTATTATTTGGCATTTGAAAGAAAAATGAAAACAGAGTTAATAATCGTATAAGTGAACTGGATATTACTTCTCAAGAGGAGGCACTCACTTCATGTCCTCAACGAACCTCAATTCTGCTTTTCTTTGACAACCCATGGGAAGCTAGGATTTGATTTAGGGGCACAAACTTATACCGGTTTTTTTTTTTGGTAGCCCTTGTCCCAAAATTTTGTAATAGCAGTACTATAAATTTGAATCTGTAGGATTTAAAAATGAGTAATATTTGGGACACAACCTTCATACAACTTTCATACAACCTCCCCAAAAGATGTGTCTATCTCTCTCCTGTTATGTCACTGGACCCCACAGTGACACAGGAAAGAGATAGACACATCTTTTAAGGAGGTTGTATGAAAGTTGTATGAAGGTTGTGCCCCAAGTATTACCCTTTAAAAATTGTAATCGTGTTGTAGATTTCATACATAGTGGGTCGAAGTGTAAAACATCAATATTCAAAGACATACTATATATACTCTATTAGGGTGTGATGGGTTCGATTTAATCGATTTTTGGGAGGTTTTAAAACCGATCAATTGGTTTTTAGGGGTAATTTTTTAGTTTGGTTAATTCAGTTAGTTGGTTCAGTCCAATCGGTTTTGTTGACACTTCTACTCTCCATACTTTTTCAAAAAAAAAAAAACATACCTTACGTATAAAATCCTTAATATGTTTTAAATGAATTTCTATAAGGTCTTAAATACTCAAGTCTAATCGGTTAAATAAGATGTTTATTTGAAAAATAAGAACAGAAGTGAGATTTCAATGTTTAAAAAGATAAATCAAAATTTTAAAGGAGCACAAATGCATACAATATAAAATACATAAGATAAAAATAAATTTGAAAAGTTGGATATCACATGTATGGCTAAAAGTTTGGTTTTCTATTTAATTATATCTTTTATCATACCATACTCATTTTTTTTATATGCTTCTTTTTCCATCTTTTTCTTGAACAAAAACTTTAGGTATCATGAATTAATTTATCCATTAAGTTACTTTATATTAAAAACACTTTACTAATCAAGAATTTATCTTTTGTGACCGTCATAGCTATGTAACTTCCACAGTGCTTTAAGTATTTTGGGAGTCCTATGTGCATGAATTTTACAGTAGTTAAGAGATCACAATGACTGTCCATCACACAATACATGCACGTTTCCCATAGAAATGATTTAACTTCTCCTCTTTTACTATTTTAATGAACTCAATTTTAGTCAACTAGGATTGTATCTACTTTGTCCATTCCTGGTTGAGTGAAGTTCCAGCTTAGATTTTTCCTACACTTTGTACATGAGGTCTTTAACCCAATTAAAAAAGGTCCGAACACTTCCCATAAAAAAAAAAAAAAAAAAAAAAAAGTTCGAACACTTGTGCTTAGGGATGGCAATGGGGTGGGTTTTTCGGGTTCCCCGCCCCGCCCCGTCCCTAATAGGTAGGGTATGGGGGGGCTTAATAGGGTTAGGGGCGGGTATGGGGGAGGTTTTTAAAACCCGGGTCGGGGTCGGGGTAGGGTCAAAAAACCCGTCCCCGCCCCGAATATACTTGTATTTATATTTTTACCCCTCAATAGTTATGTGTATTACCATTTAAAAAAAAAAAACTGCACTATTATGGAACTAATTGGGTAAGTTAAAAAAAATTGCACTATTAGAGAAAAAAATACATTAAAAAAATTATTTTTTCAATTTGTGTACCAAAAAAAAAACATAATCAGGGCGGGGCGGGGGCGGGGGCGGGGCGGGGGGAGGGTTTACTGAAGCGGGGCGGGGGCGGGGTATGGGGGCCCCGTCCCATACCCGCCCCGTTGCCATCCCTACTTGTGCTAAGAGAAGAGAAATCTATCCAAGTTAAAATAAAAAATAAAAAATAAAAAAAAATACACCTTTTTCTAAAAATATGAGACCAACATGAGCCTGTTTGTGTTGTTGTAAGTGTGTGTGTATATATATATATATATTTTTTAATAATTGTTGATAATTGATTATGGAAAGAATGGTGTAGTTTACTCGATGAATATATTAGAAAAAATAGTCATAAACAAAAATCATAGACAAATGAAGGATTTGGAATCTACATTTTGAAACGGCAATTCAAGTGGATTAAGCAACGTTTCTAAAAGGAAAGCCTTCCTTATACTCAATATTTATTGCTTCATCTAAAAGATTTTGCTAATTAATGCAGTTAATCAAAGCACAGTTTGCTTCATTTCAAATATTTTGTCGATTGATGTTATGATGCAAAGTAACATTGGCTATTAGTTAATGCAACCATCCACCTCCACATTTATACCCACTAATTTGAGATGTTAATTGACATTCAATTAAATTTGGTTGAAATTTGAAGAGAAAAAATAGTTATTTTATATGACTAGTTAGTCAAAATATCTAGCTAAGTGAGTAATTTGATAGAGTCGAAAAATAAGATTTGATTAATTAAGCCATTTTAACCCCAAGGGATAGACCAAGTGGTTGGGGGATTCACTACACGTCTCGTTAGGTCCTAGGTTGATGAGAAAGTGAAAATTTATCAACAATATTTTTTGAAAGTATTAACGTTTGAAGAAATTAGGCATGTGCTGACACTCCATTTTGTCAGCTATTAGATTTAGGAGACCCATAGCTTGATGGTGCATGATGATTGAAAAAGACTTGAAAAGAACTTCCAGAAGTTAGTTCTATGCTCAAAATACTCAGAAAGTAGTACAATAGACCAAAATGCCCCTGAAAGCCCAAACGCTCCAAGATTTGGACTGAAAGTTCTGAAAATACACTAAGTCAAAAGAAAAGTGAAAAAAATGAGTTTTAAAGTAAAATCGGATAAAATTGTCAGCCCCCAAGGACTCCCAAAAGTCTCGAAAGTTTCTGGAAAGTCCTCGTTGATTGGTTTGACCAGGGTTTGACCAAAATCGTCTAAATTCGCCCGAAAGTTTCAAAATCACCCTGGATCATGTGATAAGTATTGAAACAAGTTTTAAAAGAAAACCGGACGAAAATGTCAGCTCCTAGGAACTCCAAGAGGTTCCCAGAACATTCGGAGGTCTCCGATTTGACTGGTGTGACCTAAATTGACTCGAAAATTGAAGAACTGTATTATTTTTTAAATATTTTTCATGGATATTAGAGGTCAATAGCTTCCCAATAGTATACTGCATGTAATTTCTGGATTTAAAATGGATTTATTATTTAAGGAAAAAAAAAAAAAACGATCAAGTTGACTTTTATCGCGAATATTGCAAAATTTTTCAAAGTGACATATCTCTGAACTATTTTTTTTTATTTATGTAAAGTATACTCCATTACCTTTCCAACGGTATATCACAAGCTCAGTTTGGATTTTGTACGCATTTTCTGTGAATTCGAACAAAATATGGCATTTTTGCGAATACCAGAACCTCTGGGGGCCTAAATGGAATTAATGGCTCGTCTAGGGAGCAGTGCCGCTGTGGCATAGGCCCAGTGCCGCTGCACCACTCTCCCTCAGAACTCCCATTTTTTTAATTTTAATTTGGGGGTCCAAATTGAATAATTGAAAGTCAAAACGACATAGTTGCTTGTTCATAGATGTTTGGGACCAATGGGAGCACTTTTTAAAATCCAAACTCCCCTCCCCAAAAAAAAAAAAAATTGGCTTATATAAACCTCCCTTGTCTCTTCATTTGAGGGGTGGCAAATGCAAAGTTTAGAAAAAAGTTGTAGAGAGATGGAGATAAGGTTAGAGTAGAGAAAGTGTGCTTCTTTAACTAATTTTCTATTAAAAAAAAAAGTGAGTTCCAAACTTGTTTTCTTTCACTACTCCTCTTTATACTTTACATTCAATACACCCAATCACCATTTTTTAGTATTTATGAGTTAGGAATCTACTTCCATGTCCAAATGTCACCACATATGAGTGAAATACCAAGCTAAAAGTCCAATATCTCAATGATTATTATGTTTTGATTGTTATTTGATTGCTTGTTTACTTTAATGTTCTTCTCTCTTTACCTCATTTCTTATTTATTTTTCTTTGATTTGTTGCTTGTTTATCATCATCTAGATTAGGCATGTTAATGGACTGGATTTTGGCCCAGATCCGATCCGGATCCAGCACTTTTTGATGGATCTGAGCTTTTGTTAAAAGATCCATATCCATATCCAGATCCGTTTAGTATGTTAGGTTGGCGGATCATATATGGTTTTGTGGTATCCGATCCGCCTAAGATCTGGATCTGAATAAGAATAAGAATAAACTATGCACAAAAAATATACATACAATACACTAGATAAAATTACTATTATATATAAAATTGAACAACATATATAGTATATACTAGATTATACATATTTACTTTCAGTGGTATATTATTTTGATTTAAAGATAGACTTTTTTACACATAATCAAGTGTATTGCCATAGAGAAAAATAATAAAAATAATAGTTTCTATGGTAATACTAGAATACATATAAGCATCTAAGTTGCCGTTTAAGATCTGACAAACGGATCCGAATATCCAGATCTGATCAAATCTGGATATGAATTAAATAAGGCAGATCTGACGGATAAATAGATTGGATCTGGATAGTTGAATTGCTAACAAATATGAATCTGATTTGTGTGGATCCGGTCCAGTTAGTATTTTCCATGAGTTTGAGGGGAGTGAATCCTTATGGATAGTAGCTCTTAACTCCAAAAACATGTTTATAGATGATGATTCCAACCTCAATACTTTTTAAGTTTTCTTGAAGTCATGTTCCAAAGAAAATAATGTTTTGCCAATAATCTTGGAAGTTCTTGATATGAGTTTAATGTTGATATTTCAAGTGGTTATAATCTCCATTTAGTGCTGAAAATACACTCTCAAAATCCCCTTTACAAAACTCCCACATTTTGATTCCAAGAAATAAATGTTTGTTTTCTCAAAAACCCTCAAAACAGTCAGGTATTCTACTTGAAAATGGTATTCTAGATTCAATACTTAATGGATGATCATCCTACCATTGGAAAGTCTTACTAACTCATTAAGGAATGACCATGATTTTTGGTCGAATTTTAAAACACTTGGAAGGGTTCCATTTTGACCTAAACATTACTTCCAAACATTCTGTTTTTCTGTCACAACAACTTTAGTTGATTTTCAACTTGTTTTCCAGAAAACTTTTCCAAAAAGAATGGTCCCAACTTATTTTTCCCTTGAACTTCAGTATCTTTTTGTATAATATGGGCCTCAAGATGCTTTGTTTTCATTTTCAATGATTTTTCTATATTTCAGTCAATAGTACAGATTCTAACCTCTCTTGTTTATATGATTTCTCTCAGTCTAAAACTTCAATCTTGATTTGGCTTTTTGATATGCATTCTAGATACAGTATGTATGATCTCCATAAAATTCCATGAATTAAAAACATTCGTAACCTCACTCTTCTATTTTTACAAAATCAGTTCACTTTTCTGTCCATTAATCACAGCAACTATGTTTCACTTTCATTATTTGATTAGATGTTCACATGCAATCCAAATTAGCCCATATCTTAGGAAGTAGTCCATAACACATTTGTACATATTTTATAATAACATTCTTCATGCATTCATGCATATTTAGACTTCTATGTCATTTTAGAAAACTCATAAGCATAAACACACTACTACTTTTGCACATTCTAGGATCATACATTGCATTCATTCAAGATTTGGAGTTTTTGTGACTCCTAATCCAAAAGGATTAGAAGGAATAAAAATTGATTGCATGTTCATGCTTCTCCTAGATCAAATCTTCCTTTCTCATCCGTCTCGGGAATTGAGAAGTCTTCTTTTCTCAAGAATCAACATGCATACATTCTTGCTTGCTAAGCATATTTTGCTTTTTCTTGATTATTTGTTTCAAGAACAATTCATGTCCCCCTTTAGATCAGGAAAACTTAATTACTTGATATGTGATTAGATGATTCTTCCTAAGTTCGTTTGTGTGATCTTTCACTTTCAGTGTGTGATACTTGACTTAGATCTTATAAATGATATCTTATCATAATATTAACTGTCGAACCAAACATAGGATGAAATGATTATTCGGATGCTAATTGAGGTCCATCGAAAGACGGGGCGAGTTGAGTGTGTTTTAGTCTTTGCGAATGCTCCTTCCTCTCTCGTATCAAAACCCCTAGCCAAGTTCTTTGGTTATGAAGGGTCGGTGCCCTTATCTGTTTGGGTAAGTAAATTGGGTTTCTTGGTTTCCTAAAGACCAAGTGGTGACTCTGTATCTGTTTCCAAAAACTTTTCAAAGAAACTTCAAAATAAATTCTCCCGAAACACAACGAAGTGGACCCCGAGGTCGCGTGCCCACCTCATGGAAAAAAATTACAACGAATAACATAAGGGCACTAGATACTTCTCATTTTATTTCCCCTTTTCTTTTCCTCTAATAATAAATACCAAAGTAAATAAAGTCTAAATTGTGTGGCAACCATTTAGACTACTACATTTTGACTACTAGTTTAGCCTCAAGGTTGAAGCACATATTGTATAACATATGTAAAAGAGTGAATATCTCGGGTTTCTTTGCATTCCGAAATCAAAATTGTTAATTTGATATGTTATTTAGTAATTTGATCCTACAGGATCCACGTTCACAGTAACATTGCAATTGCTATTCATATGTATTAGAGTAATATTGCAATTGCATTAGTTTTTGGGTCCAATTATAACTAAGAAAATTATAGACTGGGCTCATAAATAATAATTAATTATGTGTTACTGTTTGCTTGTAGTTTTGCGCGGACGTGCCAGAGCCAAACAGGCTCGGTGTGTGCAAACAATTTCCTACATGCTTGAGTGAGTGATACTCATCGCTTTTAGATCCGACTTCTAACAAGTGATTGTGTGTGGTGAGTAGAAAAGTACCCTCACCAAAAATCTTATGGCAGTATTGAAGCGCACAAGCCAATTAGTGCAAGAGTTTACCAAGTAAATAATCACAACCGATTAACAAAATACTAAGGTATTTTATTAAATGTTTGGAAAAATAATACAAGAACAAAAGAACAGGATTAGAAAATGCTCTGATTATTCAAAAGAGCGAAAACAGTAAAAATAACAGAGGAACATACCTATTTACTACGGATGCTATGGATGCAGAATAACAAGAACACAAAGGTTTGAATGCTGTATGAGTGCTATTTTCGAGATGACGCGGAGTGAGTTGAAGCTTGGCCAGTCTTGTATTTATAGTGGCCTCTATCAATTCTGATTAGGCAAGGACTTCTTGACTTGCACTTCAAGCAGATGATTGATTGGCAGAATCCTTTCCTAGCTCAAACTCTTTCCTTATCTCAATCCTGATTGATTCAATCCCATATTCTTAGGGATTAACCTTCCATATCTAGCTGTACACGATCAGATTCTATTTCTAAACGGACTCTGCTTCCTTGAACTCAAGGTGACATCATCATGATAGGAACAGAAATGCTTGACCAATCGAACTCCAACATCCTGGACCACACTTGTAATACCATCGGACCTGCGTGACTCCACTTGTCATGCTCTTTGACCCCTATGAGCCCGATGATGATTTTACGAACGCTCCTGATCATTTGGGCTCATAGAACCATCCCCTAATCACTTCCTTTGAATATGGTGTCCAGTCACTAAGTATACCCCCTTAATCATTCATCGGGCTTCCCTGACGCCAGCTTATACCTCTCGAACACCCGATCACTTTCATTTATGCTTAGCCTCCCAATCGGGCACCCACACTCGCTATTGTTTACTTATTTCCACGACAGTGCCCGACTGGTCAGCATTTGACCCACATCGCCTATCGAGCTGCGCATTACTTTAGGTATTATTTACCCTTGACTCTGCATCCTCTTCAGTCCAAAGACTATTTGCATTCTTAATCCGGCTCGATACTTCTGCATTGGGGCCAAAAACTCTTTTAACGATTTTTGGGTGCAAACAATTGCCCCCCAAAGGTCATATTAAACATCCCGCCTTGATTGATGTGATATTTTGAATTTGAAACTATGTATCCAGCATGCAGAGGTGGTCAGATCTCAAGAATCCCACCACTCACTGCTCATTTAATGCTGACGCGTATAAAGTGATGGGATTTCAAACGCATCCCCACTTTCCCAAATCATTTGCATCATCTTCTTCCTCTTTCTAAAACCTGCAACGTAGAGCTTTTCTCTCTAAAACTCCACCTTTTTTGGCGAAAAAAGGAACTTCACTACCACTTACTATAATGGCCCCCAAAACCGCACCGTCATCGTCATCTAAGGCCAAAAAATGTTGTTAGATGATCCTCCTCCACAGAATCGTTGCAAGGAAGTGAGACATTGAATCAAAGCTCATGTTTCAGGCTTCTCCACAGATTGCTTTACTAACTGTTGCCCTTCCGATGGGACGCCGGCGGTGCCTAGTTTCAGTATGGTGTTCCGTCGGGATCCACCGACATCTTTCAACCCTTATTTCTGGCCGGTAGAAAATGAATCATTCCTCCAAACTCCATTAAACTGGAACAAGGTCTGGACGGTCACTCATCCAATCAGAGGTTGGCCCATACCTATGGCAGATTTGGATAATTGGGTTACTAGGGTTTCGGCCTCCAAAGCCGCTCTTTGGAAACAAACGGGCATATATGAAGTCATCATGCTCAGTCGATCTAAACTTGAGATAGATCGACCACTTCTCTTTTTTGCCCTCCTTTTATTCTCTTCTTCTTGAAATGGGTTTTTCTTCCATTGTGGTCCAATGGGACCCACCGTTAAGGACATAAGCTATTTGGTTAGCCTCCACCCCCATGGGTAGGAGATTATGCCAGGCCTTGATGTTGGAATGGCCAGAATCTCCTATCCTTAGTAGGAATCTATCCGAGACAGGCTATGTCCTACAGACCGATTATTGCTTTTGGTGGCTTTCTGGCTGCCTCCATGGATAAAGAAGGAACAGAAGTGTCGGATGTTGAGCACACCACCTTTCTTATCTACTGGCTGAACAAATACCCCTTTTGTTTGGCCAGTCAGGCCATCATGAAGGAGTACACAACTTTATCCCTTGCCTTAGCATCAGGCAAGTCTCTTGCTTTGGCCACTCTTTTCTGGGCGCATTTGGTCTGTGGCGTAACATATTACGTGTGTCTCTGTATTTCAGTCGGTTGTGGATTCATTGATATTTTTCTGTTCATTAATCTTTATCAGCCTTAATTCTTCCGTCCGATTTGGATTGCAATAGTAGAACTTCAAGTCCAGTGGAGCTCCTTTGCGGAATGTGGCTGCATTCGGTCTTTCCAGCTTGCCACATCCTAATAGTTTGACCGGCCCAATATCATCTTCATATAAGACTGTATAAGCTGTTTGTATACGCCCTACGAACAGCTTTGTATCGACCCCAACTACTTCTACCCCGTCATTTTTCCAAAAAACCAACAGTTGATAGAGGGTAGATGGGATACAGTAATTGTGATGTATCCAGTCTCGACCTAATAGTGCATTATAAGCGGCCGATGTTTCCACGATGAAGAAGGCTGTCATGACTGTCTTGGTTCCAACGGTCAGTTCCAAACGTAGGATACCCTTAGTCCTTGAGGGTGTTCCCGTGAAACTCTGAACATTCATCTCGGTCGGAATTAACTCCGACTCAGATTTCTAGAGGACCCTCAACATTATCTGGGGTATAATGTTGATGGTAGATCCTCCATCAACGAGGATTCTATTTATAGGGACCCCTTCAATATGCCCTTTTAGGTGGGCTTCTCGAAGACCACCTTGATGGGCCCTGCTAGTTTCAGCCCTTCCTTAGTTTGTTGCCCTTTCGGCCTTAAGATAGTGATCTTAGGCCGATCGGATTGTAGATCGGTGGCATCCACGTTCTTGCTCGTAGCTTCTACCATGTTGGGTTTAACAGTCTATCCTCCGTTCCAACACATGTCTTTTATGATGGCCGACTCTTTGGTCTGGCCTTCCATCACATCTCTCTTCATAGCTATGGGCTGATCTGGCTCAGCCATGAAGGACATAGGTAGAGTGAACACCATGTTTGAAGACAGACCCTTTGGGATTGTTCTGAATTGAATTGGTGAGTCATCTGAATCCCCAAAATCATCGATCTCCACATCCATTAAGTTGGTCTCAAACTTGCATTCCTCCTTTGGCTTTTCTTGCCTAAAGATTTCCTTTAGGCGTTCAGTGGTGTACATTACTCCTTTTCCTGATTTTTAATCGAAGGCGAGCTCTTCCTCTGTTGGATATTCCTGGGGATCGGCCACCAAGGGTGCACTAGTCTTGAGGGAGCTGTGAGCATGATCTTCCCAGTATTGTCGTTCCCTTTCAGCCTATCTTGTGCATTGATATTTCCTCTTCTGAGACTTACTGTACCTGGGCTGCATGGGAAATTTAGAATGCTCAGCCCGATACCATTTACCTTCATTCAACTTCAGTGGTAATACCATCCTTGGACGTCTATCCAAGGCTGGGCCCTTTTCTTTCACGTCTGGTTTGGAGAATGTCTAATTACACCTTATTCCTACCTGGCCAAAGTCTTTGAGGCTAGTTTGAAAAGCTGGTGATGGCTTCGATTGCCATTTGGGCTTATACTGACTTAGCTTAGGCAGCGATAGCTTCTCGTGCACATGCCTTCTCAGGCTGTGCTCGTGGTATTCGTTAAGTCTAGGCCTCTTGCTCAGGCTGGAGGCTTCCTTCTTGATACCGACCTTGCATCTTGGGCAGAGGCCTTGTTCTATCAGATCAAGTTAGTGTCGCAGGTTAGCTATCAAGCTGTCAGTGGTTGATCAGGCTATTTTGACTTCGGCCTTCCGTTCTGCTTGTTTTCTTTCTTGGTAAGTTCTCTAGAGCTCATGAATTGTTACCTTTGGCCCTTCCATGGCCGATACAACAATTTGTTTTCCCTCTCTTTGCCTTGGCCTTTCTTTCTTCTCGAACAGGTCTGCCTTAGGTCTGGGCCTTGTCAGCTTGGTTAGATCGGGCACCACCATGTTGATGCTGGTGATTTGAGGGAACGGGTTTGCATCGATACCCATGACATTATCTGAAAACTTAAATACTCATTTATCTATGTTCTCCTGTATCAGATTACGAAAAACCACGCAATTGTTAGTGAAGTGTTTCCAAGAATTGTGCCATTTATAATGTTCCTTACTTTTAATGTCATCGAGCTTAGGGATTCGATGACCATCACTAAGCTTGCTCGCTTTTTCGGCCAAAAAGGTGTCAAAAATCTGATCAGTCATCGTGATGCCAAAAGTGTAATTTTTTCGTACCTCAAACACCATCTTTTTGGCTGTAGCGTTATTATTTACGGGCTTATTCAAGGCATTACATACTATCGGCCGTTTACAAACTAACTCGGCCATATCAATTTCCGTTTTGAGGTCACAATTTGCTAGATGAACCTCATAATTCGGATCCTTATAGTATGTACCCTTGGACGAATTTCTATTCTCTTGTTCATCCAGAAGGATACGGTCATAGCGAGCGACCCTGGTGGCCAGCTCAAACAGATCTCATAAATCGGTCCCTTCAAACCTTTTACGAAGTTCAAAGGACATTCCTCCCATATCTATCTTAGCATATTCCTCCTTGGGCATGACAATCTTGCACCTATATTTAGCCTTCTTGAAGCGGGCTATATATGTCTCAACTATCTCTCCTACTTGTTGGAGCATCCTAGATAGATCAGCCAGAGATGTTTCAGGTTCAGTCCCATGGAACTGGCCATGAAATAGTTCCTCCATCCCTACCCAATATCATACAGAGTTGGAAGGAAGGTTGACATACCACAGGAACGCTATCCCTGTGAGAGAGTTTGGGAACAACCTAAATTTCAACAGGCCAATACTACCCACATGGCCGTAATGTACTGTGAAACGGCATATGTGCTCTACCAAGGACTGTTCACTCTACCTAGATAACAAGGTAAAGTTTAGGAGCTTGTATGTTTGGGAAAAATTGACTTAGTCAATTTCAGAAGGATACGGCCATCTATAAGTCGGCCTCTCCATTATTGTCATGAATGGGCCTTACTCTTCGTGTATGGCCACAACCAATTCCCCTCTGTTGCGAGGTTGTGGGATAAGGGGTTGAGCTACCGCTATGGGGGGTGCTATGGACGGTGGCATTTGGTATTGGTTGTTATTGGCCTGATGAGTCCAAAATATGGCATTAGGTTTTTGTCCCTAGTAGTGTGGACAGGGGGCATAGTATGACCGATTGTTTCCGTGTTATGGCCATTGAGTTGCACAAACACTGGTGTCGACAATCCAGTGGGATCGGTGACTACCGTGCCGCTCGTTTCTCCTAATTGCAACTCGGAATGCCTGTTTGATCGATTGTGCTCTCTGAGATTTGGGCACAAATATCGTGGATCTTTTGCTTTCTCGAACATGCCCAATACACCAGAGCCCAATCTTGCAGCATGTTCCTTGTTTTTAGCCTCATAAGTAGCTATGAGTCGGCCTATCATTCCAGACAGACCATCCAACATCGCATTTATCTTTTCTGTTGATGTTATTAGCCTATTCTAGCTTTTTTTTTTTTTTTTTGCATCTCAGACGTCTATTCAATCAGTGTTTGAGAATTTCCCATAGAACCTAGGAGTGCATTATAGTCTTGCCTCATGGGTTCCATGGTTTGCCTCATGACTGCTGACAACGCTTCCAGAGTTAAGGTGATTTTCCATTGGGGAACGGGCTGTGCTCTCATCCTCTGGTGGGTCAACAATGGTCAGATCGTCCTGTCTATTTTTTCGATTTGTTTATCTTTCTTTGGAGGCATGTCTTAGCACTACGCATCCCACTGGGCGTGCCAAAAATGTTTGCTTGTAGTTTTGCGCGGGCGTGCTAGAGCCAAACGTGCTCGGTGTGTGCAAACTAATTTCCTATACGCTTGAGTGAGTGATACTTAAGGCTTTTAAATCTGACTTCTAACGAGTGATTGTGTGTGGTAAGTAAGAAAATACCCTCACCAAAAATCCTATGGCAGTATTGAACCACACAAGCCAATTAGTGCAAGAGTTTACCAAGTAAATAATCACAAACGATTAACAAAATACGAAGGTATTTTATTGAATGTTTGGAAAAATAATACAAGAACAAAAGAACAGGATCAGAACATGCTCTGATTGTTCAAAAGAGCGAAAACAATAAAAAAAAAAAACAAAGGAACAGACCTATTTGCTATGGATGCAGAATAACAAGAACACAAAGGTGTGAATGCTATATGAGTGCTGTTTTTGAGATGACGTGGAGTGAGTTGAAGCTTGGCCAGCCTTGTATTTATAGCGGTCTCTATCAATTCTGATTACGCAAGGACTCCTTGACTTGCGCTCCAAGCAGATGATTGATTGGCAGAATCCTTTCCTAGCTCAAACTCTTTCCTTATCTCAATCCTGATTGATTTAATCCTATATTTTTAGGGATTACCCTTCCATATCTAGCTGTACGCGATCAGATTCTATTCCTAAACGGGCTCTGCTTCCTTGAACTTAGGGTGACGTCATCATGACAGGAACATAAACGCTTGACCAATCGGACTCCAGCATCCTAGACCACACTTGTAATACCATCGAACCTACGTGACTCCACTTGTCATGCTCTTTAACCCTTATGAGCCCGATGATGGTTTTACGAATGCTCGTGATCAATTGGACTCATGGAACCATCCTTTATCACTTCCTTTGAATACGGTGTCCAGTCGCTAAATATACCCCCTTAATCATTCATCGGGCTTCCCTGACGCCAGCTTATACCTCTCGGACGCCCGATCACTGTCATTCATGCTTAGCCTCCCAATCGGGCTCCCACACTCGCTATTGTTTACTTATTTCCATGACAGTGTCCGACTGGTCAGCATTTGATCCACATCGCCTATCGAGCTGCTTATTACTTCAGGTTTTATTTACCCTTGACTCTGCATCCTCTTCAGCCCAAAGACTAATTGCATTCTTGGACCAACTCGATACTTCTGCATTCGGGCCAAAAACTCTTTTACAATTTTTGGGTGCAAACAGTTACCAAGTGAGGTATAGTTTAAGTGAAAGAGTTTAGTATTTATATCCTCTCTAAGGCCATCTCCAATGTAGCTGCTAAAGCAGCTGCTATCCCATATTTGGCATGGATTTTGGCATAGTTGAGCTCCAATGGTATGTCAAAAGAGCTGCCAAAAAATAGCATTGCTATCCATCCTCTCAAATTTGGCATGGCAAATGGCATATGCCATTTGTGCCATGTCATCACTAAAGCTTTTAAATGATATATTTTGACCACTTTTTCAACTGTGTTTTCAATTTTTTTGCATTTCAAATAATTCCTAAATACATGTATTAATGAGACAATTTGATTTTGATTAAAAGATATTGAAGTGGTCCGAATTTTTTTTTTCTTCTAAATGTCTCTGTCACATGTATTTGGGAAGTATTTGGGATGCAAAATTTGGAAACCTACACTTAACAAAAGACTACTTTGGAAGATGAATGATAGTTGGGGCAAAATATAACATTTAAAATGGCATGTAGCATTGGAGTAGAAATGTCAAAATATAGCATTTGATACTGTAGTAATGCAAAAAAATAGCATTGGCATACAACATATAGCATTTAGCATCGGAGATGGCCTAAGGTATTGGTTCAAAATTGAAACATCTCTCCCATATCATAAAATAAATAAATAAATAATTAATTATGTTATCTACTCGATCCCAAGAAATTATCGTTCCTTTTAACCAAAGAAAAAAAAAGAAGAAGCTTATGTTGGAATAATTCATTATGAAAGTGACTATTGACAGAGTTGATAGTGTTTGATTAAATGCTCTATTCAATCTTTAGGAGAGATGATGTAATATAATTAAATTAATAAGGGTAAATATCACTTACTTTCATTGAGATCAGTCTTAATATATACTCCCTCCGTTTTATTTTATGTGTCCATCTTTCTTTTTTGGGATGTCCTAAAATTGTTGTCCACTTTCCTAAATTAGTATATAAATTTTACTTAATTTCCCCAATTACCCTTCTTTGCAATCAATACCAAAATAAAATAATAATAAAAAAAGTGCAATGATTATGGGCAATTGTGGAAAGTAGGTGTAGATTCTTTTTGTCCCCTTAAATAGTTGGACTCCCCAAGATGAACACATAAAATGGGACGGAAGGAGTATATATATATATATATATATCTTATCATGTTTTAAGAATTTCACCTACTTCCTTTACTTCTAAATTTTAATGTTAGATTCTCTTAAATTTTATAATAATTTGTTAAAAGGAGGGCATAAAATAATATTAAAATTTAAGAATAAAAGAGGTAAACGAAATTTCTAAAATATGAGAGAAAATATGTGTATTGAGATCAAACATGATATTTAGTATTTACCCAATTAATAATTATACATGAAGTAAATGTGAAGCAAAAAAAAAAAAAAATTAAATAGATAAAATAAAGCAACAGCCAACAGTGTCGTTAGAAACTTAGAAGGTAAAGTTAAAGTTAGAATATAAATGTACTGTAATTGCAAAGCAATTTTGGTTTCCCAACTCTCTCTCACTCTTCACGCACACAAATACCTTTTTCTTTCTACGCTGCATAATAATCCTCTCTCTCTCTCTCTCTCTCTCTTCTCTCTGAGAAAAAACCGTGGATCCATCTCATCCCCACCATATTCACCTCTCTCTCTCTGCTCAGCTGCCTTTACTCTCCAGAACCATAACAGGACCCCTCACCCCTATCTACTCTCTCTCCAAACTCTTTCACCCTTCTCTGTTTCGTCACCTCCCCAATTTCGCATACATCGATTAGGGCTCCCTCTCTCTCTCTCTCTCTCTCTCGAAAACGATGCTCCATCTGTCATCAGATCTAACCCCAAGTCACTGCCCCTACCTACACCTTCCATCTCCATAGCCTTCATTTGATAGTCTCCATCTCTCTCTCTCTCTCTCTCTCCCCATATTTAGGGTTTTGCCCTATCTCGATCTGAGATCATTTTCCCCACCACACACTCTCTCTCTCTCTCTACAACTACGTGTGTATATATATATATTGTGTTGCGATGTCTTCTCTTCGCCCAGATCTGACCACCAAAATCAAAATCTACCCAGAACCCTACACACCCATCTCCGAAATCGACCATTTCGATCAATTACCTGACTCTCTGCTCCTCCTGGTCTTCAACAAGATCGGCGACGTCAAAGCCCTAGGCCGATGCTGCGTCGTTTCGCGCCGTTTCCACAGCTTGGTCCCACAGGTCGACAACGTCGTCGTACGCGTCGACTGCGTGATCTCCGACGACGACGCATCGTCGGCTGCCGGATCGTCCGACAAGTCTCGCGGCCCCTTCTCGAACCTCTTTAGGTTCATGTTCGATGGAATTGTGAAACCCCTCCAAGCC
Source organism: Hydrangea macrophylla (assembly GCA_033977485.1). Lineage (NCBI taxonomy): Eukaryota > Viridiplantae > Streptophyta > Magnoliopsida > Cornales > Hydrangeaceae > Hydrangea > Hydrangea macrophylla. Next base: position 64,661,700 of record CM066988.1, read on the forward strand.
CTTGGCCAATTTTTGGGTCCGAAGAGGCCGAGCTCGGCCTCGTCGTCGCTAGCTGTAGGCAGTGGATCATCGTCGGGGGGCCGAGACGACGATGATCAAGCTGGGGTCACCCACCATTCACCTACCCAGGTTTTGAAAAATTTCAACGATATTAAACTCCTCCGAATTGAACTTCCCAGTGGCGAACTGGGGATCGATGACGGTGTTTTATTGAAATGGAGGGCCGATTTTGGATCAACCCTAGACAATTGTGTGATCCTTGGAGCTTCATCGGTTATATACCCGCCGGGACCCATTAAGTATTTGCTCTCCCAGGACATCAATAGTGATGGGTTTTGCAGCAATGGTGGTGGACCTGGTGGTGGAGTTGGAGATGATAATGGGAGTATACCTGAATCGTTTTACACGAACGGGGGCCTGAAATTGCGAGTTGTGTGGACAATTAGTTCACTGATAGCTGCATCGGCGAGGCATTACTTGCTTCAGCCTATAATTGCAGATCACAAGACTTTGGATAGTTTGGTTTTAACTGATGCCGATGGGCAAGGTGTGTTGTGTATGAATAGGGATCAGTTGGAGGAGTTGAGAGTGAAGCCATTGTCTGCTTCATCGGCTTCGAAGAGAACACTCGTGCCGGCTTTGAACATGAGATTGTGGTATGCCCCACATTTGGAATTGCCTGATGGGACTGTGCTCAAGGGGGCAACATTGGTTGCAATTAGGCCGAGTGAGCAATCACCTGCGAAGAAGGAGGTGTCTGATGTGTCTTGGGTTTCGGCTGCTTTTGAAGAGCCGTATGGGACGGCAGCTAAGATGCTAGTGAAAAGGAGAACCTATTGTCTAGAGATGAACTCCTTCTGAGAGCATTAGATGATCGAGGTAGTATGAATCTATGCTTGTCCTCTACAATTATTATGCATTTTTTTGTTCGTCTGTTTTTAGCTTATGATATACTTTGTTGTGTCTATGGTGCATTTTTATGGTGAGAGATTTTATCAATTTAATGAGTGTGACTTGTGCATGGTTTGATTAGTTAGTTTACTGGGTTTTCTTTGAAATTATTCCTAATTCACAAGGCTGAAGCATCTTCATAGAAGTCTTCGATGTCATTGTTGATGAAAAATAGAATAATGTGTGTTTCACATTATGTGTGATACTTTTCTAATAAAACATGCTTTCATAGCATTTTAGCATTCTAGAGTTGTCAACTCTTAGTTTGTTATTCTGCTATACCAACAAATTAGGTGTTGTTTGTTTGAGCCAAAAAAAAAAAAAAATTAGGTGTTGTTTGATTAGATGTGTAAGTGAGTGTCCAAGTTGAGACCTGAAAACGCTCCGGCATGAACATTGATCAGTAGTGTTGACATTATGAGATGCTCAACTAATATACCTCAGCTCAGGGATAGCTTGGAACCATTTATTGTGCATTTCCTTCAGTTTTCAGCTTCCTATATGCTGTCACAGACTGATAAATGCATCTCTATAATGTATGCAATTATTTGTCAATTGTTGACTTGATCACTCTAAATTTATTGAATATTGTATGGGATTTCAGGGAAAGCACAGTTCTTGAAGGAAAGGGGGTTTTTTGGAAGGCATAGGATACTCAGTTTTGTTTTGCCCGTAATCTAATGCGAGAATGGTGTTCCGCCAAGCCAAATCTTTCTTCCAACCTGCAAGTTATGCAACTGAAATGCCAATCCTTGGTTGAGTAATCGTTGTAAAGCTTTCACCTTCTGTCTTAAACTGATGGATGAAAATGCATCTGCTTTTTATTTTTATTTGAGGCACACGCTTGTAAGATTACACACAATGCTACTAGATTGTTGTAAGAGCTTTGATCGTTTGAGGTTGTAGTCATTTACATTTATTAATCACCGCTATATATGTGAATATCGTAGGTAAGCAAAAGTTATGTCTATGTGATGTACGTTTGAAATGCATTGTCATAGTGAACTTTGCATTTAACTGTGTTCTAGGTGGTGTTTGTTGCAAAGTTTTCTGTCAAAATGTTATGGGTATTCTGTTACTATTTATTTTCATCATGGTCATTGGCTATAAATGATGTGTCATTTCTGTCTCAGTACCGAGTTTCACAGGGAATTTATCGGTTTTTGTGTCATGGTGATAATTTTAGAAGGGGCTGGAGCTGATGACATGGAAGTTTTAACCTTGATAGAGTGGGATAGGATAGGGGGCTAGGTAGGGTAGCGCGATTTGAATATAAAGATGTGTCTGAAACTTTTGCGTGGACACTCCACGCTCAGACGAGGCTGTGGGATTTGCCACACTCGGTTGAGGGTAGGGGATATGTGAAACTTCTGAGTGGATGCTCAGCAAGAAGTATGTTAGCTACTTGTATAATATTATATGATTGTGTCAAAGTATATTGCTTTTGCTACAGAGTTATTTTAAAATGGACAAAATGCTCATGTTAGAGTCTTATTTTTGCATAAAAACATTTTCTCTTGGAAATGTAAGAAAAAATGTATAATTATTGCCGTGCACCGATGTCATTATTCATGAATTTGAAAAGTTTTGACGCTTACACGTACCTACACCTGGCACCATACCCGAGTCAATATAAGGTAATTGTGCTGATGATTTGGAAGCAGGATGTCATTTCTTGCACTACAGGATCTTAAAATTCAACTGTTAGTTGACTTCACATAGCTTTAGAAACTCTAGTTCGTTGTTGATTCCCAATATCTACATGCAAAATTAGCTAGACATGTGGGCTTGCCCGTGCTAAATTATGGGCCGTTTGGTACCTCAATGAAGCTGCCTTGTTTACATGGTTTTCGAAATGTTCTCTTGGTTAATTAGTTCTTGAGTTGTTGGATTAGCAAATCACAATTTTGATATTGGAAGTTGTTTTTGTTCTCTGGTAGTGAGATAGGGTGTTAAGACTGTTAGTGTGTGTTAACAATGTCCAGAGGCAAATTGGATATCAACAACCTCTAGAAATACTTGTTGATTGGTGAGGTCATACGCAGTTGTATTCCTTAACATTAGGCTTCTGAATGCTATATGAACTAGTATCTTATTTGCCTCTTTGGGATATTAGAATTGTGGTGACATTTTTTTGAAGTTTATGGCTATTACACTTTGCTATGATGTGCTTGGAATGTTGGTTGGCTCTTCATCAATAGCCATTTATCTCTGCTGAGTGCCTCATTTATTTCTTGTGGATCTGGTGTTTAAATGGCCACCACTGGTTTAGGTTTTACGATGACTTTTCTGTGGTCCTTTTGTCCTGTGTTGCCCTTTTCCACCGTCGCCCCAATCTTGGGTTGAAAATTGTTTTAAAACCATTTAAATATCTGTCAAATTATGTGGTCCTCCATCTACTTATTTGGGAAAATTGGGTCATAGAATGGTTGAAGAAATTCCACACTTCAGTTTCTGTGCTCATTTTGAAAGTGGTTGCCAGTGCATATTTGATTATAGTGGTTGCCAGTGCATATTTGAAAGTGCCCCAAGTATTACTCTTTGATTATTTGCCTTCACCAGGTTTATCAGGGTTAGGGCATTTTGTAAGCTGATTACATTCAACCACTGCGCTTAGTATTTTGATCCCAATTATTGTTTAGGATCCTCTGTTTTAGTTATCATACAATCTTATAACTCCTAGTGAGTGCAAATTTACTTGGCTGGTGTAGGTGGAGTCAAAAGCTAACAGTTGAAACAAATGAGAAATTGAGGGCTCTAGTTACAATTTGAACATTGTGGGTGTTTTTCTCTCTTTAATGAATCAGATATCTCCAAGTTTTTTCCAATCAACCTAAAAAAAAAAAAAAAAAAAAAATTCTCCAAGTAGGATTCGAATCTATGGCTAGTCAGTTTCACAAATAGATAAATAAATAGAATTTAGTAAAAGACATGAGTATTTTTCATACTACTTTGAAGTGTGGTAGGTTCACGTGTACAAGGTCATCTATATGACACAAGTGGATCAATACTATATTAGAATTTGATAAAAAGTACTAAAAGAAAGCACTGAAGTGTTGTCCTACTGAATTTACTTGTTTTGGCTGGTGGGGCCCTCAATCTCGGTAAGAAAAAGAAAGAAAAAGCCTTTAATTTCAGCCTTCAATTAAACACTGTGCGTGTGGATCAATACTATATTAGAATTTGATAAAAAGTACTAAAAGAAAGCACTGAAGTGTTGTCCTACTGAATGTACTTGTTTTGGGTGGTGGGGTCCTCAATCTCGGTAAGAAAAAGAAAAAGAAAAAGAAAAAGAAAGAAAAAGCCTTTAATTTCAAAAGTCTTAACTTCAGCCTTCAATTAAACAATGTGCGTTCCTTTAATAAAGAGATGCTCACAAAAGGATGCGACATCTCATGTGTTGAGTTAAGTGTGGTAGGTCCAAATGACACATGGGTGCCATATGGGATGTCACATTCTTTTGTCAGCACATCTTTATTACACTTTTGTGTCCCAAACATTGCTCTTTTGGGATTAACAATTATCAAGGTAGTTGGGGCAGTGTTATCTCACCGAGTAATGCTATGGTTTTCAAATGTAGTTCTCAAATGTTTGACAGTTATATTTAGGGATGTCAAAATGGCCCGCCCAGCCCGGCCATGCTTGACATCGAATGGGCTTGGGCAGGCTTGGGATTTGGCCCACGGACTCATCTCTATTCGGGCCGAATCGGGCTCTGGCCGGGCTTAAGATTGACAAACCCCCAGCCCTAGGCCCTATTATAGAGCGCTTTAAAATAATCATAAAAGGGCATAAATAATATTGTATATGTAACCATTTTTTATAAGTTGAAAATAGCTTTGATTATATCAAATTGTAATTTTTTACATTTTTAATACTTGAAAATAGGCAAAAATTTGATTTTTGGGAATCATCTAGTCGGGCTTCTATGCAGACCTCGGGCCGGGCTCAGGCTTCCAAAACTAGGCCCAAGCCCTAGCCAGGGATGCTAGGGCCTAGGCCTGGGCGGGCCTTACCTCGAGCTTGAGTCGGGCTTAATGCCAGTTTTTTTGGGTGGGGGGCTTTGGGCATCCCATTGGGCTAGACGTTTTTTTACACCCCTAGTTATATATCACAAGTTATGACAGTGATTGTAGTACCACAAACTACTGCATATGGTACCACCCCATAGCTTTTGAGATATCCCAATTTTATAATCGCACCATTGTTTTATCTTTCTGTATGGAGTAAATTACGTCGGTGATGTTATATGCCTGTGATGAATGTCTGAATTGACTGTTAGAGTATGTCTCTGTATGCGCTCAACTCAAGTAACATAAGGCCAAACATGCATTTAAGGAACACCAATAATGGCTGCCAATTTCCCACTCTCTTGGGTGAAAAACAATGCTTTGTTTCAAAATTTATGGCAATATATTTGGTTGTGTAGTTGCATTTAATGCTTGAAGTTGTTGCATAACTTCAATGCTTAGGAAGGTTAGGCATGGGTTGAAAAAGTCTTTTATTGTCACATATTCTTGAGAAAGTTTTGTGATGAATGTGCCACTAGCATTAGGTTTATTGAACCTTTAGTGCCCTTTCCAATGAGCACAAGCCATTGATGGAAGATGTTCTTTATGTTGATTTTTGCAATACTAAATTCAAAATAATATAAAATAAAGAAAAATGTGATTTGATGTAAAATCACTCACTTAGTAGAAGATTGTCAAAAACAAAGGTATATAATAGCCCTAAGGAAGATGAGATTATCGCATCTATGTGATGTCCACTATGTTTTGAGTATTATGTGATTCTCATATAGATCTCATAAAATAGAGAAATTACTATGGATGTCAAATGCTGTGATTGTTACATGGAATAACTTTCAAGGAAGAGAATATGGGTTTTAATACAAAAGCAATCACATTGTAGATGGAATTGACAAGATCAAACACTGGGTCTTTAGCTGCGTTTTTCTTTTTGATAGGAAAAAGAATTTTCATTGCTTTTGACCAATAGGACAATTATAGAATATATTCTCCTTCTTATTTGGGCTTTCATTATTCTATAATAGGTAGCATATTAGCTTCTATGCATCTTGTATCTTCTCTTATAGGTTATAAAATTCCTTGCCAAAAGGGTGTGTTATTAACCTGGGACCAGCTAAGAGAGCCCAAGGATGGGCCTACCCATTTCATATTTGTTCCCAATTTGTTTTGATGTATTATTATTATTTTTTAATATTTATGCAAGGACACACACATGCAAACCTACCTAGACTAGGGCCTACCAAGGTAAGTCCATATTACACACTTGAGTCCATGGGCCAAGGAGGGGAAAAATAAAGGGCAGCTCTTCAGTACTGTAATATCAGTGCTGTTAGTGCTGTTAGTAAAAATTACACAGTAATTTTTACTAACAGCACTAACAGCACTGATATTACAGTACTGAAGAGCTGCCCAAAAATAAACCACTCAAGTCATTCCCCCCTAAGGGGAATGGAACTCTCAACCTCTCACTTGGGGAGGGTGAGTGATGTCACTGGACCACAATGGTAGCCAATGTTTTTCTTCAAACTTTTTAGATATGTTTAGGTATTGCATGGAAAAATAGTAGGGGAAAGGGTGGATGATTTTGGAAGTTTGTAGAGGCAAGAAGCAAGCTGTTTCCACGAAATTGTAAATCAATAACTTAATTATTAAACAAGAGTGTTTTGAAACTTAAAGACAGTTCCAAAGTAAATTGCCCTTACTAAAAACCACTCTGTGGAGTCGTTTTGACTAAAAACGAGTATGTACTTAAAATTGGTTTTACTAAAATCGAGTGTGATGTTGAATTATTATTATTATTATTATTATTTAAATTTTGGTTTCGAAATTTATTTCTTAAACAGATTTGAAGAAAATAAAATTGAAAAGAAAATCGATTTTAGTAAAACCGAGTATAACAGTAGTCAGTTTTACCAAAAATGAGTTTATACAGAGTCAGTTTTACCAATAACGACTTTAAAGTCGTCATTACTAAATACGACTTTTAAAAAGACGGTTTTAGTAAAACCGACTTTCGAGTCGTTTTTTGCAAAACCGATTTTTTTTAGGAAATGACATCTCTGTGTTTTTTTTTTTACATAGAGTTGTCAATAAAAAAAGGTAGAGCTAAAGTTTGCCACCCTAAAGTTGTTATTACAAAAACGATTTTAGGAATTTTTTTCTTCTTCCTTTACTTCTTATTTCTTTTTATTCTTCCTTCTTGCTTGTTCTTTCCTTGTTTTGATTCTTCTCTAAATCTTCTTCAATGTCGACATTTATTGCAATTTACTGGGGAGGGGGGGTAAGTATGATAATGGATCACAACGAAGGAAGTGTTAAATATAACATTCCGGCCAAGGATATTCAACAAGTGAATCACGGAATAACCCTGTTTGAGTTTGTTCAGTTGGTATATCATAAAGTAGTCTGTGAAGGTGAAATTGTCGATTTGAAATTCACTTGTAGATTTCCAGTAAACCAATACAGAGCTGTCATGAATTACATGGCTCTTTTCCATAGTGGATGATTCGATACTAGATAAGGTACTTTATATTCCTTCATTATTTTCGGCTGTAAGATGTATTGAGGTGCATATTGAGAAGGTGATTGTAGGACCCTGGTTGATAAGTATACAGTCTGGACCTTTTACTCGACCCTGGTTAAACGTGATTTAGCATGCATTAACATACATAATTGGTGTTTATTAGCACATATTTAAGTGAGTTTTAACTCACTAGTTGATTGTGGGTGTCCAGTTTGGGAACCCAATGTTAGCCAATGTGGCAGTCCCAAATTGGGACATGAGCTGAGAAAGTTCCATTGAGATGGGACAAAGTTGTTGAATCACCCTTATGTGCTTAAATATTTATTAAGGCATATGTGAAATATTTATATGTAATCTAGAATATATCGCTTATTATTAGAGACCATTTATGTGGTCATTTGGGATACCTTGGTGAGGACGAATTGAACACGTTATATAATTGGTAGGCTAAATAGCAACTTCATAAAATTATGTGGAACCACTTACAGGACCCACGCGAGACATAGACAAATACCCACTTAGGTTTGGAGGATTAAAAAGTTAGTTATAAAACTAATTGGGGGGGGGGGGGGGGGGGGGGGGGGGGGGTAAAAGTGCAAATAACCATAAGATGGGGATTTCATAATAAAACTAATAAATCCATATATGAGCTATAGAGAGAAGGAGATATTCATATCTTCTTCTTCTTCAAATTGAGTCGGTGAAAGAGAGAAAGGAGATGGGGGTTGCGGGAGCTTCTCGACGACGATTGGCGCGTCGTTCGACACCTAATTTTGATTCCGAGACCGGATTTGTACTTGTAGAGGTGAGTTCTACATTTTTGTACTGTTTTTATTGAGCTTAATCGTTGTATTTATCGCGACCCAATTCGGAGCGGTAATCCATAGTTTGTCGAATTCATGTAGGATTTGAAACCGGAGTAGATTTGGGCTTTAATTTCGCAACTAGGAACGAATTGTGAAGAGGTGAGTGGTTTGAATCTTGTTTTTGGATGAGATTTGTGTTTATGTTCATTTGGATGTAAATTACATGCCTATTTAGCTAATTACCCATGTTTAGCTATAATTATGTGAAAAGCACGGTGTTTTGTTTATGTGAGCATGCTTAGTTGCCTATTTGGGTCAAAGGAAAGCTCGTATGAATTCGCCATGAGATTGTTCTGTGGTGAAGACCACTTGTTGCCGACAACGGCACTAGACCGCACGTGTGTGGCGTGGGTCATTGGCGTGGGTCATTGGCTTGTGTCGTGGACTATTGGGGGAGTCGCGGACTTACGGGTAGTGGCGGAGGAAATACTTGCTTATCTTGAGATCATTTTTATTTGTTAAGTTGAATGTAAGCATTAATATGTCATCTGTGTGCTTGATTGATATCTCTCACTAAGCATATAGCTTATATATTGTAGTGGTTATTGAATAACCATTGTAGGTGAGCACGACGGCGATAATCCGGGGAGATGAATTTGGGGTTCGAGTGGTGAGGAAACTTGTAAATTTGTAGTAGCTTATGTCTATAGTTGTTTCTGTGTAAAACTTGTAGTTTGTAATAGCTAACTTGAGTTTTTGCGAAAACTTGGGAAATTATGTTAGTTTTTTGTATAATCACTCCAAGACGCGTGTAAATGTTATAATCGAAGCTTGGAATGTTAATGGTATCTTTCACGCTTTGTTAATATAGTTTGGGACATGTTTGAATAGGAATTTTGGTTAAGAAACTTGTTTTGTTTGATCTTGTGAGAATGGGGAGTATTTGGGAGAGATTTGGGGAGTTTTTGGGAGATATTGCAACTCACATATTGTTTGATGTTTATAATCATGCTTGAGTCTCTTGGGAATGTTTTGAAATGGTTTAATAGTGATTTGAAAATATTTAGAAGTCTCCATGAGATTTGATTTGGTTTGGGATGATTTAAACTTGCAAACTAGAGTGTTTTTACCAGCAATTTATTTTAGCAGTAGCAAAACATATTCTGCTGGAAGTTGGACTGAGCAAACTCTGGTTGGATTGAGCAAACTCTGGGCAGAGTATATTTTGCAGAAAGTTGGACTGAGCAAACTCTGGTTGGGTTAAGCAAACTCTGGGTAGAGTATGTTTTGCAGAAAGTTGGATTAAGCAAACCATATTCTGCAGAAAGTTTGATTGATCGAACTCTTGGCAGCAAGTTTTTGTGTTGGAGTATAATTAAAACCAAGATAAAAATGAACATAACTTGGTCTAGGAAGTTCGTATTCATGCGCCGTTGTCAACGTTGGATTCCTTATTTGAAAAGCTACCTTTTCAGATGGAAACTCGACAAAAATCTTAAATGACCATTTTGCCCTTGGGCTTGATTTGTCTAACATAATGGTGTAAATGTGCTTGTTTTCCTTCCTTTTTATTCGTAACTTGGTGTTTGAAGGCCTTGGTGGCATGCCACGTCTCCTAGGTTCATATAAGTGGATCTGGGGCATGACATCCTAGCTCTAGGACTCTAAACTTTGAGAGCGGTTATGACTTTAGTAGCCAGAATCTACGTGAAACGATGTCAACTGATGACGGGTATATGAATCCCATTCAGCAGCTGGTAAGACTTGAGATAATATTGAAGATATTACTGCAGACAATGGCGGTGCACACACAAAGTATCCCTTAGAGGAAGAAGAGGAAGAGAAAGAGGCAATGATGGGCAATTCAGATTCTGATGAAGAAGGCAAAACAGTGGGTCAGCAGGGTATCCTATGTCACGCCCCGGCGTTGCGATAGTTAAGGGAAGTGAGCTTCCTTATCGGACCCATAGGCTCGTAACAAGTTACAGATCGCATGATCGTCCAAAATTCAACTAATAATAAAATATCAGAGTAATAACGGCAGCGGAAATGATTCTAAATTTAGCGAAAACAATACCAGAGTCTTACAATTTCAGTTATACATACTTAAATATTACAGTCACCTAAATCCCAAAAGAAATAAAAGTCTAGGCCAAATGACCAATAACAACAGCAACAACAACGTAAAAAGATAGGTAACAAGATTTTCCCCAATAGGAACAAAACGGCTCCAGCAGCACCACTTCTTCAGCTAGCAAAGCCCCATCCTTCCTGGTCAACGTTCTCACCATCATACTCGCCCAACGGAACGGCATCTCCATTACCTGGAACTAAAGCAGCTGGACATGGATGTCCAGAGACCACACGCCCATCAATTGAAAGCTGAGTGAGATACTACAATACACAAACAATGTCCAGAGACCACACGCCCATCACTGAAAAGTTATCGCGACGTCACGCAAGTTCTCGCCCAAAACCCAACGATCTTCCTAACTATGCAACCACAACAATGCAGAACAATATGCACGAACCCACTGTGCCAACAACACACAACCTGATAGTACTCGCTTCTGTCACATAACCACAACAACACTGAACTGACGGTACTAGCTTCCGTCACACACACAGACGACACAAGCCCAAATTGGCCACAAATCATAAATAAGCACAATTTGGCCACAATACAACTCCTAGCCCATAATTGGCCCTAACTCAATCGTCCTAGCCCAGAATTGGCCCTAACACAATTACATAGTTCCACACAACCACACATGACCCTCATATGCAAGATACAGACACATATGGCCCACATTCGTCGCCTAGCTCATAATTGGCCCTAACTCAATCTCCTAACCCACAATTGGCCCTAACTCGATCGCCTAGCCCACAATTGGCCCTAATTCGACACCAACACAACACAACCGACAACAAACTGTTAAGATTACACGATAAATGCAATCAATCACGGAACAACCGACTAGGTTATTCAACAAAACCATGTAACACAATTATGATCTCACGCGTCTATCAGTACACTTATCAATTTAAGTACATTATGCGTGTATTGTTCTTCATTATACCATTAGTGATTTGACCTAACACGTTACTATAAGTTGTCAATGAACTGATCATAATGCTAATTCAACAGTAATATTAATATACTACAAGAATCACCATAGAAGTAATAAGTTAATCGATCTCTTAAGCATAGTACTATCAAGCAAGCAAATAGAATAACTGTAGAATTGATAACCTTAATCATTTATAACATATACAAATTCCAGGTTCAGTTAACAAACTCCATAGTACAAACTTTAATAGTTTCATTTATAGAAACCAAAAAGGAATTCAAAACTGTCAAGCTCAAGCGCTCTAACTACTCGAGCACTCACACCACTCGAGCGTTCTGGGCTGGAGCGCTCGCGCTTGCTCGAGGGCTTGGGTTTAGCTATTCAGAACAGTGTATGTTTTAGCAACTTTAAAAACCCATATAATTTAACATCTAAACTTCAAGATCCTTAATTAAACTTCACATGTAACATGTTAATTATAATAAACAAGCTCATATACACCTTGGACATGAATCATAGCACTCAACTTGATGATCAAACCAAATGGATGATGAAAAGGTATGTGAACTTGAAAATATATGATGATCATGATGATCTAAATCTAGATCATGCACATGAAACACACTTTTATAGCTTATACATGTATATATACCCATTGTAAGTGAGTTGAAGTACTTACTAAGAATCAAAACTCAAATAGATGATGATCTAAGCATAAACTTGAGAAAGAGATGAAGATTCTAGTTAAATCTAGTTAAAACAACCACATGCAACATTATTACAGATTAATTACATATATATGAACACTTTGTAATTGAGTTGAAGTACTCACTATGCAATCAAGATGCAATAGATGATGTTTTTGTTGAGAATGATGAAGATGATGATGATCAAGCTTCAATAACCACACATGAAAGCTTCAAACTAAGATCTTTTCTTGGTTTCTTTAAGACCTTAGCCTCCAGCACTTTAAGAGTGTTGAAATACAAGTGTGTGTGCTTATGGAAAGATTGGATGGAGGATCCAAGGACATGCAAGAGTAAAATGTGTGTGTTTATGTATAAACTCTCAAGAACTCTCCCTCACAAACTCTCTGTAACTCTCTATTTTCTAACGAAAAATGATCAGAAATGCTGGGTATTTATAGAATTTTAGGTCCCCAGGGGCAAAACTGTCTTTTCACAAATTTTTTGCTCGAGCACTCTGGCCTCGAGTGCTCGGGATTACTGAAATACGGAAGGTCTGTTTCGTTTTAACAAATTCATGATATGAAATGTATGAACACTCATGAGATGTCAAGCACTCTCAAAATACAATTCTTTATATAGAAAAATATCAATATTACATATTCGGAAATTACGTTATTAATAGTAGAAAATTAAGGGTGTTACACCTCTCCACCACTAATAAAAGGATTTCGTCCCTGAATTTATGAGCTAACTTGTGTCAAACAACTCTGGATACTTAACACGCATCTCAAACTCCAACACCCATGAAGCTTCCTCTACATTGTGGTGATTCCACAAAACCTTCACCAATGGGATATCCTTGTTCCTCAGCTTCTTGATCTCTCTGTCCAGAATCTGCATTGGCCTCTCTTGATGCGATGCATTTTCATTTATTTCCATATCTCTAAAATAGATCATGTGTGGCGTAGTGCTGTCCTGGAGGTACTCCTTTAGCCTACTGAAGTGAAAGACATTATGGACTCCTGTCATCTTCGATGGTAATGCTAGTCTGTAAGTGACTTTACCCACGCACTTTCAGATCTTAAATGGTTCAATTGAACGAGGTGACAACTTTTCTTTCTTCTATCGAAACCTCACCACTCCTCGAATCGAATATACTTTGAGCAAGACATGCTCTCCCACACTGAACTCCTTGTCTCGGCGGTGCAGGTCTGCGTAGCTCTTGTGTCGGTCTTGTACTGCCTTCATCTTCTCTCTGACAATCACAATCTTTTCACTAGTTTCCAGAATCAAATCTGGGCCTAAGAGCTTGCTATCTCCAACTTCTGCCCAACATAAAGGTTATCGGCAGGGTCTTCCATACAATGTTTTGAAAGGTACCATTCCTATGCTTGAATGGTAGCTATTGTTGTATGTGAACTCTATCAATGGAAAATGAGTCTCCCACGAGCTTTCGAAGTCTATCACGTAAGCTCGGAGTATATCTTCCATTACTTGGTTCGTTCGCTCTGTCTGCCCATCGATCTGAGGATGAAAAGTAGAACTCAGTCTCAGCAAAGTCCCCATAGCTGTCTGAAGAATTTCCCAAAATTCTATTGTGAATCGAGGATCTCGGTCTGACACAATGGTGACTGGCACTCCATGCAGACGCACAATCTACTACAGATATAATCGGCTCAATTTCTCTCTGAGTAGATCATATTATAAGCGATGAAATGAGCTGACTTGGTGAGTCTGTCCACAATCACCCAAATGGAATCATGGTTCTGCTGAGATCGAGGCAATCCTACCACAAAATCCATTGTGATGTGTTCCACTTCCACTGTAGAATCGGCAACGGTTGTAAAATTTCCATAGGCTTCCGGTGTTCTGCCTTAACTTGTTGACAAGTCAAGTACTCTGAAACACACTTGGCAATTTCCTTCTTCATGCCTTCCCACCAGAAAGTCCTCTTCAGATCTTTGTACATTTTCGTTCCTCCCAGATGTACAGTTAGTCTCGATCTGTGCGCTTCCTCCAAAAAATCTTTCCTGAGATCATTTGTGGCTGGCACCACAAGTCTATCCTTGAATCTGAAACCTCTGTCATTCCCAATACTCCAATTGGTTGGATCCTTGGTTGTCATTTTGTCAAACCACTAGCATAGTTCTACATTTTTCTGTTAAGCCTCTATTGTTGGCCCAAAATGAAAACCTTAGAGGGGGGTGAATAAGGTTTTAGCAGAAAATAAACCTTTTAAAAACTTAATAGCAAATTAAACACAATCACAAACAATAATGTGAAGAGATAAGGGAAGAGACACTTGCAAATAGAGTTTTCAAGTGGTTCCACAATTTGCACACCGCGGCCTACGTCCACCCCTCAAGAACTCTTCTTGAGGATTCCTTTAATCTGACCTACTTCAAGGGTGTAGATCAAACCATTACAAGAGTCTTCAACTCTCCCAAAGAAGAGTACCTCTTCTTTGCATACAAGGGTTACTAACCCTCACTCTTTACAAATGATTTGAATTATAAATTGAACTCTCTCTCTCAAGTGGATAGTACAATAATAGCTCACACAACTTCTTAGTGAGTGGATAATACAAATGAAAGCTTACTACAATTTTCCCTCTTAAGAATTACAATTGAAATCAAGAACAAATTGATTTTTCACTCAAATTAAGGCTCAAATAAGATTAATGATTAAACAAGATGTTTGAATGATTTTCCTTCATTACCCAACCCTTAAAATCACCCCTATATATAGCTTTTCAACATATATGACCGTTGGGGGTGTTTGGAGGGTGTAAAAATAATTTTTGAAAAGTTTAGAAAACTAGTCGTTATTTGTTTCAGCGCGATCCAGTCGACTGAAAAATTGCCCTAGTCGACTGAAAAGTTTATAGCAGTTGCTACCTTTCAAAAATAGAAAACAGTCAACTTTTTTACAATCCAGTCGACTGGACATAACCTCCGGTCTTCTGGACCCTTTATTTTTCAGTCGACTGGTTTTTGCTGGTTTTTTTGCAGACTGACACCTCTTTAATAAAACGGCCATAACTCCCTCTACAAAACTCATTTTTGCTATCCGTTTGAAGATTCGGAAACTAGACTCAAATACCTTTCCAACCATATAAAACTCAACATCTAGTTCCTTACCAATTAGATCAGGTTTGGCTTTAAATTTGACCCATCAGCAAAGGGTTCTGGATTTTGACATAGCCACTTGAAAACTTTTGTGAAATGAATTTAATTGGCTGGTCTAAATATGTTTAGGTCCTTGAGAGTATTTTAAAGTGTAAGAGCAAGGATCCTAAAGTCTAATTAAAAATTACTTGAGGCCCTATGAGTGATTGATCAAAATGATTATAAGCAAGTCCTATTCTTCAACCAAGGATAAAAATTCATCAAGTCTTCAAGCTTGATCCTTGTTGAGCTCCATCACTCTTGGGCTTCCCCATATGCTATCTCATGATCTCAAACAAAGTTAGAACATCTAAATGCATAAATAAAGAGATTAGCACAACAAAAATGACTTGATAATTGATTAGAATAGAATCATTAAGAACATACATTTATCACTAGATTTGTCATCATCAAAACAAACATAAATAATGCCTTAAATAAATTCAAGGCTAACATCTATGATCCGGTCAATGAGTGTAGCTTGAACTATCAAGAATCTCATAATCTTCCCTTCTTCTGCTTCGACACGCTGAGCTCCAAACTCGACCATTGTCTCAAGAGCTTGCCACTCTCTAATTATAAGTGAAGCAACAATACTGTGACGCTTTCAGCTTAGAGCATCTGCGACTACGTTTGCCTTACCAGGGTGGTACTGCAACATGAAGTCATAATCTTTTAATAACTCCATCCACTGCTCTCTAAACAAATAGTGTCTCCATATCTTGAGTGTGAACACAATGGCTGCTAACTCCAAATCATGTGTTAGGTAGTTGTTCTCATGCGGCTTCAGTTGTCTAGATCCATAAGCAATCACTCTTCCGTCTTTCATGAGCACACACCCTAAACCCTGATATGAAGCATCGTTGTAGATAACAAATCTCTCTCCGCTTCTCGGAATAACTATCACTAGTGCAGAAGTCAATTTCTCATTCAACTCCTGAAAGGCGTGTTCATGCTTATCTTTCCATTTGAACTTGGTCTCCTTCTTTGTCAAACTAGTGAGTAGGGCAACCCTTCCACAAAGCGACGATAATATCCAACTAACCCAAGAAAACTCTTGATCTCTGAAGCATTTCTAGGTTGGCTCCAATTCTTTATTGCATTGGTTTTTACAGAATCGACTGAGATACCTTCCCGAGAAACAACATGTCCCAAGAACTTGACTTCCTTGAGCTAAAACTCGCATTTAGCGACAAGTCGATTGTCTCTAAGGGCTTATAAGGCAATCCTCAAATGCTCCTCCTGCTCTTTCATAGTCTTCGAGTAGATCAAAAGATCGTCGATAAAAATGATGACAAACTGATCTAGATAGGGTCTGAATACCCGGTTCATCAAATCCATAAACACTGCTGGGGCATTGGTCAAACCAAAAGGCATTACCAGGAACTCATAATGCCCATACCTCGATCAGAAAGCTGTCTTCGGCACGTCTTCTTCTCGAATAAGTAATTGATGATACCCTAATCGTAGATAGATCTTCAAGAATACTACAGCTCCTTACAATTGATAAAACAGATCGTCTATCCATGATAGCGGTTACTTGTTCTTGAACATAACCTTGTTTAATTCTCTATTGTCTATACAGAGTCTCATTGATCCATCCTTCTTCTTAACAAATAACACTAGTGCTCCCCACGGTGATGTGCTAGGCCGAATGAATCCAAGGTTCTCTAGCTCTTCAATCTGCTTACTCAACTCCTGTATTTTGGTCGATGCCATATGATACAGGGTTTTCGATATTGGTGCCGTTCCTGGCATTAGTTGAATGCCAAAGTCAATCTCATGCTTTGGAGGTAATCTAGAGATGTCTCGGAATACATCCTCGAACTTTCGTATCACTAGAATTTGAGCAGTAGTAGTCTCCGTGTTGGTGCCTTCTATTATAGCCAAACGAGTTGTAAGAAACACATCACTCAACAGTTTATACTAGAAAATGAATGACTGTGCTCCCACTGATGGAAAGGAAATTGTCTTACTAACGCAGTCCAATTTGGCACTAAACTTTGTTAACCAATCGATTCTAAAATCACGTCGAACTTTTTCATCGATAAAACAATCAGAGCTGCAAGCAACTCTTGATCGTCTAAAATCAACGCACACTCCTTGCACACTTTATCCAATGTTATAGTGATGCCTAAAGGTGAAACTGCGCTCAAAGCTACATCGAGGTTCTATGGTTCCAAACCTAATTCCTTTACGACTCTGTATGGTATGAACGAATTTGTGGCTCCAATATCAAATAATACTGATGTGCGACTATTATAAAGGGTAAGCATACCTTCGAGGTATTGCTGCTCGATGGCATCAAATCATGTTCCTCTTGGAATAATAGCATTGACATGCGCTTGATTAACCGGGGCTGCAGGTCCAGTCCTGCTCACTGGCAGAGAAAATAATCTTTGCTAACATGGCCCTTCTTGCCACAAAAGTAACAGATAATGCCTTGTTGCCGATTGCTCATGGGTGCCATACAATCCCTCGACATATGTCCTGGTATCCCACAATTGAAGCATACACCAGAGTAAAATCCTTGTGCTAGTGCTCCTAATGCAGGTATTGTGCTAGGCAGTTGAGCTTATGCCGGCGGAGGATTGGGCACTTGTCCTCTCGGACCGTTCCATTACCTCTTCACTCTAGCATTACAGTGCAAGTTTGGGTGGCTATGATTGGAGAGACTAGCTGTCCTGAAAGCAAACTGCTTCTGTTGTTGACTCCCATATATAGTCTCTAGATTAGTGGCCAACTTTACCAAATTCTGAAATTGCTGCATCATGGAACTCATGATATGGCCTTGAATAGTCATCCCAAGCCCGCGTAGATATCTCTTATTCTTCTTCTCCAAGGTATCCACCAGGTGTGGGGCAAAATGAGACAACTTTTGAAATGCGACTGTGTACTCCTGAACAGTCTTGGTTTTTTTAAACCAAATCTGTAAATTCTTTCTTCTTCTTGTCTCTCTCTAATGCAAGGAAATACTTCTTAAGGAACATGGTCTTGAACTCCTCCCAACTCAAACTTCTAATAGCTTCTTATCTCAAGGTGGCCAACTGAGCTTCCCACCATTCTGTGGCAGAATAAGTGAGCTGAAACTCCGCAAACCTCTTCTTATTGGCATCTGAGCAAACCAAAGCCTTACAAAAAGACTCCATCTCTCTGATCCATTATTCGACTTTCAACGCTCCAAACACGCCATCAAACTTCTCAGTGCGTAAAGCTCTGAATCTCCCTAATAACTTGTCTCCGGTAGGTCTCTATGGAGGTGGCAGCGGATAATGAGACGCACCTCAGTGATCGGAAATATGCTCCAACCTTTTGAGAAATCTTTTAAAAATTCCTGTGGGGTCTGTGGACACGCGGAATCGGACCACTTCTCTCTCTTGTTTGAGATTGCTTTGAAATTGATTTGAATCAGAGAAAGAAAATGAAAGGTCTGTTGAAAACAGATACAGAGTCGCCACTTGGTCTTTAAGGAACCAAGAAACCTAATTTTGACTCACCCAAACGGATAAGGGCACCGGCCCTTCATAACCAAAGAACTTGGTTCGGGGTTTTGGTACGAGAGAGGAAGGAGCCTTTGTCACGACTAAAACACCCTCAACTCGCCCCGTCTTTCGACGGGCCTCAATTAGCATCCAAATAATCATCTTATATTATGTTTGGTTCGACAAATAATACTATGATAGTATATTACATCACATAAGAAAATTTGAAATGGAAGATCTAAAGATAAGATATCATTCATAAGATCTAAGTCAAATATCATGCAATGTAAAGTGAAAGATCACGCAAATAAACCTAGGAAAAATCGTCTAATCATATATCAAATAATCAAGACTTCCTAATCTAAAGGGGGACACGAATTGTTATTGAAACAAATAAACAAAGAAATCAAAATATGCTTAGCAAGCTAGTATGATGCATGTTAATCTTTGAGAAAAGAAGATCTCTCAATCCCCGGGACGGATGAGAAAGGATGATTAGATCGAGGGGAAGCATGAACGTGCGATCATGATCGTTCCTTATAATCTTCTTAGATTAGGAGTCACAAAAGCCCCAAATCTTGCATGGATGCAATGTATGATCCTAAAATGTGCAAAGGTTGTAGTGTGTTTTGTGTACATGAATTTCTAGAATGACTTAGAAGTCTATAATGTGTATGAATGAATGAATGAAATTAACATGGGATATGTACAAATGTAGTATGAACTACTTCCTAAGATATGAACTAATTTGGAATGCATATGAGCATCAAGTCAAAGAATGAAAGTTGAAATGTGCTTGCTGTGAATAGTGGACAGAACAGTAGCATGATCTTTTAGAATTTGAAAAGAGGGGTTAGGAATGTTTTCAATGCATGATATTTTATGGAGATGTTCCTTATTGTGTCTAGAACACAACCCAAAAGGCCAATCTTGAATAGCTATCACAGATTGAGAGAAATCATATAAACAATGAAGGTCACTCAGAAACAGAGTCCGTACTGTCGACTGAAATGTTGAAAAATCTTAGAAAATGAAAACGAATGATCTAGAGGCCCATTTTATACAGAAAGTTCCCTAAGACATTGAAGTTTAAGGGAAAAATAAGTTAGGACCACCCCTTTTGGAAAAGTTTTCTGGAAAAAGAGGTCGTAAGTTGACCTAGCTGCTGTGACAGCAAAAACAGAATGTCTAGAGAAAATGTTTGGATCCAAATGGACCATTTTCAAGTATTTCCAAGTCAAACCAAAAATCATGGGTGTTCTCTAATGAGTTAGGAAGACGTTCCAAGTGGTCTTATATTCATACATTGAGTATTGAACTCAAAATAATTCCTTAAAGTTAAATGACTCACTGTTTTGAGGGTTTTGAGAAAAACAAGGTTTATTTCTTGAAATCAAAATGAGGGATTTAAGAGGGGGTTTTGAAATGAGGGTTTTGAAAGTATACTTCCAGACCTTGGATGAATATTCTAACCACTTGGAATATCAATTCCTAACTTATTTCAAGAACTTCCCAAGTATTTGCAAACCATGGTTTTATTTGGAAACCAAACTCAAGAATCTATGGGAGTATGATACATGAGAGGATAGATGATACATGATATGGTATTGCATGATAAAAGTGGTAAAGAACATGTTCATGGGACATGGGTTCATCTAGATACAAGAGAGTGTTGCATCAAAGTGTGAAAGTTAAAAAAGTGAAATGCTGTGAATAGTGGACAGACTGTATGCATCACTTTGTAACATTATAATGGGTGGTCAAACGTGCCTAGAAAAATGTGAGAAAAATCAGAGATCATCCTTATTGTGTCTAGAAAATTACCCAAAAAGCCAAACCTCAATAGCTATCACAGATTAAAAGAAAAAAATCAGAATGTACACATGACTCAGAAACAAAAGCTGCACTGTTGACTGATTTTGTATGATTTTTCATAAATCAAAGAAAGGGTTTATGACGACCCATTATACACCAAAAGTTTCCTAAGACACCCAAGTTTCATAAAAAAAATAGAAAAGATATATGTACAGTGACGAAAATATCCAGAATAAGTGCAAGAAGTTGGGTGAACATTCTGTGAGAACAGAGGCAGATTATGAATATTAACTTCTCACATCCAAAACAAATACTTTCATATTTCTATAATTGATGGGAAAAATTGGGGACAAACTATGATGTCTTAGGAAGATTTTCCAAGTGGTTTCATCATCATAACTCAAGTATTTAATTCAAAACAAATCTTTGAATCTGAACAGCTCACTGTTTTGGATCATTCTTGAAGAAAATGGATTTGGGTTTGAAATAGAGTTTGAGTTCTTGATTGGGGGTTTTGAAATAGATGTTCAAAGCATGAACTTAAACTCTTGAGATGACCATGTGACCACTTAGAACCTCATTCAACCTTGAATCATCAAAGAACTCCCAATATTATTGGAGAGATTCATTTTTATTTTGGACATAACTTCAATACATTTCAAGAACATCTTGGAAGTATTGAGGTTATGATCATCATCTATCAAACATGTTTTTGAGGTCAAGAGCTACTATCCATAAGGATTCACTCACCCCAAACTTCATGTCATCACTTAGATGATGATGAACTAGTAAGTAAATAAAGAAAATAAAAAGAAATGAGATTAAGAAGAGATGAACATAATATGAACAAGCAAGTAAATAACAATCAATAGATGATAATCAATATGATTTTGGACTTGTAGCTTGGTGTTTCACTCATAGATTTTAACATTTGGACATGGAAGTAGCTTCCTAACTCAAGAATGCTCAAGAATGGTGATTGGGTATATTGATGATGAAGTATATAGAAAAATGGTGGAGGAAAACAAGATGAGAACTCACTTTGATTGGAAAAAAATGGAAGAAGAAGACTACTTCTTCTCTTTCTCTCTCTATATTTCCCTAGAGTTTCTTCCTAAGCTTTCTCTAAGCTTCCATGTCTCCCCCCTAAATGGAAGTAAATGGCTTCTTTTATAGGCAAAGGAGGGGTGGTAAATGGAGTTTTAAAAAGTTTAAAATGGTCTCCCATTGGTCCAAAATAAGCTGGGAACCAAAACTACGTCGTTTTGATTTCTAATATATCAAATTGGACCCCCAAAATAAATTACAAAAACTCACTGTTCTGGAGGGGAGTGCCGCGGCGGCACTGGGCCAGTGCCGCGGCGGCAGTGGGCCAGTGCCGCGGCGGCACTGCTCCTCCCTTCGTCCAGATAATGCTGTTTAGGCCCCCTGAGGTTCCGGTATTCGCGAAAAGGCCCTATTTCGTCCGAAATTCACAGAAAATGCATACGAACTCCAAATCGAGGTTGTGATATACCGTTGGAAAGGTAATGGAGTTTACTTTACATAAAAAATAGTTCGGGGATAGGTCACTTTGAAAAGTTTTGCGGTATTCACGATAAAAGCCGATTTGATCGCCTTTTTTGCCTTAGGAAATTCATAATAAATTCGTTTTAAATCCAGAAATTATGTGCGATATACCGTTGGAAAGCTATTGACCTCTAGTATCCATGAAAAATGTTTGAAAATTGTTTTGGTGCCCTGGTTCCGAAGTCAAATTCTGGTCAAACTGGTCAAACCTGGGATTCCCGGGAAGTTCTGGAAACCTCCGGGAGTTCCCGGGAGCTGATGTTTTCGCTCGATTTTCTTTTGGAACTTGTTTTAACATTTTTCTCATGATTTAAAATAATTCTGGTGAATTCGGGCGATTTTGGTCAAACTTGGTCAAACTTAGTCAAACCTGGTCAAACCTTGGTCAAACCTTGGTCAAACCGGTCAACGGGGACTTTCCGGGAGCTTCCGGGACTTCCGGGGGTCTCTGGGAGCTGACGATTTCATCCGATTTTTCTTTTAAAACTCATTTGAATACTTTTCTTACGACGTAGCATGTTTCCAGGGCTTTGGGACCAAACCTGGGAGTTTTATGGCTTTCAGGGGCATTTTGGTCATTCTGAGCATTTTGAGAAATAGAACCAACTTCCAGGAGTCCTTTTGAGTCCTTTTTCGATCATTGTGAACCACCAAGCTATGGGTCTCCTAAATCTGATAGCCGACAAAATGGGGTGTCTACAGTTTGCCCCTCTTTGGCATGAACTTGCGAGGCAACGCATGTCGCAAGCGAGTGCCAAAGCTTTGAAGAGACAGGACTTTTTGGAGGCTATAGATTTAGGATAAAAAGCGTTGCAAAAGATGTAATGAAGAAAAATAAAGATGCTGAGGTCAGTGCTGGTCGTGCTCTGCGTGAGCTGCCTACGTATCCCAAGGGGAATCAGACCAGGACGTAGTTCAGGGCAAAAAGGAATAAATCACACATGCACATGCACAACAATCAGGCGGATGCTATGCTATAAGAGTGATATGCAATGCATGGATGTGATATGAATTGTGTCATGAGTCCTATCATGCCTAGTGTTATGACCCTAGTATGAGCAAGTGCTGTGGGGTGTGCCACTCCGAGTGGCTGGTGTTGTGCTAGTGTTTGCGACTGTGATGTGGTGGATGACTCGGATAAGGACAGCAAGGCTTAGAAGACTCTGGGTCTAGGGGCAAACTTCTGGAATTACGGGAAGTGTGCTTTACAAGCGAATGGGATCGGATGTGGGGTCTTTGAGGATGACAACTAAAGATAACCCATAGGTGAGGGAGTTAATGATAACCGACAGTTTTATAATAACCAAAGCGAGGAGGCTCATAATAGGTAGCTCACGATAATTGACAGGTGAGATAACCGGAGTGAAGAAGCTCGCGATAAGTGAGGAAACTCACGATGACTGACAGGTGAGAAAGCTCATGATAATCAGTGGACACGGATCCTTGAATTGCGAATAGACAGTGCTTGCCCTGGGAATTCGGGTGATTTGACTGCGGGTGATATTTTCAATCGTTGGCCGATCCTTATGATGACAAAGTCCGGAGAATTGGTTCGGACTTCTGTTATCTTCTGCTGGGATGGTAGGGGACTCTCTGAGAATCTCTCTTCAATTCTTGACCTAGAACCAGGATCCATCTCTGAATCTCTCGTAGTTGGTCAGATTTTGTAATGCTCAATCTAAAAGAACCAGTTAGGGCCTTCGGGAGCTGATGGACTCTCTAAGAATCTCTCTTCATGTCTTGACCTAGAACCAGGATCCATCTCTGAATCTCTCGTGGTTGGTCAGATCTCGCAATGCTCAATTCGAAAGAGCCGGTTAGGGCCTATCGATTTATGTCCTCGGGGGATGATGTAGGGTTCTCGGAGAATCTCTTTTAGCGCTCAATCCAAGAGGGCCGGTCAGGGCCTCCGGGAGCTGGTATCTATCGGTTTCTGTCCTCGGGGGATGATGTAGGGTTCTCGGGGAATCTCTTTTGGCGCTCAATCCAAGGGGGCCGGTCAGGGCCTCCGGGAGCTGGTATCTATCGGTTTTTGTCCTCGGGGGATGATGTAGGGTTCTCGGAGAATCTCTTTTGACGCTCAATCCAAGGGGGCCGGTCAGGGCCTCCGGGAGCTGGTATCTATCGGTTTTTGTCCTCGGGGGATGATGTAGGGTTCTCGGAGAATCTCTTTTGACGCTCAATCCAATGGGGCCGGT
Source organism: Hydrangea macrophylla (assembly GCA_033977485.1). NCBI lineage: Eukaryota > Viridiplantae > Streptophyta > Magnoliopsida > Cornales > Hydrangeaceae > Hydrangea > Hydrangea macrophylla. Next base: position 64,686,000 of record CM066988.1, read on the forward strand.
CAGGGCCTCCGGGAGCTGGAGGATAATGTATACGCCTTTTAAATGGGAGTCAAGGTATCATTCTATTTGTGACAGAGATGATTTGCGGTGGTTTGACACTGATGGAGGGTGATAATCAGTAGCAACTTATGGACTTATGTTGCTAGAAGAAAGGAAGATCATCAACAGCCACTCATGGACTTATGTTGCATGAAGAAAGATGAAAGATCAACAGCCACTCATGGACTTATGTTGCTAGGAGAAAAGAAGATCATCAACAGCCACTCATGGACTTATGTTGCATGACGAAAGATGAAAGATCAACAGCCACTCATGGACTTATGTTGCAAGGAGAAAGGAAGATCATCAACAGCCACTCATGGACTTATGTTGCATGAAGAAAGATAAAAGATCAACAGCCACTCATGGACTTATGTTGCAAGGAGAAAGGAAGATCATCAACAGCCACTCATGGACTTATGTTGCATGACGAAAGATGAAAGATCAACAGCCACTCATGGACTTATGTTGCAAGGAGAAAGGAAGATCATCAACAGCCACTCATGGACTTATGTTGCATGAAGAAAGATGAAAGATCAACAGCCACTCATGGACTTATGTTGCATGAAGAAAGACGGTTAGCTTTTGGCAGTTTGGAAAGGGATGAAATCTTCCCCAAGTTTTGACGCTTCTCGTGCTGACGCCTTGACCGGTGCAGTAATGGTGTTCGGTACTCCTGCTTGTATTGGCATACTCTTTATAACTTGATTTGAAAGATTCATTATCCGTCACTGTTGACTTACTTATTTGAGACTACAACAGACTCCTCTCCTGAAAAAGACTATGACAGACTCAAAACTGACAGTCACCGACACGCAAGGGTGACACATTCGACACTGAAATGAAACAAGCTCGACTTGCCAAAGCTTAATGTGCTCTTGTCATAAATGACGTACCATTTCTCTTTTGTGTTTACTTCTCACCTTATCGTGGCATCACTTTGATGGTGAATCTTATTTTTGAAAATTCCTCCCTACTGATCTAATCAAATTTTCTGCTTCTCCCAAGATGTGCTTTGAATTAGTGCCTTAGCTTATGGAATGAAAGACGCTCCATTTCCATCTGTTAAAGACAATGTTTGTGACTTGAAGGCTTACCATTGGTGTATAGGGATCGGGTGGCAAACGAAGTTTGCCCCTAGTTTGAAGGGCATGAAGTGGGATCGGTAGGCAAACGAGATAAATGACCGAAGTTTGCCCCCTAGTTTGGAGGAAGGTTCATTGGAGGTTTTGGGCAAACGAGGTAGGTGACCGAAGTTTGCCCCTTGTGTGAAGGGTAGATAGTAAAAGTCAGGCAAACGAGGCGGGTAACCGAAGTTTGCCCCTAGTGTGGAAGGTGATTTTCTGGCTTGAGGCATGGACCGTGACTTTAATCTCTCAAATGCTCATAACTTTTGCCTAGGCACCAGTGAGGTGACCTAGCGAGCTCTTTTCTCTCTTTTGTTATTGCTCACCTTGGATTTAGCTCTAATTTTTGCCTAGGGGTCCTTTCGGATTTTCGTCCTAGCGAGCCATCCCCTTTTTTAAAAGTCTGCCTACGTACCCCCAAGTGGGGATCAGGTCTAACGTAGTTTGGGCCATGGTCGGGGAAGAAGCGGGTTGATTTTTAGGTAGGTGGGGTGACCAAACCGTTGTGGTTGCCTACGTATCCCCGAGTGGGAATCAGGTCGAGCGTAGTTCAAGGCAAGGTCTTGAAAGAAATCGGTTTGATTATGATGGTGTCGACCGAACCGATGTGGTTGCCTACGTATCCCCGAGTGGGAATCAGGTCGAGCGTAGTTCAAGGCAAGGCTTGAAATAAGGGGTTTGAGGTATGAGGGTTTTTCAAACCAATCGTCAAAGAAGTTCAAACTTGAGCCACTTGTGGTAGCTTTGAATAAAAGAATTTAGTTTCAATCTCCCTTTCTTTTCTTTTTCTTTTTCTTTTTGTTTTGTTTTGAGGATTGATCCTTTTCACTTTCGCCTAGCCAGTCAATTTTGCTTTTTAATGTAGTCGATTCTTGTGAGATCTTTCAATCGCTATCTCAGAATTCCAGAATGTGCATGTCAGCTCTCGGAATTTATTTGTGGTCATGCCGTGCCTTTTGAAATGTGATCTTGGCACGTTCTTGAGATGTATCTTGAAGCGTATGATTCTCTCATCAAAATTTTTCTCCAACATTTTGACTGGCTAGGGTCAAATTTTGGAAATCAACACCTTTTTCAGCTCTAACTTTTGCCTAAGTGCCCTTTCGGGTTTTCAACCTAGCGAGCTTTTTCTTTTCTTTTCTTTTCTTTTTTTTTTTTTTTTTTTTTTGAAAGTGGAGATGAAACTCACTGAAATGTTTGGCTACCATCAAGGGCTAAGTTTGCATTGCTTTTAATCGGACAGATTGCGTGGCTCCCAATTGGGCTTAAGGCTTCGAATGGTGGAAAAAAAAGGTGTTGGGCAAGCCCCAAGTCAGTTTCAAGAACGTCTTTTCGAGATTTGAGCAAAAGTATCTTTGAATTCTTAGAGTAAGACTATTCAATTCTCGGCTCTTCATCGGTGTCAGCGCAAAATTGACTTTGACCTTTCAGGATTTTTTTGTTTGAGTAAAAAATTACCCTTTTTTAGCACAGTAATATCCATGGTAATTTGAAAAAGTGACACTTCAGTTCAGCGATTCATGCATCTATGACTAGGCACATTAGATTAGGCGAAATGAGACTTCATTCCATCAGTAGAGGAGGATTACATACTCATTAACAACTTGATGACAGACAGACTTGACCATAAGACTAGACAAAACATACAACAGACTTGACTAGACTCGACCTGGTCTCAAATGGAATGTCACAGTGACTCACTTATTCTTTTTTATTATTTTTTTTTTTATTTTTCTTTCATCTTCATTTGGTTTTCTAGCAAGAGTCCCAAACACCATCACTTCACCAGCACAGGTTCAACATTCATGGTCCTCAGCAAAGGGGATCATTTAAATGGATAGGTCAAGGGTTGGTCGAGACCGAGGTAGTGGATTGGATTGGGGTGCGGCGCATCATCTAAGAGATCCTGAATTGAGTGACGGAGCCTCTTACAGTTGTCGGTCTCATGGCCTTGGTCTTGGTGGTAATCACAATACTTGGATTCATTGTACCCAGGAGGTGGGTGATTAGGAGGCTTACTGGGCTCCAAAGGTACAAGGTGGCCCTTTTGAACAAGGTGATTGAGAGCGGAGGATAAGCTCATGTCAAGTGGTGTGAAGGCTCTTTGGTTTCCTTTCTTGTGCCTCTTACTGCAGTCAATTTGGCTTGATGATGGGCATAAGGCATTGACATCTAGGCTCTCTTGATCTTCACCAAAGGTGTGGGGTCTCTTCTCCTTTTTCAGTGACCCAGCTCCATTGATCTTGCCTTCACAGATAGCATCCTCGATTCTAGTCCCAACCTCAAACAACTCTTCAAATGTTGAGATGGACTGGTAGAATAGTTTTTCGTGGTATACTGGTTGCAGGTTCTTGACCAGCATACGCACTTGCTCTTTCTCAACAGGCCTGTGGATCATTTGGGCTACTTTATTCCTCCATCTGCTCAAGAATGCAGCGAAGGACTCATTAAAATTCTGCCTGGTGGTTTCCAGATCTCGGATGGTGACGTCAAGCTCTTGGTTGTAGGAGTAGTGATCAATGAAAGTTCTAGCAACATCTTCCCAAACTCGGGTCTTGGAAGTTTCAAGGGTTAGGAACCAGGATAGTGCGGCTTTCTGGAGGGTTTGAGGGAACAGCATAGCTATGTGCTCATGGGTGCAGCCCATTGACTGGAAAATGCTCATACAAAACTTCACGTGGCTCTTCGGATTTCCAGTTCCGTCAAAACGGTCGATTTCAGGCATCTTGAAGTTCTCGGGTAGCCTCACCTTATTGGGCTCAAACAATCCTTCCAGATCTAACATGTAATCGTCGACTCCTTTACTCTTCCTTAGTATGTTCTCAAGCTTGTCGACCTTGTCCATTTTCTCTTGGAGCTTTTTCTCATATACAGGCAGCGGGACCTCTTGAAATCGTTCTTCTTCCCCATTGTTCTCGGGAGGCGGTCCAAATCTAGGCGGTGGGAACCCAGGTGGGTACTGTGCCTGCTGTTGTCGGAACTCTTCCATAAATTTCAGAACTTGAGTCAGCCGATCTGACTGTTGATTGATTAATTCAGTGACCTTGGCTTCCAAAGTTTCCTGATTCATGTTGAATTTTCTCGGCGGACTGATTCTAACCAAACGACTGCTCGGACTTCTGACCCAGGATGGGGATCTCAGAGGCTGACTTTGGGAATCTGTAATGATTTATAGATTCGAGAGGAGAGGTGTATCAGATTCTGATAGTGATGACTTTAGATAGACAATGACAGTGATGTTAAGGAAGATGGACCGGCTTATGTACAGACTGACTGAGATCGTGTGCGTAGACTGATGAGAATGGTGCATGCACATGAGACAAGCATGCGGATGCAAGCCCTAATCTATATGATGCTCCTATTTCTAACAGATAGCAGTTAAACAAATAAGGTCCTAGCCATACAGAGTGTGCTAACCTTACTTTCCAGTATGATCACCAAGGGATAACATGGATTTCCGGGATACTTCGGGAATTTTGGGAGAAACAGGGATTCGGAAGATTCAGAGAAATTTCTAGAAGTCATCTGAGTTTCTAGGAGAAATAGGGATTTCTGGTTTATTTGGACTGAGCTTCTAGGAGAAACTGGTATTTTGGGCATTTATGAGAAATGTGGACAGAGTTTCTAGGAGAAACAAGTATATCTGGGCATTTCTAGGTGATGTGGGCAGAGTTTTTAGGAGGAACAAGTACTATGGGTATTTCTGGGAAATTTGGATAGAGGTTCTAGGAGAAGCAAGTATATCTGGGCATTTCTAGGTGATGTGGGCAGAGATGCTGGGATTTTTGGAGAATCCGGGAGATTTGGGTAGAGCTTCTGGGAAAACAGGTACTCTGGGTATTTCTAGGAAATTTGGATAGAGTTTCTGGGAGAAACTAGTATATCTGGGAAGATAGGACAAAGTTTTTTGGAGGAATTGGCATATCTGGGAGATTTAGCCAGAGTTTCTGGGAAGAACTGGTTAATATGGTTATATCTGGGATATCTGGACAGAGTTTCTGGGAGGAATTGACATATCTGGGAGATTTAGACAGAGTTTCTGGGAGAAACTGGTTAATATGGTTATATCTGGGATATCTGGACAGAGTTTCTGGAAGAAACTGGTTAATATGGTGATAGTGATCATACTGTCTAGTAGGTTTTCATACTCCTATGTCTTAGGACCAACAAACAAAGGTTTGCGGTGTATATCTTTGTGAGCATGTAGCAGACATCTTTGTCATGGTGCCTAGGCAGGTCAACTCAATGTGATTACATGTGAGTGATTGCCTTGGGAATCATAAGAAAGAGGTTCTGTTCTATGCCACATAAGCGTCTACACCGCGCAGGTAATCCCGCCAGGGCATACAGCAGTTATATCACATTGTCCTATCTGAAAAGATAAATGAATAGTCCTATGAAAGGTTCTACAGTAATCTATATGCAAAGGCTGGGTTTAGTCAAAGAGGGTCCGTTGACGAGAGTTCCAATATACCGTCGGAGAGACAGTACGGAGGTTTTTACTCTTTTTGATATACCTCGGAAGGTACAGTATCAACGGTGACTTGTGCCCTGGCACAGCAAGACCTGAACAATGTCAGCGCCGCGTTTCAGACACAGTCGAAAGGGAAATGCAAAAGTGCAATGCGGTGAACCAGACACAGTAAAAAGATGATTTTAAGGATGCTTCTTATGAGTCAAACCTCTGTATTATTTTGTTTTAAAATAAAAAATCCCCAGCAGAGTCGCCAGATTGTGGACACGCGGAATCGGACCACTTCTCTCTCTTGTTTGAGATTGCTTTGAAATTGATTTGAATCAGAGAAAGAAAATGAAAGGTCTGTTGAAAACAGATACAGAGTCGCCACTTGGTCTTTAAGGAACCAAGAAACCTAATTTTGACTCACCCAAACGGATAAGGGCACCGGCCCTTCATAACCAAAGAACTTGGTTCGGGGTTTTGGTACGAGAGAGGAAGGAGCCTTTGTCACGACTAAAACACCCTCAACTCGCCCCGTCTTTCGACGGGCCTCAATTAGCATCCAAATAATCATCTTATATTATGTTTGGTTCGACAAATAATACTATGATAGTATATTACATCACATAAGAAAATTTGAAATGGAAGATCTAAAGATAAGATATCATTCATAAGATCTAAGTCAAATATCATGCAATGTAAAGTGAAAGATCACGCAAATAAACCTAGGAAAAATCGTCTAATCATATATCAAATAATCAAGACTTCCTAATCTAAAGGGGGACACGAATTGTTATTGAAACAAATAAACAAAGAAATCAAAATATGCTTAGCAAGCTAGTATGATGCATGTTAATCTTTGAGAAAAGAAGATCTCTCAATCCCCGGGACGGATGAGAAAGGATGATTAGATCGAGGGGAAGCATGAACGTGCGATCATGATCGTTCCTTATAATCTTCTTAGATTAGGAGTCACAAAAGCCCCAAATCTTGCATGGATGCAATGTATGATCCTAAAATGTGCAAAGGTTGTAGTGTGTTTTGTGTACATGAATTTCTAGAATGACTTAGAAGTCTATAATGTGTATGAATGAATGAATGAAATTAACATGGGATATGTACAAATGTAGTATGAACTACTTCCTAAGATATGAACTAATTTGGAATGCATATGAGCATCAAGTCAAAGAATGAAAGTTGAAATGTGCTTGCTGTGAATAGTGGACAGAACAGTAGCATGATCTTTTAGAATTTGAAAAGAGGGGTTAGGAATGTTTTCAATGCATGATATTTTATGGAGATGTTCCTTATTGTGTCTAGAACACAACCCAAAAGGCCAATCTTGAATAGCTATCACAGATTGAGAGAAATCATATAAACAATGAAGGTCACTCAGAAACAGAGTCCGTACTGTCGACTGAAATGTTGAAAAATCTTAGAAAATGAAAACGAATGATCTAGAGGCCCATTTTATACAGAAAGTTCCCTAAGACATTGAAGTTTAAGGGAAAAATAAGTTAGGACCACCCCTTTTGGAAAAGTTTTCTGGAAAAAGAGGTCGTAAGTTGACCTAGCTGCTGTGACAGCAAAAACAGAATGTCTAGAGAAAATGTTTGGATCCAAATGGACCATTTTCAAGTATTTCCAAGTCAAACCAAAAATCATGGGTGTTCTCTAATGAGTTAGGAAGACGTTCCAAGTGGTCTTATATTCATACATTGAGTATTGAACTCAAAATAATTCCTTAAAGTTAAATGACTCACTGTTTTGAGGGTTTTGAGAAAAACAAGGTTTATTTCTTGAAATCAAAATGAGGGATTTAAGAGGGGGTTTTGAAATGAGGGTTTTGAAAGTATACTTCCAGACCTTGGATGAATATTCTAACCACTTGGAATATCAATTCCTAACTTATTTCAAGAACTTCCCAAGTATTTGCAAACCATGGTTTTATTTGGAAACCAAACTCAAGAATCTATGGGAGTATGATACATGAGAGGATAGATGATACATGATATGGTATTGCATGATAAAAGTGGTAAAGAACATGTTCATGGGACATGGGTTCATCTAGATACAAGAGAGTGTTGCATCAAAGTGTGAAAGTTAAAAAAGTGAAATGCTGTGAATAGTGGACAGACTGTATGCATCACTTTGTAACATTATAATGGGTGGTCAAACGTGCCTAGAAAAATGTGAGAAAAATCAGAGATCATCCTTATTGTGTCTAGAAAATTACCCAAAAAGCCAAACCTCAATAGCTATCACAGATTAAAAGAAAAAAATCAGAATGTACACATGACTCAGAAACAAAAGCTGCACTGTTGACTGATTTTGTATGATTTTTCATAAATCAAAGAAAGGGTTTATGACGACCCATTATACACCAAAAGTTTCCTAAGACACCCAAGTTTCATAAAAAAAATAGAAAAGATATATGTACAGTGACGAAAATATCCAGAATAAGTGCAAGAAGTTGGGTGAACATTCTGTGAGAACAGAGGCAGATTATGAATATTAACTTCTCACATCCAAAACAAATACTTTCATATTTCTATAATTGATGGGAAAAATTGGGGACAAACTATGATGTCTTAGGAAGATTTTCCAAGTGGTTTCATCATCATAACTCAAGTATTTAATTCAAAACAAATCTTTGAATCTGAACAGCTCACTGTTTTGGATCATTCTTGAAGAAAATGGATTTGGGTTTGAAATAGAGTTTGAGTTCTTGATTGGGGGTTTTGAAATAGATGTTCAAAGCATGAACTTAAACTCTTGAGATGACCATGTGACCACTTAGAACCTCATTCAACCTTGAATCATCAAAGAACTCCCAATATTATTGGAGAGATTCATTTTTATTTTGGACATAACTTCAATACATTTCAAGAACATCTTGGAAGTATTGAGGTTATGATCATCATCTATCAAACATGTTTTTGAGGTCAAGAGCTACTATCCATAAGGATTCACTCACCCCAAACTTCATGTCATCACTTAGATGATGATGAACTAGTAAGTAAATAAAGAAAATAAAAAGAAATGAGATTAAGAAGAGATGAACATAATATGAACAAGCAAGTAAATAACAATCAATAGATGATAATCAATATGATTTTGGACTTGTAGCTTGGTGTTTCACTCATAGATTTTAACATTTGGACATGGAAGTAGCTTCCTAACTCAAGAATGCTCAAGAATGGTGATTGGGTATATTGATGATGAAGTATATAGAAAAATGGTGGAGGAAAACAAGATGAGAACTCACTTTGATTGGAAAAAAATGGAAGAAGAAGACTACTTCTTCTCTTTCTCTCTCTATATTTCCCTAGAGTTTCTTCCTAAGCTTTCTCTAAGCTTCCATGTCTCCCCCCTAAATGGAAGTAAATGGCTTCTTTTATAGGCAAAGGAGGGGTGGTAAATGGAGTTTTAAAAAGTTTAAAATGGTCTCCCATTGGTCCAAAATAAGCTGGGAACCAAAACTACGTCGTTTTGATTTCTAATATATCAAATTGGACCCCCAAAATAAATTACAAAAACTCACTGTTCTGGAGGGGAGTGCCGCGGCGGCACTGGGCCAGTGCCGCGGCGGCAGTGGGCCAGTGCCGCGGCGGCACTGCTCCTCCCTTCGTCCAGATAATGCTGTTTAGGCCCCCTGAGGTTCCGGTATTCGCGAAAAGGCCCTATTTCGTCCGAAATTCACAGAAAATGCATACGAACTCCAAATCGAGGTTGTGATATACCGTTGGAAAGGTAATGGAGTTTACTTTACATAAAAAATAGTTCGGGGATAGGTCACTTTGAAAAGTTTTGCGGTATTCACGATAAAAGCCGATTTGATCGCCTTTTTTGCCTTAGGAAATTCATAATAAATTCGTTTTAAATCCAGAAATTATGTGCGATATACCGTTGGAAAGCTATTGACCTCTAGTATCCATGAAAAATGTTTGAAAATTGTTTTGGTGCCCTGGTTCCGAAGTCAAATTCTGGTCAAACTGGTCAAACCTGGGATTCCCGGGAAGTTCTGGAAACCTCCGGGAGTTCCCGGGAGCTGATGTTTTCGCTCGATTTTCTTTTGGAACTTGTTTTAACATTTTTCTCATGATTTAAAATAATTCTGGTGAATTCGGGCGATTTTGGTCAAACTTGGTCAAACTTAGTCAAACCTGGTCAAACCTTGGTCAAACCTTGGTCAAACCGGTCAACGGGGACTTTCCGGGAGCTTCCGGGACTTCCGGGGGTCTCTGGGAGCTGACGATTTCATCCGATTTTTCTTTTAAAACTCATTTGAATACTTTTCTTACGACGTAGCATGTTTCCAGGGCTTTGGGACCAAACCTGGGAGTTTTATGGCTTTCAGGGGCATTTTGGTCATTCTGAGCATTTTGAGAAATAGAACCAACTTCCAGGAGTCCTTTTGAGTCCTTTTTCGATCATTGTGAACCACCAAGCTATGGGTCTCCTAAATCTGATAGCCGACAAAATGGGGTGTCTACAGGGTCTAATCCTTCTGGTACTGGTTCAGATGATCCGGCTCCATTATGGTTGTTGCGAGTCACTCTAACCATCCTAACTCTACGCAAAAGTATACATTTTGGCACAATTATTTCTCAGCTTAGAGTACTGCCTTTAGAAGATAGGCTAGAGGTGTTCACTACCCAAAATCAAATATATATATACTTATATACACACATACTATTTATACTCATGGGATACAATCGCATGCAGAATGCCAAGAGATGAAATGCTAAATGCAATGATATGTGAATGGTGAAAGGAAAGAGCAATAAAAGTCATGGCACCTAACTTATGAAGGCGGCTCCAGAAGTCTTCATCAAATCGGTGTCGCAACTACCTTAGTGTCTTTCTAGCGAGGTACTCTTATGGTTCACAACTTAACGTAGGATAATCACGAGCACAACTAATCCTAGTGCTCTGATACCAAACAATCCTTGTCACGCCGCGACGTTGCGATAGTTAAGGGAAGTGAGCTTCCTTATTAGACCCGTAGGCTCGTAACAAGTTACAAATTGCATGATTGTTCAATATTCAACTAATAATAAAATATCAGAGTAATGACAGCAACAAAAATGATTCTAAGTTTAGCGAAAACAATGTCAGAGTCTTACAACTTCAGTTATACATACTTAAATATTAGAGTCATCCAAATCCCAAAAGAAACAGAAGTCTGGGCCAAACGGCCAATAACAACAGCAAAAACAACGTTAAAAGATAGGTAATGAAAATTTTCCCAATGAGAACAAAACGGATCCAGTAGCACGACCTCTTTAGCTGGAAAAGCCCCATCTTTCTTGGTCAAAGTGATCACAATCATACTCACCCAATGGAACGGCATCCCCAGTACCTGGAACTAAAGCAGTTGGACATTGATGTCCAGGGACCACATGCTCATCAGCTGAAAGTTGAGTGCAATACTACAATGCACAAACAATATGAATATATACACCATTTATGTTGTCACTGAAAAGTTATCGTGACGTCACGCAAGTTCTTGCCCAAAACCCAACGATCTTCCCGACTATGTAACCACAATAATGCAGAACAACGCGCACGAACCCACCGTGTCAACAACACAAACCTGATAGTACTCATTTCTGTCTCACAACCACAACAATACTTAACTGATGGTACTAGCTTCCATCACACACACACACACACACACACACACACACACATATACACACATAGAGATGACACAAGCACAAATTGGCCACAAATCATAAACAAGCCCAATTTGGCCACAACACAACTCTTAGCCCATAATTGGCCCTAACTCAATCGACCTAGCCCACAATTAGCCCTAATACAATTACAAAGTTCCACACAGCCACATGACCCTCATATGCAAGATACGACCACACATGGCCCACATTTATCGCCTAGCTCAGAATTGGTGTAGACGCTCCATTTTATCGACTATCAGATTTAAGAGACCCATAGCTTGGTGGTTCACAATGATCGAAAAAAACTCAGAAATGACTCCTGGAAGTTAGTTCTATCTCTCAAAATGCTCAGAATGACCAAAATACCCCTGAAAGCCCCAAAACTCCCAGATTTGGACCGAAAGTTTTGAAAACATTATATGTCATAAAAAATACTAAAAATGAGTTTTAAAGCAAAATCAAATGAAATCGTCAGCGCCCAGAGATCCCCGGAAGTCCCGGAAGTTCCCCGAAAGTCCCCGTTGATCGGTTTAACCTGGTTTGACCAGGGTTTGACCGAAATCATCCAAATTTGCTAAAAAGTTTCGAGATCATTCTAGATCATGTGAAAAATACTAAAACGAGTTTTAAAAGAAAATCGGACGAAAACGTCAGCTCTTGGGATCTCCTAGAGGTTCCTAGAACTTCTTGGAAATCCTAGGTTTGACCGATTTGACCTAAAAGTGGACTTTGAAACTTGAGTGTCGTATTATTTTTCAAATATTTTTCATGGATACTAGAGGTCAATAGCTTTTCAATGGTATATCGCACATAATTTTTGGATTTAAAACGAATTTATTGTCAATTTTCGAAGGTGAAAAAGGCGATCAAGTGTACTTTTATCGCGAATACCGCAAATTTTTTTAAAGTGAACCATCTATGAACTAATTTTTATGGAAATTAGACTCCATTACCTTTCCAACGGTATATCACAAGCTCAATTTCGAGTTGGTATGCATTTTCTGTGAATTTCGGACGAAATATGGCCTATTCGCGAATACCGGAACCTCTGGGGGCCTATATAAAAATTTCTGGCTATCTGAGGAGCAGTGCCGCGACGGCACTAGGCCACTGCCGCGGTGGCACATGTCTAGTTCCACGAAGGCACTCAACCCCTGCAGAATCCATTTTTGTAATTTATTTTAGGGGTCCAAATTGAATAATTGAAACCCAAAACGATGTAATTTCTTGTTCATAGATGTTTGGTACCAATGGGAACACTTTCTAAATCCCAAAACCACCCCAAATTGGCCTATATAAATCCCACTTTGCTCTTCATTTTAGGAGGGCCAAGTGCAAAGCTTTAGAAAGTTGAAGAGAGAAAGAGAGATAGAGATAGGTTTAGAAAAGAAAAAGGGAGCTTCTCCCACTGATTTTCTATAAGAAAGTAAATTTAATCTTGCTTTCTTCCATTGCCTCTTTTATACTTCACATTCAAATCCTCCCCAATCACCATTCTTGAGCATTCTTGAGTTAGGAACCTATTCCATGTCTAAATGTCAATATCTATGAGTGAAACACCAAGCTATAAGTCCAAAATCACATTGATTATCATCTATTGATTGTTACTATTTACTTGTTCATATTATGTTCATCTCTTCTCACCTCATTTCTTTTTTATTTTTCTTTGATTCCTTATATGTTCATCATCATCTAGATAACATATTATTTGAGGAGAGTGAATCCTTATGGATAGTAGCTCTTGACTTCAAAGACATGTTTGATGGATGATATTGATTTTAAGTTCAATACATTCATATGTATTATTTAAGTCCTATTCTCAAACAAAACTATGTCTATGCAAACAATATTGGGAGTTCTTGATGATGAGTTTGATGTCGATTTTCGAAGTGGTCTTAATCCCCTTTTGTGCTGAAAATGTGCTTTTAAAACCCCTATTTCAAAACCCCTCTAAAACCCCAACATTGAGATTCCAAGAAACAAGCCTTGTTTTACTAAAAAATCTTCAAAATAGTGAATGATCCGAGTTCAAAGATTTCTCTAGAACTCAATACTTACAAGGTGATTACAAGACCACTTGGAAAGTCTTCCTAACTCATTACAGAACACCCATGATTTTTGTTTTGGTTTGGAAACACATGGAAGGGTTCCATTTTGACCCAAACATCCCTTCTAGGCATTCTGTTTTTGCTATCACAATAGCTTGTTTTTCAGAACTTTTCCAAAAGGGGAAGTCCTAACTCATTTTCCTCTTAAACATCAGTGTCTTAGGGAATGTTCTGTATAATATGGGCCTCTAGATGTTTTGTTTTCATTTTCCAAGATTTTTTAACATTTCAGTCGACAGTACAAACTCGATTTCTGAGTAACCACTCTTGTTCATATGATCTCTCTCAATCTGTAATAGTTATTGTAGTTTGGTTTTTTGGTATGTGTTCTATACACAATGAGGATGATCTCCATACAAAAATCATGCATTCAAAACATTCCTAACCCTTCTTTTCCATTTTTACAAGATCAACTCACTGTTCTGTCCACTATTCATAATAAGCATACTTTTACTTTCATTCTTTCATTTGATGCTCACATGTACTCCAAATTAGTTCATATCTTAGGAAGTACTCCATACTACATTTGTACATATCCTATGATGATTTTCTTTATGCATTCATGCATACTCTCGACTTCTAAGTCACTTTAGAAAGTCCATGTACCCAAACACACTACAACCTTTGCACATTCTAGGATCATACATTGCATCCATACAAGATTTGGAGTTTTTGTGACTCCTAATCTAAGGAGATTATAAGGAATGAACTTGATCATACGTTCATGCTTCCCCTCGATCTAATCTTCCTTTCTCATCTGTTCCGGGGATTGAGAGGTCTTCTTTTCTCAAAGATTAACATGCATCATCCTAGCTTGCTAAGCATATTTTGACTTCTTTGATTATTTATTTCAAGAACAATTCATGTCTCCTTGAGATTAGGAAAACTTGATTACTTGATATGTGATTAGACGATTTTTCTTTGGTTTGTTTCTGTGATCTTTCACCTTTGCATTTTGTGGTATTTGGCTTAGATCTTATGAATGATATCTTATCTTTTGATCTACCATTTTGTGATTATCATGTGATGTACTATACTATCATAGTATTAATTGTCAAACAAAATATAGTAAAATATGATTATTTGGATGCTAATTGAGGCTCGTCGAGATACGGGGCGAGTTGGGGGTGTTTTAGTCGTGACAAAGGCTCCTTCCTCTCTCGTACCAAAACCCTGAGCCAAGTTCTTTGGTTATGAAGGGTCGGTGCCCTTTATCCATTTGGGTGAGTCAAATTAGGTTTCTTTGTTCCTTAAAGACCAAATGGTGACTCTGTATCTGTTTTCAACTGACCTTCCTTTTCTTTCTTTGATCCAAATCAATTTTAAATGAATCGAAAGAGTGGACGATCGATTCCGCGTGTCCACAATCTGGCAACTCTGCTGGGAAGTTTTATTTTCAAAACAAAATAAAACAGAGGTTTGACTCATAAGAAGCATCCTTAAAATCATCTTTTTACTATGTCTAGTTCACTGCATTACACTTTTGCATTTCCCCCCTCTGACTATGTCTGAAACGCGGCGTTGACATTGTTTAGGTCTTGTTGTGCTAGGTCACAAGTCACCGTTGATACTGTACCTTCCAAGGTATATCAAAAAGAGTAAAAACCTTCGTACTGTCTCTCTGACGGTATATTGGAATTCTTGTCAACGGACCCTCTTTAACTAAACCCAGCCTTTGCATATAGATTCCTGTAGAACCTTTCATAAGATTGTTCATTTATCTTTTCAGATAGGACAATGTGTTTTAATTGCTGTATGCCCTGACGGGATTACATGCGCGGTGTAGACGCTTATGTGGCATGAGGCAGAACCTCTTTCCTATGATTCCCAAGGCAATCACTCACATGTGATCATATTGAGTTGACCTGCCTAGGCACCATGATAAGGATGTCTGCACTATGTTCACAAATATACACCGCAAACCTTGTTTGTTGGTCCTAAGACATAGGAGTATGAAAACGTGCTAGATAGTATGATCACCGTCATATTTACCAGTTTCTCCCAGAAACTCTATCCAAATCTCCCAGATTTTCCAGATATACCAATTTTTCCCAAAAGCTCTGTCTAGATCTCCCAGAATTCCTAGATATACCAGTTTTTCCCAGATTACCCAGAAATCTCAGTTTCTCCCAGAAACTATGATATACTTGTTTCTCCCAGAAACTCTGTCTGACTTACCCAAATATACTTATTTTCCCAGAAGCTCTGTCCAAATCTCTCGGATTTTCCAAATATACCAATTTCTCCTAGAAACTCTGTCCAAATCTCCCAGATTACCCAGAAATCTCAGTTTCTCCCACAAACTTCAATACACTTGTTTCTCCCAGAAACTCTATCCGACTTACCCAAATATACCTATTTTCCCAGAAGTTCTATCCAAATCTCCCAAATTTTCCAAAAATCCCAGCAACTCCGTCTAAACTTCCTAGAAATGCCTAGATGTACCAATTTCTCCCAAAAATTCTAATTCTCAGTTTCTCCCAGAAGCACTATCCAATCCGCCTAGATTTTCCAGAAATCCCTGTTTATCCTAGAAACCTTAGAATCCCAGCTTTTCCCAGAAACCTTTCCCATTTTACCTTGTTTCTCCAAAAAACATTAGTTTTGCAGTTCCCCCCAGAAACTCTGCCCAACTCACCCAGAAATACCTGTTTCTTTAAGAAACTTTGTCTAAATCACCTAAATTTCCCAGAAATCCCTATTTTCTAGAGACACAGCCAAAATTTACCCAGATTTCCCAAAAATCACTACTTATAAAATTTCCCAGATTCTCATTCCTCAAAGAGCAAACCCATCTTCCTCACCCTTCCCATGACGGCGATCATCTTGGAAAGAGAAGTTAGCACACTCTATATGGTTAGGATCTCACTTACTTAACTGTTATATGTTAGAAGTAGGGGCATCATATAGATTAGGGCTTGCATCCGCATGCTTGTCTCATGTGCATACACAATTCGTGTCAGCCTATATACATGTGCATCTCGTTAGTCTCACATGTGTCAATCCTACACATCAAATGCATACACGTCATTATCCTCACTCATCTCAATCATTTTATAGAATTCGTATACATACTACATCTGTCATCGGTTTGCATCAATAAATTCTTCAAAATTCCGATCATTTCTCCCCACTAGGAGTCTATAAGAAGTATTTTGCGCCTTTGCCGATTTGGGCTTTTACTTCTATCTTAGTCCCGGATAAGGACACTTTTGTACCTCCCCGAATTCATTGTCTTGTTCGTGGACTGACCCAGACCATCATAAACCCATCAAGGCCCAGGCCATGACACCGACGATCGCATACGCCTTTACCATGATATCTAAGACCTCATCGGTCAGAAAATCATCGAGCCATCACCCATCCAACCCTATTTTAACCAAAAAGCCCCTAGCTTTGTCGAACCTAAAGCCCCTGGATCATCTGTTCAAATGATCCCCTTTCGCTAAGGCTCTTGAATGTTGAACCTGTGCAAGTGAAGTTGTGGTGTTTGGGACTTTTGCTAGCAAAGAAAATGAGGATGAACTTTCAAAAAAGAAAAAAAGAATAAGCGAGCCACCATGACACTCCATTGAAACCAAGTTGAGTCTGTCCTATGTTTTGAATTTATTTTAACCTTAGTCTTGCTGTCGAGTTTGTCAGCCTTCAAGTTGTTATGAGTCTGTGTTGAGTAATGCAATCCTTCTCTTTTGATGGAATGAAATCTCATTTTTGCTTACATTTGATGTGTCTAGTCATCAATGTATGAATCACTGAACTATAATGTCACTTTTCAAATAACCATGGATATTACTCTGCTAATAAATTTTTGCATCAAACAAAAAAAAAGAATCCTGAAAAGGTCAAAGTCGAATTCACGCTGACACTAATGAAGAGTCGAGAATTGAATAGTCTTACTTTAAGAATTTAAAAGATGCTTTTGCACAAATCTCAAAAAGACATACTTGAAACTGACTTGGGGCATGCCCAACACCCTTTTTCTTCCATTTCGAAGCCTTAAGCCCAATCCAATTGGGAGCCATGCAATATGTCCGATTGAAAGCAATGCAGACTTAGTCCTTGATGGTAGCCAATTATTTCAATGAGTTTCATCTCCACTTTAAGAAAAAAAGAAAAAGATAAAAAAGAAGAAAAGAAGAAAAGAAAAGAAAAAGCTCGCTAGGTTGAAAACCCGAAAGGGCACCTAGGCAAACGTTAGAGCTGAAAAGGTATTGATTTTCAAGATCTGATCTTAGCCAGTCAAAATGATGGAGAAAATGAAAGAAAGAAATTTTTGGTGATATAGAGAATTGTACACTTCAAGGTACATCATGAGAATGTGTCTAGATCATATTTCCAAAAGCTCCGAACGACCATATGCGAATTCTGAGAGCTGACATGCACATATTGTAATTTTATGGTTGCGATCGAAAGATCTCACATGAATCAACTACATGAAAAGCAAAATTGACTGGCTAGACGAAAGTGAAAAGGACCAGTCCTCAAAATAAAAAGAAAAGAAAAGAAAAGAAAGGGAGACTGAAACTGAATCTTCTTATTCAAGGCTACCACAAGTGACTTAAGTTTGAACATCTTTGACGATTAGTTTGAAAAACCCTCAACCCTTCTTCTTTCAAGCCTCACCTTGAACTACGCTCGATCTGATTCTTACTCGGAGATATGTAGGCAACCACATTGGTTCGGTCGACACCATCATAATCAACCCCCCTTCTTTTAAAGCCTTAGCCCAAACTACACTGGACCTGATTCCCACTCGGGGGTACGTAGGCAGATAGTCAAAAAGAAAAGAAGGATGACTCGCTAGGTCAAAAATCTGAAAGGATGCCTAGGCAAAAATTGGAGATAAATCCAAAGTGAGCAATTACAAAAAAGAAAAAATAGCTCGCTAGGTCATTTCACCAGTGCTTAGGCAAAAGTTATGAGCATATGAGAGATTAAAGCTATGGTCCTTGACTCAAGCCAAAAATCACCTTCCACACTAGGGGAAAACTTCGACTACCTGTCTCGTTTACCTGAATTTTACTATCTTCCCTTCATATAAGGGGCAAACTTCAGTCACCTACCTCATTTGCCCAGAACCTCCAATAAACCATCATCCAAACTAGGGGCATACTTTGGTCACCTACCTCGTTTGCCTATGAATTCCACTTCCTACACCTCAAACTAGGGACAAACTCTGTTTACCTAACGCAATACCTTCACACCAAGGGCAAGTTTTCAAGTCACCAACTTGTTTTGAAATTTTTTGAAATAGAGTATCTTGTATTCTAAAAACTAAGGCACTAATTCACAGCACTTCCTGGGAGGAATAGAGAATTGATTAGAATAATAGGGAGGAATTTTCAAAAACCAGATTTATCAACAAAGTACTATCATATTAAGATGAGGAGTAAACATAAAAGATGAGCGCTACATTATTTATGACAGAGGCACATGGATCATGGCAATTTGCGAATTTCATGTCTGAGTCAATCCTTCTTTGTTTGAGTCAGTAGTAATCTAATCAAAAGTGTGTCAGAGATCGAGGTTTCATGCAAACTAACCCAACTTTCCTTGTCATCGTCATTCTTGCTAAGTCCATTCGTCCTGATGGTCTCAAATGTGTGGGTTTAAGGTGATTCCCAATTATAAAAAAAATGTGGATGCAAGCATAAGTACCAGACATCATTACTACACCAGTCAAGGTTGCAACATGTGAAGTGTCCCAAGTACGAGTGGCATAAACTCATAAGTGGTTGCAAACTACAAATCGATAGTTGTTTTTCAAGGTGGATGATCAGAGAAAATATCACCAATACCAAGAAATTGTTGCTGATCTATTTAGAGTCTAGATGTGTTGATAAGGAGTGTCAATAAGATGCGTTATTGAGGTGTTTTATGGCCCAGAGTCTAGATGTATTGATAAGATGTGTTGATGAGATATCTTAGGGCTCAGAGTCCAATTTTTTTGATGAGATATTTTTGTGAGGATGTTTTAGAGCCCAAAGATTAGAGGAGCATTGAGGAACATCAGGAGAGTTAAGAAGTATTGCTGGAGATCGAGGAACATCAGAAGAGTTGAGAAGCATTGTTGGAGCATCGAGGAACATCAGAAGAGTTGAGAAGCATTGTTGGAGCATCGAGGAACATCAGAAGAGTTAAGAAGCATTTGTTGGAGCATCGAGGAGCATCAGATTTGTTGAGGAGCATCGTTGAAGAGTTGAGGAACATCAGATGTGTTGAGGAGCATCAGATTCATTGAGGAGCATTGTTGAAGAGTTGAGGAACATCAGATGTGTTGAGGAGCATCAAAATTGTTGAGGAGCATCGTTGAAGAGTTGAGGAACATCAGAAGTTTGAGGAGCATTAGATTTGTTAAGGAACATCATTGAAAAGTCAAGGAACATCATTAAAGATTTGAGGATCATCGTTAAGATTTTAAGAACAGCATTGAGAATCAAGAAGCACTGAGAAGCACCGTCAAAGATTTGAGGAACAACATAAGCGCCGTTGAGAATTGAGGATCATCATTGAAATTTGAGAAGCACTGTTGAGAATATGAGAGTCATCGAGTCCATAGCATCATGATTAAGGGGAACACGAGTCAAGTTTAGAAGGTCACTTCACTCACCAAACACAACAAATTGGGCATAAAATGACACATAGCCCATCGGTCACGACACACAAAGCCCACTAGGAGTGGCAAACACACCACAAGCATTCTTTTGAGCACCATAGTATCACTTTGAGCACCACGCTCTTCCTTTGATAAGACCTCTGGGTCGAGATACCTCATAAGTCTATTAGTTATAGCAAAGCATAGATCACCAAGCCCACTGAGAGTGGAGAATACACAGAACACATGTTCTAGGACCATAATCACTTTAGAACACAACACAGACACGACACAAGCTCACTCGGAGTGGCACACAACACCAGCTCATGCTAGGATCAGAACACTAGACATGATAGGACTCAGGACACAATTCATATCACATCCATGCATTGCATATCATCATCATAGCATGGCGTCCGCCTGTCTTGTTTTGCATGTGTTTATTTCTTTGTGCCCCGAACTACGTCCTGGTCTGATTCTCCTTGGGATACATAGGCAGCTCACAAAGAGCACGACCAGCACTGACCTCAGCAACATGATTTTCATCATTGCATCTTTGCAACGCTTTTATCCTAATCTATAGCCTCCAAAAATACATGTCTCTTCCAAGCTTTGGCACTCACTTGCGATATGCGTTGCCTCGCAAGTTCATGCCAAAGAGGGGCAAACTGTAGACACCCCATTTTGTCAGCTATCAGATTTAGGAGACCCATAGCTTGGTGGTTCACAATGATCGAAAAAAACTCAAAAAGGACTCCTGAAAGTTAGTTCTATCTCTCAAAATGCTCAAAATGACCAAAATACCCCTGAAAGCCCCAATACTCCCAGATTTGGGCCAAAATTTTTGAAAACATGCTACGTCATAAAAAATACTAAAAAAGAGTTTTAAAGCAAAAGCAGATGAAATCGTCAGCTCCCAGAGACCCCTAGAAGTCCCGAAAGTTCCCGTTGACCGGTTTGACCTAGGTTTAACCAGGTTTGACCAGGGTTTGATCGAAATCATTCAAATTCGCCAAAAAGTTCTGAGATCATTCTAGATCATGTGAAAAGTACTAAAACGAGTTTTAAAAGAAAATCGGACAAAAGCGTCAGCTCCTGGGATCTCCCAGAGGTTCCCACTTCTTAGAAATCCTATGTTTGACCGATTTGACCTAAAAGTGGACTTTGAAACTGGAGTGTCGTATCATTTTTAAAACAATTTTCATGGATACTAGAGGTCAATAGCTTTTTAATGGTATATCGCACATAATTTTTGGATTTAAAACGAATTTATTGTGAATTTTTGAAGGTGAAAAAGGCGATTAAGTCGACTTTTATCGCGAATATTGTAAAACTTTTCAAAGCGACCCATCTCCGAACTATTTTTTTTTTATGAAAATTAGACTCCATTACCTTTACAACAGTATATCACAAGCTCAATTTAGAGTTCGTATGCATTTATTTATGAATTTTGAACGAAATAGGGCCTTTTTGTGAATATCAAAAATTTTGGGGGCCTAAATACAAAATTTTAGGCGTCTGAGGAACAGTGCCGCGGTGTCACTGGGTCACTACTGTGGTGGCACATGGCCAATGTCCCGGCAGCACTCAACCCCTGCAGAATCCATTTTTGTAACTTATTTTAGGGGTCCAAATTGAATAATTGAAAGCCAAAACGACGTAGTTTTTTGTTCACAGATGTTTGGGACCGATGGGAACACTTTCTAAATCCCAAAACCACCCAAAATTGGCCTATATAAACCCCCCTTTGCTCTTCATTTTAGGAGGGCTAAGTGCAAAGCTTTAGAAAGTTGTAGAGAGAAATAGAGATAGAGATAGGTTTAGAAGAGAGAAAGGGAGTTTCTCCCTCTGATTTTCTATGAGAAAGTAAGTTTTAATCTTGCTTTCTTCACATTCAAACCCTCCCCAACCACCATTCTTGAGAAATCTTGAGTTAGGAAGTTACTTCCATGTCCAAATGTCAATATCTATGAGTGAAACACCAAGCTGTAAGTCCAAAATCACATTGATTATCATCTATTGATTGTTATTATTTGCTTGTTCATATTATGTTCATCTCTTCTCACCTTATTTCTTTTTTATTTTTCTTTGATTCCTTACATGTTTATCATAATCTAGATAACATGTCGTTTGAGAAGAGTGAATCCTTATGGATAGTAGCTATTGACCTCAAAGACATGTTTGATGGATGATGATTTTAAGTTCAATACATTCATATGTATTATTTAAGTCCTATTCTCAAACAAAACTATGTCTATGCAAACAATATTGGGAGTTCTTGATGATGAGTTTGATGTTGATTTTCGAAGTGGTCTTAATCCCCTTTTGTGCTGAAAATGTGCTTTTAAAACCCCTATTTCAAAACCCCTCTAAAACCCCAACATTGAGATTCCAAGAAACAAGCCTTGTTTTACCAAAAAATCTTCAAAATAGTGAATGATCCAAGTTCAAAGATTTCTCTAGAACTCAATACTCAAAGGGTGATTACAAGACCAATTGAAAAGTCTTCCTAATTCATTATAGAACACCCTTGATTTTTGGTTTGGTTTGGAAACACATGCAAGGGTT
This sequence comes from Hydrangea macrophylla, assembly GCA_033977485.1. NCBI lineage: Eukaryota > Viridiplantae > Streptophyta > Magnoliopsida > Cornales > Hydrangeaceae > Hydrangea > Hydrangea macrophylla. The sequence goes on from CM066988.1 coordinate 64,708,580, forward strand.
CCATTTTGACCCAAACATCCCTTCCAGATATTCTATTTTTGTTGTCACAGCAGCTTGGTTGACTTTCAACTTATTTTTCATAATACATTTTCAAAAGGGGTGGTACCAACTCCTTTTTCCCTTAAACTTCAGTGTCTTATGGAACTTACTGTATGATATGGGCCTCTAGATGTTTTGTTTTTATTTTCTAAGATTTTTTAATATTTTAGTCGACAGTACAAACTCTGTTTCTGAGTAACCTCTCTTGTTCATATGATTTCTCTAAATCTGTAATAGTTATTGTAGTTTGGATTTTTGGTATGTGTTCTAGACACAATGAGGATGATCTCCATAAAAATCATGCATTCAAAACATTCCTAACCCCTCTTTTCCGTTCTTACAAGTTCAACTCACTGTTCTATCCACTATTCACAGCAAGTATACTTTTACTTTCATTCTTTCATTTGATGCTCACATGTACTCCAAATTAGTTTATATCTTAGGAAGTAGTCCATACTACATTTGTACATATTCTATGATGATTTCCTTCATGCATTCATGCATACTCTAGACTTCTAAGTCACTTTAGAAAGTCCATGTATACATACACACTACAACCATTGCACATTCTAGGATCATACATTGCATCCATGAAGGATTTGGAGTTTTTGTGACTCCTAATCTAAGGAGATTATAAGGAATGAACTTGATCATACATTCATGCTTCCCCTCGATCTAATCTTCCTTTCTCATCTGTCCTGGGGATTGAGAGGTCTTCTTTTCTCAAAGATTAACATGCATCATCCTAGCTTGCTAAGCATATTTTGACTTCTTTGATTATTTGTTTCAAGAACAATTCATGTCTCCTTTAGATTAGGAAAACTTGATTACTTGATATGTGATTAGACGATTTTTCCTAAGTTTGTTTGTGATCTTTCACCTTTGCATTTTGTGGTATTTGACTTAAATCTTATGAATGATATCTTATCTTTTGATCTTCCATTTCAAGATTATCATGTGATGTAATATACTATCATAGTATTAATAGTCGAACCAAACATAGTAAAAGATGATTATTTGGATGCTAATTGAGGCCTGTTGAGAGACGGGGCGAGTTGAGGTTGTTTTAGTCATGACAAAGGCTCCTTCCTCTCTCGTACCAAAACCCCGAGCCAAGTTCTTTAGTTATGAAGGGCCGGTGCCCTTTATCTATTTGGGTGAGTCAAATTAGGTTTCTTGGTTCCTTAAAGACCAAGTGGCGACTCTATATCTATTTTCAACAGACCTTTCTTTTCATTTCTTTAAATCAATTTCAAAACTAAAAGCAGAAAGCCGATTCCGCATGTTCACAATTGGCCCTAACTCAATCGCCTAGCCCAGAATTGGCCCTAACTCGATACCAACACAACACAACCGACAATAGGCTGTTAAGGTTACACGACAAATGCAATCAATCACGGAACAACCGACTAGATTATTCAACACAATCATGCTCTCACACGTCCTTTAGCATGCTTATCAATTTAAGTACATTATTCGTGTACTGTTCTTCCTTATACCATTAGTGATTCGACTTGACACATTACTGCTATTCGTCAACGAAATAATCATAACGCTAATTCAACAACAATATTAACATACTACAAGAATTACGATAGAAGTAATAAGTTAATCGATCTCTTTAGTATGGTACTATCAAGCAAGCAAATAGTACAACTCTAGAAATGATAAACTTAATCATTCATAACATATACAAATTCCAGGTTCAGTTAACAAACTCCACAGTACAAACTTTATTAGTTTCATTTACATAAACCAACAAGGAATTCATAACTGTTAAGCTCGAGCACTCCAAGCTCGAGCGCTCTAGGGCTCAGGTTTAGCAGTTTAGAACAATGTATGTTTTAGTAACTTTAAAAACCCATACGATTTTAACATATAAACTTCAAGATCCTTAATTAAACTTCACATATAATATGTTAAACATAATAAACAAGTTCATATACACCTTGGACATAAATCATAGCACTCAACCTGATGTTCAAACCAAATGGATGATGAAATTGTATATGAACTTGAAAATACATGATGATCATGAGGATCTAAAGCTAGATCATGCACATGTAACACACTTTAGTAACTTATACATGTATACATACCCATTGTAAGTGAGTTGAAGTACTTACTAAGAATCAAAACTCAAATAGATGATGATCTAAGCATAAACTTGAGAAAGAGATGAAGATTATGCTAATCTAGAGTTAAATCTAGTTAAAACAACCACATACAACATTATTATAGACATTAGCCTCCAGCACTTCAAGAGTATTAAAGTACAAGTATTTGTGCTTATGGAAAGATTGAACGGAGGATCCAAGGACATGCAAGAGTAAAATATATGTGTTTGTGTAAAAACTCTCAAGAATTCTCCCTCACAAACTCTCTCTGTAACTCTCTATTTTCCAATGTAAAAATGATCAGAAATGCTAGGTATTTAAAGAATTTTAGGACCCCAGGGGTAAAACTATCTTTACAAAAAATTTTAGCTCGAGGGCTCCGGCCTCGGGCTCTTGCACCTCTTAAGCGCTCGAGTTTACTAAAATAAGGAAGGTTTGTTTTGTTTAAAAGATTCATGATATGAAATGTATGAACACTCATGAGATGTCGACCACTCTCAAAATACTATTCTTTCTATAGAAAAATATCAATATTACATATTCGGAAATTGTATTATTAATAGTAGAAAGTCATAGGTGTTACACCTCTTTACCACTAGTAAAAGGATTTCGTCCCTGAAATCTGAGCTAACTTGTGTCAAACAACTCTGGATACTTAACGTGCATCTCAGACTCTAACTTCCATGAAGCTTCCTCTATATTGTGGTGATTCCACAAAACCTTCACCAATAGGATCTCTTTGTTCCTCAGCTTCTTGATCTCTCTATCCATAATCTGCATTAGCCTCTCTTGATACGATGCATTGTCATTTATTTCCTTGTCTCTGGAATCGATCACGTGTGGCATAGCGCCCTGGTGATACTCCTTCAGCATACTGATGTTAAAGACACTATGGACTCCCATCATCTTCGATGGTAATGCTAGTCTATAAGCAACTTTTCCCTTGCACTCTAAGATCTCAAATGGCCCAATGTAGTGAGGCGACAACTTTCTTTTCTTCTGTCCAAACCTCATCACTCCTCGAATTGGAGATACTTTGAGCAAGACATGCTCTCCTACACTGAACTCCTTATCTCAGCAGTGCAGGTTTGCATAGCTCTTGTGTCAATTTTGTGCTGCCTTCATCTTCTCTCTGATAATCAAAATCTTTTCATTGGTTTCCTGAACCAAATCTGGGCCTAAGAGCTTACCATCTCCAGCTTCTGCCCAACACAATGGTGATCGACAGGGTCTTCTATACAATGCTTTGAAAGGTGCCATTCCTATGCTTGAATGGTAGTTGTTGTATACGAACTCTATCAATGGAAAATGAGTCTCCCACGAGCTTTCGAAGTCTAGCACGCAAGCTTGGAGCATATCTTCCATTACTTGGTTCGTTCACTTTGTCTGCCCATCGGTCTGAGGATGAAAAGTAGAACTCAGTCTCAGCAAAGTCCCCATAGCTATCTAATGACTTTCCCAAAATTCTGCTATGAATCAAGGATCTTGGTCTGACACAATGGTAACTAGTACTCCATACAGATACACAATCAGCTACAGATACAATCGGCTCATATTCTCCATTAAGTAGGTCATATTATAAGCGATGAATTAAGCTGACTTGGTGAGTTTTTCCATAATCACCCAAATGGATTCATGGTTCTGTTGAGAACGAGGCAATCCTACCACAAAATCCATTATGATGTGTTCCCACTTCCATTGCAGAATCGGCAATGGTTGTAAAATTCCCATAGGCTTCCGATGTTCGCCTTAACTTGTTGACAAGTCAAGCATTTTGAAACACACTTGGAAATTTCCTTCTTCATGCCTTTCCACCAGAAAGTCCTCTTCAGATCTATATACATTTTCATCCCTCCCGAATGTACAGTTAGTCTCGATCTGTGCTCTTCTTCCAAAATATCCTTCTTGAGATCATTTGTGGCTGGTACCACAAGTTTATCCTTGAATCTGAAACCTCCATCATTCCCATCACTCCAATTGGTTAGATCCTTGGCTGTCATTTTGTCGAACCACTGGCGTAGTTTTACATCTTTCTGTTGAGCCTCTATGATTCGATCAACGAGTGTAGCTTGAACTACCAAGCATCCCATAATCTTTCCTTCTTCCATTTCAACAGGCTAAACTCCAAACTCGGCCATTATCTCAAGAGCTTGCCACTCTCTAATCATAAGTAAAGCAACCATACTGTGAGGCTTTTAGCTTAGAGCGTCTGCGACTGCGTTTGCCTTATTAGGGTGGTACTGCAATGTGAAGTCATAATCTTTTAACAACTCTATCCACTGTCTCTGTCTCATGTTAAGCTTCTTCTGTAAGAATAGATACTTCATGCTCTTATGATCAAAAAACAAGTCAAACTACTCTCCAAACAGATAGTATGCATTTTGAGTGCGAACACAATGGCTGCTAACTCCAAATCATGTGTCGGGTAGTTCTTCTCATGTGACTTTAGTTGTCTAGATCCATAAGCAATCACTATTCCGTCTTGCATGAGCACACACCCTAAACCTTGGTATGAAGCATCGCTACAGATAACAAATCTCTCTTCGCTTCTTGGAATAACTAGCACTGGCACAGAAGTTAATTTATCTTTCAATTCTGAAAAGGTGCGTCGTGCTTATCTTGCCATTTGAACTTGGTCTCCTTCTTTGTCAAACTAGTGAGTGGGGTTGCAATCTTTGAAAACCCTTCCACAAAGCGATAGTAATATCCAGCTAATCCAAGAAAACTCCTGATCACTGAAGCATAACTAGGTTGGTTCCAATTCTTCACTACATTGGTCTTTGCAGAATCCACTAAGATACCTTCTCGAGAAACAACATATCCCAAGAACTTGACTTCCTTGAGCCAAAACTCACATTTACTGAACTTGGCGATAAGCCGATTGTCCCTAAGTATCTATAAGGCAATCCTTAAATGCTCCTCGTGCTCTTCCATAGACTTCGAGTAGATTAAAATATCGTTGATAAAAATGATGATGAATTGATCTACATAGGGTCTGAACACCTAATTCATCAAATCCATAAACACCGTTGGGGCATTGGTCAAACCAAAAGGCATAACCAGGAACTCATAATGCCCATACCTCGAGCGAAAAGATATCTTTGGCACGACTTCTTTTCGAACAAGTAATTGATGATACCCTGATCACAGATCGATCTTCAAGAACACTACAGCACCTTGCAATTGATCAAACAGATCATCTATCTGCAGTAGCGGGTACTTGTTCTTGAACGTAACCTTGTTCAATTCTCTATAGTCTATATTGAGTCTCATTGATCCATCCTTCTTCTTAACAAATAACATCGGTGATCCCCATGGTGATGTGCTAGGACGAATGAATCCAAGGTTCTCTAGCTCTTGAATCTACTTACTCAACACCTGCATTTTGGTCAGCGCTATACGATACAGGGTTTTCGATATTGGTGGCGTTTCTGGCATTAGCTAAATTTCGAAGTCAATCTCACCCTTTGGAGGTAATCCAGAGATGTGTCAGAATACGTCCTCAAACTCTCATACCACTGGAATCTGAGCAGTAGTACTCTCTATGTTGGTGCCTTCTATTGCAGCCAAACGGGTTATGAGAAACGCATCACTCAATGCGTTACACTAGAAAATGAACGACTATGCTACCGCTAATGGAAAGGAAATCGTCTTACTAGTGCAGTCTAATTTGGCACTTATGGATGGTAGTTTTACCCACGCTTTTTAAAATGTTTCAAATTTTAAATTCAAATACGAGTTGCCACTTAATTTTTAAAGGAAAATTAAGAAACCAATTTAAAAGCAAACTGATCTTTTGGAAACCAGAGATTTCTAGGTTCGGGGATTATGGAATGAGAGGGGAAGAGGCCCAGTGGACTAAAACATTCCCTCTCATCCTATCTCGTGATAGACCTCTACTCAACATCCTTTTTAATTGAATTACTAATCTAAGTATGCCCTAAACTAATACATATGTATAAATGTACATTACAAAAGCATGTCTAAAAGGGTGTAAGATTGCTAACGATAAAATAGATTTCAAAATCACATAATTCAAGTAGCAAGCAATATGATGTACAAATAGGGAACTAGGGAACTTACCCGGGGGTCCAGCCGCGAATATTAAACGTGCAATGCATACAAATGAAAAATAAAACCTAAGAAATGGTCTCTAATTCATATATACAAATAAAGCAAGACCTAGTTCTAAGGTGTCGCACATGGAGTCGAAAGTCAATTAAAATCAAAGAATAAAATGAACTAGAGAGGGGTTGAGAAATTGTACCTCAATAGCGCTAAAAAACAAAGGGTTAGTCAACATGCTTTGAACAAGATATACTTTAGAATCCTAAGTAAAATGCTTAAATTTTTAGCTTAAATCTACTAAGAATAAAAAGAGTTGATATAATTATGAATTCCTTCTAATTAGTTGGAGATACAACACCTCTATAGATATACAAGTCTCAACTAGAAGCCAATGTAATGTCCATATAGAGATGATATAATCTCAATTTGATCATAAGGAACCCATAGTTATGTTCAAGTAAGTTCAATCAAATATAACTTAAGCCAAGAATTAGTCCTAATCTTATGTATCAACATACATAAAATGAATGCAAGGATATAAACAAGAATGAGATATGAACTATTCATTGATTTGGATCATTTAGCCTCTGGATCTAAGTCCTATTATCCATTATTAAAACACAGTCTAAACTATGAGAAGGTCATTTTGGTCATCATTTACAAAGTTACTAAAATTGTAATAGAGTTTCAGAATTTACAAAGAAGAAACCTAAAATTAGAAAATAGAAAAACCATAGATCCCATCGTTTGATCTTTAGTGATTTTTGAACAAAAGATGCCTCGGTGAGTCTAGTTTCTAACCTAAAAAGAAAATCATAGATTAAACAATTCAGTCTCCGTGAATTGAACCAAACCTAGACACTACTCAGAATTTTACAGCTCTCTGTCCAGAGATTTTGTATGATTTTCTTAAAATAGCAAATAAATCTGAATGACTTCATTCTTTTTAGGGATCTTCTTAACACATTTAAATATACAGAAAAAATTATTTGAAGTCAAGAAAGTTTGATTAAGGCTCTGATCTACTAAGTTTAAAATGGACTTTCTGTTCTAAAATTTTGGACAGAAAGTGGTTAATTCACAAATCATAAGGCCAAACCATGTTAAATATGGAACTTCATCAAAACAAAAATTGCAGTGGTAGATATATGGGTTATAAACATTCTCCAATTGGTCTCATTCAATTCCCATAGACCATGATTTAATTAAAAACCTTTGATCATAGTGGTTTCATGAATTAACTGTACCAATACCAACATTTAAGTCATAAAAGTTATCAAATCAATCCCTCTCTCAAGTTGATGATCCTTGAGGAATATGAACTTATCATATCATATTCTCCTTTCAAATTAATGGTCCTTGGAGACTAAATAAGACCAAATCCACATAACCTTCATAGGAATTATGGAAACAATTCTATGAGATTTTAAGTTGAAGGATCCAAGTCATGAATTAAGACTTGAACCCAACAATCATGTGTGGTTGTAACCATGATCTACCTTATTTTCATTTAGATCATAAGATCATAGAAAATAAGGGATCAATCATAAGGGAAACAAATGAGACATTTAAAGGTCTCATGAATCTCAAGAGAAAGAAGTAAACAAAAGAAATAGAATCAAAGTTTAGTTGATGATCCAAATTAAGTTTCAATTTATTTGATCTTAAATCCAAGGCTTATTTAAATCCAAATCAATGAAAAGCAAATGAAGATTCAATCACAATTCTAGTGGTGTGTGATGAAATGAGGTAAGGACTTTTTTCTAAAATGTGTAAAAGTCCTAGATCTATGAATTGTGATTGAACTTAGAGATAAACTAAATTAAGATTAGAAGATTACCTTTAGAAATCCTCAGATTTTTCTTGGTTTGATGGAGATCTTCAATGTTCTCCAAACTCTTCTTCAAGTTTTTCAAACCTTCTTAAATGGCTTCCCTTCAATCCTCTTCATTATACTCTCAAGTGTATACCAATTATCTAACCAAAGCATCTCTCCAAATTGTTCAACCCCCAAACCATGAGAGAAAATGGGTTTATGTAGACTTTTATTTCCTTGATAGCTAAGATAATGGTAGATAGGTCAATTTTAATGAGTTAGGAATAAAAGATTATTCTTTGGCATCTCTAGCTCTACATGGCACTTCTATGTAATTCTAAGGAACTTGAAAGGCATTTTAATTGGATACCATAAAAGAATATTCTAGAGCATCTCTCATCTTCAAAGCACATGGAACACATATATATAAACACATTTTTCATTTGAAATTCTTTTTCTTTCTCTTTTTTTTTTCTTTTTCATTTTCTTTGATAAAAACAAAACAAAATCCATTTTTATTATATTTTCAGATTGATTGTATTATACACCTGAAAATTTTCCTATTTCTCTCTCTCTCTCTCTCTCTCTCTCTCTCTCTCTCTCTCTCTCTCTCTTTCTTTCCCTTAAAAAATTTTATCAAGACTGAAGAACCTTCTGAAGAGCTTGAATCACTTTAAAAATCTTCGAATTCTGTCGGACATTTGTCGTCATTGGTTTTTTAGAGGTAATCATTCTCCAAATTCAACGATTGGTCAAAATTGGGGTATCTACAACACTGAACTTTGTTAACCAATCGATTTCTAAGATCACATCAAACTCTTTCATCGATAAAATAATCAAATCTATAGGTAACTCTTGATCGTCTAAAATCAACGCACAATCCTTGCACACTTTACCCAATTTTATAGTGACACCTAAAGGTGAAACCGCGTTCAAAGCTACATCGAGGTTATGAGGTTCTAAGCCTAATTCCTTTATGACTCTATGTACTATGAACGAATTTGTGGCTCTAGTATCAAATAAAACTAATGCACAACTGTCACGCCCGCTTTTTTGCAAAAATGGGTGTCTACAATGACTATTATAAATGGTAAGCATACCTTTGAGGTTTTGCTGCTCGACGGTATCGAATCCTACTCCTCCTGGAATAATAGCGTTGACACGCGCTTGATGAACCGGAGTTGCAGGTCCAATTTCTACTCCCTGGTGGAGAAAAAAATCTTTGCTAACATGGCCCTTCTTGCCATAGAAGTAACAGACAATGTCTTGTCGCTTGTTGCTCCTCGGTGCCATGCAATCCCTCGACATATGTCCCGGTATCCCACAATTGAAGTATACACCAAAGTTAAATCTTAGTACTGGTGCTTCTGATGCAGGTACCGTGCCAGGCAGTTGAGCTTGTGCTGGTGGAGGATTAGGCACTTGTCCTCCTGGATCGTTCCATGGCATCTTCACTCCAGCATTACAGTGCAAGTTTGGGTGGCCACGATTGGAGCGACTAGCTGCCCTGAAAGGAAACTACTTGTGTTGTTGACTCTCATACATAGTCTCCAGATTAGAGGCCAACTCCACCAAATTCTCGAACGGCTGCATCACGGAACTCATGGCATGGCCTTGAATAGTCATCCTAAGCCCGCGTAGATATCTCTTGTTCTTCTTCTCCAAGGTATCCACCAGGTGTGGGGCAAAACGAGACAACCTTTCAAATGCGATTGTGTACTCCTGAACAGTCTTGGTTCCTTGAAACTAATCCATGAATTCTTTCTCCTTCTCAACGCAGGGAAATACTTCTTAAGGAACATGGTACTGAACTCCCCCCAACTCACACGTCTGATAGCTTCTTCTCCCAAGGCAGCCATATGAGCTTCCCACCATTCTACGGTAGAAGATGTGCTGAAACTCTGCAAACCTCTTCTTATCGACATCTGAGCAAACCAAAGCCTTAAAACAAGACTCCATCTCTCTAATCCATTATTCAGCTTTCAACTCTCTAGATACGGCATCAAACTTCTCTGTTCGTAAAGCTCTGAATCTCTCTAACAACTTCTCTCTGGTAGTTCTCTGTGGAGGTGGCGGCGGATAATGATACGCACCTTGCTGATTGCCAATATGCTCTAACCTTCAGAGAAATCTTTCAAAAATTCATGTGGGGCCTAATCCCTCCTATACCAGTTCAGATGGTTTGGCTCCATTATGGTTGTTACAAGTCACTCTAACAATCCTGAATCTGTGCACAAGTATACATTTTGACACAATTATTTCTCAACTTAGACTACTGCCTTTAGAAGATAGTCTAGAGGTGTTCACTACCCAAAATCAAATATATACTTACATACACACATACTATTTACACTCACGGGATGCAATCATATGCGGATGCCAAGAGATGAAATGCCAAATGCAATGACATGCGAATGATGAAAGAAAAGAGCAATAAAATTCGTGCTATACAACTTAGGACGTAAAGGCGGCTCCAGAAGTCTTCATCGAATCAGTGTCGCAACTACCTTAGTGTCTTTCTAGCAAGGTACTCTTATGGTTCACAACTTAACGTAGGACAATCACGAGCACAAATAAACCTAGTGCTCTAATACCAAACAATCCCTGTCATGCCCTAGCGTTGCGATAGTTAAGGGAAGTAAGTTTCCTTATCAAACCCGTAGGCTCGTAACAAGTTACAGATCACATGATTGTCCAAAACCCAAATAATAATAAAATATCAAAGTAATAACAGTATTGAAAATGATTCTAAGTTTAATGAAAGCAATGTCGGAGTCTTACAACTTTTGTTATACATAATTAAATATTATAGCATCCAAATCCCAAAAGAAACAGAAGTCTGGGCCAAATGGCCAATAACAACAGCAACAACAACGTAAAAAGATAGGTAATAAAATTTTCCCCAACAGGAACAAAACGACTCCAGTAGTACAACCTCTTTAGCTGGCAAAACCCCATCCTTCCTGGTCAATGTGCTCACCATCATACTCGCCCAACGGAACGGCATCCCCAGTACCTAGAACTAAAATAACTAGACACGGATGTCTAGGGGCCACATGCCCATCAGTTGAAAGTTGAGTGAGATACTATAATGCATAAACAATTTGAACATATACACCATTTATTTTATCACTGAAAAGTTATTGCGACATCACGCAAGTTCTTGCCCAAAACCCGACGATCTTCCCGACTATGCAACCACAACAATGCAGAACAACGCACACGAACCCACCATGCTAACAACACATAACCTGATAGTACTCGCTTTTATCACACAACCACAATAACACTGAATCGATGGTACTAACTTCTATCACACACATAGACGACACAAGCCCAAATTGGCCACAAATCATAATCAAGCCCAATTTGGCCATAACACAACTCCTAGCCTATGATTGGCCCTAACTCAATCGTCCTAGCCCATAATTGGCCCTAACACAATTCTATAGTTTCACATAGCCACACATGACCCTCATATGAAAGATACGACCACACATAGCCCACATTCATCACCTAGCCCAGAATTGGCCCTAACTGCCTAGCCCACAATTGGCCCTAACTTTGACACCAACACAACACAACTGATAACTGACTGTTAAGGTCATACGACAAATGCAATCAATCATGGAATAACTGACTAGGTTATTCAACTCAACCATGCAACACAATCATGCTCTTACGCGTCCATCAGTACATTTATCAATGTAAGAACTTTATTCGCATATTATTCTTCATTATACAATTAGTGATTCGACTCGACGCATTACTATTATTTATCAACGAACTGATCATAATGCTAATTCAACAGCAATATAAACATCCTACAAGAATCACCATAGAAGTAATAAGTTAATTGATCTCTTAAGCATGGTTCTCTCAAGTAAGAAAATAGTACAACTATAGAATTGATAAACTTAATCATTTATAACATATACAAATTCCAGGTTCAGTTAACAAACTCTATAGTACAAACTTCATTAGTTTCATTTATACAAACCAACAAGGAATTCAAACTATCAATCTCAAGCACTCCAGGCTCGACCGCTCACACCACTCGAGCACTCCAGGCTCGAGTTTAGCAGTTTAGAATAGTGTATGTTTTAGCAACTTTAGAAACCCATACAATTTTAACATATAAACTTCAAGATCCTTAATTAAACTTTATATATAACATGTTAAACATAATAAACAAGTTCATATACACCTTAGACATGAATCATAGCACTCAACTTGATGATCAAACCAAATAGGTGATGAAATTATATGTGAACTTGAAAATACATAATGATCATGAGGATCTAAAGCTAGATCATGCACATGTAACACACTTTCATAGCTTATACATGTATATATACCCATTGTAAGTTAGTTAAAGTACTTACTAAGAATCAAAACTCAAATAGATGATGATCTATGCATAAACTTGAGAGAGAGATAAAGATTATGATAATCTAGAGTTAAGTCTAGTTAAAGTAACCACATGAAACATTATTACAGATTAATTACATGTATATGAATACTTTGCAATTGAGTTGAAGTACTCACTATGCAATCAAGATGCAATAGATGATGCTTTTGTTGAGAATGATGAAGATGATGATGATCAAGCTTCAATAACCACACATGCAAGCTTCAAACTAAGATCTTTTCTTGGATTCTTTAAGACATTAGCCTCCAGCACTTCAAGAGTGTTGAAATACAAGTGTGTGTGCTTATGGAAAGATTGGATGGAGGATCCAAGGACATGCAAGAGTAAAATGTGTGTGTTATGTATAAACTCTCAAGAACACTCCCTCACAAACTCTCTATATTTTTGCAACGTAAAAATGAACAAAATTATTGGGTATTTATAGAATTTTAGGACCCCAAGGGCGAAACTGTCTTTTTACAAAATTTTAGCTCGAGCGCTCCGGCCTCGAGCGCTCGCTCTTCTTGAGCACTTGGGTTTACTGAAATAAGGAAGGTTTGTATTGTTTTAAAAGATTCATGATATAAAATGTATGAACACTTATGAGATGTCAAGCACTCTCAAAATACTATTCTGTATGTAGAAAAAATATCAATATTACATATTCGGAAATTACATTATTAATAGTAAAAAATTATGGGTGTTACATCCTAACGACATCTCCCCCTCATGTGCAAGAGCTTCATAGTTCGGTACCTTTTTTTAATGATCTTAATGAGGTGGTGAGGGTTGTGAAGTTACTACTCACGACAGCAATCGTGCTTTTACAATATGGGACTCTAAAAAAGTTGAGTTAAAGAAGAAAATGACATTTAGAGATAAGCAGCATCTCCAGGAATGTGTAAAGTTTAATCACACAAATAGTGACCAACAATACATGGTAGTTGAAATAAATCCAAAACTTTGGGTAGTTCAGTGCAAAAATGGGTGCACATGGTGCTTGCAGACATCAAAAAATTTAATAATGGGTGGTTTTCAAATTACACAATATAATGGCGACCACCACTGTGTGTACCCGCACAATAGCCAGAACCACGTTAATCTAGATATGGATCTTATAGCAAAATTAATCATAGGTTATGTGCAACGTGATCCAAGTATGAAAATCAATTTGGTCATTGAAAGGGTGAAGGAAAGCCAGAAATTCACAATCACATACAAAAAGGCATGACGTGCGAGGAAAAAAAGCTATAGAGATGGTTTTTGGAGACTGGGGCGAGTCTTATAGAAAATTGCCTAGATTGATGGTAGCTCTTCAAAAATACAACCCTGGGACAGTGGTGCGATGGAAAACGAATCCTATAGACACCCATGATGTGGTTAAGTTCTAATACTTGTTTTGGGCCTTCAAACCTTCAATTGACGGGTTTACTCATTATTGTCTAATAATTTGTGTTGATGGGACCCATATTAATGACAAATACAAAGATAAGATCCTTGCAGCTCTAGGGATAAACACTGATAACAAGATATTTCCTCTTGCATTTGCAATTATTGATGAGGAGACCCTTGCTAGTTGGTCATGGTTCTTAAGGAACCTAAGTACATTTGTTATCCATTATAGGCAGGGCATATGCCTAATATCTAACTGACATTCTGCTCTAATCATTGTAGTTTAGAGATTACTATAGTGGCGTGAGCTCAATGCGTATCATCGTTTTGTTTAAGGCACTTCCAGTACAACTTTCACAAGAAATTCAAGAATATCCTATTGAAGGACCTCCTTTGGTTTGCTGGGATCAAGCATCAAATTAGGAATTTCAACCGTGATATGGAGAATATTGAAAAAATAGACCATGTAATTGACCCTACAAAATTTGATAAACATGACATCATTTTTGTCAGATTTTTCTGGTTATGAGTTAAAGTGACAACCTCATATATGTCTCTGTTTTTAATTTCTCTATTTTCCTCTCACTTTTGACTATGTTAAAAGAACTAAAGAAAGTGTGTGTTGTATATAAGTACAAACAAAATATAAGTACAAACAATGTACAAAACAACATCCAAAATAATATATCCAATCCAAAATGACATACCCAATCCAAAATAACATATACAGTGCAAAATAACATACCCAGTCCAAAATAACCTAGCCAGTCCAAAATAACACACCCAGTCCAAAATGTAAGTACAAACAAATGTACAAAACACCACTTTGCAATCCATGTATCTATGTTCCATATGGTGGTGGAATAATATTCCTCCTAGGTCTAGCTCTCTGCTCTCCATCCTCATCAACATCTGGGGCCTGATCTAGTGGTGCATGTGTATCTGGTGTAACTTAGGACAACTGTAAGGAATCTGGCTCTGATGCTGCTAGTGTCTCTATGGCAGGCTGGGATGATTGCTCATATCTCACATCTGGTGCCAGATGTGTATCAGAATCAATAATCTGGGACTCTAGTTCCTGACCCACAGCTGGTGCTGGCATCCTAATATCTATAACAACTTGGGTCAGAATCGAAGGACTTATGTCTGCTGCTGTCGTCCTAATATCTACAGCAACCTAGGACGGCTATGAGGGACTCGCTCTACTACAGTCGGTGTAGCAAAAATAACATGCCTCCCATAATGTCTCCACGAGGGACCTCTCCCATGCCCTCTCCCACGACCTTCTACTCCACCAACAGCAATCTATGTCACCTCTCCCATATCTGCATCATATACTAGATGGGTCAGCATGGTTGGTGGTATGGTGGTGGTGGTGGTAGTGGTGGTGGTGGTGGTAGGCGAGTCAACATAAACCTGGGTGGCTAGTGGGGCCACGGGTTGTATGGTGGTAATGGTAGTGGTATATATAGGGTGGGTCACTAGTGGGGCCACAGGTCGTATGGTGGTGGTAGCAGTGGTATATATGAGGGGGTGGCTAGTAGGGTAACCGATAGTATGGTGGTGGTGGTAGATGGAGGGGGTGCTATCATACCAAGTAGATCATATATCCCATCCATAGGAATATCCTCAAAAAGATGTGAAAGGTCTGATCCCTTCAAATGTAAAAGGTCATCAAATATATGGCCGGGGACTGGGACTGTCCCACTGGTGCTAGGGGCGTTAGATGATGGGCCAACTGCAGGAGACATCGACGAATGTATCTATTTTAGTACCTTAGCACATGATATCACAATCCCCTAAAGAGTACTATGGTGACCACACTCATGAGCACTATACCGCTATAAGCTGGTATGCGCACTCTGATATACCGTGCTAATAGCACGAACCCGAAAGGATATAAATTTAAGACAAGCAATACGTGGTTGGTCTAAAGAAGTAATAAAATATAAACAATTCAGTTTATTTATATATGTAAGGGTGGGCACACTTCGGCTTGACCCAAAGTTTCGACTCGAATCCGAAGTTTTAACACAATTCGGGTCAGTTAAAAATTGAACTGAAAATTGTTCAGTTCGAAACCAAACTGTTTTATAAAAATTGGTTCGGTTTTCGGTAGGTGCAATTAGTTCGGGTCGAAATCGAATAACCAAAATTTTAATTACTATTTAAATGCTCGTTCAGATTCAGAATTAGGGCTACACGCCTAAAGTAACAACACAACTTTTAGTCTTTTAGTTTACTCTCAAATCTGAATCTCTCATACTCTCATCTCAAATTCTCAACTCAATCTCTCATATTCTCAAATCAATTTCTCATTCTCTCTCTTCAACCACACAGGTGACCCGCGACCACACCGACGGCGACCTCATTACCTCAATCTCTCATCTCAACTCTCTCTCTCTCTCTGACTATCCACCAGTGGTGCTACACTCTGCCACTATCTCTCTCTCCACCAGTACAGCGGCGACCGATAAGGCTCAGGCAAGAGAGTCATGTGACTGTGAGTATGTGTATATATATATATTTATGTATGTGTATATCGGTGTGAGTCATGACTTATGTGACTGTGTGTATATATATGTGTGTGTGTGTGTGTGTGACTGTGGTGTGTGGATGTGTATATATATGTGTGTGTATAAGTGGGCAACAGTTTATGTGTATGTGTCGGTCTGAGAGATTGAAAGTCTAAGTGGATTTCGTGTAATGGGTTTTGTGTATTGTGCTCAATTGATGTCAATCAAAAGTAAGATCTGATCATCCAAAGTGGGTTCTTGATTTTGCACTTTAAAAATCTAATTATCTATGTTGTTGATTTTGTCAATCCAAGTGCTGATTCAATTCTTGATCCAATTGGTTAGAATTCATATGAGAACATCTTGATTGAATTTCGAAAACCAAACTTCCAACCCGAACTGAAGTAAAAGTTCAAAAACCGATCTGAATTTTTGAAGATTACTTCAGTTCGGATTTCGATACCATTTTGGCCAACCCGACCCGAACTAACCCGAACCGAAATTCATAGTTCCAAGCCAAACCGACCGATTGCCCACCCCTATATATATGTACCAGCAGCTCAATGGTAGATCCTCCTCTATGGAAACTGGTCTGTGCTCGCTCTATATGTCCGACCTATAAAATTGTTATCTGGCGATACCACTGCATGTAAGTATCGGTGGACTCCATGCGCAAGTCTACTATATCACCCCTGATAATAGAAGTCCTCTAAGATGCCCACCTCTCAATATACTCCCAGTATAACATAGTCTAATCTTGCGATGCCCGACCGCATCGATCAATACCATGTAGGTGCCGTGATGTGTCAACCGGCTCTGGGACTGTCTGTCAGAATCCAAACTGCTGAATGACCCTATCAGGTATGTGTCACTCAATAGTGTCTACACAAATCAAAGGCATGCAAGCCCTCCAGATCTCTTATCCCACCTAGTATGCATCAGGCAACACGTAACCATACGGCTCCACTAAGTATGGTTGCCACACAAAATGACCCTCATCTAACTGGTCCAGCTGATCTATATATATCCAACGCACGTGAGTGCTGATAACTCGCAGCTCCAAAGGAACTGTCCACCTAAACAAATGAGCAATAATAAAATGTTATACTACTCTATAGATCATATATTTTAAACATAATTGAATGGAACACCAACTAATACTTGTACCCACGCAACCATTAAACCCAATGGGGAGATCCGGATGGGCCTGGAGTGGTAGAAAACCAGTGGGAGGAATGCTGGACAAGACTGGCCTAATCGACGATATACGCTCCCAAGTCTACATCTGTAACAAGAAGATTTATAAATAATATGTACTCTTTATAAATACGGTTTACTTATTGAGATATTAAATCATACCTGTAATAACATAACTGGGCCACAAATGTCATACACATGCATACGGGAGGGCTGACATAAGCATTGATACAACCACACTAATATGGCTGACCCCCAGCTCATGCGGCAATATGCGTCCAAATCCCATAGCAATAGAAGGTACATCAACTTACCCTTGTTCTCCGATGTATTAGATAACAACAGGCCTCCAAGCACCCACAAAATGGTAGTACAGGCATACTGCTTAAGTGTCTAGACTGGCAAGTCACATGCCGGCATAGCCTCTAAATGCTCGGCTATCCAGGCGAGGTAGATCCTGCCGCCATCTAACATCTCAGGGGGTGGTGTTGCCCCCAATAGCTCCAAAAAGAATGCCTGCACTCTGTCATACTATATGACTCAACCTTGTATGTCACTGGGTCTCCGTCCACACCCACAACACAGCGACGTCCTCAAGTATGACATTTGCCTCACCTACCTGTAGGTGGAAGGTGTGGGTCTCGTGATGCTACCTTTAAAGTAATGCACTGATTATGGCATGGTCGCATCGGATCCAGCCCACTCGAAAAAGTCCATAGAATCTAGCTTGCATCAAATAAGGCATTAGTCATGAATCGACACCCTACTTCCATAGCCTATAATTAGACCTGTATACTGTAACGGACTCATCGTAGTCCCATAATCGCATAAAATATGTTTAGATTTGTGAACTTAATATATTTGTACAAAATAGCATATAGATATATATATATATATATATATTTTTTACATACCATGAGATGGGCCCATATATCCTGTGATATGTGGGTTGATTGTAAAGTGAGGACAGATGGGTCTGTAGGAACTCGCTACGGACATGTCATCTAAACTGCACTGATCATACATAGAATAATTAACTATTAATCAAATTATACTATTATCCTTCATTTCAAATTTA
Organism: Hydrangea macrophylla; assembly: GCA_033977485.1. Lineage (NCBI taxonomy): Eukaryota > Viridiplantae > Streptophyta > Magnoliopsida > Cornales > Hydrangeaceae > Hydrangea > Hydrangea macrophylla. The sequence continues at coordinate 64,727,214 of CM066988.1, forward strand.
ACCGTTGTAAATATAGCGGTTGCAAATATAGACGTTGAAAGAAAATAATCGTTGTGGTGTATATGTGTATAAATATATGTGGATAGTTCCTTTTATATTTACATGTTTGTAGTTTAAGCTCATATGCATACTTATTTAGTTATGAAATCTCTACAAATGCTCATTGATGAAAAATGGTACAAAATCATTACCACATACGACAGTTAAAAAGTTCATTTATCTCCACATATATATCAACCAAGACAAGGTTGGGAGTATTAGCTTTGACATTGGATCACAAACAATGAAGAATGTGCACGCAAACATGGAAAGTCACTGGATATAACTTATTCAGGTGAGTTTTGGAAGATTGTACCAAATAGTTAGTTTGCAGCAATATTGAAGGATCCAAATTTTGATGCACTAAATGAATTTCTTCCTTTTGTCAATTGTGTAAATTCAAGGAAAATGAAAATAAAAATGAAAGGGGTTGATGATAGCAATACCGATGACAGAGCATTGCCTAATTTGGTTGATGATGATTTAGATTTTGAGTAAATCTTTTCCGTGTACTTTTGTGAACTCCGTGTGTGTTCGTACTAATGTCATATCATTAGGGCTTGTTGTTTGGCTATCGTTTTACTGCAAATCTCTCTATGAAAACTGCTCAAACTCCTTATATAACTTCTTAGTAAACAAACTCCTTATAAAACCATTACAAACTTTGTAGATAACTAGTGCAAACTTCTTAGATAACTAGTACAAACTTCTTGGATAACTAATACAAACATCTTAGTAAACAACAATTATGCATTCAACACTTCAACCTTCGAAGAATTTCCTCTGTGTTATTCATCGCTTCATTTCCAGATGAGTTAGCAACATTTGACGGGCCCACATCACTTTTATTTGTCGAGCCATTGACCGATGGTAGTTGAAAGATATAACATCTATGTTAGCGGTAATGTACACGGTGACTCATTGATGTTGCAGTACTGTCATAGCTTTTCTACATATATTATTCATAAAAAAATTTCATAAGATACATATGATCATAACAATTAAAATGGAAATGATAAGAGGTGTTGGTTCTAACCTTAGCACACCATTCATACCAAGTCTGGTCCAGAACTTCTTGCTAGCTTTCTTCAGCAAAACGAACACCTCTCATCGTTAACAGCTCTTGAAGGAGTTTATGTCCCTTCTGCCAGCTCCAAATCTGAGTTGCAATGACATCAGCTGGCAGATCATATCCAGGGATTATCTCAGCAAAGACGGTCTACAAAGCTTCAAAAGCAACATATTTAAAATTCCCATCTCCATGTTTCCATTCTGGAGTAGCAAAAAAGCCATGAGTGCTTCTAGTAGAACATCGTTCTCTTTAATACTTAGTATCCTTTTTTCAAAAAAAAAAATATGGGTAGTACGTAGGTGTATACTTGTTTGCCATACTAAAAAACAATACAATGAAGAAGAAAAAGAAGAAAGAATCCCTGGGATATCACATTTAATCTTAAAACCACAGTATATATAGACCATGGAATGCCTAGGATTTCACATGCCATGACAACCAAGTCACTGGGATACGACAAGTCACTGCTTTTGATAACCCAATAGTTGGCACGAGAAGTCACTGGGTCTGATGCCTAGCAGTTAACGCAATAAGTCACTGCTTCTGATAACCCAATAATTGACACGACAAGTGACTGGGTCACGGTTTAACTCCTTTTTCACAACTTAGTTTAACGTGTTTAATATGATGTAGTTTAACATATTTAAATGAACCATTATTTAATATTGTGTTATCAAATTTACTAGTCATTATTTTGATTAACCATAATGTTTGAACATGTAGCTTACCACGAATGTATATCGGCCATCCGGGATGGTGAGATCTTGGGTGAGCTTTATTGCTGACGCTTCGAGGCTTGTTACGTCTAGGTGTTCTTCTAGATCATTGCATACTAGGTTACATCAGACATATTAGGTTTTATAGCACACACAGACTAGGTTTTATACAATATGATTGGCATTCTATTGGGCCTACCGATCAATGGCCGTACAATTACTGGATTGAGACTGAAATAATCGAACTATAATAAGTTTAGTGCAAAACCGAGCTATAGTGCATTATAGCACCTGTGTATAGGTTTATTGCTTTTCATTTCATTTGTCTTGTATGATAATGTGATGTGATGTGTATTGTGGCACATGTGTGAGTGAGTTATAACTCACGAGTCGATTTGGGTGTCTGTATAAGTGAATCCTCTAAGACATTGTAGAATGGATGTTTTGATGTTGTGAAGTCTCTCTAAGATTAAGACGTTCATTGTGGAATACCCTAAATGTTTATCTAAAAATAAATGTTTACCTATGTATTTTACTATTTTTATTAATGTGAGGTTTAGAATTTATTTTTGACGTTAATTTTTTGTATCCTTGTGAGGATAAATTAACACACTACATAATTGGTAGCCTAACTAGTGATTTCGTAAAACCATGTGGGATCGCATTTTAGCAATTAAACAGAATTTAGATAAAAACTTTTATGGATTTATAGATTTTCACTTGTGAAGTGATAATTACTTAGGCGTTTAAGATATTTTGAGAGATAATCGGCAGATTAGAGAAACTCGCGGGGAGTTAAACTCAAATATAGAAAGTATTGCCTATATATAGAAAGAGATAACTTACATATTTTCATAAAGTTTTCTAAACCTAAATCCAAAAGGGGGAAGGAGAGATTTTAGTTCTTCGACCTTCACAATGACAATCGACGGACTTTTGCCCGTTTGTTTTCTTCTAAATTTCATATTTGAACTCCTCGACATAAGGCTATCCTTTTGATATCCTCTAGTTCTTATTTGGATAAGTTTTTTTGCAAACTCAATTTTGGGAATTTTCATGAAAAGATGAACTATGTGTTTATGCCTAAGTTTTAAGGAGCGTTGATCGGAGGTGAGTGATTCAACTTTGTGTTTTGGAATGATTTCTTGACATGCATTCATGTTTTGTACAAAAAGCATGTTTCAATTCATAGATATATGTCTAGTTCATATTGGGTGATTATATTGATAAGTAGGCCCAATCGTATGGTGAAATATTTGACTTATGTCGAAAGCATGGTGAAATGTATTTGAGCATGTTTAGTTGCTATTTAGGTCAAAGGAGTGCGTGTACCAAGCCATTCTAGTGGAGCCATATTAGGCATGAGGTCGCACATTTAAAAAAAAATGTGGATCTTACCTAGTTGCATGGACTTATTGACCAGGAGTCGTGGACTAAGAGTGTGAACCGTGCACGTGAGACTCCAGAGACTAGTATGAATTGTAGTGATGTGAATGCATGCATGTTTATCATTCATGTGCATCGTTGATTTATTCACTAAGAGTTAGCTTAAACAAATTGAAATATGTGTGGTTATTTAAATAACCATTTCAGGTGTAAATGCCGGTGAGGAATCGGGGAGGTGATCACGACACGGTGGGAATTCACTTAAAAGATGACTCATCACGTTTCTATCACATCTGTTCTAGAATTTACCTGCATTTTAATATGACATTGTGGTATAATGTGAAATTATTAATGTTCATTAATAATTGAGATGAGTTGACTTGGGTCAACAGTGAGGTGTCAAGTGGAGACACGAGAATCTAGTAATACATAATGCATTGGCATGATTAAATGACATTTATGTGATTTAAATGGTATTCGACTTTATCTGGTATTTTGATGAATAGTAATCATACCTATTTTGTATAAATTCTGGTAACTTTGATATTATTTAGATCATTTTGAATACTATGGTGAGAACGTGAGTGTTACGTGGTATAAAAGGTAGGTGGTTTAGAGATAGTTTTTGGATCCTTATTTTGGACCCAAATGAAACTTTGTCGAGAACTTTTATTACTTTTAGTTTTCACTCATGAAATAATAAAGTAGACATTTAAGACATTTCAGAAGATAATTAGAAGTTTTGGAAACTTGTGGGGAGGCAAACATAATTTCTGAAAGTCGTGCCTATAAATAGATAAGCTTGGATTTCTTTTTGTCTAAACTTTCTATAAATATCTAAGGAGGAGAGAGAAAAAGGAAACTTTGTGCCACGACCGTTCGTCCGTCAGTTTTTCTCCAGATTTTAGATTTGAACTCCTCGATGTAGAGATTCGATATGATACCTCTTAGGCTATGTTTGGCTAACTTTTCTGAAAATCTAATTTCTAGGAATTTTGGAAAAAGTAATCTGAGATCCGGCATTTATTTGGGCCTATAGTTGATCCTTTAAAGATAGGAAGAAATTGCATGAGATATGAATTCTAGATCTATGAAATATATGGAATTTACATGTTTTGAATATCGACTTTGATATTTTGGATCTAGGCAAAATTTATGTGTTAATTAGGCCCGTTAATTATGCACGCAAAAATGTTAGAAAGTATGTATAACTGTCTATGTGAGCATGTTATATGTCTACTTGGGTCAAAAGGGAGTTTTGTACAATTTCATCAAGGGGTAAGCTCCTCAAAAATTGAGGATTGTAGTATTGAGTGTGGTTGTGTCTAGCATGAAAGAAAGTCTAACCAGGACACGGTACCTGGTATGGAGGAAGGTCCAACCAGTGTACGGATGCGTGGGAGAGATGTACCTTCCACGGGATTAGTTCCATTTACTGGATGAATGCGTACCACTCACCCTAGCGACTATTTTGATGTGTTTTAGATGTTTTAAGCATGGATTGTCATATAAGTATACATTTAGAATTGTACACTCAGTATATAGCTGAGCAGTGGAGATTTACTCCATTACAGGTGATAAGAAACGAGGAAAGAAGAAGCGTGAGGAGTGAGGCCGAGGAATACCAGGGATACACCACTTGTTCATAATTTTGTTATTATTCTAAACTTAATAAGAATTTGGGAATTGTAATATGTTGTAATAGCATTTTGACTTAGACTAGTACTTGTAACCTGTTGTAAGACCTCGGTATTTATGCTTTAAATCATGATATTTTGGTGTTGGAATTGGTCTGGAGACCCCTGGTATGATTCCTGTAGAATGCTCAACAAACTGCTAGGATTCAGTCGACTGATCAGCAATACAGTCGACTGGACCCCTATTTTTCAACGAGACTCTTCCAGTTTTTGAAGGCATCAGTCGACTGAAGGATGAGAATCGATCGGCTGGTTTTTACACGAAAATATGGCATTTTATATGCATAGTGTCCAGTCGATCGAACAAAGCACCAGTCGACTGAGAAATCGAGGCCCCAGTCGACTGAGTCCCTGACACGGTCAACTGAATAGGGCTGTTGAACTTTTTTTACTTTCTGCTTTTAACCTCCAATTAACTAGGTCCCTGCCATAGTCGACTGGACTGCTGATTTTTAAAATGAATTTTCTTGGCAATGTTTTCAATTGGGAAAAACTTTTTATAACTCTGATTTTAATGATTTTTACTTATGTTTTTCGCTACTATTTATACTTTAAAGGAATTAGATGAGCCTTGGTGGTGTGCCACATGTCCTATTTCTCTACGTAGCGGGATGGGTCGTGACAATTATTGGTATCAAAGCTATAAGTAACAATGCTTTGGAAACGTTCGACGACGAGTGGAGTGTTGAGTGTTTCGACACATATTCTAGATTGCATTCATACATTGTAGAGATGTTTGATGCATATGTATATTGTTATGCATACATGATATTGTTATTACCATACATGCATAGTATTTATGCATCAAGATCAACAGGATTGTAATCATGAGTGACGGTGACCGAGAGGTGTCGCCACATACCTGACGAATGAACGAAATGACAGAAATGATTGGAAATATGGGGGATATGATATAGAATATAGCAGAACGATTGCCTCGAACACCTCCATTTGAGCCGATACCGATAGCTGTAGTACATGCACCTGAGAACAGGGGTATGAGAGCTGTATCTGATCAGTTTACGCGAAAGAAACCAACAGAATTTCATAGAACAACTGATATATTGCTGGTGGAGCATTGGGTTATGGATATGGAGAGAATTTTCTAATCTATTCTGATGTCTAATCAGGAGAAGATTGAGAATGCCAGTGATGTACTGCGAGGGGAAGCACAGAATTGATGGGTAAATGTTTTAGACCAAGGGACACCGATTACTTTGGAAGGGTTCAACGTAGAGTTCAATCGCTGATTCTTTCTGAGGGTTCCTCATAATGCGAAAAGGAGAGTTTGATAATCTTAAGCAAGGAGATATGAATGTAACTAAATATGCTTTCAAGTATAATGCATTGTTAAGGTTTGGTAACGGTTCAGTACCGGAGGAAGAAGATAGAGCAAGAAAGATTATGGAAGGGTTAAGAGGAAATATTTGGTTAAGGGTAGAGATTTATGAGCATTCAACCGTCGCAGCAGTGCGACAAACGACGTTTGTAGCCGAAAGTGGAATGGAATGATCAAGGTAGAATCAGCAAGGAAAGCAAGGTTATGAGGGTAGTGACCGGCACCAGGGTGGATGTTTTAAGAGTCCATTTTCACAAGGCTCTGGTTCTAGTTTTAGTGATTCCCGAAGAGTACCCAGTAATATACCATTGTGTCCGCTTTGCAATAGACCACATATTGGCCGATGTTTTCTGACTAACTCCCATAGTAAGACTAGAGGGAAAACTAGTGTAAGTTTTGCATCCTATGTGCAAAATCAAGTGTTTTGATTGTGGTACCTTAGGACATCAAGCAAAGGATTATCCGAGGAAGCGTTCTCAACAAAGGGCAAGTTCTATGGCTTCTAGTGGTTCGAAACCTCGGTAGACAAATGAGAGGAGACCAGAAATAGAACAGTGTGAGGGGAGATCTTTTTAGATGAACCCTAGAGACATGGCTGCTACTGATATAGTGGTCTCAGGTATAGTGCTTGTATGTTCGCACTTTGCACGTATTGATCGGGAGAGAACAAAGCCTATTTATACGCCTTAACGAGCATTTGTTAGTACTTTTTTATCCTGTTTTTGTATATTTTTACTTCGTTTTCTAATTTCTGACAGGTTTTGGAAGAAATCAAGTATATCAGGCTAAACAGGGTGAAAAAGCACAAAGAAAGAAGCTGAAAAAGCCAAGTCGCGCGAGTGACCCGCGCCCGCGAAAATCCGAGAATCGCTCGCGCGATCCGCTCGCGCGAGAACCCCAAATTCGCTCGCGCGATCCGCGCGCGCGAAAGCCCAATGTCGCGCTCGCGCGACCCGCTCGCGCGATATGTGTAAAAATCAAAGTTGCGTATTTCAGTATACTGACGACTCCTGTGCAAACGAGATGTCCTAACTGCGTCCAGACTGTAAAATACATCAGTTTAAGTCCGTTTCGAGTTGTAGAGGCTTCCAAAACTTGTTGTAAATCTATATATACCTTATTCTACTTCAAAATAGGGGTTACACATCATTAGATACAAAAATACATACATACTTCCAGCCATTGAAGGGAGGGAAGCAAGGAGAAGAAGAAGAAGACCAAGGATTTCCATGGCTTCCTCCATCAACCTCTTGCTATCTATCACTTCCATGGACAACTAGACTCTAGATCTAGGGTTTCAATGAAGCCCTAGACGAGTAATAGGGTTTTATTTATGTTTTTATTTTAGATTTATTATGTATGGATGACAGTCACATGTTTAGAGGATTTTTATAAATAAATCGTACTTCTATTGATTAAATCATTGCCTTCAGAATTTATTCTTGTCTTAGATCTATTTTGACTGTGATGTGCTCAATGATCTATGCTTGCTGTGCTTGTTTAGATTGTTTACATGTGATGGTGCTTTATTGATTCGTGCTATCAAGTATCCGAATAGTCCATGCCTAGGTTAGATGGATTAGATCACAACCCTAGTTTAGTGTGGGATAATTCATGCTAACTGCAGATGGATTATGTTGGTGCTTGAACCATGATTATCTTCTTGTAGGAGGAATTGGGCTTGTAGCTACAATTCCCCATTATCATCCAACGTAATAAACTAAAGTAATTCATAAATATTCCTATTATGAAGCTAGTGGTGGATTTGCAATCCTAGGTTTCCTTAAACATTATTTAAAAACTATTATTTAAATTGCTTTCATAGTTTAGATTTATTTTTATGTTCTTAGTTTAATTCAAATTAAAATCAAATCCGTTTCCTTAATTAACTAAAATTAGGTTTTAAAATTAAGTCGCTGTAGTAAATCAATCTCTGTGGGTTCGACCTTTACTTTCACACTACAAATCTTTAGAAAAGTAAATAATACTTTTTATATCTTGATTCTGACAACATCAATTTTTGGCGCCGTTGCCGGGGATTGTAAATTACTAGCTTTAGTTTTAGAATCTTAGTTTAGTTAATTCGTAAATATTAGATTAGGTTTTCTTTTTCTTATTTTTCATTTTATTTTGAGTTACTAACTTTTCTTTTTATTTTATAGGTTTTCGTGTCGTCAAAATTCTAACGTTTTTGAGTGGAATAGCTAATCGCATCAAAGGAGCTTACGCAAATAAAATAAATAAAATAAAGTAAATTGCTTCTTGTGAAACTCGCTTTAAACCACTGTAAGTCAGGGCGCTGTGACGCACTATTTGCATTAGTTTAGGGTTAATTGCACTGCATTAGCTAGGAAACCCGGGGCGCTGGGCTTGACGCGGTCATTGCATTACAGGATAATTTGCATGCATCACAGTAGTTGAGTGCTTGTTATCTTAGTTGTGTGATTGCTATTTGTTTTCTTTTGCTGAGTCAGTTTTTGTTGATTAGTTTACTTTCTTTTAGTTTATGTTAGGTACACGTTCAAATAAACCGGAATTAAAATCTTTCGATCTTGAACTTGAACGTACCTTAAGAACTAGTAAGTCCACAACCCAAGCTTCTAGAGCTAGGTTGCAAGACGACGAATCAACTCCGATTCCGTCGTCGTTGTTTGAGGCCGAAATTCAGAGTACCCGCGAACGGTTAAGGAAAACTCGAACTTTTCAAATTGAACCGATTAAAATGGCTGACGGTGGAAATAACAATAACAATCAAAATGATGGTGCTAATATGAATAATCCTAATATACCGCCACCTCCTCCACTTAAAAACTATTTTATTCCGACGACTTACACGCCACAAACTTGTATTGACTTACCGGAGGCGACGACAGCTCACTTTGAGATAAAGTCGTCTACGATCTCGCTACTTCCGTCTTTCCATGGTCGTTTAAATGAGGATCCATACAAACACTTAGGAGATTTCCAAGATATATGCTCTACTTTGAAAATCCAAAACTTAACTGATGATGAATTAAAATTGCGGCTCTTTCCATTCTCTTTAAAAGACAAAGCTAAATATTGGCTTCAATCTTTGGAGCCAAACACAATTAAGACATGGGAAGCCTTACATACCGCATTTTTACAAAAGTTTTTCCCTATTATGCGTACGAATCAAATAAGGAAATCTATCACTAACTTTGTAATGCAAGATGGGGAAACACTTTATGACACTTGGGAGAAATTTAAGGAATTATTACGCTCGTGTCCGCATCATCAAGTTCCTAAGTGGCAACTTGTACAGGTCTTCTATGAAGGACTTATTCCCACGGTCCGTAATACCGTCGATGCCGTTTGTGCGGGGACTTTCCTACACAAAAGCGCCGACGAGGCATGGAAAATATTTGAAACTTTAAGCGAGAACTCGATGCATCAGGCTGTGTCGGTACGTTCGGAAGGATATCTTCCTCCACCCAAACGAGAGGTGAAGTTTGAGTCGAGTCAGTCTATTGAATTTCAAGAATTATCTAAAAAACTTGACCGACTTATGACAATGAATCAAATGACAAGTCCACCCGCTCATGAAATCTGTGCATTATGTTCTGATCCGTCACATTCTATACTTTCATGTCCATCGGCAAGTCAATTTCCGGAATTCGTAGAGCAACATATAAATTCTATTCAACAATACCCACGAAATAACTATAATTCGACTAATAATAATCCGGATGCGCCTTGGAGAAACCATCCTAACTTCTCGTGGAAAAATAATAATAATAATCCTAATGAGGCGACTAATTTCCCTAACGCCTATAGACCTCAACAAGGTCAATACCAACACCCGCCTCCTAATTCGAATCCTTCAAGAGGTAATGCTTTTGAGGAAAAGGTGTTGGCGTCCCTTAAGAATATTGAAACACAAGTACAGGCACAAGCACAAATAGTGCACTCTCATACACAATCCATTGCAAAGCTTGAATCCCAAATGGGACAACTAGCTAATGTAGTGAGTCGTAGAAACGAGGGGACGTTGCCAAGTCAAACGATTCAAAACCCTAAGGGACAATATGAGGTTAAGGGGTCGACTGAACAAGTGAACGCCGTCTCAACTAGGTTGACTGCACGAGAAGAAGAGGTAATAGAAATTCCAAATGAGAATGTGAGGGATATGAATATCAACTCTAATAAAAAGAGGGGTGAGGATGTGAATCCAAATAAGAAAGATAATGAACAGGTCCCAACGAACTGTATTCCGAGAATGCCATATCCACCTAACGATGAGGGACCGTCACATTTCACAAAGAATAAGTCAAAAATGGAAGATATACTCGAGGTATTTAAACAAGTTAAAATCAATATTCCTTTCCTCGATGCTATTAAACAAATTCCCGCTTATGCTAAATGTTTAAAAGACCTTTGTACTCAAAAGCGCAAAATATGTAGTCATACTCCGAAAAAGGTCTTCCTCACGGAAAAAGTAAGCTCTATATTTCAACACGCTCCTCCAAAGTATAAGGATCCTGGTACGCCTACGATTTCATGTGTCATAGGTGACACTATCATTCATAGGGCTCTCCTTGACTTAGGAGCTAGTGTTAATCTCATACCTTATCACGTCTATCAACAATTAGGTTTAGGTGAACTAAAACCTACGGCCGCTACTATACAATTAGCGGATCGTTCTATTAAAATTCCTAGAGGAATCGTTGAGGATGTCTTGGTTAAAGTTGATAAATGCTATTATCCTGTCGACTTCATGGTCCTTGATACTGAACCTGTGCTAGATGCTAGGAAACATACTCCTGTCATCTTAGGCCGCCCATTCTTAGCAACCGCTAACGCACGTGTTAACTGTCGGACGGGGGTAATGAAAGTGTCATTTGGGAACATGAACTTAAAATTAAATGTTTTTAATGCTATGGATCAACCTCCTAAAAACGACGATTCCCTATGTGAGGTGGAAGGTGAGGTAACACGGAATATTGAGCCTACCAAAGGAATAAAGGTGAGTGGGAAAAATAATATAGTGAACGATGATGAGTGGATGAATCCTAATCCCGTGGACCCTAATGCGGAATCTACTCGAAAGGTAAGAAATCGATTCGAACATAATGACAAACCGTCAATCGATTTAATTCAAAGCGATGTTATTTCTGCTTGCCACCGAGTTCTTCCTGATATCCTACTGGGCATAAATTCTGATTTTCAGCCTCCATGAGTCTTGTGCTAGAAAGGTCTAGCTAAAGACGTAAAAGAAAGCGCTTCTTGGGAGGCAACCCAAGCTTAATGTCGTCTGTTTTCTTTGTTTTTGGTCGTTTTTGAGTCTGTTCGAGTCTGTTTTGGACTTTCTGGACAGGTTTGGGGGTTGGAATTAATTTATTTTAATATTATATATTTAATTTTAGCTAAAAAATGAAAAATACCGAACTCGCGCGCGCGGCTCGCTCGCGCGAGACGTCGCTCGCGCGGCCCGCTGGCGCGAGTTTGGCCCTTAGTGTTTTTCTTTATTTTCTTTATTATGAGCCCTCAGGTTTTCCTCGCGCCTGATATCGCGGGCGCGAGGTACCTCGCTGGCGCGATTTCTATTGATTAAAAAAATAATAATAATAAAAAAAAAAAAAAAAAAAAAAAAAAAAAAAAAATTTTAGGAATTCGCGCGCGCGAAGGCCGCTCGCGCGGACCGCACGCGCGATTCCCCCATTTTTGCATTGTTTTCTTTTGTTTTCTATATCATTCCCCCACACCTGTTCTAGTAGTTTTTACCTTTCTGTTTTTGTTTCTTAGGTATTATTAGATCGAGTCGTTTGTTGTTTTCATTGTTTAAGTTCTATTTTACTTTTTGTATAGTTTATTATTTTTTTTTCCCTTTCTTTAAGTCTTATAGTTTATTTAGTTTAGTTTAGTTTAGTTTTAATTCTTTTAGTTGTTTTTATTATTTTGTTTGTTTAATTTTCTTTTGTTAAGAAGTAACAGGTAACATTGAACTTTATTGTCATATTCCTTTGTGTTAACCTGTTCTATGCTTACCGAGATCGAGGTATTATCGTTCCTTTCTTACCTACTTTCATTTCTTTTATTTTATTGTTTCATTGGGGACAATGAAAGGTTTAGGTTTGGGGGTATGCACACATGCACAAACATCCACATTATTTTATGCAAAATTTTAAAAATTTGAAATTTTTCAATAAGTGTGTTTAAATAAATGATGGTTACCGACGTTTTTGCAATATAAATTTGATACTTCTTGTTATGTAAATATGATTGTTATAGAATGGTAAACAAGAGAAGATGTAATTAAATATTTACTGAAGTCATGATATGATGTTTTAAGTTATGTATCGTTTGAATCGTAGTTTTATATCATAGATTTGCACACAAACCTATGCACTGCACGTAGTCGCTTGAATACATGTCTGATGTGAACTATAATATGATTCGGATTTCTAGATAACACAAGGTGGAGACTAAGCCCGGTGAGCTTTTGAGCCTATCTTTTCTTTTTAGAGGATTATAAATACATTGTGTTTGTCGAATTTCATTAAAATAACGCATTAACTTGTTGTTTAGTCTCATTATTCTTGTTTTGGTTGATAGTTAAGTTAAAATATTTGTTACCATGCTAAATAATCTTCCATTGTAAATATTGAATAACCGTATTACCCTAGGAAATGATTTTAGGCCTTCTTTGTTTATTACCGACCGATAAAAGATAAAAATTTCCTTAGTTCGCCCTTTGAGCCGTTAAAATGTCATTTCTTTCTTTAATTACCATTATCCTTGTTTTTGCTCCGACTTGACAAACTTGGAGTTCACCATTGAGAGATTTGTCACCTTTTAGTGTTGTTAAGGCGATGTGTGATTGAGAAGAAGAGGTAAATAAGATAATGTTTGGGGTGGTTGCCTTATTAATTAATGATAATTGTTTCAAGAGCAACGAAAAGGAAAAGAAAAGATTGAAAAAAAAAAGAAGAAAAATGAATGAAAAGGAAAGAAGAGAATGAAAAGATGAAGTTGGTAGAAGAGATGAATGAAAGAAATCGAACATGCCTTACAATGCCATTCTGAAACTACCGAATTAATCCTTTCTATCCTTTTTCCATTACCTGAGCCACATTACAACCTTTGAAAAGTCCTATTTGATCCTAGGAAGTTCGGATATGAAAACGATGGGAGGAGGATTAAAACATGGTAATGATTAATTTTTCTTGATTGATTGGCATCCTATCCATGAGACTATTGTTCTTTCGTGTCATGCGTCTTTTTTGAGTCATATGTGAGCATTTATCGTTTTGAAAATATATTTCCTTTGCTCCCATATATTAGAAAAATTACACCTGTTTCTGAGTGTTTCATTTGAGAGTGTAATTGACATTGTGAGATTCGTAGTCAAGACATAGTTAGATGGTCATCCGAGTTATATTCCATGTTCATGACATGCGCGTGTTCATTTGACTACCATATCACACACGTGCAATTTTATGAGGAACTCTATTGATTTATACGATTCATGTGCTTAGGATTGTTTTCATGATGTAGGTAGACGTTTGATTCTGTTTCTTCTTGTTCATTATTCTATTTCGAATCATTGTTTTATAATAAGGAGTATTGAATGTTTTGTTTTTCTTTTTAATAAAAGTTTTTAAATTTTAAGTTAATAAATATGGTTGTGGGTGACTTGTTGACGAGAACCCTCACGAGACTTCACTCGTCCGACTAGGGACACCTAGGGGTTTAAAAGGCTTGTTGCATATGCTAAATGCAATCGTGATCCATACGAAAATGGAATAGTATTTTATTAGTAGTAGTTTTTTATTTTAGTTTTGCTCGAGGACTAGCAAAATGTAGGTTTGGGGGTGTGATCGGGAGAGAACAAAGCCTATTTATACGCCTTAACGAGCATTTGTTAGTACTTTTTTATCCTGTTTTTGTATATTTTTACTTCGTTTTCTAATTTCTGACAGGTTTTGGAAGAAATCAAGTATATCAGGCTAAACAGGGTGAAAAAGCACAAAGAAAGAAGCTGAAAAAGCCAAGTCGCGCGAGTGACCCGCGCCCGCGAAAATCCGAGAATCGCTCGCGCGATCCGCTCGCGCGAGAACCCCAAATTCGCTCGCGCGATCCGCGCGCGCGAAAGCCCAATGTCGCGCTCGCGCGACCCGCTCGCGCGATATGTGTAAAAATCAAAGTTGCGTATTTCAGTATACTGACGACTCCTGTGCAAACGAGATGTCCTAACTGCGTCCAGACTGTAAAATACATCAGTTTAAGTCCGTTTCGAGTTGTAGAGGCTTCCAAAACTTGTTGTAAATCTATATATACCTTATTCTACTTCAAAATAGGGGTTACACATCATTAGATACAAAAATACATACATACTTCCAGCCATTGAAGGGAGGGAAGCAAGGAGAAGAAGAAGAAGACCAAGGATTTCCATGGCTTCCTCCATCAACCTCTTGCTATCTATCACTTCCATGGACAACTAGACTCTAGATCTAGGGTTTCAATGAAGCCCTAGACGAGTAATAGGGTTTTATTTATGTTTTTATTTTAGATTTATTATGTATGGATGACAGTCACATGTTTAGAGGATTTTTATAAATAAATCGTACTTCTATTGATTAAATCATTGCCTTCAGAATTTATTCTTGTCTTAGATCTATTTTGACTGTGATGTGCTCAATGATCTATGCTTGCTGTGCTTGTTTAGATTGTTTACATGTGATGGTGCTTTATTGATTCGTGCTATCAAGTATCCGAATAGTCCATGCCTAGGTTAGATGGATTAGATCACAACCCTAGTTTAGTGTGGGATAATTCATGCTAACTGCAGATGGATTATGTTGGTGCTTGAACCATGATTATCTTCTTGTAGGAGGAATTGGGCTTGTAGCTACAATTCCCCATTATCATCCAACGTAATAAACTAAAGTAATTCATAAATATTCCTATTATGAAGCTAGTGGTGGATTTGCAATCCTAGGTTTCCTTAAACATTATTTAAAAACTATTATTTAAATTGCTTTCATAGTTTAGATTTATTTTTATGTTCTTAGTTTAATTCAAATTAAAATCAAATCCGTTTCCTTAATTAACTAAAATTAGGTTTTAAAATTAAGTCGCTGTAGTAAATCAATCTCTGTGGGTTCGACCTTTACTTTCACACTACAAATCTTTAGAAAAGTAAATAATACTTTTTATATCTTGATTCTGACAACATCACGTATACTCGTTGATTCGGGATCTACGCATTCGTTTGTATTGCATAATTTTGTTAACCATTTGAATGTTAAGTCCATGCCGCTAGGATATGATTTATCCATTTCTATGGCGCTTAGTAAACTAGAAATAACGTCTACAATATATAAGGGCTATGAGATCAAACTAGGTGAAAAGTTGATGACTGTAGACCTTATATAAATTATTTTGAACCATTTCAATGTGATACTCAGAATGGATATTTTAACTCTTCACCAGGTTACAATAGACTGTGAATGGAAAGAAGTTAATTTTTGATCATCGATGAGGGAGTGGAGTTACACCGCCGTCGTACTTGATTTTGGCTATTCGAGCGGGGAGATTGTTGAAGAAGGGGTGTCAGGGATTCTATGTTCAGTAATTGATACTTCAGTGATCGAATTGAAAGTAGAAGATATTTCGATAATGCGAGAGTATCCGGATGTATTTCCAGATGACTTGCCAGATGTTCTTATCGAGAGGGAGATTAAGTTTACAATTAAAATAATGCCAGACACAAAACCCCTATCGAAAGTATCGTACAGAATGACACCAGTGGAATTAAAAGAACTAAAAATTCAACTACAAGAATTACTTGACAAAGGTTTCATTTGACCTAGCATAACGTCGTGGAGAGCTCTAGTGTTATTTGTAAAAAAGAAAGATGGTTCAATGAGAATGTGTGTTGATTATAAAGAATAAACAAGTTGACAATCAAGAACAAGTATCCGTTGCCGAGAATTGACGATATATTTGACCAACTTCATGGGGCCAAGTATTTTCCAAGATAGACTTGAGATTGGGCTAGCATCAGTTGAAAATAAAGGCTGAAGATGTTGAAAAGACAGCTTTCAGAATGCGCTACAGACATTATGAGTTCTTAGTCATACCATTTGGAGTTACCAATGCACCAGCTGCATTCATGGATCTTATGAATTGAGTCTTTAAGGACTACTTGGATGATTTTGTGATAGTGTTCATCGAGGATATTCTTATCTACTCACCGAGTGAGATGGAACACGAGAATCATTTGAGATTGGTACTTTAGAGATTACGGGAAAAGTAACTGTTTGGTAAATTCAAGAAATGTGAATTTTGATTATCTAGCATTACTTTTTTGGGTCATATTATTGACAAGAACGGGGTTTCAGTTGATTCTCATAGTTGTATTGAATTGGAAAAGACTGACATTTGTTTCCAAAACTTGAAGTTTCTTAGGATTAGCTGGGTATTTACTGCCGATTCATTGAAAACTTCTCAAAGATTTTGCTATCTATGACAAAGTTGATGAGAAAGGGTGCTATTTTTTAATGGAGTCAAGAATGTGAAGACAATTTTCAAGAGTTGAAGTCGTGATTGACGAGAGCACCTATTTTGAATATACGATCTAGAACCGAAGGATTTCTGATCTATAGTGATGCGTCGCATCAAGGCTTAGGGTGTGTGCTTATGCAAGGGGGCAAGGTGATTGATTATGCATCTAGACAGTTGGAGACTTATGAGATAAACTATCCGACTCACGATCTTGAATTGGCTATCATAATTTATGCCTTGAAGATTTAAAGACACTACTTGTACGGAAAGAAGTGTGAGATTTTCACAGATCACAAGAGTTTGAAGTACATATTCACGTAATGAGATCTGAACATGAGTTAGCGGAGATGGCTAGAATTGATGAAGGATTATGATCTTTCGATTGAGTATCATAAGGGGAAGGCTAATGTAGTAGCCGATGCTTTAAGCCGAAAAACGACAAGGAATCTAGTCAACGAGCTAATACAGTAAAGAGAATTAGTAAAGGAGATGGAACGCTTAGAATTGGATGTAATCCCAAAACCCAATGGTGGCTTAATAATGGCAATCATAGCTCACCCAGATATTATTGACGAGATCAAGGCAGAACAATTTTATGATCTCTACTTGTGCAAGATGAGAGACAAGATACCTTTAGAAAAACAATCGGGGTTTACCTTGGAACAAGGATATTGATTCTTGGGAACCGGTTGTGTGTACCAAATGTAAAGGACTTGAAAGAACAGCTCTTAGAGGAGGCTCACAATACTAAATATTCAATTCACTCGGGAAGTAATAAGATATACCGGAACTTACGTGAGAACTTTTGGTGGAGAGGTATGAAGCAGGAAGTGGCTAAGTATGTTTCAGAGTGTTCGGTATGTCAGCAAGTTAAGACAGAAAGACAAGTACCTATAGGACTACTACAACCATTACTAGTGTCAGAGTGGAAATGGGATGAGATCACGATGAATTTTGTTTCTGGATTTCCATGATCACCTAATAAGAACGATAAAATTTGGGTCATAGTTGATAGATTAACAAAATTAGCGCATTTTCTACCGATCAAGATGACTAAACCTTCGAGGTTGGCAGTATTATATGTAAAAGAGATTGTAAGCCTACATAGAGTTCCAGCAGTGATTGAATCAGATCGTGATAGTAGCTTTACGTCGATATTTTGGGGAAGTTTGCAAAAAGCTATGGGTGCCAAGCTGAGTTTCAGTATCGCATTTTATCCTCAGATTGACGGACAGTCAGAGCGAATGATTCAGACTCTGGAAGATATGCTTAGTCTTTGTGTACTGGATCTTGGGAGTGATTGGGAGAAGCACTTACCATTGATTGAATTTCCTTACAACAATAAATTTCAGTCAAGTATTAGAATGGCGCCTTATGAAGCATTGTATGGGCATAAGTGTCAATCATCGATTTGTTGGACCGAGGTTGGGGAAAGAAAGTTGTTAGGACCTAAGATAATACAGTTGACTACTGAGAAGGTAAAGTTGATTCAGGAGTGACTTAAAGTGGCTTAAAGTCGTTATAAGAGCTGTTCCGACTCTAAGCGATGACCTATGACATTCGATGTAGGAGATTTGCATACTTGCAAGTATCGCCTTCAAAAGGCATAGTATGATTTGGGAAACGTGGAAAACTTAACCTAAGATTTGTAGGACCAATTTGAGATCCTAGATAGGGTAGGACCAGTGGTTTATTGCCTAGCCTTGTCATTAGAATTGGAGCATGTGCACAATGTATTCCATGTGTCAATGTTGAGATGATGTACGATGGAAGCGAGTAAGATTATAGTACCAGAACCATTGCAAATCCAAGAAGACTTGACCTACATCGAACACCCGATAGAGATCTTGGATCGAAAGGAGCAAGTATTAAGAACGAAGATGATTCCAATAGTTAAAGTATTATAGTGTAGTCATAAGGTTGAAGTGGCTACATGGGAAAGTGAGGAAGAAATGAAGAATGAGTATCCGTACTTGTTTGACGTATGAGGTATAAGTTTGGGGACAAACTTTCTTTTTGGAGGGGAGAGTTGTCACACCCGTTTCAGAATTTACATGGATTTTAATATGACATTGTGGTATTATGTGAAATTATTAATGTTTATTAATAATTGAGATGAGTTGAAATGGGTCAACGGTGAGGTGTCAACTGTAGACACGGGAATCTGGTAATACATGGTGCATTGGCATGATTAAATGACATATATGTGATTTAAATGTTATTTGACTCTATTTGGTATTTTGATCAATAGTAATGATACAGGTTTTGTATAAATTATGGTAACTTTGATATTGTTTAGATCATTTTGAGTACTATGGTAAGAACGTGAGTATTACGTGGTATAAAAGCTAGGTGGTTTAGAGATTCCACATAAATTAGTTTTTGGATCCTTATTTTGGACCCAAACGGAACTTTGTTGAGAACTTTTATAACTTTTAGTTTTCACTCATCAAATAATAAAGTAGACATTTAAGACATTTCGGAAGATAATTAGAAGTTTTGGAAACTCGTGGGGAGGCAAACGTAATTTTTGAAAGCCATGCCTATAAATAGACAACCTTGGATTTCTTTTTGTCAAAACTTTTTAAAAATATCTAAGGAGGAGAGAGAAAAATGAGATTTTGTGCCATGAGCTTCATGACGCCGATCGTCTACCATTCGTCTGTCATTTTTTCTCCAGATTTTAGATTTGAACTCCTCGAGGTAAGAACTTCGATTTAATACCTCTTAGGCCATGCTTGGCTAACTTTTTCTAAAATCTAATTTCTAGGAATATGGGAAAACCCAGTAAAACTTGTAGAAATCGCATATAATCTGAGATCTGACGTTTATTCGGGCCTCTAGTTGGATCCTTCAAAGTTAGGAAGAAATCGCACGAGGTACGAATTCTAAATCTATGAAATATATGGAATTTACATGTTTTGAATATTGACTTTGATATTTTGGATCCGGGTGAAATTCATGTGTTAATTAGGCCCGTTAATTATGCACACGAAAATGTTAGAAAAGCATGTATGTCTATGTGAGCACGTTATATGTCTACTTGGATCAAAGGGGAGTTGGGTGCAATTTCATCCCGGGGTAAGCTCCTCAAACCTTGTGGTATTGAGTGTGGTTGTGTTTGGTATGGAGAAAGGGCCAACCAGGACACGTTACTTGGTATGGAGGAAGGCCCAACCAGTGTACAGATGTGTGGGAGAGGTGTGCCTTCCACGGCATCGGTTCCATTTACCGGATGAATGCGTACCACTCACCCTAGCAACTATTTTGATGTGTTTTAGATTTTTTAAGTATAGATTGCTATATAAGCATATATTTAGAATTGTACATTCAGCATATAGCTGAACAGTGGAGATTTACTCCATTGCAGGCGATAAACGAGGAAAGAAGAAGCGTGATGAGTGTGGCCGAGGAATGCCGGGGAAACACCACTTGTTTATACTTTTGTTATTATTCTAAACTTGTAATAAGAATTTCAGAAATTGTAATATATTGTAATAGCATTTTGACTTAGACTAGTACTTGTAACCTGTTGTAAGACCTCGGTATTTATGTTTTAAATCATGATATTTTGATTATTTTGGTGTTGGAATTGGTTTGGAGGCCCCTGATGTGATTCCTGCACAATGCTCAGCAAACTGCTAGGAATCAGTCAACTGATCTGTGGTATAGTCGACTGGACCCCTATTTTTTAAAGAGACTCTTCCAGTTTTTGAAGGCGTCAGTCGACTAAAGGATGAGAATCGGTTGACTGGTTTCTGCATGAAAATGTGGCATTCTGCATACATAGTGTCCAGTCGACCGGCCAAAGCACCAGTCGACTGAGTCCCCGACACAGTCGACTGGACAAGGCTGTTGAATTTTCTTATTTTCTGCTTTTAACCTCCAGTCGACTGGGTCCCTACCATAGTCGACTGGATCGCTGATTTTCAAAATGGATTTTCTTGGCAATATTTTCAATTGGGAAAATCTTTTTATAACTCTGATTGTAATGATTCCTACTTATGTTTTACTCTGCTATTTATACTTTAAAGGAATTGGATGAGCCTTGGTGGCATGCCACGTGTCCTATTTCTGCATGTAGCGGGATGGGTCATGACAATTTCATCTCGTAGTTTTGTAATAGAAGTGGATAATAGCCTTGTATATGTGTTATTTCATTTTCAAACGTAGGAAGGAATTACTTCCGAGTAACTAGAACTACGTTGTAGATTAACTTGGAAAAACATGGAATGGGTTGGTTAAGTTATCATGAATCCAAACCCTATAGTTCGCGTTTTGAATGTTTTACTTATCAACTCAATGTTTTGGTTTAATGATTAAGGTAGTTAATGATCACAAGGGTTGCTTGACCTTAGGCAATATCCTAGTGGAAATGGAATGCTTGACCTTAGGCAATGTCGAGGGGTCATTCAACAGGTCATACGGGGCATCTTGACCAGTTGAAATACCCCTGCATATTTTCTTTTTCTACCACTTTCGAAAATTATTTAAATGTTTTGATTGGTTCTTAGGGCACATTTGGAATCATTTTGAATATAAATTCATTCGTTTTAAAATATAATTACGTTTTCAAATTTATACGGATTTTTACAACTTTGAGTGTATTGTATCAAAGGAGAGGTTCTTATTGTTATATGTAAAGTTCTTTTTCTGCTGCTATAACTTTTAAATGAGTAGGAAGAGCCTCAGTGGCATGCCACGTGACCTAGATTCATATGCGTGGATTTGGGGCATGAAATTTAGTGGTATTAGATCAATAGGTTTAGAACCTTGGAACGAGTGACGATATATACTAAGTGACGTCAAGTGGAGTGTATGATTGTGACGATAAAATTGTTATCATTGTAGAAATGTCGCATATGTTTGCATTTGTTAATTATAATGATGATCTGTGCGCATATACATATATATATATATATATTATGGCATAGCATGCATTGTCTTTATGCATTCTACTCATTAGGGCGAATACTTGATACATCATGGCCAATCCGATAAGAGAGTTGTCACCGCATTCACGTATACATTAGAAAGTGAATATGGTGGGAAATTTTGTTCAAGCTGTATAAGTGAACGAGACCAGATAAATGTTCGGCTCCACCAGTTGAGGTTCAATATATAAATGCACCATCGATACCACGACCTCAATACACGATCACAGAATAGTTCTACAAATGGAGGCCAACTTTGTACCATGGACAAATTGACATAGACTTAGCTGATCATTGGATGATGGACATGGAGAGACATTTTTGTACAGTGATATGCATTGACGAGGAAAAAATTCTTTGCGCATCCGATACATTGATGGAAGAAGCGTTAGATTGGTGGAACAATGTGCTTAAACAAGGAAAACCAACTACGTGGAAGGCATTCAAAGACAAATTTAACAAGCGTTTCTTTCTGCGATAGGCTCAAACTCAGAAATGTCAAGAGTTTGCAAATTTGGTTTAGGGAGATATAATCGTGGGTGAGTATGTGTTTCATTACAATGCTTTGTTACGCTTTGCGAAATCTACTATTCTGACTAATGAGGATAAGGCTCATAAATTTGAGGAAGGGCTTAGGGAGAATATTCTTAGTCGTGTTGACACTTTACAACACCCGACTGTCTCTCTAGTTGAGGAAGCCGCCAGTATCACTGAGAAAAGTGTCGAGCGATATCGATAAAGATATCAAGGGAAGAGAACGAACGACAATAGGAGCAAAGGGCAAGGGAATGCTAAGAATCCTTTTACACAAAGTTAGGGATCATATGTGGGTAGGCAAGGAGGGAGTACATTTACCAGAGACTCAAGACCGTTGTGCCTGACATGTAATATGTGACACAAAGGGACTTGCCACCTGTTGAGCACATGTTACCTTTGAAAGCAACTAGAGCACATATCTTGAAATTATCCTCTGAACACAACTGTGACTACACCAAACACAACCTTGAACACTGGAGCTATAACCCAAAAATGAGAGGAAAATGTATTAAGTGTAGCCAACTGGGGCATATAGCGAAGAACTGTCTGAGCAAGAGATAATTGGGGTTGAGTACCATGGCATCAAGTATGCCGAGCGGATGAAAGGCAGGGCAATGAGTGGATAAAGGGAAGGGAGTTGAGAAACAACAAGGACGATACTTTCAGCTTAGGCCTTACAATCGTATCAGGTATTCTTCCCATTTGTTTATATACCGCCCGTATACTAATGGATTCTAGTTCAACACATTCATTTGTGTCCCCCGATTTTATTAGACATCTAACTGTTAAGTCCGAATTGCTAGGATATGACTTGTGCGTATCATTACCCAGTAGTAAACCTATGATAACTTCTTTGGTATTCAAGTCATGTGAGTTCAAGATAGGTGATAAGGTCTTGAGCGTCGATTTGATTTCATTGACAATAAATTACTTCAATGTTATCATGGGTATGGATTAGTTATAAAATTCATTGTGAGCAGAAATGGGTTAGTTTCTATCCTTCAAGTCGAGAAGAGTTTACTTTTTAGGGAAGTGGTGTAACCATACCGCCATACTTGATATCGATGATTCAAGCAAGTAAGATGTTGAAGAAAGGTTGTTCGGGTTTCTTATGTTTGATTGTGGATACACTAATTCTTAGACCACTAATAGAAGACATTCCAGTAGATCAAGAATTTTCCGATGTCTTTCCCGATGAACCCAACATATTGAATGAAAGAGGGCTTGAGTTCACGATAGAAGTAGTACTAGGGTCACAACCAGTATCCAAAGCATCGTATCGAAGGAATTGAAGGAATTGAAGGTTTAATTACAAGAGCTGCTTGAGAAGGGTTTTATTCAACCTACCGTTTCTCCTTGGGGAGCTCTAATTTTATTTGTGATGAAGAAGGATGGAACAATGCGTATGTGCATCAATTATAGAGAGTTGAATAAGTTGACCGTCAAGAACAAATATCCATTATCGCGAATAGATGACTTGTTAATCAGTTACAAGGGGGCTCAAGTATTTTTGAAGATTGACTTGAGATCCGGTTATCACCAGTTGAAGATTAAGGAAGAAGACGTTGAAAAGACAGTTTTCAGGACTCGATATAGACACTTAGAATTTTTGGTAATGTCGTTTGGAGTGACTAACGCACCAGCAGCTTTCATGGACTTGATGAATCGTGTTTTCAAGGACTATGTAGATGAGTGTGTTATTGTGTTCATAGATGACATCCTAATCTATTCCAAGTGTGTTGAATTTCACAAGCATCTTCTGTGATTAGTTTTATACCAATTACGCAAGAAGAGTTTGTTTGGAAAATTAAAGAAGTTTGAGTTTTGGTTAAAGGAGATTGCTTTCCTTAGACATATAGTGTCGACAAAAGGAATTTCTGTAGATCCTGAGAAGATAGAAGCCGTTACTAATTGGTTAAGATCGACGAATGTGACAGAGATCCAAAGTTTCCTAGGATTATCTGGATATTATCGAAGGTTTGTGAAGGACTTTTCACATATTGCAATGCCAATGACACAATTGATGAGGAAATATATTGCTTTTGAATGGAGCCCGAATTGCAAGAAAAGTTTTCAAGAGTTGAAGAGTCGACCTGTGAAGGCACCAATTTTAGCCATTCCATCAGGGACCGAAGGGTTTGTCATTCATAGTGATGCTTTATATAGAGATTTGGGTTGCGTTCTTATGAAATATGATAAGGTCATTGCATATACGTCACGACGACTTAGACCATACGAGAACTATCCGACACATAATCTAGAACTGGCCGCTGTGATTTTGCATTGAAGATTTGGCAACATTGCCTATACGGAGAGAAATGTGAAATATATACGGATCATAAGAGTTTGAAGTACATGTTTACTCAGCAAGACTTGAACATAAGACAAATGAGGTAGCTAGAGTTGATGAAAGACTATGATCTGTCGATTCATTATCATCGGGGCAAGGTGAATGTAGTCGTCGATGCTCTAAGACATAAAGCACCAACCAACATGGCATCAAATTTGACTTCTCAGAGAGAATTGATTCAAGATATGGAGAATATGGAACTCGAGGTAATTTCAAGAACTGAAGGTGGCTTGATGTCGACGATCATGGCACAACCACTCTTAATTCACGAGATCACAGGAAAATAACTTCAAGACTTGGCTTTGAAAATGATTTGTGATGCGATTCCGATGGGCAAGCAACTAGGATTCACTTTTGAAAATGATGTTTTGAGATTAAGGGGTAGAATTTGTGTGCCTAACGAGAAAGATTTGAAATGGAACATCCTAAAGGACGCGCATAATATGAAGTACACCATTCATCTGGGGAGTACCAAGATGTATAAGGATTTGAGACATGCTTATTGGTGGTTGGGAATGAAGAGGGAAATAGCATACCATGTTTCCCGATGTACGAATTGTCAACAAGTGAAGCCAAACGCCAAGTACCTTCGGGATTGTTACAACCGTTACTGATAGCCGAGTGGAAATGGGAACACAATACAATGGACCTCTCTAGTGTGTTTCCAAGATCTAAGAGATCGAATACTATTATTTGGGTGATCTTTGACCATTTGACAAAATCGTCGCACTTTCTATCACTTTGAACAAGTTGAATATTTTGGGTAAGTCGTATATCCGTGAGATTGTGAGACTACATGATATTCCAATTTCTAGTGTTTCAGATAGAGATAGTAGTTTTACATCAAAGTTAGAGAGGGCCTTGCAAGGAGCAATGGGTACCAAATTGTATTTCAATACCGCTTTTCATCATCAAACTGATGGTCAATCGGAAATAGTGATCCAAATTTTGGAAGACATGCTTCCGTTATGTGTACTCAATTTCAAGGTGATTTGGAAGACCATTTGCCTTTAATTGAGTTCGCATATAACAATAGTTTTCAGTCAAGTAATAGAATAACTCCTTATGAATCCTTGTATGGTCGTGTATGTTGTTCACCGATTTGTTGGATGAAAGCCGAAGAAAGAATGATTGAAGGGCCAAAGATTGTGTAAGAGACAAGATAAAGATGATTCGGCAATGGTAACTGACAGCACAAACTAGGTATAAGAGTTATGCTGACATGTGTAGCGATCATTGGAATTCGATGTGGGAGATTTTGTTTACTTGAAGGTGTCACCTTCGAGGGGGGTTACTAGATTTGGGAGATACAAAAAACTCAGTCCGATGTATGTAGGACCTTTTGAAACCATTGGGAGAGTTGGACCCGTAGCATATCGATTGGATTTGCCGAATAAGTATGCTTAAGTTCATAATGTGTTCCATGTGTCTTTGTTATGTAAATGGTTAGCAGAGGATAGAGAGCAAGTGATGAATCCGACACCAAATGAAATTTAGGGTGATTTGACGTATGTTACGTATCCGGTAGAGATCTTGGATTGTAAGGATCAAATCTTGAGGAATAAGGTAATATCAAAAGTGAAAGTGTTATGGCAAAGCAACGACAAAGGAGATGGCATGGGAAATAGAGGATGAGATACATACTTAGTATCCATACCTATTTGATATGTGAGGTACAAGTTTGGGGACAAACTTTTTTTAAGGGAAGTGAATTTTAACACCCGTGTACGAGTTTATCGCATTTTATTTCATTTATCTTGCATGATAATGTGTATTGTGGCATATGTGTAAGTGAGTTGTAACTCATGAGTCGATTTGGATGTCTGTATAAGAGACTCTAAGACATTGTAGAATGGATGTTTTGATTTTTTGAAGTTTCTCCAAGATTGAGACGTTCATTGTGGAATACCCTAAATATTTATTTGAAAATAAATATTTACCTGTATATTTCACTATCTATATTAATATAAGATTTAGAATTTATTTCTGACATTAATTTTTTGTATCCTTGTGAGGACGAATTAACACGCTACATAATTGGTAGGCTAACTAGTAATTTCGTAAAACCATGTGGGATAATGTTTTAGCAACCAAACGGAACTTAGACAAAACTTTTATTACTTGTGAAGTAATAACTTAGGCGTTTAAGACGTTTTGAGAGATAATCGGTAGATTAGAGAAACTCGTGGGGAGTTAAACACAAATACGAAAAGTATTGCCTATATATAGAAAGAGATGACTTAGATATTTTCATAAAGTTTTCTAAACCTAAATCCAAAAGGGAGAAAGGAGAGATTCTAGTTCTTCGAGCTTCACGACGATAATCGACACTTCTGCCCGTTTGTTTTCTTATAAATTTCATTTTTGAACTCCTCAAGGTAAGGTCGTCGTTTTGATATCCACTAGGCCTTGTTTGGAAAAGTTATTTTTGAAAACTAGGGGTGTTCATCGGTCGGTTTCGATCGGGGTGGAGGGGGATGTTGCGTCGAACTGAAGTGGTCGGGGTGGCGAGGTTGGGGATCGAAACTGACCGGCGACGAGTTCGGGGTGGTAGGATTCGATTTAGGTCAGTTTCGGTTGGGTGGTCAGCGTGATTCAGGGTAAGGCGGTGGTGGATCTGGCTGCTGGTGGTGGACCAGAGGGGGTAGTGGTGGTGGATCTTGATGGAAGAGGTGGTGGTGCAGCGATGGTGGTGGATCTAGCTGGTAGTGGTGGTGGATCTGGCTAGAGGAGGTGGTGGTGTGGCAAGGTGGTGGCAGATCGAAAGCTGGTGGTGATGAGGCATGGTCACCGAGACGTGGTGGTGAGTGGCAGTTGACGACCTAAAGGGAGTGGGGAGTAAAGAGAAGAGAGAAAGTGAGAATATTTAGGGGGAATAGAGATAATAGAGAAGAGAGAGGCTGGCTGAGTCGTTGATGGTGGCTTTAGCTTAGGCTGGTTACTGGTTAGTCTTAAAGAGAGAGGGGGAGGAGAGAAAGTGAGATATTTAATTTACAAAAGAGAGGAGGAGTAGAGAGAAGAAAGAGAAAGTGAGAATATATTATAACATTAGATTCAAATTACAAATAGTCCAAACAGGGACAGGCCATAAATGCTTTTACTCTTGAAAGTGGGAAAGTCAGTAATCTTGAGAAACTAAACATTGAAAGAATAAAAATATTATTTGACAGCTGGAGAGAATAAGTATAAACTAGTAAACTACTCCTTACATATTGACGAAGTTCGGTCGGTTCGGGGGTTTCAGTTCTGCAAATATTTACACCGTGACCGAACCGATGCTTCGATTTTCAAGCATTTCTACCCCGACCACCGACCGTTACTCGGTTTATCGTCAGTTCGGTCCGATTCAGTCTGGTTTGATCGGTCAGTTCAATTTTTCAATTTTTTGTACAGCCCTACCGAAAACTTATTTTTGGAAATTTTCATAAAAGATGATAATCAAACTTTTGATCCTTCCACGTTCCTTGTGCTAAAGTTTTCCTTGGAACGAGATTTAGGAGTGTTAATCGAAGGTGAGTGATTCAACTATGTGTTTTGAAATGATTTCTTGACATATATTCATGTTTTGTACAAAAAACATGTTTTAATTCATAACTATATGTTGTTTAGTTCATATTGGGCGATTTTATTGATAAGTAGGCCCAATCATACAGTGAAATATTTGACTTATGTCAAAAGCATGGTGAAATGTATTTAAGCAAGTTTAGTTGCTATTTTGGTCAAAGGAGTGCATGTACCAAGCCATTGTGGTGGAGCCGTTCTAGGCATGAGGTCGCAAGTTTGAAGGAAAGAAGCGTGGGTCTTACCTAGTCGCGTGGATTTATTGGCGACGAGTCGCGAACTACGAATGTGGACCGTGCACGTGAGACTCCGGAGACTAGTATGAAATATGAATTGTAGTGATGTGAATACGAGCATGTTTATTATTCATGTGCATTGTTTATTTATTTACTAAGCGTTAGCTTCAACAAATCGAATTATGTGTAGTTAATCAAATAATCTTTTCAGGTGTAAATGTCGGCGAGGAATCGGGGAGGTGATCACGATATATTGGGAATTCACTTAGAAGGCGACTCATCACGTTCCATCTTGTAGTTTTGTAATAGAAGTGGATAATAGCCTTGTATTTGCTTTATTTCATTTCCAAATGTTGTAAGGAATTACTTCCGAGTAACTAGAACTACGTTGTGTATTAACTTGGAAAAACATGGAATGGGTTGGTTAAGTTATTATGAATTCGAACTCTTGAGTTCGCGTTTTGAATGTTTTACTTATCGACTTAATGTTTTAGTTAGCGATCGCAAGGGTCGCTTGACCTTAGGCAATATCCTAGTGCAAATGGAATGCTGTCAGAGGGTCATTCGACCGGTCAACGTACCCTCTGTTGTGAAGGATAATTGCCGAGGGGTCATTCGACCGATCGAACGGGGCATCTCGACCGATCAAAATACTCCCTACATGTTTTTTTTTTACCACCTCCGGAAATTATTTAAATATTTTTATTGATTCTTAGGGCACCTTTGGGACCCCTTTGAATAAAAAATCATTCGTTTCAAAATACAAGTATGTTTTTAAATTTATACGGATTCTTACAACTTCGGGTGTATTGTTTCAAATGAGCGATTACTCATTGTTATCTTTAAAGTTCTTTTTCTGCTGCCACAATTTTTAAATGAATAGGAAGAGCCTTAGTGGCATGCCACGTGACCTAGATTCAGATGCATGGATTTGGGGCATGAAATTTACACTTCAGTTCAGTTTTCGGATAGGAAATACCAACCCAAACCTGACCCGAAAATCGAAATCTTTGGGAATATAAAATGTTGGATTTTTAGGTTTTTAGATTTTTTTGGTCCAATTGCAAATTTGCAAAAAAAAATTTTGTGAATTATTAATCATTATTCATTATTCAATGCACATGATATGTCCAGGAATATTTTGTAATTGCTTAACCGCCACGTGTTCAGTTAGTGACCCAAAGAAACCGGACCTGAGGCATGAAGCCTGTGCTCCCGAGGGATACTGCCATTGCCGACTGAGATACCCGGGTGGTCACAGTGAAGCCCCGAGGATCACGGCATCAATCACGTTTCCTATCAAATCGCCACACAGCTGTCACTCTATCAAGAGAATCAGTGGTTTCCTTAACTACTTAGGAAACTCACCAAATATTAGGCAAATCTATTGTGATTAGATTAGGCTTCCTAATCTCATAAAACTTACCATGTAAGGGTGGACTCTTACACTTATAAAAGAGTCCACCTACCCTCTCAAAGGGGATCCGAATATCAACTCTCTGAGCATACCAACACATATTAGAGAAATCACCAACATACACGCATATACCCGGCCGGTATTACTGGTAGTGCCGCCCTATTTTGTCGGCTCACCAGGCCCTCCGGTGATCTGCTAGTGAATGCGCACAGACGCAACCGTGGATGTAGGTCACCTCATTAACGGGGCCGAACCACATATAAACCTTCTGTGATCTTGTTTTCTTCTTAAATTGCTCTCACCAGTTTTCGGCATCATCAGTTTGGCGCCGTCTGTGGGAACCCGACACAGTTTCCTCATCGAAAAAATCTTTGACTGACCAACATGCCGAAAAAGAAGGGCAAGAAGACCGCTGACTCGACCGGTCAGGCGGATCAGTCAGGTCAGGCGGACCAATCAGGTCAGGAGGACCTATAGATCGAGACACGGGCTGCCTCCATGTCTACCGAGCAAGTCACGGCGGCACTGGAGCAACTCTTGGAGGGTCAGATCCGGACGCAACGGCAAATAGAGGCGCTCATGGCCCAGCATGGAAAGGTGGTCAAGGACCACGAGAAAAACCCTTCGTCGGGGAAGCGGCCCGAAAAGAGCGTTCCTAGCCAAAGACCCGCTCGGACCCGCGGAAAAGCCCGATCTGCACCAGTGTCCCCACCAGATCGAGAACACCATGAAGAGGGAGAACGTAGCCAGCCTACGAGGCGTCCAAAGGAAGGGCCTCGGTATGTTCCTCGCCGAGCACGCCGAGTGGAGGACGCCCGGTTACTCATCGAACGGCGCCGAGCTGCAAGGGGAGAGGCATCCGGACGAAAGGTGAGGGAACCGGTCGACGATCCGCCCACCCTAAGCCGGGAGGATCTTAGGCACAGGCTATCCCGGACCCGTAGCCAAGTGCTATCCCCAAGATCGACACGCTTCGAGGATGAGGACGAGGCATCATCGTCCGACCCCACTTATTATTCAGATGCAGATAGGAGGACCGGGCACACTAACGTCAAAGCCCAGGTCGAAGAGTTGCAGCAACAAATCGAGAGGCTGAACCGTAAGTCCGGTCACGACCTCACAAACACGGAAACGGAGTCGCCCTACACCTCCCGGGTGACACAGTTCCCCATTCCGCGGAAATTCAAGCCCCCGCACCTTAGCTCTTACGATGGCAAGGGGAGTCCGGTGGACCACATCCGTACCTATAAGGCGCAGATGGCACTGGTCACTACAACGGACGAGCTGCTATGCCTAGCGTTCCCCAGTACTCTAAAGGGGACAGCCGCACAATGGTTCCACGCCTTGAAGCCAAGAACGGTGGATAACTTCAAGACACTCGGCAAACTCTTCATCAGTCAGTTTGTTGGAATGTTGGACCGGTCACAGCCGGACACCCAGTTGTTGGCCGTTAAACAGCAAAAGGGGGAATCTCTGAGGGAGTACGTGGATCGCTTCAACCAGCAGAGGCTTTTGATTCGCAACCTCAATGAGACCGCCGCTATCATGGCTTTCTGCTCAGGAGTTCAGCACACCAAGGTGGCCACGTCCTTTCATCGCAATCGACCGACAACCCTGGTGGAACTCTCGGAAAGAGTGGGGAAGTACATAGACACCGAAGAGTTCCTGAAGGCAAAGCGCGCTAGCCAGACAGGAAATGAATCCCCGAAAGCAAAGCGCAAGCGCGAGGGATTTGAGAAGGGTTCGGGAAAGAAGCCAAAGCAAGATCAAAGAGAGGCTAGGGGCCAGCCCCCGATAACTTTCACACCTCTTTCCCGACCCATACATGAGGTGATGGCTGCTGCAGAAGCGCAGAGGCTACTTCCGCAGCCTACCAAGCTCAGGGCCCCTCCTGGCAAGAGGAATCGGGAGAAGTTCTGCCGTTATCACAAGGACCATGGCCATGAAACAGAGGATTGCTTCAAGTTGAAAATAGCAATCGAAAAGCTGATCGAGCAGGGCCATCTTGCCGAGTTTGTCACAACAGACAGACGACCCCGACAGGATGCCCGAGCTCCAGGTCAGCCCCCTCCACCGCACGGCCACATCAACGTAATCTCCGGAGGAACATCTGGCGGAGGTGATTCACAGTCGGCACGGAAGAGGCACGCCCAAGCATCCCGAGCGGATGTATGGCAGGTCCAATCCATCGGCCCCTCACCAACTGATGTTCTGACGTTCTCATCAGATGATGTAAAGGGCCTCCACTGCCCCTACGACGACCCGCTGGTAGTGACAATGTCTATAGCAAACTACGTGGTCAAAAGGGTACTGGTTGACACGGGCAGCTCGTCGGATATAATGTTCGCAGCGGCATTCGACCAACTAGGGATCGATCGAGATCGGCTCCGGCCAGTTGCTACTCCCCTGGTCGGATTCAATGGCTCTAGCACTCAACCGCTCGGCACGATCGAGCTCCCAGTACTCATGGGGACCTATCCACAACAGGTTTCCCTCCTCACCAATTTCGTGATAGTGGATGCCCCGTCGGCCTACAACGTTATCCTGGGGAGGCCGACCCTCAACAGAGCACGAGCAGTTGTCTCCACATACAGCCTAACCGTAAAATTCCCGACTCCTCAGGGACCGGGATGCTTGCGAGGAGACCAGACCACGGCTCGGAGTTGTTATGTTAGCTCGTTGCGGCGGGGAGCAGTCACCGAGACTCTAAATGTCCAAGAAATGGATCCCCGGGACCCGAGGGACATGATAGGGCCTATGGAAGAATTGGAGCAAGTTGTGCTGGATCCGGAGCGCCCGGATCGGACCATCAGCGTAGGCATGCTGCTCGAGCCCGCCTTGAAAGAAAAATTGGTCCAGTTCTTGAAGCAGAACCAGGATGTCTTTGCTTGGAGTCATGAGGACATGCCCGGGATCGATCCCCGGGTAATGTCCCATCGTCTCAATGTTAGCCCAGACTGCCGTCCGGTAAAGCAGAAGCGAAGGGGTATGGCCCCCGAAAGACAAAAGGCTGTAAGTGAGGAGGTCGAGAAGCTTCAAAAGGCCAAAGCCATTCGGGAGGTCCACTACCCCGACTGGTTGGCCAATGTCGTTCTGGTCAAGAAGAGCAATGGCAAATGGAGGATGTGCGTGGACTTCACCGACCTCAACAAGGCTTGCCCCAAGGACTGTTATCCGCTGCCCAGGATAGACCTCCTTGTCGATTCAACGGCAGGCCACTCACTCCTCTCGTTCATGGACGCCTACTCGGGGTACAATCAAATCAGCATGCACCCCGGGGATGAAGAGAAGACAGCGTTCATCACCGACCAAGGCACGTACTATTACAGAGTCATGCCCTTCGGCCTCAAGAATGCCGGGGCTACATATCAACGCCTGGTTAATCTGATGTTCAGAGACCTTATCGGAAAGTCCATGGAAGTGTATGTGGACGATCACCTGGTCAAAAGCCGGGAAAAACCTGATCATCTGGAGCACCTGGCCGGGGCCTTCAGCATTTTGAGAAAATTCAGGATGAGGCTGAACCCGGCCAAATGCACCTTCGGGGTCTCATCTGGGAAGTTCCTCGGACATTTGGTCAGTAGACGGGGAATCGAGGCAAACCCCGAAAAAATCCAGGCAATCATCAACATGCGGTCTCCCAAATCAACGAAGGAAGTTCAAAGTCTAGCCGGGCGGGTGGCCGCACTAAACAGATTCGTTTCCCGAGCTACTGACCGTTGCCTCCCTTTCTTTAAAATCCTCCGTAAAGCTTTTCAATGGTCGGAGGAATGCGAGGAGGCGTTCCAGGAACTTAAGAAATACCTGGCCTCTCCTCCCCTATTGTCGACACCCACCGCCGGAGAGGAACTGTTTTTATACCTGGCAGTGTCGCCGTCGGCGGTTAGCTCAGCCCTCGTTCGGGAGGACCACGGGATACAGTTCCCGGTCTACTACACCAGCCGGGCTCTGCAAGGTGCGGAGAGCCGATACTCCCGCATCGAGAAATTGGCTTTTGCCCTCATCACCTCGGCCCGAAGACTCCGCCCGTATTTCCAGGCCCACGCCATCATAGTACTGACCGACCAACCCCTCCGCAAAATTCTCTCTCGGCCGGACACATCCGGAAGGCTCGTCAAATGGGCTCTGGAACTGGAGGAGTTTGAGGTAACTTACAGACCACGGACGGCCATCAAGGGACAAGCCGTCGCAGATTTCCTGGTCGAGTTTACGTATCCTGAAGACCCGATCGAGGAACCCGAGCCCCCGGCATTACCGCCCGGATTGCTCACCGGCATCCCCACTTGGGTGTTACATGTCGATGGCTCTTCAAACCAGCAGGGTAGTGGAGCCGGAATCATCTTGACTACCCCTGATGGCATCCAGCTTGAGTATGCTCTGCGATTCGGGTTTCGCGCCTCCAACAACGAGGCCGAGTATGAAGCCCTCCTGGTCGGATTACAACTGGCCGTCTCCATGAGTGCACAGCAGGTCCAAGGCTACAGTGACTCCCAACTCGTGGTAAACCAAGTAAACCAAGAGTACGAAGCACGGGAAGACAGCATGGTCGCCTACTTGGCCCTCGTCCGGACAATTTCCAAACAGCTCCGAGGATTCTCCATCAGTCGGATACCCAGAGAAGAAAACACCAGAGCCGACCGTCTGGCCCGCCTCGCCTCATCCTCTGAGTCGGACTTACCCGGGATAAGGGTCCAGTTCTTGCCTGAGCCAAGTGTGATCAACTCAGAAGGCATGGAGGTCGACCCGGTCATTCTGACACCCAGTTGGATGGATCCGATCATGAAGTTCTTGACGACAGGGGATTTGCCGGACGATAGAGAGGAAGCTAGACGGGTTAGGTACCGGGCAGCACGATACCACGTTCTGGACGGTGTCCTGTACAAGAGAGGATTTACTATCCCATACCTTCGCTGCGTTCATCCTACGCAGGTTCAAGCAATATTGTTCGAAATCCACGAAGGTGTGTGTGGGAACCACGTAGGAGGGCGGACACTTTCTAGAAAGGCCCTACTACAAGGTTATTACTGGCCAACCATGACCCGAGACTCGCAAGAGTACGTTCGAAGATGTGACAAGTGCCAGAGGTACTCTCCCATGATAAATCAACCAGGAGAGCTCCAGACCCGGTCCATAGTCCCTGGCCATTCGCCCAATGGAGAATCGACATCGTTGGCCCATTACCAACAGGGAAAGGGCAGGTCAAGTTTGCTGTGATAGCCGTTGACTACTTCACCAAGTGGGCGGAAGCCGAGCCCCTGGCAACGATAACCGAGCAAAAGATGGAATATTTTGTGGAAAGGAATATCCTTAGCAGGTTCGGTATTCCACGAGTCCTGATTAGCGACAATGGGAGACAATTCGATACACCTATTTTTAGACAGTTCTGCTCGGATTATGGGATACTGAATCGTTACTCTTCCCCAGAGCATCCACAAGCTAATGGTCAGGCCGAGGTGACCAATCGCACGATCCTGCAGTCGATTAAAACGAGGCTGGAAGGTGCAAAAGGCCTGTGGGCTGAGGAACTTCCCGCCCTACTGTGGGCCTACCGCACCACACCCCGGGCGGCTACTGGCGAAACCCCATTTTCATTAACTTATGGTTTCGAGGCAGTAGTCCCTACAGAGCTCGGGCTGCCCACATACCGGGTGGCTACCTTCACTGCCTCAAACAATGAAGAAGCCCTCAGGGCAGAGCTAGATCTAGTGGAAGAAAAAAGAGACCGGGCCTATCTCAAGGTGGCAGCTTACAAGCAAAGGGTCTCACGGTATTACAATAGCAAGGTGAAGCACCGTAGCTTTCAGGTCGGGGACCTCGTCCTTAAGGCAGTAAACCAGTCAACCCGAATCCCAAGCCATGGGAAGTTGGGCGCAAATTGGGAAGGGCCGTATATAGTGACTCAGGTTAATCGGCCCGGAACCTACTGGCTGCGGAGTATGGACGGCCATGATCTCACCCATCCTTGGAACGTGCAACACCTCCGAAAGTATTATCAATAGCATCTGGCTACAGGGGAATAGTACTGTAAAAATAATCTTCTCTTGTAGCTCGACCTGAGCAACCGTTCCGAATTATTGCTTCTTGAATAAAATTGATAGTTTGTTTTAAAAGATGTATTCCGGAGCACAAAAGACCTCGGGCATAACCCCGAGGCACAAAAGACCTCGGGCATAACCCCGAGGCGCTAAAGACCTCGGGCCTAACCCCGAGGCACAAAAGACCCCGGGCATAACCCCGAGGCGCTAAAAGACCTCGGGCTCCGAACCCAGGCACCAAAGGACCCTGCGACCACCCATGTCCCAGGTCGGTTTCCTATGGTTGATCCCCAGCACGCCCCCGTCTTTAAAGGACGCCCAAGGGTAAGAGGATTCTAGACCTAAAACAGGAAATTAACTAAAGTTTCGCCTAGGTCCAGCCAGCGATGGGGCCAAACCCCTAGGTGGCCAACGATGGCAAGCTTCAAATGCTCCTGCAACCACCCATGTTCCAGGTCGATTTCCTACGGCCATTCAGTCCCGCACTCCCGCACTCCTGCCTTAACAAAATGCTTGGGGGGCAGGGGACAGGAGGACAGAGGAAAATACTAAGGCCTAAAACAGGGAATTACAACTAGGTGTTCTGTGGGTTACGGTCCTAAAGCATTTGCTAAGGCAGATGTTAGGTTGGCCAAAGCCACACGGATACTAGCAAAAAGCCGAACGGAAACTTTTACTGAAAGCGCAGTACAACAAAACTGATGGAAGGGCGACCTCAAGGGCCTTTGCATTAAAATTAAATAAAGCGTACAGAGCATGGGGGGCAGTTGTAGTAGCCTCCCCAAAAAAAAAAAAAAAAAAAAAAAAAAAAAAAAAAAAACTGCAAACAAATAGCAGGAAGGAGGAACCAAGGAGACAGTTTTCCACATTGACCGCGACATCGGTCTCCCCTGTCTGCTCCCCGGGAGCGGCAAGTCTTTCCTCCGCTAAAGCCCCCTCCGGGGCGAGCTCAGCGGCCTCGGCAATGACCATAGGAGTTTCACCAGCAACAGGATCCTCCCCAATGTCCCAGTAATCCGAGTCAATCCCCATGTAGGCTGAAAGGGCCCACTCGGGGTGGTCTCGAGCTACCCGCCGCTTCAGATCCTCATAACCTTGGAAGAAGCCATCGTCAAAAGCTCCCTCCAAGGCCTTTGCGGAAGGCGCCTCGGTCACCGTTTTAGCCTGGGCTTCGGCTGCCGCGATAAGGGCCCGGGAAGTTTCCAGTTCGGCCAAAGCCGCTGCCAGGTTCACCTGAGCCGCCCCTAAGCTCAAGGCCAGCGACTTCGTCTTGCTCGTCTCCACGGCCAGAGCAGCCTTCGCTGTTTGTAGCTCTTTCCGCTCCTTCGAAAGGGCGGCTTCAGCGACGCTCACCTTCTCGGACAGGGATGAATGGACGGATTCGGACCCCGCGGCTATACAGCCAACCTACGGCAGGAGAACACACATCGGTTAAACAAGTAATAAGTACAGGGCAAGTCCGCGCTTAAACAAGAAGCAGCAGAACACTCACCAGGTGGGAGACGCTATATAGCCATCCTTGGATCCCTTGGGAAGATAGCTCGGCACAAGCAGTCACCTGGCTTGGTGCGAGGCAGGGCCATAGCCTCTCTCGGGCCTCGTCATGCCCGCCCGGGGGCAAACCCGATGGAACATCAGCCCTGGGCACGGGCTCTTCAACAGCCAGCCTGGGGGGAGCCGATGTCCCTACGGGACTTGGACGGGTATTGGTCCCATGACGAATGCGCCTGAATGGGCGATCGCCGCCTGGAACCTCGGTGGCCGGCCTCTTTCCTTGGGCGATTGCCACCCGAGTGGCAGCAGTGGCGGTAGCGGCGTCCTGTCTCTCCCGCAGCTGATCCAAGTTGCGTTTTGGAGCCATTTCTGTAGAAACAAAGATTGTACGATCAGAGGTGCAAGGGGCAGAAATAGTACAAGTACATGTAACTGAGATACTTACCAGGGATGATGGGTGTAAAGCTGGGGGCTGGAATAGGAGGCTCAGGGGAATGGCTAGCGATAAACCCTCCCGACCGGGACAGCACGTTCCAGATGCTGATGGGCGACTTCGCTAGCTTCAAGATCCTGGCCTGGCACGCCTCAGGAATTTCTGGGGGTCTAACTGAGCCCGCTGTAAACAAAAAAGAAAACTGGTCAACAATCCACTATGTTTTGGATAGATCGAGATAGCAGATAAGGTCGGAAGGGCGGTCTTACCCCTCAACTCCCTGGTCCAGGATGTCCTCAGCTGGCTCCCCGGAGCCATGTCACAGAGACAAAGGGTAGACACCTGGAAGAATTTTCCCTTCCACCCTTTATTATTACTAGGGCAGTTGTCAATGATTTTCCTGCCCGGACGGGCAGAAAACGAGAAAAACCCCAATTCATTATGCACATGGAATGGCCGGTGAGCCCAAAGGAACTCCTGTAGGGTAAGATCATACCCGAACGCCTGGGGCCACAATGATATACACCCCATCAAGAACCTCCACCCGTTGGGAGCCAACTGACCGGGAGCGATGTCCAGAAAAATCAACATGTCCCGAGCCACCGGGTGAAGCGGAAGTCGGAGGCCCGCCATCATAGCGTCCTCAAACAGGGTGACGAACCCTGACTGATATAGGTGCGCGCCGCCGGAATTTACGGCTAGGGCGCAACCGTCAGGAAGGGAGTACCTCTCCCTGATCCGGCGAAGGTCTCCAGAGTGAAGAACGGAAGAGGTGGACTCACAAGCAAAGACCGTGCGGTCGGTCCCCTCAGGCAGCTCGTCGCCTAAACCCCTCGAAACGGAGGCGACAGGGGCCTCCTCAGAAGACTGACTACTGGACAGACGAATGGGGATCCAGGCCCCGCTTTGGTGGTCAGACGGGGGATCCGGGAGCTGGCCTTGGCTAGCATCGGGGGACCCAGACCGATACTGCTCACTCTCCGATCTCGACGCGGAATTAAAGCCGGAGTGCTCCATCTCTGGCCCTCCGGCAGGAAGAAACCGACACGAAGGACGATTCGCGAAGAAATCGCAAACCCCAAGCCTGGTATACAGGGGGGGCAGGGTTACTAACCTGAATGGTAGCGAGTAGATGCTCCGCAGCACCAGGTAGCACTCTCTCAGAACAACGCGAGGAACACCCGCCCGGTTCAAGTGAGTTAGGGTTCCACCTGACTCGAAAAATGCACCGAATCTAAGAAGAAAGAAGTCCCACTCCCGCTCAAACTTCACAGGGTTCGTTCTCTCCAGTTTCGCTTCGAAATGAAAAAGGAACGGGGAGAGAGGAAAGAAAAATCAGAGAGAAGAGAATCAGGAAGGTGCACAGGGAAGGGGGCGAGTGCTCCTTATATAAAACCCCTGAACGGCCCAGATCAGAGCAAATCCAGCGGTCCAGAAAATTTCCCGCCCAAACCGTCGCTTCGGTCACGTGGGGAGTCGCCTCAAAAGGCGCGCGCATTAAGTACACGTAAAGACGTTTTCGTTGGCTTGTGAACGGATTGGTTACGCCCACGTATCCATTCGTTAGGATCTAACCTGACCAACGGTCGATTGACGCGTGGTAGCAGCGGTCCGGGCCCGAGCAACCATTGCCCGGGCGCATTTGCGAGCCGGTCGGGAATGAACCTCACAGAGTTGTACAGAGTTGATACACAGTTCAAAGGGCTTAATGAAGGAAAAAGATGGCCTCAGGGACCTTTTTATTTCTATAAAAGAAGAACTGTACAAGGACGGGAGCAATTATAATAGCCTTCCCGGTAAAAAAGAAGAAGAAAAAAATATACATATATATGTAAACAAAAGTGCCCTTAAGGTCCTTGGCCCTTCAAAGCCTTGACCTCCTCCTCCAAGGCCGCCACCTTTGCCACCAGT
The DNA here is from genome assembly GCA_033977485.1 of Hydrangea macrophylla. Taxonomy (NCBI): domain Eukaryota; kingdom Viridiplantae; phylum Streptophyta; class Magnoliopsida; order Cornales; family Hydrangeaceae; genus Hydrangea; species Hydrangea macrophylla. The sequence continues at coordinate 64,766,898 of CM066988.1, forward strand.
CCCTCTACAGCCAGCTCCAGGGCATGGACATCCACCCCCCGCAGGGCGGACTCCATCTGCAGCTCAGCGCCCAGCTTCTCCACTACCTGCAAACGGCTTTCCATGTTTGCAAGAGAGAGGTCCGACCAAGATCTGGGCAGAAAGGAACCGGCGGACATCTCTGGCCGGCTCCTTTTCGGTGGGGGATGAGACTCTTCCTCCACCTCTTTTTCCTTGCCTTTCTTGGAGGGGCCCGGTGGGGGACGTGCGTCCTCAGAAGATGTGGAATCGCTGCTGGTGGATAAAGTGACTGGTCCCTCGGACCCTCCCGTTCTTCTGACCGGGCGCGCCCCGGTCGCCATCGACCGGGTATAGCGGCGCGATCCAGATGCCGCAACGGCAGCAGTCGCAGAAGACGGTCCGGCACCCATGTTCTCCGCAGGACTCCCTGCCAGATAAGAGAACGACATGCCGGCATCAATAGCCTGGTCAAGCGCCTCTGTGTCATCCGCGGTAGGGGCGATCCCACGGAGGGCGGTGAAAGCTTGCTTGCAGAGATCGGGGTCAAAAGAGGCCGGAGGACAGAGAACGGCGTCCTCCAACCAGTTGCCGACAGCCACAACCCAAGGATACCGCTGCCAGGTCTTGTTCGGAAAGTCCAAGCCTCGGACAAGATCCTTTCCTTCTGTCCTTGGGCGGAAGTAGGGGCCTCTGTTGTCGATGCCCAATATATAGCACCTCGCAACGTCAGCAGGGCGGAGGAGCAATCCCAACCGCTTGTTCAGCGCTGATATACCCCACAGAAGGCGAGCAACGTTTGGGCGGCACTTGTGTAGTGGGATGCGTAACCCCTCCAGCAAGTCGCAAAAGGAAACTGGCAGGGGGAAGCGCAATCCAACGACGAGCAGCAAATAGCTGCTAATAAGGACAAAGGGGAAAGCGATTTCCTCCCCCTCAATGTAAGGGCGGACTACTACGTCGTCCGGGATTTGGCAATCCTCTCGGAATGCCTTTAGCCCCTCGTCTGATGTTAGGTCAATGTGTGAGGCCATTTGGTGCAGATGAAAGTTTGGAAAAGCAAAGACAGCAGAGGATAGGAGGCTCGGAGAATTTGCTCAGGCGACTCAGCTGGTGTTGTGTAGTGAAGAAGCAAGGATAAATAGTGCTCCTTATATAAGCAGCACGGACGGTTGGGATCCAATCTGATCGAACGGTTCCCATACTCTCCCGCCGAAACTGTCGTTTCGGGCACGTGGGGCGTCGCCTCAGAAAGCGTGAGCATTAAATGTGGGACGTGATGGCTTGGCTGCCAGCTGGACGATTCGGTTACTTCTCAAACTGAACGCTTTAAGCCCGAACTATACTTGTAACCAGAAGGCACGTGGCGTCGGGGATCTTAGGCCTGCGCAGCTACCGCTCGGTCCTTGCGCCGTCGGGTCGTTCCATGTCAGCCGTGGTCCGGCGGGGGGACCTGACCTTCTCCCGAACGGTCTGTGAAGGGCATTCCTAATTTTCCGACCTCATCTGATAAAGCGTCATCTCAGCTCTGAAAATGGGGGGCAGCTGATATGTCCAGGAGTATTTTGTAATTGCTTAACCGCCACGTGTTCAGTTAGTGACCCAAAGAAACCGGACCTGAGGCATGAAGCCCGTGCTCCCGAGGGATACTGCCATTGCCGACTGAGATACCCGGGTGGTCACAGTGAAGCCCCGAGGATCACGGCATCAATCACGTTTCCTATCAAATCGCCACACAGCTGTCACTCTATCAAGAGAATCAGTGGTTTCCTTAACTACTTAGGAAACTCACCAAATATTAGGCAAATCTATTGTGATTAGATTAGGCTTCCTAATCTCATAAAACTTACCATGTAAGGGTGGACTCTTACACTTATAAAAGAGTCCACCTACCCTCTCAAAGGGGATCCGAATATCAACTCTCTGAGCATACCAACACATATTAGAGAAATCACCAACATACACGCATATACCCGGCCGGTATTACTGGTAGTGCCGCCCTATTTTGTCGGCTCACCAGGCCCTCCGGTGATCTGCTAGTGAATGCGCACAGACGCAACCGTGGATGTAGGTCACCTCATTAACGGGGCCGAACCACATATAAACCTTCTGTGATCTTGTTTTCTTCTTAAATTGCTCTCACCAGTTTTCGGCATCATCAGCACATAAAATTGAAAAAGCAATTTTAATAAAATTAAATTGTATTTTATTGATGGCTGCCCCTCTACCTACTCTCTAAAATTGTATTTGAATTGTGAAGAAGCAAAATCTAACCTACTATCTAATATTTTAAATATGATAATTGTTCATATTTAAAATTTTTTCATCGAATTGATATAATTTTTTTCATAGAATTTTGTCAACAAATATTTATTTTTTTTAAATTAGGTATCCATTTCATATCTCATGGGCACTTCAACTATTTATTTTTATTCTAAATATGATCATTGTTCATAATCTATCTATGATAATCTATCTATATTCTAAATATGCATAATCTATCTACATTCTAAATATGATAATTATTCATATTTACAATTTTTTCAACAAATTGATATAATTGTTTTCATACCACTCAACAAATATTTATTTTTTTTCAAATTAGATATTCAATTCATTTTTACAAGGGTTAATTAACAAAAAAAAAATTAACAATGGGTAATGTAATTAGCAACAAATAAATAATAATTAACAAGGGGATTAACAAAATTAACAAGGGGGTTCAACAAAAATTAACAAGGGTAATGTAATTTAACAACAAAATAAATTAACAAGTTTAATTAACAAACCAAAAAAATTAACAAGGGGGATTAACAAGAAAAAATTATAATTAACAAGGGCGTTTAATTAATAAAAAAAAATAACAAGGGGGTAATAATGTAAATACATTTACACATAATATACATATATAAATGCATATATATATATATATATATATAAATTACCTGAAGGAGAAACGTCGTCATTGTCGGAAAGGGAGCTCTGTGGGTCGGCAACCTCCTCGGTGGCTGGCGTCGACGGAGGATATGGTGCCTGGTGGTGTATGGTAGTGGTGGAAGAGAGGAGAGATATGGAGGAGATCACCGGTGGAGAGAGAGAGAGAGAGAGAGAGAGAGAGAGAGAGAGAGAGAGAGAGAGAGAGAGAGAGAGTGAGTGAAAATAAAAAAAAATGAGACTAGAGGGGTTTAAACCGACTTCAAAGTCGTTATTAGTAAGAACGACTCTATTCAAAGTCGGTTTTACTACAAACAATTTCAATAAAAAATCATATTTAGTAACGACTTTAGAAATGACAACGTTAAAGTCATTTTTGGTATAACTGAGTATAAGCTAAAGTTGTTTTCTGTAAAACTGACTACTATTATACTTGGTTTTACTAAAATCGATTTCTTTTTCAATTCCTTTTTCTCAAATCTTTTTTTTTTTCAGTAAAAAATTCAGAGAAAATAAAAATAATTCAACAATAAACTCGGTTTTAGGAAAACAGATTTTAAGTATATACTCGTTTTTAGTAAAAAAAAATAACGAATCTACAGAGTCAGTTTTAGTAAGAATGATTTACTCTGGAACTGTCTTTAAGTTTCAAAACACTCTTGATTAATAATTAAGTTATTGAGTTACAATTTTTGTGGAAACAACTCGCAAGAAGCAGTTCAGCACATGAGAGAGAGAGAGAGAGAGAGAGAGAGAGAGAGAGAGAGATCTGGAAGGAGCTAGATTTATGATTGACAATTTTTTCAGATAGTTATTTTGTGGCTATGATATTTTCACCTTTCTCTCTTTTTAATTTTCTCAATTCGCATTGGCTGTCCTATGAGTTTTCCTTATTGTCAAATGATTGGGATTGTTATCCTCTCACAGTTATTTGATTGCATTCAGAATAATGTAAGGTTTCTCAAATTTGAATTGAAAATTTGGTTCTCATATACTTTTAATAGTTGTACTATATACTATGGCAATAGTCGCTATTACCAACAACTCATTGCATGTGATCAAGGGTGGATCCAAGACTTTTGTCTATCGCGGCAATCTTTTGAAAGAAAACCATGTGGAACCCTTAAAGGTTCGCGTAGCGAAAAAACAAAAATTTAATGGTTTCTTAAACCCATGATCAAATCTATGATGTATACAAAATACATACAACATTCATAGGAAGTTAATCGAATAGTTATCCTTGTAGCATGCTTTACAAAATATTAATTTCCTTTCGTCCCACGAACAGATTCATTAAAAGGTCCAAGTGTCCGATCTCTAAAAGTATCCACACGAGCAAATCTAGAATTGGTAGAATCTTACAACTTTCTTCAACAATTGAAGAAGACATAACAACGTCACAATATGTGTGTGTGTGTGTGTGTGTGTGTGTGTGTGTGTGTCCGTACGGTTATGTAGAGGAGGAGTTTTTAGTTCGAAAAAATTTAAGTGTGCTAGCTCTCACATTGTTTCCCATACTCATATATATAGTAATGCTATAAGTCCATTTTCTAATCTAATTAGGAAACTATATTTGATTGGCAGACTTTCTTAAATTAAATATAAACTAATAGTATTATTATACTACTTCCATATTAACAACTTAATATCAAGTAGACCCTCACAACTGCTTCCAATTACATATTGCCCTCTTGTGTGTGACCCGTTAGGTTCATACTAATCTAGTAGTAGGTACTAATACTTTTAAAGTATTATAATTAGAACCCTTTCTAATTAAATTAAATTAGAACATCTTCTAATTCTCCCTTGTAGAAATAATTAATATTAATATTTATTATTTCTGGGCTTCCACTAGTCATGAGTGACACCTAGCAGTATATCATGACACACCCCAAACAGTCTGAAAAATAGCGAACCTTTCCGTTAACAGTTACCGTACAATTCAATCCTTCTATCACACCATGTCCCAATTAAATCTTTTGGGTAATGGACATATTTATCAAACCACGATTTAATTATATGTTCTCAAACTATTTGATATTTCTCTATTTGGTGAAATTAGAAATCTCTCTTCTAATTCTCACCCTGCCCTAGCCAGGGAGCTTAACTTGAGATATATCATAGAAGATCACATAGGATATCCCCTCCCTGACTTGAGATTGATAGATTCCTTGTTGTACATTCACATGTCTCCATGTATGACTTACTATACCCAAAGTACATGAATATGCCTTTGATTAAAACATAAACACCGTGCACGTTAAAGCATAACAACTCACACACAAGACAACAGTAATGTCTCAAGTCCAAGGAACACTTGTACCACTGCCACTAAAGAACAATCCATTGATAGATAAGTAAAACTCCATTTGGATGTTCTTAATAGTTGATCACGTTTAGTGAACTTGTTCTATAACAAGCACCCACATATCTGTTCCAGTATCTCCACACTGATGACTTAAGACGAGCCATATTTTATTAAATAAAATAAACATGACATGTATTAGTCTAACCAGATTAATAAATGTCCAATTTAATAATCCTACGACTAAGAACATTTTAAGAATAAAGCAACCGAGAAGTATATGGTCTTGTTCCTTAACTCTTTAAGTACACACATTCTCAACTTTAATTCTATGGACCTATCATATCAAAGTTAAATAACAATGATGATAAATAATAAACTTGCCCTTTATTAATATGAAACTGTTATTACAAGGTAATATTCCTAAAACACTACTCCAATCTAATTGGCTTTTAGGGCATACTACTAACATCTTTAACTACAAAGCTTTTATGAACTTCTTCTTATTTGCCAGTAAAAATAAATTTTTTTCCCTATTTGACATTAATAATAAGAAAATCAGTGCTTTGAAACCAAAATCATAAATGACAAAACTTAAGTATTGATTGATATCAATTCAGTTTCATACTTTATAATAGAAAGAAAGAGGAGACGGATTTTGTTAGGAGTATATGCTATGCTTCCCAAATTTTAATTCAAAATCTTCATCTCGAATGATATGGCAGTGTGTCCACTGGCAATAATGATGGGATCATTTCAATATCATCTAATCAAAATCCAGTGACCCCACTGCCACATCACTTGAGATTGAATTTTAGGATTAGAATTTGAAAAGCATAGCGTTACTCTTATGCTAGAGGGGCAAAATTGTCCTAATAGGGGTTGAGCTAAGTTGGTATATGCTTGTGTATAATACTATACTGGTGTTTTATAAATTAAGGCAGACAATTGTCCACATAAGAGCCTTAGTAAGTCTGCATATGATACAACTATTAAAATAATTGTAAATTAAATCTGGGAACATCATTGGGCATGTTGGGCTATTTTTTTTTAAAAACGGGTAAATATATTCCCAAAGGGTTGTACAAAAGTACAATAGGCATGCCCCAAGAGAAGACAATAAGCTCAAGCAATACATCATAGAAACTATCAAACAATGGCATGAGAATCTTTCTAGAGCCAAAAGCAAAGAAAGAAACCATCCCAGACCTAGTCAAACTGACCAACAGTAAGAAAGCACACATCAAAACAAAATCAAGATCTATCCTGCCCTTTAGGACGACTTCCACTAAATATCATCTTGGCTTCCTTCTTCTTTTGTTTGGAAGACAAAGAGTTCACTGGAGTATGGAAGTGATCATCATAAGTAATTTCAAACTCCTCGTCAAATTCATCATCTTCCACTCCCACATTATCATCTTCATCCTCTCCTGCTCTGGCAGAAGAGTTTGCTTCTACCATTGTACCCTCCATTTCCTCATCTTCAATAGAGGCCTCTTGGGCTTGAGAGCTTCCATCTCCTTTCCCTAATTCCTGACCGATGAGTATCCTCCAAATGACCAGCAATATCATAAACGTAGGACACCAACTCATTGAACGAGTTACTAATCTTAATCTGCTGAACATTTGAAGAAGAAGACCTATGTCGAATAGAATGGAAAGAGGAACTAGCAACACGATGTCCCTCAAAAGGAGAAACACCATTTTCCCTACCCTTACCCACCACTTGAGTTCACTGACCCTCTTCTTTCTTTTCACAAGGATTGACAATATCTTTCGGCTCATTTAGAACCTTCTTAATCGGAATCCACTGTTGAACTGCATTCTATTTAACATGGTTAGAAAAAGCAGGCTGAGCCTGGGTCGTCCTTTCATAGTCATGCCCAAAGCACTTACACAAACTACAACGAGTAGGAGTCTACTGATATTCGACTTGAATAGTGATCAGATCATTACCTAAGCGGGAATCCGCCGCTTCCAAGTCAAAACTTGTAATCCAATCGTCTTTCGCATCAACCTCAATGCATACCCTAGCATAAGTGATTCTTCGATGATAAGCTATCATCTTGTCAGTACGAAGAGGTCTTCCAAACATGCTGGCAATGTAACTAATTCTATCGGGGGTCCAATATTCAAGTGGAACATTAAAAAAGTGTACCCAAACAGGAACTTTAGAGACTTTGTCTTTGTCAATAGAAAAATGAGGCTCCCATTTCTTCACATGTTGGGCTATTACCTGGTATTCTCTATAGTTCATTAATTACTAAAAAAAAATTTAAAAGTTATAAAAAATTTTGGATACCTTATCACATGAAGCGATACATGCAGCTTGTGAATCCATGATCCACCTGAATAAAACTTGGGTTCAAACTGAGCACCCCTCTTAATAAATAGATTATCCTATTTGACTTTCGGACACTGCTTAATTTGTTTGTTTGTTTTTTTTTTTTGTTTTGTATTGTTTTTTTTTTTTTTCCCCTTTTATCTGTCTATTTAATAATACAGGGTAAATAATTTAAAATTAAGGATTAAAATAGATTCGTATCTATTTTAAACAAATTAAAATATATTGCATGATTTGAATCATTCATCTAGATTTGTATCTGGAATCACATGGTTTGATTCAACAAATCCGTGGGTTTGGCATGTATTCATGTTTCAGAAAATGATAATTTAATGGTCATACTTACACGTGTGAAGCATATGACAATAAGACAGTGGAGAATATGCAAAATATTTGAGTAAAATGCTACGGATTATTGAGATAGTTATGAACTGTCAATTTTAAAGAAATCATAAAAATGGCCATATAAGGGAAATTTTTTTTTTGATAAAATCTCCTATTTATCTAAATGCTCATTAAGAATGATGGGTTTTACTTTTAAGATACTGTGTAAGTTATGCAATGAGGATTCAAATTGAAATGAGCCAGAATAACCAGCTTAATGTGTTTAGAAAAGCTAAGATTATTTTATTTATTATATGTATATATGTATATATTTTTTTGAGAAGATGTAAGATTAGTTTTTAATAGATCTGCTCTCTCAGTGGCTAGATCCGGCCTTCTTTGCAGATCTAGAGTTTTGGGCGGGTCTCTACAGAGTTCAGATGCGGTTTGGGACAATCTTTGGCGCGGGTCTTTGACAGCTTCCTCCTCAACCGGCTCGATTTTGAGCTGCACTATTATCGGTCTTATCAGGGTTTGGAGGTTGTAGTACGCCTTTACAAGTGATGATGTTGTGTTCTGTCTTTTGTTTGTTTTGTTGTTGTGTTTTTTGTTTTGTTTGCTGTTGTTTGTTTCTCCACTTTGTAATAAGCTTGTACTTATTCTCTTGTGGAATTTATTTGTTGAATGAAATTGGTTCTCCTTTGATTAAAAAAAAAAAAGTACTCCGTAGTTTTTAACAAAAAGTTTTATGATAAAGAAACAAATAAAGAAACTAATTTTGGTAGATGCATATTTTTCAGAGTTGTAAAATAAGCTGGGTTGACCCAGCCCAGCTAGCTTGAGCCCAGTCCGTATACTTGGTCCTGTCCCGCTATCGTAGGACCACAAACCCAGCCCTACCCAGACTGCCAAAAACCCAATATTATCATCCAGTTTGGAACCCCAGCCCAACCTGCTACCAAGCCCAGACCATGACCCAGCCTAGCCCTCAAACCGACCCAGCTCGCAGCCCACATTCTGTTTTCCAATTATTAGTATTATTAGTATAACTTTCTATCTTATCACAAAAATATATATATATATATATATATATTTATTAATAATAATAAAATTAAATAAATTTTTCTATGTTTTTTCGGTTTCAAATGTTAAATTTTATTTGTTGTTTGTTTAAACATAATTAGAAAAACTATTTAATTAGTACTTACAAATTATAAAAGCAAAATAACTTATTTTAACTAGTTTAGGAAACAAACCTAAATTGGTTTGACCTCTCTTTTCTCAGTGGGGACATTGAGGGTTCGAATCCCTTAGCTGGATTTCTTTCCATGTTGTTCGTTAGTCGGGATGAGTAGTCCTTATTGGGTTTTTGTTGCGGAGCTTTGGGATTGGGTTGGGTGGGAAGGATGTGTGTGTGTGTCCAGCCATAATCCAAATAAGAATAAAAATAAAAAAATAAAGAAGCAAACCATACCTAACGGTACTTCAACTATTGGGCCAACCCAGGTTGCCAACAAACCCAAGTCAAATCGTTTTTTAGTCTTCATCCCTTTGAGTAATGCTACACCCACAATGAATTTCATAACGAATTCCACGCCCAATATATTAGGCCAGTAACGGATCGGATTTTATTCGGATTCAATCCGAATCCGATAGAAATATTCGACTCCGAATCAAAATATAAAAATCCGAATCCGAATATATGTGTACTTAACGGATCCGATCTGATCCGAATCCGATAAGGATCCGAATATGAAGTTTTATTTTGTATTTATTTTTTTATTTTTAAAATGAAATGTGGTTTTGGGTATAAACCATTTTGGGTACTTTGTGTGATTTAGGATTTAGCTCTTTGTCTGGTTTATTATGTGAATCATTTTTCGAATTCGGATTTAGATTTGGATATTCGAATCTAACAAATTCGGATTCGGATTCGGGATTTTTTTTCTTTTCTTTTATTTTATTTTATAAATTGCATTTTTATCGGATTCAGATTCGGATTGTGGAAATAGATCCGAATCTGATCCGTTTACAGGCCTACAACATATCATGATCTTTGAGTCTGGTGGATCTCGTGTGGGATCCATAAAGGACCCACATGAAGTCCATTGGAATCAAGGGCCAGGAGTATTCGATATGAAATTCATTGTGAGTGCAGCATTTTTGTCATTTTTTAGGAACTACCGGCGGAAGAGTTAGGAGCAAGAACAAGGAAACTAGCCTTCACAAACAAACCAACCCAATCTACAGACTACTGGACTGATCCCCTAACCCACAGGCCACAGCCCACAATCCCAACCTGCCAACTCAGCCACTTGTTGGTGCACCAACCCAACTCGCCAGCCACCAAACCAGCTCGGACCAGCAACCAATGGGTCAGCCCCACCTATTGCCATCTTTAGCCCGGCCCGATCCAGCACACCAGCCATGCGGTCTGGTCCCGACCCTGCCCGCAACCCCTGTGATCTCAACTTGTCCGGGTCTGGCTTTCCAGGCCGGGTAGCTTTAGTACTCCCTCTACTTATTTTGAGGACGAGAGCATTTTTAACCAACGTTTTCAGTTAAATAGGCTTGAGCTTGATCCCCAAAAAGACCCAATGTTGATGAGCGCTCCTTATATATATTTTGATGTACATTATCAGGCTTTTACAATACGTAGTGGGGTTTTTTTTTTCAAGTGTTATTAGATATAGAGTTGTTTGACATGCCCACAGTTGGTTGGGAAGTCTCAAACCTTGGAATGTGGCTCACTTCACTGTCATATAAGTTACAAAGCTTATGGAAATGGCATCTAAAGGCACAGTGGGCACATGTCACATATAGAAAGTTAACAATTCAAAGATTGGCTCTGGGATCTTCAGAAAGATTGCCTGCAATTGGTATGGCTAAATAGTTATTGCAGAAATGCACAGCAGTTAGGAATTTTTCAAGGCGGCTTGTACTGAATAACTTTCTCAAATACAATATTTGCCTCCATTACATACCATGATGATTGGTGTGCAAATATGTAGTCAAGATACATTTGAATGACCAAATACACTCCATTTTCGGCTCCGTAGAAATGAAAACAAATATAAGATTTGATGAACTAATAACAGTTCTGGTATTTTATTTCTGCAGAAAACAAAATCTGGAAGATGAAGGAAGAAAATATGCTCTCATGAGCATCCCCACTCATACCTGGTCCGTATTATGAGAATTGACAATGATGTGTTACCTAGACGATGCAATCCTATATTTAGTAACCCTCTGTTAACTGAGTGAACCTTACAAGATCGACGAGTTCAACAAGCAAAAGCCTTTGCCTCCCGAAACTCACAAAGTGATTTTTCTGCATTAAGCGAATTGTTCAAAAACCCGGTTTGCTTAAACAATCTTGTGGACACTTTCCAAAACAGAACAATGAAAAAAATCAACTGCAATAGAGTACCATTTGGTATATCTCATCAAAAACACACAACGCCTTGCACACAAAAGATAAATAATGCCAAGCTCAGTAGCTTTCGGAATGGATAAAGCAGAACAATTTTTTAGGAGCATAATAAATAATGATAAAATCTCCCAAGGCAGCCAAGACATGCTTTCACTCACAGCTTGCTGATGCTACTCCATCTTCATTTAACCTGCAATTTTTTACACAATGATTACAAGTCATGACTGATACTTTATACATACTCAAGTATAACCAATTTACAGGGCAATTATCAAGAGAATGTGAACCTGTTTTTTGCTTTATTGAGTTTTAGAATCACTTTGGCAGCGAGGAATGGAAAATGAATTTACCATTTAGAAGATGGCGAAAACCAAAGCCAGCAAAATTTGTTCTAAAGTAATTTTGGCCACCTAATACTCACATTTCACTTTTCGAATTCCCCCAAGTGATACACACACACACAAAAGCGGCTTCATCCGCCCGCCAGCAGCAGAGGGGGTTCGATTCATTCCCGTTATACATGGTATGGCAAAAAAGACTGATTTAACGAGATATGCCTTGCCTGCACTAAGATTTTTAACTTCTTGTGTCTACTTTCAGGAAATGTCTGGAACAGAGAAATTACAATAATACAACACTGCATTCTCCGAAGATTGAGTAACCAGAAGAGATCTATTAAGAGAAAGCTTTTTCCGCGTGAAAATCTTAACAAGTACCTCCAATCACAAACTATACGACAGAGATGCACAGAGGAACAGAGCAAACTTCATATAACCCTTTTCCACTCGATCCAGAAACAAGATTGGATGTTATTCCGGTTCATCACCTTTTTTTGTGAATAATGGAATGGTAAGCATTACTCATTTTAAAGTTTCCCACAGTGATATAATATCTTTCAAGAAAATGATGCGAGACTTCCGCGGTGAAGAAATAAGGAGATCTTTCTATATCGAAAAATCAGTTGAAAAAGTCAATAGGCAAATTCCTGGATCACCCGGTAAAAATGTGGAGAAGAACCAAAAGAGAATGGTTCCACCTACTCAAAACTAAGAGGGGATGCCGCCTATTACTAAAACTCCGGTTTTTGCAACAGTTGCGTACATTAGGGAAAATCAGAAATGCAAATGAAAGAATTGACAGAAGACATGCTGAATATGACTCTTCTTGTGATCTCAACCAAACACTTTACTAGCATAGCATGCCTACTAAACTATGAAGCACGAGTGCTTCAAAAATGGCATCACACGCGCACTAAGTGCGCAGGGAATGCTTTAGTGCACCTTAGTGCTTTTATGGTGCTTTTGTGGTGCTTTTGTGCAAGACTTTGTTAACGTTTAATATTAATTTGCTTGCTGGTGGTTTTGTTGATTGTTGAACTACATTGTTTATTATTAAACAAGTAATTTATATGTATTTTGTATCATAATTAGAGAAAAAATAGTGGTAGAATAGCTTGTATATAGTATAAAAGTAATATATAAATGCTATACAAAATATATTTTTAGTATTTTTATATAAATACCCCAGCCGCACTCGCACTCTTGATTTTGAGAAAATTGCCGAACTTCAAGCACTCGCATCCCCGCATCCACACTAGTGCTTCTTTGCTATTAAACCATATGGATAGATAGATATCTTTTGTAGTAAGTATCTTCCAAGGTAAGACTTTGATTTAAAATTTAAATAACCAAACTTAATTCAAGAAATAATATCTAGAGAGGCAAAATGATATAGGTTTGAAGTATAGGAAAACTGGTAAACATAATACAATTCCAGGCTAGTAGCAAAAAACACTGCTTGTCGAATTCGCAGCAGAGGTATCTTTCTCTGTGATTTTTGAAGAAAAAGAAAATTATAATCACACAGCAAACACATACTTTGTTGGGGAATTTAGAACAACTCCTCACATAAACATATAGAAATACACCAACAGTAATTACCATGCACACACCAATGAAAACACAGATTTATATTGTTCGGAAAAATCATGCCTACATCCATGAACCAAGAGGAATGTACTTTATTATGACAAAATAACCGGTACAAGACCCACCCTCATAAAAATAGGCCCCATGAGAGGGCTTGCGAAATTCCTATACACAACTCCTTTTTATAGAGCCTACAACCCAATACATGTTGAACAAGTAAAAAGTGATTCGCTCAAAAAAATACTAAATATAAAAAAAGAAACCAAACAGAATAGGAATTTGAGATCAAATCAATAACTTCCAAATTATTGGGATTGTCACATGTGTGATAGAATCCTAACATACTCCCCTCAGCAAAAAGGGCCCCCCTCGATCGGCCAGATCTTTACCTCACCAGCCAGCCTCTCTATCGGACCTCCCGATCAGCCGGATCTCAACCTCATCAACCCGACCTCTCTATCGAACCTCCCGATCAGCTGGATCTCTACCTCATCTACTCGGCCTCTCTATCGGTCATCTCGATCTGCTGGATCTCAATCTCATCAAACCGGCCTCTATTGGACCTCTGATCGATTGGATCTCACACCACCCGGCCTCTTTCTCCATTGGACCTCCGACCAGCCGGACCTTAATTCACCACCCGACCACCTATTCTGTCAGACCTTCGTCTACCACCTCCTAACCACTACTCCCTTAGGTACCCTCTACAGCCGGACCATCAACCGCACCATTCGTCTCACTCTATTGTTCTTCACAAAGGCTCTACCTCCAAGATGACTCCAAGATTCAGTTTCCAAACTCAAGTTGTTTCCATTTTCCACCTTGAGTTTGAGGTGGGCTATTAGAATAACTAGTCTAGGTTTATTTTGTCTAGGTTCAATGTTATCCCTAATTCTACCCCCTAATTATTCTCAATCTTAATTAGTTTTATCTCTCCTTATTAGAATCATCTCTAGGTCTATATAAAGGCACCTTATTTTAATGTTTTATACATCATCTCAATACAATCTTTTTCCATTCTCTCTCAACTATTCTAACATAAGGAAAAGAAAAAGAGAAAAGACAACAAGGAAAACTAGTTTTGTTTGCTCTTGTGTCTTTTTTCATAAAATTTAAGTTGTTGTATTGTCTCATTAAAAGGTCGTTCTATGGGAGGCATCACACCACAACAATTATGTTCTCCCTGTCCACTCGGTTGACCTTGCTACGGCGACGAATGCCTTTCGAAGACTTCCTGGATTTATTTTGAGCATGTGTCGTTCAGTGTCACGAGTCTACAAGGCTTTCAATTTCTTTTGCTTTTTCCCAACGATATATCCCTATTCTTTTGTATTGAAGTATTTATTAGTTGAGGCTACGTTTGTTTTGCAATTTATAGAAGGAAAAGAAACGGAAAGAAAAACTAGTTCTCTAGTGTATTCTCTTCTGTTTTCTCTCCAAGCTTAAATAACATTAAAAAATATATATTATTGCAATATATGAACAAAAGAAGGAAATAACTTTCAACAATCAACATTCAAAATGTTTAATTTATATCTCAACTTATTCTCTCTCTCTTTTTTTCCCCCCTGTTTTCCTAATTGTTTTTCTTATTAACTAAACAAAAGAAAAGGTTTTCCGCTACGTTTTCTTTTCCCTTGCTAAATCCTAGAAACAGAATGAGCCTTAATGTTATTTAAGCTGGAAGAAAACACGAGGTGACTAGTTTTCCTTTCCCTTTTCTTTTTAATCACGAAATCTATGAACCAAATAAAGCTTAAGAGTTAATAATTTTCAAATTTTGTTCTAATTGAAGAAATCAAGGAGTGAAGTACTCCTAAAATTCAAAACATTCCACTTAAGTCATGTTGAGATTGTTTGTCCCACAACGGAGACTTATAACCTTGCTACTCAATATATAAGTTCAAGGGGCTACTCCACCCATAAGTTCAAGGGGTCGCTCCACCCATAGCCAATTGGCCATGGGTGGAGTAGCCCCTTGAACTTATATATTGAGTAGCTAGGTTATAAGTCTCCAACGTGAGACGGACAATCTCAACACGCCCCCGCACATGTGGCATGACTGAGAGCCAAACAAGTGGATTACTGAGATAGGGAGACGTGGAGCACACGTGGACAAATTGGCCCAACAATAACCTGCTCTGATACCATGTTAAATTGGAGCATCCAACCCAAAACCAATTGGCTATGGGTGGAGTGACCCCTTGAACTTATATATTGAGTAGTAAGGTTATAAGTCCCCGATGTGGGACAAACAATCTCAACACGCCCCCACACGTGTGGCATGACTGAAAGCCAAACACGTGGATTATTGAGATAGGGTGACGTGGACACTTGGACAAATTGGGCCCAACAATAACCTGGCTTTGATACTATGTTGAATTGGAGCATCCAACCCAAAACCAATTGGCCATGGATGGAGTAGCCCCTTGAACTTATATATTGAGTAGCTAGGTTATAAGTTCCCGATGTTGGACAGATAATCTCAACAGATGTTTCCAGTGTTTTACAAGCTTCCGTTGAATGGGAAATGGTATTTTTCCCTACACTGTTAATGAAATACCATTTGCTGTTTAAAAAAAAAAAGTAAAAAAAAATTCATGTATTACATAGGAGATTTACACTCTGTTTGCATTGGCAGGAGTGGATAGAAGAGAAGAAAAACTCATTAAGAAAAGAGAATATAAGTGAAGGGAATAGAAAATTGAGTTTTCCCCACTATGTTTGGATAGTCAATATAGAAAAGAAGAGAAAGAGCAGAGAATATAACTCTCTCGTTTGGTTAGCTTTCATAAGAGAAAGAAGAAAGTATTTAGAACCAATTTACTCTTTCATCCTTTATTAGGGATATCAGTTGGAATATCTTGTAAGGCTCAGCTAGGCCTGGCAAATGGGCGGGCTTGGGCGGGTTCGGGTCTGGTTGGGTTCGGGCTGGGCCGGGTTTAGGCCGGGCCTGAGTCGGGTATATTCACAGTCGGGCCGGTCCGGGCCGGGTTATAACCGGGCCTGGTCGGATTAATAATTTTTTTCCCTTCTTCTTCTGCGGGTGTATGTGTGTGTGTGTGCATATATTATGTATATATATATACAATTAATTGAAATACCAAAATAGAAAAAATAAGCAAAAATAAAAGTTTTTCAGTTATCAAAATAGAAAAATCAGTAAAATATGGACAAATTAATTGAAGGATAATCCCAGATCTGTAGATGTGCATATACATATTTGATATATAGACACACACAAACACACACACACACACACACATATATATATATATATAGTATACACGCAGAAAAGAAGAGATTACATGAGCATGCATATCATAATCAATGTCTTCTTGATTTCTTGTGATCTGCCAGAATTTTGTTTGTGGTTCTTGATTTCCTTGTGATCTGCCATATATATATATATATATATATAGAGAGAGAGAGAGAGAGAGAGTAGGAAGCTGTTGGTGCTCTGCAGTTTGTAGTGAGATAAAGTAGTAGTAGGGTTTTGTGACTTTTTAACTTTTGAGATTTTCTTTAGTACGTGGGTTTTGGGCCAGTTATGGTTTTATTTCGGGCCCACCAAAACCTGACTCTTTTCATAACTGTGTTAAAACAAACCCGAAAAAAGCCCGATCTAGAAATGTACTCAGCCCGAATTCCTTAACTTTCGGGCTGTTGTGGGCGGGCTCCATTGTCGCGGGCTGAATTTGCCAGCCCTAGGCTCAGCCCATTCAACTCCTTAAAACCTAGGTGTTAAGAGAGGGGAACCAAGGCCTTATAAACTGCACAGGCAACAACACATCTAAGCAATGTGGGACAACACGCCCCCACATGTGACATGTGGCAAAGGCACATACGTGGATTACGGAGATAGGGGACAAACAAGGCTCTGAAACCACTTATAAAGCTCAGCCCATTCAACTCCTTAAAACCCAGGCGTTAAGGAGAGGGAAACTAAGGCCTTATAAACTGCACAAGCAAGTTAAGCAACAACACATCTAAGGGTGCGTTTGATAAAACTGAAAATTAAGTACTGAAAATTAAGTGCTGAATTTTAAGTACTGAAAATTTTAAGTGATTGAATTTACAGTACTAAAAACAGTTTTTCAAGTACTGAAATATATTGCATTCAGTGATTATTTTCAGTAGAAAATTTTCACTTAAAGTTTTCAGTGGTTTTTTGGCTGCTTTTTCAATTCAGTGATACGTTATCAAACGCACTGAAACAAAATAAGTGCTGAAAGTTTTCATTTTCAGCACTTAATTGGGTTATCAAACACACCCTAAGTGATGTAGGACAACAGAATAAAAAAGAATATATCAGATTACGTTGTTACGTGAAAAGCCAACAAAACCCAAGTCCATCATAGTGGAGACAAATAACAAAGAACAAATATGTACACCAAAGCGAGCGTGGAGAGTCGAACTTGAGCCCTCCCACAAACAAGTTTCTAATACCATGTTAAATCACCAGCCAGTCCAAAAATCTTAAGCTATTAGAGAATGGGACCAACAATGTATAACAAATTTCAATAGTAAAAGACTTAAACCATCAATTGGGACCTTCGAAAATTCGAAGCCATCAATTGAGATCGTGAACGCCATCATCCAGGGAAAAATGCAGGTTCCAAGGTAACAATCTAATGGATCTATTAGGTCAAAGAATTGAACAATCTAGTAGATTTGTCAAAGATGGTATGGTCGATTTCTGTTGTGTTATGTGTTGGTTATAGATTGTTTATAAAAATCTAAGGAAATTGTTTTGGTTTGAGTTCTACGGTTACCTATAACGAAACTAACCACGCTACACCGATCAGTTTCACACAAACTTTAAAAGGTTGCAATGAAATCAATTGTATCTTTGGTACAACCGACTTCTTTGGTTCGGTTGGCATGTAGGCTTTAAGACCAACCAAACTGAACCGATTACAATTTACACCTCTATGCTAACTTCTCTCAAGCAAAGTACGTCTTTCCATTTTGATGTATTAAATCTTTCAAGGTTATCATGGCTCTAACACTACCAGATCAACGCGACTTTAATTTGTTAAGGCCTCTAAATCACTCTGACTCGAACAAGAGTCGTCTTCAATCACCTTAGTTATGATTCTTGTCTTCAAGTATTTTTGTCTTGTATCTCATTCTTATCTTCCGGACCACCTTGGCTCTACCAACATTATCCTTGCTGGCTAGTTGGCTCTGGTACTTCGTTGCTGGAGAGTAGAGAACATATATTTATTCAAAAAAGAGGATGGAAGAAGGTTATCACTAATGATACTTTAACCCTTAAACCCAACTTGACTTTAACGGTTTGATTACACGAACTCTTTGTAAATTTACAAGCACTCTCCAAATTGTCACAACTTTAACAACTTCATTAATAACTACTCACTCCAATACTAGAATCTTCCATGTTCATTACTAGCTACATTTAACTACTTTATTCTTAGAAGCAGGAACCTTCTAAATTGGTCAAGCTCCCTCCTCATACTCTTGATTCTGCGCTTCTTACTACGAAGTTCGTCGGAACCTCGCTCCCCTCATGTTAGAACCTCGGTCCCATCACAACCAAGTCTCAAAATAGCCTATAAATAGATTCAAGTTCTTATTTTGCTCAAATATTTTACCGAAGAAATATTTTTATGTCGGAACATATGGCTTAAGACGTTCAAAAACAAAATTTACAATCAAAAAATATAATGTCAGTTAGATTATAAGATTGATAAGTTTAGGGTTTGAAGAAGAGAAACGTAGAGAGAGAGAAAAGAAAGATTAGAAATAAGATCTAATTATGTGTATTAGGGCTTCCTACACACTACAAGTTATTTATATAATGCAACAAAAACATATAGAATTGCTATATTGCCCTCACTAACAAAATAAGAACTCTCACACTCCCCTTCAAGTTGGAGCATAGAGGTCAAATATGCCCAGCTTGGAACATAGACATTTGAAGGCGAATCGGGCCAAGGACTTAGTAAAAATGTCAGCTAACTGATCTTCAGACCGGACATTGTATGAGAAGATCCCGAATGAAGTGACAATCAACCTTGATGTGTTTAGTTCGTTCATGATACACAGGATTATTTGGAACATCAACGCCTTTATCATGAAGTAAAGCACGAACCCACAACATCTCACATGTAGTATGAGCCATGGCATTATACTCAGTTTCAGCACTAGAGCGTGCCACCACATTTTGTTTCTTAGAAAGCCAAGTAACTAAATTGTTACCAATGAATGTGCAATACCCCGAAGTAGACCTTCTATCACTTCGGTTCCCTGCCCAGTCAGCATCAGAGAATCCAATGGCAGATAAGGATGATGATGGTCTATACAACAAACCTCTACCTGGTGCTCCCTAAAGGTACCGAAGATTATGACAGATAGCCTCCCAATGAGGCTTATGAGGAGCATGCATAAACTGACTAACAATGCCAACAACATAAGTGATATCAGGACGAGTCACTGTAAAATAAATTAGCTTTCCAACCAATCTTCTATACTGACATGTATCCTTAAAAACTTCTCCTTTTTCAGTGTCCAATTTCACAGTGGGATCCATTGGTGTATCGGCTGGTCAAGTACCAAGCATTCTAGTCTCAGAGAGTAAGTCCAAAACATACTTACGCTAACACAAACTGATACCTTCCTTGAACCTAGCAACTTCAATTCCAAGAAAGTATCGAAGAAGACCCAAGTCTTTTGTGTGGCATTGCTTACTCAAATGAATCTTCAGGTCAACAATACCTACTGAGTCGCTACCACTAATAATAATGTCATCGACATATACTATTAAAACAATGATACCTGACAAGGAACGACGGGTCAACACAAAATGATCTGAAGTGTAGCACTGGAAGCCAAATTGAAGTACAACAAAACTAAACTTATCAAATCATGTCTGTGGTGACTATTTCAAACCATACAATGCTTTCCTTAAATGACATACAAGTTGTTCCTTTCCAGAAATAACATACCCAGGTGGTTGGGTCATATAAACTTCTTCCTGTAAATCCCCATGTAAAAATGTATTCTTTATATCTATCGGATATAAAGGCCAGTCCAAACTCACTGTAATAGAAATAAGAACTTTCACAGAGTTAAGACGTGCAACCGAAGAGAAAGTTTCACAATAATCAACACCCTGGGTCTGTGTGTAGCCTTTGGCAACCAACCGTGCCTTCAAACGCTTAACAGATCCATCAAGCTGATACTTTACCGTATATACCCAGCGACAACCAACGATTTGTTTCCTAGGAGGAAGAGGGGTAAGATCGCAAGTCTAATTCTTATGAAGAAAATTCATCTCTTCATCCATAGCCAGTTTTCATCTAGGAGATGTCAAGGCATGTTGAACTAGGGACAGAAATCGAAGATAATGATGAAATAAAGCAACGGAAAGACGAAGACAAATGATGAGACAACACAAAATTATAAATGGGATGTTGAGTGCAGCTACGAGTAGCTTTCCTTAATGCAATGGGCAAGTCAGGATTTGATGGAATAACTGATGGCTCAGGGGAATGAACCTCAGAAGAATTAGGAGATAACCGAGGAGTAGGAGCATACTGAATAACCAGTTGTTCCTAGGAGCGGTGGTAAACTAGGAGTGCAGGTTCAGGACATGAAGATGACACATTGCCAGACAGGTTTGGCAGGGGAAGCTCCCCCTGACTAGAGGAGATCAAGTTCGGAGTAAAGGCATGTCCTGAGGCCGAATAATAGAAGGACGACTCAAAAAATATGACAGCGACGCTGGTCTAGTAGCGACAAGAGATAGGATCATATATCCTTTTTGAGTACGAGAGTACCGAAGAAAGAGACACTTAATTGCTCGTGGATCAAGTTTATCATGACCTGGGCCAAGAAGATGGGCGTAAGCAATACAGCCAAAGACACGAGGAGCTAGGTTAAAGGGTTTAGCATTACCTGAGTTAGCAAAGGTAGCCATAGAAGTGGGCACTTGAGGGTGTTGAAGCTTGATATACATTGTTGGGCCCATTCTCTAACAGCTTAAGCTTTTGGAGTAGTTGGTCACTTAACATGGTATCAGAGTAGGTTCCCTCCCTAGTCTCTCTTTCAATCTTCCGCCTCGTCGGCGGGCGGCGATGTTGTCACTCCGTCGGACATCACTTAAAAACCTTTATCTCTTTCTCTATCTATATGTCTTTAAAATTGGGACTCGATTTTCCCTGTTTCTTTCTCTTCCTTTTACACAAAAAAAAATAGATTTGTACCTTTTGGATTGTCGTGTCTTTGCTGCGGCCAGCCACGGCAAGCCTACATGCAGCCCCCAATACTCCGTGAACCATAGCCACCTACGGCCACAGCCTTTTGGTTTCCCTAGTTCACGTAAGTTGCTTTGGAATCCAAATTAGACCATAATCCAGTGTGGCAGCCCTTACTCACTCTCAATCTTGTCACCAAACTTTCTAAAATTTCCATTTCAGCCCTTCAACTTTCTAAAATTTACAGATCAGCCCTCCAGTTATATATAAATTTTTTTTTGGAATTTACAAATTTACCCCAAAATTTTCAAATACAACAGATAATTTTTTACTATGTTTTGTGGAGCCCGTGGACTGCCCTTGTTTTGCTTCTGAAGATTCTCTTTGATTATATAAGACCTTGTTTGGCCCTTGTTTGGTGGTGGGTGATTGATTGAGACTATTTTTTGGTTCAGTTTTGTTGGATTTCAACTCGATAATCATGGATGGAGTTTTACAACATTTGTTTTTCCTGTTCTTGGGTAGAAATTAGGTGATTTTGTTGTGGGTTTTAGTCCCACACTTTGTTTTGTTGTTGGTGAATGGTATTCACCTTGGCCAATATTGTGGATATCGTTGTTCCAAAATCTCTTGTTGTTGTTGGTAGATGTTGTTTCCACCTTGGCCAATCTTGGGGATTTTATAGACCACTCGTTGTTTTCAACACCATTTTCTTGTCTCTAGTTATAGTCTTGTTACGGTTGTAATTTTTCATTCCAAACTTCGGTTGTAATTTTCATTACCACCTTCCGTTTGAGGGGGGATGTTGGAGCCTTTATTACGCATTGTTGGAGCATTCATTGTAAGGGGGAGTGTTATAGCCTCTTTGTACCCAATGATGTATAAGGGAATATTGTTCCCTAAATTTATATTGAGGGGGAGTATTGAAGATATCTTGGAAAAGCTGAGCTGAGCTGATCAGGTGATCATCATTTCACTCTCAAATGCAAGTTGGACACTTCAAAAGATTCTATGCGTCAAATTGAGGGGGAGTGTTGGAAGATATACAGAGATTTGGTAGAAATAGTCAACGATTGAAGACTTTTGGTGTTCAGATTGTTAGTATTTATTGTTTAGATTTGTTTTCTTATTTTTTAGATCTATATATATCTACTCTCTCTAATGAAGTAATAACATAAGATAATCCTTTATCTTTTATTTTACAACATGGTATCAGAGCCTTGTTTGTGGGAGGTCATGGGTTCGACTCTCCATCCCCGCTTTGTTGTGCATATTTGCACTTTGTTATTTGTCTCCACTATGTGGGAGTTTGGTTTGTTTGCTCTCCACGTGCAAGTCGGGGTTGCGCTTGAGGGAGGGTGTTGAAGCTTGATATACATTGTTGGGCCCATTCTCTAACAGCTTAAGCTTTTGGAGTAGTTGGTAACTTAACAGAGGGGATAAAGAAGACAACTTCTGGAGGATCTGGCTAAGCTGAGAAGTAATGCCATCATGAGACCAGAGGTCGACACAGCAGGACCATCTATAGCTGCTATAGATGGTTGGGGCACTGAAGGTTAAGAAATGGCTTGCTCAATAACTTCACATGCTTCTTCCTTTTTCTTAAACTAATAGAGAAAACTCAAAACATCCATCTAGGGCGTCCGACTCCCAAGATCCCTTTTCGTCTAACTTCTTACTATCTTGCATTTCTATCACCTTTTGATTTTCAACTATTTCCACATTCTCTTGGATGTGTAGTTCAATTTTCATTTCTTTGACATTTTGCGTTTTGTCAATAAAATATTCTTTTTCAACAACCGAAGAGTTTTCTTCTATCTTCATAATCCTCCATATTGAAATCATCTTCTTCAAAGTTCAGGTAAGAACTTATTGTCACAGCTAGAGGCGACAATTTCAATCATCTTCCAAACGTGACTATGAGATTTTGATTCTCCAATACGCTTCCATAATTCTTGATGTATTACCTTTTGCAAATTTGCTCATGCCTTTTCTTCTTTTCTTCCACGAACTATTTCAAACATGCTATAAGTTGGTTCTTCTCCAATTATGTCCCACAAATCACATTCTTTAAAGATAATTTGTAAGAACAATCTTGATTTTCCTTTAATTATAAAACATCTACTTACGGATGTAAGGTTTATTGGAAATATCAAACCAGATGGTTTTGGTCAATTTTGGTTGACCTTCTCACACTAATGGTCGGTTTCAAAGTTCGGTGAAGTTTTGTACTCCCTCCGTCCCTTTTTTTGAGTCCATCTTTGGGAACTCAACTTATTAAGGGGACAAAAAGAATCTACACCTACTTTTCACAATTGCCTCTAATTATTACAAAAACTTTTTTCAGTTTTGTCTTGGTGTAGATTCCAAGGAAGGGTAGTTTTGGAAAGTAAGTAAAAATTGTATACCAATTTAGAAAAGTGGACACTAATTTTGGGACATCCCAAAATGGAATATAGGACTCAAAAAAGGGACGGAGGGAGTATAATTTTAGATCGAGCTAATTCATCCAACTTTTACATATAAATATGTAGACACACAAGCATTGTAATGACTAATAGATTCGGGGTGTGAATGGGAGCCTATATAAGCTCAAGGGGATCGTTAGGATCACTATGGACCGACTCAATGCTCAGGGAAAGGCTTGGAACATTAAGTTTCAAGATTCTAGTAAAGGGGTTTTCGACCGGGTAACTTCGATCGGTCGACCGGGTCAACGGCTATATGAAGTTTTAAATAAGTTCTGGCAGAGGGGCATTCGACCGTTCAACTGAACCCAGTTTGTGAAAAGTTGCTGTTGGAAATGTAAAAAGAGAGACAGATAGTTTCCTAAATTATCACAAGACTCATTGAGAAGGTGTAGGAGACTTTTTTATTATGGCAATATAAATCCCACAATTATGGTAATACATATAATTGTGGGATATATATTAGAAAGATTTGATATGATTTGATCTTATTATGATCCCATGATTTATGGGATGTGATATTATTTTCTCCATCTCCACCCTATAAACATAGGGGTTAGGAGGCTTGTAATGTTATCTCAATATAGTAATATCAAGATGTAGCCTTATAGGTTTCTTCGTGTTCCTCTCTTTCTTTTGCCTATCTTCTATGTTTACTCATTTATGAAATTTTATATGCTATCAGAGCCACTTTTAGTGGTTTTTTAGATCGCTTCCGCTGTTATCACCCAATAACAAGGGCCAATCTTTGCATATCTCATATTCTCTTTCTGGTTCCTTACCATGGTCACCCTTTTCAATCTTAGATTTTCATTTACATTTCTACCTTCAGTTTGAGGAGGTGTGGTAAATATATTATGGTGACCAGTAATTTCCGTTTTCCCGGTGATCCAGTGTTCGTTAGGCCTCTATGGTGATTTTATTGTGGATGGTGTTTTTACAAAATAACACCCCTTATTGGTGAATGATATTTTCCACCCTTACCCGCCACTTGTTTGAACAAGACATAGGCCTCTCTCTTTGGTAATTTATCGAGGTTGATATTTCTCACAATCTCAGCTTTTTATTGGTGGATGATTTCTCTACCCTTGCCTGCTTGTTTGAACAAAAAGTTGGTCTCTTTGGTGATTTATTGTGGTTGATTGTTTTCCACAATATCACCCTTTCATTGGAGGATAGTATTTTTCACCTTTGCCCATTTGACTGAACAGTTTTTTCGGCTGTAACCTTATCTTCAAGTTGGACACTTCATCAAGTATACATGTGCCAACTTGAGGGGAAGTGTTGGAAATGTGAAAGAGAGACAGATAGTTTGCTAAATTATCACAAGACTCATTGGGAAGGTTTAGGAGACTTTATTATTATGGAAATGTAAATCCCACAATTATGGTAATACGTACAATTGTGGGATATAGATTAGGAAGATTTGATATGATTTGATCTTATTGTGATCCCATGATTTATGGGATGTGATATTACTTTCTCCATCTCCCCTATAAATATAGGGGTTGGGAGGCTTGTAATGTTATCTCAATATAGTAATATCAAGATGTAGTCTTTTAGGTTTCTTCGTGTTCTTTTCTATTCTCTTGCCTATATTCTATGTTTACTCTTTTATGAAATTCTACAGTTACAACTATTCATGTAGAAACTTCGAATGTGTTTGAATTTCATCTGTTCTAATGGCTGATAAACGTATATATACTGATATATATCTAGTATAAAGATGTTGGGACACAACCATTTGTGTAGAGAGGCATCTCTTACCCAATAGACATCTCTATATATACAATATAATTAGTTATTTTGATACTTTTTACAGAATTTTATCTCCTTTTCTTCATCCTTTAGAGTCATTGAGAGCAACTCATATACATACAATTCTGTAGAACAATTGAAGTTGAGTTGTACTTCAATTGTTAGATCGTAGTATCCTCAAGAACAAGGCGTCGTAGTCCACAAAACAACGGTGTGCCGGATAGTCACTAAGAGACTCATATTGAGCCAACTCTTCCCAGCGAGACTATAAGTAACCAAAATAGTCAGCCACACTAAGTCCCAAAGATTCTTGGGAAGCCTGGGAGATATCCCGATACAACTCAAAAATCCGAGAATCATTGCGCACATGCGCATACATCTGTGTCAAAGCAAGCCATAGATCATAAATTGTATCATGGTACATAAACATATGATAGATACAGTATTCCATCAAATTAAAAAAACCATCCCAGAATGGTGCAATTGTCAATGTTCCATTGGGCTAACTTAGGATCGGTGGGGGCGGGTTTCTTTTCTTCACTTGAATCCAACCAATTTTTCCTTTTACACCTAGGTAGAGGCGAGAGAAAGAGACCACGCTGCGAAATTCTACCCATTCAGAAGCACGCTAGTAACCCAATGAGTGGTAGTGTGCTGTGAGTGAGAGACATCTGGTCGAGTTTCGAAAAGAGGTAGGTTGAACAACATCTTTGTCTTTCCCGAAATTGGCCATAAAAAAAAAGAGATAGGAGCAGAATTTTTCACCCGTAGCAAAGAAGAATACCGATCAAAGGCTGTCGAAAAATAAGCAGCAGAAAAAGAACCCAAGAGAAGCAAAAAATAGGGCACGAAAGAACCCTAAATCATCAAAAGATCCGCAAGGGCAAGGCGCAGCCTTAAAGCTGCGCAAATAATGGCGTAGTGACATGCACAGGAGAGAGGAGGGCTAAAGCCTGGTGGTGTGGGCTGTAGGGGGCTACAGCCTGGTGGTGTGGGCTGTGGGGGGATGCAGCCTGGTGGTGGAGGCTGTGAGAGGCTGCGGTTTGGTGGTGGAGGCTGCGGTTTGTGCAAGGGTTAGGGTTTAGGTTTATGCTCTGATACCAAATAGAATATTGAAAAATGAATTGTTATATTGTTTCTTCACTATAGAACTGTTTATATATACATTACAAAGAGGATTCTAGACAAGATAAAAATATTTATATATAATAAAAAAAAGAAATAAAAATATATTCGACAATAATGAAAAATAAATATGATCCACATTCTACGAGGCTAATTATCCGGGATAAGAATAACTATATCCAACAATGTTGTTTATCATATTCTCCGATATCTCAAGACCTGTCCTGGTTTGGTCTTGGTCTTTTTTTTAAGACAGGAGATCAATCAAGTCTTTCATGTTTTACTGATGCGGATTATGCAGGCTCAAAGGGTGATAGACGCTCTACTTCTGGTTTTTGTGATTTTCGAGGTTGTCATCTTATCTCATGGAAAAATAAAAAGCAAGCTGTTGTCTCACGGTCTTCTGCTGAGGTTGAGTTCCGTGCCATGGCTCAGGGTTCATGTGAACTCATATGGCTTCGCTCTCTTCTTGATGAGTTAGGCTTCCCAGTGGTGGACTCATCTAAGTTATTTTATGATAACAAATTTGCTTTTATATTATCATCTGATTCAGTTCTTCGTGAAAAAACTAAGCATATAGAGGTTGACATTCATTTCATTTGGGAAAAAATTCGGTCAGGAGTCATCACATCAAACTTTGCTCCTTCATCGGATCAGACCGCTGATATGTTTACTAAGTCCGTTGGTCCAACACTTTCTTTCTACAGTCATCTATCGGAAAGCTTGGTCTCCGTCAATATCTCCGCCATAGCTTGAGGAAGAGTGTTGAAATTAGGGGATTTTATCCCAGATTTTATTGTCATTTATAGTCATGTTGACCACATTTAAGTTGATTTATTTCTTTCATTTTCTATTTAATTTCTTTCCTTCTTAGTTCTCTTTATAATATTATATATACTTTGGGGATGTACAGTAATAAAATTAATCTTTCCCCAATTCTATTTTACGGGTTTGGCTAGTTGCGATTTCTGCAGGTGTTAGGGGGCGTTGTAGTGTTTCTTTCGATTTGGGGATCTTGTGAGAGTCTGCTATTTTTTTGTTCTCGATTCTTTTGTTGGACTGCTATGAGACTTTTCTCTTTGTCTATTTATGCTTTGGGGTTAGTTTATTTCTACCATTCTAGCAGGATGTATTTTTGTTTGGCAGTTGGTCTTTGCCAAGATAGAAGTTCAAAGATACGTAATTTCTCTGTAGTTTTCTGGAGAGTTGGGTAACTTCAATGTGGTTGTTAGGAGCAATATTGTTCCCGAAAAGTAAATTGAATTAAAGAAAACGAAGAATTACAAAAGGCTAGAGGCTTACGAAAGCCAGTTAGAACAAGGATAAACATTGGACTAACCCAGAAGCAGACATGAAAACAAAGAACAAAACACGACAAATTTGTGGCTTCTTAGGAGCCAGCCAAACTAAGTAGTCCAAGTCTTTAGTAGCATATCATCAGGAGAGGATTTGGCTTTAAAAGATAGAAGGGTGGATCTAATAATGTTGAGAACACCATTCTGAACTGTCACCACATCCTTATATTCATGTTGAAAAATTGTATGGTCCATTTCCCTCCAGATATCATAGAAAGTAATTGAAAGGATAACTTCGTGATTGAATTGGAGAGAATGTTACCTTTCCAACTCATTGAGGTCCAAGAAATAAAATCTCCCATTGTAGGAGGGGCATGTGCAACTAGTTTAAGCTTGGTTTGCTAAGGACCATATTCTAAGGGTCCAAAAGCACTCAAAGAACAAGTGTGTGTGTGATTCTTCAACATGTCTACAGAAAACACATTGGGGGTTGAACTGGGAATACTGTTTGATTTTGTCGAGAGTGTTGAGCTTGCTTAGGATTATAAGCCAGACAATGACATTCTGTATGGGAATGGAGTGACGAAACCAGACAAGATTTCTCCATTCAACATGAGGATGATCCTGTCTTGAACCAAGAATGAGCTGAGCTGGTTGAAAAGATTTGGTATTCAAGTAATAATGTCTTCCTTGTTTGTGGGGGGGGGGGGGGGGGGGGGGGGGAGGTCCTTTGTGATAGTAGAAGCTCTAGAATTAGTTGTGGGCCAGCAGCACGAGTTGTTGACAATGGAGTGAACTTTAGCCCACTTAGGGAAGATAGAAAAAGTCTAGCATTGTCTCCAATAGTAGAAAGAAAGGGCCATTGTGGTGCCAATTGGCATGCCAAAAGAAAGTGTTGTTTCCATTCCCAATCTTGCAGACAAAGATGGGGTGGAGAACATGTCTCAAATTAAGAAGTTTCTTACAACTCTAGGAACTATTTTGTGGGATTTTTATACCCTAGAAGCTTCTTTTCTTATGGAGGTGGATATGGCACAATTCAGAGCATAAAGAGTTCTTACTTTAAAAGCAAGAACCTTCTAAATTGGTCATGCTCCCTCCTCAGACTCTCAATTCTGCGCTTCTTACTAAGAAGCTTGTCGAAACCTCGCTCCCCTCATATTAGAACCTCGTTCCCCTCATATTAGAACCTCGCTCCCACCCCATCACAATCAAGTTTCAAAATAGTCTATAAATAGATTCAAGTTCTTATTTTGCTCAAATATTTTACCGAAGAAATATTTTTATGTCGGAACATATAGTTTAAGACTTTCAAAAACAAAATTTACAATCAACATTTATTATGTCAATCTAAATTCCTCTGCAATAATTAGATATAAAATATATCTATATCAACAATTAGGACGCTTCTTAAATGCTCCCAACATTTGAACCTCTTACAGTTTAATGCTTCCTCGCCCCCGCCCCCGCCCCCGCCCCCACCCCGCATCGTGCTTCTCAGGTTCTTACTAGGGGTAAGAAGGTTCCAAACATGTTTAATCCTGATAGCCTTGTTCCATATTACCATATTCTTGATTCCCAACCCAGAAAGAGAGGAGAAGGTGGCCAAAGCTTGCTTTAGCATAGAGGTAAAGCTTGCTTTAGCATAGAGGTTGAGCTAAGATTAGCTTTACAGAAAAGGAGCACTTCATCTGCAAAGCAAAGCTGGGTAGTCTTGGTTTTCTTGCATTGCCAATGGTATTGGAAGCCATTGTTGTTTTTGACACATTCAACAATGATTTAATGTAGAACTTCCACAGCAACAAAAAAAAGATAGGGGATAGTGGGAGGCCTTTAGCACCAGGAAATTAGATTGTTAGTAACTAGATCTTGTTCTTGATGTGGCTTGTTTAGGGGTTGTATGAGAATTAGTGATTTTTTTTTTATATCAATGAATATTTTTGTTTAAAAAAAATTAAAAAAAAAAACACACACACACAAAAAAAAAAACACCTTACATTCTATGTTTGATATAATGGAATGTGGGAAAGAAAGAAAGTGGGGGAAGGAATGAGGGAAAGGAAGATAAGGAAGAGAACATGGAAGTGAAGATGCATCATTGTGGGTCCACCAATTTTCATCCATCAAAAAGTGCACATCAAAAAGTGCACATATTGGGAGAGACAACCTCTTGTTCTTTAACCACTTCTCTTGTATTCGGATGGTAAGGCTTCTGGGTGTTATACCCAGAGGTCTCAAGTTCGAATCTCAAGGGGGTGACCACAGGTGATTCACTTGGACGTCTTGACCTCGTGGGATTAATCGAAGTGGGCTCAAGCTGACCCGGACACCCATGGTTATCCAAAAAAAAAAAAAAACCTCCTTTTCCTTTTTTTTGTCCTTATAGAAGTAGTAAAAAAAATACACGACATTTCATACTTTTCTTAGTTGTTCCTTCTTTTTTTTTTTCTTAACAGCAAAAGAGATTTCATATTAATAATAAAATATCCAAGAAAAGATACAAAAACACCCAATGTTCCGTAAACAGCCCCCAGGCGGGAAAAAAAGCCCAAACCTGATTACAACCCCAAAGCAATACACAAACATATCTACAAACACCACAAGTGCAACAACAAAAACGCACAAAAAAGCAACCTCCAGAGATGTATAAACCCAACCCCAAGACACCCAACAAATACACAACAATTACCAATACACCCCAAGGACAAAAGGACAACATAAGATCCCCTATCGAATCACTCAAACTTTTTAATGGAACAAGAACAACTTCCTTTTCCTATGACCCCTAAACCCACTTAAAAGAAACTACATTTTTCGATCAGATATGTTAATCGTAACTTGGAAATTATAATGTACAATCATATCTTTTAAATCTGTAATTAAAGAAGAGTTTCATCTATTGGAAACAGAGTAAAATTAGAAGGAAAATTAATACAATAACTAGTGGTCATTTTATGTCTCCACAGCCTTCTTAAATACAATGCCATAATAAATTCCAAACCAACTAAATAAAAAGTACAGTAAATTACAAGTTCTACGTGCATGGGTTTGACCTAATTGTGGTTAATTATGTAGTATGTCCTGTGAGTCTATGACCCACAAACAAAATAAAATCTCAAAACCATAAAGAGAGCTCGACAATTTGCCAGGTGTTGCGGAGTTAGCTATGGAGTGACTGACATTCAAATTTTATGGGCCGGAGGGACACTAGATCGAGCTATAGCTAGTACTAATTAAGGTGGACACAAACTTTTGGGAATTTTAAAATGAATTCGTTGGAATCTAATCCTAGATGAGAGTGCGTTCTCTCCACAAAGTTGCCAACACCTGGCTATATGCTAGAAAGAAGGGAACCAAGAAGATTAATTACAAGCGTAGAGACAACAACCCGAAAACTATTTCCACAGCAATCAATGCAAATATCACAAAAGACAATAGCATAGAAAAAACCCAATAATTCTGCTTTTTGTGAAACCAATACACCAAACAATCCAATTAACTTTTAACAGCAAAAAAAAAAAAGAAGTTAAAAGAAAGTGTCAAGAAACAGAATTAGCATTTAAATGATATTAATGTGAAGAAAAACTGAGTAATTGATTGATGGTAATACTTACCGGAGACGAAGATGGGCAGAGAGAGGAACCAGGTACGTAAAAGAACTCAATTTTTGCCTTTCCCTTTCTGGTCTGAGTGCCGATTAGCATCTCCATAGAAGAGTTGGAATCGGCCATCAAGTGCAGGTGGGAACTGATGATGATGATTCTCCACAGTGAAGAAGGGTACATTTGATCCGTCTGGTGTTGTAAACCTCTGAAGATGAGGTAATAGAGACGGTGAAGAATTGGACTGAAGGGTCCCCCTATTGAAACCAGCAAGACCTGAACCTGAAGAGATTGTGAAATTTAGGTTGTAATTATCACTGCCCCCGCCGGCGGTGGCGGCCGGGACAAGGTGGTGGTCCGGTACGAACGAGAAATGCTGAAGCTCAGGGTGATTATAATCTCCTGCAACAGAAGTGAAGGGTGAATTTCCCAACTGGCCGATTGGTCCGGAAAACCCAGATTGTTGTGAGTGATGGGTTCGGGACGACGAAGATGGACCCAGAACTCCCGGGGTGAAGTAATCCATCAGAGCTCCAGACCACTGCCGGTTGGCCTTATTGAACAAATTTTGCTCACCATGATCACCTGGGTTTTGTTGAGCTGTTTCATTAGTGCTTGTGGGATTGTTTGTAACATTAGTACTACTGTTAATCCCACCAGTGAGAAGTTCAGTGAATGAGCTTTGAGAAATTGGGTTCACATTAACAAGAGACTCATTCTCAGCTTTCTCTTTCTTATCTTTCTCAGCTGCCCTTCCTCTAGCTCGCTCTCTTGCTTTGATTCGATTCTCAGATCGCGAGAGCGACAAACCAGAACCCTTACTAGTCTCCGAAGTACTACTACAGGCTGATTTCGACAATGATAAATTTTGATTTTGTTGTTGCTGCTGCTGCTGTTGTTGAAAATTGGTGTCTCCATCTAATAATTTCACCTCTGTACCACCAGCACGAGACCTCTTCTCATCACTGATTTGTTTTGGCGTTTCGGGGAAAGAAGTGTTAATTGGAGAAAGCTCAGCGATTGAGGTGGAAGCGGCTTTGAGGAGCCACTCGACGGCCTTGCTGGGTTGATCGTAGCCGAGACGATCTTGTAAATCGTAGAACTGTATAGCCGTGGTGACCGAGAGTCGAACCCTTCTGTCTCGGAGCCCTTTCGAGGTCAAGACCTTGCTGTGTCGATCTTTTCCTCCAGATGCACGCGAAACCCTAACAATCCTCGACGACGGCCACCCACAGAGCCTCCCAAGACCGCCGCCGATTTCATTTCCTCCACCACCTCCATTTCGTTTGACTTCTCCATCTTCGTCGTCCTCTAGATATTGATCTTCGCCCTTTTGCCCTACCTTGTTGATATCACTCCGGCCATTACCGATCCTCGGAAACTTACAACCCTGCGTTTGAATTTCCTCGACCTCCATACCACTTTCATACCTTTCTCAACAAGTCTACATACAAGCCCCCCCCCACCGTGGCTAACTTTCTGTCTTATCCACCCACTTTCTAGAGAGAGAAGGGGCTTATGTGGAATTATATGAATTAGGGTTTAGAAAGAGAAAGTGAGTGAGTGAGTGTGTGTGTGCAGGTGGTTGTCCTTTTGCATTGATGACGATTATTATACAGAGTACTTTGGGTTTTGTTCTGATATATACACAACACACATGTATATAAAAGGCCTTTTTTTACGCTTCGATAAATCACGTTCGGTCGCAGGCTGGCCGGTAATGTCAGAGCTCGCTCCGTTTAAGCTTTTTGGCAGTGTTTTTTTCAAAAGCAAATCAAAGCCTGTAAATTTCTCAGCCTGTGAACAGTCATATACACACACACAGAGAGAGAGAAGAAAAGAAAAAAAGAAAAAAAGAAAAAAAAAAAGCATCAGATGCTGAGAGACGTACACTCTTTTCACACACACACAGTGTCTCTAATATCCATAATTAACAACAACAGATGTTCTTAAAAAGATCTAACTTTGCTATATACTACTATATGTAAGTACATATATTTATATATATGTAAGGCTTTAAACAGATGTGAGCTTTGGGGAAGCAAAAAAAAGCTAAATCAAAAGTCTATACCTCTCTATTATGTATCACTATCATCATCTGTCAACTTATCTTTTGATCTGAGGCTCTTTTTTTTTTTTTTTTTTTTTTTTAAATTTTGTTTTTTCTGCTTCGTTGATGACAACAAAACAAGCTATGAAGCAGTAATTGCGTACAAGCTGTTGCCGATCTGTGCCTTTCTAAAGCTTTGTATTTAAAGCTACGCTGACCTTTGAGAAATTTCAGACATTATTGCTTAAGCATAAAGATATATAAGCCACAGAAAAAAAAACAAATAAAAAAGGAAATAAATTCTTTCTAAATTATATATACCTATACGATTTGTCACCTCTTTCCTCTTCTCAAGAAGCAATTACAAGACAAAATTCACTTCCAGAGCTTTTGGATCTGTCTTTGAGCTGTTTAAAAGGACAATAAATTGGCAGATCAGTTCCTGAATCAATTAAATATTTAAAAAAATAAAATAAAAATTTCTGCTTGCTATTAATTTCCCAAATCTGCTTCAGATTACATACATATATGTGTGTGTGTGTGTACACTTACAGCAAATGATTCAAATATTTCAGGAATAATAAGAATTCAAAATCAGAAAACAAAATAAAATTTCTGATAATTGAAACCTGTGACTCTCAGCTCTTCGAAGAACATTTTACTTTACAGATCAATTTCACAAATCAAACCGAATTTTACACAAAAAAAAAAATTTATTTTCGTGTAAATTAGCTCTCAACGAATCGATGAAAAGTAATATGAACATATAAATCGAAGAGGTTTCCAAATGAAGGAGACAAAAAGAGACCTACTCGGGAAGCTTATTTCCAGAATTTCCTATTCTATTGCTTTGCTTCGTCGAATTTTCAAACTTCAAAGTTCACTCTTTCTCTCAGCTCTAACACTCAAAATCCTCACACAATGCAGTTTCGTTTCGTTCTCTGAGAATAAATGTATTTTAAAAAAAAAAAAAAGCATTCCTAAACATTGACACAAAAATCGCCATTAACGGACCTTGAATTCACATGATGCGAGCTGAAATTGGAGAGAAATTGAGCTTACTTAGGTAGCCGAGTCTCTCGCTCCACAGATTGAATTTTAGAGAGAGAAAATGAGCGATGAATAGTTCAGAAATGAGAGAGAGAGAGAGAGACTGTGTAGAGAGAGAGAGAGAGAGAGAGAGAGCTCGCGGTTCTATGCCCTAAGCTATCCCCATTCGAGCAAATCACCGGGCTTATCGGGAAAGGACAGACACAGCGCCGTTTATCTTTATAAAAATATGTCTATTTTATATTTTTAATTTAATTAATTCTCAATAAGAAATAAAAGTCTGTCTTGCTTTTCTTTTTTTCTTTTTTTTTAAAATCTAATAATTGGGCTTCTAGAGTGTTTGGTTCCAAATAATCCGTATTTTTTTAAAAGAAAAATAGATGTATTTAGATATTTACGATCATGTGGTAGTGTACACATTGCACAATATTTATCATGTTTTAGTAAATCATCTCTACTTGCCCCCTCCTCTCTAGAAGAAGGATATTGAAAGATTTGTTTTAGTCTTATGTATTTTGGGTTTTTTTTTTTTTTTTTGGGTAGTATGTAATTTCAAGATAATGTGAAGTACACTAAAATCGAGTATTTGTGTTTTTCTTTATTTTCAAAAACGATACACAAGTTGAGCAATGGTTTAGTCAAATTGGTAAAAAAAAATAAAATAAATAAAAAAGTCTATACACCACATTCATATTCGGATTCGAATCTTGCCCCCCTCCCTCGGGCCTGACACTTATCTTCTCGCGAGACCATTACACTAAATAATTAAAATAAATAAATAAAATGATACTCAAGTTGGAAAGATATTTAGCCTAGTTATATACAAATTAAGGTGTAGTAGGGGAGGCGCGTGGGGATCAGATGGAACTACATTCACTGGTGGACCTATATGGTGTCCGAGGGCGAGGCCTTTTTTTTTTTGTTTTATTTTTTTTTTTTTCGGAGGGGGGTTCTATTTCTACATACTTTCATATATAATTTTACATATCACCAATTGTTGTTATAATAAGAATTGATCACTTATTGTAATTTATAAAATTTGAGTTACTTAAGACAATTTGGGTTTAGATTAAATTGAAAAAATATAATAAAACAAATGCTTATTTTTATTTAAAAAATGAGACAAATATTTGAGATAGGCCGAAACACTAGATGTGCCAATAAGTTACACATATCACACATTATTTTGTTCTCTTCATAATAAATTTTATGTGCACCAATCTTTACTTTTTAAGGTAAGGAGTTTAGGTATTATATATAAGTAATGAGTTAAGGTATTATTTAGTGATTAATGTTATACTTTTTAAATTTAAATCTTAAATTTGATTCTCAAATATTAAAAGACAGGAACGGATACAGGAATCTAGGGGGGGGGGGGGGGGGGGGGGGGGGGGGGGGTAACTTATATTTTTTATAATGAGATAACTATATAATGAGAGAAAAATATAAACTATTTGAATAAAAAAAAGGTATGGAGCAATTTGTAAACTAAATTCAAAATTTACATTTATAAATACACCAAAACATTTTAAAAAATTACACATACACATCAGTTTAAAATATAAGGGGGACGAGCTTAATAATTTAGAAAAAAAATTTGTGTGTGTGTGTGTGTGTGTGTTGGGGGGGGGGGGGGGGGGGGGGGGGGGGGGGGGATCTATCCCAGATCCATCCTTGTTTAAACAGTTATATCACATACTGTAACAGAAATTAGTGGTACTGCCACTGCATGTAAAAGTTTATACAGAAACAATGTTCGTGAAAATTAAAATTGCCATAAACAATATTTAGTGTGAAGCAATATAGAAACAAAAAACTATCATCATGAACCCAACTTTATTACACGGCATTAATTATGAATGTCTCGTACTTTTTACTCTAACTTAATACAAAATTCAAGAATAAGCATAATTGTTAGATAGATAATTGTAGCAGAAGTTCTCAAAGAGTTGATTCATGCATTTTTTTTAAAAAAAAAATTCACCTTTTTCATATAATTAAGTTTAACTCATTTAACCCTTGGAATTGTAAGGGCACGTGTATTAATCTTGTTATAGGATTTGTTTGGATTGACAAATGACTAGGGTTTACATCTAGGTGTAAAGAGAAGTAGATCGAAAAGCTTATCACAAAAGCACCATAGAAATTAATAAAAATTTATTAACGCATTACTTTTAGACTGAAGCACCTTTGATCTTTCTGTCAAAAACAAAGCACGTTTAGATGTGAACTAAACATACGTTTGAGAAATAATTTCAAGTAAGGACTTTAACGAGGAAATAGTGAAATTAATGTCAATGTGTCTAACTTTCATATTATAGGCTAGATGTGACTTATCAATAGAAAATATCATGTTAGGTATAGAGCCTTGCTCTATGAAAATAGACCGGAAAAGTCTATAAAAATACAAACTGATGTTTATTCTTTGTCACCAAAAATTAATTCAATAAAACTTAACTTAGGTGGCTCTGATTTCATCTTGAACTCCTAATTTGTACATGTCCTTTTGTACTTGTAAAATTCGGTTTAACATCATAAATTCCAACAACGAATGAGATCTACTCCCTACTTTTGTGATGAGAATTTTGGACCTACTTTCAATTTCATAGTTGTACCTATCCTTCTTCTTATCTATGATTTTATGTCATAAATGTACATAGGCATATGTGAGCTTAAACACATGGCTATAGATAATTTATTTACAAATCAATTAAGCATAAGTGTAAAGGGACATTCTTATCCTCATATTCACCCTCATTCTCAATTACATACGCTCCAGAAATTATTTTTTTATTATACAACAAACAATGACTCCTAAATCAAGCACAATTTATATGGGGTGTGTTTTATTATTTATTGTTTATATTGTTGGTTAATTGGCTTGTTATTTCTACGCAAATTTTTTTAGTTCAATTCAAGACTTTGAAAGAAAAGGATGCAGAATTAATTTTTCATTTACTTAAACACAATAGATCCTCTCATAATAATATTCAATTTAATTAGTTATTTTGATATATATCTACTCATTTGAAAATTAACTGATTGCATAAAGAGAATTTATAACAGTATGACCTAAATGTTAATAATCTCGGACGTAGATATTTTCTCAGGCTCAGATGACCACCTTCCCCAATTTTATATTAGGGGTATGGCCACAAGTCCCCATAATGGGGAATAATAAGGGATCAGTTCCGATATTTTTTCTTTAAGAGTTAAAAGGTTCTTTAGTTTTTCTTTGGACCAAAATAATTCTCAAATGTTATTTATGTGAGTCTTTCCAACAAATCAACACATTTCCTAAAAACAAATTTTTTTTTATTTTTTTAATATTTAAAATGCCATAACTTTCAAAGTACAAATTTGTTTTTGATAAATTTTATATATCTGTGATCTATAAAACAAGATGCATATTGATCACAGAATTTTTGAAAAAAAAAATTTTCAAAATTTTGCACCTCAAAAACGGATGTAAAAAAATAAAAAAGACTCCCTCCGTCCCTTTTTTTTTAAGTCCTATATTCCATTTTGGGATACCCCGAAATTAGTGTCCACTTTCTTAAATTGGCATACAATTTTTACTTACTTTTCAAAACTACCCTTCCTTAAAATCTACACCAAGACAAAACTAAAAAAGTTATTGTAATGATTAGGGGCAATTGTGGAAAGTAAATGTATATTCTTTTTGTCCCCTTAATAAGTTGAGTTCCCAAAGGTAGATTCAAAAAAAGGGACAGAGGGAGTACTATTTTTTGCAAAATCAACACTTCCATTTCGTAGATCTCGAAAAATTAGCACAAATGATAAAATAATAATAAAAAATCATCCAAAACCGCCACAGAATCGCAAAGTTATGTTTATTTTATAACATGTTACTGTCTTTAAGTGCTGCCCAGCCTGCCCAGGTAATGTTACTGCATTTAAGTGCCTGCCCAGGTAATGTTACTATTATTGTCCAGGTGCAATAACATATCATCATATATAAAACATTTTTTCAAATATAGTAAAATATCATTGTCACAAAAAAATTGACAAAATTAGGGTCATATAGCATATGTCACTGCCTTTAAATATTATCCCCATGCAAAAAATAGTAACATATCATCAAAGATTAGTAAAATAGTATTGCACAAAGAGACAATAACATGTCGTCAATAGTAATATTTCTCCAAATTGACCAATTAATCACAAACTTATGGTCATTTTTCATATGTCACTACCTTTATAAATTTGTCCAAGTAAAGACATTAACATATCATCAAAGGCAAAATATTTTTTCAAGGGCAAGTCTATAGTGAGCAGCTTCTCATATGAGAAGGCAGGTTTTAACCGTTGGATGAGCATCTAGCAATAAATGCATCTCCAAATTCTTGGAAATCTTATGGTCAGATGCTCATCTAATGGTTAAAACCTACCTTCTCATATGAGAAGCTTCTCACAATAGATTTACCATTTTTCCAAAGCTTACACTATATGTCACTGATCGGGAGAGAACAAGTCCTGATTGCAGGCCTTAATTCACGTTTGTTATAACTTTTGATCTTGTTTTTGTGTACTTTTACTTTGTTTTTCATTTTCTGTCAGGATTTCGAAGAAAGCAAGAGTTCCAGGCTTAATAAGGAGAAAATTCAGGAAGAAAGAACAAGAAAAAGTCACCTCGCGCGAGCGGCCTGCTCACGCGACAATCCGCAACATCGCTCATGTGGCCCGCTCACGCGATCCGTACAAAAAAGTGAAAACGCGTATTTTTGAGTGCTGAATACCCCTACGCGAACGAAACTGCCTAATTACGTCCAGAAAGGAAAACA
Source organism: Hydrangea macrophylla (assembly GCA_033977485.1). Classification (NCBI taxonomy): domain Eukaryota; kingdom Viridiplantae; phylum Streptophyta; class Magnoliopsida; order Cornales; family Hydrangeaceae; genus Hydrangea; species Hydrangea macrophylla. The sequence goes on from CM066988.1 coordinate 64,806,538, forward strand.
TTGCAGTTTCTATCGGAATAGGTTTACCAAAGCTCTCATAAACTCTCTACACCTATATGTAGATCAATCTAAAGCAATTGGGGGGTTATACATCTTTAAACACATTATTAGACATCAACTTTGGAGGCAAGGAGAAGAAGAAGATCTAGTTTGAAGGTTTCTGATGGCTACAATCAACTTCATCTCAATGTTTTCCTCAATTATGCGCAACTAAACCACTCTTCTAGGGTTTCAATGAAACCCTAGCTGAAACCCTAGCTATGTAAAGGGGGATTTCTCCACTTTTTTACTTTATGATTTAATGTATTGGATAGTAATTGTATGTTTGAGGATTATATTTATATAATCGATTTTAATGATGATAATCAAGAGTACTTTGGATCTATTCTTATCTTAGATTTTTTCTTATGCTTATTGAACCCAATATTCCTTAATTTCAGTGACTAATAGGAATATTTACACACAATAGTGCTTATGTGATTGCAATGTTTACATCTTTTATAATTCATGCTTAGGAAAGATGAGTTATGATACACCCTAGTTATAGGTAGATCATTCATGTGAACCGAAGATGAGTTATGCTTAGATTGAACTAGAGATATCCTCTTGTTAGTACTATTGGGCTTGTAGCTACGATATATCGTGACTATCCAATCATAAAACTTAAAGTAGAAAGTTTAGACCCCCGATGCATAGTTAGTGGTGGATTTGTAATCCTAGATCTCATCCACTCATATTAAAACAACTTTCAATCTTGCAATCGTTTACTTAGTGTAATTTTAGAATATTACTCCCACAGTTCTATAGTTTAATTTCATAGTTTAGTTAATAGTAGAAATTAAATCAACAACCAATCAAACTTCTGTTTTCAATAACTAAATAGATTTAGGTTTTTCTAATTAAAGGATAAAAATAACCAATCCCTGTGGGTTCGACCTTTACTTCCACACTGCAAATGCTTTAAAGTAAAGCATACTTTTTATCTTGATTCTAACAAGATCAAGTTTTGGCGCCATTGCCGGGGATTGTGATATTTTTGCCATTAATTTTTAGAATCTTTATTTAGATAGTTAGTAAATATTATCTTAGATTTTTATTTTCTTTATTTCTAGTTTAATTTTCGAGTCGCTAAATTATCCGTGTTGTTGCAGCTTACAAGTCATCAAAGTCTAGCAAGTTCGAGTGGAGCAGCAGTGCACGTCAACGGAGCTTACGCGAACCTGAAAAATAAAATTGCAATCAATTGAAAAATATCAAGTAAACTCGTTGTTTTAAATTTTGCATCAAACCACTGTAAGTCAGGGCACTGAGACGCAATTACTTGCATCAGGTTAGGTGTGGAGTGAGCACTGCATTAGCTAGGAAACCCGGGGCACTGAGCATTGACGCGAATCACTGCTTAACAGGATAACTACATGCATCATAGTAGTACTGTGTGCTTGCGTGCTTGGTTAATTACGTAGTTTATTTTCTTATTTGGTTAAGTCGGTCTTTATCATAGTGTCAGTTCTTTAGTTTATGTTTGGTACCCGTTCGAGTAAACCTAAATTACATTTGCTTGATCTTGAATTTGAACGAACCCTTAGAGTCCTTAGGTCTTCAACCCAAGCTTTTAGAGCTCGGTTGATGCTAGACGACGAATCCACACCTAAACCGTCATCTTTGTTTGAGTCTGAAATTCAAAGTATTCTTAAACGTCTAAGGAAAACTAGAACTATTAAAATCGAACCTGCTCCAATGATTAATTTTGGAAATAACGGGAATAATGAAAATAATCCAAATAATGGAGGCAACCCTAACATACCTCCGCCTCCACCGTTAAAAGATTATTTTACTCCCACCGCTTATATGCCACCGTCGTGCATAGAATCACCAGAAGTGACTGCATCTCACTTTAAGATCAAGTCATCGACTATCGCACTCCTTCCGTCGTTTCACGGTCGCGCTAAGGAAGATCCTTATCATAATTTGGGTGAATTTAAGGATATATGTGCTACACTAAAAATTCAAAACTTAACAGATGATGAGCTAAAATTACGTCTTTTCCCATTTTTCCTCAAAGACAAAGTGAAGTATTGGCTGCAATCTTTGGAACCAAACTCTATAAGAACATGAGATGATTTGTATACGGCGTTCCTATAAAAGTTTTTTCCCATCACTCGCACAAATCAAATTAGAAAATCTATAACGAATTTCACAATGCAAGATGGGGAAACACTTTACGATACGTGGGAACAATTTAAGGAACTTCTATGCTCTTGCCCTCATCCTCAGATACCGAAATGGCAATTAGTATAGGTTTTCTATGAAGGGCTTGTGCCCGCTATTTGAAACACAGGTTTGTGCGGGGATGTTCCTCCACAAGATTGCCGACGAAGCTTGGAAGATATTCAAAACCTTAAGTGAAAACTCTATGCACCAAGCTGTGTCTGTACTCCACGAAGGATATCTTCCACCACAACCAAAAAAGAGAGGCTAAAGTTGAGTCAAGCCATTCATTTGAAATTCAAGAATTAAATAGGAAAATGGACCAACTCATGATAATGTGCCACATGCAGGGCCCATCTCCTCCTGCCGAAATATGTCAGTTATGCTCTGATCCATCTCATTCTAATCTGGCATGTCCGTCTACTTCACAGTTTTTGAAATTTGTGGAACAACATATTAATGCTGTTGAACAGTTCCAGAGACCCAATTATAACCCCGTTGGTTATAAACCGGACATGACATGGAGACCTCACCCAAACCTTTCATGGAAATAGTGAAGGACCGTATTCAAAACCAGAGACGACAAACTTTCCTAATGCATACAGGCCTCAACCTAATCAATACCAACAACCTCCCTTCCATGCTAATCCTCTTAGGGATAAATCTTTCGAAGAGAGTATGTTGGCATCTTTGAAAAACCTAGAGGCCCAATCACAATCGCTGTCTCAACTCGTTAACTCCCATACGCAATCTATCGCTAAGTTAGAATCCCAAATGGGACAACTAGCTAATACATTAAATCGTCGTAATGAAGGGAAGTTACCGAGTCAACAGTTTAAAACCCTAAAGGGTAATATACGGTAGGTACGTCGAGCGACCAAGTAAATACAGTGTCAACAAGAACAACTGAGCGACCAAAGGAGGTCGTACCTCCTCCCGAACCTAAAAAGGATAAATGGAAAGAAATTAGTAAATAAAAAGATGGGAATACCAATACAGTCACGAAGGATTCTACCCCTTTGGTATCTAATACGTCTAAAGTGACAAACCCATCGAATTATGTGCCGAAGATGCCGTTTCCCCCAAGCGTGGATGTCCCATCTCACATTTCAAAGAAGTGAACACTACCGGAGGATATCCTAGAAATATTTAAAGAAGTAAAAATAAATATCCCACTGCTCAATGCTATTAAGCAAATACCTCCATATGCTAAATTTCTAAAGGACTTATGTACTCAAAAGAGGAAATCTAGAAATCATTTATCTAGAAAAGTCTTTTTATCAGAGAAGATTAGCTCTATGTTTCAACACAACACACTCAAATATAAGGACCCGGGTACACCCACAATCGCATGTCATATAGGTGACAAATATATACACCGGGCCCTTCTCGACCTTGGAGTGAGTGTGAATCTATTACCTTATTCAGTATACGAACATTTGGACTTAGGAGAATTAAAACCAACCGCTGCTACCTTATAGCTAGCGGATCGGCAATTAAAGTACCACATGGGGTGATAGAGGATGTGTTGGTAAAGGTGGATAGATGCTACTACCCGGTCGATTTCATTGCGCTAGACACTGAACCAGTCCTCGATGCTAGTAAACACATCCTAGTTATTCTAGGACGTTCTTTTGTTGGCTACAGCTAATTCGATTATTAACAGTAGGACTGGGGAAATGGATATAATGCTTGGAAATATGACCGTTCATCTTAATGTCTTTAATGCATCGAATCAACCTTATAGAGATGACGAGGAGGCAGACTGTATGCAATTGATTTAATTGACAAATTAGTAGAGAGTCAGCGCCGTTTATATTAACTAAAGAAGCCTTAGAAGCGTGTTTATCTCATTTTAATTTTAATGATTTTAATATTGATACGAATATTGAAGAATTGAATAATTTGTTGGAATCGATAAACACGACTAGTGTCCTTCCGTGGATGCCCAAGATAGAGGCCTTACCACCTCTCGCGCATGAGCCTACACTACCATCCATCGAGTGTCCCCCGACACTTTAACTTAAACCATTACCGAACTCGTTGAAATATGCATTTCTAGGGCCTAATACGACACTCTTGGTCATAATTGCATCAAATTTAACTATGATTCAAGAAGTACAACTATTACAGGTCCTAGAAAATCATAAGAAAGCGATAGGGTGGACAGTAGCTAATTTAAAAGGGATTGACCCGTCTATTTGCATGCATCGAATTAACTTAGAAGAAAAAATGCCAAACCATCTAGAGAAATGCAACGACGCCTTAATCCTAATATGAAGGAGGTAGTTATGAAAGAGGTGATTAAACTCTTAGATGCAGGTATCATTTATCCAATCTCCGATAATAATTGGGTCAGCCCTATGTAGGTTGTCCCAAAGAAATCGGGAATTACAGTTGTGCCATATGAAAAAGGTGTCCTCATACCCAACCGTCAACCTACTGGTTGGCGGGTATGCATTGACTATCGTAAACTTAATACTATGACTAGTAAGGATCATTTCCCTCTTCCATTCATCGATCAAATATTGGAACTTCTATCAGGTCAAAGCTTTTATTGTTTGCTTGATGGGTACTCTGGTTATAACCAAGTACCTGTCTATCCTGATGACCAAGAGAAAACAACGTTCACATATCCCTTTGGCACCTTTGCTTATCGCCGGATACCGTTTGGTTTGTGCAATGCATCGGCCACTTTTCAACGGTGTATGATGGTAATTTTCTCGGATATGGTTGAAAAGTATCTAGAGGTGTTTATGGATGATTTCTTGATTTTCAGTCCTACATTTGACAAGTGTCTTCAAAACCTTACGAAAGTCCTCGCCCATTACGAGGTAGCGAATTTGGTTTTGAGTTTGGAGAAGAGCCATTTTATGGTTCAAGAAGGAATAGTCTTGGGTCATGTTGTTTCAAAACGTGGTATAGAGGTCGACAAGGCAAAATTGAATTAATAGATAAACTTCCACTGGCGTCTTCCATCCATCAAATCCGTTCATTTTTAGGTCATGTCGAATTTTACTGTAGGTTTATCAAAGATTTTAGCAAAATTTCAAGACCCCTGTGCAATCTGATTGCCAAGGATGTCCCGTTTGCCTTTGATAATGAATGTCTTAGGGTAATCGAAACGTTAAGGTCTCTACATTCCACGGCTCTGGTGATCCAATCCCCTGATTGGTCACTTACGTTTGAATTGATGTGCGATGCTTTCGATTATGCCGTTGGAGCCATCTTAGGCCAGAAAGTTAATAAAGTTCATCATGTGATATACTATGCGAGTAAAATCCATAATGGTGCGTAATTGAATTATACGACTACGAAAAAAGAATTGCTAGCAGTTGTATTTGTCCTTGACAAGTTCTGTTCATATCTTTTAGGGTCAAAAGTTATTATTTACACCGATCACGCCGCTTTGCATCATCTATTGCATAAGAAAGAAACAAAACCTCATTTAATTCGTTGGATCTTACTCCTTCAGGAGTTTGATTACAAAATAAGAGACAAAAAGGGTTATGAAAACATTGTCGCCGATCACCTGTCACGAATCTTTGTTGAGTCTAAAGATATTACTCCTTTCCAAGACTCATTTTTGAATGAACAATTATTTGCTCTAGCTGCTATAAAACGTCCATGGTTCAGTGACATTGTCAACTTTTTAGCTACGAGATATACCCTTCATACTTGGTCTAGCCAAGATAAAGATTGTTTCTTTTCACAAATTAAACATTATTATTAGGATGACCCACTGTTATTTAAGCATTGTTCTTATCAAATCATACAACGTTGTGTTCCCGAGAGTGAGTTCAATTCTATTTTAAACTTTTGTCACTCTTTAGAATGCGGAGGTCACTTTGGTGGCTATCGTACGATTGTTAAAGTCCTCCAAAGTGGGTTATATTGGCCAACCCTGTTTAAGGACGCGCATGAATTTTGTCTAAAGTGTCTACATTGTCAACAAACAGATAATATGTCCCGTCATGATGCGATGCCTCTTACTCTAATCCTTATTATTGAAATATTCGACGTTTGGGGCATCGACTTTATGGGTCTGTTCCCGTCATCTTGTGCTTTCGAATGCATTCTAGTCGCAGTCAACTATGTTTCTAAGTGGGTGGAGGCAGTGGCGACGAGAACCAATGACCATAAAGTTGTGGTTTCTTTTATTAAAGATAATATATTTTGTCGATTCGGTACGCCATGAGCGATTATAAGCGACAGGGGAAAACATTCCTTTAATCGTTATTTTGAGGCCCTCGTCCGAAAATATTCCGTCACTCATAAGGTAGGAACCGCGTACCATCCTCAAAAACCTAAGGCCAAGTTGAAGTTTCGAATAGAGAAGTAAAAAGTATATTAGAAAAAATGGTACGCCCAGATCGTAAAGATTGGTCGCAACGACTGAGCGATGCACTTTGGACATATTGAACAACTTATAAAACTCCTATTGGAATGTCTCCATACCGACTAGTCTTTGGAAAAGCGTGCCACCTACCGGTGGAACTTGAACATAGATCTTACTGGGCCATAAAATAACTTAACCAAGATATAAAAGCAGCAGGATGCCACCGTAAACTTCAAATATAAGAACTTGAAGAATTGTGAAAAGAGGCCTATGAGAATGCTAAAATCTATAAAGAATGATCAAAAGCTTTCAATGATAAAATGATCATAAGAAAAAATTTCAAAGTTGGACAACGCGTATGGTTATTTAATTCGAAATTAAGGTTATTCTCGAGTAAGCTATGTTCTTGATGGGATAGTCTGTTCATAATAACGCAGGTGTTCCCACATGGAGCAATTGAAATACAAGATACAAACGGCGGAACACTTTTTGAAGGTAAATGGGCAACGGCTTAAGCTGTATCGGTCTGAAGAGACAGATGAAAGAGAAATTGAATCCATAGATCTGGTAGATCCGATCTATTTCGACTGAACATGTGCATCGGTCGAGCTAACGATGCAAAACTTAGCGCTTCTTGGGAGGCAACCCAAGCATTTATAGCATTTTTCTTTAGTTTTGTTCACTTTTTATTAGTTTTAGGGCCAATGACTGAATTTTCAAAGACCTAATAGAAGAAATTTTGACTATTTATACCCCTATGCATCAAAATAAGTATATATATATAAAAAAAAAAAGAAATATTGGCCTCTCGCGCGCGCGGCTCGCTCGAGCGAGTTTCCCCATAGGAAATATTTTTTTAAACTTTTTATAAGAACCCTTAGCATTTACTTGCGCTTAAACTCGCTCGCACGAATAGGTCACTCGCACGTTTTTGTGCCTTGGAAAATATTTTGAAAATTTATTATAAGATGTCTCAGTTCTTGCTCGCGTCAGGGATCGCGCGCGTGAGGTCCTTGCTCGAACGGCTCGCTCGAGCGATTTTCCAATTGAGAAAAAAAATTTGTGAACTTAAAAATAACTCTCAGTTTCACCTCGCGGAGGGACTCAAGCGCGTGAAGATCGCTCGCGCGAGGTTCCATTCCAGCTATAAATAAGGTTGAGCCCTAATTTTTTTCGGAGCCCTTTTCTTCTCTCTTCGTCTTCTCTCCTTCTCTCACGATTCTCAATTCAGGTACACATATATATATACATATATATATATATATGCATTCATATATAGACATATATCTACATACAACTATGCATCTATACCTAAATCCAAACCCTAACCCCATGAACAATTTCAAACTTTGGTAATGTGTTTAGGGTATGTGACCTTGGGAACTTCTAGATCTCTTTTTCTCTATATATTTATACACACACTCAGTATACGCCAAACCCTAACTTCCAACTACACACACACACAAATTCATGTCTGTCACTCATAAACTCATGAACCCTAATCCCAGATTTCAACCACACTGATAAATTTGAAGGTTGTGATTTGGGGCTTTTGTATATTTACATATGTATGTTCATATATAGGTTTATATTTATAACATACATACACATACATATACATACATATATATATATATATGTGTGTGTATATATTAGATTCTCCACACACATAATAAGCCCTGGCTTGTCAGATTGGACAATAGTAATATGACTAATCTCAGGATTGCACTCACACACATAGAATTTCTCACAAAATTTTTGCCTAAAACTAATTGTTGACCCTGATTGAGTACTGCATAATGATTTGCTGTGATCCTTGAATTTAACCCATGTTATTCAAGATTAAGTTGTATTAGCTTGAGTAGAAGGTATCATCACCCTTGTTTCAGTATTGAAACGATAAAATCGGGCCTAATGGTTGTCAGAATGACAGTACAGACGTTCCTCGATTATGTTTGAGCTTATGCCCGTTTTCAAAATTGTTGAAATACAGTCAATTGTACGACCATGATTTAGGGACTAAAGGGTCTATTTCATATTGGGTTTGTAAAATTTGGATCCTACAATTCTAGCTACATACAACTGTTGTACTCTTCAACTTGAGCTTAACTTTCAAAATTCTGTAATACAGCCTTAATTTATGAATTTCAAGGAAGCGACACCATACACACAATCATAACCCTAAAAAGACATCTCAAATATATTATCTCAGATTCTCAGCCAATGTGATTACTTTATATTTATTTACATTTAGTCCTTGAACACGTCTAATCTCAGTGACTCATTAATAGTTATGTAGGTGGTACTATGACATGTGAATCTGACCTTTTCAACTCTTATTGCCTATAAATATGGTTCAGTTTAGAATAATGATCGACATCACCTCAATTCTACAACCTACCTTTTTCATGCATTTCTATTCTGAGTTCAATTACATTAGACATATACAATACTCATAGAATTATTTACATTATTTCTAAACACGTGGCAAGTACCCCGTGACTTGCCGCAATGTGTGTGCCCTTGTCGGGACGATGAGTGGGAAGGGGGCAGTCATTTCTCACAGTTTCTGGGTGTTCCCCCGTGAACCCTATTTTTATTTCAACTACGGAAATTATATTTATTGTATCCCTTGTCGGGATTTCTTCTTTGCAGGTGACCCTTTTTCCCTATCCCGTTTCTTTTTCTTTTTTCTGGGCTGAGACCAAAATAGAGCGGGCATTTTCAAAATTTTCTTTTCACCTACACCTTTTTAAAAATATGACCATAAGAACTGTAAAATTTGCATCCAGTTCTCAGTCACCCCAAAAGAAATCCAAAGGAAAGGAAAAATAGACCGACCCTCCCCCACCACGCGACCCTAACCCTAACGAATTAGCACCCAAGTATGCAAACTGAGGCCTAAATTACGAGACCGCCATCGATGCTGACTTCTTCTCTTCAATGTTGATGCTAGGTGGGGCCACAAAAACTTAACCGCCCAAAAATTGGCCCCACCTCTCTTTTTTCGTAACCCGGACCTTTTCAGCTATCCCTACCTCGTACGCCTCTTTTACTAAAACCTTAGATACTACAAAGCCTCCTTGAGCCAGCACGCATTGTAGACACCCCAATTTTGACCAAACATTGAGTTAAGGGGAGTACTACCTCTAAGATCCAATGATGACAAGTGTCCAACTAATCTAGGACTTCCAAAGATGATTCAAACTCTTCGAAAGACTCTCTAACCTAAACAAAAAGCAAAAAAAAAAAGAAAGATGAGAATTGAGGCAAAACGGCACTTAGGCGGATTTGCGACAGTCACGAGTTGCCGTTGCGGCACTCCCTAACTGCCGGAACGACATTTAGGGAGAGCTGTACCGGCATCCATTAACTGCCAATAAAATGTTTCAAGTGCCGCTAAATTTGAAAATTCTAAAAGACGGCAGTCCATGGAGTTGTACGCGGCATTCCATGAGTGCCTGAATGCCGCCGATTCATTGAGTGTCATTTTGGCATTCAGTGAGTGCCGCTTCCATCTCCAGGGAGTGCAGCATTTTTGTGAAAATCTATCCAAAAGTAGGTCAGTTTATACCATCAAAAGGCGGCGGGAATTAGGGTTTTGGCTGCGAATTTCCCAAAATGACCCCCTAATGATTGCCTATATATAGAAGGTGTATATCCCATTATTAAGCATAGAATATTAGAATGTTAGCATCCCAAGATTGATTCTCCTTCAAAAAATTTCTAAATAGAGGAAGAGTAGTAGAATTGGAAGAAGAGTTTGATCATTACTTGGACGGTCTTAAAGAAGCCAAGAAATTGAGAATACTTAGAGCTAAAACTCTAAACTAATTAGTTTATTAGTAGCTCAATCACAATATTTAGATATTTAGGACCTTTTACACATTTTCAAAACCTCTCTTCCCACCTCAATTCATCACACACCACATATATATTGTGATTGAGCTTTCATCTCATTAGTTTGGATCAAAATGGTTTAGTGTTTAAAGCTTAAATAAATCTTGAAATAAAATCTTGGTCCCTTTTCTTTGATTATGTTTATTTCTTAGGTTCATGAGACTTTCAATGCCTTACTTGAACCTTTGTGTTTAGAATCCCTCAATATTCTTATGAACTTATGATTGATAAAGGGATTGAGGTTGATCTTAGTATGTTGAGTCAATGAGTCCAAACTTCATCCATAGTTTGAGCTTATTATTTCAAGGTTTTGTGAAGTTCCTTATACTTCATTAAAACCCATAAGTTCAAGTGTTATTAATCTTCAATGACCATCAAATGGTAGGAGAAGTAGCTTAGTTTAAGTCCATCTCTATGGCTTAGACTAATCCTTTTCTTAGGTTTTGTGAAGCTCTTCATACTTCATTAAAATCTGCATATGTGTATCTTTAGCCTCCAATGACCATCAAGTGGTAGGAGTAACAATATGAATCCAAGCTTTTGTCCATAAGTTTGAGTTCATTATTTTGGGGATTTTATGAAAGTCATTTCATACTTCATCAAAATCCACAAACATGTATGTCTTTAATCTCCAATGACCATCAAATGGTAGGAGAAGTAGTTTGGATTAAGCCTAAATTCATGGTTTAGTAGTTGGAATTAACCAACTAAGTTGAACTTGAACAAACGGTGCAGTGAATTCAATGACCACATGTGATCAAGGATTTTTAGTTCAATATCAGACCGTTAGAATAGAATGAAACCAACAAGAAAGTGTTTATAACTCAAAAGTTCCATCACTGTAATTTTTATTTTAAGGAAGCTTCATGTTTAGGGTAGTTTGGTCAATGGTTTTGTGGAACAACTATAATCTGTCCAGAGTTTCAGAACAGTAATACTCTTTTAAAATAAGCAGATCAGAACCTTAATCAAGTGTTCTTGGCCCAAAATAAATTTTTCCAGATAGTTTAATGTGTTAGGAATCTACCCTAAAAAGACCAAAGCATTTCTAATTTTTTTACTATTTTTAGACAATCATACAAAAACTCTGGATAGAGAGTTGTAAGTCCCTGAGTGATGTCTAGTGTTTGTCTAATTCCCAGAGATCTAACCGTCGAAACTCTGATTTTCTTTTTGGATGGAAGCTAGACACATAGAGGCATCTTGTGTCAAAAATAATCAAGATCAAACCACATGAAGTATGCTTTTTGTTTCCGTAAAGTTCTGATCTACTCTCAGCGATTTTCAGAATTCTGTCATGATTTTGATATATCTTGCAAACAATGGTCCCAATGATCTTTCCATGACCTAAGGCTTAAACTATGTGTTAATAGTGATTAGTCAAGCTTAAAACTGGAGGCTAAATGATCCAAATCAATGAAATGTTCATAGCTTTATTTCATTCATACTCATGTGTTCATGTGCATTCATTTATGTAGATTGATACTTGTAAATAGAATTCACCTTGTGTTAGAGTTAGTTACTTAGGAGTTCAATGATGTGTTTTGTTTAAAGTATGTCGACTAACCCTTTGTTTTGTAGCACTATCAAGGTATGATTTCTTGAACTCCTCTTTAGTTTATTTTTATTTCTTGATCTTTATTGATTTTTTGACCCCATGAACGATACCTTAGAAATAAGTCTTGCTTTATTTGTATATTTGAAATAGAGACTCTTTTTTTAGGATTTTCTTTCATTTGTATGCATTGCACGTTTAATATCGCGGCTGGATCCTGGGTGAGTTTCCTTGTTCCCTATTACATACCATGTTGGTTGCTACTTGAATTATGTGGTTTTTGAAATGATATTTTATCACTTGCAATCTTTCACCCTTTATACATGCTTTTTATATTTATACATATGTATTAGTTGAGGACATGCTTAGATTATTAATTCAATTAAAAGGATGTTAAGTAGAGGCCTATCGCGAGATAGGATGAGAGGGGGTGTTTTAGTCCGATTCCCCTCTCATTCCATAATCCCCGGACCTAGAAAATCTCTGATTTCTTAAAAGATCAGTTTACTTTAAAAAGGTTTCTTAATTTTCCTTTTAAAAATAAGTGGCCACTCTTGGTATTTGAAATTTGAAAATGTTTTAAAAGTGGGCCCAAATGCCGGTATCCACACGCATATCTTAGCACTACCCTTGAAGGCGACACCGTAACTATAAACCCCGATAACATTGCCGACGCTCTCCAGCTTCCCTCTCACTCCTACCAGGTTCCGAAACTCAACGTTCTCTCTAAATTGCACCACTTAACCGACATCACCCAAGACATGTGAGGTGGTAGCTCTGGTTTGGGGCAAACTATATGTCAATCTCATATGCCCCGCCAGATGTAGTTTGTCGACCATGTCTTCAAACGCAACCTTTACCCCCTTGGCCACGAACAAGAATGCACCAAGGAAATCCACCATGCCCTCCACGTAGTCTACTGCAGTGACTGGTTTCACCCAGGCCTTATCATTATAGAGGGCATGCGTATCGCCAGCCACACCATTGACCACGTCGCCAATTCTATACTCCTCTTGCCTTACCGTCGCACCATTACCACGATCCTTTGGTTCAAGCCCTTTCTAATACATACAGACGAGCCCGTAGATACATGTATCTCAGAGTATGCTTCTGTTGATTGGAAGTTGAGCCTAGATTGCTTAGATATGTAGGTTAAGAGGGCCAAGGACCAGGCCCAAGCGCGTCGGGAGCGGGAGGCATAGGGTTGACCTCCGTCGGAGGACACACCTTATGCATGGACTAATGGTAACGTGTGTGCCTTCCGCGGTGAGATCCTCAAGCTACAGTCCTACATGCACTCCTATTTTCAGCTAGCACATCCCAATTAGCTGGAAGACATCCTAGCCCAGGGAGAGGCGGCCTATCAGTCAGTATTTCTGCGACCGGCACAACAGGTTGTTGAGGAGGCTGGCAGCGATGAGGATGAGGGAGGTGACGAGGGAGGTGATGGGGGTGATGGGAGCGAGGGCGATGGTGATGGTGATAGAGATGACCAGGGTGGGTCCGGGTTGGAGCTGGTTTTGGTCGAGGGAGATGATGATTAGGTTGGTGATGGAGGGGTGATAGACACTTGTTTTTCTCTTTTCTTGTATTTGGTGGGTGGGTATAGACATTTTCAAACATTCGGCCTATATATTATTTTATGTTTATGCTTTTATGTTTCCGTTTCCTTTTCTGTTTATTATTAGGATATTGATGTACTCGGCTGCGACCGGTCTAGTTCATTTATTGCCTTTCATTCCATTCTTTTCTTTATTTAGGTCTATATTATTTTATTTCCTGCACTTTTTCCTTTCTTCGTGGTTTTTATATTCCTGAAACTTCTTATATTTACACATTTTACGTTACTATTTATTGGTTATGCTTTCAAATCCATAGTAATTTACATAATGTTATGAATTATTAACTTGTGCAACCTTAATAAAAATAATTACGAAAGCTCAAATCCAACCCCATTGCATTATTCAGGAATCAATAAGGTTCAAGTTTTGGGGACGTTCTGCAAAAATTTCATTGAAATCAACCTAAGTTGCTTAAGTTATAATTTTGTATTCTCTTGTATTCTACATTCTCGATAATTCAATAACAGTTAATTTTGACTTTTTGTTTTGTTACCAAAGCTAATAAAGTTACAGTTGTGATTTAATTCTGGTTTCAGGTTTATAATTTCACACGATCCTTATCGCTTAACCTCGATCCTCGACCCTCATTTTCATCTTAGTGCTATAGACCATCCTTTATCTCCTCCGCATTCACCCGAGAGGTCTTCGAGTCTGTCGAGTCATCATACCGACTCTAGTTCATCGACCGATGATACCTCACCGAGTCCTAGGGTAGCTAAACCTTACGGTCCAGTCGGTCGTCCCGATTGGTACTGCCGTTGTCATCCTCGTGTCCCCCTTCTGAGTTGTTCTGATTCTCCGGACAAGGATGACCACTTTGGCAATGACCCGACAGTTATCGATGGCCCTTATGGCGCCCCAACTACATCCTCTGAGTCTTCTTTTTTATCGAATTCGATCGAGTACTCGATTGATGACGATGAGATCGAGGATGATGAGGTAGTTATCCTGAGTTTTGATGATATTCATTCTGTTGCGCCTATATCGACCATTGTCCCTGCACCCGAGGTTACCTACCCTTATAGGGATTTACATGATTACGTACCGGACGTTGTTCTACAACGTTCGGCTCACCCTGATTGGTCTCCTGAGGACATAGCCTCTATCTTTGTACCTTATGCCGGTCCTGAGGAAGATGAGTTAGATTTGGGACCAGGTATCACTGAGGAGGATGAGGTCGACTTAGTTCCCGAGATCCCTGCGGTTGTGGATATGGATGATGAGATAGGATTGCCGTTCGATCCTGCTGTGCATCCAGAGTGGGAGTTGATTGATTGGTATATCCGAGTTTATGTGCCATCTCCTTCAGATGATTTTCGCGGAGTAGACGTACTGGTCATCTGCACCGAGGCACATATCCATGTCATTGTTATGTTCCCACCTGCATAGGGACATGCGTTGACTAGGTTTGGAGGACTATATGGATTTTTGTTTGTTTTAGAAGTAGTCTTTTATTTTGTTTCATATATTTTCAGTTGTTAATAGTTTTAGTTGTTAAAGGTTTAGTAGTTAAGAATTTGTTTCGAATTCAATTTCATTTTTAGTTCATTATTTCTTTATTTTCATTTCTTTTATTCATTGTACAAAAAAAAATTACAAAAGAAGAAACTTAATTCTAGTAGTAGTAGTAATAAATCAAGTACATTTTCTTATACATTGTTCTTAATATTGTTCAACGTTCCATCCTTTCTTGTTTTAACTAGATTTCTTTGAAACTTGATGTTAAGAGAGTATGTAATTCATTGTCTACTGAAGTTATGAAGGTATGTCTTGAAAGTATAGATCGTTGGAATCATTGTCTTGTATCTTAAACTTGCATATTCACTTTTCAACGGCACAAAGTCATATGGATGCACGTTGATATTGAATTATAATATAACTTGGACTTCTAGAGAGCAATAGTGTGGAGACTAAACCAGGTGAGCTTTAGAGTCTTTCATCTTTGTTGAGGGTTTTAAAAGTATCTTATCGAATCTCTTTGACAAAAGCGCAATAATTCGTTGATTAGTCTTAATATTTCTTTATTTTGATTGAAAGTCGAGTTAGTATTGTAATTACCATGTTTAAAAAAAATTGAAATTTAATTCCCTTAATATGGTAACATTGAAGAATTATGTGACTCTAGGAAATGATTAGGCCATCTGTTTATATAAACCCTTTTTGGCCTTGACCTACCCAATAAAATATTTTTATATCCTTTGTTAGCCCTTTGAGCCGTTGAATAAGCTTTTTCTTTGTACACCTATTATCCAACCCACTCCGATATAGAGTTCGCCGATATAAAAAAATTGCCTAACCCAAGTCTAAGAGTAGTTTAAGGATGGTTTTTCAAAAAGAAAATGGGCTAATAAGCGATTAATAGAGTATTGGGAAGAAAAATAAAAAAAAGAAGAGGAAAAAAAAAGTTATATAAAGAAGAAGTAGATGCCGAAAAAAGGATTTAAGAAAGAATAGATGTAAAAAAAAAAGAATAAAAAACACGAAGTAGTAGAAGAAAAATAAATAAATAGTCGTTGTAGTAAAAGCCCTTGTGTTACGCGTACGACCATTGCTATTTACTTACGGACTTGTTGAATCCTTTTACCCTTCTTTTCTTACCTACAACACCTTGACCGACATTGTAATCTTTGTAAAGTCCTATTTGATCCTAGGAAAGCATGATCTGAATATGAAACCGATAGAAGAAGGGAATAAAAGCAAGGTAGCAATGATATTTACTTGACGATCGATATCTATTTGTGAGACTATTTTCTATCGTGTCATACGTTGTTCTATGTCAAATACTAGATCTTTTTGCTTTCCATATAATTATCTACCTTGCATATATTCGAGTGATTACATATGTTTTTGAGAGATTTTACTTTAGAGTGTAATCAACAACGTGAGATTTGTAGTCAAAGCATCGCTAGTTAGTTATCCGAGTTATATTCCAAATTCATAATCATCATGTATCCACTTGATTACCATTCACACACATGCGGGTCTTCGATATATTCTATTGATTTTCTCGATATATGTTTTCGGATTATTGCCATGATTTAGGTGGGCGTATGACTATATTACTCTCGATGATTTAAAGTTTTAATTTGAGATTCGATTTTATCAAGGAAAGATGTCAATGTTGGAAATATTAAAATTTTTAAATACAATTTTTCTTTTTAAAAGTTGATAAAGATGGTTGTGGGTGACTTGTTGACGAGAACCCTCACGAGACTTCACTCGTCCAACTAGAGACACCTAGAGGTTTAAAAGGCTTTTTGCACATGCTAAGTGCAATCGCAATCCATGCGAAAATGGAGTAGGAGTTTTTATTGCTATTAGTAGTTTTATTTTTCTATTCTTTTTGCTCAACGACTAGCAAAATGTAGGTTTGGGGGTGTAATCGGAAGAGAACAAGTCCTGATTACACGCCTTAATTCACGTTTGTTAGGACTTTTTATCCTATTTTTGTGTACTTTTACTTTATTTTCATTTTCTGTCAGGATTTAGAAGAAAGCAAGAGTTCCAATCTTAATAAGGAGAAAAAGTAGAAAGAAAGAACAAGAAAAAGCCACCTCACGCGAGCGGCCACTCGCGCGACAATCTGCAACATTGCTTGCGCGACTTCCCAAAAACGCGCTCGCGCGGCCCACTAGCGCGATCCATACAAAAAGTGAAAACGCGTATTTTTGAGTGCTAAAGACCCCTACTCGAACGAAATTGCCTAATTACGTCCAGAAAGGAAAATATAGCAGTTTTAGTCAGAATAGGTTTTCCAAATCTCTCCTAAACCCTCTATAACTATATATAGATCAATCAAAAGCGATTGGGGGGGTTACATATCTTTACACCCATTATTGGACATCAACTTTGGAGGCAAGGAGAAGAAGAAGATCTAGTTTGAAGGTTTCTGATGGCTACAATCAACTTCATCTCAATGTTTTCTTCAATTATGCATAAGTAAACCACTCTTCTAGGGTTTTAATGAAACCCTAGCTTTGTAAAATGGGATTTCTTCACTTTCTTACTTTAGGATTTTATGTATTGGATAGTAATTGTGTGTTTGATGATTATTTATATATAATCAATTTTTAATGATGATAATCAAGAGTACTTTGGATCTATTCTTGTCTTAGATTTTTCCTTATGCTTATTGAACCCAATATTCCTTGATTTCTGTGATTGATAAGAACATTTACATACAATAGTGCTTATGTGATTGGGATGTTTACATCTTTTATAATTCATGCTTAGAAAAGATGAGTTATGCTACACCCTAGTTATAGGTAAATCATTCATGTGAACTGAAGATGAGTTATGCTTAGATTGAATTAGCGATATCCTCTTGTTGATACTATTGGGCTTGTAGCTACGATAGTTCTTGACTATCCAATCATAAAACTTAAAGTAGAAAGTTTAGACCCCCGATGCATAGTTAGTGGTGGATTTGTAATCCTAGATCTCATCCACTCATATTAAAATAACTTTCAATCTTGCAATCGTTTACTTAGTTTAATTTTAGAATATTACTCCCATAGTTTTATAGTTTAATTTCATAGTTTAGTTAATAGTAGGAATTAAATCAACAGCCAATCAAACTTATGTTTTCAATAACTAAATAGATTTAGATTTTTCTAATTAAAGGATAAAAATAACCAATCCATGTGGGGTTCGACCTTAACTTCCACGCTGCAAATCTTTTAAAGTAAAGCATACTTTTTATCTTGATTCTGACAAGATCAGTCACTATTTGTGATAGTAACAGACAGTGACATTAGCTACATACAACGTGTCGCTGTCTTAATTTTTTTTTTTTTTTCATTTTTCATATTCACTATGAATCTTGTTTGATATGCCTTTTCTCCTAAATTACAAATATATAAATTTTATTCAAAATGGAGTTGTAATTTAAAAGTTTTAACATTTTAAAGTTTGGAAAACAAATATAAAAATTATTTTGAAATACGTGCTGAGGTAGCAAAATAGCATGTTATACGTGTGTGAAATGAGGGTAAGCTTATCAATTACCTTAAATCTGTTTAAAATTGGACTAAAAGCCAAACAATTCAAAAATTTATGTCCTTGTCATTTAAACCAACTAACATGAACTTATCTCCTATTAGAGTCCCTAGTGAGGACTTTTAATTAATTCTCCCTTATTTTTAATACAAATTTTTTATTATTTATATGATATGTCAATGTGTTGATATATCAAATCGTAGCAGGCCTCCTTTATAATTTCGACCTTGGATCTCAACTTATATCTGTTAGGGATATATACTAAAAGTCATGCTTTATGTAGTCAATTTATTATTCATTTAATAAATCAGTTATTCCACTTTTTATAAGAATTTGTGTGCGCAATGATTGCATTATATTATTTATTTAATATTGTGTATGTGTGTCTCTTATTCTACATAATAGTTGGTTTGGTGTATAGAGTTCGGTTTATACACGGAAGACCAGACCATCGGATCTTGTAGAATATAAGATCATTGGCCAATGCAGTGGGACCCAGGATTAAACATATGTTTACAATCTTAGATAAAATTGGACACACCATCAGTAGGACTACAGCATGGTGGTGTAGTAGGTTTATCTTGACTACGGGAAACGTACAATTTCAACTCACTATGCTGGTACACTTTGGGCTCATTTGTTTGGCGGATAACTAAGAGGGATTGGCCTGTTTTAATCCAATCCAGGTCAGTATTGCGTTCGTTTGGACCTTGTTGGTATAAGTTAACTCAAGGTATTATTGTGTGTGGTAAAAAACAATGCTACTTAGGAGGGATTAACTAATACCTAGGGGGGGGAGGTATTAAAAACACGGGGATAAGGTTAAGTGGGATTGTAAATGCTAAATGACAAGTCTGCCCTTTTGTATTTAAACCACTCAACTCTCACATGCTCACAAATCACCAGAAAAACAAAGCCAAGGAGAACGAGAGCGCACAGAGACGATTCAGGCAATCAGGAGACTTGGAGCGTCATCACCGTAATCCAACTGTCGCCGTCATTGAGCTTCATCTTCGTCGCTGATCTGAGGTCTATGGACAGTTTTCTTCTTAGATCTACATGTTTTTTTTAGTTTGAATCATCAAAAATCTCAAATCTACTCGTTAGATCTACAAGTTTTTTGTAGTGTTCCCCACTTCTTAGATCAACATGTTTCTAGTTCTTCTTCTTAGATCTACTTGTTTTAGATCTCCTTTTTTCTGACAAAATAATGTATAATCCTAGGTGTGAAGATCTCTCTGGTTCACTTGCTAGATCTCTGGTTAATTGGATTTGTTCAAAGTGTATTTTTTATTCTCTTATTAGTTGATTTTTCTTCACACATTTTCCAAGACATTGAATGGTAAAAATTTGGGTCATGGTTTGTAAATCGTACTAGATCAACTTTTTATTTTTTGATTTGTTATTGCACCATTGATGTATGTATTCATTCATGTGCATATATATATATATATATGTGTGTGTGTGTGTGAGTATGTATATTTATAACTAAGATAAGATATGAATCTTCTAACCATCAGATTGAACTAAGACTATTTTTTTTAGAACTGAGATATTAATTTGTTTGAAGTGAGCAATTTATTTTTTATGAACTGAGATGTTTATATTTTTCTGTATTCATTCAGTACACACACACTATTTCATTGGATGATGAAATTTGTTGCATTGTAGAAATGGCTTTCAGAAATTGGAAAAGATTAAGGACTCAGTCACTCAAACAGGCAGAGTAGGCACTATGCTGAAAAATATAGTCAACTTGGCATCCATACAGTTATATTAAATTGGGGCATTACAAAATTGATAAGAAAGAGCAGCAATTAATGGTGTTTTAAAAAAAATGCATTTCTTCATTTTCTTTTCTTTGAGTCATATGGTGAATTGACTATGATGGAAGAACAATATAAGTTTTCATAAATATTTTGAAGTGCTTTATATCTTTTTGTTAGGTCGCTGCTGAATCTTTGGCTTCAAATGTAAGAGTTGCTCATTTGTTCCATGGGTAGCCCCATGATGAGTAAAATTCTTTTTCTGCTGAGCAAAGAAAAAAAAAAGATAGAAAGGGACCAACAAATGGCAGAGGGGCCAACAAATTTAGTCGATGCATTGGAGCAAGAAGACATGGCTGCTGATATTGGAGTTTTGTGCTTTATATTGGAATGCATATGCTTGATGTGATCTGCTGAGAGTATGTATGAGTGTCATGGGCTTCTTTGCCTTGATGGAAAATGTTGATTTTATTCTAATGACAGTGTTATTATATATTTTGTAGTTAATGTTATGAAAATTGTAAAGATATTTAGGTATATTCATGGCAATTTAGTAATTTTTTTTAACAAAATGGGCATTTATGAAAAGTTACAGATTTATCTAGGTTATACCATAGTCATTCAAATACAGTATTGGACTATTTTAATTTTATCCCCAGTATAATCGAGTATGCACCAAACACAGTATAAAAATAATACTGCACTATTTTTATCTTGTGGTTAGTTATCCTAGGATAACTAACTACACTTAATACAATCCCCTTTATCCGGTAAACAAACGAGGCCTTTGTGTATTAAACGGGACTGATTTGGGGTAATTATCTTTGTACTTTCTTATAAGATAACTAATACTTCATAGTTATTTTGACTGCTTATGCTCTAAATCTTAAGTTAATTTATAGACACGTACATTTTATATTTACACTTTGATCCCTAAAAGGGTGAGATCCTTAAATTGGTTAATATCTCATTAGATTGGGTGACAATATTAATTGTGTGGTGGATATTAATTAATGATGGAATCCATATCTCAATTTTGGAATTGATGATATCCCCTTGAGTAAGCTTATAAGTTTTGATTATGTCAAACCCTGCATGTGGAATTTTTATTCGACATATTTGATAAGTTAAGCAGAGGATCTCAAGGAAATATTTAGAAATTAGTTAACTTTGATTGTCAGTAATATATTTAATTAATGAATGTATATATATATATATGTAATCTTGACGTGGGGAGACAATAAGTATATAATAACATGGAGCTCGAAATATATTTTTGAGATAAGGGTAGGAGTGCAATTCTAATTCTTAGTGGTACGGATTATAGTTTATGGAAATAGGAATCTGATTCATTTCAAATTAGGATTTCCTAATTCGACAAGGAAGCCTATTCCTTATTGACTTCTTATGGTCCCTATCGTAGCCTATATATATATATATATGCTGCTTTGGCTCTCATCTCAGTTTGCTTTTTTCCATCAAGAGTATTATAACTCAGGATAGAAAAGAGAGCGTAAAAATGAGAGAGCAAAAAATAAAAAGGATTTCAAAAAGAGCCCCCACTCAGTTTGAGATTCTAGCTGCTGAGGAGTACGGTAGAAGATCGTGAGCTATTATTAAGTCTGTGTTCTCGATTCGTCTAGTATAGCAATCCATTTTTGTAGTTCAAGGCAACTCTAGTTCCGCCCATGTAGGGTTATTATATCTTCCACGTAATTTTTTGCAGTACCAATTTATACGCGTTGTCAACGGATTCTGGGAACGTAGTTTCCTAACAGTGGTAGCAGAGCAACGTTGATTCTGCGCATGGGTTGTAAGCAACCATGTTGTCCAGTAATACAGATCTTATGCATGCAGTGATGGATGGATAGAATATAGAATTGAGCTAACCCTTTTTTGCAGCGTTCTTATTCCACTATTATGGTCACTGGTTTTGTGTGATTGGATCCCACAATAGGTTTATTCATGGTTAATATTACTATTTTGATATAGTGTGCGAACTCATTTATCGAGGCATAGGATTTGTATATATTGGATCCCATGCTCGATTGATGCGTGGTTAATTTACTGCAAAGGAATAGATTGTGAACTCCTTCATGGAGGCATAGGGTTTATGTATTATATCTCAATTAAATCCGTGAAGATGGTTCATGAAAGCAATTTTACAAGTAGTTTCAAAAAGTAATCTGGAAGCAGTTTTAGAAGGCTATTACATAAAATAGTTCAGCTGACCGAGTAGCTCGACCCCCATGCATAGTGGCGACATAAAGCTAATCGGGTTTAATGAAGATTTCTTCACAAGAGTTGCTGCTCGACTATAATAGTGAGATTCTTCTTTCATTGTGGTTTCCTCATTTATGTCTGATTTTATGATTATTGTTGTTTCATGTTTAATGAATGTGACAACATGGATAATTATTCCTAGACCTATTACAGATGTCTAGCTACATGTTTAATTTATATTAATTTAAAATGATAGACAAATACATATGCATTTAGAAATAAAACTAATTCTATATTTTAAAAACACAAGTACTTATTTTCTAAAATTATGAGAGTAGAATAATTTTATTATCTACACATATAGGTTTGACAAATAAGGACGAATTAATCCATGTCAAGCATTCCATTATTTTTTATTAATTAAATTAAAAGATTTCTAAAAAATTATAAGCCTCAAGATCTTTTTAAAATTCTAAGTGGCAGAGGGAATTTCTTAAGTATAAATCTCATGGTCTCCATCACCGGTTTGTAGATGATATGATTAATTTTATTTGATGGCTCTAGTGTCATCCTCCCCATCGGATGAAATTATCATGGAATTATCGACACAAATTTCTTTAAAAAAATGTTTTGAGTAATTGTTAGTGTGGACCACCTCTCCATTAGAGGTGTTCCTCACGGAACTCTTGACCTGGAATTAAGTGATGGTATATATACACTTAGCTATAAATAACAATATCCTCTCCATCTGAGTTACTGCTATTATTTATAGGACTAAAGCAAGTCAGCAGTTTAATTTTACTAGGCGAAGTATATTGCCTAGATAGTAAAATTAAAAGGCAACTGCCTATCTCAACAAATCATGGATAGTATATGACTTCCCATTGAGTCATACTATTCGTGGTGGATCAGGTTGCTGGCGGATTCCTTTTAAATATGGTCGAGGGAACCAATATTTTCAACTCAAATTCATACTAATTTTTTTTGTTCAAACGTAATTATTTATATATGTGATTCTCAGGCTTTTAAATGGATTCTTTCAATCCACTCGTTGTTATACTTAAAGAAAACAAACTTACCGGACCAAACTATATAGACTGAAAAAGGAATTTGGATATTGTGTTAATTGCTGAAGAGCACAAGTATGTGCTTACTCAAGACTGTACTGAGCAACCTAGTGAGGGGGCAACCACTGAGAAAACTCAGGCTCACAAGTAATGGGTTAAGGCTGATGAGATGGCGCGATGTTATATTTTAGCATCCATGTCGAATGTTCTGAACGTCAGTCAATGGCGAATGCCTATGACATGATGGAGAGCCTCCGAGAGATGTTCGGGGATCAAAGTTGTACTGCTAGGCAGGTTTCCATGAAAGGCTTGATGAACAACCATGGTTAAGGGAACACTTGTTAGGGATAATGTTCTTAAGATAATTTCTCTTCTTAATGGACTAGAGATCCTTGGAGATGAAATTGACGGGGAAATCCAGGTCGATAATGTACTCTAGTAAATACCAAAGTCTTTTAAGCAATTTTGCCTTAATTACAACATGAATAAATTTAAGTACACTTTGGCGGAGCTACTTAAAGAACTCTAGGTAGTTGAGAGTCTCAACAGAAAGTCAGGGAATGCTCTTGTGTTTAAGAAAGGTTCTACTTCAAAGCCGAAAGGCAAGAAGAAGATGAAAAAAGCTCAAAAGTAGGCCGCAGGTCCTCTGCGAATCCAAAGGCCACAAGGGCAACCAGAAAAGCCTACAGGCAAATGCTTTATTTGCAAGCAGTCAGGACACTAGAAAAAGCAATGTCCGATTTATCTCGCCAAACATAACAATGTAGTTGAATCTCATTTACTAGTTGTTGAATTGTGTTTAGCGGTCTGATCTACTGGTACCTGGTGTGTGGATACGGGAGCCACTGATCATGTATGCAATTTGTAGGGGTTCCAGAGAACCAGATAGCTCAGTGATAGAGAGATTTATCTAGATATGGAAAATGCTACAAGAGTAGCAGCAATTGCATTAGGAGATCTATATCTTAGTTTTGGTAGAGATAGGTTTTTAATATTAAGAAATTGCCTTTTTGTACCTTCTATTAGAATGTCACACACTGGAGCTGCAAAAATAGAGAAAAATAAATTTCCTTTTTGGGTCCATAGGGAATGACGGGTGAAATTCACTAATTATCCATACCACACGGTACCAGTCAACTAATGAATAAGAACAACATAATCAAACTGAATATAATAATAGTTGTATCTATTACAAATATCAGAGTGGTCCTCGGGAATCTAACAGGTCTGGAGATAGCATATGCCCAAGAACCCGTTACAAAAGTTCAGAAGGAATAATATAAATATAAACTATATATAACTTCTTCATCTTTAGCTAGCGTAAGGGTAGTCGTCAGTGTAGTAATCTTCCCCGGGATAATCGTCACTAGTGGGGCCACCCTCAGCATTATCCCCTTTTGGGTAATAGCCATCGTCGTACGCATCATCACATGCATTAAGAGGAGCAGGGTAATCTGGAATGGGAATGTCAAGGCATTAGCTTGTTAGGGATATATACTAAAAGTCATGCTTTATGCAGTTGATTTATTATACATTCAATAAAATCAGTTATTCTATTTTTATGAGAATCTGTGTGGGCAATGTTTGTATTATATCATTTATTTAGTTTTATGCATGTGTGTCTCTCATTCTACATAGTAGGTGGTTTGGTGTGTAAAGTTTGGCTTACACACGAAAGATCAGACCATTAGATATTGTAGAATGTAAGATTTTGGTTAACAATCTTAGATTGGATTGGACACACCATCGGTAGGACTACAGTATGGTGTTGTAGGTTTTTCTTGATTACGGGAAACGGTGTAGTTTCAACTCACTATGCTGGTACACTTTGTGTATTAAACGGGACCAACTTGGGGTAATTATCTTTATACTGACTTATAAAATAATTAATACCTCATGGCTATTATGAGTGCTTATGCTCTAAATCCTAAGTTAATTTGTAGACACGTGCATTTAATATTTACACTTTGATCCCTAAAAGGGTGAAATTCTTAAATGGGTCAATATCTCATTGGATTGGGTGACAATATAGATTGTGTGGTGGATATAAATTAATGATGGAATCTATGTCTCAATTTGGGATTGATGATATCCCCTTGAGAAAGCTTATAAGTTTTGATTATGTCAAACCCTACAGGTGGATTTTGTATCTGACATATCAGATAAGTTATGCAGAGAATCTCAAGAAATTGTGAGATTAATTAAATATGATGGTCAGTAATTATATTTAATTAATGGATATCTGTAATCTTAACGTGGGGAGATAATAAGCATTTAATAACATAGAGCTCAAGATATATTTTTGAGATAAGGGTAGGAGTGCAATTATAATTCTTTAGTGGTTTGAATTAAAATTTACGGAAATAGAAATCTGATTCAGTTCGAATTGGGGTTTTCAAATTTCAGAATGAAGCCTATTCCTTATTGACTTCTTATGGTCCCTATCGTAGCCTCTATGTATGTTGCTTGGGCTCTCCTCTTAATTTGCGTTTTCCCATCAAGAGTATTATAACTCAGAATAGAAAAGAGAGCGTAAAAGAGGGAGAGCAGAAAATAGAAAGGATTTTGATAGAGCCCACACTCAGTTCGATATTCTGGCAATAGAGGAATGAGAAAGAAGATCGTGCGCTATTATCGAGCCTGTGTTCTTGATTCATCTATTACAGCAATCCGTTTTTCAATTCAAGGTAACCCTAGTTCCGCCCTTGTAGGGTTATTGTAGCTTTCACGTAAATTTTTGTAGTACCAAATTATACGCGCTGTCAACGGATTCTGGGAATGCAGTTTTCCTAAAATAACGGTCGTCAGCTTATTGAGAGTTGAGTGAATAGAAACTCACAAGGCACCAATGATATAACGTAATAAAAAGTTATGGAAGTGTCTAAGATATAGTGTTACAATCGCATCTTTTTCTTTATTCCAATGTCGTTTACTTAACCCTTATCGTCTTGTTAATAATAAACTCAGCACATACTGACCCTTGGAACAGACTTGAATATAAACTCCTGGATACACCAATGCTCTGTCTACCGCGTCACCGTAAGTCATACATATCTTCTACCGCATAACACCGCAAGTCATAGAGGTCATCTACCGCGTACACTGCAAGTGATAGATAATACGTCAGTCCATCCCCCGCTTTTAAGGACATATACACAATCCACCGCATGTCAGGGATTTAACGCTTCAAGCATCGACACATCAATTCTATTACCACGACTTATCGTCAGCTACGTATTCTCAACCATTGTAGGTCATAGACATATTCATTTGTCTACCGCGTTTGAGAATACCTAT
This sequence comes from Hydrangea macrophylla, assembly GCA_033977485.1. NCBI lineage: Eukaryota > Viridiplantae > Streptophyta > Magnoliopsida > Cornales > Hydrangeaceae > Hydrangea > Hydrangea macrophylla. Next base: position 64,833,513 of record CM066988.1, read on the forward strand.
TTACCCAACCGCCGCATATCATAGACACATTCGTTTGTCTACCGTGTTTGGAAAACAGCTCCTCTAGTATTCATCCCAGAACTTAGCAAACCTACCTATCATTATACCACTAACAATTACATGACAGCCCCATTGTGGCCTAACTACTCTGATTAAAATGAGCGGATATCAAACTCATATATGAACCGCATGGTAGCTAACGTCCTCACGTTAATCTATTATTCTTAATCATACTTATCTTTGTTGTCACATTTATCCCTGATCAACCCATAATCGCATACTGGAAGTCCGAATTGAGAATCGGACAATCGAACCCTTTATATAACAAACAAGAGGAACTAACCATGTTCTGCCATTGACAATTGATTCGGACAAGGGTCCAATTGATTGAAACAAAAACTATAACAATCGATTTAGGAAAATGATAATCGATTGGATCCAAAACCAAGATAATCGATTGCTAACTTTAGCAATCAATTGGGTTACAATTAATGTCAGTCGATTGGAAATATATCCAATCGATTGGGCCTCAATTGATGCCAATCGATTGGAAAAAGTCCAATCGATTGGTACCTCATCTTCTCTGGCAGATTCGTAAAATAGAATATATATATATATATATAAACGTCTTAAGGGCGTATTTAATACATCTAAATAGCCCCAAAACTTGTAAAAATAGTATATTAAAGGGACGAAGTGAGTAAAGACTCACCTAGGGTGTGTTTAGTTGGTGTGTGAGCTTGAAAAGCTTAAAGCTTTCTCTCTTCTCCTCTTTCCTTCTCTACCTTCTCCTTCATTCTTTGTCCAGAGTTGTGTATGTGTGTGTGTGTGTGTGTGTGTGTGTGTGTTTGTGTGGATGTATATGTGTATGGATGTATGTGTGTGTGTATATAATATATATACTCTCCCTCTCTCAAGACTGAACCAAACAGACCCAAGGCAAGAAAATGAGTCTATATATATATAGAAAACGAGAGTGTCATGTGTCAACCCATGAAGCAAAGTTGAAAACTTATCTCTGCAGGCCAATCGATTAGAAGCAGAAGCAATCAATTGGTTACAAATATTTTATGGCAATCGATTATAAGTCAAAAGCAATAGATTGGTATATGCCACGTAATGAATTTAGGTTGGTAGGATGACAATCGATTAGGAAATATGGCAATCGATTGGTATGCAAAAAGTAGCCATCGATTGGAACACAAGGGCAATCGATTGGTAACCAAAATTTACCAAATGAAGAGTAAGGGTCATACAGGTATAAATACAAAGTCTTATTTATTAATACACTCCAAAAATACAGGGTATTGCATCATCCACCATTCATTAAAAGATTTCATCCTCGAAATCAAAAGTAAACATATTTAAAACAAAAATGGAAACTTCTCTCTCATCTCTGACTCTAGCTCCCACGAACCTTCTCCTTCATCATGATGCTTCCACTGGATCTTTACTAACAGAATCTACTTATTTCTGAGCTACTTGATTCCATGATCTAGGATCTACACTGGTCCTTCATTGAGCATAACATTGTCATTGACTTCAATATCTTCGAAGTTGATCTCATGTGTCAGGTTATGAGCATAATTCCTCAACATGCTGATATGGAATACGCTGTGCACTCTTGACATCTTTGGCGGTAACGCAAGTCGATAAGCAACCTTCCCAACATATTCTAGAATCTCGAACGGTCCGATAAATTGCAGTGATCACTTGCTTCTCTTCTGACCAAAATGAATAATCCCTGGAATAGGTGAAACCTTGAGCAGCACGTGGTTTCCTACTCCAAGTCTTTGCGTCGCTTGTCAGCATAACTTTTGTGTCGGGTTTGAGCTGTCCTTATCCTTTCATGTACAACTAGAATCTTCTCGCTGGTCTCTCGTATCATTTCTTGTCCAAGAACGAGTATCTCCAATTTCGGCACAACATAGCGGCGATCGACATGGTCTTCTTCCGTGCAAAGCTTCAAACGACGCCATCCCTATACTCGTATAGTAGCTATTGTTGTAGGCAAACTTGATCAATGGTAGGTGTGTCTCCCAAGAACTCTCAAAATCTATAATGCAAGCGTGTAGCACGTCCTCCATCACTTGATTGACTCATTCTGTCTGCCCGTCAGTTTGCGGATGAAAGGTAGAACTCAAGTTCAATTTCCCATAGCTGCTTGAAGACTCTTCTAGAATTTTAAAGTAAAGCACGAATCTTGATCTGACACGATAGAAACAGGTACACCATATAACCATACAATATGCTATAGATACATTAGACTTAAACGTTCCACTTGATACGTCATGCTGTAGGCGATAAAATGTACAGTCTTTATAAGTCGATCCACAATTAGCCAAATGCCACGCCCTGACGTAGCATAAATATGGAAAGCGTTTAATTTCCTTCATAGACCCATAGGTCGTAACAGTTTGAAGGATCGATTTTGCCCCAAACGTCGAACAGTAATACAATAATCAGAGCAGAGCAATCAAAGCTTATAAAATTTTTCTAACTTATTACATATTACAATACGGGGTCAACTAAGGCACAAGCCGCCTTAAAACAAAACAATATCTATCATCTATTCCAGTCATCCTTAGTACAGAATTAGTTAATCTTAAAACATATAAAAGTAAACTCGCTTTCCAGCACGGATTCTCAGTTTGCATAGTCATAAGGCCCAGCATAGTCATAACCTGAAAAGACTGAACACGAATGTCCAGGGCGCATCGACGCCGTCAGCTTCAAGAAGCTGGTGAGTATTAAAAGCATAACTTTGAATGTAACACATACTCATTTACCATTTTCCAATTCCCATTTAATTCAACAAGTTCATTTCTAGAAACCAACCACAATATCATTTGAAAACTATAATTCACATATATGTGACGGTGTATAAACAACAATGCACCATCTCATCTTACCGACTCTTTTCTCTCGACCAACACAACAACCCACTATCTCACACCAATATCTTTGAAATACTCCGATAGCCACACTTTAGCACAGGGGTGCCAGGGAATGTCCAGTTTGCCTCACACTTTAGCACGGGGTGCCAAGGAATGTCCAATGCCTCACACTTTAGTACCTAATCCGCCTCGCAAATGCATCACACAGTATCCAGACTCGGGTACTAGGGAGTGTTCGTAGGCCACACTTTAGCACTTCCATGGGTGCCAGGGAATGTCCAAATTCAGCTTCACATACTTTGACGCTACCATGGTCGTCAGGGAGTGTCCAGTTTTGCCACCGTCGCATTTCAAAGACACTCTCGCGGCCATCTCAACCACAACACACTTTGGTACTCACATACCAGGGAGTGTCCACAACACAATCTTAACCATACTCTCTTTACCACACTGACCATTACTCTTTTCCACACTAACCAACATTCACACTCACCATGCATATACAACTGACTCCACATGGATGTCATGAAACTTTAAACATGAGGTAAATCACTGAATTATATAAACGGCGTACGTACGGGGATTGATAAGTTGTATACATCGTTTTAATCGTCTAAACATAACCAAATAGGACTCTGTTTGAGTAAATTTCCCAAACAGAGCTTTAAAAGTCCATGAAACATCACCCAAATAGTTCCTTAACATAAAACAAGCAAAAAATAGAAACTGTCCAAAAGTCGCGCGCGCGGGCCACTCGTGCGGGCCTCTCGCCCAATTTTCCTTTTCTTTTATAATACTTTTCCAACAGCCAGAATACAGGGAGACTGCGCGTGCGGATCGCTCGCGCGATATGCCCAATTTTACTTTTTCTTTTACAAAACTTTTCTGCCTGCCTGAGAACACAAACCTCGCGCGTCCGGGCCGCTCGCTCGAGGGTCCGCTCGCGCGAACCTCGCTCGCATGATCGTGCGCGCGAGTTCATTCAGAAGCTTCACCTTCTTTCCCAGAATTCCCCTGTTTCAATTCTAAGGGGTCTATTTGACCCATTTTTAATTCTGTAAGTTAATAAGACATGTAATATATGGATTTCTCCAATTTTTCGCAAGGACTACGAATCTACAATCAATTTTACATGAATCAATCCGTAGCTCACGAATTTTATGAAAAACTGAAAGATGTCAAAACTTGATTTCTTATATGCTTTCTCAATTGAGTAAATTAAGCCTTAATACTTTAAACATATCATCTATGATGTACAATCTTTCATAATCATCTCTAAAAATGGATTTTGGTTAAGTTTGAAAAATCCATGTTTCTAAGCTTTGAAGTTCAAACGTAAAATCATCAATGGAGATTTTCAAATTAAGCTATATAAACAACAACCAAGATATGAATTGCATTCATAGTGAGTTCGAAATACTCACTGAAATTATAAGTGAAGAGTTGGTTGAGAAAGAAATGGCAAGCTAAGAATATTCAAACCCAAGCTTTGGCTATGGGGATTGAGTTCTCTCTCTAGAATTATGTGTAACAGCAAGTCTTCTTCTAAAACTCTCTGAACGGAAGTTATAAAATGTGAGTTGTGAGAGATAAGGTGTAAGTAGTGTAGTATATATAGAGGATACAAAACTTGGGGGCCAAGTGTATTCCAATTCACTCAACAATTTCATTTTGTTTTTCAATTTACCAAGGTTGTAGGATATACACACATAGATACATACGAATACACACTCTCCAGGCTGGAATGGTCAAGTGTAGGCTAATAGGGGCTAAGCCTAGTTGTTTGGGCAATGGAGCTTAAGGGCATAATCAAACACACCATAGGAAGCACAACCAAACAATGCCCTAACAAGTGGGCTAAACAATCTCTTATGATGTTTGGCAAATTAGCTTATGGCATAAAGTTAGCACATGATTCAAAAGCATACCCAAACAAAGCCCATCTAATGATTACTAGCATTAAATGAAAAAGCATATGTCACCTCTTGATTGGTAGAGAATCCCATATAGTGGGAGTTTAACGTGGAGCGGACAGTTTCGCACATAAACTGGTATTTTCGTGGCGCGGTGTTCACCACAAAAATACTGAAAATTCATTTTAACGTAGGGAGTGATTTTCAGGTTTCATAAAAATACTGTTTGAGTTAAAAGAAAATATTTCCACCGTTTTGAAATGCAGATTTTAAATTCAACACAGGTATCACTAAAATTTGTAAAATTATAGTTTGACCCCAAAAGAATTTTAATTATGAAATGGCGCCAATAATAAGATTTAACACAGGGGAAATGAAATTAAATAAAAGCAGTTAATACAATTTTAAATTTTAAATATGGCAAATGCAATTACAATTTATGTGAAAATGCAGGTTGTTACACCCTTCCTCCCTTAAACAGGATTTCGTCCCCGAAATCAAGACTAACTAGTACTCCTGAAACAACTCCGGGTACTTCTTCCTCATATCAGCTTTAACTTCCCACGAGGCTTCATTCTCGTCATGGTGATTCCACTGAACCTTCACCAACGGAATGTCCTTATTCCTCAGCTTCTTGATACTCTGATCCAGAATTTTCACAGGCCTCTCCTTGTAAGAAACGTTATGACTTGTCTCAATATCATCATAACTAACCACATGCGAGGGGTCTCGTATGTACTTTCTCAGCATACTCACATGAAATACATTGTGAACCCCAGACATCTTCAGTGGTAGCGCCAGTCGATATGCCACTTTCCCGACAAGTTCCAAAATCTCGAACGGTCAGATGAAACGCAGAGCTAATTTCCCTCTCTTGAGACCAAAACGTACCACTCCTCGGGTTGGTGAAATCTTAAGAAGCACGTGATCTCCAACACTGAATTCCAAATCTTTCCGGCGTCGATCAGTATAACTCTTATACCTGCTTTGAGCGGTTCTCATCCTTTCCTTGACTAAGGAAATCCTTTCTTAGCTCACCACAATCTGGCACACAAAATCTTTCTCTGCACCGATATCCTCCATCGATTCCCACTTTCCATTCCGTCGGGTCTTTCTCTGACATCTTAACAAACCATGTCTGAAACTTCTCATCTTCTTTCTGAGCTCCAATAATGCGGTCGATAAGAACAGGCTGTATGATAAGACATCAAAAAAGTTATCCTTCTCTTTCCTCAGCACTCTGTACGTCAAATTTCGCCAATGTTTCCAATGCTCGCCATTCTCTAACCATTAAGGAGGCGATCGTCTCACGAGTCTGCCGACTCAGAGCATTAGCGACCACATTAGCTTTACCAGGGTGGTACTCTAACGTGAATTCGTAATCTTTGATCAGCTCCATCCATCTGCGTTACCTCAGGTTCAACTCTTTCTGTGTTAACAAGTATTTCAGACTCTTGTGATCGTCGATCAGCATAACTCTTATACCTACTTTGAGCGGTTCTCATCCTTTCCTTCAGCAAGGAAATCATTTCTTAGCTCACCACAATCTGGCACATATAATCTATCTCTGTACCGATATCCTCCATCGATTCCCACTTTCCATTCCGTCGGGTCTTTCTCTGACATCTTAACGAACCATGTCTGAAACTTCTCATCTTCTTTCTGAGCTCCAATAATGTGGTCGATAAGAACAGGCTATAGGATAAGACATCAAAAAAGTTGTCCTTCTCTTTCCTCAGCACTCTGTACGTCAAATTCCGCCAATGTTTCTAATGCTCGCCATTCTCTAACCATTAAGGAGGCGATCGTCTCACGAGTCTGCCGACTCAGAGCATTAGCGACCACATTAGCTTTACTAGGGTGGTACTCTAACGTGAAGTCGTAATCTTTGATCAGCTCTATCCATCTGCGTTGCCTCATGTTCAACTCTTTCTGTGTGAACAAGTATTTCAGACTCTTGTGATCGGAGAATAAATCAAACTTTTCACCGTAGAGATAGTGTCTCCAAATCTTGAGTGCAAATACCACTGCTGCCAATTCCAAATCATGAATAGGATAGCTCAACTCGTTCGACTTCAGCTGTCTGGATCCATAAGCAATAACTCTGCCATCTTGCATAAGTACACACCCTAGTCCTTGATATGACGCGTCACTGAAGATAGTGAATTTTTCATCAGGCTTGGGTATAGCTAGTACTGGTGCAGTATTGACTCTCTCTTTTAATTCTAGAAAGGCACGCGCATGCTTCTCCGTCTAGTCGAACTTCAAATTCTTCTTTGTCAACCCAGTCAATGGTGTAGCTATCTTGGAGAATCACTCAACAAATCTCCGGTAATAGCCTGCGAGTCCAAGGAAACTCCGAACCTTTGTAGGGTTGCTCGGTCTAACCCAGTTTGACACTGCATCCGTCTTGGACGAATCCACAGAAATTTCTTGAGATGACACCTTATGTCCCAAAAATTTAACTTATTGCAACCAGAACTCACACTTACTGAACTTGGCATACAAGGGGTGGTCCTTAAGTGTCTGCATCGCAATCCGTAGATGTTGTTCGTGTTCTTCTCCCGACTTAGAATAGATCAAAATATCATCTATAAAGACGATGACAAACTGGTCTAAATAAGGCTTGAACACTCTGTTCATCAGATCCATAAACACTACCGGGGCATTCGTCATTCCAAACGGCATTACCAAAAACTCACAATGACCATATCGGGTTCTGAACGCAGTCTTAGGTATATCTTCCTTCCGTACCCTCAACTGATGATATCCCGACCTTAGGTCTATTTTGGAAAATATTGTAGCTCCTTGTAGTTGATCGAACAAATCGTCGATCCAAGGTAAGGGATACTTGTTCTTGATGGTCACTCGGTTCAATTCTCTGTAATCGATACATAGCCTAAGAGTTCCGTCCTTCTTCTTCACAAATAACACCGGTGCTCCCCAAGGCGATGTACTTGGACGTACAAAACCTAGGTTCTCGAGCTCTTGAACTTGTTCCTTCAATTCCAACAGTTCGGTGGGGGCCATTCTGGAGGGAACCTTCGTGATTGGTACGGTACCTGGTATAAGCTCAATACAGAACTCTATACTTCTCTCGGGCGGCAAACCAGAAACATCTTGAAATACTTCCTCGAAGTCCTTGACTACAGGTATAGACAACACTATCGCTTCTGTATTGACGACTCTGATGTTTGCAAAACATCTGGTGAGGAACATATCTCTCGAAGGGTTACATTGAAAATCAAAGGGTTGATTCTCATTGTCGGGGAACGTAATTCTCTTCCTCGCACAATCCAACTTCACTTGATTCTGAGAGAGCCAATCCATTCCTAGGATTATATCAAACTCCTTCATCGATAGAACATTCAGCCTTTCACAGATTTCATAGTCTCCTAGCAGTAAAGGACAATCCTTGTACACGTGTCCTAATTTGACTGCGACTCCTAATGGTGAAGTAGCCCTCAAAGCATTCTCTAAATGATAAGGTAAGATACCCAATCTCCGAATTGTATTAACAGATATGAATGAAAGAGCAGCACCCGTATCAAATAACACTTTAACATGGGAGTTAAACAGAGTCAAGATACCTTCTACCGCTTGCTGATTAGGTTGAGCTTTTTTATAACCTCCTTCTTCGTACACAGTCCCATCATATCCAGCGGCATCATGAATAACAACATTCACGCGAGTCTGACCTTGCTGACCATAAGTCACTTACTTAGGGGCAGTACAGAACTTGCTGATGTGGCCTGGTTCACCACAGTTGTAGCAGACTATGTCTTGCTGAGCAGCATGCCTTGGTGCCTTGCAATCTCGAGCCAGATGACCGGGGTTGCCACAGTTAAAGCATTTTCTAGCATTACTACCTTCTCCAACTCGGGGTTGAGTCGGATACGTGACAGCTTGGGTCCTCTTGCTTCTGTCAAAATTCCTCTTCTGCCCTTGGGTACGATTCATTGGTGGTCTATTTCCAAAATTACCCCTTTGAGATAGTTGGAATTCGAATTGCTTTCGGTTCACTCGAGCGTCGTCTTCTAGATCGGTAGCCAGGCCAACCAATCCCTCAAACGACTTATCTAGGTGACCGAGAGTCAGGCGGCGAATTTGTGGTGCTAACCCTTGGTTATACTTCCGTATCTTCTTATCTTCAGTATTAACCAGGTGTGGAGCGAATCGAGACAGTCTCTCGAACTGTGTTGTATACTCTTGTACCGACTTAGTTCCTTATGTTAGATCCTTGAATTCCTTCTCTCTCTTGTGCCTCTCCATAGCCGGGAAAGACTTCTCCAAAAATCTCCCTTTGAACTCAGTCCACGTCATTCCCATTGTAGCTCCATTCCCGATAGTAGCTATGACAGAGTCCCACCAATCTGCAGCGGCATCAGTCAATTGGAAAGTAGCTAACCTCCTCTTGTCCATCTCGTTGCATTGCACAGCTTCAAACATGCGGTCCATCTGTCTTAACCACTGTTCCGCTTTCCATGGTTCCGCGGTACCCGCAAACTGCTCGGGCCTTAGCGCACGGAATCTCTCCAGTAGCTTATCTCCAATTTGTCGATCTCGTCGGTTTTTATTATGATTACTAACCTATTTGAGACGTCTGACTAAAGCTTCAAACATTCCTGTGGGATTGGCAGTCTCAGGTGCTCCCTCAATCAAATTCCTGTTCATCCTTGGTCTTCCAGCCATTCTATGCATGATAGTGATAGTAGAATGAGAAAAATGCATGCAACAGAAGTATTAAAGCAGTTTAAATGACAACAACATCAAAAGAATATTTCTATATATAACATCTCGATCAAGTTGATACAAAAAACATGTATGATCAGTCAATGCCTACCCTAGCTATATGGGTTAGGACATACATCGTCCATGTAAAAGTTAGAGTTACAAAAATGGGGTCATTGCCCTATACTCGAATGCATGTAATTACAGTTTGCAAAAAGAGAATAGAGCTACTGGTAAAAAATAGTCAATATATACAAGGTGATATCTAAACGATCAGTCATCGCCATAGGTAGCCATCAAAAGGTCAAGCGAGTCGACCTGATGAAGTCGCTGAATATGAGAGGGACTTGCCCCAAAATTACAGCTATGTGAGGTCAACAACGAAGTAGGTCCAGGGGCATCTGCCTTTGGCAAAGCTAGCTCAAGTGCTAGTGCCACCTCAAGGTCAACAATGAAGTAGGTTCAGGGGCATCTGCCAATACTCGAATGCATGTAAATACAGTTTGCAAAAAGAGAATAGAGCTACTAGTAAAAAATAGTTAATATATACAAGGTGATATCTAAACGATCAATCATCGCCATAGGTAGCCATCAAAAGGTCAAGCAATTTGACCTAATGAAGTCGCTGAACATGAGAGGGGCCTGCTCCAAAATTACAGCTATGTGAGGTCAACAACGAAGTAGGTCCAGGGGCATCTGCCTTTGGCAAAGCTAGCTCAAGTGTTAGTGCCTCATCAAGGTCAACTGCGAAGTCATCCTAACCTATGCCATTCACCTCATCAACACCCTATCCACCTATAGGAGCCAAATGAACCACCTCAGCATCGTCCTCATCAGCGGGGACAACTGGTGGAGGCATATCCAGCTGTGCAAGGTGATCCTGCACAACCTGAACCTCAAGGGGTAAATAAAAAGCATCATTGTTAGCCAAGCAAATCATCTCTATAAGCACTAAGCGCTGAATCTCGATAAAGTACAGGATCTCGAGGCGAGCACGGGATAAATCAACCAGCCCTAACACGTGGATCTGGTGCCAGAGATCTAACTCGACGGTAGTAGCTGCACGCTGCCCAACAACGGTGAAATAAAGTATCTCGAAGCCGGCATTATCGCTCCCACAGTAACCCAATGCCCTCCAAAAGCATCAGGTACAAAAAGGGGCTGAGCTGGATCCATACCTGAAAAAGGTACTAACTTAAATCAGGACAGAGATAATCTTAGGCGTTTGGGTAACTGAGTCTATCCTTCCTATCGTATCATCAGGGTGCAATGCTTAAGCTAATAGATCGTGGAATCGGGTCTAAACTGGTAAACCCTAACCTGGCTAAACTATCTTGAGATGAATAACTTGGCTCTGATACCACTAAATCCTGTCACGCCCCGACGTAGCGTAATTTTGGAAAGTGTTTAATTTCCTTTATGGACCTGTTGGTCGCGACAGTTTTGAAGGATCAATCCCGTCCTAAACGTCGAACAGTAATACAATTATCAGAGCAGAGCAATCAAAGCTTATAAAATTTTTCTAACTTATTACATATTACAATACGGGGTCAACTAAGGCACAAGCCGCCTTAAAACAAAACAATATCTATCGTCTATTACAGTCATCCTTATTACAGAATTAGTTAATCTTAAAACATATAAAAGTAAACTCTCTTTCCAGTAGGGATTCTCAGTTTGCGTAGTCATAAGGCCCAGCATAGTCATAACCTGAAAAGCTTGAACACGAATGTCCAGGGCGCATCGATGCCAGCAGCTTCAAGAAGCTGGTGAGTATTAAAAGCATAACTTTGAATGTAACAATACTCATTTACCATTTTCCAATTCCCATTTAATTCAACAAGTTTAAATTAAAGTAAAGAGTTCATTTCCAGAAAACAACCACAATATCATTTGAAAACTATAATTCACATATATGTGACCGTGTATGAACAACAATGCAACATCTCATCTTACCGACTCTTTTCTCTCGACCAACACAACAACCCACCATCTCACACTAGTATCTTTGAAATACTCCGATAGCCACACGTTAGCACAGGGGTGCCAGGGAATGTCTAGTTTGCCTCACACTTTAGCACGGGGTGCCAAGGAATGTCCAATATCTCACACTTTAGTACCTAATCTGCCTCACAAATACATCACACAGTATCTAGACTCGGGTACCAGGGAGTGTCCGTAGGCCACACTTTAGTACTTCCATGGGTGCCAGGGAATGTCCAAGTTCGGCTTCACACACTTTGACGCTACCATGGTCGTCATGGAGTGTCCAGTTTGCCACCGTCGCATTTCAAAGACACTCTCGCCGCCATCTCAACCACAACACACTTTGGTACTCACTTACTAGGGAGTGTCCACAACACAATCTCAACCATACTCTATTTACCACACTGACCATAACTCTTTTCTACACTGACCAACATTCACACTCACCATGCATGTACAACTGACTCCACATGTATATCATGAAACTTTAAATATGAGGTAAATAACTGAATTATATAAACGGAGTACGTTCGGGGATTGATAAGTCGAAATACAATGTTTTAATCGTCCAAACATAACCAAATAGAACTCTGTTTGAGTAAATTTCCCAAACAGAGCTTTAAAAGTCCATGAAACATCACCCAAACAGTTTCTTAACATAAAACAAGCAAAAACTATAAACTGTCCAAAGTCGCACGCGCCGGCTGCTCGTGCGAGGGGTCGCTCGCGCGGGCCGCTCGCGCAATATGCCAAAATTTTCTTTTCTTTTATAAAACTTTTCCAACTGCCAGAATACAGGGAGATCGCGCGCGCGGTCCGCTCGGGCGATATGCCCAATTTTCATTTTCTTTTACAAAACTTTTCTGTCTGCCTAGGAACACAAACCTCACGCGCGCGGGCCGCTCGCGCGACCCTCGTTCGCGCAATCGTGTGCGCGAGTTCATACAGAAGCTTCGACTTCTTCCTTAGAATTCCCTGTTTCAATTCTAAGGGGTCTATTTGACCCATTTTCAATTCTGTAACTTAATAAGATATGTAATATATGGATTTCTCCAGTTTTTTGCAAGGATTACGAATCTACAATCAATTTTACATGAATCAATCCGTAGCTCATGAATTTTATGAAAAATCGAAAGATGTCAAAACTTGATTTCTTATATACTTTCTCAATTGAGTAAATTAAGCCTTAACACTTTAAACATATCATCTATGATGTACAATCTTTCATAATCATCTCTAAAAACGAATTTTGGTTAAGTTTGAAAAATCCATGTTTCTAAGCTTTGAAATTCAAATGTAAAATCATCAATGGAGATTTTCTAATTAAGCTATATAAACAACCAAGATATGAATTACATTCACAGTGAGTTAGAAATACTCACTAAAATTATGAGTGAAGAGTTGGTTGAGAAAGAAATGGCAAGCTAAGAATATTCAAACCCAAGCTTTGGCTATGGGGATTGAGTTCTCTCTCAGAGAATTATGTATAACATCAAGTCTTCTTCTAAAACTCTCTGAACTGAAGTTATAGAATGTGAGGCTTGTGAGATAAGGTGTAAGTAGTGTAGTATATATAGAGGATACAAAACTTGGGCACCAAGAGTATTCCAATTCACTCAACAATTTCATTTTGTTTTTCAATTTACCAAGGCTGTAGGATATACACACACAGATACATACGAATATACACTCTCCAGACTGGAAGGGTCAAGTGTAGGCTAATAGGGGCCAAGCCTAGTTGTTAGGGAAATGGAGTTTAAGGGCACAATCAAACACACCACAGGAAGCACAACCAAACAATGCTCTAACAAATGGGCTAGAAATCTCTTGTGATGTTTGCAAATTAGCTTATGGCTTAAAGTTAACACATGATTCAAAAGCATACCCAAACAAAGCCCATCTAATGATTACTAGCATTAAATGAAAAGGCATATGTCACCTCTTGATTGGTGGAAAATCCCATATAGTGGGAGTTTAACGTGGCGCGGACAGTTTTGCACATAAACTGGTATTTTCGTGGAGCGGTGTTCACCACAAAAATACTGAAAATTCATTTTAACGTAGGGAGTGATTTTCCGATTTCATAAAAATACTGTTTGAGTTAAAAGAAAATATTTCCACCGTTTTGAAATACAGATTTGAAATTCAACACAAGTATCACTAAAATTTGTAAAATTACAGTTTAACCCCAAAAGAATTTTAATTATGAAATAGCGCCAATAATAAAATTTAACACAGGAGAAATGAAATTAAATAAAAGCAGATAATACAATTTTAAATTTTAAATATGGCAAATGCAATTACAATTTTTGTGAAAATGTAGGTTGTTACACCAAATAGCGTCGTGGTTCTGCTGTGACTTCGGCAACCCTACTATGAAATCATTGGGAAATCGGTAATGGTTGCAATAATCTAGGTGGTTTTTGATGTTCTGCCTTCACTTGCTTACAAGTAAGACATTGAGCTACATACTCAGCTACTTCTCTCTTCATTCCTTCCTACCAGAAATTCCTCTTTAAATCCTTGTATGTCTTTGTACCTCCCAGATGAACATTCATCCGTGACTTATGTGCTTCATCTAATATTTCTTTCCAGAGATTTTCTTCGTCGGGCATACAGGGTCTACCTTTACATCCTAAGGCTCCGTCTGAACCAACATTCCAGACCTCTGGTTCCTTGGTCGACATTTTAGCAAACCATAGCTTCAAATCTTTCGTTGTCTGTTGAGCTCTCATGATACAACTGATCAAAATTGGCTATACCATAAGACATCCCAGATGTTGTCCTTCCATTGGTTCCACTGGCTGAAGATCAAATTCAGCTAAAACTTCCAAATACTTTCCATTCTTGAATTAGAAATGCAGCGATGTCTAATTAAGGGCGACGACTCAAAGCATCTACTACGACATTCGCTTTACCCGAATGGTATTGCAATGAGAAATCATAATCCTTAAGAAACTTCATCCATCTTCATTGTCGCATGTTTAGCTCCCTCTGAGAGAACAAATACTTCAAGCTCTTATGATCCAAAAACAGATCAAACTTCTCTCCATAGAGATAGTGTCTCCAAATCTTTAATGCAAATACTATTGCTGCTAATTCCAGATCATGCATCAAATAATTCTTCTCATGTACCTTTAATTATCTTGATCCATACGCAATCACGTTCTCGTCTTGCATAAGCACACAATCAAGTCCTTGGTGTGATGAATCACTATAGATCACATACCTTTCTCCACTTTTAGGTATCGCGAGTATTGCTGCAGAAGTTAATCTTTCCTTCAACTCCTGAAATGCACCCTCATGCTTGTCTATCCATCATACTTCATCTCTTTTCTCGTCAAATTAGTCAAAGGTCCTGCAATCTTGGAGAATCCTTCGACAAATCTCTGATAATATCCTGTTAGGCCGAGGAACCTTCTAACCTCTGTCGCATTGGTCAATCTGTTCTAGCTTAAGACTGCATCAATCTTAGACGAGTCCACATAGATACCATCTTGAGAGATAACATGTCCCAAGAATTTGACCTCTTGTAACAAAAATTTGCACTTGTGGAACTTTGCATACAACTTACTATCTCGAAGTGTCTGTAAAGCAATCCGTAAGTGTTCGTTGTGATCTTTCTCCGTCTTTGAGTAGATTAGTATATTGTCAATGAATACTATAATGAGTTGATCCAGATATGGTCTAAATACTCTATTCATCAAGTCCATGAATATTGTTGGCGCATTCGTCAATCCCAAAGGCATAACTAGAAACTCATAATGCTTATATCTCGTCCTAAACCCAATCTTTGTCACATCCTCTGGTCGGACCAATAGTTGATGATATCTCAAATGCATATCGATCTTTGAAAAGATCCTTGATCCTTGTAACTGGTTGAATCGATCGTCTAATCGAGGAAGTGGATACTTATTCTTGATCGTTACCTTATTCAACTTCTTGTAGTCCATGCACAGTCGAAGTGTTCCATCCTTCTTCTTCACAAACAGAACTGGTGCTCTGCAAGGTTACATACTCGGGCGAACAAATCTCAAATCTTCAAGTTTCTGAACTTGTATCTTTAATTCCAACATCTCAGTTAATGCCATCCTATATGGATTCTTAGATATCAGTAATGTGCCAAGTACTAGTTCTACACAAAAGTCTATTTCTTTTTTCGATAGAAGTCCTTCAATATCTCAGAATACATCTTGAAAGTGTCGTACAGTAGAAATCTGATCCATCATTGGTTCCGTACGCGTACCTCCAATTGCAGCTAAACAACTTGTGAGAAACATGTCGCTCGTCGGCTAACATTAAAATCTTATCATCGGACATCCTAGTATCGAAAACACAATAGTCCTGGTAGGGCAATCCAAATTGGCATCGTACTTAGTCAACCAATCCATCCCTAGGATAATGTTACACTCTGACATCGATAAAACTACTAAGTCTGCTAGAAGATTCCTATCTCCCAAGGTCAATAGGAAATCTTTACACACTCTACCCAGCATAACAGTCACTGCCAATGGTGACACAGTATTAAGTGCTGGCTCAAGTGTCTAGGGTTCTATACCCAACTCACACACAGTCTTAACAGCAATAAATGAATGTGCAGTGCCAGTATCGAATAAAGCTTTAACTGGACTATGAAAGAGTACAAGTGTACCTTCCAAATATTGATGTTCATCAGCATTAAAGCCTACTTCTATGGGAATAATGCCATTCATCCTAGTTTGATATGGGAGTCCTTATATTCCTTGAACTGGTGCCCATAGTATCCTCCTCGTGGTGCATGGCAATCCTTACTCAAGTGACCAGACTTATTACAGTGCGACAAAACTGATCGTTACGGCAGTGGTTCTTGGGAATAGTGCAATTCCTGGCGAGGTGCCCTGGCTTCCCATAGTTGAACATCCCCTGTCACTTGGTGGTGGGGCAGTATGCAGTGCCTGAGGTTGCGGTCCTCGCTATTGATATTGTTGGGGTCGAGGATAGCTTGACTGAAGCTTCCTGGTTCGATCCCAAATTCTTTTGTTGCCTTGAAAGTTACCCTGAGGTCTCCATCCTTGCGTTATCCTCAACAGCGAGTGTTGGAAATTCCTCAATTGCTGAAAACATCTCGATGACTAGTGTCGATTCATCTGTTATTGCTATACTGGATAAGTGTCTTTTTCCAGACTCACAACAAGTCTAACCAGTCCTTTAAAACTCTAGTTCAGGTGCCCAATCATTATATGACGAAGATGGGGGTTCAGTCCTTGATGAAATCGCTTAATCTTCTTCTGTGGTATATCAATCATATGCTGAGCGAATCGAGACAATCGCTCAAACTGGATGGTATACTCTTTTACCGTCCAATCTCCTTAGACTAGGCTCATAAAATTTTTCTACTATTGATCTTTTTCATCTTCTGAAAAGTACTTCTCTAGAAATCTTCCTATGAATGTTTTCCCAGGCATCGCCCTTACAGAATTCATCCCAATAGTGGATCGTTCAGCTTCCCACCAATCTGTAGTGGTATAGGTAAGCTGGAATATAGCAGGACGGTGCTTCTCCTGTTCACTGTACTCTAATGCTTCAAAGATCAATTCCATCTCTCTTATGCACAGTTTGGCTTTCCATGGTTCTATTAATCCATTGAACTTCTCAGGACATAATCCACAAAAATGTGCTAGTAATTTGTCTCCAGTTTCTCTTTGCTGAAATGGTACAACTGGGGGTTGGATAGGTCATTGGTTGCTAGCATGGTTGTAGGTGTCGCCTATATGTTCCATCCTTTGCATAAAAGCTTCAAAAACTCCGTATGGGTCCATTCCCTCTGGAATAGGTGCTCTAATTTATGCTTGATGATTTCTCAAAGGTCCCACTATAGTGTACTAGTGAAGTGTACCTACAAGAGACCTATCGATTAGTTGAAAGTCTTCTCGAAGAAACGAAATCAAGATAGAATGATAAACAGCAATAAGAACTAACAGTTCTACTAATCAACACATATCACTCAAACATACAATCAAAATCAAAAGTATTGCTCATATATATATATATATATCAAAAGATGTACCGCATAGTACACACTAGTCAAACTGTGTACCACATAGGCTAAAGCAGTACTAAGGTAAGCTATTTACAATGCTACTACTACTGATAATATCTATACAAAGCTATAGTCAAATAGCTATCTCTCAAGCTCCCAAAAATCATATAGACAACATGTCTTGAAATAAAACTAACAAAAATCTAACCCCCTCCAGATCCTGACTCAAAATTTGTCAACGTCTGATCGTACTAGTGGTGCCTCATCCTCAGAAACAATATCCATCTCCTCAAGGGGTGTATCCTCAACCGGTGCGGCAAGATCTCCAATTACCACTCTGATATCCCAATACTCAACTATCCTTACATCTATGCCCTCTGCCATTATCACCTAATTAGCAACGTCGATGGCTACAATAGTAAATCCATCAGCTATGTCCAACACCCCTGCAATGTAGCCTCTCTTATATAAATCCAAATGGCTGGCTGATTGACCATCTCAGCTATCCATCTTATTTCCATATCGGCCATGGCTACCATATGCACTATAGGTTTGGCGGGTAACTCAGGCATAACGGGTCCCTCCGGTATAACTATTTCCTCGTCAGGAACATCCTCATCCACTATCTCTATAATCACATCTCCCTCTACCACTGGGTTATCCTATCCAACCCTGATATATGTCTCAATGGCCTCGGGGTCTTCTAGGTCCTCTACTGGGTCCTCTGGCTCAAGCTCTGGCTCTGGCTCTGGCTATGGCTCCTCATCAGAAACATACTCTGGCTCCTCTGGGTCATCCTCCGACTCATCATCATCGTCACTGTTTACATGCTCCTCCTCTGTTGGGTCCTCTTTGTCCATAGAATCCTCCTCTCCATTCCTGTCGATATCCTCGTCAAGATACTCATCCTCTGGCTTTAGGTCTTCCTCACCCTGAATTAGCCCAAGCTCTAGAATTGGTACGTCAAGTATCGGTGTGGTAGGGCTACCGGTACTAGTACAGCTGCAGGCACTGGTGGAACTGGCCCAACTATAATAGCTCACAACTCGATCCCATCTACCTCTGGCTTACTCTGAATCAATCTACCCATCTCCTGGTATATAGATGCTCGGGTGATAGCATAATGATATGCATTCATGGGTATCACCGTTGGGTGTGCCATGCCATCAACATAGAGAGAAGTCCACATCCTCTCCTCTCCTCTAAAAATGACTAGCTGTTTGGCGAATGTAGCTCTGGTATATCTTTGGTATGGCTGGCTCTACTGTGTCGCCATGAATAACATGTCCGCCAAAAAAGATTATCCACAAACATTTCAAAAGGAGGAACTTATCTTAAACTCATATCTAATATTAGGGAATCTTAAATACTAGGACCAGATGGTGTGGAATTATTAGTGAACGAAAGTATAACATCCTAGAGCTCTGATATAAAAAATTCAGTCACGCCTCGGAGCAGCAAAAATAGAGAAAAATAAATTTACTTTTTGGGTCCATAGGGAATGACGGGTGAAAGTCACTAATTATCCACACCACACGGTACCAATCAACTAATGAATAAGATCGGCAACATAATCAAACTGAATATAATAACAGTTATATCTATTACAAACTCAGAGTAGTCCTTAGGAACCTAACATGTCTGAAGACAACATATGCCCAAGTACCCATTACAAAAGTTCAACAGGAATGATAGAAATATAAACTTAATATAACTTCTTCATCTCTAGCTGGCGTAAGGGAAGTCGTCAGCGTAGTAATCTTTCCCGGCATAATCGTCACTAGTGGGGCCACCCTTAGCATAATCCCCTTCTAGGTAGTAGCCATCGTCGTGCACATCATCACCTATATTAAGAGGAGCAGGGTAATCTGGACGGGGAATGTCCAGGAAATAATGGCCGTCAGTTTATTGAGAGCTGAGTGAATAGAAACTCACAGGGTACCAATGACATAACGTAATAACATGTTATGGAAGTGTCTAAAATATATTGTTTCACTAGTATCTTTTTCTTTATTCCAATGTCTTTTACTCACCCTTATCGTCTTGTTAATCACAAACTCAGCACATACTAACCCTTGGAATAGACTTGATTGTAAACTCCTGGATACAACAATGCTCTGTCTACTGCGTCACCGTAAGTCATTGATATATTCTACTGCATAACACCACAAGTCATAGAGGTTATCTACCATGTACACTGTAAGTCATAGATAATGCGTCAGTCCATCCCCCGCTTTTAAGAACATATGCACAGTCCATCGCATGTTAGGGATTTAATGCTTCAACCATCGACACATCAATTCTATTGCCACAACTTATCGTCAGCTACGTATTCTCAACTACCGCAAGCCATAGACACCTTCGTTTGTCTACCACATTTGAGAATACCTGTCTACCTAGCCATCGCATGTTATAGGCACCTTTGTTTGTCTATCGCGTTTGGAAAATAGCTCCTCCCGTAATCATCCCAGAACTTAGCACACCTACCTATCGTTATACCACTAACGATTACATGACAGCCCCATTGTGGCCTGAGTACTCTGATTAAAATGCTCGAATATCAAACTCATACACGAACCACATAGTATCTAACGTCCTTACATGAATCCATTATTCTTAATCATAATTATCTTTGTTGTCATATTTATCCTTGATCAACCCATAATCGCATATTGGAAGTCCGAATCGAGAATCAGACAATCAAACTCTTTATATAACAAAAAAGAGGAACTAACCATGTTCTGCCATTGCCAATAGATTAGGAAAAAGGTCCAATCAATTGGGACAAAAACTATAACAATCAATTTAGAAAAATGACAATTGATTAGATCCAAAACCAAGATAATCGATTGGTAACTTTGACAATTGATTGGGTTACAATTAATGTCAATCGATTAGAAATATGTCCGATCGATTGGGACTCAACTGATGCCAATCCAATCGATTGGGACAAGTCCAATCGATTGGGACTTCGTCTTCTCTAGCAGATTTGTAAAATAGAATATATGAACGTCTTAAGGACGTATTTAATACATCTAAATAGCCCCAAAACTTGTAAAAATAGTATATTGAAGGGACCAAGTGAGTAAAGACTCACCTAGGGTGTGTTCAGTTGGTTTGTGAGCTTGAAAAGCTTAAAGCTTTCTCTCTTCTCCTCTTTCCTTCTCTACCTTCTCCTTCATTCTCTGTCCAGAGTTGTGTGTGTATGTGTGTTTCTGTGGATGTATATATGTATGGATATATGTGCGTGTATATAATATATATACTCTCCCTCTCTCAAAACTGAACCAAACAGACCCAAGGCAAGAAAATGAGTCTATATATATAGAAAACGAGAGTGTCATGTGTCAACCCATGAAGCAAAGTTGAAAACTTATCTCTGCAGATGCCAATCGATTAGAAGCAGAAGCAATCGATTGGTTACAGATATTTTATTATGAGTCAAGAGCAATCGATTGGTATATGCCACGTAATGAATTTAGGTTGGTAAGATGACAATCGATTGGGAAATATGGCAATCGATTGGTATGCAAAAAGTAGCAATCGATTGGAACACAAGGGCAATCGATTGGTAACCAAAATTTATCAAATGAAGAGTAAGGGTCATATAGGTATAAATACGAAGTCTTATTTATTAATACACTCCAAAAATATAGGTTATTACATACAAGGAATTTAGTTTCAGTTTCTAGTTTAGTAAAGATTGGATATTCAAATCATTTTAATAAAATAGTAGTTCTTAAAGAAAATAAAAGTTTTATTTATTCTGGTCAATTGGTGAATGATCTTTATATTATAAATCATGTCTCTCCTACAATGGTACTTAATGAATTAAAAAACACAAATTGTTTGCCATTTAAGAGAAAAGAACCTTCAAAGATGAACCAAACGCATCTTTGGCACTTAAGCCTTGGTCATATTAATCTAAAAATGATTCAAAGGCTGGTTCAAAATTGGCCATTAGGCTCATTGGAAGTGGAGACACTTTCAATCTATGAGTCCTGCTTGGAAGGTAAAATGATCAAGAGGCCGTTCTCGGCCAAAGGCTATAAAGCAAAAGAGTCGTTGTAACTGGTTCACTCTGATTTATGTGGTCCTATGACTGTCCAAGCAAGAGGAGTCTTTGAGTACTTTGTCACTTGAATTGATGATTACTTAAGGTAGTGGTACATCTATTTGATGCGGTGTAAGTCTGAATGTTATGAGAAATTCAAAGACTTCAAGGCTGAAATGGAGAAGCATCTAGATAAATGTATCAAGACACTATAATTTGATAGTGGTGGAGAGTACCTCTTGGGAGAGTTTAGGGAATACTTATTAGAGCAAGGGATTACATCCAGTTGCTTTGTAACATAAGTCTTTGCTAGGCTATTGATCTCTGCTTTTGTAACATAAGTCCCCAAAAGGGCTATTGATTATCGCTTTCGCAACATAAATCCTTGTGAGGCTGTTGATCTCTGCTTTTGCAACATAAGTCCTTACGAGACTGTTGATCTCTACTTTTGCAGCATAAGGCCTTGCGAGGCTGTTGGTCTCCATTTTTGCAACATAAATCCCCTAAAGGGCTGTTGATTATCGCTTTTGCAACATTAGTCCTTGAAAGGTTGTTATCCATCGTTCTTGTAATGTAAGCCCCAGCTTCTCTTTATAAGCGTTAGTCCTCAATGGCAGCTTCTCTAAGCATTAGTCCTCAATGGCAGGTTCTCTAAGCATTAGTCCTCAATGGCAGCTTCTCTAAGCGTTAGTCCTCAATGCCAGCTTCTCTAAACATTAGTCCTCAATGGCAGCTTCTCTAAGCGTTAGTCCTCAATGGTAGCTTCTCTAAGCATTAGTCCATTGGCAGCTTCTCTAAGCATTAGTCCTCAATGGCAGCTTCTCTTAGCATTAGTCCTCAATGGCAGCTTCTCTAAGCGTTAGTCCTCAATGGTAGTATCATTTGTGTTAGTCCTCAATGGCATCTGCATTAGTCCTTAATGGCAGCATCATCGGTATTAGTCCTTAATGGCAACCTTGCATTAGTCCTCAATGGCAGCATCATCGGTGTTAGTCCTCAATGGTAACCTTGCATTAGTCCTCAATGGCAGCATCATTTGTGTTAGTCCTCAATGGCATCTGCATTAGTCCTCAATGGAAGCATCATTTGCGTTAGTACTCAATGGCGATCTCTCTTAGGCCTTAATGGCAATCCTCGTCACTCCTCAATGGCAATCTTTTTGAACTTGTGTTAGTCCTCAATGGCAGCATCTTTTGGTCGATAATTAATCCTCAATGGAAATCTTTGTTGGAATCCTCTGGATTGAGGCAAATCCCTGTTGAAGTCCTCTAGATTGAGGCAAATCCATTGAAGTCCTCTAGATTGAGGCAAATCTGTTGAAGTCCTCTAGATTGAGGCAAATCTGTTGAAGTCCTCTAGATTGAGGCAAATCTTTGTTGAAGTCATCTAGGTTGAGGCAATTCATATCGGTGTAAGGCATAGAATGCATTCATATCACCCGAAAGAGTATTATCTTGGATCTTTACATCTACATAGCATGAAGCATGAAATTGCATTGACAGTCGTTATTCCATGAGCACATGCATCATGATAGGATAGGTGCATTCATCCGTGTGATTATTTGTGTTTAGGTTTTGCCCCTTACTCGAACTACGTCTTGGTCTGATTCCTCCAAGGATACGTAGGCAGCTCATCATTGAGCACAACCAGCACCGATAGTCTTCGCAAATGTTTTTACAATGCATTTCGTTTTTACCTAAGTTCAATAGCTTGGTCAAAGGCTTGTCTTCACACAGGATTCGACATTCACTTGTGATACGCATTGCTTCACAAGCTCTGTCGAAGTGGGGCAAATAGTAGACACCCCAATTTTGATCGAACTATTAAACTTAGGGGGATTTACCTCTGGAGATCAATGATGAATATGTCTCGTTAGAACCAAGACTCTTACAAGCATTCTAATTCTCTTCCAAGAAGAATCTTGGTCCAAAATTGCCCTTTTCAGCCAAAAAGACCTAAATTTTCATTTACCTGTCACCTTGTGGACTATGAGTTTTGAACATGTCTAGAAACACGACATTGTTCTCGGAGTATCTTAAAACCATTTTTGAAATGAGAGAAATTCAACATGAACCCCGAAAAAAGTCAACAGTTGACCCAATGAAAAGTCAACGGGTCAAAAGGGAGTCAATCGTAAAATTTTCGAATTTCAAGATGAAAAGTCCCGGTAATTGTTCATTGTGTCTCCCTTATTCTAGAAATAATTTTTAAGAAATTTTAAATGAAAGAAACATTAAGAAATCGAAAGGCCTTTAAGAAGAATTGTGGAGGAAATTAGAAATTTTGCCTTCGGATGGAGAGTTGACTTTTTTTCCTTAAGGATTTTTATTTTTTAGATATTTTTATTGAATCCAAATGGGGGGTATTTTCTTAATTACATTTAATGTCTTAAGTAAATACATAAATTAAATGACATTTACATAAATTAAACGACATTTACATAAATTAAATACATAAATTAAACGACATTTACATAAATTATTTACAAATAAACGACATTTACTTGACATTAGTAATTACATAAATTAAACGAAATTTATATAAATTAAATACATAAATTAAACGACATTTACATAAATTAAACGACATTTACTTGACATGAAATGAAATTAAGGTGCTGAATTACTGTGAATATTGTTGAGTAGCTATGCAGCGGTAGTCAGAGTGCCCGAACAGCAGTCAGTGAATGCCGCTGCGGCACTTAGCGCTCGGTACTCACTGAGTGTCGCTTCCATCTTCATTGAGTGTCGGCCTGGGCCGATTTGCATTTTTAAGCCAAAAATCCTTTTTAATGTTTGAAAAACATTAATGCACCAAATGATGTAGTGTTTTGTGTACGTGTTTATTACTCTTAGGTCATGCAAATCATGCTCCCACCATCCCTAATCGACCTATCTACCCTTATCATAGCCCCTAAGATAATGAAAGTGTATAAAAAAAAAAAACCATTTTCTCTCATTTTTTGGGGGTTGGAGAATTGAATCTAGAGAGAGAGACTTGAATCTTGGAGAGTGAATCTAGAGGATGAGACTTGACTCTTAAAGAGAGAAGCTGAATTTTGAAGATTGAGTTTGTTCTTATAGAAATATAGGGAGAGAAACTCAAAAACCCAATAGAAATCTTACCCAATTCACCCAAATTCCTCAAATCTCCATTGAAGAACCTTGAAGCTTCAAGGAAGAAGAAGAAGAGCATTGCTTGTAAGGCTTGGTTCTCTCCAAATCAATCAAATCTTGAGAAGATCTAGAGGTTGAATCCTTATTCCTATACTTGTTATACATAATTCAATCACAAATTCATAGATCTAGGACTTTTACACATTTTAAAAACTTCTCTTCTTGCCTCATTTCATCACACACCACATAGAATTTTGTGATTGAATTGTCATGTGTTATTTTCATTTATTTGGATCAAAATAAGCCTTGGATTTAAGATCAAGTGAATTTTAAAGTAAAACTTAGTTTGGGTCATTAATAAAATTTTGATTTCACCTCTTCTTTGTTTATATTTTACCCATAGGGTATGTGAGATCTTCAATATCTCATTTAACTCCCATGAGTTTGATCCTTTGATTCTCTATGACCTTGTGATTTGTATGAGAATTAAGGTGGATCATAGGCATATCTATACATAACTATTGGATCTAGCTAATTCTTAACTTTTGATCTGGGTACTCTAGTTTGAAACTTTATGGAATCCTTCTCATATTCCATTAAAGTTCATGTGGATTTGATTATATCTAATCTCCAAGGACCATTAATTTGGGAGTAGAATTAAATTTATATTCCTCAAGGATCATATGTTTGAGAGAGGAATTAGATGTAGGTCTAGTTTAATTTCATAGTTTAATTATTCAAAGTTCATAGGGTTGAGTAAGACCTAGAGGTTCTCTTACTAGATCCTCAACATGAGGTCTTTGAGGGAGATCTTCTAAGGATAAATCCATGAATCTCTTTATTTTTCATTATACTTTTGAATAACCAGAATCATATTTGATCTAGATTCTCTCTAGAATCTTAGATTAAGTTTAAACCATAAACACTAGTTCAACAATGGTGTAGTGAATCCACACACCCACTGTGATCAAAGATTTTTTTATTAAATCATGGTCCATTGGAATTGGATGAGACCAATTGGAGAGTGTTCATAACTCATATATGTATCACTAGGATTTTTGTTTTGATGGAATTTTATACTTAGGATGGTTTGGTCTTATGATTTGTAAACTATTACTTTTTGTCCAAAATTCCAGAACAGTAAGTCCATTTTAAACTAAGCAGATCAGAGACTAAATCAAGTTTCTTTTACTTCTATGAAGCTTAATGTGTTAATAAGATCCTCTAAAAAGAATGAAGCAATTCAGGTTCGTTTACTATTTTTAGAAAATCATACGCAAACTCTGGACAGAGAGTTGAAAATTTCTGAGTGACGTCTAGTTTTGCCCAATTCCCAGAGATTGAACCATTAGATCTTTGATTTTCTTTTTGGATTAGAAACTAGACTCATATAGGCATAACATATTAAACAATCATTAAGATCCAACCATTGGAAGTATGTTTTTTTTTTTTTCTATTTTTGAAAGCCTGATATGCTCTCTATAACTCCTAAATTCTGTTACTGTTTTTGATAAACTTTGTAAAGGATGATCCAAATGACCTTTTCATGACCTAGGGCTCAAACCTTGTTTTAATAATGAATAATAGGACTTAAATCCAGAGGCTAAATGATCCAAATCAATGATTAATTCATAGCTCATTCTTGCTCATGTCCATGCATTCATTTATGTATGGTGGTGCTTGTAATTAGGCTAATCCTTGGTTTAAGTTGTACTCAATTGAACCTTGTTGCTCATAATCATGGGTTCCTTATGACTATGTTGGAATCATATCATCTCTATATAGACATTACATTGGTTCGTAGTTGAGACTTGTATATCTATACCGGTGCTATGTTTCCAACTAGTTAAAAGGAATTCATAGTTATGTCAATTCCTTCTTTACTTGATAGATTTAAGCTAGAAGTTTAGGAATGATTATTTGATATTATATCTTGTTTAAAGCATATGGACTAACCCTTGTTTTGTAATGCTTTTTGAGGTACAATTTCTTAACCCTTCTCTAGTTGATTATTACTTCTTGATTTCATTGATTTTTGACTTCATGCGCGACACCTTAGATTAGGTTTGCCTTGTGTATATACATGTTTTAGAGACTCTTTTTCTAGGAATTTCTTTTATTTGTATACATTACACGTTTCAATATCCGCGACTGGATCCTGGGTAAGTTCTCTAGTTCCCTATTTTGCATATCATTTTGCTTGCTACTTGAATTATGTGATTTTGAATGATATTTTACCATAAGCAATTTTACACCCTTTCCAACATGCTTGTGTAATGTATATTTATATGTATATGTATTAGTTGAGGGCACACTTAGATAATTAATTCGATTAAAAAGATGTCAAGTAGAGGCCTATCATGAGAGGGGGTGTTTTAGTCTGCCGTGCTCCTTCTCCTCTCATTCTATAATTCCCAGACCTAGAATTTCTGGTTTCTAAAAAGACCAGTTTGCTTTTAAATGGTTTCGTAATTTTTCTTTTAAAAATTAAGTGGCAACTCGTTAATTGAATTTGAAAATGCTTTAAAAAGTGTGGGTAAAACTGTGATATCCACAATCTGGCGACTCTGCTGGGGATCGAACCTAGAATCTCTAGTTTCGTAGACCAGAATTTTTGATTTTGGGTTCATTCGAAGATTAGACTTGAAAGCATATTTTTGTGTGCCTATTGCATTGCACTTATGATGGGATCAATTCCACGGGTTCACATCAACTTACATGTCTAGCCAGTCGATTGCACGAAACTATGACCTTGGAGGCTCGGGGCAACCCAGTCGGTCAAGCCATCATGGGATCTTGTGATCACCCTTGATCTCGTACCATGTGTTGGTATATGAAGCATCCTATCAAATGTGTGTCAAGGGTCCCTTATTTGACCAAAAGTCGGCCTTTGCATTGTACCTTCCATAGAACCTTTCAAAATTAGGGAATCAATTCTTAAATTAGGATTATATTCTAGGAAGTTTTGTATGCCCAGAAGGGATTATTTGAGATGATGACGATGCTGCTTGATGAAAGATGTGTAACCCTTTAATCACCTTTTAGCAATTCCTTCTCATGTCCTACGACATTTGGGAATATGCCATATTTTTATTATAAGGTTACACTTCTTATATCTTGTTAGCTAAGCATCATTGACCTTGTATGTATCCGAATTCATGAAAAGTATGGTGATAATCCGATTATGTGATCCTTCTACCCAAAGAATTTTAAATACATCTTTGAAAGCAAACAGATTTTTGTCATCTTTATTCCAAAATATTTAATCGCTCTTTCAAAAATCTTTGGAGTTCACTTTTTGATTAAAATTCCAAGTTAATCCTTGTTGAGGTATCTTTTTACATTCTCATCTTTGAAGGAAGAACCCAAAAATCTTGGGAATGGTTTTTAAGATAAATGCTTTTCAAATGAATTTCAAAGAAAAACTTCAACCCAATCATCTTTTGTTGAGAAATGTTTTTGCCATCAAAGGAAAAATCCAAAATTCTTGAGGATTTGAAAGATCCCATCATCTAAAGAAATGTTTTTCAAATGAATTCCAAAAAATTTTAAAAATATTCAACCTTTAAAGGGGTAACGAGGATCACAATGAAACGAGAAATTGGCACACTTGACATGGATGGGGATTTTATGTGCTTATGTGTTTTATGTGCTAGGGCTAGAATATTTTTTTTTTGTTTTGGCATATAGATTAGGCACACAATTGCATTCCATCTGTGTGTCATGTGTTCGTTGCATGCATTAAATCATCAAAGCATGTACATTTTTGCACTCTCATAAATCAAAATCATTGCACATGCGTGGCATAAGAATTCATCAGCATCTTCTTTCTAATCAAGATCAAAATAATTCCTCAAAATTCCTTGCCTCCTGAAAATCAATTCTGCGTGCAGGCCTTTTCATGTCATGGAACTATAGAAAGTGTGGAACAACCAGATCCCCTAGTAAGGACACTTCTAACCTTCTTGAGTTCGTCTTCTTGATTTTAGGAGAACATGGACCATCATCTTGAGATTGATCTGCCAATGGCCTTAAGAGCTTTAGAAAAGAGAGTGAACAAGCTGCAAGCTACTAGTGAGCAACAAAACTTAAGGGTGAATCAATTGGAGAGGGTAATGCTTGAGCTCTGTCACTTACTCAAAAAGTAAGTGGATTTGAATGAGTTAGTGATGAACAAATTGGAAAAGGGAATAATGGATCACCCGGCCAAGCACCAAAATCCATATCCAAGCCCAACCAATCACCAAAGCCCATGTCCAAACCCAACCTATTCCTAAAGTCCATACCCAAGCTCAACTATTCACCAAAGCCCATATCCAGGCCTAATCCCAACTAACCAAAGAGTTATTCCAAGCACACATCTCAACCCAAAAGCCAACTCAAGTTCAAAGTCGAATCCAAAATTAAGCCAAACCCGAAAATCAAGATAATTCACCAACCTTGGCATGACATTATCCATGGCCCTTGGTTACCTCATCAAGAGTGGTCACCTCAATCCCTTGGACCCAAGGCCACCACAAAATCCCTTACCTCGCAAATATGACCTATCCTTGCACTGCGCCTATCACTAGACTCAAGGCCACAATATCGATTCTTGCTCGAGACTCCACCATAAGATCCAGGATCTCATTGATCAGAAAATAATCACTCCCCCGCCAATCTACCGAATGACATTTGGCATAATGATCATAACTTGCAAGCTCTTCACCCTCCGATCTCTCAATCCCAACCGTTACTAAGCACCCTCAATGGATTTGCTGCATCCATGAGTGTGCAACAACTAACTGGCCCTGGCCCAATAGACAAATGTAGAAAAGGCATTGACAATACTTGGTATGAGTCAGATGAATATTGTCCCGCTGAAAATTGGGCCATGGACGTAGATGATATTTCTGCACACATGTTGTCGGGAAAAGACAGACCCGGAGGTTCAAATAATGATAGTAAAGTGATAATGTTTGGAAATACTGCTACTAAGGAAAATGAGGATGCTCATGGAAATCTAGTAAATTGAAAATCATCTATGGCACTCCAATTGATACCAAGTCAAGTCTAGTCCAGTAATCGAGTCATGTCAAGTAGGAGTCAAGTGTCAAGTTCAGTCGAGTCTTTGAGTCAGTCTGTTATCAAGTATTTTTATCAAGTCGAGTGATGTGATCCTCTTTCTCTACTAGTTGAATAAAATATCATTTTGCTTGATTCAGTGTACTAAGTCGTGAATAAATGGATCATTAAGCAAAAAAAATTCATTTTTTCAAACGATCATAAAAAATACTTTGTTAATCAATCTTTGCATTGAAAAGGATCCCCAAGTGATCAAAGCAAATTTTGTGCCAAAACCAAGGAGGAGTAAAGAATTGATTAGCTTTACTTTAAGAATTTGAAGATGCTCTTGCCCAATCTTGAAAAGATGAACTTGGAACTTGAAGCTTGCTCACCATCCTGTTTTCTCAAATACCAAACCTAAAAGATGAGCCTAACCAGTCCAAAGCCATAACTTGATCCTTGATGGTAGCCAAAATGTTTTAAATGAACTTCTTCTTCCAAAAATAAGAGAAAAAAGAAAGAGCTCGCTAGGATGAAAACCCGAAAGGGCGCCTAGGCAAAAGTGAGAGCACAAAAAGGAGAAAATAAATAGAGAGAAGAAAAAGAAGAAGATGAAGGAGCTTGCTAGGATGAAAACCCGAAAGGGCGCCTAGGCAAAAGTTAGAGCAAAAAAGGAATAAGATGCGTGTTGATTTCAAAATCCGAATCCTAGCCAGTCAAAATCATGAAGAGAATAAGAGATAGTGAGGTAGAGAAAAGAAAGGAAAGAGAAGAAAAAGTAGAAAATAAATAAGATTGAGAATTCTTGAGCACTTCAAAGTACATCATTGGTACATGAATTATCCACAACACCCTGTATGCCTCAGCAGAACAGTGTAGTAGAAAGAAGGAACATGACTCTCACGGACATGGTAAGATCTATGATGAGTTATTCGGATTTACTAGTTTCCTTTTGGGGACACACATTAGATACAGTTGGATACATTCTAAACTTGGTACCATCTAAGTCAATACCTATTACTCCCATAAAATTATGGACTCGACAAAAGCCTAATCTGTGGCATGTTCGAATTTAGGGTAGTCCAGTACACGTATTGAAAAGGAACACAGAAAGTTGGAATCGAGAACAGAAGTATGCTTCTTTGTTAGGTATCCAAGAGGAACTAAAGGAGGTCTATTTTATAGCCCTTAGGATCAAAAGGTTATTGTTAGCACCAATTCCACATTTTTAGAAGAGGACTATGTATTGCTCTAGAGGAAATGAGAGGTGAGACATCGACATATACTTCATCAATACCATCAGTACGATAAGAAACATCACAAGAATGAGCTATTGATATTCCATTACCACGTCATAGTGGGAAGATTACCAAAACTAGTATAGATCCCGAACCAACCATTAACATGCAAGTTCCTAAACCAGTACAGCATGCAAATAATGGTGTATTAGGTTTAGAATCTTCACAATG
This sequence comes from Hydrangea macrophylla, assembly GCA_033977485.1. Lineage (NCBI taxonomy): Eukaryota > Viridiplantae > Streptophyta > Magnoliopsida > Cornales > Hydrangeaceae > Hydrangea > Hydrangea macrophylla. The sequence goes on from CM066988.1 coordinate 64,864,744, forward strand.
TAATACCTATAATACACTGACACGGGTTGTGCCTCGTCATAGTGGGAGGGTTATTATTCAACCTGGCCCATATATGTTCTTGGGAGAGTCTTATGATCGGGTCCCTGATAAACAAGGTACTAATCCCTGTAACTATAATGAAGCACTCCAAGATAAAGATGAAGATCTTTGGCAAAAAGCTATGAAGTCTGAAATGGAGTTCATGTACTCCAATCAAGTCTGGGATCTTATAGAACCACCTAATGAAATAACACCCATTGGATGCAAGTGGATCTATAAGAAGAAGAGAGGGAAAGACGGTAAGGTAGAAACTTTTTAAAGTAAGTCTTGTTGCAAAAAGGTTCACTCAAAAAAAGGAAATCGATTATGAGGAAACCTTTTCGTCGATGGCCATGCGAAAGTCTATCTAGATTCTCTTATCCATTGCTGCACATTTTGATTATTAAAAATTTGACAAATGGATGTCAAGACAACATTTCTTAATGGGAATCTTGACGAGTGCATCTATATAGTGCAACCAGACGAGTTCATTACGAAGGGCCAAGAGCACATATTGTGCAAGCTTAAGAAGTTTATTTATAGATTTAAGCAGTCGTCTAGGTCTTGGAATATTCGCTTTGATCAAGCAATCAAGTCTTTTGATTTTGATCAATGTACGGATGAATCCTGTATGTACAAGAAACATGATGGAAGCATTGTGGTGTTCTTAATACTATACGTGGATGATATCTGGCTAATCAAAAACAATGTGGGAGTATTATCTTCTATAAGGGTATGGTTGTCCAGTCAATTCAGTATGAAGGACTTGGGAAAATCTGGTCACATCCTAGAGATGAAGCTTATGCGAGATCGCAAGAATAGGATGTTGGGCTTGTCACAAGGCACTTATATCGACAATATTCTTGCAAGGTTTAGCATGCAAGATTACAAGAAGGGATTGCTTCCTTTCAAACATGGAATTACTCTATCTAAGGATCAGTGTCCTGAGACACCTGATGAAATAGAGAAGATGAAGGCAGTTCCTTATGCCTTGGCAGTAGGAAGCCTAATGTATGATATGTTATGTACTAGACCTGACATCTGCTTTGCTGTTTGCATGGTTAGTAGATATCAATTTAATTCAGGGCAAGAACATTAGACTGCGGTGAAAATATTCTCAAGTACCTGAAAAGGACTTGAGGCTATATGTTAGTTTACCAAGCAGATAGTCTTGTACCCATTGAGTACACAGATTCTGATTTCATGTCAGATAGGGATTCTAGAATGTTTACCTCAGGATATGTGTTTACCCTAGGAGGTGGAACCATTAGTTGGAGGAGTATCAAGCAGTCATATATTGCTGATTCTACTATAAAAGCCAAGTATATGGTTAATTCGAAAGCCATGCTAAGGAGGTCATTTGGCTTAGAAACTTCCTTGTGGATCAAAGAGTAGTACCTGTGGTACAATCGACTATTACCGTTTATTGCGATAATAGCAGAGCGATTGCTTACTCAAAGGAACCTAGGGCTCATGAGAAGGGAAAACACATTGAGCATAACTATCACATGATACGAGATATCGTGTAAAGAGGTGATGTTAAAGTGACTAAGATAGCATTAGTAAATAATTTGGCAGATCCTTTCACCAAGAGCTTACCAGCCAAGATGTTTGATAGTCATATAGAAGGGATAGGAGTGAGTTATGCTGCACCATGGCTTTGAGTCTGAGTGGAAGATTGTTAGGGATATATACTAAAAGTTATGCTCTATGCAGTCGATTAATTATTCATTTAATGAAATAAGTTATTCCATTTTCATGAGAATCTGTATGGGCTATTGTTGCATTATATTGTTTATTTAAGATTGTGCATGTTTTTCTCTTATTCTATATAGTAGGTGGTTTTGTATGTAGAGTTTGACTTATACACGAAAAATCAGACCATCACATCTTGTAGAATATAAGATTTTAGTTTACAGTCTTAGATGGGATTGGACACCATTGATAGGACTGCGGCATGGTGGTGTAGGAGGTTTGTATCGACTACGGGAAATGTTATAGTTTCAACTCACCATACTGGTACACTGTGTATTAAAACGAGACTGACTTGGGGTAATTATCTTTGTACTGACTTATAAGATAATTAACACATCATAGTTATTTTGAGTGCTTATGCTCTAAATCCTAAGTTAATTTATAGACACGTACATTTGATATTTACACTTTGATCTCTAAAAAATGGTGAAATCCTTAAATGTGTCAATATCCCATTAGATTGGGTGACAATATTAATTATGTGGTGGATATTAATTAATGTTGGAATCTATGTCTCAGTTTTTGGATTGATGATATCCCCTTGAGGAAGCTTATAAGTTTTGATTATGTCAAATCCTGCAGGTGGATTTTGTATCTGTTATATCAGATAAGTTAAACAGAGGATCTTAAATAAATATTTAGAGATTAGTTAAATATGATTGTCAGCAATTATATTTAAATAATGGATATATGTAATCTTAACTTGGGGAGATAATAAGCATTTAATAACATAGAGCTCAAAATTTTTTTTTTGAGATAAGGATAGGAGTATAATTATAATCCTTTAGTGGTATGAATTATGATTTATGGAAATAAGAATCTAATTCAGTTCGAATTAGGGTTTCCTAATTCCATAAGGAAGCCTATTCCTAATTGACTTATTATGGTCTCTATCGTAACCTATATATATATATATATATATGCTGCTTTGGCTCTGTTCTCATTTTATATTTTTTTTTTCCATCAAGAGTATTATAACTCGGAATTGGAAAGAGAGGAGAAAACAAAAGGATTTTGGAAGAGCCCACACTCAGTTCTGGCAGTAGAGGAATACGGTAGAAGATCGTGAGCTGTTATCGAACCCGTGTTCTCGATTCATCTACTACAGCAATCCATTTTTTTGCAGTTCAAGGTAACCCTAGTTCCGCCCTTATAGGGTTATTATAGCTTTCATGTAATTTTTTGCAGTACCAATTTATATGCGCTCTCAACGGATTCTGGGAATGCAGTTTCCTAACAATCACATCCTAGGGATCAAGCTTATGCGAGATCGCAAGAATAGGATGTTGGACTTGTTTCAAGAAGGGATTCCTTCCCTTCAGACATGGAATTACTCTATCTAAGGATCAATGTCCTAAGAAACCTGATGAGACAGAGAAGATGAAGGCAGCTTCTTATACCTTGGTAGTAGGTAGACTAATGTATGTTATATTATGTACTAGATCTGACATCTGATTTGTTGTTAGCATGCTTAGTAGATATCAGTTTAATCCATGGCAAGAACATTGGACTACGGTGAAAAAATTTCTCAAGTACCTGAAAAAAAACTCGAGAGTATATGTTAGTTTACCACGCAGACAGTCTTGTACCCATTAGGTACACAGATTCCGATTTCATGTCAGATAGGGATTCTAGAAAGCCTACCTCAGGATATGTGATTACCTTATAAGGTGGAGCCATTAGTTGGAGGAGTATCAAGCAGTCATGTATTGTTGATTCCACCATGGAAGCCGAGTATGTGACTGCTTCAGAAGCTATGCTAAAAGTCATACTTCATGTAGTCAATTTATTATTCATTTAATGAAATCAGTTATTCCATTTTTATGAGAATCTCTGTGGGCAATGTTTACTTTATATTATTTATTTAATATTGTGAATGTGTATCTCTTATTCTACATAGTAGGTGATTTGGTGTGTAGAGTTCAGCTTATACATGGAAGACCAAACCATCGGATCTTGTAGACTATAAGATTTTGATTTACAGTCTTAGATGAGATTGGACACACCATTAGTAGGATTGTAGCATGGTGGTGTAGTAGATTTGTCTTGACTACGGGAAACGTACAATTTCAACTCACTATGCTGGTACACTTTGTGTATTAAACGGGACCGACTTGGGGTTATTATCCTTGTACTAACTTATAAGATAATTAACACCTCATTATTATTTTGAGTGCTTATGCTCTAAATCTTAAGTTAATTTATAGACACTTACATTTTATATTTACACTTTGATCTCTAAAATGGTGAGATCCTTAAATGGGTCAACATCTAATTAGATTGGGTGACAGTATTAATTGTGTGGTGGATATTAATTAATGATGGAATCAATGTCTCAGTTTTAGGATTGATGATATCTCCTTAAGGAGGCTTATAAGTTTTGATTATGTCAAATCCTGTAGGTAGATTTTGTATTCGACATATCAGATAAGTTAAGCAAATGGTCTCAAGGAAATATTTAGATATTAGTTAAATATGATCATCAGTAATTATTCATATTTAATTAATGGATATCTGTAATCTTAATGTGTGGAGACTATAATCATTTAATGACATGGAGCTCGAAATATATTTTTGAGATAAGGGTAGGAGTGCAATTATAATTCTTTAGTGTTATGAATTATCGTTTATGGAAATAAGAATATAATTCAGTTCGAATTAGGGTTTTCTAATTACATAAGGAAGCATATTCCTTATTGACTTCTTATAGTCCCTATCGTAGCCTATAAATATGTTGCTTTGGTTCTACTCTCAGTTTGCGTTTTTCCATGAAGAGTATTATACTCCATCTGTTCCATAATAAGTGTCCACTTCCATTTTACATAATGTTTAAGAAAGTTGTATTATATTAATTTTTTTGGTTCATTAAAGAGTCACTTTCCAATTTTACCTTTAGATGTGATGGGTGTTTGACTTTTTGCTTGTTTTGGGACAACAAATAAATGCTACTTTGTCTTTATTATAAGGGTAGTTTTGGAAAGCAAGTTAAAGCTATATACCAATTTAGGAAAGTGGACACTTATTGTAGGACATCCAAAAAAGAAAATATGGACACTTATTACGAGACGGAGGGAGTAACTCATAATCAAAAAGGAAGTCTAAAAATGAGAGAGCTAGCAGAAAATTAAAAGATTTCGGTAGAGCCCACACTCAGTTTGAGATTCTGGCAGTAGAGGAATACAATAGAAGATCGTGAGCTGTTATTGGACCCGTGTTCTCGATTCATCTACTATAGCAATCCATTTTTGTAGCTCTAGTTTTACCCCTGTAGCTAATTCCGCCCTTGCAGAGTTATTGTAACTTTCACGTAATTTTTTGCAGTATTAATTTATACGCATTGTCAACGAATTCTGAGAGCGCAGTTTTCTCAAGGTGTTAGCTGATGGGATTGAAGGTGAAATTCTTTCTTCTGGTTTTTTTTTTTTTTTTTTTTAAATACAAACAGCAAGAGAATATCGTGCATTGATAAAACTGAAAGTACAAAGGAAGCCACCCCTCAGAGACAAAACTACAAACACAAAAAAACTCAAAGTACAAAGGAAGCCACCTAAATTTCATTTTCTAACATGACTACCTAAAATAATTAGGTTAATTACTAGAAAATGATAAGTATATCAGATTTATTTACTTCAATTGTTTATCTGTTAATAACAATTTTAAAATTAAACCTAAATTTGAATTTTTTTATTATCTATAATTAATGAAAAAATTTAATTGTCAACATCATTTTGATGTCTTTTTAATGGGGGTTGCTGTAGAATTACACTTGATTATTTGGAATTCTTCAATTTAATTTGTTCAATTGCATGCTTCTTAACACCCTCCTCAAAAAATTTGATTAATTTATTACACTCATAAATTAGTTTGTTGGAAGAATTAATTAATTTTCAATGTACTCAACTCAAATATTCATTTCATATTGTCGCGAATCATGAGTATGTATATATAGTGGGGTACCTTGCATTAGATTTTTTCTTTTTCTCTTTGGTTACTGACTTTCATTTGGTTGGCATCAACATGGTGGAGCCCTTCCCTAAGTATTGGATGGGTCCAAAACTTAAGAGAGCATTTTTACTCCCCAAAAATGGTTCATTAATGCTCTTTCAAGCATTCTATTGGCCAATACTATATTGGCTAATGGAATGTATTGGCCAATGGAATGCTTAGGTGAGCATTAATGAACCATATTTTAAATTAGCAAAAGTACTTTCAAAACTTAATAACGAACTTACACAAAGGTGGCTAGAGAGTTGTCACATTCAGAAAGTAAGCACTAAAATCTACTTAACTTCTGAAATAGCTTTCCTGGATATGGAGTTATTAGTATTGAAATTTAGACAAAAATTCCTAGACCTAATTGTCAAGTTAAAGTTCAATTTGATTCTTAGTTTGTTAACAAGTCTTTAAAAGAAAAAATTTCAGTTAATATTTATGTATAGCCCAGTGAAATTTCACTTAGAGCACGTATGGGTTAGCTGAAATTTTAAGTATTGAAATATCGTTTGGGTTAGTTGAAGTATTGAAATTTTAAAGTGCTGAATGTTATGTGCTGAGTGCTGAAATATTAAGCTACTTTTTTCAGTTTAATTTTTCAACTGATTTGTGTAAGTGTTAAAATTTTAAGCTAACTCAAACACTTTTATTTTACAAAATAATATTTTTTTTTCTCAAAATTCACAATTAATCACTTAATTTTTAAGTTTCAGCTAAACCAAACGGGCTCTTATTGTTTATGTACGGTCTGGTGAAAATGTACTTAATATTTGTGTACAGAGAACATTTCTTTAATTAAGAATCTTAATTATCCTTGACTTTAAAGTAAAATGGCATAACAGATGTGTAATTAAATCGACTTTATGAATAACAACTCAAAATTAATTCTAAAAAAGTATATTAGCCTATTAGAAATTGTTATTACTATTGTTACTTTTTTTTATTACTTGGTATAGTGATTTCGTACGAAGACATAAGTGTCAGAGTCCAGGGAAGAGGGCTTCAAGCAATGGTCCGGATATGGAGGAATCTCTACCAATCAAGGAAATTATATTAGTACTCCAACCATTCTGTCCTTTTTGACAGAGATAATAAATGTCCATAAAATGTTTATTGGAAGACATTGGATTTACAATTTTTTTTTATGGGACAGACAAAATTCATTCCACTAAGGTATAGAAGGAACATCCAAAGAGACACATTGAGAAATACATTCTGAGAATGAATTAAGCCAAATATGGGATCTCTCCCTAACCTTAGCATTCCTAGCTAATTTGTGAGTCACTGTGTTTGCACTTCTTTTAACAAAGTTGTAGGACCTCACCCACAAGTCATGAATAAGTAACTTGATTTCAGCTAGGCACCCTCCATACAAAGCCAAATCATGATCTGTGGACTTGATGCCATTAATCATCGCGAGAGAATCCGATTCAACGATGAAACCTCTGAAGCCCAACTCCCCCACCACCTCCAAAGCTCTCATCATTGCCATTGCTTTAATCATGAGCACATAAAAAACACCTTGAAAGTTCTCCAAGAAAGCCATGAGGAAAAATCCACTAGAATCCCGCAGCACCGCTCCAGCACCCGAAGCAAAATAATCTGCAAAAATGGCCCCATCAACATTTAACTTAAGAACACCAACGGGTGGCGGAGACCACCTAGAAGGGAGGGGAGGAGAAAGAGGCAAAGAGAGTAAATTATGAGCTTCATTAGCATTGGAAAATTCTTCGATGTAGGCATTAATACAAGACACAATCTGCCTTGGATCATTCTTCCTGCCTTTAAAAATGAACAAGTTCCTGTTATGCCAAATAAACCAAGCACAAATCACTCCTCTAACCACGTCACTACTGCTCCCCTTTTCCAAAAGTGATACAAACCAGTCCCCAAAACTCATACCATGATGCACCAGAGCCAAAGCAAAAGGATGAGCCACAGTCCATACCTCAGTTGCCCAACGACAAAATAAAAGCGTGTGTGGAACATTTTCACACATTGCACCACACAAAATGCATCGGGCATTCTGCACAACTTGTCTTTTCTATAAATTGTCATTACATGCAAGCACATCATAACAGGCAAGCCAAAGAAAAAAACTTGATTTTGTTTGGAATTGCTAAAACCCAAATGCTACTCCTGTTGGAAAAAGTGGTTTAAAGTTAGAGTTTAAACGCGCAGCGGAAATAGGTTAAGTTATAAAAACTTTTGGTATTCCAGGATTTACTACTCGTCAATTCCATAGATGCGTACAAGGGGGTGCAAGAATTATACCTTAGTGTCTTGAACCCAATTCTGAAACTTCAACTTCCAGCAGCCTCCACTAGATGATCTTCACCCTTATGACTCCTGCGGATGCCTGCCGGAAAGACTAGGGTTGGTGGGAACCCTAATAGAGAGGATAGGAAGGTTTTGGGAAGACTATGATAGTTTCTGCAGCTTCTGCGTATAAAAACGACGAACAACTTTTTCCAGAATGCAGCTGCCCTATTTATAGATTCCCAGAACCGACCTAACCTTCGATCGATCGAAGGACTTCGATCGATCGAACATTCGATCGATCGAACCTTTCTCGATCGATCGAACCTGATGCCTTCGATCGATCTAACTATCTTCAATCGATCGAACCTGCCAGGACAGTTTCCTCAAGCGTCTTTCCAAGCATCCTAGCGGAGCTAAGAGTGGGACCTCCTAGGCTCTTTATTGTTGGCTCAGACCAGTTTATTAATTACCATGACCAAACTCTTTGATCAGCAAACTAACCAACTGGTCAGTTAACGTTTACTCCACTATAAAACGATAACTGAACTCCAACGCAAAAGAACATATCCGAAGCGATAACTAGACTTGTATGTTGTACTAATGTCCCTCTACCGTCAGCATTCGTAATCATATTCAGGTAGTCGGATAACTGTTACTGTCAACCTGAATCATGATTACTTCTTGTATTCCTTGAGTCCCATTCACTACTCATGATTACCAAACATGTTGATAACTCTTATCAACAAGACTGCAGTACTCAGTAATCAACTTGGTGACATTCTCAAGGGAATGCTTACTCTGAATCAGAGGGTAGATTCTATCTTGACAATATATGTTCACAACCCTATGGACATGACATACCCAAGATACCCAGGTGTTGATCTTCTATAGACCTCACTGATTGGTAAGTCAAAGCAGTCATATCCATAGTCTGTGTTCATAATCATCTCAAGATTGAGAACACGTACCTTATACAAGTTATGAGTTCCTATTGACTGTTGACAGCCTTAAGCGTCAATAGGAAAGCTCAGGTCCGTCAATGCACTATAAGCACTAGCATATCAACTAAGAGCTACACTCTAGTGATTGAGATTAATCACTCCATCCAATGGTAGTTAATTATGCTACAGTGTAGACCTGATGAGGTATCCAGTCTCATCATCCACTGTGACATATTCTAAGTATCAAAGAATAGTAATTCGTATCTCACTTGTGTGTATCTCATACACACACGAATTGCTTACTATGATACTTAAGGACAAAAACAATCATCTCATGAAAGAAACATACACAATGAAATGTAAAGCTGATATCCATATATTATAATGCTAATGTCTCATACATAAAGTAATGGTTTGAGGGCACAAACCCAACAACTCCATGGGAAAACAGCCCCCAAGTGTGAAGTCGAGCCGAGATCCCTCTTTGCTTTTTTCAACCCAACAGCAATATGATATGTGGATTTCACTGTAAACCTCCCTTTTGGATCCCAATGCCACAACCATTTGTCTTCACTATCCTATTTAGAGAGGGGAATACTTTTGATCGCAATAGCATCATGAGCCATAAAAATTTGGTCTAGCAATACATGATTCCATTGCTTAGAATCTGCACTAAAAAGGAAGCTAACTTTTTCATTTTTGAAACTCTCAGGCAGGGGTGAAATTGGCTTAAAGGTTAAAGGGGTTGGAAGCCATGGGTCAAGGCCAATCCGAATACGATTCCCATTTCCAATCCGCCATCGCAACCCACTTTTAAGAACATCATGAGCCCCCCAAATGCTTCGCCAAATGAAATGTGGTTGATTTCCTAACCTTGCATTAAGAAAATCTCCATCCCGAAAATAAGCCGCTTTAATAACCTTAAGCACAAGAGAATTTGTGTTATGGATAAGCCTCCACCCTTGTTTTGCAAGCAAAGCACGGTTAAAACACTCCATATTGATAAAGTCCATACCTCCGAATTTCTTGGAAACACATAAAGGCTCCCAACACAGCCAATGAATTTTACTTTCCTCACCCCTTTGACCCCACCAAAACTTTGCAATAGTGCTGTTTAAAGTGCAAAAAATGGAATGTGGAAGCTTAAAACACGACATCACAAAAGTGGGAATTGCCTGGGCTATAGACTTAATCAACATTTCTCGACCACCCCGGACAGGAGTTTCTCTTTCCACCCTGAAGTTTTACTGCACAATCTATCCTTTAAGTACGAAAAAACTTGAGCTTTTGACTTTCCAACGAACGCTGGAAGTCCAAAATATTTCTCGTGGCTTGAAAGAGCTTTCACACCAAAAGTATTCAGCATTTGTGCACGAGTATCAGGAGGGGTGTTGGGGCTGAAAAAAACGTTGGACTTGTCACATTAACTTTTTTATCATGAAGCATTATCATAGAGCTAAAGACAATCAAGGATCACTTGGCATTCATTCACCAAGGCTTTGCTAAAAAGGAGACTATCATCCGTGAAGAGAAGATGAGTAACCTCAGGGCCACCTCTTCCCACCTTTACACCATGGATAGCCTGAGTAAGCCTAGCTCTGTGAAGAAGTGATGAAAGAGCTTCTGCACAAAAAATGAACAAATAAGGAGACAAAGGGTCGCCCTACCTTAGCCCCTTATAGGGAGTTAGAACAGGGGTGGGGAGACCATTAACCAATACTGAATAAGAAACTGAGCGAACACAAGTCATAAAAGAGCCTAAAGAAAAGTGTGACCCTTTGTCTCAATAAAAAAGCAAAACGCAGGTCATAAAAGAGCAAAACCCTATCATAAAAGAGCAAAACCCATTTTAAGTTGAATAGCCTCAATAAAAGACCATTCTACCCTATCATAGGCTTTACTCATATCGAGTTTGAAAGCTAACCAGTTCTCCTTTCCCTTTTTTTTTGGCTCTAATATGGTGCAAAGCTCAAAAGCAACAAGAGCATTATCAGTGATCAATCGACCAGGGACAAACGCAATTTGGTGCTCCAAAATAATAGTGGGAAGGACTCATTTCAACCTATTTGTCAAAACTTTCGAAATAATTTTATAAGCTACATTACACAGACTTATTGGCCGAAACTCTGTGGATTTCTTAGGATTTTTTACTTTAGGAATTAAAACTGTATGGGTATGGTTGAGATCAGTTGGAAAAGAGCCTAAAGAAAAGAAGTTAGAGATCAGCTTAATAATGTACTTACCCACAACATTCCAGTACCATTGATAAAATAAAGCAGACATACTATCTGGGCGTGGAGCTATGGTTGGATGCATTTGAAAAAGGGCATCTTCTGTTTGATTAATTTTTGGGTTCATAAACTTTTTTGGGTTATCTACTTGCTTGGGCTTTTCCATGTAAAACCAAACAATGGGCCAAGAGCCTCTTTATTTCAAAAACCCAAACCCAAGCTAAAGTTTGATTTTGACATCTATCCCACATTGAAATTTTACAAGAACCTTTTACTCATTTTATATACTTTCCTTCCATAAACTAGTAAGCTTGTGTTGAGGAAATGCTCTCTCACGTGCGCGCAGGGGGGGGGGGTACAAATCTTGGATTCGGTCCGTTCGATTTAGCTTGAAAATCGTGACTTGCGCGTGTACGTCCTGCGAACACGAATGCGCTTCGAATTGTACCTTGCACATAGGGGTGGTACTGTCACGTTTTTGCAACTGATATTAAATATTTTTTGACTGTTAGAGCATTTCTGCACATGTTTTAAAAACATAATCTGATTGTATTCTGCACATGCTAAAAACTACATGACTATTGGAGTGTTTCTGTATTAAATTGCTTGTTTTTTATCCTATATGACTGTTGGAGTCATTATTTATTTTCTGTATTAAATAATGTGACTGTTGGAGAGTCATTAGTATCCTAAACTGTTTTCGTATATATATATATATATGATCACACACTTTCAGAATTACAAACAACAAAAGCAATTCTCTTTTCTTTCTTCTTCTTTACATTTTTTTTGAAGCAATTTCTGAGTACTCAATTACTCTTCCAATTCAAGTGCATGTTTGGAAGAGTTGGTTGCTAAATCCTGGAGAACATAGCACTGTGATCTTGTGCATCGAGTCACTGACTTAGAGGGGCGGAATTGTTCTTAAGGACAGTGCAATACATTGCATCCCTCAACCAAAAAATCATAGTTTCATCATTTCATTTTCCAACATCTTTAACTTCCTCATCTGTGATAGTTAACAAGAGGGCCTCGTTTGTGTCACATGAAATGCGCTCCGTAATAGTGTCTAAGACCTCAATAATCATAGACGAGAAAGACGTGGAAAACAAGTTTTGGAAAAAATCCCGTACTATATCACTAACCTTGCGCTCGTCACATTGCCAAATCCCATTGTCATCCTCAAGCCCCAGCAAAAAATTCATCTTTCTTCACTGTGACTCCATTTTATGAAAAAAAAAAAAAAAAAGCCGTATTTCAATCCCCGTGTTTAAGCCAACTAACACGTGAACACTGTTTCCATAGGATTTCTTCCCTTTCCAACAACCTATTGATATCATTGGAAAGACCCTTCTCAAGCTCAAATCTCTCAGCTGTGGCAGGAAGCACTTTAACTCGCTTCAACTCAACATGCTTTCTTCGTAAAGTCTTCTACACATTTCCAAAAACAACATTGTTCCACTGCAACAGATTTTCCCCACATGCTCTGATTTTTTGAAGGATCGAGCACTCACTTCCACCACTTGTACAAGCTTGTTCCACAACCTCATCACATTGCTCGTGCGTGAGCCACATCTCCTCAAAATGGAATAACCTTGGTCTTTGAGATTGCTATACAGTGTCACAATTAGTGCTCAGAAGGATTGGAATGTGGTTTGAAGTCGACACTGTAAGATGCATCGAGAGAGCCATTGGAAAAAAGGAGTACCAATTCTCAGTCACTACAAATAGATCAAGCCTCCCCTGAACAGAAGTTCCATTGTGGTGATTGTTTTGCCATGTGAAAGAACTTCCCCGGAATGGGATGTTTTGCAACTTACACCATTCCAAGCAGTCTCGGAAAGCATTAGACCTTACCACATCAACCCCATTGCCCGCTTCCTTCTCCCACGAGTAGAGGACCTCATTAAAATCATCCCCAACAACCCACGGGATATCTGTGTCACCACAATGCCGTTTAAGAAGATTCCAAGAACACGAGCGTTTTGACGAGACCGGATAGCCATAGAAACCAGGAAAACGCCATTAAGTATCCTGCTGCAAGCCCTTAATTAGAACATCAATATGAAATTGTGAATATCTATTTACATTAATTCCTTCGTCTTCTTTCCAAGCTAAAGCTAAACCCTCGTTCCTACCATTTCTTCCAACAGCCAGACAATTTCCAAATCCCAGGGTTCTACAAATAGTTTCCATCTTCTTAACATGGAGTTTTGTCTCCATTAAAAACACCAAATTGGGAACTTCTCCCTTCACTAACTGATGAAGGGCTCGAACTGATCGGGGGTTCCCAAGCCCCCCAACAGTTCCAACATAAGATTTTCATAGCGATAGGCACCGCCTCTGGTACAAGAGTAGAAAGATCTGAAGTAGCGTCGTACTTTGTCTTATTTGATACATCCATATCGTCAGTGTTAGTGTCCTTATTAAGGCCACGTTTGAGGCTGCCTCCCATTTCAAAAATATGCAAATTTCATGATACTAGTACTATATATACTTTCTCTTGTTGTCTCTAATCTTAATAAACCTGTATAACACAAATAATGATTTGATCCCGCCTTAAGGTGTCAAAAGAAAATGGACCAAACTTCATTAAATTTTCTTGAACACTTTTTGCCCTATTTTAATATGTTATTGGTCCACATGTGTGTCATGTAGATACAATTGTATACGTGGATCAATTATGCTCCAAAATAATTTTAAAAAAATACCTAATAAATTGTACCTAAATCTAAAAAGATAAGAAAGTGGCATAAAGAAATATAGTTTAATCTCTTTGAGTAATTAAGTTAATTAACCAATTGGAAGGTTTTTGAATGCAAACACAATACAAAAAGGGGCTTACAATTAATACAATGGGCCAAAGATTTAAATATATAGGGACTCTTAGGTGCAATGGGTAAGTGCACTGACCAAGTGCACTGGACTTTTAAACCTAAAACATTCGCAGATGGACATATAAACCAAACCAAGCCTTGTGTCCCAATCAATTGGGGTCGGCTGTATGAATCCTTTTTCTCCATTCTGCAATATCAAGAGCTATATGCTCATTTAAATTATATTTATTCATATCTTGTTGCACTAGATATTCCTAAGTCAGTCTAGGTCTACCTCTCCCTCTAACCATTCCAGGCACTACGATCTTATTACTCTTTCGCACAGGTGCATCTACAGGTCTTCGTTGCATATGGCCGAACCATCTAAGTCTATTCTCCCGGCCTCAACTTATCCTCAATATGTGTCACTCCTACAGTCTCTCGGATGTACTCATTTCTAATTCTATCTTTCCTAGTCTTACCACACATCCATCTTAGCATCCTCATCTCCGCTACACTCACTTTGCTAATGTGTTGTTTCTTAGTTGTCCAACACTCTGTCCCGTAGAGCATAGCTGGCCTAATAGCTGTCCTATAAAAAGTTTCCTTTCAATTTTGCTGGTATTCTCCTGTCACATAATACTCCAGAGGCACTCCTCCACTTAAGCCAGCCTATTGTAATTCTATTATTCACGTCATCACCAATCTCTCCATCTTTACTGATCATTGAACCTAGATAGCGAAAGTGTTCCCTCTTTGGGATCTCCTGATCTTCGATCTTCACTGTTTCATTGTCTCTACTTCCACTGTTGCTAAAACTACATTCAATGTATTATGTTTTCGTCCTTCTTATCTTTAGCCGCTTAGTCTCCGGTGCTTCTCTCCAAGCTTCTAGTTTAGTGTTGAGTCCCCTTTTAGTCTCATCAACCATGACAATATCATCTGCGAACAACAAACACCATGGGACCTCATCTTGAATGTGTCTAGTCAATTCATCCATAATTAGGATGAAAAAATAAGGGCTCAAGGCTGACCCCTAGTGCAGGCCTACGGTAATTGGGAATTTGCTTGTTTCTTCGGCTGATGATCTAATTGTAGTAACCGCTTCATCATACATATCCTTCAGCACGTCAATATAACCCTTGGTCACTCCTTTCTTCTCTAGCACCCACCAAATTAAATCTCTAGGCACTCTATCATAAGCTTTCTCTAAATCAATAAAAACCATATGTAGATCTTTTTTCTTCTCTCGATACTTTTCCATTAGTCTTCTAAGTAAATAAATTGCTTCCATAGTTGATCTCCCAGGCATAAATCCAAACTGATTTTCTAACACTGATATTGCGCCTCTTAAGCGATGCTCCATCACTCTTTCCCATAGTTTCATGTATGGCTCATCAACTTAATACCTCTATAGTTGTTGCATTGTTGTACATCTCCTTTACTCTTATATATAGGCACTAGGATGCTCTTCCTCCACTCATCAGGCATTTTTCTAGTCATTAAAATCCTATTAAAAACATTTGTAAGCCAAGATGCCCCCACATCTACTAAGCATTTCCAAACCTCAATGGGGATCCCATCTGGTCCTAAGGCCTTGTTGGGTTTCATCTTCTTCAAAGCAAATTCTACCTCAAACTTCCTTTTTCTCCAATAGAATCTGTATTCTCTAGTTTCATCGTAACTTCCAGTTTCTTCTTCCATTGTGTTATCCATATGTTTTTCATTCAGCAACTTCTCAAAATAGCTCTTCCACCTTTCCTTAATCTCTTCGTCGTACACTAATACCCTAGAGTCATCGCTTTTTATACATTTAACCTGATTAATGTCTCTTGTTTTCCTTTCTCTCGACTTAGCAAGCTTGTAAATACATTTTTCTCCCTCTTTAGTGTCTAGTTTGGTGTAGAAGGCATCATAGGCTTCCATTTTAGCAACTCTAACTGTCCTTTTAACCTCCTTATTTGCACATTTATAGCTTTTGAAGTATTCCTCACTTCTATCATTTTGCCACTTCTTAAAGCAATCCTTTTTGGTTTTTACTGTAGCTTGTGCCTCTTCATTCCACCACCAAGTATCTTTAGAAGCTAACCCTCTTCCCTTCGACTCTCCAAGGACCTCCTTCAATATTCTTGTGATGCACCCTGCCATTCTATCCCACATAGTATTGCTTCCATCTTCCAAATTCCAAGGTGCTTTAGTATACATTCTCTCTTGGAATATTGCTAGTTTCTCGCCTTTAAGGTTCCATCACCTAGTTCGCGGGTTTATAGGGTCTTTTCTAGTACGACATTGTCCTTTTATATGGATATCTAAAATAGTAAGTCTATGTTGAGATGTTAAACACTCTCCTGTGATGACCTTACAGTCTGTACATGCTAAGCGGTCTGCCTTTCTCACAAGGAACAAATCGATCTGGCTTCTATTAGATCCACTCTTAAAGGTTATCAAGTGTTCTTCCCTCTTTTTGAAAAATGTGTTTGCTACTACAAGATCATATGCTACTGCGAAATCTAAAATACTCACCCCTGTCTCATTTTGATCTCCAAAACCATACCCCCCATGCACCCTCTCATATCCAGTTCTATCTTTGCCTACATGGCCATTAAAATCCCCACCTACAATTATCTTCTTTCCTCCCGGTATTTCTTGCATTAAAGCGTCCAACTCATCCCAGAATTGTCTTTTAGTGTGATCATTCAATCCTACTTGGGGCACGTATACACTAATCACATTAATTATATCCACTCCAACTACCAGTTTGATAAGCAATATTCTGTCTCATTTCCTCGTGACTGTCACAACTTTATCCTTGAGGTTCTTGTCAACCATGATTCCGACACCATTTCTATGCCTATCTTTCCCTGTATAGAATATCTTATACCCGGTCTTTTCTACCTCCTTAGCTTTCTCTCCAACCCACTTTGTTTCTTGTAAACATACTACATTAACCTTCCTTCTAATCATAGTACGTGTCTACTAGTTCCATAGATTTACCTGTTAAAGTTCCTATATTCCAAGTTACTGACCTAAGCTTATAGTTCTGGACTAGCTTCTTTACCCACGGTGGCCCAGATGAGCGCGGGAACCCTTACTTATTTAACACCACATCCGGGCGTCGATGCGACGCCCCTTGCACATTTTTCGAAACACACGAAGCCAGGCGCAACACGTCGCTTAAAGGGAACGCCCTAGCATTTACACGAGTATTCATATTTGGATTCATATCATAAGGATCCGATGGTTTTTTTTACGTGCTGACTGTCGAGCTACCTAATGCACTAACCCTCCTCTTTTATCCGGGCTTGGGACCGACAGTGTTGAAACAACCCAGGGTAAAAAGCATTTTGCCCGCTCAAACTATACATACTTTTGCAATTCATACCCCGAACTCTAAAAAATTGCAATGTCTCCAATGAACTATCTTTAGGGTTGCAATATCCCCCTAAACTTCAAAAAGTTGAAATGTTTCCACTGAACTATCGTATGTGTTGCAATGTTCCCACTGAACTAACTTTCGTGTTCCAATGTCAACATTGCCATCACATTCCATCAAGAAATGTGATGGAATTTGCTCGTGTGGGACGCACATACTAAATTTCAAAAGCATTTATGAAATTTCACTATCTATTTCTAAATTAACAATCATAGAAATCATAAAGACTCCAACTTTTTCTTGCTACGCAGCAAATTAACAAATTAAAGAAAAGGGCAAACCCAGCGAAAATTAACTGAGTTTTTATGATTTTTATGATATCTATGATTGTTAATTTAGAAGCGAAAGGTGAAATATCATAAATGCCCTTGAAATTTGGCATGTGCGACCCACAGGAGCAAATTCCTTAACATTTTTTGACGGAATGTGATGGCAGGGTTGACATTGCAACACAAAAGGTGAAATGAAAGGTAATGGCAGGGTTGGCAATACAACACGAAATTAGAAGTGAAAGGTGAAATGTTATAAATGCCCTTGAAATTTGGCATGTGTGTCCCACATGAGCAAATTCCTTCACATTTTTTGATGGAATATGATGACAGGGTTGACATTGTAGCACGAAAGATAGTTCAGGGGGAGACATTGCAACATAAACGATAGTTTAGGGGGAAATTTCAACCTTTTGAAGTTCAGGGGACATTGCAACCCTAAATATAGTTCAGGGGGACACTGTAGCTTTTTAAAGTTCGGGGTGTGAATTGCAAAATCGTATATAGTTTGAAGGGGCAAAATGCATTTTACCCATGTATATATATATATATATATCAGTCAGGCTCTAAAGAGGGCGCCCTCTTTCTATTAAAGAGAGGGCTTCTGTTTTGGCCGTTGGATTGTATTTTCATTAAGGGGAGTTTTGCCATTTCACAGTTTTTAATTACAATCTGACGGCCAAAACAGAGGCCCTCTCTTTAATAAAAAGAGGTGGCCCTCTTTAGAGAATCTTTGATATATATATATATATATATAGTTTGGCTCCAGCGCAGTGTACTAGGTGAACGCACTGAGTTTTTAAGCTCAAAAAAATCATGGGTCAGCAGGGTGGCGGGATGGGGCGCGGGTCAGTGGAGCGCTCCGCAGTTTTTTTAGGCTTAAAAGCCCACTGTGTTTACCCAGTGCGCACTAGAGCCTGACTATATATATATATATTTAAAATTCTATATATGTAATGGTTGAAATTAGGGGGTGTCAAACGGGGCGAATTGCCCCGCCCCACCCCAATTCACCATTTGGCGAGTCGTAACTCGTCTTGCCCCATGGACGAATCCAACTCATGACTCAATTCATCATATATGGGTCCGGGTTGACTTCTATTAAGTAGAAAATAAATATTTTTTTAAAAAAAAACTAGTTTTCAAATACTTTTTTCAACAAACTATTTTTAAATAAAGTGTTTTATTAAACTATTTTTTAAAAAAAAATTTTATTAAAAATAAAAATAAGTTTTTGCAAACAACCCGCAGAATAGCTCGTGGACTAATTCACAGGGCCGGTCCTGAGCTTTGAGGGGCCTTAGGCGAACAACTAGAATGAGGCCCTCTACATACTACTATGAACTAGTTACCATAAGATACTACACAAGTATAAAGCAAAAAAAATATACACGAACTTACATATACAATTAAGTAAGAAGAATTCACTTAAAAGCCCAGTACTCCAAGCTGCCAAAGATATAATATAATGTTTTCATAATAATCATAAGATGAATATAATGAATTAGTTTTATGTGAGATGTTTTAATTTCAAGAAACTATTTTTTGGAGTGAGAAAGAGACACAAAGATGTGGTAAAAATTAGTGGGCTGCCATGGATCATGGATGACTCATACAGGATGAGAGTTTGGGGCTCTATAACTCTGTTTGAACTTAGATTCTTTGAACCAACAAAAAAAAAAACCCTAAACAAAGCTGCCAAAGAAGGCTTGTTTATCTTAGAACGTAGAGATTGAGAGAGAGAGAATTGTGAGTTGTGTCCACACGCTACTGGATTTTGAAATTAAAAAAAATTAAGAAAAGAGATGGAAGACGCTGAATTATTGGGCCTTTTGGGCTGAAATAGCATTATGATATGTTGATAAATGATACAACATACTATATATTACTACCAAGTATTGGGGCCCTCAAGTTTTCTTTATAATTGGGGGGCTTTAGGCCCAGGCCTACTTGCCAAAGAGGGAGGGCCGGCCCTGCTAATTCACTAACCAACCCGCGAGCTAACCGCTCCGTCCCGCCTCGTTCAGTGGCTCGCCAAAATTTGCCCAAGGGGGCGGGGCGGGGCAGACCGCCCGTTTGATACCTCTAGTTTCAATCCTACTTACTGGACTAAGGCTAACAATGTAAATACAAGCAACAGTGAGGTTGATTGCAAGAATGATGAAAAGGATAGCACTAAGGGCCCCTAAAGTTTATAAACTTAAAGGTCCCACCACCCAAATGTCGAGTTGAGAACTCACACAATTAAGCACAAACTTTTTAAAAAGTTGCTTTCGGTTAGTAATTTAGGTAATTGTTAATTTTTAAAAGCAAGGGTTGGAGGCCATTTTAATATTTATTAACACAAATCAATGCAATAAAACTAAAATTTGTCCGTACAAGTAATGATGTGACCCTTTGCCTCCGGCCATTTTGTTTATTTTAATTAATAAAATTATGATGGGCCATTTGAAGCAGCAGAAACGGTAACACCCACTTTGATCCCTCTGCTCCCAAACAAAACGACAACTGAGAATTGCCAGTTCTGTGGGCACTCATATAGGTATATATGTATTTGTATATATAAAACGTATCTACTGTTCTGCAGTACTTATTTATATTTTGAGGGATTACACTGATCTCCTTGAAAGAAGGTCTTTCGGAGTAATGTTAGATGTATATAAATTTGCGAATACTTTTGTACACAAATGCTTTAAATGTATTTACTCTGTATTGTATAAGTGATACACAGAAAAGTGTGAAAAATTCAAACAGCACAAAGTACATGTATTTAAAATATTTGTGTGCAAAAATGTGTACAAAAATTATGTACACCTATCATTACTCTTTCAAAAAATATATATTTTCCAATTTATATTAGTGAAAAAATAGAGGAAATTGCTATGTACACCGCTAAATTTGTTATGTACAATAAATTTGTTACATACACCGCTTAACTTTATAAAAGTGAGAACTTTTAGAAAAAAAATGAGTTGAATAAAGGAATTTGAATATACATAACAAATACACGAGTGTACATAACAATTCCCAAAATAGTACTCTGTATATGAAATTTTATTAACTTAATTGGTTTTTGTCGGAAAATTCTGTTTTTTTTTTTTTTTTTTTTTTTTTGGGAAAGTTGGTATATTAAAAAAAGAAAGGGAAGGGCAGCAGCCCTTACAAAAACAGAGGCTTGGAAGAGATCCGTTCATAAATTAAAGCATGACATTCCTTAGAATGATGAGTTTAAGATGAAAATAAAATTGTACGGAGTGCTTCATTTTAGGAGAGAAAATAAAATAATGTTTAATAAAATGATATTTCAAAGAGAAAGAGATAGGGATATTAGGTCATAAATCCTTTAAAATTAAGTGTATTAGTCAAAAACACACATAATTTTGTCATTCTTTAAAAAGCCTCTCACTATGTTTTAAATTTGGTGAAAAGCCTCTTGTGGAACAGAAAAAATGGTTAAGACAATATTATCTATCAACTTTAAATCACCATAACTCACTCAAATTTTTATTTTTATTTTTATTTTTATTTTTATTTTTATTTTTATTTTTATTTTTTTAGCATTTTTGAGTGGCTTTTTATTTTTTTGTTTGATTTCATGTATTTCTTCGAGATCTACACAATAGAGTTAAAAATTGTACAAAAGAAAGTAATTTGAAACCTCATTTTTTATTTTATCTGTCAAAAGCGATGATATTATATGTTTTGACAAATGCCATTAATATTATCTGTCAACTTCAAGCCATCATAACTCACTCATTTTTTAGCCTTTTTGAGTGATTTTTTTTTTAATTCATGTATTTTTTTGAGATCTACACAATGGAGTTGAAAATTGTACAAAAGAAAGTAATTTGGAATCTCATTATTTATTTTATCTGTCAAAACAGATGATATTAGTATTTGTTTTGACAGATAAGATTAATATTAATATTATCTGTCAACTTTAAATCACCATAACTCACTTTTTTTATTTTTAGGCTTTTTGAGTAATTTTTTTTAATTCATACATTTCTTCGAGATATACGCAATGTAGTTGAAAATTGTATGTCACACCCCGATTTTTGGACAACCAAATATTAAATCCAGAGCCTGTATCCGGACTAATATTCAATTACCAAAAATCACGAGAGCGACACCCTCCCATATGCTAACAGAAAATTTATTGAAAACAGTATTTAATACTCCTTAAATAAGGACATGTGATCTTGTGTTTAAAGAAAAACTCTTTATTATTAAACATGTATTCCCAAACATCCATTTCATTGAAAAAGAAATAAAGTTCCATTATAAATATTATATCACTTTTCAATTTAAAAAAAAAATCATTTTCATAAATAAAATGTCCACATACAGAGTTCAGCAGGAATAAAAATAAATAAGAATAAAATCTATACATCCATTGGTCAGAGTAACTACAACGTTCCCAATACCCAATATACCATATTTATTACAATTATACATACTGACCCACAATGCCAGAAAATAAAATACAATCAAGTACAAAAAAAAAATAAGTACAACTCCAATAATAAACAACACAACGACCATCTCTTCACCCAAACAGAAGCTCCAACGAAAATCTCCAAAAACTAAACCTGCACAAATACATTCGACTACGTTTCATATAGAAACGCCCCCGAATGTATAACACACTCGGGTCAGTCACATGACTGGTATGAGTTAAACAAAACAACAAGTCTTAGGGATCCAACTTGAACCCGTAGACAACAAATTACACTACAATACTCTTGGGTCAAGACAGGTAGTTCCACACACATATCTGGACAATAGAGTAGTTTCCATTTATGTGGTGGCAAGTAGTTTCTTGCCCAAAATCCAAAGTTACTACGAGTTTCATACTTACCCATTACTTATGGTGAGCCAAACCTGTAATACGTTAGTGGGCCCACCATCCTGCAAATTGAATGATTATAAACCAAGCAAACAATTCTGTATACAAACCGTCCACATTCTAACTCAAACGTCGCATTCATTTTTCTACACTTATCAGTCTTATGAAATAATCCATGTTCATTACTTATTAACTTTAAATTTATCTTTGCATTCCCTAGCTTCACCACTTGGTCACCCTCCATGGTACACCCACACATATATCCCATGTGTGCCCGGACATATTACCAACACCCACTCTGGTGCTAGTTTGGTTGGGGTATCAACCAAACCAGGTATACACACAGAAGGCCAGTCAATATGCCTAGACGTCTAACAAATAAGCCGGGCATAAGGCTTAGGCCAGCTTGATCACGAAGCCACTGGCAAAAGGGTACACTCAGTAAGTCGAGCTACCAAAAAAAACATATCACATAACGGGGAGCGGTGAACACTAAAGAACTATGTTGCAATTATTGTTTATCGTTCGTATTATCCCAATAATTGTGAATTTCACGTTTATCACAAAGTTCCGTCTTATCATCCAATCACATCTCTAACTTTAAATGCATTCCAATTTTCTTACAATAAAGGGTTTTATCAATTAACCCATAACAATCTTCCCTCAAAAATTTCCAATCAAATTACAACATCCCCAATATACTATTCAACGTATCTAATTTACTCATTTTTCTCAAAATGACTACACAATAAGGTCAGTTATTTCAGGTATAATAACTTCAAACCAACATTCAATATCCGCCTACGAGAAACACATAATAAAAAATTCACATTCTCATATCGTAAAGTATTATAACAATCGTTCCACAATATTTTCATCGGACTCAACGTTAATGACTATCAACCTTTTTTTTTTATTGCTCAACATTATATGAGAATTCATGTATCTATAAGTAATTTTCGTTAAGTCAAACGAATGAATAAAAAAAACACAACTAATCATATTTCTCCAATGTCGTACATTTTAATATACTAAAAACTGCTATTGAAATCTTCAATTTATGCCCAAACGGTGCAGAATCATGAAAAATACTATTAGACGAAAAGTGTGCAGAATCGCGTTTCCTACAGGCCAACGCGGACAAAATTCCATAAATCTAAGTCGTGATTTTATAATATTTTTTTCAAAGTTTCTGCCACTGTTAAAATAAAAATAAAACGAATTTTCTATTATTTATTCATTATCAAAATTATTCCCCTTTGTGTATTCATCAAATTAATTATCCACATGATCTATCCAAGTACACCGAGATCACAATCATAAAATCACACGAAGAAAATAAATATTTATATCATTCAATAATAACGAATGGGGATCCACACACAATTTAACACCAACCACAAAATTAATAAGAACTATTTGGATTCTCTTGCACACACACATATATATACATACGTGTATATATATACCCAAATATAAATTTTAACTCACCTAGTTGATCACAAATCAACCACCACGAATGTTTCGCAATTCCCCACGTGCCCACGAACTCGAGATCATTCTCCTTTCTTCTTCTTCTTCGTCTCCTTCTCTCTCTCTCTCTCTCTCTCTCTCTCTCTCTCTCTCTCTCTCTCTCTCACACACACACACACACACACACATACACACACAACACACGTCTGTTCTCTCTTCTACTCTCTTTTCTTATCTTTCCTTTTAGTTTTAATATGGGGGCTAGGGTTTATTATAAGTATATATGTACACTACACACACAACACATGTTAATAAAACACACACAAATATATAAATCCCGTTTTTCTTTTTTTGGGCTCACAAAAGAGACTCATATGAGCCCAGAATGCTGTACAAAGTGTTAAAATGAGTAGCCCAATGGGTACCCATGACCCCGGTACTAAGTTTTAATGTTAATTACATTATTTAACACATTCGCGGGCCTGTAAACACTATATAACAAAAATACATATCAACCCTTCACTTTTTTTTTAACAAATATAAATTAATAAATATAACTCCCAAACTAAACGCGCTCACTCATGATTTAATTTATATGTCCACCAAACACTTAAAATTTTTCAAACATATGTCTTACATAGGCACACTCATATAATATTGCTAACTGGAAATAACAATTAAAATAATTATTTACATAGAAATTTTAGGGTTGTTACATTGTACAAAAGAAAGTAATTTAGAACCTCATTTTTTTTTTCATTTTATCTGTCAAAACAGATGATATAATCTGTTTTAACAGATGATATTAATATTATATATCAATTTTAAATCACCACAACTCACCCGCTTTTAGCCTTTTTGAGTGATTTTTTTTTCTTTTCATGTATTTCTTCGAGATCCACGCACTGGTGTTGAAGATTATACAAAAGAAAGTAATTTGGAAACTCATTTTTTGATTTTATCTGTCAAAACATATGATATTATCTGGGTTTTTTTTTTTTTTTTTTTTTGTGTGCATAAAATAACTTTAAACTACCATAACTTACTCAATTATATTAGTCTTTTTGAGTTTATTTTATTACATGTATTTCTTGAAAGTCTATGCAATGGAGTTGAAAATTATAGAAAAGAAAGTAATTTGAAACCTCATTTTTTTATCTGTCAATATATATGATATTATTTGTTTGACAGATGATATAATTAATATTATCTGTCAACTTTAAACCACCATAACTTACTCATTTTTTTTTAGCCTTTTTGACTAATTTTTTTATTCCTTATTTTTTTTTTCGAGATCTATGCACCTATAGTGCCAATTTTATGGAAGGAATATGTTTTTGATATATTTATGCAAAATATATATATATATATATATATAGTTTTCATATTTGTTTAGTTTTTAGTTTTTCTTCCCTAGTATTTTATGGTCAATGTTGATCTAGGTTGATAGGTCTCATTTTGATGATTCCAAAACATCAAATTTTACGAAAAGATGACTTGTAGAAAAAAAAAAAAAAAAAAAAGAAAAAAAAAAGGTATAGTAATTTGAAGTTGTTTAGGAATAAAAAGGACCTAATAAATTAAAGAAAAATAACACGAATTTTAGCTTAGAAGAGTTGTATTTAAAGGGACTATGGCCGAAGCCCCCGAAGAGATATGAGTTTTTTTAAACATGCATTTCATAACTGTACTTAACGGCAAAATTGAGACAATTTTGGCTGGAATATCTTCAACTCTCACTTTTTTTTTTAAAGCGACTAAATTAGTTTCTGGGGTAAAAAGCATTTTGCACCTCTAATGCATACACCGTTTTGAACTTTGCACTATAATATTTCAATCTTCTTAAAATGGTCCTTAATGTATATAGCGAGTTGCAATGTGGCCCTTCTGTCAGAATTTCTGTCAAAAATCTAACAGAAACTCGCCTATGAGTGAGTCATGTGATTTAAGTAAGGGTATTTTAGTCATTCACCATAAATTAAAAGCAATTTGCACCCTTAATGTTTGATTTATTTGGCGATTTGCACCCTTAATGTTTGGATCATTTGGAGATCTTTTATTTTTATTTTTATTTTTATAAAAAAAAGTGTTCCTAAACTTCTAAAGATTCTTTGTTTTGTAGGTCAAACTGGTGTTAAAAATAAAAAAAGAAATAACACATTCGATCTTTATATATATATATATATATATATAAGAGTTATGAAGAGATTTAATTGTTTGTTTTGGGGTAATTCTTAAACCCACGGAATAATCATGCAATTTTTAAAGCCCAAAGGTATAATATTAAAAAAAATATATGTTAAAAAATATTAAAAAAAAAAAAAAATTTAAAAAAAGGAAGAAGAAGATCAAGGGCGCTGCTCACAAGTCCTCAACCTCAAATCATGGCTTCGTCACTGGTTGTAACGCTTCTTTGAATCAACGCTAATTCTCATTACGATTAATGATGTGCGCGCGAGCACACACACACACATTTATATATATACACATATATAGGCTAAAGGAAAAAAGAAATCAAAAGTTGAGAGGACACAAATACATATAACCTAAAATAAATAATGTAAAAGTAAATGATTTACTCTCAAAAGGTGGTGAATTTAGCAAAAAAAAAACGTGGTGGATTTTAGGGCTGAAATTTGGTTGGGTCGATTCTGTTCGGTTTTGGGAGTTTTAAAAACTGGCCGAATGGTTTGATTTTGTCGGTTTCGGTCGATTTTGGTCGGTTCGGTTCGATTTTTAGATTTGAGTGGCGATTTGCACCCCAAATCACGCTTTTAATGGAAGTGATACTGTTTTTCATGGCGATTTGCACCCCAGCATGAGTTATACTCATGGCGATTTGCACCCTTTACTGTTTTTCATTTATTGTCCTTAATTAGGAGTAGTGATACTTTAGTCAGTTCGAAGTTCTTCAGTTAGTCATATCTTTACACGTTTAAAGTCCTTGTTAAAGCATCGAACATCAGCACAATCTGTCTGGTGAGGCGCAGTTTGGATATCAATTACATCACACACATTGGCAACTTGCTTGCCTGGCACGCTCGCACTTATATAAATTTTCGCACCAAACAAAGAGAAACAATAGCAATTGTACTGTAGCAACAATACAAAAGTTGCTTCCATTAAAAGCATTACAACAAAAATGGGTTTTCACAAAGAAAAAGTTTCTTGCTAAAGACCACAATTTCGTTGCAAAACATACTTTTAGCAAGGAATATCATTTTCCTTGCTAAAATCAAGTATTAGTAATGAACACATTTCCTTGCTAGAAGTATTCTCACAAATACTTGCTTAAGTTTAGGCAAGGAATAATAATTTTTTTTGCCAAAAACATACTTTTAGCAAGGAAGTTGATTTTTCGTTGCCAAATAAATCATTTTAGGCAAGGAAAATGGTATTTCTTTGCCAAATACTTTATTTTTAGCAAGAAAATATCATTTTCCTTGCCAAATGTATTTGTCTTGCAGTCTTTTGACAACAAAATCAAATTTCCTTACAATTACTATACTTTTAGCAAGAAAATTTAACTTTTCTTGCCAAACTTCCTTGCAAAACCCCATTTTTATTGCAGTGAAGTCTACTGCACTAGACATTTTTTCTTTCCAAAATCTTTCAAGTATTGTGACTAGCAAGACAATCCAGAATACAAAAGATCATAAGTATAATGGCATGACAAATAATACAAAAATACTAAAAAGAAAAATAAATAAAACAAATAAACATAGCATAGCTGCATATATAATTAAGTAGCAACTTTGGGTCGCTATCAAAAAATTAAAAATAAATAAATAACATAGGATCAATAGGCTTTGTTTTAACCAGATCAATAGTGTCCAACCATTTTGGTCCATCTACAACCAAGTTTATGAATAATGGCATGAATCTCAAATTTTAAATCTTAAATATTTTTTAAATATATGTGGCAGTGAATCCATTAAATTTTAGTTAAAGGATGTTTAATTGATTGCATTATTAATGAATGTGCTCCCATTGTCACATGTATTTAGAAAACATTTAGAATTTAAAATTTAAAAAGTATACCATTATATTACTCAAGTTTATTGGGTACAATTGAATCATGTGAAAAAAAAAAAAAAAAAATCTGTGACTCTAATCTTTCACGTGCATAACACGTGTACAAAGTTAAAAGTACTGATGAAGGATTTCTTTTCCCTTGATAAAAGTTTATATACTCTAAGTTTATATACTCTTTTACTCTAAACCCTCTTTTGGAATGCTTAAAGTAGGATTTGGTTGAGTTCAATTCTAAAATTTTATTTATTTTTATGACTGTCAGGTCTATATTAGTTGGACAAACTCCTGTTTAAGAAATGATTACTCAACACAAACACTGTAATTTGTAATTATAGCCGGTTCATTTATAAATTATAGAATTGGTTTCTTTACTTTTCTAAGCAGTGAGTTATTGATTTGCTTAGAGCATCTATAATGCTAGAGTCAAATTCATTATCAAAGTTAAAATTTGAGAAAGTTGTACAAATGTGTGCTCCAATGCAAGGCTAGATGTGTTGTCAAAATTTATTTTCTCAAATATAGCTGAGAATTTCGTTTTTGCCAAATTTTGATCATTGTACTTTTTTCTTATTTTTCATTCCTAATGCACAACAACAATCCAATGTATAACATTAATTGCTTTTGTATAAAAAAATCTCATTTTTTATTAGTTGTGGCAAAACTGGTGTTCAAAACATCCTGCCCAATGTACAAGATTAATAGCTTTTGTGCCAAAAAATGACATTTTGGATGACTTTTTTGCATTGGAGCATAATTGTCAAAGAGTAAAGATTGGGAGACAACCAAAGACGCAACTTTTGAGACACAACTTATAGACACATCTCTTCGATTGTGTCACAAAACACAAGAGAGATATAAACATATCTCTTGAATTTTATTCTAAAAATTGTGTCTTTAGGTGTCCCAAATATTACCCATTATCAAATTATAAATTTTTGACACTTTACGTTACTAAAATATACATTTAAAAGATGAAAAATAATTTTTTTTAAATTAGAGATGCTGTTAGATATCAGTAGCCTTTTCTCCATAATTTTCTCTTTAATTTTTCGATGAATTTTAGTCACTCGACCAGCATGAAGAATATTGAACAGCTAATGATAACCACATTGGCATTTGATGGGCCTTATATTACAAAAGTGTACTATCATGTTAAAGGATTCATGATGGATTTCAAATAGGGTAAATTACAGTGTCATTTCTTGAATTATGATTATTTTTCTCTAACACTCTCTATATTTTAAAATTGAACAAATTCACCCTGATTTATTCAAAAAGGAATAAACACACCCCCTAAAGAAGGAGTTTTAGTGTCAACAAAGGATAATTTAGAGACGAGTTTGTTCAATTTTAAAATATAAGAAGTGTTAGTGAAAACCAGCCATAGTTCAGGGGGTGTTACTGCAATTTACCCTTCAAATACCTCTCTCTCTCTCTCTGTGTGTGTGTGCAAGAGTCAATGATCTTATGATCAATCCGACATATGATTACTAGTGATAGAGTCACATGCATCCTTTACAGTAATCTTAAGGCATCGATCCAAGCATGTTAAATTGGACTCCTTCTGTTCTATTTTATGTGTCTATTTTTCTTTTTTGAGATGTCCCAAAATTGTTGTCCACTTTTCTAAATCAGTATACAAATTTTACTTAGTTTCCCAAATCACCCTTCCTTGCAATCAACTCCAAAACAAAACAAAAAAAGAAAGTGTAATGATTATGGGCAATTGTGGAAAGTAGGTGTAGATTCTTTTTGTCCCCTTAAATAGTTGGATTCCCCAAGATGGACACATAAAATGGGACGGAGGTAGTATAAAACTTGATTACTAATTCCATCAAGGTAGTGATATAGTAAACAACTTCTTATATGAGAAAATAGTTTTTAATTATTGGATGAAAATTTTGTCTAAAAATAGTAAGTTAAAATATTATTAAATAATTAGCTATTCTTCATCTAATGATTATAGACTACTTTCTCACATGAAAAACTGTTGGATGATAATATCATTGCCCTTCCATCTAATGTACATTGTTATGATTTTTCACAATGTAATCTTAGTAACAATGCACGAACAATCATTAATGTAAATATAAGTGACTCTTTCTTGTGTTTTGATTTAATATCCATCAATCCCAAGCATTTAATTGATGTAATGTTACTAAGGGTAAAGTATATAGTCAATTTATTTATTTATTTATTATAGAAATAGGTCTAAGTTTAAAGTCAATTTAAAGATTAGCCCTTTAACAAAAATAGATGAAAAAATACCCTCATTAGAGTTAACAACATTCTATCATTTTTAAATAGTATCATTAACTGTCATTTAAATCCCATCACTCACATCAGAATTAATGGGGTTTTGAATTCAAACCAAACTAAAACTCTATCCAATTGATTCCCAAATCTCTCATCAGTTACCAAAACATACACACTCTCTCGCACAAATCCAAATCGAAGACAGATAACGAATTAAGAAAATTGTGTAAATTCGCACTTTTAGATCTCTCATCGTCACTTACCAGTGTGACGACGATGCCCACTCTGCAAAATTGAAGATCTAATGGCATTAAAAACATGATCAAGGAATTTTCTCACCTCTATTTGAATTGCTAGAACAAACTCAATCCATAAAAAGATGTAAACAAAAAATGATAGAGATGAACAATCATAAAATTATGCAAACGAAATGATACAGATACAATTATATAATTATATCTTCAATACGTTACAAATTAGTTGGATCATAAATTAAGGGCTCTCATCTCCATATTTTAAGGAAGCACATCTCTATCCAAATCCATCTAACGCCTCTATTAAAGACCACTATTATATATATCTATATTTATATATATATATATATCTGAAATTACATAATACATACAACCACCATAAATATCTTTACAGATATTCTCTTCCGGGTGTATGCATCCAAAAAATAATCAACAAATTAGAGAAAATGACTAATTTCTAAGTATACTAAAGGATTAAGGACCAATTTATGTGTTAGGCAAGTCATAGGGATTTAATCCATGTTGACCAAATCCTAAAGGACGAAGACCATCTCCAAAGGAGGTGCCAAATTTAACCCATCAAATGTCAATTTGCTACAATAAAGTTCAATTTGGTGCAAGAAATTTTGCTGTAAAAAATTTATGCACTCCAAGGGAATCATCAAATTTTTAATATTTTAACATTTATATGTTCTTTGTATCCCAAAATAGGTGTTGACTATACAATTTCTTCACTTTCTATTGGTCAGTGGCATTAAAATGTATTTTGTTGCTACTCTCATTTATCTTCAATTTGATGCATTTGGACGAAGCAGCAAACCAAAAATTTCAATTTGCTACTTCCCTTAGAGTACTTTTGGTCTACGAGGCGCATCAAATTGAAGTTGGATGTGTTGCTTTGGAGATGGTCTAAGTCATATATTTCTATATTATTAAACTTCCTTGCTATTTTTAGTTGTGTTACGGTTGATTTCACCAGTTGTATAATGCCCCAGATAATAATAGTGCCACCAATATATTTCGTAAATTTATATATAGAAATTTAAAAATTGATAAAAGATTATATGTGGACAATAGTAATGCATGTACGTCAATTGAGAACATATCCAGTTTTTGAAAATTTTTGGATTCTTATTTACTAATTCATAAATTAGCGGTGAGGCTCTTAAGTGAATATGTTTAAGTGAACATGCGCAATGAATATATTTTTTTAGCTTAAAAGAACCCGCAAGGAGCAAGGATCAGCGGAACAACCCGCGGATACTTTTAGGCAAAAAAAAACATGTTAACTGGGTATGTTCACTCAACCCTGTTCACTTAAGAGTCTAATCGCATAAATTAGAGTATTAGAGTTACTTCAGGGACATTATATAGATCATATATGGAATAAACTATAACGTAATACAAATACAAAAGTAAAGGAGCTTAGTATCATTATATCAAACATTTGGAGCAAAGTAGGATTAATACAAACATTGATGGAGGTCATTTGCAACTATTTAATTTGGCTCTCACTATTATCAAAGTAATAGTGGCTATGTGTAAAAGTTCTAGGTTGTCACATAGTCAGTTTGCTTTGATAATAATCACTATTCCTTTGACAATAGTGACAGTCTTTAATTAATATTTCATTGTATATTGATCATTCTAGTGTTTGTGCAGGACCTTATGTATTATACATCCATCTTCAGGTTTCAATAGATGGTAACAAATTGCCATTTTCTATTAGTTTTGGTGTATTTGGTTGTAAATTTATAGGGTGCCATTTAACAATAAAAATTTGTATAATTGATTGTAACTTTTCAAAGCTGTCATTTTAAGAGTAAATATGGTGACATTTGAGAATAGCCCTCAAGATATGAGAAATTATTCTATAGTGTGGAACTATTGTCATTGTGGTGATCTCGATCATGCCATGTAGTGGTCCGGTGAATATGAGATAAGAAATTTGCACTTTGTCACATTTTTGTTTTGTTTTGTTTTGTTACGTCCATTATTTATTACTTTGCCACATGAGAACCCCCTTCTGGCTGTGTTATTGGTTCATGATCATGCAATAATTTCTCTCAATATATAATAACTATGTGATATAACCAAATGAGTAATATTTGGTGCACTAACAAATTTCACTAATACTCACACCTACACTTTCTCTCTCTCCTAGTGGTATTGTGGGGCCCGCAGTGGATCTCACAGTGCCACTAGGAGAGAGATAGAATGTGGGTATGACTTGTGAGTGTTAATGAAATTTATTAGTGTCCGTAGCGTTGTTGTAACCAAATTGCATAGTTTTATCATTAAATATGTGTGTGTGAGTGTGTGTAAGAGAGAGAGAAGGTGGCTGTACTATGATTCTCATCCAAATCATGGTAATGTCTCCCACCCTAATTACCAATAAATTGATATTATAAAGAAAAGTGCGGTTACAGTGATACATAGCTGCAACCTCAGTTGAGGCGTGTTCTCGCAATTCCAAGCTTAATCACTAGTTCACTTGCCGGTTAAAAAGAAGCCAACATTAAAATATTTCTCAGATTCCATTTTTTTTTTTTTCAGATTCCAATTTTGTTTGGTATTAGTACTATTCTACACACAATAATTGTGTACTATGAGAAATAATATACCTATTGATTACACCAAAGAAAAATCTCTAAAATGGTAAAGAAATGGAAGATGGGAAAAAGTTATTGAAGGCACCGATGCATATGCACTAAGCTTTTTTGAGGTGGATCAGGGGGCCAAGTGGGGCTTGTGGGTAAAAGACGGATATTGTGACACGCTCGAGACTCTTATCTCATGATCTGTATCGACCTCTTTTTATTAAAGAGAGGTCTCTGTTTTGGCCGTCGGATTGTGATTGTGGTTGATTCGACGGTTAGAACAGAGGCACTCTCTTTAATAAAGAGAGAGCGTCATCTTTAGAAAATCTTTGGACATACATATATATATATATATATCAAAAATTCTCCAGAGAGGGAGTCATCTTTTTATTAAAGAGAAAACCTCTATTTTGACCATCGGATCATGTTTAAAAACTGGAGCTAACGGCCAAAACAGAGGCCCTCTCTTTAATAAAGAGAGGAGGCCCTTTTTAGAACCTGACTGGTTAACGAACGACTGGTTAACTGTTCGTTAAAACACTTTTGGAGCAAGTAATTTCAGTCTTGGATCAAACCAGAGTGGTTTTATCAATAATTATAAGTGATGATGCCAAAAACTGGTCAGAGGGATTAAGAAGAGAGATACGGTGACACAATCAATTGTATGTGGTTCGGCCCCGTTAATATGGTAACTTACGTCCACGGGTGCATCAGTGCACTTCACTAGCAGATCATCGGCGGGCTTGGTGAGCCGACAATTGGGGCGGCACTACCAGTAATATCGGTCGGGTGTATGCGTATGAGATGAATGTGTGAGCTATTCTTCAAGTTAAGATTGCGATCCCCTTGATGGGGGTGAGTGGCCCCTTTTATAGGTGCAAGAGGCCACCCGTACAAGGCAACTAATTAGATAAGGAAGCCCAATCTAATCACAAGTTGATGAGCACCAATCATGGGAGGTTTCTAAATGGCTTAGGAAACTATCTACACCTTTCATTAGACTTCTGACTGATTTAGGAAACTGGTGAGCAGCTTGACTGTCAATCTGCACCTTGTGGAGAGCTGCTGAGCCGCATTCCCGGGCTGTGCGAGCACCCCGAGCGGTAGCACTCGAAAGACCCCGGGATCGGTGGGCCACAGGCTCCTTTGCCGGATAATCCGGGTGCTTAGCTGCTGACGTGGAGGTTTGACTTGTAACAGAATATTTCTGGGCGTATCAGCTGCCCCCCATTTTCAGAGTTGATGTGATGTCCAATCAGAAGTTTGAAAATTAAGACTGCTTCCGAGGAACCGTCCGGTAAAAGGCCGGGACTCAACCCGGGGTGAGACCGGTCGTTGCAGTTAGCCGGGGTATGGACCGAGCGGTGACTTTGTGGGCCCGAGTCCTACCTGCGCCACGTGTCAACTTGTGACTGGCCTAGTTAGGATCGAAGATACCAGCGTAGGTGTAACTGGACCGTTTACACGGTAATCGAACTGTCTCATCGTGCATTTAATGTGCACGCCTTTTGAGGCGATGCTTCGCATGCCCGAGGTAACAACTGTCAACCACTTTGGGCGGGAAAGCATATGAGCCGTTGGATCTGTTTTGATTTGAACCGCCTGTGGTTCATATATAAAGGAATACTTGTTCATTTCTTCAACTCTTTGCTGTAAAGACATACATTCCCGAGCGGTTTTGAGAGCAAACATTTCCCGGTCAAGATTTTCGAGCCCTTTCTTGCGTTGATTCCTGTAAGTCCCTTTCCTTTCCAAGTTTCAATTTGTCACTCTTTTCCTTCTCTTTCCCTTTCTCTTTTCTTTTCGCGGTAATGCTGGAGGGAGCGAGCCTAGTAGGCTTTGAGCAGGAGTGGGATTTCTTTCTCCTTAGGTTCTGTTTTTTCTTTAAGTTAGGTGGAACCTTAGGACAGTTAAATCGAACGGTTGCCCTTGTAGTAGTCTTGAGAGAGTGCCATCTAGTGCTAAGTACCATCCACTCTTTTCCTTTTAGGTTAGTGACCTTACCCCCTCTGTATACCAGGCTCGGGGTTCCTGATCCATACCTTGGTCGTCACCTTCTTTCCGGCCCTGTTACTGAAACCTCAAAAATGTGTCACTCTGGTTTTAACTCATCCTTCTAGTCGGAGGATGAGCGGTCCGGGTCAGAGGAGCGGGACACAAATCTGAGTCTGCCGCCCGCGTCCCCCTCTGACCACCAAAGCGAAGGCAGAATCCCGATCCGTCTCTCCGATGATGAGTCAAACCAGGAAGCCCCCTTTACTTCCTTTTCAGGGATTCAGGCGACGAAACACCAGGGGGAACCCGATCCCGAGGTGGCCTTTTCCAGCGAATTCATCCCGTCCACATTGCGTACTGAAGATCTCAGGCTCATTAGGGATAGATACGGCCTTCCTGACTACTGCTCCTTGGCGGTGAGTGTCGGTGGGGCCCAAATCTACCAACGGGGTTTCACCACCCTATATGAGGACATCCTCATGGTTGGGTTTTGCTTCTCCCCTCAATCCGGTCGCTCGGGACGTCCTGATATACATGGGGATTGCCCCGGGCCATTTGGCCCCCGAACGGTTGGAGGTTCTTGATGGGGTCCATTTCTTTGTGGCCCCAGGTCTTCGGATATGAACTTTCCGTCCAAGAGTTCCTCTAGACGCACCGACTGTTCCCCGTACATGCAGAGACCGGGTTCTTTTCTCTCGGGGCTCGCCAGGGGAGGAAGATTTTAGTCAACTGCCCGAGCAACAACAAAAGGTGGAAGAACATGTTCTTCCAAGTGTCCACCCTCAAGCTTTGTGAACCAGCCCCCGAGATCCAGATGAGGACTTTCTGGACGGGAGAGTTGAGGGGTAAGCCCGTTCGGTTTTACTTTTTGTTTTTTATTTTTGCTTTGCTTCCAGTTTCTGAGACTAACCATTTTGTA
Source organism: Hydrangea macrophylla (assembly GCA_033977485.1). Lineage (NCBI taxonomy): Eukaryota > Viridiplantae > Streptophyta > Magnoliopsida > Cornales > Hydrangeaceae > Hydrangea > Hydrangea macrophylla. Next base: position 64,900,864 of record CM066988.1, read on the forward strand.
CTTGGCTTTGCAGCGGGATCAACCAGCCCATCGAGCATTCCCAACGAGTGCCAAGCCAGGATCAGGAGTTTGGCAGACCGGCCAGTAAACATCTGGAACGTGTTGACCCGGATCGGCGACTTCCGAGGTACTGACGACCCGGTTCAGCCCACAGAAGCTTTAGTAGTCCCCCCCAATCCTTCTTGGTAAGTACTCGAACTCTACTGCCTGCTGTAGCACTCCTTCTCCGTCTTTTACATTGGCTATTAACTGTTCAATTTTTTTCTTTTTTGCAGAGATGGCTCCGAAGAGAAATATGGAGCAACTAAGGGAGAGGCAGGCCGCTGCCGCTGCTGCTACTGTCGCCCGGATGGCGGTGGCACAAGGAAAAAGGCCCACCACCGAGGCCCCGGGTAGAGAGTGCCCACTGAGACGGATCCGGTACAGTGTCCGTCCGGAGCCAGTGGGGACCTCAACGCCCCATGTGGTGGTAGTTGAAGAGACTGCCCCCGGGCGGGGGTGCCGGTCGTGGCACCAATAGCAGCCTCGGCCGAGATCAGGGACCGAGTGAAGCCTGGTCTGATCCCCAGCCAGGTGGAGGCATGTGAAAGCATGTCTCCCGAGGTCTTCTAGAGCTGGCTGTATAGCCTCTCTCACATGGTGAGTTCTTCTGCCTTTGTTTCCTTTTCTTCAACTATTTTGTCAACTGTGCTTGTTCTCTGACCGGTCGGATTTAACTTCTCGCAGGTCAGATGCATAGCCGCCGGGGCTGAGTCCTTCCTACCTTCCCTGGCCAGGAGGGTCGCTGCTGTTGAAGCCGCTTTATCTGAGGAACGGGCAATCTCAGAGGCCAGGGGCACCACTCTGGCCGTAGAGAAGGACAAGGTGAAAGGTTTGGCCTTGAGCCTTGGCGCTGCTCAAGCCGAGTTGGCTACCACCCAGGCCTACCTAGAGGCTTCTCGGGCCAGCGCAGCGGCGGCGGAGGCGCGGGAGAGGGAGCTGGCAGAGGTGACAGCAGCTGGGGCCCGAGAAGAAGCTTTCGACGACGACTTATTCTAGGGCTATGAAGATCTGAAGCGCAGGATATCCCGGGATCACCCCGAGTGGGACATATCGTCCTACGAAGGGATTGATTCAGACTTCTGGGATGTAGGTCATGCTGCTGGCGAGGGCCCCGCTGCTAATGCCGGCCTTGCTGAGGAGGCTGGCCCAGGCGGAGGCTCTACACCGGGAGGAGGAGCTGACCCGAAAGAGGAGACTGGGGAGACCGAAGACATGGTTGAGGTGGACGACTGAGGTCCCCGGCCCTCTTTCTTTTATATTGTAGTTTTTTTTTGGGAGGCTACTACAACTGCCCCACAAGCCCTGTATAAATATTTTTTAACTAATGAAAAGGTCCTTGAGACCGTCTTTTTCATTAACTGTTTACCGTCTTTGTACTTGCATGCCTGTTTGTGATTGCCAGCGTTCGCCTAGTTTTAACCGACCTAAATCCTTGCCTTAACAAATGGTTTAGGATCGTAACTGGTAGAACAGCTGGTCTTACCGACCTGTTTCGAAGGTGACTACCCGGTGTATCATAGAAACTTATCCTGTTTACCGTCCGGGATGGCCCGGTGTATTATAGGAAAATCCTGTTTTACCGTCCGGGATGGCCCGGTGTATCATAGGAAAATCCTGTTTTACCGTCCGAGATGGCCCGGTGTATCATAGGAAAATCCTGTTCTACCGTCCGGGATGTTTTGTCTCTGATCACTATAAGTACTTAGGAATGTTAGGATTCCAAGTCCTTTTAATGACCGGTATGATTTCCTGTTTTAGCCCAGTCCCTGCCCCCCAAGCATTCTGCTAAGGCGGGTATGCGGGAGTGAGAGGCTATAGGAAACCGACCTGGAACATGGGTGGTTGCAGGGTCATTTGAGGCTTGCCATCATCACCAACCTAGGGGGTTTGCCCCCATCGCTGGTTGGGCCTAAGCGAAGCCGTCGCCTCGGGGTTAGGCCCGAGGTCTTTATGCCTTGGTTTTGAGCCAAGGTCTTTGTCACGGGGTTAGGCCCGAGGTCTTTATGCCTTGGTTTTGAGCCAAGGTCTTTTGCCTCGGGGTTTGGCCCAATGTCTTTGCGCCTTGTTTTTGAGCCAAGGTCTTTTGCCTCAGAGTTAGGCCCGAGGTCTTTGTGCCTTGGTTTTGAGACAAGGTCTTTTGCCTTGGGGTTAGGCCCGAGGTCTTTCAATATTGGACGGGACTGTGATAGGAGTAATTTTGCAAAGTAAAGTCTTTTATTTTATTGAAAAATTTATAATGAATGCTCAAATAGAGCTACAAAAATTTCCTAACCAGTTCTAAACTGTCCTCATCTCTGGGTTACTGATAATACTTGTGAAGGTGTTGCACATTCCAAGGGTGAGACAGATCACGTCCATCCAGGCTCGGAAGCCAGTAAGTTCCCGGGCAATTTACCGAGTAACTAGACATGGGCCTTCCCAGTTTGGCCCCAACTTTCCATGGCTTGGGATCTTGAGGACTGATTGACGGCCTTAAGGACCAGATCCCCCACCAGGAAACTGCGATGCTTCACCCTGCTATTATAGTACTGGGACACCCTCTGCTTGTAGGCTGTAACTTTTAGATACGCCCGGTGTTTTTTCTCCTATACCAAGTCCAGTTCTGTTCTGAGTGCATCTTCATTGTCTGGCACGCTGTAATTCACCACCCGGTAAGTAGGTAACCCGAGCTCTGTAGGGACCATCGCCACAAACTCGTAGGTTAAGGAGAACGGCGTCTCGCCCGTTACCGCTCAGGGTATAGTTCGGTCGGCCCACAGGAGGGTTAGCAGTTCTTCAGCCCACAATCATTTGGCGCTTTTAAGTCTTGATTTGATTGACTGCAAGATCATTCGATTTTCACCTTGGCTTGACCATTGGCTTGAGGGTGCTCAGGGGAGGAGTAGTGATTAAGTATCCCGTAGCTCGAGCAAAACTGCCTAAACAATGGGGTGTTGAATTGCCTGCCGTTGTCGCTGACCAGAACTCGGGGAATGCCAAACCTACTGAGGATGTTCTTTTCCATGAAGCTTTCCATTTTTTGCTCGATTATTGTCGCCGAGGGCTCGGCCTCCGCCCACTTGGTAAAGTAGTCAATGGCGATGACTGTGAACTTAACCTGTCCTTTTCCGTTGGTAGGGGTCCGACAATGTCGATACCCCACTGGGCAAAGGGCCAGGGGCTTTGGATCGGCGTCTGAAGCTTTCCCAGTCGGTTGATCATGGGAGAGCATCTCTGACATTTGTCGCATCTTTTGACATACTCATGAGAATCCCGGGCCATGGTCGTCCACTAATATCCCTGCAGTAAGGCCTTTCTAGAGAGTGCCCGGCCTCCAATGTGATTCTCGCACACTCCTTCATGGATTTTCGTACAACAGTGATTGGACCTGTGCGGGATGGACGCAGCGGAGGTAAGGTATAAAGAATCCCCTTTTGTAGAGGATTCCGTCTATAAGATGATATCGAGCCGCCCGATACCTGACCCGGCGGGCCTCCTCTTTCTCGTTTGGTAACACGCCCGTTGCCAGGAATGCTATGATCAGGTTCGTCCAGCTGGGTCCCAAGGCGTCTGGTTCCACCTCCATGCATTTTGAGTTGATCATACTTGGCTCGGGCAGGTATTCTACCCTTATCCCAGGCAAGTCTGACTCAGAAGATGAAGCGAGGTCGGCTAATCAGTCGGCCCTGGTGTTTTCTTCTCTGGGTATCTATATGATACAGAAACCCTGAAGCTTCTTCGAAACCGCTCGGACAAGGGCTAGATAGGCTACCATATTGTCTCCCTGGGCTTCGTACTCTTGGTTGACTTGATTGACCACGAGCTGAGAGTCGCTGTAACTTTGGACCTATTGCGCACCCATGGAAGTGGCCAATTGCAATCCGACCAATAAGGCTTCATACTCAGCTTCGTTGTTGGAGGCACGGAACCCAAACCTTAGGGCATACTCAATCTGGATGCCGTCGGGCGTAGTCAAGATGATTCCCTCCCCACTGCCTTGCTGGTTTGAGGAACTGTCCACATACAGCACCCAGGTAGGGATGTCAACCAGAAAGTCTGCTATTGCTTGCCCTTTGATCGCCGTCTAGGGGCGGTAGGCCACTTCAAATTCCTCTAATTCCACGGCCCACTTAACGATCCTCCCAGACATGTCAGGCCTGCTTAAGATCCTATGGAGAGGTTGATCGGTAAGGACCACAATGACATGGGCCTGAAAGTACGGACGGAGTCTCCGGGCGGAGGTGATGAAAGCGAATGCAAGTTTTTCGATGCGGGAGTATCTGCTCTCCGCACCTTGGAGCTCCCGGCTGGTATTGTACACTGGGAACTATATCCCGTGCTCTTCCCTGATGAGTGCTAAGCTAACCGTTGAGGGTGATACTGCCAGGTATAGGAACAATTCTTCCCCCGATACGGGTGTTGAGAGTAGAGGGGGAGGTGCCAAGTACTTCTTGAGTGCCTGGAACGCCTCCTCACACTCCTCAGACCACTAAAACGCCTTACAGAGGGTCTTGAAAAATGGCAGGCACCAGTCGGTAGCTCTGGAGACAAATCTGTTCAATGCGGTGACCCGTTCGGCCAGACTCTGTACTTTTTTTGTCGATCTGGGCGATCGCATGCTGATGAGGGCCTGGATTTTCTCGGGGTTTGCTTCAACGCCTCGCCTGCTGACTAGGTGCCCCAAGAACTTTTCGGATGAGACGCCGAATGTGCACTTAGCCGAGTTCAACCTCATCCTAAACTTTTGCAAAACGCTGAAGGCCCCGGCCAAATGTTCTAGATGGTCGGACTCGTCCCGGCTTTTGACCAGTAGATCATCGACGTACACCTCCATTGATTTCCCGATCAGGTCTTTGAACATGTTATTGACCAGGCATTGATGAGTTGTCCCGGCATTTTTGAGGCCGAAAGGCATGACTTTGTAGCCGTAGGTTCCCTGATCCGTTATGAACGAGGTATTTTCTTCGTCCCCGGGGTATATGCTGATCTGATTGTACCCAGAGCAGGCGTCCATAAACGAGATTATCGAGTGGCTGACCGTGGAATCCACGAGGAGGTCTATCCTCGGCAGCAGATAGCAATCCTTGGGGCAGGCTTTGTTCAAGTTGGTGAAGTCCATGCACATCCTCCACTTCCCATTGCTTTTCTTGACAAGTACTACATTGGCTAGCTAGTCGGGATAGTGGACTTCTCGTATGGAGTGGGCTTTAAGGAGCTTCTCGACCTCCTCACCCACTACTATCTGTCTCTCAGGGGCCATGCCCCGTCTCTTCTGCTTCACAAGCCGGGAGTCTGGGTCGACGTTGAGCCGATGAGACATTACCCAGGGATCAATCTCGGGCATATCTTCATAGCACCAGGCGAACACATCCTGACTCTATTACAGGAATTGAATCAGCTTTTCCCTAAGGCGGGGCTCCAACAGGGTGTCGATGCTTACCGTTCGGTCTGGAAGTTGTGGGTTCAACGCCACTTGTTCTAATTCTTTGATCGGTCCCACTCTATCATTCTGGTCCCTCGGGTCCATCTCCTGGACGTTCAATGTCTTTGTAATGACCTCCCGGCGAAGGGAACTGACATAACAACTTCGGGCGGTTGCCTGATCTCCACGCAGGCTCCGGGGTCCCTGAGGGGTCAGGAGCTTGACCGTCAGGCTATGAGTGGAGACGACGGCCCTGACTCTATTGAGTGTGGGCCTCCAAAGAATGACGTTATAGGCAGATGGAGCCTCCACTATTACAAAGTTTGACAGTAGGGAGACCTGCTGAGGGTATGTTCCCATAAGCACGGGGAGCTCCATGGTACTGAGCGGCTGGGTGCTGGATCCATTAAAACTCACCAGGGGAGTAACGATAGGGCAAAGCTGATCCCTGGACATCCCGAGCTGATTGAATGCTGATACGAACATGATATCAGTCGAACTGCCTGTGTCCACCAATACCCTCTTGACCACGTAATTGGATATGGAGAGTGTCACAACCAACGGGTTGTCATGGGGGTAGTGGATGCCTTGCAAATCGTCGGAGGTGAACATCAGTATGTCAGTTGGTGGGGAGCCGATGGATTGGACCTGCTAGACATCCACCTGGGATGCCCGAGCATGCCTCTTTCTTGCCGACTGTGAATCCCCGCTGCCTGACATTCCTCCGGAGATCATGTTGATTTGACCGAGAGGCTGGATTTACCCGGGAGCTCGGGCTCCTTGCGCAGGGCGTCCATCTGCCACGACGTACTCTCCCAGATGACCCTGCTCGATCAGTTTTTCTATAGCTATCTTCAACTTGAAGCAATCCTCTGTGTTATGGCCATGGTCTCTATGGAAGCAGCAAAACTTATCCCGATTCCTCTTTCCGGGCGGGGCTTTGAGTTTTGCCAGTTATTGAAGTAACCTCTGCGCCTCGGCGGCGGCCATGATCTCGTGGATTAGTCGAGATAGAGGTGTGAAAGCGATCTGGGGCTAATCCCGAGCTCTTCTCTGTTGTTCATGCCTGGGCTTTTTTACCGGGCCCTTCTTAGAGCCCTCACACCTCCGCTTGGCTTTCGGGGACTCGTCTCCCGCGAAGCCGGTGCGTTTGGACTTCAGAAATTCTTCTGTGTCTATATATTTTCCGACCCTCTCCGAGAGCTCCACTAGGGTTGTCGGTCGGTCTTGATGGAATGACATGGCAACCTTGGTGTGTTGAATCCCTGAGCAGAAGGCCGTGATGGCTGCTGTTTCATTCAAATTGCGGATCTGGAGCCTCTGCTGATTGAAGCGATCCACATACTCCCTTAGGGATTCACCCTTGCGCTGCTTGACGGTCAATAGCTGAGTGTCCGGCTATGACCGGTCAAGCATTCCTACAAACTGGCTAATGAACATCTTGCTCAGCATATTGAAGTCATCAACCGTTCGGGGCTTGAGGGCACGGAACCACTGCACGGCTGGCCCCTTTAGAGTGCTGGGAAAGTCCAGGCATAGCAATTCATCGACAGTGGTAACCAACGCCATCTGGGCCCTGTAGGTGCGGATGTGATCCACTGGGCTCCCGGTCCCGTTATAAGAACTGAGATGCGGTGACTTGAACTTCCATGGGATGGGGAATCCGATGACCCGAGCGGTATAAGGCAACTCGGTCTCCGTGTTGGTATGGTCAAGATGCTACTTGCGGCTCAATTGCTTGATTTGTTTTTGCAGACCCTGGATTTGAGCATTCACGTCTTCCCCGCTCGGTCTTCCTGTCAATGTCTGAGCGGTAAGTTAGATTAGACGACGAGGCTTCCTCTTCGAAGTGTGTTGACCTCGGGGATAGAACCCGGTTCTAGATCCGAGTAATCGTATGCCTAAGATTTCCCCGGCTCCGGGCCGGAGGGTCTTTGGCTGATTCCCGGGGCTTTGGCCCTGATCCCTCCCCGCCTGGTGGCACGGGGCCTGTTGATGATGTCTCTGGCTTCTTCCACCGGATGAGGATTGGTACGAGCTCACCACCTGGGGCGCTTGGGCACTCTGCTATAGTCGCCATCCCGGGCGAGCTCCCAATCCGAAGGGGATACCGGTACAGAGTAGGTGTGGTTCCCGACTCTCGCGTGCTCCCGGTCGGGGGCACTCTTCCTGGTCTGGTTCTCTGATTGAAGGCGCTTCTCCTGTAAGGCCAACATCGCTTCGATTTGCTGCTGGGTTTGCCGTTGGCCTTTTAGGAGTTGCACGAGTGCCGCTGTCATCTGCTCGGAGGTCATGGAGGCGGCCTACTGCTCGAGCTGCAAGTTCTCCTGACCGACCGGAGCAGTGTTTTTCTACCCATCTTTGGTGGCATATTAATCAGTCAAGGAATTTGTTGATGAGGAACTTGTCATCTTCCCACAGACGGCGCCAAACTGATAATGCCAAAAATTGGTAAGATGGATTAAGAAGAGAGATACGGTGACACAATCAATTGTATGTGGTTCGGCCCCGTTAATAAGGTGACCTACGTCCACTGGTGCGTCAGTGCGCTTCACTAGCAGATCATCGGTCGGCCTGGTAAGCCAACAATTTGGGTGACACTACCAGTAATACCGGACGGGTGTATGCGTATGAGATGAATGTGTATGCTATTCTTTAAGTTAAGAATGTGATCCCCTTGATGGGCGTGAGTGGCCCCTTTTATAGGTGCAAGAGGCCACCCGTACAAGGTAACTAATTAGATAATGAAGCCCAATCTAATCACAAGTTGATGAGCACCAATCATGGGAGGTTTCCTAAATGGCTTAGGAAACTATCTACACCTTCCATTAGACTTCTGACTGATTTAGGAAACTGCTGAGCAGCTTGGCTGTCAATCTGCACCTTGTGGAGAGCTGCTGAGCCGCATTCTCGGGCTGTGCGAGCACCCCAAGCGGTAGCACTCGAAAGACCCCGGGATCGGTGGGCCACAGGCTCCTTTGCCGGATAATCCGGGTGCTTAGTTGCTGACGTGGAGGTTTGACTTGTAACAAAATATTTCTGGGTGTATCAATAAGTTTTTTTGACACTCACGGTGGTTACAAACTTTTTTCAGATGGTTACAAAAATCACTTTATTACATACTAAAAACAGAGTCACACGTATTGCGTATACAATGCTATATGTGTTATCAACTACTAAATATATGACAATGAAATTCTTCAATAGATCTAAATAGTTCATGTGTTGATCATTTTCATGTCTAGGTACTTAGGGTGTATTTAGAATGAGATTTTGTCTAGGTAATTATTTCCTTTGTTATTTTCTTTCGTGCCCCTAAACATGGGCAATTACTAGTCAACTAATAAATCTAAGCAAATGAATTCTTCAATAGATTCATCCACTTTTAACTTCATCGTTGTTTTGGTATATGATATAAATCAATTTAAGGTCTGTGTAGATAATTTTAACTTCATCGTTGTTTTGACAAAAGTCCCCAATTCTAACATTGAATATCAAACCCAATACTACCCACCCATTAGTAACTAATAAAACAACAATCGTTGTAGACTAAAAAAAGGGTAAATTACACTGACACCCTGTGGATATCGCAATTTTCTCATACCTATAGCTTTTCTTATTTTAAAACATTTTCAATTTCAAAAACATAAAACACGAGTCGCCACTTAAGTTTTGAAAAAGGAAAATTAAGAAACCATTTTAAAGACGAACTAATCATTTTGAAAGCAGAGATTAACTAGGTCCGGGGATTATAGAATGAGAGGGGAAGGAGCCCGATGGACTAAAATACCCCCTCTCATCCTACCTTGCGATAGGCCTCTACTCAACATCATTTTTATCGAATTATTAATCTAAGCATACCCTCAACTAATACATACATAAGTATGCATTGCAAAAGCATGTCTAAAGGGTGTAAAATTGCTAGTAACAAAATATCATTCAAAATCACTTAATTTCAAGTAACAAGCAAGATGATATGCAAAATAAGGAACTAAAGAACTTACCCAAGATCCGGCCACAAATGTTAAACGTGCAATGCATGCAAATAAACAAAACCTTAGCAAATGAGTCTCTAGTCATATATACACATAAGGCAAAACTTAATTCTAAGGTGTCGTACAAGTAATCGAAAATCAGTAAAATTAAAGGATCATTAAACTAAAGAAAAGACAAGAGATCATACCTCATCGGCGCTACAAAACAAAGGTTAGTCTACATGATATACATGATATAAAATTAGATGATAATCCTAGGCTTCTAGCTTAAATCTATCAAATGTAATTAAACCCAAAGCAAACGAATCTTAGCATCAAGCCACATGGATGAATATGTACATGAACAAGAGTTAATTATGATGTATTCATTGATTTAGATCATCTAAACTTTGAATTCAAGCATTATTAATCATTTTTGAAACATGGTTTGAACCTTAACTCATGAAAATATCATCTAAACCATTATTTATAAGATTGATCAAAATTTTGACAGAATTCTGAAAATTGTTAAGAGCAGATCAGAATTTCGAAGAAATAAAGGGCATGGTTCCCTTGGTTTGATCTTGATAATTTTTAGACACAAGTTGCCTCTGTGAGTCTAATTTTTAATCCAAAAAGAAAATCAAAGTTACAACAGTTAGATCTCCGGGAATCAAGCAAAGAACCAGACATCACTAAGGAATTTCCAACTCTCTGTCCAGAGAATTTGTATGATTTTTTAAAAATAGTAAAAAAATCTTAAAGGCTCTAATCTTTTTAGGAGATCTTATTAACACATTAAACTTCATAGAAAAAAGTTTTTGGGGTCATTAATACTTGATTAGGGTTCTGATTTACTCATTTCAAAAGGGAGTTGTTGTTCTAAATCTCTGGACAGATTGTTATTGTTACCCAAAAACTCATGACCGAACCACTTTAAACTTGAAACCTCACTAAAACAAAAATTGCAGTGGTATAACTTTGAGTTATAGACACGTTCCCGTTGGTTTCATTCAGTTCCAACGGTTCGATGTTTAACTAAAAATCCTTGATCAAAGGTGGTCATTGAATTCACTGCACCATTTGTCAAATTCAAATTTGTTAATTCCAACCATAAGCCATGAAGTTTGGCTTAAGACACATTACTTCTCCTACCATTTGATGGTCATGGGAGACTAAAAACATTTATACTTGTGGATTTCAAATGAGGTATGAAAAGACTTCATGAAATCTCAAAGTAGTGAGCTCAAATCATGGAGAAGACTTAATCTCATTGACCAAATGTACTAATATCGACCTTAATCTCCTTATGAACCAATAAGATTGCAAAGAGATCAAGGGAATTCAAACTAAAAGATTTAAATAAGGCATTGAAAGTCTTATGAACCCCACAAGATAAACTCAAAAAAGAAAAAGAAAAGGGAAATCAAAGGGGTCTATATATATCATGATTAGACCATGATTAGGACTAATTAATTTAGAGTCTACCTCCAAAATATTCTCAACTTGGTAGTTTTGAGGAACTCCCAAAGATTAATCAAGCTCTTCAACCTTTAATTCACCCAACTTCTTCTTTAAGCTCCTCCAAAATTCACCCCTAATTGTGCTTAGAGAGATTTTTGAAAACTTCAAAAAGGAATTGAGATAGTCTTTTGATTCAAAGAAAACAAATCTAACCCCTTGCAAAGGGATATTCATCCTCTATTTATAGGCAATTTTAAAAGAGTATTTCATTATTTTCACAGCAGAAAACCCTAATTCAGACTGTCCTTTTGAGAGTACAAAACATGCTGTATTATAGCTGTCTTCTAGAAAACGCAACAGTCACTGGAGATGGAAGCGGCAGTTAGTGATTGCCGAGGTGGCAGTCACTGATTGCCGTAATGGCATTCAAGGAGTGTCGCGAACAACTCCACAGACTGCCATTTTTATGTAGAAATTCATTTTTTTTGCGACATTTACTAGAATTCTCGGCATTCATAGATTGACGTCCGGCACTCCAAAGAGTGCCGCAGCGACAATCTGAGGCTGCCGCGGCTCCTGTAATGTGCCGTTTTACTCTATTTTTCTTTTTTCTTTTTTGTTTTGAATTGAAAGGGCTTTTTGGAAGAGCTTGAATCACCTTAGGAAACCCTAGATTAGTTGGCCATTGTCACTATCGGACCTTAGAGATAATACTCCCCTTAACCCGACGTTTGGTCAAAATTGGGGTATCTACAGTTTGCCCCTCTTCGACAGAGCTTGTGGGGCAACGCTTCTCACAAGTGAATGTCGAAGCTTGTGTGAAGACAAGCCTTTGACCAAACTGTCGAATTTAGGTAACAACAAAAAGCGTTACAAAATAAAATAGGCATGCAGCAAGGTTCCAATTGGTCGTGCTCAACGATGAGCTGCCTACGTATCCACTCAAAAATCAGACCGAGACATAGTTCGGGCAAGGGTCAAGCACACACAAACACAAGTAGTAATATGGATGAATGCACCTATCCTATCGTGATGCACACGCTCACACAATGGTGGCTGTCAATGCAATTCCATGCTCTATAAACGATGTGATTCTAAAACGTACAATCCTGACGTTTTTAGATGTAATCCATGCCCTATGCTACTCAATGATCATGTCAATTCTTTTCAGGATACGCGGCTGTTCTGGCCAAAGGACGAATGCAATTGACTGGGCGGTGCTTCGCGACTTAAGCCCCGGTGTCAATGCGAGGTTGCTTTGAAGGTCCGCAACCGCTCGACTTTATCGAACATGTTTGCCTTATGCCTTAGCTAGTGTGTACCATTAACTAGGATCCAATCACAACCGTCTCAAGTAGCGCCTCCGTGTGGTGGTCACCCTCTAACACGTCTGATTGATCCTATCAAAGGAAGTTCACATCTAGTAACCAATGAGTAATGCACCCTCCGTATGGAATGATCACCCCTGGCGAGGTGACACAGAATGTACCACTCATCTTACAGTGAACCGTTAATGGAAGATCGTGGGTGTTTATTAATAAGACCCTCTCCCACTAGATTTAGTAAATAAGGATTTTGCTTTTGAAAAAAGTTTCCACACATTACCCATAAACATCCAATGTTTACTAATGCGTTGAAATGGTTTTTGAATTTTATTTTAGAAAACTTGTTTTACGTGCATGCAAGTAGTAACAATTTAATTAAATGCCAATCACAAACCAAGCACATAAAAATAAAAACTAAAATTGAAAATAAAGACATCCAAACGATGCCTCTATCTCCCATGGCTCTATTTCCATAGAACCTCCTTTTGGTTTGATCGCCTCCAGCTCCATCTTTATGAGCAACGGCTCCTTGCTCCATTTTTATGGATTTTCTAATTCTATTACATTTTCCTATGCTTCTTTTGAAGCTTACAATTTATCTAGAAATAGAAATAGAAATCACAAAATAAAAGGCTAGGGAAACCGGTCCGACTTTCCTTTTCATAGGATTGAAGTCGCAGCGCCCTTTACATATGCCTTAAAACCAGACCAAACTTAAATTACAACATGCACCAATCTCAAACAATTTAAATACAAAATATTCAAATGACTTGGTGCCATGGGAGATAGCGACTAATCTTGCTGCAAAAGGGTTAGTCAAACGTACAACCACGCATATATAACAAATATATGTAACTATTGGAACACTTAATTCACAAAGTATATAAACTCTTTACATACTGAATTAGAACTTAAAACAACATCTTACTTCTCTATCACAGTTCAATCGATCGAAGACCATTCGATCGCTCGAACCTTCGATCGATTGAACATTGTTCAATCGCTTGAACATTCTGTTTCATATAATGATTTGAAAATTTTGTAGAATATTTTAAAATTAAAGTTTTTAATTTCAAAACTCTTTAAAATTGTGAAATAGAGAACCTGACAAAGAGTCTATCTTGATCGATCTAACTACATTCGATCGATTGAACACCAGAAGGTTTCGATCGATCTAAAACTGTTTGATCGATTGAGTACAGAGAATGTTCGATCGATCAAAACATGATCGATCGATCGAACTCGCCTTGCATCCTATGCAATCACAGATTTGTACTCTGCTGCGATAACACTGCAGAAACAGATCTGTGACGATGCAGTTTCGAAAACAGTTCTAAAATCAACATGCAAGTCAAAATAGTGTTCCAAAAACGCATCTATAGATCCAAACAAGCGTGGCTCGGATACTAATTGATGGAAAAACCGATTTAAGTTAAAAGTTTAAACGCGCAACGAAAAAGTCAAGTTATAAAAAACTTAATGGTAGCCCAGGATCTACTACTCGTTAATTCCATAGATGCGCACAAGAGGGGACAAGAGTTATACCTTAGTGTCTTGAACCCAATTCTGATTTTCTTCTTCTTCCTTGGTGATACGGTAGCATCCACTAGATTGTCTTCACCCTTATGTCTCCTGCGGATGCTTCCCAGAAAGACTAGAGATAGTGGGATCTCTAATAGAGAGGAAGGAGAAGATTTGGTGCTCTAAAATAGTTTCTGTAGCGTCTGGTTAATAAAAACGACGAACTTTTTTTCCAGAACACAGCTGCCCTATTTATAGATTCCCAAAACCGACCTAGACTTCAAGCGATCGAATATCTTCGATCGATCGAACCTTCGATCGATCGAACCATTCTCGATCGATCGATCCTGCCATGACTTCAATCAATCGAACATACTTCAATTGATCGAACTTGTCTTGACAGCTTCCTCAAGTGTCTTTCCAAGCATCCTAGCGGAGCTAAGAGTGGGACCTCCTAGGCTCTTTATTGTTGGCTCAGACCAGTTTGTTAATTACCATGACCAAATTCTTTGATCAGCAAACTAACCAACTGATCAGTTAACGTTTACTCCACTATAAAACGATAACTGAACTCCAACGCTAAAGAACATATCTGAAGCGATAACTAAAGTTGTATGGTGTACTAATGTCCCTCTACCGTCAGCATTCGTAATCATATTCAGGTAGTCGGATAGCAGTTTACTGTCAACCTGAATCATGATTACTTCTTGTATTCCTTGAGTCCCATTCACCTCTCATGATTTTCAAACATATCGATAACTATTATTAACAAGACTGCAGTTCTCAGTAATCAACTTGGTGACATTCTCAAGGGAATGCTTACTCTGAATCAGAGGGTAGATTCTTTCTTGACAATATATGTTCACAACCCTATGAACATGACATACCCAAGATACCCAAGTGTTGATCTTCTATAGACCTCACTGATTGGTAAGTCAAAGCGGTCATATCCACAGTCTGTGTTCATAATCGTTTCAAGATTGAGAACACGTACCTTATACAAGTTATGAGTTCCTATTGACTGTTGACAGCCTTAAGCATCAATAGGAAACTCAGGTCCGTCAATGTACTATAAGCACTAGCATATCAACTAAGAGCTATACTCTAGTGATTGAGATTAATCACTCCATCCAATGGTAGTTAATTATGCTACAGTGTAAACCTGATGAGGTATCCAGTCTCGTCATCCACTATGACATATTCTAAGTATCAAAGAATAGTAATTCGTATCTCACTTGTGTGTATCTCATACACACACGAATTGCTTACTATGATACTTAAGGATCAATAATCATCTCATGAAAGAAACATACACAATGAAATGTAAAGCTGATATCCATATATTATAATGCTAATGTCTTATACAAAAAGTAATGGTTTGAGGGCACAAACCCAACAGTTGATCGAAGGATCCTCTTTCTAATCACAGACCCCTTCTATATATAATCATCGAGGCTTCACAATAGTCTTGTTCAAATGTTCCCTCCTCTTTTCAAACTGGTAACTGCTCCTCTACACGGCGTAACCTTGAGTTGACACCTGTTCTTTCAGTTACTCTACAATGATCAACACGTGTCCCTTGGCAGTTAACATTTTAAACAGACTGAACAGCAAAACTGCTCACAACTGCCTCTGCGCCACATCCAATTCAATCAACTGCCCTGCCACATCGAATTCCACATGGCATCCTCTCATTTGCTGGATAAATTCATCACAAACATTACCCCCCGCGCCATTTTCCTTTTGATTCGAAAAAAAAATGGCGGTCGTGGCTAGATCATGCTGGATGGTTTGAAATTTTCAAGCAACCTACTGAACTTGGTTAAATTGAAGACCCAAATCTACATTTTCCTTCACGTTGGCTGCTTATCTGCTTAATCCTTGTATCCTCAACTTTGCTTGTCACTTCGAATTCACTCCTTGAACTGGCCAAGTACATCTTCATCAAGACAGAGTTCATCTTCAAGTCCTCTAAAATCAATCTACAACAACCAAACCTTCCCTCTTGCTTGGGAGCAACCCATTTCCCATTGGGAAGGGATAGGATATTATAAAGGCATAAAGCTCGAAACACCAACCACAGCACCTTCAGTTATTCATCCCAACTTTGAATATCCTGAAACTGAAGGAATCATTCGAAGCAGGATAATAAAACTATATTATCCATTTTTGAATCGTCTTTCTAGGGAACAAAACCTGTTGAATGCCTGGTTAATCTCTTCAACCAGTCCTCCTGGTGAAAGATTTCAAAGATGTAACATTTTAGTTCCCCAAGGTAGACTCCCCATCCATACATATGTAAGGGCATCTCATGAAAATTTTTCTACCGAGCACTACTCCTCAGCTTTCCTTTTAAAATGCAAACTTTTCGAGAAAGATGACAAGGAAAGAGTACTTTTGTTCGATTATTCTTTACTAGGATTTCCAGACACCAAAGTCCAACTGATTGACCCAACTGAGGACATTAGTAATCCTTTCTTAAAATTAGACCAATTGTGCAGGAATGGTCCCATGTTTGATCATATCCCTCCTGTTTTATCACCCTCCTCATGCTTACTTATCCAAGCACAAAGGCTTCTGGTAGTCTTCTCACATCTCCCATTAGAATCAAAGGCTCGAATTAATTTTGAATGGAGTTGCTACATCTTATGTCATAAGTGGAGTATATCAACACTTGTTCGAACCCAAATGAATTTCACCCTTCGAACCTTACCTACTCACGTGAAGTGCTACATCCATCACCAAGAAAGTGTTCAATTGAATTACCTAATGGATCTCTATAAAGCCTCAAAGAGGTCCAAATGCACTTCTTGATGAAGTATTAGAATTCAAAGACAAATACATTTATTGATGTGGAAACTCTGATGACGAGAGTAATATTTCCCATTGCTCGATGCCTGACCTCGAAAACCGAATCATGTATCTCAAGTATGAAACCAAAGCTGCTGACATATCTTTTCGAGGTAAAACTCCATTAGCTAAGGAGCTTCGAGGCCTTCATAAAGCCTTATCCAATATCAACTCTCGATTAAATCAATATGAAGAACAACTCAAGGAGGCTTATCTCACCCTTCGAAGCGAAGATAAATTGGCATTACGAGCCAGGAACTTAGGTCTCGAGATAGAACTAGAAGCAGAATACTTTGCTTTCTATTGGGCTATGTTTCACAATCTTGTGACCTATGGATTTCCACACTTCTATCAGTTATGTCTGTAATCTGTACTTGTACTTTTCTTTTAAGTTCAATGAATTATGAGAATTCATGTATGTGTTGATCAAACTGAATTGGTTCATTCTAAACCAGCGTGTCTTTCTACTTGAAATAACGGCTAAATAAGTAACCAACTTCAACGGCTACTTTATTAATAAATGTATTTCTTCTCAAACGGCACCAAAGGCTATAAATAGATCAGAGATGAAGAGGAACAACCCTTCTAACTTCTGCAAACTCTTATATTCTCTTCAATCTCTCTTACATCTTATCCTAATTGCAATCTCTCCCGCCTTTTCTCTGTCGAAAAATGACTACCTCAATAAACAATACCCAACTTCAGAAGGTTTGTGATGATTTTGAAAGAATCATTCAAGATGAACAGACCAATTATTCGAATGGAAGGGAAACCTCACTGATCAATGAAATCCTTGTCCCTATAACTTTTCCCAATCAGGAATCCTCAATTGCTGTGGGTCCTTGTCTAGGTACCCCTAATCTCAAACTCCACGTGTGAATACCCCACACTGGTACAACAACACCTAGCATACCAACAGGAAATTCCCACTCCAAGGAGTGAATTGAAGTTTCGACGTTGGCCAAAACCTGAGAAAGATTGGCCAGAATGGGTAGATAGGATTTTAGACAAAAAGGAAGAAGCCCTGACCACAACAGGCATTTATCATGCCGTAAACCTCTCGAAATATCTCATCAAAGCTAGCCCTAACCTGCTTGCTGGGGCTTTGTGTTTCTGGAACCCTATATTCAATCACTTTCAATTTTGTTTTGGTCCAATAGGTCCAACTGTCTTAGATATCTGTCATCTTTTAGGGTTTTTATCTTATGGGGAAGATAATCACCCATATATGCTAGAATCTGATACACCTGATATTCGGTAAGTCTCTAGGATATACCAATTTTCTAACTTCTCATAAAAAAATCATCAAGAGAAGTATCTGATACAGAGTACTATTGTTTTCTTCTCTATTGGCTTTCGAAGCGTCTTTTATGTACTTCTTCTCAAAGGGTTGTTCTCAAATTCTCCAACATAGCAGCAGCTTTGACTGCTAGTCGCAAATTAGCCTTAGCTCCCTTTGTATTAGGATATTTATATAGATCTTTTTCTAATTTGTGCTATGACCCCTTTTCCCCCACTCAATGTGGTCCTTTCTGGATTCTACAACTATGACTATATGCCTATTTTCCAGAAATTCATAATTTAGGACTTAAAGAAAGTCCTATTTCTCATGGGGTTTTCTTTGCTTTATTACCAAATGTTGAAGATACCTTTAAAGAATCCCTTACCTTCTTCTTCAACCTCCCTCAAGTAAGGTCGAATGACCTATTTTAACCTTTTTCTGCCCTTTATAACTCTAAAGATAAGACTCCTCTTTCCCCCATATGGCTGTGTCAAATCCTGGACAGAGCAGCGAATGTAGTTGAATTAAAAGCTGCATGGGGAAGTTTTCTGATCAGCAGGGACTTATTCTTTGGGAATAATCTTAGTATCAAATCTTATGGTGAGCTCTATCTTCCAAATCAATTCTTGAGACAATTTGGGCTCACCCAATCAATTCCTTTCCCAATTAGGAGCCAAGCCAACATTTTTATGGCTCATAAGACAAACTCGAGTGTGCCAGAGTCAGTAGTAACTGCTGCTTTATCAGTTTATTAGAACAAAGTCAGTAAGCTGGAGTTCACCTCTCTACCAGACTTCACCAACTGCACACCTGCCTTCTCGAACTGGTGGGAGAATCTGATGTTAGTGCAAATGATCAAATGCCAACTCTTGAGGTATATCAACTCGAAGTCAAAAGGTAAATAAATTACCAATTCAATCTCCTTTCTTTTGACTATAGAAAAGAATTTTGAATTAACATCATTTACACTTTGCAAAATAGGGAAAGCAATTAGTGAAAGCTCTTCACCAAAGACCAAAATTTCGAATGTTGCACCCAAGATCCCAATTTCCTCTAAGGCTTTAGCTCCTGCTCGACCACCTTTGAGGCCAAAAAGAAAATTAATCCTTCCAGCAGAGAGTCCTCCTCATGCATCTGAGAATATTGAACCTGAAGAAGAGGAGGAAACCAACCCTACTACAAAGCTGCTTCGAATGAAGAAAGCTAAGACATCAGTTGAACCATCTATTGGTTCAAAAATTATCAAAGAAGTTCCTATTCCAGCAATTCCTATTTCGAAGGTGGAATCTGAACCTGAATCTACACAAACAATTCCAGAACCAGCACCCCAGAGTCCCAATGTTTCGGAAGTTCAAAAGTCTTCTCCACTAGACACTCAACCTCCATTACTTGATTATCAACCAATAGTAAGATATTCAAACTTCTGTGGTATTCTTCCATGCTTCAGTATTTCTTCACAAACATATTCTAAGTATGTGTATCTTTGGCTGACCAGGCTGAACCTATTACTAAACTCGAAATTGGTCCTTCGAAGACTAGTACAAGTTCTGATCCTGAAGCTGCCACAGAACAAGCTCCATCTGCATCTCTTGGTGCTTTAATTCCTTTGAGCTCTAGGGAGCTTCAAATATCCCTTCTTCCAAATCTCACTTCTGAAGAAATAAACGATTTCAAAGATAGTTTGAAATATATATTGAAGATAGAAGACACCACTTCGACCGATGTTCAAGTTTTTTCCGACAAACAATAGGTCAAAGTAAACCAAAAGTGCCTTTGATAGATCCAGTAGCAGCCGTTGCTACATTGAGAATGTTCAGTAAAATTCCATTCGATGTTTTTGAAGACAAAAAAGGTGTAGCGGGTTTTGAAGATTCTAAGTCAATTTATGTTAGATAGTTCTGAAATTTCTGTCCCAGATAAAGAGACAATTTCAAAGCTCATGTCATCCTTTGACTTCAACTGTTTCCTTCTTGAAAAGTTGTCGAAGAAAGGAAAAAACTGGAAATTGACATGAAGTATACTACAAATAAAACTTTTGCAATGAATCCGATGCTAGAAGATTTTCACAAGAGCAACTCTACTATTGAAAAACTTTCTACCAAAAGAGACAATCTTTTAAAAGAACTAGAGCTCATGGAGACTGATTTGAATGCTTTGAAGACCAATCAGGAAAATATTCAAGCAAAGCTTCTGGTTCTGAAGACAGAGTTTGAGTATAAACCTTTGAAGACCCAATAATTAATTTCTAGGAAAAAGTTCATTCTTAGTCAGTCAAAGCTATATACCAAGTCCTGGGACAATTTTAGATTGAAGGCCCAATTCATAGGGAAATTGGTATGAAAGAGAATACTAATAGGACTATGTAATTAACCAATATTTGGTTTTTGTAATCACGTCGAACATGAAATAAATAGTCTTACATGTTACATTTCATTCCAGATTTCTTGCTTCCCAAATAGTTGGATAATATTGTTTGAGAAACCTACCATTGATTTTCCTTATATGAACATAACCATTTAAATTCTTCAAATGGTAAAAACTACCTTTAAAAACTTTGTGGATTTAGAATGGACCTTCCCACTTAGGAGACCATTTCCCATACTTTGGATCTTTAGATACAATAGGCAATATTGTTTTCCTAACCAAGTCTCCCTCATCAAAGGTTCTTGGTTGAACTCTTTTGTTATATCCTCTTGCTATGATTTTCTTCTGTATCAAGATATTATTAAGAGCTTTGACTCTTTCTTCATCAATGTTCTCCAATTCAATAGCCATGAATGTTTGATATTCATCCAAATATAACTGATTCTGCTTCATAATTCGAAGAGAATTTACTTTTATCTCAATCAGTAACACTGCTTCATGACCAAAAGTTAAAGCATAGGGATATACCCCTATACTTGTTCACTGTTCTATATGCCCATAAAACTTCTTGCAAAATTTCATGCCACATCATCAGGTTGTTCTTTATGACTTTAGCCATATTTTCCTTTATGACTTTGTTAGTTGCTTCAGCCTAACCATTAGATTGGGCATAATATGGGGTTGATTTTGACATTGTAATCCCTAGTTTATTCGCAAAAGCAAACACATCTCCTTCAAAAATAGAGGCATTGTCAGATACAATGGTTTGAGGGATACCAAATCTATAAACTATAATTTTGAGGAATTTGATAACTGCAATTTGGCTTACAGATTGCATAGGTTCTGCTTCCACCCATTTGGTGAAATAATCTGTTGCCAAAATAATGAATCCATGACCTTTCGAAGAAGGAGGACTGATCTTTCCAATCATATCAATAGCCCAACCTCTAAAAGGCCAAGGTTTTACTACATATTGAAGCTCAATAGTTGGTAAATGTTTCAAAGGACCATGCTTTTGACACTCTCCTTTGGCAAATTCAATACAATCTTTTAAAATTGTTGGCCAATAAATGTTATGCCTTCGAAGTAACCATCTCATTTTAATTCCAGATTGATGAGCACCACATAATCCTTTATGAATTTGAGTTATGGCCTCAACTCCTTTAAGGTCACTCAAACATTCGAGAAGCAATTCATCACTTCCTCTTTTGAATAATCTCCCACCATACATGATATAATTGACAGTTTTTAACCTTATACTTCGACTAGGCTTTTCATTCAGCCCTGAGAGATAATCTATGATTGGTTTTTTCCAATCATCATGAATCTTAACATTCGAGATGCTGGCAAAGGGTAATCTATCTACCAGTATAGGCAACAATTTCCTATACGTGACTTATTCCATCTCAAAATCCTCCACAACTGCTCTAAATCCAGATGCCCTTTGAGCCATGTCATTAGCTTCTTCATTAAAACTTCTAGGAATATGTAGGAGGTTCACACCATCAAATTTGGATAACAAATCCATTGTGGTATCATAATATATTCTCAAAGAATTACTCAAACATTTGTACTCCCCATTCAAATGATTTATAACCAATTGAGAATCTCCAAAAATTTCCACAAATGAAGCTTGAAGATCTAAAAGGGTTTCAAGGCCCATAATTAGAGCTTCATACTTAACTTGATTATTAGTACATTGAGTTGAAACAAGTTTTAAAACCATATTTGGTTTTAATTTTCTAAAGAGATTCAATAATGAATCCAATACCTGCAACAAAATTCTATTTTTGACCCATCGAACCATAGTTTTCATGGGCTAATAGTTATATGCCCAATTTCATAAGTTCCCTCTGTTTTGAGGCAATTTGGGTGATTAGCCAAAAAATTTGCTAAAACTTGCCCTTTTACTGCCTTTTGTGGTACATAGAATAAACAGAATTCTAATAAAGTCAAAATCCATTTACCAATTCGATTCCTTAAAATAGGCCGAGTCAACATATATTTAATCAAATCAAACTTAGAAATAACATAAACTTCAATAGGAAGAAGATAATATCTCAATTTCATCACTGCAAAATACAAAGATAAACATAGTTTTTCAATGACAGAATATTTGTATTCTACAAGATTTAAAAACCTGATAAGGTAATAAACGGCTTGTTCTTTTTTATCATCATTATCTGGGGCTAATAAAACCCCAATTGATGCTTCTGCTGCTAAGATGTACAACTTCATAAGCCTATCTTTTCTTGGAGGCATTAACACTGGTGGCTTCGCCAAATAATCCTTCAAAGCTTGAAATGCAGCTTGGTGCTTATCTTCCCAGTTTAATTCTTCATGAGCTCTTAACTTCAAAAAAGAAGAGAAAATTAGAGTTTTTCCAGCGGTATTGGAAATAAATCTTCGAATGAAATTAATCTGTCCTAGGAACCTTTGTAATTCTTTTTTTGGTCGAATGGGGTTTACTCTGAATAATTGCCTGAGCTTTATTCCTATCCACTTGGATTCCTTTTTTATGCACTAAATATCCTAAAAAAATTCCAGTGCTAACTCCAAAAGCACATTTTAATGGATTCAGTTTAAGTTTAAAAAAACTTCATTCTTTCGAATGATAATCTCATATGCACTAGATGATCATCGAATGTTTTAGATTTAACAATTATGTTATCTATATAACGTTCCAAGAATGCTCCAATCATATCATGGAAAATAGCATTCATAGCCCTTTGATAAGTAGCTCCTGTATTTTTCAAACCAAAAGGCATTTGCACCCATTCGAAGGTACCTATGTTCTCTGGGCATCTAAATGCTGTTTTATGAATATCTTCTTCAGCAATACATATTTGATTATATCCTGAATGACCATCCATCATAGGCATTATAGTATTGCCAGCAGATCAATTAACAGATCAATTATTGGCATAGGATATTCATCCTTAGGTGTGGCTAAATTAAGATTTCTGTAATCTATACAGACCCTTAATTTTCCATTTTTCTTCATAACTGGAACAACATTAGAAAGCCATTCAACATACCTGGTAGTTCTAATGAATCTTGCCTTGAGTAACCTTTTAATTTCTTCTTTAATCTTCATGGTGACTTCTGGTGTCATCCTTCGAGACTGTTGTTTCACCAGTTTGTATCCTGCCTTGATAGGCAATTTGTGCTCCACTAAGCTTCTTTCGAGTCCTAGTAACTCATCATAGTCCCAAGCAAAACAATCTCAAAATTCTATTAATAACTTGATAAGTTTATATTGGTCATCTTTTTCAAGTTTAGAACTCAAATAAGTAATTCTTTTTTGTTGTTTTGATCCAAAATTGATCTCAATTAAAGGATCTCATGATTCTTCTTGTATGGAATTTTCTGGACTAACTCTTCCTTACCAATATCCTCCACATATTGTGGGTCTGTTTCAAAGACATAGTCTGGCCAATTTATGGTCGAATCTTCTTCAATTTTTTATTCTAAATTTTCAACTATTAACTT
Source organism: Hydrangea macrophylla (assembly GCA_033977485.1). Lineage (NCBI taxonomy): Eukaryota > Viridiplantae > Streptophyta > Magnoliopsida > Cornales > Hydrangeaceae > Hydrangea > Hydrangea macrophylla. The sequence continues at coordinate 64,924,579 of CM066988.1, forward strand.
CTGTAAGACCAATCGAATGGTCTCCTCCACATCTTCAATTTCTATAGATATGTGAGTCATTAAACCACCTTGTCATCATCCAATGGTTCCAAAGAACCAAATGGCATATCAGCCAAAATGTCCCAATTCTCCTCTGGAGTCTCATCTTCTGACTCTTTAAGATCAATTGGTTTGACATTTTCTTGATACAATTAGGCTTCGATGCAGTTAGAACTAGCATGGAAAGGCTGAGTATCAGTCTTCACTGTTTCGATTTCACAATCTCCCTTTACAAGCAACAATTTTTGATGCATTGAAGAAGGAAAACATCGATTAGCATGAATCCAATCCCTTCCTAGTAAAACATAGGATTTGCATCTACCACAAAGAAAGCAGTTTTGGATTTATTCGAACCTACTATTGTTTCTATAGGTATCATTCCCTTGGTATCCTTCTTATTATCAGTAAATCCTGATATCATGATGGGAGTCTGTACTAACTTTGAATTATATTTGTTAATTTTCTTCAGAGTACTCAAAGGAATAGTATTAACAGCAGCTCCATTATTAACCAGTATTTTATTTAAAAGACCCTATTTTGGCAAGCTCCTATGTATAATGGTTTAAGATGCTTAGTCATTTTTAGTGATGGTTCTTCGAAAGAATAAACCAGGTTACAAACACTAAAAATGAATGTAGGAAAATTTACCTCAGAAACATCTTCAGTTGATGCTTCCAATATTTCCACTTCTTCATTTATTTGTCGATCCTCTTTTGCTTCGAAGACCTTTGGCAATGTGAAAGTGGCAGTGTTGACTTCCATTTGTTCTGGAAATGTGCCAAACTGAATATTTGAATTCTCATAAGGAATCTCACCATGGAATTTAATTTCAGAATTTCTCAAAATTTGGGATTCCACTGCTGCCATTTCTTTATCTCCTTCATCAATACTCACGGTTTTTTATGATTCTAAAACTTTGGCTTTTATGATACTCTCTTCAGACATAGTATCATTGTCTGCTTTAACATTTCGGTCGAACCTAGGATTAGGCCTCAGAATATCATCAAAAACTTTTCCAACTCTTGACTTTGAGTTTCCATGTTGGAAAATTCCTTCCACATGGTATATTTTCTCTGAAGTTTCCTTTGTTGAGTCCTATTTATCATAGGAACCAACTTTTGGTTCTTATCTTTAGGATGTTGAAGGACTCGCCATGTATTTGCTTCAACCTGTGGAGGTTTGATCATCCTATTTTTGTCTTGAGATCCTTGTTGATCCATCATGCTCTTGATCCTATCATCTTGCATGACAAACCAATTTGGTACTCCTAGTACCAACGATGTCTTTTCTGGTTGTGAAGTTTCACCAATCCTTGGTGATCTGTTTAATGTTTCCATACTCATTTCAGCCTGTACCATATTGGCTGGTACTACTTTCGATGGTATAAATTGGGCTTGTCTTTCTCTTTGCACTATATGATGTTTCTTTGGTACATGAGATATGACTGGCCTCACATTTTGCATGTTTCTTGTTGGTCGAACAGAATAACCAGTATAAAAATTCCTTGAAGAATTGGCCCTAAAATGAACCATTGGTCTTGGAGCATACCTTGATGTTGTTGGTCCAGCATACATTGAAACTTGATAAATTGGCCCCTTAAACTGTCCTCTTCCAACATTCATAATTGGTTGGAGTGGAGGTTCATATGAAGTGTTCATCTTCCTTTGTTCGAATGAAGGCTGTTTATTCTTCCTGCCTGTTTTCCCTTTAACTCTTTCATCATAAATCTCAACATACCTTTTCCCACAACCAATGCATAAGTTTTTTGCATATTCTTGATTGAAAATGGGAACTTCGAGACTCTTTTTTTCCATCTCTTTGAGTCTTTTCTTTTGATCTTCTTCCTTTGCCTTTTCTCTGTTTTTGACAAGAGTTTCGAGGAAAATGTTATGAACGTTGATGGACACCTCTTGCACTACTGGAAATGGATCCTCGTCGACCCCCATTTGTTTTTCAGGGAATTTCAACTTCCCTTCTTGATCAGATCTTGAATCCTATCCCAAAAAATAGTACAGTTATTAGTTGAATGAGTCTAAGAATTATGCCATTTGTAATAATTTTTTTGCCTTTTAATTCATCATTAAAGGTAATTTTGTCTCATCAGACAACTTGATGATTTTTCCTTCTAGTAGATGATCAAATATTTCCTCCAATTTATAGATATCGAATGAATATTTTTTGAATGATCCTTTAGATTTATACACTTTGGCAGAAATTTTTTTCTTCACAAGACTTTTACATGTGAAAGGCTCTTTTTCTATTATTTCTGTAGCATTTATCTCATAATTAGGATCTTTATAGTATGTTTTTAATGAGGAAGCATTCCTTTCATTTTCTTCTTCCAATAGGGCCTCATATCTAGAGACTCGAGCAGTTAATTCAACAAGGTCTCTAAATTCTAATGCATCAAACTTCTTTCGAAGTCTAAAATTCAAGATCATTTTGAGCCAATTTAACAAATTCAGGTTCTGGCAGAATGATTTTACAGTTTGTTCTAGCCCTCTTGAACCTATTTATGAATTGAGTAGCCTTTTTCATTAGGTTTTTGACAAAGTCTGGCTAAATCAGCTATAGAAACCTCTGATTCTGTTTGGGAAAATCGAGTATGGAAAGATTCTTCCATTTGTGTCCAATTATGGATCGAATTAGGAGCCAAATTGATAAACCAAGTGAATGTTGTATCTGTTAATGAATTAGAAAATAGATGAAGTCTAAAGTATTCATTATTTCCTGCATCAGCACATTGGCTGATGAATTTTGCTATATGTTCAACTATGGATTGACTCCCTTCCCCAGCAAACATAGAGAATGTAAGGAACTTGAATCCCCTAGGGAATTCGACCCTATTAATCCAATCAGGATAAGGTTTCCTATATATTGGAGTTTGTACCCCCGAGCCATGGGTCCACAAACTTCATGGATTAAATTAATTATGTCATTTCTTTCAACCATATTGGGTGGTTGTTGATGACCTGGTTTACCCAAAAGAGGGTTCAATGGTGGTATTAGAGGTGGTTGAAGAGCATTGTCCACTCTCCTAGGATTTTCCTTTCTTCGACCAGTACCTATTCCAGTTGGGTTTGGTTCTAATAAAGGATTGTTATTTACTCTCCTATTTTGGCCTATTGCATTCTCTCTTGGACTAGGCTCTTCGACACTCATTTGTCTATACATATGCTCTTGACCATGTCCTATATGATTTCCCTGCATCCCTTCAAACATTGGATTAATAGTATTAGGGACAGGCATATAGAAACTTTCTTGCAAATTAGGCCTAAAAAGAGGCCCATTTGCTTGGATCAAGGGATTTGGCTTAAATAAGCCATGAGTATAATCTCTTCCGTCCTATCGAATCATAGGAGGATTCCCACTTGGTACCATTGTTGGTGCAAGTGTGATATGTTATTTTTAAGGGAAGTGATCAGAGTATTTACATTCTGAATCATGTTTCCCAAATGATCAAACACTTATGTCAACTGATTCACAAAGTCATGTTGATCTCCTGAACCGACATTTCCAGTGTTTGGAATTGGATTTGAATTTCAATTCCTATTTATGGGCTTTTGTTGTTAACGTGATTCCTAGTGTTGCTGCTTTGTGGATCTTGGTATGGAGAACCACCTTGGTGTGGAAAATCACCAATTTCAGCATTATTAACACCAATATTGGCATTATTAATAGACCTATTGCTTCGAAGGTTTCTATTTGTCATCTTTTGACACTAGTGTCCCACCAGGCATGTCAAAAATGTTTGGTTGGAAAATTTATATATGAGTGTGGGCGTGCCAGGCAAGCAAATTGCCAATGTGTATGTGTGATTATCCAAACTGCGCCTCACCAGGGTGATTGTGGTGTCGTTCAATACCTTAACAAGGACTTTAAACGTGTAAAGATATGACTAAAAGAAATTCGAACTAATTAAACTATAACTACTCCTACTTAATAACAAAGAGTAAAACTAGTAAAGTAACAGACTACTTTATTGACTAAAAAGACTACAATCTAACCTTGAAGATAACTTCGAAGGTGTTCTAATTCTAAGAATAAAGATAAAAAGTACAATATTGAAGTGTATTTGTGGATCTTGATCGAAGGATCCTCTTTCTGATCACAGACCCCTTCTATATATGATCATCGAGGCTTCACAGTAGTCTTGTTTGAATGTTCCCTCCTCTTTTCAAATTGGTAACTGCTCCTCCACGCGGCGTAACCTTTAGTTGATACCTGTTCTTTCAGTTACTCTACAATGATCAACACGTGTCCGTTGGCAGTTAACATTTTAAACAAACTGAATAGCAAAACTGCTCACAACTGCCTCTACACCACATCCAATTCAATCAACTGCCCTGCCACATCGAATTCCACATGGCATCCTCTCATTTGCTGGATAAATTCATCACAAATAGTCCCATGTTAAGAGTCCTTGATGCCATTTTTTGATGTCCCATTTTACGAGTCATCTTAAAAAAGTCAAAGTACTTTAATACACACTTTCCAAATTTGCCTTTTATTATATCCAATTCTTCCCTCTTTTTTTTTTTATGTGACACTATAATTTTGAATTCCAAAAAAGGGCAATATTGGAAAGTTGAAAATCTCACCAAAATCAAGGTTGTTCCCTTAATAAGTTGGAATTCCCAAAAGAGATTCTGAATATGGGACGGAGGGAGTACTTATTTTTATCAATTTAGATTTTGTATTTTAATTTAAGAATATGCTAACTGAGAGAGAGAGAGAGAGAGAGAGAGTATTATATACATGCTAACATCAATTCTCAAAAGAGAGAAAGATGTCAACTAATGCCCATACCAACACTCAAGGTATGTAATTTAGGTGATTATTGATGGGACTTGAACCGTCTAATATATAGTGTATATATATTATATAAGAGAAAGAAATCAATAATGAAGAAATCAATAATGAGAGAGAGAAATAACCACCTATTAGATCATAGTATTAAAATTCTTATCCACTTATGAAAAAGGAAAAAAAAAAAAGAATAGAAAATTTAAATAAATAATACTCCGTATTAGTTTGTCAATGTTGATGAGGACACAATTTTCAGAACATTTTATTAAGAGTAATGTTATATTTCTCAAATTTGCATCCCAAATGTGGTTCTCAACATATGTAATAGTAGGTTCACCTGACTTTGATTCGACAGCGTTGAAGTTGTCTAACCATTATTGAAGGTAGTCCCACTTCCACATGTGCTGAAACCATATTTGGGATACAAAATTTGGGAACATATCATTACTCTTAAATTAACTCAAAGTTCTAGTAAAAAGAATATGCGTCATCTAATTGGTTTTTTTAATTGAAATGGTAGCGGACGGTCCATAAGGGCGAATTATTTAAAAATTAATAGTACAATACCCAATTTGATATCCTAAATTTGATTTCCAAATGCTTTATAGTTATACTTGTACCCAAATAGAAACTTAAAATGGTTGCCACTATAAACCGTAACAAACCTCACGTGAGCAAATATAACATACATTTGGGAACCAAATTTTGAAAAGTTTGATGGCGTAACTTTAAATGAAATTTTGAACATTGATAGTCTAAACCAAAAACTATTGACAATCATCATAAGAAAAACACATTTTTTGGGTCCAACTATGAACCAATCATAATCGCAACTATATTTCAACAAAAAAAAAAAAAAAAACTACTTTATTGAAAGAAAAAAAAAAGAAAGAAAGAAAAAAAAGGAGGAAGCTCCATACGACCATACATATTTTAAAAAGAAGAAGCTCCACTTTATTTGACAATTAGATTGAGGCGCTAAGGACCTAAGCCAAGGGCTGGTTGGGGGCTGAATTAGGACCTTCAGGCTGCGTTTGGAGTTCTTTGTCTCTAAGGACCTTAAGAATGCGCCGGTTAGCAATAAATACACCACCAATAATTATCAAAGCATATAGTATAACTGTTAAGTCATTTGAGATTCAAATTTGATAAGCATGTCATCATTTAGAGAGCTTTAGATCTCAAAAAAATAAAAAAGAAAAGAAAAAACTGAGTCCTAATTAGATGAAGAAGCTCACATACACATGATAAAACTAAAATGACCCAAATACAACAAACTGTAGAACTGTGGGTGAAAATCTCATATTATTCAAGGTTTTTTTTTTTTTTTTTTTTTTTTTTGTCACAATTTGATTTGAGTAAAGTCCTTTAAAATTAGAGACATTGATTGTGTGATTATTTGGGCGGTGATATGTGCCTTGTCCATTTTAGTTTTTGAACTACAGAACCATTTTGAACTTGTGCAGCTCTATAATAGAGAGAGAGAGAGAGAGAGAGAGAGAGAGAGTGTGGGCATAATCTTTGGTTGACATCAGAGAGGGATATGGGCAAAGGGAAATGTTTGGCATGTACACACATTTTTTGACACACTATGCTTTAAACACATGTATCTTGTTCTGGTTGAATTTTTTACACTTTTTTGTGTACCACTTACACAGTAAATAGTACATACATTTAAAGTAGTGTGTCAAAAAGTGTGTATGAGTGTAGCACTACTCATGGGCAAATAAAAGAGAAGTTTAATAATGGGTAGGATAAATTGTCTCTTGTCTAATTGAATTCAAAATTTGTAATATATACATATCTTAGATACGATTGAATTCGTAAAATTATCTAAATATTTTAATTAGACTTTCTTAGAATTGTGCCACATGGCGAAACCAAAATCTTCCGGTTTCATATATATATATATATATATTAGATACATAGGGGCATTAAAGTCATTTTGAAATGAATATAATAGTTGTGCAGTTAAATGTCACAAACATAAAAAAATAAGGAAGATCAGCGATATTAGAACTGCAGTGGTATAGTTGTGTAGGGCAAATTAGAGTAGTCACTATACAAACTGTCGAACACCTCACAATGGTGTAGCTTAAAGAAAAAATTAGAGTAGGATATGATAGTGGAACTTGATTTTAGCATAAGCCACTTTTTTTACCATACAGGGGAACGACAAAGTTATTGCTGGTTGATGCTTGGGTCAGCAATGGGAATGCCGGCTAGTGCTGGCCGGCAGACTCTTTGCCATTTTATTTATTTATTTATTTTTCTTTCTTTCTTTCTTTGGTCCAATCTCTAAGAAGAAAGAAAAAAAAAAGAAAAGAAAAACGAAAAAAAGGAAAAAAAATGGCAAAGAGTTTACCTTAAATATAAAAATAAAAAATAAACACCACAAAACATACCAAATGACAGAGAGTATGCCGTTTGGCCACTGAACGGCATTCACTCCGTCATTTGAGCTCGTACACCACTGTAACCCTCCACTATTTTATGTGAAAAATTAGCTTAAATTTACCCTATATTTATCTATATCACCGCAGATGCTCTTATATAAAAAAAATTTTGAGGCTAGCTGATATTAAAGCAAACTAAATGGGAGGTGACTCTAATTAATTTCTTCGAGAGATAAAGCGTGTACTTTTGAGCATCCATAGTGGTGCTAAAAACACCATTGAACTTAGCTAAACTTAAGAGTTTTGTTCACTAAACTTCAATCACTCCATCATTTTAGCTCGTACACCACTGTAACCTTCCACTATTTCATGTGAAAAATTAGCTTAAATTTACCCTATATTTATCTGTATCACCGCAGATGCTCTGATATAAAAAATTTGAGGCTAGCTGATATTAAAGCAAACTAAATGGGAGGTGACTCTAATTTCTTCGAGAGATAAACCGTGTACTTTTGAGCATCCACATTGGTGTTTAAAACACCATTGAACTTAGGTAAACTTAAGAGTTTTGTTCAATTTTGCTCCTCAGTAGTGTAGAAAAAACTAATGTATCATTAGTTAAACTTAAGGAAATCGGCACAGTTTGACTAAGTTTCACTAAGTTCAGCAAAACGGCACAGTTTGAGTCGTGCCATTGCCACACGGCACTCCATATGTCGTCGACCACTTTAACTAATGTATACATTAGTTAAACTTAAGGAAATCAGCACAGTTTGACTAAGTTTCACTAAGTTAAGCAAAACGGCACAGTTTGAGTCGTGCCACTGCCACACGACACTCCATATGTCGGCGACCACTTTATGAGAAAGCTTTATAGGATACATTGTGTCGATCGACCACCATCTCACGGCACACAGTGTTGTCTACCACTTTATGAGAAAACTTCATGGCACAGTGTGTGCCGACCATCATCCTCACGGCACACAATGTGTCGTCTACCATTTCATGGCTTTGTGAGTGTCGTTCCCAATTTACACCACTACAATATACACCAAATATATACAATTAACATAGCTTCAGTTTACCAAAGTTTTTGAAACACCACTATGGATGCTCTTAGAGCAACTTCAGTGGGGTATTTTTTTTTTTTTTTTTTATGTAGTGTAAACTTAGGCTAGGTTTCTATACATAAATTGGAAGTCCCACAGTGGGGTTTGAAGTGAGCCGGAAAAGGGAGTGTCGGCTAGATTGGGACCGACAAAAACAATGACAGTTGAGGAAGGATCCACATTGTCATTATCGTTTGGTCCCTTTTTTTTTATAATAAAAATTAATCAAATCTTCACTTTTTTTAAGGAAAAAAAAAAATCAAACGGTCAAGTCTTTGCAGGCCGGCATTGACTTAGCCTATTGGGGTCATTTTGTAATAATAATAATAATAAAATAAAATAAAATGAAAAAAAAAAAACAAACGGCAAGAGCTTTGTCGATTGAGTGGGAAACGACAATAACTTTGTCGTTTGATTGTACGGTAAATGAATTTAGTGAAAGGGTAAACTTAAGTTTCTTTACTATATACCTAACTAAGTTGTTATGTAAGCAACACAATTGCAAGCGTCCGTACACTAAGGCCACGTTTGGATGGTAAAAGGGCAATTGGAATTAGTCATTTTTAAAAAATAGTCTCGGGACTACGAATACCACATCACCCATAGTATAACTTAGTCCCCCATATGAGGGACTATTATTTTAAAATAAACAATTAGTCCTGTGCTCCGTAACCGTGCCAATGGCCGGCCCAAAGGGGGGTGGGGGGGGCAAAGGGCAACTACCCTGGGTCACCAAAGTTCAAAAAATTTTGAGAGCCTCCATGAAATTTTCATAATTACATTTTTACCTTGAGAATTTTTAATATTTTATATTTAGGCCTCCCCCAAGGCTCAATTTAGTGCCATCAACTACATATATATTGAGATAGATGTATATAAAACTCAAAAGCAATTGCCCCTTGAATTTTGAAAATTATTCTTTTAGTGTAAGAATTTTTTGAGTTTTATAAATATGCCCCTCTAGAATTTTAAAAGATATCATACAATGTTTAAGTTTTACAAATAGACTCATATTATAAGTAAACCACACAAAAAAATTGTCAATTATGTATACGTAAACCGTAAAAAGTTTTCCAATTATGTATAAGTACACTCCAAAAAAAATCGTCTCAGGAGCGCTGCCCCCGAACCCTCGTATAAGAGCCTCCCTTTTAGTAGTTCGTCACGGACCTCCAAATACTCAAAACCGGCCCTAACCGTGCCAAACACCGAACAATTTTATTAAAATGAACTATTACTCCAATCCCCTCTATCCCCTTAATCCCGCAAAACAAACGCGGCCTAACTCCCCTGAATTGCCCACCCTTCTAGTCCCTTCACTACCCGTTGCAGTTGCTCATTGAGAGAATAACATCTAAGACCATCTCCAACCCTGAGGCAACTATTGCAGCAAAAGCATAGTTGCTGCAAAATGTGATAAAACCTTGCTCCAACAGGCACAGCAACTGTTGCAGCAAAGTTGCTGGGTTGCCCAAACGGCAGCAAAGTTGCTGCGATTAACCCATGCCATCAAATCTTATTTTGCAATATTTTAATGAAAGATAGCACAATTCTTGAATAATTTATATTTGAATTTAAGCGAAAGTAAATTTTAAAATTCCTTTGTAGGGGGGAAATTTAAGTTTGAAATTTATTCGAAAACTAAAATTGCAAAAAATTCAAAATAATATTTTAAATTGTAAAATATTTTAAATAATATTATAGTTTTTTAATTAGAAAATATCACATATTGCCAATAAACAATATTATAAAATCACAAAGTACAATAATATGGGTAGAATACAAATAATAGATAAAAGAATAAAAATATATTAAAATAATAAAAGTTTGATGTAAGGGTTGGAGTGACTCATCAAAACCAACACAACAACTTTGCCTAAGACCCATCAAAGTACCAATTTGCCTTATCAATTGATGGTTTGCCTTTGGAGATGGTCTAAGAGCCTTAAGAGGGAATAGGGGGAGGAAGCAACTGCACGTGTCCTAGTCTGAGTGAAAGGTCAGGCGTGTAATAATATCTCAATGTGGGCGGGCTGACTTCTCGATAACCAGACAGAGCACGTGTCGCGGTCTTCGTGAAGCATTAACACCTTACCTTTGTACTTACCGCATATTATAATACAGGGCAATGCTGTAAAGTGAGCAGTTTTTCGTATTGGATAAGTATTATTATTTTTCTAGATTTTTGGGATAAATGTTTATCTAACGGATAAAAGTTGTCATATCATATGAGAAACTTCTTACAATAAACTTGCGTTTATATATAAGGGTAATACTTGAGACACTAAAAAACATAATTTTTGGGACACAATTCAAGAGATGTGTCTCTCTCTCCTGTATCACTCTGAGGTCCAGTGACATCACAAGACAGATATAGACACATCTTACGGGTTGTCTTTGAATGTCTCCCAATCTTTACTCTATATGTAATTGAGAGAATTATTTTTCAGTCTATTTTTTTATAAAGAATTTAAAAGTCGATCTATTATTTTTTCTAAATTTAAAAAATATTATCATTTTTTTTTTAAATAAAAAAGTCATCATATTTTACATGACACTATGGAGCAACTCTTTCAAACGTTGATAGTAATAACTCTGTGAAACTTTTGATAGCAAGTCTTCGTAGGGAGCAACTCATTTCAAAGTCGAGTGCAACTCTTCACAGCGTCGAGAGCAAGTTTTTCAAATGTTAGCAGCAATGATTACAACGCTTTGGAGCAAATTCACAACGAAAATATAAAATTAATTAAAACACAAAATAATAATTTAAAAGTTTATGTTTTTTAATTCTGTTGAGGACTTTTAATTTTTTGGGTTAATTAGTTTTTACCTCCTTGTGGTTGGGTCAATTTTTACTTTCCTCCATGTATTTCAAAAGTGTCCACTTACCCTCTTGTAGTTTTAGACAAAAGTAAAACTGTAAAGATTTCTCTTTATATAGATGAAAATTCTAAAATTAGCTAAAAATATTAACTTTTAACATTTTGATGAGATTAATTTTGGAATTAAAACCCTATGTGACAATAAAGCTGCCATTTATTTGGGGCTAATTTTTAACACCCAACCCCTTTATGGGGCTAATTTTGAGATTAACTGTCTATGTGGAATTAATTTTGATACATAAACTCTCCTCTGTAGAGCTATTTTAAGAGAAATTTTTAATTATTTCACTTTAATTCAAAACCATACACGAGATAAGTAAAAATAGGCCTAACCACAAGAGAATAAATATAATTAACTCAAATAGTTTTTTAATGATTTTCGATATTTTTTTTATTTTAAAAAAATAATACACTAAAAAAAAATGACAGAAATATAATATTTCTATATACTTTACCCAATTACTTTCACTTTTGCATGTGTGCATTTGGTAACTGTACACTGTATGGTCAATTTTTCTTTGGGAACTTTACCGTACGGTCGCATTTCAAAGTAAAGAAATGTTTCATCTTTTAATCAACAGATTCAACACTAGTCACTAGGTGCAACGCGTGTGTTGAATCCGTGTTGAGTTGGGAAATAAAGCACATATAAATACAATGGATTAGGCATAGGCAGTCAAGGCTCTAAAAAGGGTGTCCTCCCTTTATTAAATAGAGGACTTCTATTTTGATCGTTGGATCGTGTTTTTATTAATGACAGTTTTATCATTTCACAGTTTTAAACACAATCCAACAACCAAAACAGAGGTCCTCTCTTTAATAAAGAGAGGTGGCCCTCTTTAGAGAATCTTTGTAGCATAGGTAGCTCAAGTGGTAAAGAATTTGACATATATAAATTCACTCTAATGCATAGATTTGGTGTTCGAATCTCATTCCCCCAATATAAAAAAAAAAAAAAATAATAATAATAATAATAATAATAAAAATTACAATGGATTAGGCTAAAATGCATTTTGCACCTTCAAACTATACATTGTTTAGCACTTTAGTCCCTAAACAAATTTTTTTCTCATTTTGGTCCCTCAACTAGTAATATTTTGTGGCAGTTTGTCCCCTCCTCACTTAAATGATCCCTCAACTAATTTTTTGTGGCAATTTGTCCTCTCCATCACTTAAATGCAAAATATATATATATAATATATATTATTTAGGGATCAAAGTGCCAAACAGAATATAGCTTGAGGGTGCAAAATGTATTTAACCCAATAAATTATAAACAACAATAAAGGCAAACATACATAACTAAAAGAGTCAAAATTATACATAGATAAATCACACATAAATTTTAATACCCTCGATGTAGGAATTCATCGATATGATGAACCATAGCATAGAATGGTTAAAACTCGGGCTGTATAATTACAAAAAATATATATATACAATTTGTAAACAAAGAAAAGATGAAAACAACTCAAATCATTCAGTAGACTTTTTTTTTTTGTTTTTTTGTTTCTCTTTCGGAAAATGGTTAATATAGTTATTCAGTAGACTAACTAAAACAAAAGCTAAATGATATTGAAAACCATGGCAGCCATATTACAAGCCTGTGCAATCCAACAACCAAAAGAGAGAGAGAGATGCCAAAGGTTGACGGGACTTCTACAACAATACTGCTAGGTGTATATATTTTTTATACACTTTTTGACACACTGTGTTTTAAATACGTAGACCTTATGCTGTTGATTTTTTTACACTTTTTGTGATCACCACTTACACAGCACATAGTACACGCATTTAAAACAGTGTGTAAAAAGTGTGTACACCTAACATTATTGCTTCTACAAATAGTTGACTAAGCTGGAGTATCAATGATTCTTAACCCCTAATAAAATGGATATTTCAGTCAAGCATAGGGTGATATAGTAAGAAAAACAAAGAGAGTAGTAGGTTTACACATAGGACCGGTCCAAACATTTGGGGACCAAAGTGAGATTGAAAGACCCCTTAACGACCAACGGGGGTTCGGGGGCAGCGCCCCTAAAGAAATTTTTTTTTTTACATATATTTGCAAGCATATTTAGATGTTATAGTTTGATTTGTGAGTTTTTTAGAAATTGAAAGTTTAGTGAATGTATTACAGTATTATCCCCAAATAGGGATTAACTCTAAAATTAACCTCAAAAAATAGATTAAGTGTTAACATTTTTGACCAATTTTAGAACTTTTATTAGTTTTGTTACTTTAGTCCAAAACCACAGAGGGGTTAAATATCTACTTTTAAATCATAGGGGGTAAAGTAAAAAAGTGTGTAATCACAAGGGGTTTAATGTATTAAACCCAAAAGAAAAAGTAGTATGTGCATGAATGAGAGGGGCAAGAGAGATTTAGAGTTATCCTATGGCCTAGGGTCTGTTTGGGGGAAATTGGTTTTAAGGGCTTTTACAAGTTAGTCTTGATTGGGCTTATTTTTTATTTTCTCTGGAATGTTGATTGAGCTTTAATGGGTCACAATTTTATGGGGTCTATTTATTTTTATACATACATGTACTTATACATAAGTGAGGGTTAATTTTAATTTGGGCCCATTAGAAATTGAAGGCCCAAAGTAATTACCTGAGCTGCTTGGCCTCAGAGCCGGGCCTGTTAAATTACACACGAATTTAGAAGTGTCAATATTTAGAACTTTTTACTGTCACTAAAATATCCACGAACAATACCATGTCATGATTCTTCTATGGTGCATGCACACCTAGTGATCGAAAAGGCTGCCTTAAATAATGTTATATATATATATACACACACATACATATGGTACAAAGTCAAAATAAGGGGAAATTAAGATATATGTGCATGAACATGTAATAATCTAACCATGCCATTTATTTTTAGATTATTTACACCCGATGACACACACCAAACACACAATTTAAGTAGTCGGAACCCAAGAGATAAGTCCGACAGACAAAAGTACACGGGACGTTCTGCAAATAAAGGAGGGAATAAACCCCTCCCACTCCCTCCTTTTAAGGGGATTCGAACCCGTTCCCTTCCACTTGATAGAGAGAAGGTGATATCATTAGTATCCATGGTAGGCTACCTAGTTGTCCTCTTTGAATCCATGACCACTTTTCCCAACCATGCATTGTCACATCTCCAGCCCTCCATCAATTCAGGTCACTTTGGAGCATTAATTACCTTCATTAATTGGTCTGTGTAAATAACATAGATTCCAGTCTACATCATGTCGTTTATGCTTAACAATATTTATATATATAATTGTTCATTTAATGATTTTGTGGGTTGCTCATTAAAAAGCCGGACTATTACTGTATTATTATTAGCCCACCACCATGTCTAAGCCATGCATGCATGTACTGCAAGTAAAACATAAGACACCCAAAGGACATCATGAAAATATTTGTACAGTATTTGATACTCCTCATATAGTCGTAGATAGAAAGAAATGACAAACAAGTCTACGAAATGTCTAAAGGAAAGAAATGTGTGATCCACCAGGATTAAGACAGTTTGTGAAACTTAAGTGCTTGGTGTCATTAGTTTCTCAGGGTTAGTATATACTAATTATAGGGTAGCTAAAAGGGTAAGTTCGTCTTCCATATTTAATTTAGCGAAAGGCAAATTGGGTATGAAACAGAGTAAAATACATCAATTGACACAAAATTTCAACAACGTTTGACACTAAATCCTAAACTAATTGGCACCAAATAAAAATGAGAAAGCATACATCCTTACAGCTTTTAAAAGACATACATGCAGCCCCAACAATAAAATTCAACACAAACCCATTTCATAATAATCTTCATTTTTAATTGGCAAATCCTATAATCCCATATAAGAAAGATGATGGACTTTACCTTACAAATTATGTGTGAAACTTGCTAAAAATGAGAATAGAGATTCACTAAAGCTGACAAGAGAATAGAGAACATTTAAATTAAGATATATCAAAAGAACCTCATGAAATCATCACCTCAAAATGATTGCTAGAGTATCTTTAAAAATAGGGACAAGAGAGTAGTGATCTGCTGCCAATGAAGAATTTGTTCCCCCAACCTATAGGAAGAAATCAACATCAGTATGAGTGGAAATGAAACAAATAGTCACATTAACATTGGTTAGATTTCAATTCCAGAAATACCTTAGCATTCTGTTTAAGAAGCACACTACACATCCATTAGGTACCTGTCGTTAATCTTAGAAGGGGTGTGTTTGATAAAATAGAAAATTAAGAGCTAAATTTAAGTACTGAAAATTTTAAGTGATTTGTATTTGCAATACTGAAAATAGTGTTTCAAGAACTAAAATAAACTGCATTCAGTGATTATTTTCTGTAGAAAATTTTCACTTACCGTTTTCAGTGGATTTTGGACTGTTTTTTCAATTAAGTGGTACATTGTTAAATGCACTGAAAAAAATTAAGTGTTGAAAATTTTCATTTTCATCACTTAATTGGGTCATCAAACACTTAATCCGACTTTTCTTTTACCAAGGTCCTTCACAACATACAAAGACATAAAGTTTTGTCGAGGGTTGATCAAGCCTAAAAAACAATTAAAAAAAATAGATATTCAATTACATTAAAAGGGAAAAAAACTAATAAATAGAATTCCGATGTACCGTAAATATCTGGATTTTTCCGCTCTGGCATAATTCAATGAAGAAACTGAGGAGAGTGTGGGAGCTTTCATGTAATCTGTTCAAGCATTCTATCTACTTGAATCACAAGGCTAGCTCTTTAGACTGTTGATCTCCTTCAATTACCTTATGTGGGCATTCTCTATGCTGAATATGAATACGAAATGATTATAAAGTAAAAGGTGTCTAAAAGAATATGATCAAAGAGACAACATATAGAGTAACGTTGTTTGCACCCAAAAACCGTCAATGGTTTTTGAGCCCGATTCGCATTAGAGGGGAGGCCGGGCTAAGGAGTGAATGACTCATAGGACTCAAGTACAGACGTGAGACCAATGATAGGAACAAGGTTGTTGGGTATGATAAGAAGAGCCCGATGGGAACATTGAACAGGTATAAGGATTATCGGGCTTTAGGAAAACATAACCCAATACGTTGAAAGCCCGATGGTGGAATGGAGCAACAGGAAGCCCAATCGGACACCGTGTAATAAAAGATGGGAGTTACAGTCCGATTGGCCATGGGCGTTTGAAGAAAGGTAATCGGGCATGAGGGAAGGCATGGAAACAGGTAGAGCCCGATTCATCCAGGAGAATCAGTGACGAGGCCGATGGACTGAAAGGAGAAGGCGGTGTTATCCACAGCTGGCAGGATGACGTCATCTCAGAGAGAGTTGGAAACAAGTGTCCATTCAGGAAAGGATCGGATCATGTCCAGCTGGACTTAGGCGTCTGATCCCTAAATTAAAGGGATTGATTTAATCAGAAGCTGGATAAGGTAGGAATCAGAGATAAGGAAGGTCTTTTCAAATCAACCAATCAATTAAGCAGCTTGGAGTGCAAGCCAAGGAATTATTGTCCAATTAGGAATCGTCTAAAGCCGCTATATATATATATATATATGCAGGCAGGCCAACCAAGCAGAGGACTCCGCGTCACTCTCGAAACATCATACATACAGCACATTCGAAGCATTCAAAGCATTCAAAGCACTCTTAAGTCTTTATGTTTTTCAGCCTTCATTAGCAAATAGGTCTGTCCTTTTGTTATTTCTTTTTGTTCTTTTGAATAATCAGCATGTTCTGGTTTGTTCTTGAGATCTGTTTAGTTTTTATAAACACTTAATAAAATCTGCGTTTTATTAAACCGTTTGTGATTGTTTACCTGTTAGACTCAGCACTATTTAGCTTGTGCGCTTCAGTACTGCTAAAGAACTTACGGTGAGGGTACTTTCCTACTCACTATACACAATTATTCTGTTTAGAAGTCAGATTCATCAAAGCCTTGTGTATCACTCACACAAGCGGATAGAAAATTAGTTTGCACGCACACACACATACACGCACCGAACCACTGTTGGTTCTGGCACGCCCTCGCAAATTACAGCAAACAAACGTACAATGCCCTTATTGTCGTCGCAATTGATGAGCTCTCGACGAAGATGACTTGAGAAGTTGACAGCTGCACAACATTCTATACGAGTAGGGGTTAAAAGTTTCTTCAGAAGAATTTAGAAATTAGTCAGCATCAAGTCATATATTTCATTATTTAACTATAAAAATTCAAGTAAATTTATTGAATTATCTCTTTAAGCAATTTTCCATCACGATCTCCTCTCCCCATCTCCCCCCCCCCCCCTCCCTTTTATTTTTTAACCAGAAATCATATTAATACATTGTTATTAAAATTCCATCATCCATTACGAGGAGCCAATCTTCACTATTACTAACTTTAGACTGAAAATTGCAAAACCAAATAAATTTTTGAATACAATAAGGTAGAAAATTTTGACTGAAAGTAAAACTGAAGACAAACATGCTTGAAAGAAAGTCAATACCTTTAATGCCTCGAGGACACAAACAACGACTTGATCGAGTAAGTTGTCTCTCAATTGAAATGAGAAGTAGAAAGGATGACATCGTCATCATCTCGGTAGTTTTTCAATCTCCAAAAGTAAGCAAGCAATAAAATGAAGACATTAAAATTTAAGAGAATGAAAAAATAAGGTCCTAATTATGAAAATTAAAACCAGCAGTTACAACTCATATTCTTTCTTGAGGCTTCTGCCACAACTTCTCACAAAGAGATGCTTTCCGCAAAGAATATAATGCCTTTGTATAGCACTGAATCGATACAAATGAACATAGCTTGAATAAAAGGAAAGAACACAGCTTAAATCCAATTGCGAAAGGAATTGCAACAGAAAATTAATAAGCAAAGAAATATGCACAACTACAAAGACATGTAGTTGGTCGCTTTGGTTTACCAACCTCAAAGCATTGCATGTATAAAGAGTAAGGCTTAGTTTGGCCCCCATGTGGCTTTTTAAAAGGAGCTTATGAAATTTATTACTAAGTTCTTTGATAATTTTATACAAGTGACACACTACTCTTCAAAAAGATATCATGAAACCAAAAAACAACATTGGGTTTTTAAAAGTTTCATTCTAGAGCTTTTAAAAGCTCCCTTCAAAAAAGCCCTAAGTTCAATTTTGCAAAGCTCATAAACTAATTACCAAATGACTAACATTAAATTGTGTTTTAAAAAAGGAGAAGCACCATGTGGGGCCAAACTAAGCCTAAGTTAATTCAATGTTCCGGTGATTAGTTGGGTGTTCATAAAGAGTAATAGAGTATAGTGTGCTCTCCATCATTTCCACTATCCTCGTTTTTAAGCTTGAAAGGATAACTAACAAAAAGACAGACATTTTTATAATTTATTTTTCAGGTAAAGAGATGGAAAATCAATGTTGTTGGAAACAAAATAAGAATATGATTTAAATTGCACAGAAATCAGCAATAATTGTAATTTCTTTGATAAATGGGTATCTATAATTACATTTGATGATGCCGAAAACTGATAAGAGAGATTGAGAAGAGAGATATGGTGATATAATCAATTGTATGTGGTTCGGCCCCGTTAATGAGGTGACCTACGTCCACGGGTGCGTCAGTGCGCTTCACTAGGAGATCACCGGCGGGCCTAGTGAGCCAACAATTGGGCGGCACTATCAGTAATACCGGCCGGGTGTATGCGTATAAGTATGTGCTGCTATTCTCTAGGTTAAGAATGTGATCCCCCTTAATGGGGGTGAGTGGCCCCTTTTATAGGTGCAAGAGACCACCCGCATAAGGCAACTGATCAGATAGGAAGCTCAATCTAATTACAAGTTGATGAGCATAAATCATGGGAGGTTTCCTAAATTGCTTAGGAAACTATTTACATATTCCATTAGTCTTTTGACTGACTTAGGAAACTGCTGAGCGGCTTGGTTGTCAAACTGCGCCTCGTGGAGAGCTGTTACGCCGCATGCCCGAGCTGTGCGAGCATACCGAGCAGTTGCACTCGAAAGACCTCGGGATCGGTGGGCCATCAGATCCCTTTCCAGATAATCCGGGTCCTTTGCTGCTGACATGGAGGTTTGACTGTAGCATAATATTTTTAGGCGTATCAGCTGCCCTCCATTTTCGAAGTTGATGTGATGTTCCATCAAATGAAGTTTAAAAATTAAGACTGCTTCCGAGGAACCGTCCAGTAAGAGGTCGCGATTCTACCCGGGGTGGGACCGGTTGTGGTGGTAAGCCGGGGTATGGACCGAGCGCTGGCTCTATGGGCCCGAGTCCTACCTGTGCCACGTGTCAACTTGTGACTGGCCTAGTCAGGATCAAACGATGCCAGCGTGGATGTAACCAGAGCGTTTACGTGGTAACCAAACCGTCTCATCGTGCATTTAATGCGCGTGCCAATTGAGGCAACACTTCGCGTGCCCGAGGTAACAACTGTCAGCTACTTTGGGCAAAAAAGCGTATGAGCCGTTGGATCTGTTTTGATCTGAACCATCCGTGGTTCCTATATAAAGGATATTTGTTCATTTCTTCAACTCTTTGCTGCAAAGACAAATATTCCTGAGCGGTTTGAGAGCGAGCAAGATCCCAAGCAAGATTCTCGAGCCCTTTTCTGCGCTAAACTTTGTAAGTCTTTCCTTTCCAGCTTCAGTTCTTTACTCTTTTCCTTCTCTTCTTTTCTGAGCGAGGCAAGAGAGAGCGAACCCACTTAGGTTAGAATGGGAGTGGGATTTTTTCTTCCTTAGGTTCTGTTCTTTCTTCAAGTCAAGAGGCACCTTAGGGCAGCTGAACCGAGCGGGAATTTTTGAGGTAGTCTTGAGAGAGTGTCACCTTACGTTAAGTACCATTCACTCCTTGCCTTTTAGGTTAGTGACCTTGCCCCCTTTGTATATCAGGCTCGGGGTTCTTGACCCATACTTAGGTCGTAACCTGCTTCTCCATCCTACCATAAGAGTATCAGAAATGGAACGTTCCGGCTTCGATTCTGCTTCCCGGTCAGAGGATGAGATGTACCGATCGGGAAGTCCTGGCACTAGCCTAGATCCACCATCCGCTTCCCCATCTGACCACCAGAGTGAAGGCAGGATCCCGATCCGTCTCTCCGACGATGAGTCGGACCAGGAAGCCCCCATTGTTTCCATTTCCCGGGGTTCAGGTCACGAGACACCAGGGGAACCTGACCCCGAGGTAGCCTTCTCCAGTGAATTCATCCCGTCCACCTTACGTACTTTCCATTCTAGATCATATGGAAAGTATTAAATTGAGTTTTAAAAGGAGATCGCATGAAAACGTCAACTCCTGGGAACTCCCAGAGGTTCCCAGAACTTCCCGGGATTCCCAGGTTTGACCAATTTGACCAAAATTTGACTTTGAAACTAGAGCACCGTAACAATTTTCAAACAATTTTCATGGATACTAGAGGTCAATAGCTTTCCAACGGTATATCGCACATAATTTTTGTGTTTCAAATGAATCTATTATGAATTTCTGAAGGCGAAAAAGGCGATCAAATCGGCTTTTATCACAAATACCGCAAAACTTTTCAAACTGACCTATCTTCGAACTTTTTTTTTTTATGTAAAATAGACTCCATTACCTTTCCAATGGTATATCACAACCTCAATTTGAAGTTCGTATGCATTTTTTATGAATTTCGGACGAAATAGGGCCTTTTCACGAATACCGGAACCTCTGGGGGCCTAAACGTAAATTTTTGGGCGTTTGAGGAGCAGTGCCGCCGCGGCACTGGTCTACTACCGCCGCGGCACAGGCCCAGTGCCGCCGTGGTACTCAACCCTCGCAGAGTCCATTTTTGTAATTTTTTTGGGGGTCCAATTTGATTAATTGAAAGCCAAAACGACATAGTTTTGTGTTCACAGATGTTTGGGACCAATGGAAACACTTTCTAAATCCCAAAACCACCCTAAATTGGACTATTTAAACCCCCATTGCTCTTCATTTTGGGGGGGCCAAGTGCAAAGCTTGAAAAGTTGTAGAGAAGAAGAGAGAAAGGAAGCTTCTCCCATTGATTTTCCATAAGAAAGTGAGTTTTAATCTTGTTTTCTTCCATTATCCTTCTATATACTTCACATTCAAAGTCCACTCTAATCCTCATTCTTGAGCATTCATGAGATAGGAAGCTACTTCCATGTCTAAATGTCAAAATCTATGAGTGAAACACCAAGATACAAGTCCAAAATCACATTGATTATCATCTATTGATTGCTATTTACTTGCTTGTTTATATATGTGTTCATCTCTTCTTCCCTCATTTCTTTTTTATTTTCTTTATTTACTTACTAGTTCATCATCATCATCTAGATGATGACATGAAGTTTGAGGTGAGTGAATCCTTATGGATAGTAGCTCTTAACCTATAAAACATGTTTGATAGATAATGATCATAACTTCAATACCTCCAAGGTATCCTTGAAGTTATGTTCAAATAAAAAATGAATCTTTTCAACAATCTTGGAAGTTCTTGATGATGAGTTTGATGTTGACATTTTTAAGTGGCTAAAATCTTCATTGAGTATTAAAATATGCTTTCAAAACTTCCATTTCAAAACCCCCTTCTTGAAACCCTCACTTTGATTTCAAGGGATAAACCTTGTTTTCCCCAAAATCTTCAAAACAGAGAGTCAAAACAGTGAGTGATCTGAGTTTAAAGATTTCTCTAGAACTCAATACTCAATATATGGATGCAAGGCCACTTGGAAAGTCTTCCTAACTCATTATAGAACACCCATGATTTTTGGTTTGACTTGAAAATACTTGAAAATGGTCCATTTGGACCCAAACATTCCCTCCAGATATTATGTTCTTGGTGTCACAGCAACTTGGTCTACTTTCAACTTGTTTTACAGAAAACTTTTTCAAAAGGGGTGGTTCTAAATTATTTTTCCCTTGCACTTCAATGTCTTAGGGAACGTTCTGTATAATATGGGCCTCTATATCTTTTGTTTTCATTTTCTAAGATTTTCTAACATTTCAGTCGACAGTACAAACTCTGTTTCTGAGTAACCTCCATTGGTTATATGATTTCTCTCAATATGTGATATTTATTAAAGATTGGCTTTTTGGGTTGTGTTATAGACACAATAAGGAAGATCTCCATAAAATATCATGCATTGAAAACATTCCTAACCCCTATTTTCAATTTTCAAAAGATCTGGTTACTGTTTTGTCCACTATTCACAGCAAGCACACTTTTACTTTCCCCCTTTGATTTAATGCTTATATGCACTCCAAATTAGCTCATGTCTTAGGAAGTAGTTCATACTTCATTTGTACATATCCCATAATGATTTCATTCATTCATTCATACACATTCTAGGCTTCTAAGTCATTCTAGGAATCCATAGACACAAGGCACACTACAACCTTAGCACATTATAGATACATACATTGCATCCATGCAAAGATTTAGGGATTTTGTGGCTCCTAATCTAAGAAGATTGTAAGGAACGAATTTGATCACACGTTCATGTTTCCCCTCGATCTAATATTCATTTCTCATCTGTCCCGGGGATTGAGAGATCTTCTTTTCTCAAAGATTAACATGCATCATTCTAGCTTGCTAAGCATATTTTGATTTCTTTATTTGTTTGTTTCAAGAACAATTCATGTCCCCTTAGATTGGGGAAACTTAATTACTTGATATATAATTAGACGATTTTTCCTAGGTTTCTTTGTGTGATCTTTCACTTTACATTGTATGATATTTGACTTAGATCTTATGAATGATATCTTATCTTTAGATCTTCCATTTCAAATTTTCTTATATGATGTAATATACTATCATAGTATTAATTGTTGAACCTGTTAGGGATATATACTAAAAGCCATGCTTTATGTAGTTGATTTATTATTCATTTAATAAAATCGGTTAATCCATTTTTTTGAGAATCTGTGTGGGCAATGTTTGTATTATATTTTAATATTATGCATGTGTGTCTCTCGTTCTATATAGTAGGTGGTTTGGTGTGTAGAGTTCGGCTTACACACGGAAGATCAGGCCATCAGATATTATAGAATGTAAGATTTTGGTTTACAGTCTTAGATGGGATTGGACATACCATCGGTAGGACTGCAGCATGGTGTTGTAGTAGGTTTGTCTTGACTACGGAAAACGGTATAGTTTCAACTCACTATGCTGGTACACTTTGTGTATTAAACGGGACTGACTTGGGGTAATTATCTTTATACTGACTTATAAGATAATTAATATCTCATGGCTATTATGAGTTCTTATGCTCTAAATCCTAAGTTAATTTGTAGACACGTACATTTGATATTTATACTTTGATCCCTAAAAGGGTGAGATCCTTAAATGGGTCAATATCTCATTGGATTGGGTGGCAATGTTAATTGTGTGGTGGATATTAATTAATGATGGAATCCATGTCTCAATTTTGGGATTGATGATATCCCCTTGAGAAAGCTTATAAGTTTTGATTATGTCAAACCCTGCAAGTGGATTTTGTATCCGACATATCAGATAAGTTAAGCAGAGGATCTCAAGGAATTTTAAGAAATTAATTAAATATGATTGTCAGTAATTATATTTAATTAATGGATATCTGTAATCTTAACATGGGGAGATAATAAGCATTTAATAACATGGAGCTCGAAATATATTTTTGAGATAAGGGTAGGAGTGCAATTATAATTCTTTAGTGGTATGAATTATAATTTATGGAAATAGGAATCTGATTCAATTCGAATTAGGGTTTCCTAATTCCATAAGGAAGCCTAATCCTTATTGACTTCTTATGGTCCCTATCGTAGCCTATATATATGCTGCTTTGGCTCTCTTCTCAGTAAGCGTTTTTCTATATAGAGAATTATAACTCGAAATAGAAAAGAGAGAAAAAAAGAGGGAGAGTAGAAAACAGAAAGGATTTCGAAAGAGCCCACACTCAATTCGATATTCTGGCAGCAAAGGAATACGGTAGAAGATCGTGAGCTGTTATCGAGCCCGTGTTCTCGATTCGTCTACTACAGCAATCCGTTTTAGCAGTTTAAGGTAACCCTAGTTCCGCCCTTGTAGGGTTATTATAGTTTTCACATAATTTTTTGCAGTACCAACTTATACGCGCTGTCAACGAATTCTGGGAACGCAGTTTCCTAACAGTGGTATCAGAGCAACGTTGATTCTGCGTATGGGTTGGACACAACCATGTTGTCCAATAAAACAGATCTTATGCGTGTTTTGATGGATGGATAGAACGTAGAACTGTGATAACCCTTGTTTTGCAGCGTTCTTATTCCACTATTATGGTCACTGATTTTGTGTGATTGGATCCCACGATGATTTTATCCGTGGTTAATTTTTCTGTTTTGATATAGCATGTGAACTCCTTTATGGAGGCATAGGATTTGTATGTATTGGATCCCACGCTTGATTGATGCGTAGTTAATTTACTGCAAATATATAACATGTGAACTCCTTCACGGAGGCATGGGATTTATGTAATATATCTCAAGTAAATCCCTGAAGATGGTTCGTGAGAGCAGTTTTACAAAGCAGTTTTCGAAAGCGATCTAGAAGCAGTTTCAGAAGGCAGTTCAGAAGACTGTTTCAGAAAACAGTTCTGGAAGGCAGTTGCTGATGGTAAATCGGATTTAGCTTCCGGGGCGCTGCCCCGGAAACCCCGCGGGGGGCGCTGCCCCCTCGACCCCCGCGAGCTGATCGGGCAGCTCGAACCCCGTTGCGTAGTGGCGACATAAAGCTAATCGGGTTCAATGAAGATTTCTTCACAAGAGCTGCAGCTTGACCATAATAGTGGGATTCCTATTTTATTGTGGTTTCCTTATTTATGTGTGATTGAATGACTATTATTGTTTCATGTTTAATGAATAGGACAACATGTATAATTGTTCCTAGACCTATTTTAAATGTCTAGCTGCATTTTTAATTTATATTAATTTAAAATGATGGACAACTACATGTGTATTTAGAAATAAAACTAATTCCATAATTTGAAAACATAAGCACTTATTTTCTAAAATCATGAGAATAGAATAATTTTATTATATACACATGTGGGTTTCACAAGTAAGGATGAATTAATCCTTGTCAAGTATTCCATCATTTTTTTATTAATTAAATTAAAAGTTTTTTTTTTAAAATTATAACCCTCAATTTTTTTTAAAATTCTAAGCGGGAGAGGGAATTTATCAAGTATAAATCCCATGGTCTCCATCACTGGTTTGTAGATGATATGATTAATTTTGTGTGATGGCTCTAGTGTCATCCGCCCTATCGGATGTAGTTGATCATGGAATCATCAGTACAAACTTCTTTAAAAGAATGTTTTGGGTGATTGTTGGTGTGGGTCACCTCTCCATCAGAGGTGTTCCTCACAGAACTCTTGACCTAAAATTAAGTGATGGTATACACTTAGCTATAAATAATAATATCCTCTCCATCTGAGTCATTGTTATTATTTATAGGACCAAAGCAAGTCAACAGTTTAATTTTATTAGGCAAAGTACATTGCCTGGATAGTAAAATTAAAAAGGCAATTGTCTATCTGAACAAATGATGGATAGTATATGGCTTCCCATCGAGTCATTCTATTCGCGGTGTATCAGGTTGCTGGCAGATTCCTTTCAAATATGGTAGAGGGAACCAATATTTTCAACTTGAATCCATAGTAAATTTTGCCCAAACGTAATTATTTATGTTATGTGATTCTCAGGCTTTCAAATGGGTACTTTCAATCCACTTGCTGTTATACTTAAAGAAAACAAACTTACTGGACCAAACTATATAGACTGGAAAAGGAATTTGGATATTGTGTTAACTGCTGAAGAGTACAAGTTTGTGCTTACTCAAGAATGTCCTGAGCAACCTGGTGAGGGGGCAACCGCTGAGGAAACCCAGGCTCACAAGAAATGGGTCAAGGCTGATGAGATGGCGCGGTGTTACATTTTGGCATCCATGTCAAATGTTCTGCAACATCAGCATCAGTCAATGACCAGTGCCTATGACATGATGGAGAGTCTCCGAGAGATGTTCGGGGATCAAAGTCGTGCTGCTAGGCAGGTTGCTATGAAAGACTTGATGAACACAACCATGGCTGAGGGGACGCCTGTAAGGGATCATGTTCTTAAGATGATATCTCTTCTTAATGAACTAGAGATCCTTGGAGCTGAAATCGACGGGGAAACCCAGGTCGATATCGTACTCCAGTCACTACCAGAGTCTTTTAAGCAATTCCGCCTCAATTACAACATGAATAAATTTAAATATACCTTGGCGGAGCTGCTTAAAGAACTTCAGGCAGCTGAGGGTCTCAACAGAAAGTCAGGGAGTGCTCTTGTGTTTGAGAAAGGTTCTACTTCAAAGCCGAAAGGCAAGAAGAAAATGAAAAAGACTCAAAAGAAGGCCGCGGGTCCTCCGCCAATCCAAAGGCCACGAGGACAACCGGGAAAGCCTAAAGGCAAATGTTTTGTTTGCAAGCAGCCAGGACACTGGAAGAAGCAATGTCGCCAGGCAGAACAATCAAGGTAAATCTCATTTACTAGTTGTTGAATCGTGTTTAGCGGTCCGATCTACCGGTACCTGGTGTGTAGATACGGGAGCCACTGATCATGTATGCAATTCTTTGCAGGGGTTCCAGGGAACCAGACAGCTCAGTGATGGAGAGATTTATCTATATATGGGAAATGCTACGAGAGTAGCAGTAGTTGCAGTAGCAGATCTACATCTTAGTTTTGGTAGAGATAGGAATTTAATATTAAGAAATTGCTTTTATGTACCTTCTATTAGAAGGAATTTAGTTTCAGTTTCTAGTTTAGTAAAGAATGGATATTCAGTTCATTTTAATAAAGTAGTAGTTATTAAAGAAAATAAACGTTTTATTTGTTCTGGTCAATTGGTGGATGATCTTTATATTATAAATCCTATCTCTCCTATACTGCAACTTAATGAATTGAATAACACAAATAGTTTGCCATTTAAGAGAAAAGAACCTTCGAGGATGAACCAAACGCATCTTTGGCACTTACGCCTTGGTCATATTAATTTGAAAAGGATTCAAAGACTGGTTCAAAATGGGCCATTAGGCTCATTGGAAGTGGAGGCACTTCCAGTTTGTGAATCCTGCTTGGAAGGTAAAATGACCAAGAGGCCATTCTCGGCCAAGGGCTATAGAGAAAAAGAGCCGTTGGAACTGGTTCACTCTGATTTGTGTGGTCCTATGATTGTCCAAGCAAGAGGGGGATTTGAGTACTTTGTCACTTTCATCGATGATTACACAAGGTATGGGTACATTTATTTGATGCGGCGTAAGTCTGAATGCTTTGAGAAATTCAAAGACTTCAAGGCTGAAATGGAGAAGCGTCTAGGTAAATGTATCAAGACACTACGATCTGATCGTGGTGGAGAGTACCTCTTGGGAGAGTTTAGGGAATATTTATTGGAGCAAGGGATTACATCCCAATTGTCTGCACCCCGTATGCCTCAGCAGAACGGTGTGGCAGAAAGAAGGAACAGGACTCTTATGGACATGGTAAGATCTATGATAAGTTATTCGGATTTACCAATTTCCTTTTGGGGACACGCATTAGAGATAGCCGCATACATTCTAAACTTGGTACCATCTAAGTCAGTACCTACTACTCCCACAGAATTGTGGACTGGGCGAAAGCCTAGTCTGCGGCATGTTCGGATCTGGGGTAGTCCAGCACATGTGCTGAAAGGGAACGCAGAAAAGTTGGAATCAAGAACAGAAGTATGTTTCTTTGTTGGGTATCCAAGAGGAACTAAAGGTGGTCTGTTTTATAGTCCTAAGGATCAGAAGGTTATTGTTAGCACCAATGCCACATTCTTAGAAGATGACTATGTTATGGACCACAAGCCCAGAAGCCGTATTGTTCTAGAGGAAATGAGAGGAAAGACACCGACATATACTTCTTCGATACCAACGGTACAAGAAGAAACACCACAAGAAAGAGTTATCGATATTCCATTACCACGTCGTAGTGGGAGGATTATCGAAACTCGTGTAGATCCCGAACCAACCATTAACACGCAGGTTCCTGAACCAGTACAACGTGTAGATAATGGTGTATTAGGGTCAGAATCTTCACAACGAAATATCAGTGATGCACAGACACGGGTTGTGCCTCGTCGTAGTGGGAGGGTTATTATTCAACCTGACCGGTATATGTTCTTGGGAGAGTCTTATGACCGGGTCCCTGATGAACAAGGTACCGACCCCTGTAACTACAATGAAGCACTCCAAGATAAAGATGCAGATCTTTGGCAAAAGGCTATAAAGTCTGGGATCTTGTAGAACCACCCAATGAAATAAAACCCATT
The DNA here is from genome assembly GCA_033977485.1 of Hydrangea macrophylla. Lineage (NCBI taxonomy): Eukaryota > Viridiplantae > Streptophyta > Magnoliopsida > Cornales > Hydrangeaceae > Hydrangea > Hydrangea macrophylla. Next base: position 64,953,147 of record CM066988.1, read on the forward strand.
GGATGTAAGTGGATCTATAAGAAGAAGAGAGGAGCAGACGGTAAGGTGGAAACCTTTAAAGCAAGGCTTGTTGCGAAAGGGTTCACTCAAAAAGAAGGAATTGATTATGAGGAAACTTTTTCGCCGGTGGCAATGCTGAAGTCTATCCGGATTCTCTTATCCATTGCTGCACATTTCGATTATGAAATTTGGCAAATGGATGTCAAGACAGCATTTCTAAATGGGAATCTTGACGAGTGCATCTATATGATGCAACCAGACGGGTTCATTGCGAAGGGCCAAGAACACATGTTGTGCAAGCTTAAGAAGTCCATTTATGGACTTAAGCAGGCATCTAGGTCTTGGAATATCCGCTTTGATCAAGCAATCAAGTCTTTTGGTTTTGATCAATGTGCGGATGAATCTTGTGTGTACAAGAAACATGATGGAAGAGTGGTGGTGTTCTTAGTACTATATGTGGATGATATCTTGCTAATCGGAAACGATGTGGGGGTATTATCTTCTGTAAGGGTATGGTTATCTAGTCAATTCGATATGAAGGACTTGGGAGAAGCCGGTCATATCCTAGGGATCAAGCTTATGCGAGATTGCAAGAATATGATGTTGGGTTTGTCACAAGGCACTTATATTGACAATATTCTTGCAAGGTTTAGCATGCAAGATTCCAAGAAGGGATTCCTTCCCTTCAGACACGGAATTACTCTATCCAAGGATCAGTGTCCTAAGACACCTGATGAGATAGAGAAGATGAAGGCAGTTCCTTATGCCTCGGCAGTAGGAAGCCTACTGTATGCTATGCTATGTACTAGACCTGACATCTGCTTTGCTGTTGGCATGGTTAGTAGATATCAGTCTAATCCAGGGCAAGAACATTGGACTGTAGTGAAAAATATTCTCAAGTACCTGAAAAGGACTCGAGACTATATGTTAGTTTACCAAGCAGACAGTCTTGTACCCATTGGGTACACAGATTCTGATTTTATGTCAGATAGGGATTCCAGAAAGTCTACCTCAGGATATGTGTTTACCCTTGGAGGTGGAGCCATTACTTGGAGGAGTATCAAGCAGTCATGTATTGCTGATTCTACCATGGAAGCCGAGTATGTGGCTGCTTCAGAAGCCGCTAAGGAGGCCGTTTGGCTCAGAAACTTCCTTATGGATCTAAGAGTGGTACCTGCGATACAATCGGCTATTACCCTTTATTGCGACAATAGCGGAGCGGTTGCTAACTCAAAGAAACCAAGGGGCCATAAGAAGGGAAAACACATTGAGCGTAAGTATCACCTGATACGAGAGATCGTGCAAAGAGGTGATGTTGAAGTGACCAAGATAGCATCAGCAAATAACCTGGCAGATCCTTTCACCAAGAGCTTACCGGCCAAGACTTTTGACAGTCATGTAGAAGGGATAGGAGTGAGGTGTGTCGCATCATGGCTTTGAGTCTAAGTGGGAGATTGTTAGGGATATATACTAAAAGCCATGCTTTATGTAGTTGATTTATTATTCATTTAATAAAATCGGTTAATCTATTTTTTTTTTAGAATCTGTGTGGGCAATATTTGTATTATATTTTAATATTATGCATGTGTGTCTCTCGTTCTATATAGTAGGTGGTTTGGTGTGTAGAGTTCGGCTTACACACGGAAGATCAGGCCATAAGATATTATAGAATGTAAGATTTTGGTTTACAGTCTTAGATGGGATTGGACACACCATCGGTAGGACTGCAGCATGGTGTTGTAGTAGGTTTGTCTTGACTACGGAAAACGGTATAGTTTCAACTCACTATGCTGGTACACTTTGTGTATTAAACGGGACTGACTTGGGGTAATTATCTTTATACTGACTTATAAGATAATTAATACCTCATGGCTATTATGAGTTCTTATGCTCTAAATCCTAAGTTAATTTGTAGACACGTACATTTGATATTTATACTTTGATCCCTAAAAGGGTGAGATCCTTAAATGGGTCAATATCTCATTGGATTGGGTGGCAATGTTAATTGTGTGGTGGATATTAATTAATGATGGAATCCATGTCTCAATTTTGGGATTGATGATATCCCCTTGAGAAAGCTTATAAGTTTTGATTATGTCAAACCCTGCAAGTGGATTTTGTATCCGACATATCAGATAAGTTAAGCAGAGGATCTCAAGGAATTTTAAGAAATTAATTAAATATGATTGTCAGTAATTATATTTAATTAATGGATATCTGTAATCTTAACATGGGGAGATAATAAGCATTTAATAACATGGAGCTCGAAATATATTTTTGAGATAAGGGTAGGAGTGCAATTATAATTCTTTAGTGGTATGAATTATAATTTATGGAAATAGGAATCTGATTCAATTCGAATTAGGGTTTCCTAATTCCATAAGGAAGCCTAATCCTTATTGACTTCTTATGGTCCCTATCGTAGCCTATATATATGCTGCTTTGGCTCTCTTCTCAGTAAGCGTTTTTCTATATAGAGAATTATAACTCGAAATAGAAAAGAGAGAAAAAAAGAGGGAGAGTAGAAAACAGAAAGGATTTCGAAAGAGCCCACACTCAATTCGATATTCTGGCAGCAAAGGAATACGGTAGAAGATCGTGAGCTGTTATCGAGCCCGTGTTCTCGATTCGTCTACTACAGCAATCCGTTTTAGCAGTTTAAGGTAACCCTAGTTCCGCCCTTGTAGGGTTATTGTAGTTTTCACATAATTTTTTGCAGTACCAACTTATACGCGCTGTCAACGAATTCTGGGAACGCAGTTTCCTAACAGAACCATACATAGTATAAGATGATTATTTGGATGTTAATTGAGGCCCGTCGAAAGACGGGGCGAGTTGAAGGTATTTTAGTCGCGACAAAGGCTCCTTCCTCTCTCGTACCAAAACCCCGAACCAAGTTCTTTGGTTATGAAGGGCCGGTGCCCTTTATCCATTTAGCTGAGTCAAGTTAGGTTTCTTGGTTCCTTAAAGACCAAGTGGCGACTCTGTATCTGTTTTCAACAGACCTTTTTCTTTCCTTTTCAAAACAACCTCAAACAAAGAAAGAGTGGATGAGCGATTCCGCGTGTCCACACATTGATATGGGTTTGTTTTATTCATCTGATTTATCTAATCATTCCCACTTAGTTGGTTATGCAGATTCAGGTTATCTGTCCGACCCTCATTAGGGTTGCTCACAAACAGGTTATGTATTTTTGAACAATAATGCAGCTATTTCTTGGCGCTCTACTCAACAAACTTTAGTACCTACATCCTCCAATCATTATGAAATTCTAGCACTCCATGAAGCAAGTCGATAATGTGTCTGGCTAAGATCATTAGTTCAACATATACAGAGTAGACTCCAATTAACTCCAGTCGTTGATGAGCCGACTACAATCTATGAAGACAATGCTGCATGTATTGCTCAAATTCAAGGAGGTTTCATCAAGGGAGATCGGATCAAGCACATTTCATTCAAATTTTTCTTCACACATGAACTTCAAGAGAATCGTGAAATTGAAGTCAAACAGATTCGATCAAGCAATAACCTTGCTAATCTCTTTACTAAGGCATTACCCAAGTCAACTTTTCAGAAATTGGTGTACGGAATTGGCATGCGTCGTCTCAATCATCAGACCAACTGAAGTTTTCTCTAAATGAGGGGGAGTGATCATAAAAGAAGCATCCTGAAGTATGCAATATTTGAATTTTAGGCGCCCTGTACTCTTTTTCCTTCGATTAGAGTTTTTTCCCACAGGGTTTTCTCTTATCAAGGTTTTAATGAGGCAGCATTATGCGCATTCACCAAGTTCCTGAAGAATGTTGTACTCTTTTTCCTTAGCTTCAGTTTTTTCCCACTGGGTTTTTCCTTAACAAGGTTTTAATGAGCCAACAATCATTTAATGGTGGACATCCAAGGGGGAGTGTTGTAAATATTACATATTTATGTGTGGCTGTCCACATTTTGTATTATGTTAGGGATCTAATTGTAAAGTGATATTTATTCACACACCCCTACCTTACCCTATAAATATGGAGCATATCAATGAGAAAAACTACTTGATTCTAGTATTACTTTCTGCTTTCTTTTATTCTCTCTTTATTATAACAAAAATCCTGTTTGAAAAACAAACTGTCAACCACACTGAGTGTGTCGCCCTATTAGGCCATGTTTGGCGCGCTAGATAAAGGGGTCAGATTGGATAAAAATGATCCAATCCAGTGTTTAGTGTGCACACGAATAAGGATTATTTTATTCCAAACTCTCCTTTTTATCCCATTGAATATGGGATAACTCAATACCTAGGGGGTGTGGTATTAGGTCAGATAAATTTGCTTGGGATAACTTTTCAGATTAAAAAAAAAAGGCGATTTGTGATCAGCCCGTCCTCACCATTCTTCTTCTTCTTCTTTAGTTCACCATTCTTCTTCTTCTTCATCTGCCCTCAACCCGTCCTCACCAGTGCTGTCGCAGTCGCCGAGCCTCGTATCCGCCACCACCATCACACACATCCGCCATCGCCACCTGCCGTCACCACCTGCCATCGCCGATCGAGACTCATTGATCTAGACTCAAATCTTTTGTCTTTGGTTTGGTTTTATTTTGGTTGGGAGTTGTATCAAAATCAAGAATTGGTTGGGATTTCGATTTAGATTCAGAATTTTGATTCCTGGGGTCTTTGATTTGGGGATCTCATTTGGGATTTTTGTTTAGTGTAAAGGGTGAGGTTTGATTTGGTAATATTCTCAACTTGTATCATGTCAATTGTATATACTCCATGATTGAATTCTCCATCTTCTTCTTATCATTTTTTTGGTTTGGATGACAAATCCTTCAGTCTTTTTATATGTATATATATATGTATGACCATGGTTATGTTATGTTAGAAATTATGTTTGTTTTTAACAATTTTGTGTGTAAATTTTTTTTTTTTTTTTTTTTTTCTATAGATTTAAATATGGATATTTTTTAACCCATACTAGGGATTTTTGTTGTTAAAAAAACTATCCGGAACTTTAATGTAAACATTATCAAACACAAGACAGGAATATAAACAGCTTATCCGACACTTTAATGTAATATCATAACAATTTATCCAATAAAATTATGTGCTATCTGACAATTTTATCCCACGTGTCAAATGAGGCGTCCTTGTATTATTAGATGCTAAAATAGATGCTAAAAGAAAGAGCGTCCAACCAGCGAAGAAGGCAGAAACCCTAGGAGAGCCTCCAGCGACGACGAGCGAAGGCCAAGTAGAAGAAGAAGAAGAAGAGAGTCAATCATTTGTAAGTATTTACAACCAACCTTACCCTCAAATCAATTTCACCATTTTTTCAGAGAATCTCTCTCTGGTTTTCCTTCCCCAATTTTCATTTATTCATTCCCCATCAATCATCAATCATTTTGATTGATTCCAAAAATTGATTGAAATTTGAAACCCACCCCACCCCACCCACTTTCAGTTTTCACGTTTTCCTTTCCTTGGAAATGTTTTTCTTTCTTTCGGACGAAACACACCCCCAAGGAAAAACTGACTCACACTTCATTTCGTGCTCCAATCACTAAAAAAAATTTGCTATATATTTTACTTCGAAACAAATGAAGCTGGAGTCTCTATTAGGCTCTGTTGCAAATGCCTATCACTGCTTTTTTTCTATTTATTTATTTTATTTTTTAAACTGAGTGTTTATAGAAGTTCTGTTTCTGTTGGTTTTTTCTGTTAATGACATTATTAGAAGTAGTGGGTTCTTTCTTTTTACCCTATTTCTTTCCTGGCTTCTGAACAAGTTGCAATTGAATTAAGTTTTATCTTCCGCACTTCGTAATTATCTCTCTGTGTGAATGGTTGAAAGTTGGAAAATTTATTGTTGAGTTACTGAATGAGTTCGTTGATCTGTTTTAACCTTAATCATTTCCCATCTTTAAGATTTATTTCTTGGTACATATGTTGTTGTGTTAGTCCTTTTCCCCTCATTTGTAGAATCTTAGTATGCTCGGTCCTATGGTACGTAGTCCTGAAACAATCCAATATAGGATCCCAATTTTAACCATTATCTGGTACTTCGCTTTAAATGGGCTGTTAACAAGCACTTTGTTTTTTTTTTTTTTTGCATTCTTCCACAGAGGATTCTAATTTTTTGCTGATTCAAGTAAGAACGAGGAGTTTTTATGATGTGTATTTTTTACAAGTAATATGCATATTTGATGACTCTTTTTGGTTCATAAAAAGTGAATTCTAGGTATAAAAGTTTCTATATGCAATTTCGACTCTTTTTATTTTATTTTTATTTTTATTTTTATTTTTATTTTTATTTTTATTTTTTGTGAATCTGGAAACAGGCTCTCTGTTTGCAGGGTAAGGCTGCGCACATCTCACCCTCCCCAGACCCCGCAATGGCGGGAGCCTCGTGCACTGGGCTGTCCTTATTTTTTGTGAATGAACTGTGAAGTAAGTTGAAGAATTGATTTTGTCTGTTTACATCATATTGACAGGAAAGTTTGGGAATTTGTGATTTGGCTCAGCGCAGTACATGAGTGAGGGATGGCAGCAGCATCCACTTCTAAATTGTTTCGTGGTATGTGATTTGGTAGTTTTCAACCAATGACTGATTTCATTCTGAACTCTGAAGTTTGTTGAAGTTATTCTGCCAGCTATTGTTGTCTTCTCATCAACACTTTCTGGGGTTATGGTGATTTCATTTTGTTGCTTTTGACTATTTGCTAGTACAACAGCTTTCAAATTAGTACCATACTACCATTAGATGATTGTTTATGTTTTTCTTTTTCTTGCTGTATTTGTATTTTTAAATCTACATTATTTGATAAAAGTTTGTAACTGAATATTTGACTAGAGCTGTAAGTACACAAGACTACTGTTACTTTTTTTTTTGGTGGGTTACGAAAGTTCAAACCCATAGGAGATTCTAGGTACAAAAATGATAGGTATTTATGTTTTTTTCAGAGGGAGAAAAAGAAGCTGACTTGATGCGTTTTCTTGGGTGACAGTGGAATTGAGATTCTTTTCACTTTCTTTTGAATAGACGAATTCAGGAATTTTTAAATACTACATTAATGTGCAGACTTGTTAGGGTGTAAATGAACCAAGGACTTTTCATTTCATTCCTGGCAGTTGAACTAGGTTTGTTGTAAACACGGCCAAGCCCAATAAGCCTTTATGAGCTCAATTTGTATTGGTTTGTCAGAACACAAACTTATTCTTGGGACTCATAAAACTGTTAATTACCTAGGTGTTGGTTAATATATCCGATTGAGGAATCTAGCCAAATGTGTACATTTTTTACAACTCTTGATTGAAATAAAAGCGTTAAAATGTTAGAACCCAGGATTTTGTACTGAGGAGGTAATTAAATAGGAATCTGTGTACCTTTTTTGTTACCATCTTCTTTAGTAAAAATATCGTGAACATGGAGGCGGGGCAGTGGATACCCTCGGTCTATGTAGCCGGATATAAATGACACAAATACAACACTATACAGAGACAACGACACTAAAAAACTTAAAGATGTAGGATACGGAGACGACAAATTAAAAATTGTATTCTTAATACATTTATACGATATATCGTTCGTGTCCACTTTAGTTTCCTAAATTTTCAAATTTATCCATTATTCATCTCCCATTTTGTTGTATTAAGACTCTTCTCAAAATTTTACAAACATTATCAAAGGAGCAACCTTGCCATCTCCACTCCCATGTCCGACAGAGTCTGATGTATGAGAAGTTAAGGCACATTTTTTTTTTTTTCCGCTTGTCTACGGGTTGGTGCATGTTTGACACGTTTAGTGGTGGATACGACATCGAAATTGAAGTGTTCATGCTGTATAGCTCCCAATCAGTGATTGTAATCTGTAACATACCTAAGGAATTCGAAATTTAGTTCTCTCGCCCCCCTCCTCTCAAAAAGATTGTCAGGTTAGGCTGCAGTGCTAAATTGTTTATGAGCAAAACAACCTCTAGCCAAGGAAGCACCAGTGCGAATGCGGGGACGCGAGTGCGGGGAGTTTGGCAATTTTCTCAAAATCACGAGTGCGAGTGCGGCGGGGGTACTTATATAAAAATGCTAAAAATATCTTTTATTTAGCATTTATATATTACTATTATACTATATACAAACTATTCCATCACTATATTTTTTTCTAATTAAGACAGTGTATACATAAACTACTTGCTTCATAATAAACAATGTAATTCAACTATCAACAAAGCCACAAGCAAGCAAATTAATATTAAACGTTAACAAAGTCTTGCACAAAAGCACTAAAAAAGCACAAAGGCGCACTAAAGCACTCCCTACACACTAAGTGCGCGTGCGGCTGCATTTTTGAAGCACTCGTGCTTCATAGCCTCTAGGTTGTCCTCTTTATTTGAATGGTGTGCTGGTTTGGGAGTTCTTGACAACCTAATGGCAGCTTGCTCCATGCAGGCCCTCATTTGAAGTATGTCTTTTTGTGTTATGCTGAAACATGAATGGCCCTTTCTTCCTTTTCTCTCTCTCTCTCTCTCTCTCTATATATATATATATATATATATTTATTTGTAGAAATATTTCGTTAATAGGAAATTAGGAATCTAAGAAGTTGGCCGAGTTAACTCAGTTTTGGCCGATACTTCGAACCATGATAGGAATCTAAGAAGTTTGATCCACCTAATGCAATCCAGAATTTGTAAGAACGAGTGTGGCTTATTATGGCCTTTGGCTTAATTTTTGTCTTTTTTGTTGGATTAATGATAAAATCCATGTGTTTTATCCTTCTAGTCATATACGTCAGATGCTTGCATAGCGCGAATCTGAAATCATGTCTTAAGACAGTAATGCTCTAGTCATATACGTCAGATACTTCCATAGCACGAATCTGAAATCATATCTTAAGACAGTAATGCTGTGGTTCCAAAAATATTATCCTAGATTTTGTTCCTGTGGCAATGGGACGACTCTCATTAATAGTGGGACCACTTGATTTTCGTTGGAAGTTGTTTTAAGTGGCGTCTTGTACTATAGGTATTTCCAATGAAAATTAAGTGGTCCCACTATTATTGAGTGTGGTCCCACTGCCACGTTTTGGTTCATCAAATCTGGGATATGCAAATTTGTGAACTATAGCATTACTCATCATAAAGTACTTAATCTTTATATCATGAAGGATTATCGATAGGACCAAATTAGCTTGAAGCTCCCCAGTTAGCCCTAAATAAGGATTACTCAGTAGATTTCTTTTATATACCTGAATATCTGTTATCAGCCTATCAGGGTATCATATCTGCTGTTTACGAAGTTGGTTCTTCATTTAACCCTATCGGCTATCATTAACTTATTTTTGTGGCTGTGTCACCTTATTGGATCTGCCCCTGGCAATGGCTGATAATAGTTACGCTGTCACTGTGCTTCCAGAATTACCCCATGTCCTTTCCCCTAATGAAGCCAAACCATCTTCATTTGGACAATTAATGGTTTGGATAATAGTTTTTAGTTTATTTGTTGAAGCTTGATATACATTGTTGGCCATTCTCTAACTGTTTAAGCTTTTGGAGAAACTGGTGACTTTACATGGTATCAGAGCCTTGTTTGTGGTAAGTCTTAGGTTTGACTTCCATCCCCACTTTGTGTGCATATTTGAACTTTGTTATTTGTCCCCACAATGATGCAGCTTAGTTTATTGGCTATCCACTTGCGAGACGGGGTCGCACGTGAGGGAGGGTATTGAAGCGTGATATACATTGTTACCCATTCTCTAACAACTTAAGCTTTTGGAGCAACTAGTGACTTAGCAATATCCTTTAGGATATGTGATTAGGTCTAGGCATGAATAGAATATAGAATCTCTGTATAGTCATCCCATTCTGTCATGTAATGTATTTGTCTTTTGAGAGGCGAAGAGGCCTTTCATTCTCTCTCTACCTATGGACGTGTGTGTGTGTGTGTATACATATATATGCACATGTATGCCAATACAAATGCTTATGTTTTGGATACATACATGAGAAGTAAAATTGGACAAGCTCATGAAGCAGGTGCAACAAGAAGAGGATAGCAAGTCCTTTGCAATTATATACGTTGTTTGATGTTTAGTATTAATTAAACATGCCAAGGGTATCTTTTTTCAGTTAGAGGTCTTATTGTATCTTCTTTTGGGTTGGTACTGGCAAGTAATTACAGCAATATAAAAGGTTTTATTTGCTGTGCATATGTATATATGTGTGTATGAATCTTTATCTTTCTATATTCTAGAGTTTCTTTAGTTAGAATCTCCATGCTTTAGGGGTCCTGCTTGGACTTAGACCTATCTATAATGCCGTAGTTCGAGTCCCATACATGCTTCAAAGTATTGGTTGATATTGCGATGAGTCAGTCATGTCATCACTGCATCAGTGTGGTTTAAGATGAGAAAGAATCCTGATATTGCAATTTAATGAGATGATGGTATGTTGCCTATAATGCGTCTCGTGTCGTCACGATGACTCGTTGCGAAGATGTCATCTCACTTTGTGCAATTTCTATGTTTTGACAAGTTTAATGAGGTCTTTGGTAACTGTTAGAATATGCTAGAATATATCTTTTGATATGATATTACTTACTATGTATTATATTAATGTATTATGATATGATATTATTTGATACATTAATATAATCTAGTATATATGATATGATGTGATGTATTGGATAATATTGCAATAAATCAATTCCAATACAAGTTATTCATATTTTCTGGCGCGGTATTAGAGCTCTAAGCTCCTGGCAATCTCTTTATTGCATTCTGCTTTTTACCCGCGGGTGGCCTACTTGTCGCCTGTCGGACCTCTGCCTACTCTTGGCACTCGTAGCACTTTTGGTCCTAAGCGGCTCTTGCCCCTTGCGGCACTGATGGCCCTTTAAGGCACTCTACACCGTTGCGACACTCTACACCGTTGCGACACTCTACACCCTCGGGGCACTTTCGGCCCCAGCGGCTCTTGGCCCTCTCGGCACTCGTGCCCCTCGTCACAGTCTTGTCTTTTACGGCATTCCACGTCCTCGTGGCACTTTCAGCTGTAGCGACACTCTTGCCCCTCACTGCTCTCTGCCTTTTGCCCCGCAGATCTCAGCTACTCGGTTCGTGGTTTTCTACCTTTTCCCCCCACATGCAATAAACTCTATTTGTGGCAACCTGGAGTAGTTGATATCTACTCTCTAGCTTGAGGGGGAGTGTTGGAATATGCTAGAATTATATGATATTATCTAGTATATATGAAATTGATGTGTTATGATATGATATTATGTATTACGTTAATGTAATATATGTATATCATATAATATGGTGCATTGATATATTGGATTTACTATATATCCTATATAAAAGCCCTTCATGTAATATAGCAATAAACCAATAAACCAATTCCAATACAAGTAACCTTAATCAACAATATTTGTTCTTCCAACTTCTTAGACTTTTGATACGAGGTTTCCTCCCCCCCCCCCCCCCCCCCCCCCCCCCCGTCTCTCCTTCCCTAAGCCTTTATATATACGATATCAAAAATCATTGCGGTTGAGTAATCATGAAACCTAAACTTTTTTGCAAAGGAGAGTGCGTATGCTTGTTGTAGGTTGGACATTCTTTTTCAAATCATGAGTGTCATGCAAGCTTCTGTCCGTGTTCTATCCTTTTAAAAACTTAAATAAAATATTTAAATTTCAATAAATCCTTGTTGTTCTATGATAGACTTAACTATGAGAAATATCACCTTAAGAACACCTATTATTGAATGTACATGTAACCACTTACTTGTGCTATTGCTAATGAATAAAAATTGGTTCACATGTGTGGAGGTGTGGTGACTTTCATGGTATATTCTGGTTCCTTAGTCAATTACTTTTTTACATGACCCAGACCTGGAGTATATCCCAGAGTTTCACATGAGTAAAACTGAAAATGGAATTTAGTTGCTTTTTTGTTTGTGGGTGCATGTGCACATGCATATGCCTAACGATTTTTTGTCTTTTTTTTTTCTTCCTTACTGACTCCTTTCGTTTAATGTGTGGGGGTTATATGAACTTAGTGGGACGCTCACTGTTGGGGGTTCTCAGCAACAACTTTCTTCTTGGTCTAGCAAGAACGTCGCATGAGATACCTTGCAGTGATTTGTTGTCTCAGGTTAGTGTTTTTCTTTATGCAATCTTTCTTGGTTAATGCTTTACAACAAGAATTTGTATAGAGAACTTTCATACAGAATGATATCTCTTATTATGCACCAATAGCTTCAAATCGAAAAACCAGTGATTTTTTTAAAAAATGCAATTGACACATCAGTTTGGAAATATTGAGTTCTTAATGTTATTATAGCACAAGGGTAATGGAGAACTAGTTTTCTTTTAGCACAAGGGGAAAGGAGAACTAGTTTTCCTTCTTTAGCTTTCCTTTCCTTCTCAAACTCCACAAACCAAACAGAAACTAGGGGGGCTCTTAGCAGGAAAACACCTACCAACCAAGCATATTTTTTTGTTGGCAATTACCCGTGATTATTCAATCTTCTTGCACATCTCCTTGTATCATTGCAACTGAATCCAATCAATTTAGTGGATAGGGTAGTTGCATTATATATGTCAAAATATTAATGTAATAATGTCCCTTTAGTCATTTTCATTGAAAGGGAGATTGACTTAATTTCACCAAGCAATGCAGTTCACACTCTATTGAGCTTTTTACTCCTATGGCCTAGTCCAAGTAAAATTGTTCCTGAAATCTGTTTATCTTTGCATTCTTACAGCAACAGAGGACCTTCATACAAATGCGAACCAAGCTCAAAGTGGTGGATAACTCGGGGGCTAAACAAGTAATGTGCATACAAGCATTAAAGGGAAAGAAAGGAGCAAGATTGGGAGACACTATTATTGCATCAGTCAAGTCGTCCCAACCGGGTGGAAAAGTGAAGAAAGGAGATGTTGTGTACGGTGTTGTAGTACGCGCTGCTATGCCAAGAGGCCGTTGCGATGGGAGTGAGGTCAAGTTTGATGACAATGCAGTGGTACTTGTCAACAAGCAAGGCGAACCGATAGGAACCAGAGTGTTTGGCCCGGTCCCGCACGAGCTGAGGAAGAAAAAGCATGTTAAGATTCTTAGTCTTGCGGAGCATATTGCCTGAGGTGTGGACCTCTCTATCTCTATCTTTCTTTCTGTCTCTTTAGTGTGGCTTCTTATGAAGTGTTATTGGGGGTTTAGATGCTGTCTCTTTTGTTATCAAGCTAAAGAAAGAGGTCCATGGGACCTTCTTGGGTGCTGCACTTGGTCACTTTTAGTGCTGCATTATTGTATTTAAAAAGTGGGTTTTTTTTTGTCTTTGTTCTTTTTTAATGTTTTTAGTCGCAAATGACACCTTTTTGGTAGTGTTGATCTAAATCTGATATGTTGCCTTCTAGAATTATGCATTGAATCTGTTTTTTCCTCTAATGAAAATTAATTAAATAAGGCCTCACTTACAACTGGAATTGGTTCCTCTCCATTTAGGGATAAATGGAAGATCTTCTATTTACCCTTCTTTCAATCTCAACTGCCAAAATTACTCATGCATGGTGGGTTTCATGATATACATTTTGTATCGACTGGGAAGTGTGAGAGCACAGATCTCTTTTGGTAGGTTTTGTGGCCAACTAATTTAGATTGGATAAGATTCTTTCCCCCTTTCCTCTGGTGGCTTTATAGCAAGAAAGTGAATAAAGAGCCAAGTATCATATAAAAATAAAGACCAAGTCTAGCTGAATACAGCCCCTACAGGTGATGTTGAAAGGACAGGATTTTTGGAGAAATATGTGATTCATTGCAAAAATGTGAGAAATTTGTTGCTACAATGGATGTAGAATATCAATGCTGCATAGAAAATATCAAATGAGTGCTTTGCTTGTATTACTTCTATGATCGTAGTAACATGTTTTTCCTTGGAAAATAAAAAATTACTTTCTATGCTTTGTACTTTTTTTTTTTTTTTTGAGTCTTACCTGGATCACGGCTGGATACAACGCACACACATGCACACAAACCCAACCCAACCCCACCCCACCCCACCCCACCTCACAGCCTCACAATGGCTCATAGCAAAGCCCAACTAAGGCCACTCATTTCGACTGAAAGCACAAATATGGGGGGCAAGAACGTCCCAAGGGGAATCGAATCCTTGACCTCACCACTGGAAAGATCTAGGCCACTTAACCATTTGGGTCGTTGGTGACGAATTGTACTTTTACACTTAACATAATGATACGCGACTGAAAAATATTTTTATCAGTGTTGGACGTAAAGTTGTAACTGCATAAGTTATTTTTTTAATTATTATTATTATTATTATTATTATTATTACTATTTTGTTGCTGAGTAACTGCGCAAGTTGAGTTAATGCCACATAAACTGACAATTGTGATAGGGTGATCAATGCAATTTTGGAAACAAGAGGGGTGTTGTGAGCATTTTCCAAGAACCTTGGGGGTAGTTGTAATTTACAGTTTAAGTACAGTGAGTAGATTGGGTGCTTTAAGTGGAACATGTCATGCGGCTAAAGGCTCCTGGACTCCCAGTTCTTGTGATTTTCCCTTGTTAATAGTTTAGTTCTCTTTTCCTGGCAGACAAACAGGGCATTGACCACAACCCCTTCAACCTTAAGTTACTTTACCAATCAAAGATTAAGACTATGATCTCTCTAACTTTATATTTATAAGAACCATTATGTTCTAAGTCCTTTAATTCATTTCTTGATTTTTCTCGCCTAGAGTGATTAAAATAAGAAAGTTCATCTTAAGTTGATTAAGTTAATTTATCTGAATAGTGTCATGGCACTACTACTTTTGTGCATAAGCTGTGAAAATTCCTGCTTATAACTTTTCTCAGAACCAGAAATACTTTCAATCATCCATACTGGGTCATTTGGCTTTTCTCTCAGAGATTCAAATTATGTAGGGTGTTCTCCATAAATGGAAGCTGTAAGTATAGCATTATTAGATAAATTAGAACCCCAATATAAGAAAAAACCCTTTCTGCCCAAATTCTGCCCTACTCAAGACACAACCTATAGTCTATATCTATATATCCCCCTAAAACTCTTCTTATTTTGGTCACACTTGGTTTTTCTCAGATGGATCAGTCCTTTTCTCCCAGAACTTGAAGTGCAAAGCTCTCTTCTCCAACATCTTCTCGACCTCCTCAATTGGAAGTCCTTTTGTTTCCGGCACGTAAATTAGAACAAAGAACAGAGCCACAACCGATATCACCCCGAGTATGAGAAATGTCCATGAAGTCCCTATTGCTTGAGTTAATGACAGGAAGGACTGGACAACGATGAGATTAGAAACCCAGTTTGCTGTGGCGGCTATGCCTCCACAGACCCCTCTAAACCTCAACGGGTATATCTCAGAATTGACAATCCATGGGACTGTGCCCATACCTGGAGAGAAGAATATGATGTAGAGTGCCAATCCTATAATTGCAAGCCATCCATATTTGCTTGGACACCCTCTTGTGTACCATAGCCTGTCTTCTCCTTGACAGCTCTTTTTCACCGTGTCGTTTGATACCAAACAGGCACCCGGAAATAGCTGCAAATATAATGTATTATTGTCAGGAAAGTCCCCAAATACTTATTCATACTTCTAGCTACAAGCCTTGATAAGTTGTAACAAAATTTTGACTATTTACACATGTATTTGCTTTCTTTTGGAGATTTATCCTCTGTTTGGTTTGTGGATTTATAAAAAAGGGATAAGAAAAAGTAAGGAAACGAGAATGAAAATTTCTTCTCCAACGTTTAACAAATTTTCGTGTATATACACACACATGTTGCGTTCTTTTGGAGATTCAGGCTCCATTTGATGCATGAAGATTTAGAGAAAGGAAAAGGAAAACAAAGTAATAAGGCAAAACTATTTCCCTACTGTTTTTTCTGCTAGTTGCTAGTGTTTTGCTTCGTGCTTAAATAAGAAACTAAAAGTCGTCGTAATATGACAGGATCTCAAGTAAATTAAAGAAGTGACTCACTAGTTTCCTATTTTCTTTCCTTTCCTTTTTCCACATTGTTTTCTTATTAACTAACCAAAGTAAAAGGTTCTCTTCAGTTTTATCTTTTCTCTCAACCCTAAATCCATGAACCAAAGAGAGCAGCATGAGGTTTTAATTGAATTTTGATGCATTCCGTTTGGCCTTTTGGCTGACTTTTAGCATATGACGACTGTTTTCAATAAATTACATGGAAGTAGATGTATAAAGAAAACTTAAAATACCCTTTATTTCCAGGTCCTGCTCAGTGGAAACGCAGCCTTGAGACGCGCTCGTGCGTGCACCTTCACGCGCACACACTCACACACACACACACACACATATATATATATGATTTGTACATGTTTGTATGAGAGAGAAAGTGGTTTACCTTATTGGTAGATGAAGCGCAGAACCCACAATCCGGGGATGAAGACTTCAAACACTTCATACAGTCCCATGTAGCAGAATTTCCAGCTGAACTGAAATCAGGGCATGTATATTCTGCAAAATGCGATGTCTCAGCTGAACTAACAGCGGGTGAATGTGAAGTAGTCTCATGAAAAACAGCTGATAAAAGTCCCAGAGAGATTATAACACCACACAGACTGATCACCAATAGCTTTTTCCTCCCAGTCCGATCGATGAAATATATGCTCACAATAGTTCCCAAGGCATTGAGCCCCGCTGTGACGAGTGAGAGTAGAAGGGCTGTTTGGTTAGACGCGAAACCTGCTAGTTGAACTATTGTGGGACTGTAATACATAACGGTGTTTATGCCCACAAATTGTTGGAAGACTTGCAGGCCAACACCGGCCATGAGTCCTCTTCTTACTGTTTTTGTTTGCCATAGTTTCTTGAAATTAATCTTCTCGGAATTTCCCTTTTCTTGAATTTCTGCTTCGACTGATTCTTTGAGTGCTTGGATTTCTGCCTCGACCTCGTTAGCTGAGTATATTTTTCGTAGTATGGTATTGGCTTCTTCTTCTCTGCCCTGTTATGAATACTTGAATTGCTGATAATTTGAGAATTTTATAACATAATTAAGATCGTGATTTTGTGGATTTTGTAGGTTACCTTGCGGTAAAGCCAACGGGGTGATTCTGGAAGGAGAAGCATTAAAACGAACTGGAGAAGAGGTGGAATTCCAGCAACCCCAAGCATCCAACGCCACGTTCCAGGTGCCTAGTTTCAAATATCAACAATCTAGTTTTACCATATACTTGGCTATTGTAAGGTTCATTACACTCTTCTTCATATTCGACACTTGAGAAAAATTCTGATTCAGTCTGATTAAGTTTGCTGGATTATAGCAATCTCTACGAGGATTTGGCTTCTCTTCATTTTAGTTGATTAAATCTATTTAACTTTGTATAATTTTATTCGCCATGTACATGTAATTACATTGAAACACTTAATTTTGAAACACTATGGACTGGTTCAAGTTCCATGGGCCATGGCCCTCCAAGCACTTAATTTTGCTTTGGCAGATAGCCTTGTGGGTTGGTCAGTAAATTGAAATCATGGCCGCCTTTCTGGCACTGCTATTCTGCTTTGGCACAGGCTTTTTAGGTTGGTGGGTGGGTAAGTCCTTTTGGGAATAACAGATTGATTTTGTATAAAGTATAGGCTGGGGTGTATAAATTCCTTAGATAGTTCTCACTGGGATTACAGAGCTTGTGAAGCAGTTAATTCCCCATGTGCCCTCTATTTTGTAATTTTTTTTCTTTTTTTTCTTTTCAGTGAAAAGGGGGATTTGAACTTGCGTTTTAAGGTGTGGCAAAGTTGGTAGGTGTGGGAGAGTTGGTTCCGACGAGAAGATTTTGTGTACCTTGAAGGTAGCGCTAATGTGGTGTCCCACACCCAATGAGATAGCGCCACACAGGATTGTTGGGTTATTTAAATTTTTTGTGGTGAGTTTCATTGTTCGTGTGGCGCGCATCTATTGGGTAAGGGGTACCAAGTGGCATGCCACGTGGTACCTTGGGGGTATCCAAAAATTTCTCGGTTCCGACCTACTCAATTAGGACCCGAGTCCTTAATTGCACCAACCTAAGCTGCATAGAGGCAGCTTCGATTGAAAATCAATGGGACACATTTTGGGAAGGCTAAAAACCGGTTGTATAGAGTTGTTTGGGAATGGAAAGGTTAAAAACTGGTTTTGTGGTTCTTTATGGACTCAGTTTTGTATATTAATTTGTTTAGTAGATTCCCTTTAATTCCATAGGTTCTTCTGTCCAATTTGAAAACTTGTTCTTTGTCAAACTAAAATATGATATTGGTTCTAAGAAACCGAATAGAAAATAGTGGGACTGAATCTGATTATATCACTTTGTCCAAAAAAGAACCTTGATTATACGCATTCCCAAAGAAGCCCTATGATTAATAATTGACTTTGGTGTACACATTAAAGTATCTTGTAGATTCACTTTTATTGTGCAGGAGATGCCCTGTGGAATACATTACTAAAATACAATTTTTCTTTGTCGAAATACGTTTTTTTAAACAAGTTTTTTGTCAAATCAATTTTATATCTGTTTCATAAATCTAGATAAAGAAATGAGTGGAATTAAACATGATCTTGTTTTATCATGCCTTCCGAAACAACACATTAAACAATGCATATTCACGTTTGTTTTCTAGAACATGAACATTAGCTCTACCACTGAAAATTATTATATAGGCTTTATGTGGTCAAAAAATTACGGAGTATTATGTAATCAACATCACTAGTCTGAACTGTTAGGAAATTATATTTCCTAATAAGAGTGGGTAATATATTAATATCTATTATATTTAAAGGGCTATTAATTTAAATGGGTTTATATTATATGGTCTAATTGTTGGAAGCTCATGGACTTCTACTGGGTATGGGTTTAATGAGTGGATACTAAATAGTGACCCTGTTAGGAATAATGGGAATCTTAACATATCAGTATATAAAGACATATAGGTTATAGTCCCCAATATGTCAAATCAATGGTATCACAAGTTCCATTAAGTAATCACCTCGTATGGTTTTGAGGCGAATGTGGTTGATGACTGTGTATATCACAAGTTCAGTGGGAGTATTGGGCAGATATTTGAGTAACCCAGGAGTGGATCATTGGAAAGCAGTCAAATGGGTTCTGCGGTATTTACAGAGAACAAAAGATTACATGCTCACGTATCAGAGATCAAACGTTTCGGAGATCATCGGGTATTCTGATTCCGATTTTGCTGGATGCCAAGACAGTAAGCGATCCACGTCAGGCTATGTTTATATGCTGGCTGGAGGAGCTATATCTTGGAAGAGTGCTAAGCAGACACTCATAGCTTCTTCAACTATGGCTGCGGAGTTCATAGCCTGTTACGACGCATCAAATCATGAGATATGGTTGCGAAACTTTGTCACTGGGCTGCGTGTGGTATATGGTATTGAAAGGCCATTAAAGATATACTGTGATAATAAAAGTTTCTGATTGTTAAGGAAAGAGTTCAGAGTGGTCAAATTTCAATAGAACATATAGGGACAAACTCCATGATTGCGGATCCGCTGACCAAGAGATTACCCCCTAAGGTCTTTCACGAGCACACTGCTCATATGGGTGTTAGGTTGTCTAACGATACTTTGGTTTAGTGGGAGTTAACTTTGGATGTTCTAGTTTTGACATTTATGAGGTTTGATTTTCTGCAGAATAAAGTTGATGGTTTATGATTTATCTTTGAATCTAATTATGCAGTTTTGCATTGTTTAGAATTGATCTCAATAAAGATTAAAGTAGGACCAGTTGGAAATAGGCATGTTTGAGATCACATAGCATGTAATTTCCATGCTACTCATCCATACTTGATCTATGTCATTGAATGTGTTGGTATGGTAACCATTGAAGGTCTAATTAGGATTATGTGTGACAAAAGCCTCCTTGATCCCATACTAATATAGGAAATGGACCAGATTGAAACTAAAGTGAAGTCCAAAGATAAATAGCACAGGTGTGCGTCTAAGGAACATGTAATATAATTGTTTCAAGAATCATATGGAGCCCAAGTGTGAGATTGTTAGGAAATTACATTTCCTAATAAAAGTGGGCAACATATTAATATCTATTATATTATAAGGGCTATTAATTTAAATGGGCTTATCTTATGTGGTCTAATTGTAGGAAGCCTATGGACTTCTACTGGGTATGGGTTTAATGAGTGGATACCAAATACGGACCCTATTAGGAATAATGGGAATCCTAACATATCAGTATATAAAGACATATAGGTTATAGTCCCCAATATGTCAAATCAATATATACAGTCTTCCTCTTCTATTCCATCTAGAGAAGGAACCCATTACAGTACTAAAGAGATTTGACTGAGGAAGACATAACCGATCATCATCGTTCTCCTAAGGTTTGCTAATTGCTACAATGGATATAGGTATGTATTCTAATATATTATATCCTTGATAATCTAACATGATATGATCCTAGGGTTTTGTTTCTACTGCTTTAGGGTTCTACAATTTTATAAATTAAAGATCTAACATGAACTTTCTAGTTTGGTAATCACATACCTTGGTGAAGGCCAAGTTAATAAGGTAAGACAAGAACTGGCCTCCGGTGATCAAGAACCCATTGGTACTGACCAGGGCACCCCGGATTCTCGCCGGAGATGCCTCGGAGATGTACAATGGTGCTGTCATTGAAGCCATTCCAACGCCGAGTCCGACAAAAACACGGCCAACGATGAGACAAGCCGGGTTGGGAGCCGAAGCCATGATCACAGCGCCAAGGAAAAAGAGAAAATCAGCAATTAGGATTGAGGTTCTTCTTCCGTACCGATCGTTCAGCCACCCGCCAATGGCCGCGCCGACAATTGCTCCGGCGACTGCCATGCTTACAATGCTCTCCTAGAGATATATCACACCATTCATGGTTAGTGTATATTATCTATATGTGTAGGTGAAGGAATAAACAATGAAGATAAGTGAAACTCCATTCTTTGTTTGTTATTTACTTGTTAGTAGAGTTTCAATGAAAACCTAGCGATTGAAGGAAATGTCAGGTTTTAATATTTCGAGGATCAATAAAAATAAGGTTTTGGCTTCATAAAACGTGGGATTCTTTGGGAGAAGTGACAAATAGGCAGGAATAGAACAAATAATGTCTATATACAACTTAATTGGTAACAGAAATGGAACATTTGCATTAAAATTCATCAAAAAAATATATTTGTAAGTGGGGTGGAATCTTTGTTGAAAGGGAGCTCTTAATTACACCTGCGTAATTACTTTCTACACCCACTTTGATGCATTGAGCAAGTGTATATTCAGCATTGTGTAGAGAACAGTTGTGTTGTGATTTTCAGTTTTTATTTTGAAACAAAAATTGAAAAATGTTTTCATAATCGATTTCGTTTTTTTGTGTGTGTGTGAGAAACTGAAAAACGTGTTTGGTAATTATTGTCATTTTTCTTTTTCTTTTCTGAAAGTTGGGTTAGAAAATGAAAACAAAAACATGTGATTTTATAATTTAAACAAAAACAAAAAGGAAGCTTCCATAATTTATAAAAACAAAAACTAGCTTCAATTTTCATAATTTAAAAAACTAAAAATAAAAAACCACAACAGTATGATACAGGCCTTATAGAAATTTTTTGGAGTTGCAACATTTAAGGAAGCTTTCCGTTATTGTTTTCAACTGCTTATTATAGTCCTCTTTTAATTTTAAAATTTCAGTGTCATATTCGAGTTAAAAGTGAGTTTTTCTAATAAAGGCAAAAACTTAAAAAAAAAAAAAAAGTCTAATTAAAGTATATTCACTTTTCAAATAGTATTCATAAAATGAAATATAAAAATGGAATAGAAGACTCTTACTTTAAAAAGTAAATGGTATACTTCTCTATTTTTATCTCAAATTTGACTTCCACACATATATGTAGCAATGGTTGATTAGGAGTGCAATCAGTGTTGTGTTTAATGCTTGCGGAGAATTCATCGGTACGCTCTAGTGGTTTGGGTTTAACTACAACATAGTAGTTTTGGACAAAGAAACATTTGTTATGGGTGATTTTGATGAAAATAATTATATTTCTTTTCACGAAACAAATGTTTATTACTAGGAACAAATGTTTCACTACGTTGTAGTTACGTGAAACCACCATAATGTACCTAAGAGTTTTCCAGCGGGGGATTGGTGAGGAGTTTTTAGGCACAAATAGATGTGTATACGACCTGATCGCAAGCTTATAAACGAGCCTTAATTAATCATGTGCACAAACTTTGTTGAGTCTAGCTTATTCTTTATCAAACTAAGTCGCAATCTCTTATTGAGCAACTCGGCGCGTTTACACCCGTAGGTACTAGGCAGTCATAATCCATATTTTAGATCCATTAGATATTAGGACAAAAAAACAAGGACATGTTAGGACCACTAAAAAGACTATGGTGGTATTATCGTCCATTCGGAAATGAAAACAACTACAATAATATGGAAACAAAGAAAATAAAATAATGGCGCTCGAAGATTGAGGGTCCCGTTTGGTCATAGCTCAAAAGATAAAATAAAATTATTAGTCAAATCAACTTTTGTAATTCAATCCCAACAAACTGTATCAAGTAGAAAATTTGTAATTGGTCAAGTGTCATCTTAGACGCTCAAAGATCAATTTTTGCTACTAAATTATTTGCACATACAGAAGCCGCGGGATATAAATTATACTCTCACCATTTTATTTTATGTGTCTTTTTATTTTTTTGGCATGTATTAAAGTTGTCTATTTTTTTGAATTAGTATATAAATTTTACTTAATTTCTCAAGCTATTCTTCTTTACAATCAACACTAAAATAATAATAAAAAAAAGTAGATTAATTATAAACAATTGTAGAAAATAACTATAAATTTTTTTTGTCTCTTAAAATAATTAAATTTTCCAAAAGTAACACATAAAATAGAACGGATGGAATAATAATAAGTTGTTTTTATCTTGTATTTTACCTGTAGAACAGTTTCCTTATCCACAGACTTGAAGTCATCTCTAATATACAGAAGAGCACCGGATATAACTCCTGCATATCATCACAGCACCAAGAAAATGAGAGAGAAGGTAGGAGATAAAGAAATACATATATGACATACATGATACATATATATATATATATATATGCACTCAGGCTCTAAAGAGGGCGATCTCTATTTTGACCGTCAAATCGTAATTTTATTAATAGCCCTCTTTATAAGCTATATACTCCCACAGGACTGATATATGTTGGGGTAAGGGGGATTCAACCTCCCTCTTAATTTTTGAAAAGTATCATATATGGAAGAATCCTTATAAGTTATACTCCCACAGGGACTGATATATGTTGGGGTAAGGGGGATTCAAACTCCCTTTTAATTTTTGAAAAGTATCATATATACCAGAAAAGTTTATACTTTTACACTTAAGCCCTCCTCTTAAACTAAAAAAATTTTCTATTTTACCCTTAAGTCCTTGATTAAGTATGAAACATTCAACGTTTTGGTCTCAATTTATAGTAACAATGAGTCATTTTATTGTATCAATCACTATTAAATTTTTTAATTCCTTCATCTGTCAATATATATATATATATATATGTATATATAAAAATAAAAATAAAAATTCGCCTCATGAATACTACTCTCAAAAACTCACTATCCGTTTCACCTGCCCCAACACAATTTCCTAGATCCATCCATGACACCTAATGCTCACCCACACACTCACTAACATGGATTTTTCTCAGATGAGAGTATGAGACATACTCCTAGTATTTATTGTAATTATTATTTAAAAAAGAAGAAGAATAAACTTTAACATAATTTCAAAAATTTTAGAGTCAATTTGAAAACGTTAGGGGTTAGATAACGCGTGAAAATGCTAATATTGCTCTGTTATATATGGCATTCGTTTTATAGTCTCAATCACCCAAAAAAAAAAAAAAAAAAAAAAAAAAAGGAAAAACGAAAAAAAAGAAAGAATTTTGAAGACAATATATAATTTATAAAATTATGTCAAAACAAAATTTATAATAATTTGTAAAGTGCCGCACTCGCAAAAATTAACGAATTCCTGGTACCACGTCCCTACATCCGTACTCTGCATCGCAACAGTGCTTCTTTAGATGTGTATGCAGAAGAGAGAGAGAGAGAGAGAGAGAGAGAGAGAGAGAGAGAGTAATTGATAATTACCAGTGTCATAGCCAAAGAGAAGGCCACCAATACCAGCAGAGAAAGCAAGACGAAGGACATAAGGATTTTTCCAAGCTAGAGAGAAGCACTCTCTGAAAGCGGAGACGTCTGTTGGGTGTATAGCTCCTTCCATCTCTCTCTCTCTCTCTCTCTCTCTCTCTCTCTCTCTCTTTTTCTACCCAGAAAGGGTAAAAATGGAAAATGCTTTTTTTTTTTTTTTTTTTTTTTTTTTCTTTCTCTTTTTCAAGCTCTCATTTGCTTTGCTTTGCTTGCTTGGACGTACTAGAGAGAACCAGCTGAGATACTAAGTATTGAACCATGAAGAAAGTAGGAAGAGAAAGAGAGAAGCAGCCAGAGTTGATTTTTTTTAGAATGGGCAAGAGAGTGAGGACTGAGGAGGAGCACTTGGGATTATTGGGGATTTTATGATTTTATTTATAGACAGTTTTTTTTTTCCTTTTTTATTTTTAAAGATTAAGACAGAGTTTTAGAGAGAGGGAGTTTTACTGAAAATGTGGGAATTACAGAGCAAAAGTCAAAAAAAAATCGACAAAAGCTTTGTCTTGTAGTCTCTGTGTTAAGCCAGTACACGGCCCCACGGATGACGGAACCATAAAGCGCGTGGTGTGTACATCCAATTGGAGCATACCTTCAACGAGTCCTGCTACACCCACACAATGAACCTCACACTTTTTCCACACATTTTTTTAAATGTTTGTACCTTGTGCTGCTTGAATTTTTTACATTTTTTTGTGCCCCACTTATACAGCACAAAGTACAAGCATTTTAAGAAGTGCGTGAAAAAAATGTGTGATTCATTGTGTGGATTTAACATTTTTCTACCTTCAACTCGAATAAAATATTAAAGGCTACGTGACACCTCGTCACTATCTATCTCTTCTCAATTATTTAAAAATTGTGTAAATGTAAAGTGGTAATTTCCCTTAAAGTAGAGGGTTAGATGGATAATTTAAGTAATCTTATTAGATTTATGATATCATGTCATTAAATATTGTTATTCAAAATATATTAGAATATATAAATTTGAAATTTAAAAACACAACCAATACTGTAAAATAAGCAGAATCTGAAAATTTGCGATACTAAAACAATAGATCGAGTCACGAACTGTATCTGCTATCCTTTAAGACAATTATGCCGCGTATTAGTGTTCACGAATATCCTACATTTGTCTCCAAGAATACAACGATCTCCCCCTTACTATAGAAGCACTTCAAATAGCAAGAACCAACGAACCATACTTGTATTTGCACATTCTCAAATACTTAACATACTCTATGTATATATGAATTAATATTAATTTCTATTACTAAATGAATTAACAAACCCATGTTATCGTAAGAGACTGTTGGTCAACACTAAACAACTATAAAAAATGATAGGCATACACATCAAATGACACACTAGACGGCACACCAACTTTAAATGCATGTACCATGTGCTGTGTAAGTGATGTACAAAAAAGTGTAAAAATTTCAAATAGCATAGGGTACACGCATTTAAAGCACAGTATGTCGTTTGGTGTGTATCCCTATCATTGTTGAATAATCATACCTCATATCTATAATTTGGGAACTAAACTTTATGAATTTGATTGTTAGAACCACAAGTTTATTAGAAAATTTCGTTGGCAAAACTGCATAAGTTTAGGCTCAACCTTCCATATATTTCCAACTAACTTACAACATTGGCATTCATATACAAAAGGCATGGAATATTGAATTTTCGAAGGGTAATGTTATAGTTTTTAAATTTAAATTTTAAATTTGATTTTTAAATACTTTAATAGTTGCATTACACAGTAGGGTTTTAAAATGTATTGTACCATATATTGTTTGAATTTTTCACATTTTTCTATACACAACTTACACAACACATAACACATGCATTTAAATACTTGTTATGAAATGTGTTGTGTGTGTAACATTTTGTTTTTTGAGAGTGGCCGTGGTAGACACTGTAGACACTGAGATAGTAATTAGAACATTCCATATTTGGGACGCAATATTCACTTTCAAAAGGGTAAGATAGTTTTTTTTTGTTTTGGCTGAGAATAGGTAAGATAGTTGTTACTTGGATAAGAAGATGAGACATGGATTTCTTTAAACGAGATCATAGATGTTTGGGTTCTTCTAATTAATAAGTGATTCTACCTATCCCTATTCATCTCACCTTATCCACTCAAAGCTCGAAACTTGTTTGTATATATATGTGCAAATGTGTTTTCTTGATGGGTAATATAAGACTAAATTAATGATTTCATACAAAAAATAAATAAAAAAGATGAGTTAATTAGTATAAAATCCTATTTAGTCTAACTTTATTACAATAGGTTCAACTCTAACAACATTTGGTGATAGTTCCACATTTTTATTTAGTGACCAAACTACCCTTAAAGCCCATCAGATGGGTCTTTCCTTTTCAAACTCATTTATCTGATTTGGAAACACCCAAAATTAAGGATTTTTAAATTTTAAATACCAAATATATATATATATATATATATATAGGGAGAGGATCTAAAGTGAACTGAGTTGAGTGAACTTACCCAGTGAACTGACTTTTAAGCCTAAAAGAATCCGCGGGTCATCAACGTGCACGGGACAGCGGGCAGCCCGCGGGTTCTTTTAGGCTTAAAAGCCAGTTCACTGGGTAAGTTCACTTAACCCAATTCACTATAAATCCTCTCCCTATATATGTATATAAGATTTCCACCTCTCTCTCTCTAGGATGAACCAGAGACTCCATTCAACGAGAAAAAAAACTTTCGATGGTCTTCTCCGGCGAGGTGGTGATTGTTTTGGATGTTGCAGTTGCGATCGAGCTTGTTGTCACGTGCGGGTTTGCGGGAGAGGTTGTTGTCTTCGTCATGTTGCTTTGGCTTTTCAATTTTGCCTTTTCAGTGGTGTTTATTGACTTTTTGTGATTTTTCTTCTGTTTTAGTTGTATTGGAGCAATGTTTAATTTGGGGTGTTTCAGTGGGTGTTTTTTTTAGTCTTTGGAGGGGGTGCTTAGTTGAGTCCATTTAATTGTGTTTTGGAAGTTGTTTGGATCTGGGCGTGGCTTTGGAGGCTAGTTAAGGGTTGTTTTTGGGGTGTTGGAGTCTTTTGGGTATTTTTACTGTCCTTTTTGAGCATTTTTATTAATGAAATAATAATCTTGTGGTTAAAAAAAAATATTTGCGGCTTTCAAGGACAGTGCTTCTAGGTTTGATCGATTCATCAAGAAATATGAGAGTGATGAGAACGAATATGAGTGAAATTTAATTATTCTAGTGTGAAATTGAACACTCATATTCATTCTAGTGTGAATTTTAACACTCATGTAAAGTGCTAGTTATAGTATTGAATTTTATATTGTAAATAGCAAAAGTCATATAGTGTGAAAATTCAAATTGAAATTCATAATTTGTTTCTTAATAGTGTGAATTTTATAATATAAATAGTGGTGCAGTATGAAATTTAGCACTTCTTGGATTTTTGGTAACCTAAGTGTGATGTTTATTGGGTGGAATACACTCAACCAGAACATTGTCGAAAACACTTATGAACACTACCATATGTCTAATTATTCTTTGCTGATTTATCTTCACCGAGAATTGTCAGTGTGAACTTTTGCATTATCAAACTAATCATTGTCAAATACACTCATGGAATTTCACACTTCAGTTTGATGTAAAAACAACACTGGTAAAAACAACAATCATCTTATCCGGGTATTGTTAATGTGATCTTTCGCAGTATAAAAATTTAACATTGTCAAAATGAAATTTCACATTACCATTAGTCGAAAAACATCTTAGTGTGAAATTTCGTACTGTCAAACGCATAGAATGCAAAAACTTTAATCCAAAACATAACAGTGAGCCCAAACTCGTTAATGATGTGATATCTTGATTGAAGATGAAATACACTGTGAATGAGAAATGGTAAAACTCGTTTGTAACAGATTTATAAAGTAATATCTTAAAATATTGGAATTTCATTTCTATATATTATAACCAATATCAATTGTGATTTAATAAGATTTGGTTAGATTTGGTAACTGATTCAATCTTTAATTCTGTATTAAAATATATGTATATATATACAATTCCATATATATATAGATCAGGGGTAGAAAAGTCATCTAATAATTCCATAATAGGATATTTTGGACTAATCTCTAACAACAGCCACAGTTTTTTAAAGTCCTTGGAGGATTTGGATGAAAATTTGCATCACATCCGCAACTTTATATATCGTGTAATAAGAAGAGCATTATTGTCAGGCTTAGGTTAAGTTACTCAATTAGAGTTTGTCAATAGGGTAATTCTTGGGACACAACTTTCATACAATTTTCACACAACCTCTTAAAGGATGTGTCTATCTCTCTCCTGTGTTACTGTGGGGTCCAGTGACATCACAAGAGAGAGAGATAGACACATTTTTTAAGAAGATTGTGTGAAAGTTTTATAAAAGTTGTGTCCCAAAAATTACTGTTGTCAATATATTTGGCTTTCAAGGGCCTCTCCCACCATGGGATGGTCCTTGGCCTTTTTCTTGGGTTCGTTTGTGTCCATCTTCTTCTTCTTTTATTTATTTATTTATTTTTCATTATTAGGCTTGATTGAAAAATATGGTCAAAAGTTTTGTTCTACCATTTTTTTTGTAATAGGCCCACCAGTTGGTACTTCATAATTATAAGTCCTATAATTGTCATTGTTGTTAGAGATTAGTCCAAACTATCCTACTATGGAATTAGTAGATGACTATTCTACCCCTAACATATATATATATATAGAGAACCGTATATATGTATATACACACACACATATTAATTTAGATTTAAAGATTGAAACAGTTACCAAATCTAACCAAATCTTATCAAATCCCAATTGATATTAGTTACAATATATATAGAAATTATATCCCAATAGTTTAGGATATTATTATACAAAACAGTTACAAACGAGTTTCACCATTTCTAATTCATAATGTATTGCATATTCAATCTAGATATCACATCATAAACGAGTCTGGGCTCACTGTTACCTTTTGGATTGAAGATTCTGCGGGTATTGAATTTTACACTGCAACTGGTTTATTTTTATACTGCAACTGGTTTATTAGTATGAAATTTTACACTTCAATTGGTTCATTAGTGAAATTTTATACTGCAATTGGTTCATTTTACATTGCAACTGGTTTATTAGTGTGAAATTTTACACTGCAAAATGATTCATTTTATAACTATGTGAAATTTCACACTATTATACAATGGAAAATTTGTGCATTTTATTCCAACAGTGTGAAATTGGATATCTAAAAAAGAAAATAAATGAAGAAGAGTTGAGGACTGCATGTACAATAAATATGTACATATATGTGATTAAATAGAGAATCATTTTTTTTTTTTGCTTAACAAGGATGAATATTATTCATAATCAAAGAATTACAACTATAAAGGAGTCAAATGCATAAGACCTCAAATCGTCAAAAACAAAATGAACAACTCCAAAGAGCTACAAACTTGTAACACCCGCTCTCGCGGACAGTATTTAATTGTGTTAGCATGTATATTAACATTTTATTAATAATGTGATTGTATGTGTTAAGTGAGTATTAACTCACTAAGGTATTTAGGAACCTAGTGATAGGCCAATGTGGCAATCCCAGTTTGGGACAACTATGATAGGTTCCCGTGTGATGGGACAGATATGGGAAATAAAACTTGTGCGATTAAATATTTATTAAGCCATATGTAATTAATATTATTATGTTGTTTTAATAACACATTAATTGTTAGAGACCACTTCTGTGGTCCGTTAGAGATATCTTTGTGAGAGTGAATTGGATATGTTGCATAATTAGTAGGTTAATTAGCAACTTCATAATATTATGCGGGACCACTTATGGGACCCATATGTGACATAGATAAACACCCATTTAAGTTTGTGATAATTTTAATAAGTTTCATTAATAACAAGGGTATAAATGCAAAATTGATAAAACTTGGGAGGCAAACTTAGAAACATCAAACCTTGGAATTACATGTTACTTGACACTTGAATGATGACTCAACATGAGCCTTAGTCATCATCTTCATCTCCTAAGTTATATTTACAGAGAATAGAGTACAGAGAATTTGACGGAGCTCAACGACGCTTCCGACAACAAACGACGCGCTGTTTGATGTTCAATTTTGAAACAGATTGCATATTTAGACTCCTGAAAGTAAGTCTAACGCAATAGAACTAGTCTTATCGAATTCTAAGACAATTTTTCTATGACCCAATTTGGGGGCTTAACTCATAACTTGTATATTTCTGTTTAGGATTTATACTTGTACCTCACTAGGATCTTAATTCTTCTGTAGGAGCGAAATCCTTGAGCTGAGTAACAATATTTATGTAAAATGGATAACACGATGTTTGGGATTATCTTTGTGATGATAAGCATGTCTATTTGTATAATTTAGCTTATTTGGTTATTATTGGGCAAAGTACTCATGTGGTTAATAAGATCCATTTGTATGGAAATAACATAATGTGATGAACTTATATGGGTATTTGAGTTGTTTAAATGGATCGAAGGGTAACTTGTACTTGCCATAAAGAATGTGACTAGGTGCCAAAATGACCATAAGACCGCACGTTTGAAGGATAGAGGCGTGGATAGCTCGGTTAGTCACGCAAACTAATGGAGTAGTCGCGGACTAACGTAAAAAGGTGGCTGGTACTTGCATTCCCGGAGACCATAGTTATTTGTAAAAGATGAGATTGAACATATCTATTATTCATATGCATAATTGTTGGCATCTACAAGCATATAGCTTATAGCTTATATAGTGTAGTGATTATTGAAAAACCATTGTAGGTGATAAATGAGATGGAACCAAGAAGAAATGAAAGTTGCAACGGTGAGACAATGCGGGGTTTTGGGAATGGTTTAGAGCTAATGTTGTAATCTCATATTTTGGACTAGAATTTGTAATATGGTTGTAAATGGTTTTAATTTGGGGATTTATGGTACTAGTTTAGTTACTAGTTCATGTTATGTAAAATTACTAGTTTGGTTTGAAGACTTTGCAACTACTAGATGTGTAGTAAGATTTACAACTTGGGACTTTGTATCTTATAGTAGCTAGTTGACAAGTTCAACACATGTAATATATGGTTTATGCCTAGTTGGTTAGTTTTGGGTATATGTGACTCTTTCATCTCGCTTGGTTTGATTTGGCAACAAACTCGGAGTTCTACTCTAAGGCTTAGTTTGGCCCCCACGTGGCTTTTTAAAAGGAGCTTATAAAATTTATTACTAAGTTGTTTGATAATTTTATACAAGTGATACACTACTCTTCAAAAAGACATTATGAAACCAAAAAGCAACCTTGAGCTTTTAAAAGCTCCATTCTAGAGCTTTTAAAAGCTCCCCCAAAAAAGCCCTAAGTTCAATTTTTGCAAAGCTCATAAACTAGTTACCAAATGAATTAATATTAAATTGTGCTTTAAAAAAGGAGAAGCACCAAAAGGGGGGCCAAACTAAGCCTAAGAGCTCGACATGGAATGGAATTTGTTTTTTAAAACTCCCCACGACTTGTTTTAATGGTTAATATGCACTCTAGAGATTTGGATTTATGTTTCAATGATGTTTAAACATGTTTGGAAGTGTTTAGAGGTGTTTTAAAATGTTTTCTTTAAGTTCCATGAATTTTGGTTGGATCTGGGATTGATTTTAAAACTTGCGAAGTGTAGTCATTTTTTTTAGCAGCAGAAAAGTTTGTTTCTGCAGAAAGTTTGATTGAGCACAAACATGGCCGGCCCAAAGGGGGGGCCAAAGGGGCAACCGCCCCGGGCCACTCAAGTTCACAAAATTTTGTGGGCCCCCATAAAAATTTTATAATTACATTTTTATCTTGAGATTTTTAGTATTTTACATTTAAGCCTCCAACAAAGCCCAATTTTAGTGTCATCAACTACATATATATTGATATACATGTATATAAAACTCAAAAGTAAAGGCCCTAGAATTTTGAAAATTACATTTTTAGTGTAAGAATTTTTTGAGTTTTAGAAATAGGCCCCTCTAGAATTTTAAAAGATATCATACATTGTTTAAGTTTCACAAATAGAGTCATATTATAAGTAGACTCCAAAAAAAAAAACGCCAATTATGTATAAGGAAACCCTAAAAAATTTATCAATTATGTATAAGTAGACCCCAAAAAAATTGCCTCGAGGGCACTGTCCCCGAACCCCCATATAAGGGCCTCCCGTTTAATAGTTCGTCCTGGGCCTCCAAATACTCAAGACCGCCCCTGAGCACAAAAAAAGTTAGCTCAAGCGAACTTTTGGCAGAACTTATTTCTGCAGAAGTTGAATTGAGCACAAATATATGTGCTTGAGCGAACTCTTGGCAGAATGCTTGAGCACTTTGGGCACATCAAATTCATGATTTAAATGAGGATAACTTGGTCTAGGGAGTTTGTATTCACGCGCCGTTTTCAATATTGGGTTCCTTATTTGAAAAGCTATCTTTTAAGATGAAATCTGACAAAAATTTCAAACGACCATTTTACCCTTAGGGTTAGTTACATGCAAATAAGTTTTACAAAGAGTTTAAAAGAGAGTTTAAACTTTATGTTATATCCATTGGGACGTGCCTTGGTGGCGTGCCACGTGTCCTAGAATCCTATGTGCAGTTCCGGGGTGTGACAAAACTGGACCTAAAAACCATAAAAGAACAAAAAAGTAATGGTGAAAAGTCAAATCAAGTGCACAAAATAACCACCAAGTTCAACAATATTCTTGAAGATGTCGTTGATGAAGTTATTCATGATCTCCATGGCTTTTGCTCGAGATCCCAATATCATTGCAAAGCCCATTTCATTCAAAACCAGATGCGAATCTTAGTACCAAGATCACAAAAGAAGCCTATTAGAGCTATAAATCTGTAGAAATCAATGAAGAGTTGAAACGAAGGTCAAATCCTATTATGAAAAGACAATAAAATTGAAGAGAGAGAGAGAGAGAGAGAGAGAGAGAGAGAGAGAGAGAGAGAGAGAGAGAGAGAAAGAGAGAGTTATTCTCTGCCTTTATGCTATTAAAATTTTCTAGAGAGAGAGAGAGATAGTGAGAGAGTATAAAACGAAATTAGAAAAGATGAGAGATACATATGTGTATATATATATTTATGTATATATGGTGTTTAAATTTTAAAAACCCCTTGATTTTGGGTGTTTCTAAATTAAATAAGTGGGTTTGAAAGAGAATGACTCGTTGAATGGGTTTAGGGCTAGTTTGGTAACCAAACAAAAATATGGACTGATCACTAAATTGTTTTGAGGGCTGGGTCTATTGCAACAAAGTTATAGCAACTAGGACTTTATAATAAATGACTCACTTTGGTTTCCCACTTTAGATCTCTTCTTCCCTTTGCTCAGTGATAGTATCCAACTTCTATTATCACAGATCCGGTGATATTTCGTCAGATCTG
Organism: Hydrangea macrophylla; assembly: GCA_033977485.1. Taxonomy (NCBI): domain Eukaryota; kingdom Viridiplantae; phylum Streptophyta; class Magnoliopsida; order Cornales; family Hydrangeaceae; genus Hydrangea; species Hydrangea macrophylla. The sequence goes on from CM066988.1 coordinate 64,986,821, forward strand.
GTATTTTGGTAGGTCCATTCGCAATCACAGTGTTTTCTGGGGTGAAATATGATGCAGACTCTTGTTAGCAGCTTTCTCTCTCAGCCAGCTCAGTCTCCAGCTATGCCACAATTAGTTACTCCAAGGATTAATTTGGGAGATTTGCAGTGCGACTCATAAATTTATTGTGCGTATTTTTTCATATTTTGCTCCTTCTTATGATGCTTGTACTAGTTTCTTTTAGAATCTGCTATTTTATGAAATGAAAAAAAGAAAAAAGAAAAATATGGTCAAAAGTCCTATTCTACCAATGCCTTTTATAATAGGCCCACCATTTAGTACTTCATAATAATAGACCCTATAATTATAATTGTTGTTAGTGATTAGTTCAAAATATCCTATTATAAATTTAGTAGATGACTATTCTACCCCTAACCTATATATATAGAACCGTATATATACATATATATACATATATTTAATTCAGATTTAATGATTGAATCAGTTACCAAATTTGACCAAATCTTATCAAATCTCAATTGATATTGGTTAAAATATATATAGAAATTATATCCCAATATTTTAGGATATTAATTTACAAAACCGTTACAAACGAGTTTCGCCATTTCTAATTCACATTGTATTGCATATTCAATCTAGATACCACATCATAAATTAGTCTGGGCTCACTGTTACGTTTTGGATTGAAGATTCTGCGGGTATTTAATTTTACACTGCAACTAGTTCATTTTTATACTGCAACTGGTTTATTAGTGTGAAATTTTACACTGCAACTGGTTTATTATTTATATTTTACACTACAAAATTTCACTGCAGCTGGTTCATTAGTGAAATTTTACACTGCACCTAATTCATTAGTGTGAAATTTTACATAGATATTCATTAAATCTGATTTTGACTTGCCATATATGCACATTAATTCTGGTAGTTATGATAGCATTTTTACTTGCCAATATCTCATTTTGAATTAATATCCCATAATTATAGTGCTTTCCGTTTTTTGTGTTTGTGCCATAAATCACGTTAAGTTTTGAAAACAAAAATTGTTGAAAAATTTGATCTCCTATCCCTTTATTTTTGGATATCTAATAAATAAAAATAAAATCCCAGAATTTTACGTATCTACATTATGGGTTTGTCACATCTTGCTAATGCTATTCATGGGTTTTCTGTTCTACCAATAATCATTCATGACAGTATGTATTATACTACATTCGTGAGAGTTTTAAGATTGAAGGAGATAACAATAGAACGAAGAGAAGATATCGAATTAATTGGAATAAATGAATGAATTTTTCACTGCGAGTAGTGTGAAATTTCACACTGCTGAATAATGTTTAGGTTAAAATTTTCACTGCGAGTAGTATGAAATTTCAAACTGATACTACAAAAACCCTATTAAGATAAAAAAAAAATGTTTTACATACTACCACAAATCCAATTTGTTTCTCCAAAGTAGAAAGATTAAGAGCATATTAACCCAAGAGCCACTCTCAAATCTCAGTCAAGACAAGAGCACAAGACGAACTACTCGACAAAACACCTTGCATGCATCCAACAGGACCACGCTAATCCAGCCCAACCACATTAAAAAACAAGACCAATACAAAGGCAAACAAATTTAAAGAAAAGAAAAAACCATCAATCGCACAATGGAACTGGAGCAGATAACTCTATTTCAAAAGCACCACCATGAAGCCATCACATCCCTGCGAAGGTTGTGAAAGCCTCCAGCACGTCCAATAGAGAAAAGTAAAAACAGGCTCTGCCAAAAAAAGCTGACAAATCTGTGTTGGTGATCTTCTCCAAGATAGCTACTTCTTTTTTGGTCTTCATGAAAACCATGTTGCGAAAGAGCAATAGTGTGAAATTTAATACGTTTGCAGTGTTGAATTTTGCACTACGGAATGAATGATCCATCAAAGTCAAATATTGTTGGGGAATTTTCACACAACCGAAAGTTCTTGTGGAATTTTACAAATTTTCCAAACATGCAATAGTGAGTGCTAAATTTCAGAATGCAGTCACACGCAAAAACTTATTTTTCCCCAAATCTTGTTTTCAATTCCACAATGAATGATCCATCAAAATCATACATCAACATATAGTACCAAAATTTCACACGACTGAAAAAAAAACTCACATTTTCTTCCCATTGCTGTTACTCGTCGGAGCCATACGGCCGGAGCCTCACCGTCACACTTTTTGGACGCCTAGGAAGTTTTTTAGCTTGCAATTGAATGTAAAATCCTATATGTTCTTGGAAGGAGGTCGACAATCAACTGATATCTAGCATATTTTTCTAGAGAGAGAGAGAGTATGAAACGTTGGAGAAGATGAGATCTATATATATATTATGTATATATAGTGTTTAAAATTTAAAAACCCTTTATTTTGGGTGAGTTTAAATGGAAATCATTCTTTTGATGAGTCATAGGGGTAGTTTGGTCACCAAATAAAAATATGGACCTATCATTAAAATGTTGTATGGGTTGGGTCAATTAAAAAAAGGTTAGGTTACTCAATTAGAGGTTGTCTATTTATGCGGCTTTCATATGTTAGAAATTGTTTGTGGATGTGTTCAATTTTTCTTTTTATTTTTGGAGAGTCGAAGAATTACATCATTTATCCACTCAATTGAAACAAAACTGGCAAGAAAACTCTAAAATCAATGAATTGAACTTTCTCGTCTACGATATATTCCATTTATAGCCAAGTTTATAAGGAAGATCGAATAAGCTCAATTAAATATAACGATCTTTATATGCTTACAGACTGACAGTTGGAGTCATTGCAATTATCATCATCTCAAAATTTTCTACACAGTTTTTGAGGAATTTTTTTTCCCGTTGGTCTAATTGGCGCTCCTAATCAAGGAATTCATTAACTATACTACTCTTTTTTTTCTCCATTTATTTGACATTAATTTTAATTTTATTGTCTTTTGGTGGGGGTTATGAAATTAGGGAAATACGGTAAATAATTTATCCAAGTGCAAAAATGAAGCATGGGCTCCTACTTCTTGTTTTTAAGCCTTGTGAGTTTGAGAGCATATAGATCATCCTAAGACTAGTTATCAATGAAATAAGGAAGACTTATAACTACATTGTTTAGATGGCAGACAATCATGATAGGTGCATTTTCTTTCCATTCTTACAGGTGGCTCACAATGTTGTACAGCACCATCCCCACTGAATTAAAAAAACAAAACAAAAAAGTTCTCAAATTTCCCAAACTTTCAGAAAGGCCTTGCAAGTTTGAAAACTTGTATCTTAAATTTGAATATCACGAAATTTGGTAGTGTGATCATTCAGTACAATTTCAATAAAATCCAGAAGATCTCACCGTAGGTGAAGTTGATTTCATCATCACATCACTTTTGGGTATTTCAAATTTGACAATCATAGTACTATTCAAGCAACAATGACTTTTTTTTTAAAGAAATAGTACAGTATGATTATGTGATTTTTTTTGTACGAACGAATTTCTCTCACAATTCTTTCAAGAAAATTTTGTGTTCTTTGCTTAATTAGTTATTTATATTTATCACTTTCACTTATAATCTTAATAATCCACATGTCTAATGTTAGAGTAATATTTGTATCATCTTATGCATATTGTGTAAAGCAATCTGATACACTTAAAATTTGACACATACTGCCATACAAATATTAAAATAAAAGACTTAAATCACAAGCTAACTTCTTCATAGCAAACAAGTTCCATAGAGGATTACAAAAAAAAAAGTGATGTATTCACTTGGGTTTTTTTTTTTAATCCAAGAAGAAAGAGAATGTGGTTATATAGGGACACTATTTCTCTTTTTTTTTTGAAAAATACGGGCCCTGTCTTGGGTAGATTAGGTTAGGACAGCCTGAACATGAGCAAAAGTCATATTAGTGGTTGGGGATATGTTTGTATTTATACCTATACTAGAGGTTCAAAAACATCTGAAGAGGGGGGCAAAAGTCATGCTAAAGTTCTATAATTTTCTAAAAACACCCCCTTGTTATCAAATACTTCACGAAATCCCAAATATTTTTTAAAAGCTATCATATATAATCTATTTTTTTTCTCTAAAATTTTAGTGGGGGCGGCTGCCCCCGCTCACCCCATTGTAGGTTCGACCCTGGTTGTTGGGTACCAAATGTTTCTTCAATTGTACAGTCCTTCTAGAAAACCCACCAATGCTTTTGCAACAAAGCCACCTTGAAATCATATAAAAGAGTAAATATTATCTAGACCCCCTGAGATTTTCTCTTGTTGGCCCGAAATGAAAACCTTAGAAAATAAACCTTTTTAAAACTTAGTTACAAATTAAACATAATCACAAACAATAATGTAAAGAGAGAAGGGAAGAGACACTTGCAAACCGAGTTTTCAAGTGGTTCCGCAATCCGCATACCTCTTGAGGATTCCTTTAATCCGACCTACTTCACGGGTGTGTATCAAACATTTCCAAGAGTTTTCAACTCTCCCAAAGAAGAACACCTCTTCTTTGTAATCAAGGGTTACTAACCCTCACTCTTTACAAATGATTGAAATACAAATTGAACTCTCTCTCTCTCTCTAGTGGACAATACAATTAAAGCTCACACAACAACTCCTTAGTGAGTGGATAATACAAATGAAAACTCACTACAATTTGCTCTCTCAAGAATTACAATTGAAATTAAGAACAAATTGATTTTTCACTCAAACTAGAGCTCAAATAGAAATGATAATTAAACAAGATATTTGAATGATTTTCCTTGATTACCCAACCCTTAAAATCACCCCTATATATAGCTTTTGAAAGATTATAGCCGTTGGGAGTGAACGGAGGGTGTAAAAATAATTTTTGGAGAGTTCAAAAACTAGTCGTTATGCAGTTCTGCGCAATTCAGTCGACTGGATCGAAGGTTCGGTTGACTGGAAAGTAGAAGAGACATTCTGTGTGAAATCCAGTCGACCAAACAGTACCTTTGGTTGACTGAACAATACCTCCGGTCGACTGGACGTGAAATATTTCAGTCGATTGGTTTTTCTAGTTTTTCGCAGACTGACACCTCTTTACTAAAATGTCCATAACTCCCTCTACAAAACTCGTTTTTGCGATCCGTTTAAAGATTCGGAAACTAGATTCAAATATCTTTCCAACTATATAAAATTTAACATCTAATTCCTTACCAATTAGATCAGGGCTGCCTTTAAAAATGACTCATCTGCAAAAGGTACTTGATTTTGACTTAACCACTTGAAAACTTTTGTGAAATGAATTTAATTGAGTGGTTTAAGTATGTTTAGGTCCTTGAAAGTATTTTAAAGTATGAGAGTAAGGATCCTAAAGTCTAATTAAAGTTACTTGAGCCCCTATGAGTGATTGATCAAAATGCTTATAAGCAAATCATAGTCTTCAACCAAGGATTAAAAATCTTCAAGTTTTCAAGCTTGATCCTTGTTGAGCTCAATCACTCTTGAGCTTCATTATATGCTATCTCATGAAATCAAACATGGTTAGAACACTAAAGTGCATAAATCAAGAAATTAGCACAATGAAAATGACTTGATAATAGTTTAGAATAAAACAATTACAAACATGTTATTATCAATATATTTGTCATCATCAAAATAAATATTAATAATGCCTTAAAGAAATTCAAGGCTAACAACTTTAATCACAATTAGACCCTTTCACGTTTCAGTGATATCACCTACACCCCCTAAGGTTTGAAGCGCGTATCACTTAGACCCCCTCTGTCATTTCACAGTTAAAAAAAGTGACGGACTGACATACATAAATACAAAACATGCCCCTAAAAGTTGGATCCTTAGGTCATTTTAGTCCATGTAGTTTCAATTGGGTGATCTCTTCAGTTTAATATTGAAGCAATTTGATCTAAACGCCTCATTCTGTGAGAAAAATCAACAGAATTTACCCATTGTCATGCAAAATTATGCTAATACGCGGGTTGAGAGATTGATGGTGTTCTATTTTTGCACTTAAAAAGTGTGACAATGCATAGTATGTGAGCAAATTCTGTCAATTTTTCTCACAGAATTGATCATTTGGATTAAATTGCTTCAATTAAAAATTCAGGGCACAAATTGACCCATTTGACACTGCAGGGGCTAATGACACAAGGGCCAAACTTTTAGGGTTATTTTTTGTATTTATTTGTATTATTCTGTCACCTTTTTAACTGTGAATTGACAGAGGGGGTCTAGGTGATACGCGCTTCAAACCTTAGGGGGTGTAAGTGTGATTATTGAAACGTGAAGGGTCTAAGTATGATTAAGCAAACCTCAGGGGATCTAGTTGATATTTATCTAATAAAAAAAGTTCCAATATATTGGTTACGTAATGGGATTGGGATAATCAAGGTGAATTAATTATTATTTCGTGAAATGTTAGCAATCTCACCAATTTAGGCCTCATTTTTTAACATTGCGATTTTTAATTTGCAGTTTTTATTTTTAGTTTTTAAGTGGATTCTCTCAAGTACGAGTCAAGCATGTAAACAAAAAATCAAAACAAAATTAAAAATCAAATTTCGCATTTTTACAAAATTAAGAACCCGTGTATTTTATTCTGCAAATGCTTATACATATATATACATACACATATACATACATAATAATTGACCTTATTCCAATTATCATTGAAGGGAGAAGATGGAGATTTTAGGATCTCTTTACTGTACTATATAGTAACAAGTCACAAAAGCTATGAATAAGAGAAAGAAAACAATTGTTAAAGTGGGGTTGCTAATCAAGTACTCGTAACAGAGAAGAACCAAGTGAGAAATTGACATGCCAATATTTTGGTACAGCCTAAAGGCATATTGAGAATTTTACAATGAATTTGTCTATTGGTTGCAATGTTTAATAGTTACACACTTCTTTGTGGGAAGAAACAAGCATTTAAAATACAAATTTGACAGGTAGTTCATGTTTTTTTTATTCAAAGAGTGAGGTCATTTGGAGACCAAGTTTCAAATTTTGGTTATCAAATCTACATGGGACAAATCTCAAGTCACATCATGCTCTGGATAGTGTATTGTTTTGTGGGACAAATCTCAAGTCACATCTACGGAGTATTATATATGCTGTGGTGTTAAAAAATTCTCCTTGAACGCTATTTAGTCCATAGGATTGGAGACAAGAAAGAGTTTGTTATAAGAGCTACAGAGTACTATTCGCATTTCATGTATTATTAAATGTATTTTATGAAATGCATGATAATAATGAAGAGTAATACTTTCGAGTGTATTTAATAATTTTTATAGTGTGAATATATAATATTTTCCTCAATAAACTATAAGGACAACAGTTTAATACACTTCTATTATGAAGTGTAATTAATTTCCTCACAAAAGAACATCACAGAAACAAAAATGTAATTGAACTGTGTATATGTCACATGTGACATGTAGAGCACTTGTACTCATAGACTAATTGGTTTTGACTTTTGCGTTTAAGTAAAAGTAGAAGTCTATCGAACCACAAGAATTCTATGGAAATTAAGGAAAAAAAAATTATTGAAACACAAATCTGTTTCCTACCGTACGTTTTTTAAGTAGCACATATGGACATAATTCAACCAAAATGTGCTTTTGGAGTGTTTCTTAAAAGTTATCCAAACAGGCAAATTTCTGTACATATTTTAGATCCAAAAACATGTTTGGACCAAAAACTACATCTGCGAAGTGATCCAAACAATGCCTTAAGACATCTAGAACCAACCAAAAAGGGCTTTTGGAGCTGTACAATGTTTCTTAATTAAAAGTTTTCCAAACAGACAAATTTATACACAAAAATGCTAGGGTTGTGGAATGTGTGTTACACCATTTGAATTTTTCACATTTTTTTATGCACCTCTTATTTTATGCACCTCTTATGCAGCACAGGATGCATGCATTTAAAGCTCTATTGTGGAATGTGTTATGTGGCTAGTATTTTTTATATATACTATACATGTATATATATTTTGAGTCCCAAAAACATGCATGCACCAAAAACATAAATTCGATTGTGATCCAAAGTCATGTGTAACCGAATTATTCTAGTGACCACAAAAAAAAAAAAAAAAAAATAAATAAATTGTGTAACAGAACCAATTATATTTCTTCCCAAACACTCCTAGATTTAGGGTGCGTTTGATAAAACTGAAAATTAAGTGCTGAAAATTAAGTGTTGAATTTTAAGTACTGAAAATTTTAAGTGATTGAATTTATAATACTGAAAACAGTGCTTCAACTACTGAAATAGAATGCATTCTGTGATTATTTTTAGTCGAAATTTTTCACTTAAAGTTTTCAGTAGTTTTTTGGCTGCTTTTTCAATTAAGTGGTATGTTATCAAACGCACTGAAAAAGAATAAGTGCTGAATCTTTTCATTTTCAGCACTTAATTGGGTTATCAAACATACTCTTAGACAATTGAAAAACTAACTTAATACAGGTATTTCAGAAGAAAAGGCTTTCTTAAAAGAAATGATAATGGGGTTCATTAGATTTTTAATGATGAAACTTGACAAGTATTTGCAGCATTCAGACAAACCATTAATTGTTCTAACACATGAAAACAGTACTAAAGACAAAGCTGAATTATAAGAAAAGATATTCACTAAACTTAAACAAATATACTATATCTATACATATACCTAGTGATGCTAGATTTGAATTGGATTAAATTATGAACAGATCACAAAGTGTATGCAATAAATAAAATAGAGACAACATATTTGTATGTGGTTCGATACTGTTAATGAAGTTGTCTATGTCCATAGGTGTGTCAGAGCACTCCCCTATGTATAAGAAACTGTTGTATGTACTTGATGATCCAATAATGGTGACTGAAACTACCAAAGGTCAGTCGTGCAGGTTTACAGTCAGGGTTTTTTGGGAGAGGCTTGATAGCGTATGTGAGTTAGGGTTTCTGTATAGAGAGATTGATATCTTTTTGATCTTGAGACAAAGATATTGAGAGAGATCCTAAGGTTGAGATATTGAGAAACCTTTTTCGGTGGTGTAGGGGACTCTTTTATAGCATGAAGAGTCCTCCCATGTACAAAATTGTTCTCTTTCCTAAGTAGTTTAGGAAAGTATTAGCAGCCTATGCTTATCCACGTAGTCCTAAGTCAAACTGCCTCTAATTAACAGGCTTGACAAGGAGTCTTCTAAACCTAAGCTGTGCGGGCCTCGGGGTTGAGTTAGTTGAGTATAAGACTTAATGGCCTGGGTGGGGTCACCCACCTTGGTTTGAGGTGGATGAAGCTAGTTCGGGTTGACTAGATCGATTGGGAGGCAACAGAACTTGGTATGGCACATTAAAGAGTGCACATGCTAATGGTATGTGCCTGTCCCATCAGTTGAGATGCCCACTGGGGTACGTATAAAGGAAGCAACGGTTGGGACTCCCAACCGTTGGATGTGGAAGATCCCAGTGATCCAATCTTCTTTAAATATCCGTCATCTCTTCCTTCTTCCTCTACTTTAGATATCAAAATTTCAAATGCTAGAGAGAGAAGCTTCGGCTTTTTAGAGAGAAAAAGTGCAGTTCGAGCCTTACTTCTCCAGTCCGACCTTCCGTCTAAATTCGTAAGTGCTCTCTTATCCCCTTTCTGCTTCATCTACCCCCTTTTTTTTTTTCTCCATTTCGGCTCTGAGATCTAGAGAATCCGAATAGGCTTAGAGAGGAACCATGACTACTTTTTTCCTATTTTCTATCACTTTTTCAACTCTGGGGGGAGGGGGGGGGGGGGGGGGGGGGGCGATCTGTCAATATGATAAGGATTTTCTACAAGGTTTTCAACCCAAGGTCTCCCCTTGTAGAGGTCTATGTTGTGACCAGAGCCATTTTCTCTTTACCCTTCGGTTTCATGCTTCTTCCGACTCTTTACCAATGTCTAGGAGTTTTTGACTCATAACTTAGTCGATCAGTCGTACTGCTGATGTCATGAGATGTCAAGTAGGACCTAGTTCTCTACTTGTGTCTCCCTCTCTGTAGAGAGATTAGGTCTCTTACTCGAGTACCCCCGAGCCTAGCTTGCCCAGGATTGGGAAAGCCTGGGTTCTTCTTTAGGAGTTCATTTGGAACTACTGAGCTTTTCCTCTGTCGGGGAAGCCTGTGTTCTTCCCCCTGAGTGCTTGGGCAGGGAGGAAGATCATCGACAAGTGCCCGGGCAACAAGAAGAGGAGGAAGAGAAAGTACTTCTACGTCTCGAGCAAGGGGTTGTACAGTTCTGATTCGATAATTGGTGATCACGTTCCCACCATCGGGTCGTCCGAGCTAATGGGTAAGGGCTTTTCTATATTCTTGTACTTTACTCATTATTTTTCTGTTGATTTTAACATTTTGATGCTTCTCTGATAACCGAATCACAAATGCCTTCGGAGATCCCGGCTAAGTGTTAGGAGATAATTTTGAAGCTCACCGAGTCACCGATCGACTATCGAAAGTTGTTCAACACAGACGGCAATCGGGTGGAATCCTTTACCCTGAGGTCCTAATATCAAGCTCCTATTCTTTTGCTACTCCTCCCTCTTTCTGGTAAGTGTCTTCATGATCTTTTTTTTACATATACCCCATCTTTACTCTGGTACTAACAACTTTCGTTTCTTGTGACAGAAATGGGCATAAGGAAGGACCCTAATGCGCTTGCTGCCAAGGAGTCTCTAGTAGAGAAGGACCTCGGGAAGTAGAAGAGGCCATCTCTTGCTCCCGAGGGGGGATTTTGATGCCTATGAAAGGGTCCTGCCGCTGGGCTGAGTCGTATGGTTCCCCAGCGAAGGTCGGGGAATGCCTAAACCCCGAGCCAAGGGTCAGGAAATGCCCCTTAGGCTTCAGGATCCCCACATTCCTGGGGCTCAGAGAGGGGAGCATCTTGTAACCCCTAATCCGTGATCATATCCGAGTGGGCCTGCTGGAGGTGGACATTGAGTGGTTGGGGCAGATGGGGATGGGCGACATGACCCATTGGCTATACTATTTTGCTGAGCTTTTAACTATTCTTTTCTTTAGCTAAGTTTCCTTTCTTCTTAATGTCTTTATACAAAATCTTTTGACCTATTTCCTCTCTTCTAAAGGTCGGCTGCACTGCCACTGGCATGGAGATCCAACTCGGGGACATTATGAGGAAGATGAAAAGAGCTCAAAAATCCCTAGAAGGTGAGAGGGCCAGAGCTCAAGAGCTGGACAAGGAGCTTGGGAAATCTCAGCGTATTACTGAGAAGGAGGAGGAGATCCAATTCTCCATGAGGACTCTGTTGGTGAGGGTGGAGGCGAAGAAGGAGGCCCTGACAGAGGAGCCGGTGGCCCAAGAGGATGCTGAGAAGTCTACAAAAGAGGAATTTAAATCTAGCTTCCTCTAGGGGTACGTCAATATGAAGCAGTGGGTGGCCATTGAGCACCTTGACTGAGTTCTCTCGGCCTACAATGGGATTGAGTCTGACTTCTGGGTGGTCGATTCTGCCGTGGAGGAGGTCACTAGAAATGAGGCCATCGTGGATGGAGCTGACCCTCTCGGTACAGCAAAAAAAGTCCCAAAAACTGCCATTAAGGAGACCGGGGAGATCGGTGGAGAAGACGCTTGTGAAGCCTGAGCCTCTGCCTTGGTTTTATTTTTTGGTGGTGGTGGTGGTGGTGGTGGTGGTGGGTGGGGGCTACTATAATTGCTCCCCTAGTAATGTAATCAATGAAAAAGTACTTTTTTGAAACCTTGTCTCATGGTGACACTTGTGTGATTGTATTGCTGTCTTTTGGTTTGCCTTGTATAGATACCCCTGCATTAGTAAAGGGTTAAGACAAATAGTACTGTGCTTGCCTAGAAGTTTAGAGTTAGACAACTCTTATTGCTATAGGAGCTCGAGAATTGCTTAAGAGTTGATACTTAAGCAATTTTAAGCCTTTTGGAAGCTAAAAAATTGCTTAGGAGTTGATACTCAGGCAATTTTTGCTTTACAGAAGCTCGGAAGTTACCTGAGAATTGATACTTAGGCAATTTTGGATTTATGGAAGGTCAGGAACTGCCTGAGAGTTGATACTTAGGTAATTTTGGCTTTTGTTTAAAACTTTTGTTAGCCCCTTTTTTAGTTGTCCCCTGCCCCCTCTCTTTGCTAAGGCAGTGGGTGGAGTAAATTTGACTATTTTTGGGACTTTTTGTTCATCTATTGTGGGCCAACCTAAGAGGCTTCGTTCACCTCTATCTTTGTTTTGGGCCTAAGTAGAGTTGTGCCTCGGGATTACCGAGCTCTTTTGCCACGTTGAGTGGTATTTTGGTGCCATAGAGTAGCCAATGACTTTTCCACGTTGAGTAGTCTTTTGGGTGCCTTAGAGTAGCCAAGGACTTTTCCATAGACTGATATGTAACAAAAGATTATTTATTCATTGAATGAGGGTTCGAAAAGAGCTACTCGAGAAACAATTAGAGGGCTCGAAAAGAGCTACTTAGGAAACAACTACCCTACTGATCTAGTTCACTTATAGTACTTGCGTAGGTTCTCTATGTTCCACGTATGTGCTAGGTCTCATTCCTCTATGGTTTGTAGCTAGTATGTTCTCGGTAGGTTGACCTGAATGACTAGGTAGGGTCCTTTCCACTTTACACCAAGTTTCTATTGGCTCGGGATTTTGGTGGATTGGTTCACTGCTTTGAGAACCCGGTCTCCTACTTGGAAGCTGTGGTGCTTGACCTTCTAGTTAAAATACTGTGCAATCTTCTGTTCATACACTACGACCTTGAGATAAATTTTCTCCTTCTTGTCTTCGACCAGATCTAACTCTTGTTTTAAAATTTCTTCATTTTCATGAGCTCTAAAGTTCTCTACCATGTAGGACACCAAACCGACCTCAGTCTGGACTACTACTTTAGCCTCGTATATGAGCGAAAAGGGGTCTCCCCTGTTGAAGCTCAGGGTGTAGTGTAGTAGGCCCATAGAAGGCTCGGTATCTCTTTTGCTCAGAAGGGCCTTAGCCTTTTCGAACCTCATCTTGATAGATTAGAGGATGGTTTAACTCAGCTTGTCCATTTCCTTGATGGTGCTCAGGAGATGAGTAGTGGTTGATGCTACCAAAGACGTAGCAGAACTGTCTTCCAGGGGATGCCAAATCTGCAAATGATGTTCCTCTACACAAAGTTTTCCATCTTTTTCTGTGTAATAGTCACCAATGACTTGACTTTTTCCCACTTAGTGAAATAATTTACTATAATGACTGCGAATCAAGCTTGTCCCTTTATTGTCGGCAGATGACCAATGATGTTTATGCCCCTCTGTGCAAAGGGTGTTTGATCTTTTGCTTGGAGATGAGTTCGACCCCCGAATCTTTGGCGTTTGTCACACTTTCGAACGTAGTCTCTAGAGTCCTGAACCATGGTTGGCCAAAAATACCTTTGGAGTAGGGCTCGCCATGACAACACCCGAGCCCTAACGTGACTTCCATAAATCCTTTCATGGATTTTAGAGAGGATGAACTCTTTCTAGGAAGGATGAACATACCGAAGGTAGGGGATAGTTAGGTAGGACACCATGATGTCTTCTTTAGCTTCATACTACTGTAGTACTTGGTTGACCACCAGCTGCGAGTCACTGAACACTTGGATTTGTTGGGCTACCATGAATATAGATAGCTATAGTGTAGCTAAGAGGGATTGATATGCAGCTTCATTATTAGATTCGAGCACATTCAACCGGGATCCCATTGGGTGTTGTTAAGACAAGTCCTGCTCCACTTCCTTGACTGTTGGAGGTCCCATCTACATATAAGACCCAGATCGGGATCAATTCTTGTAACTCGGGTGGAAGCTTGGGTTAAGCCACTTCTTTCTCTGGATCCTTTAGGTAGTTGAATTCTACAAGGAAATATACCACTTCTTAGACCTTGATTGATGTCCTCAGTTTATAGACAATGTAAATCTTTTCTAGTCAAATGTCTACTTTATAAGTCTACCGAATGTCTCCGACCGGGATAGGATTCTGCACAGGGGCTGATCTATAAGGATCACTGTGGTATGAGCCTATAAATAAGGTCGAGGACATCTGGCTGAGGTAACAATGCCATAGAGATGCTTCAACATGCGCGGATACTTGCTCTCAGCCCCTTGGAGTAGGGCTCGACGTGTATAGTACACCATATACTGAACTACGTGCTCTTATCTAATCAAAGTTGAGCTAATGGATAATTGAGAGACTACCAAGTACAAGTATAGCTCTTCCTTTGGGGTCGGGATAGAGAAGAGAGGGGGCGAATTCAGGTGCTGCTTTAGTTCCTAGAATGCCTTCTCGCACTCGTACGACCATTCAAAGGCCTTGCTGAAGATTTTGAATAATGATAGACACCGGTTGGTAGCTTGGGAAACAAGTCTGTTTGAGAGTTGTTACCCATCTAGCTAGACTCTGAAATTCCTTAGTAGATCTGGGTGACTTCATGTTGATGATAGCTTGGATCTTCTATGGATTCACCTCAATCCCTCGCTGAGTTACCATGTGCCCTAGAAACTTGCTGAAGGATACGCCGAAGGCACATTTGGTAGTATTCAACTTCATCTGAAACTTCTTAAGGATATTGAATAACTCAATCAGATGTTGGAGATGGTCGGATGCCATCATGATTTTGACTAGGAGGTCGTCTACATAGACTTCCATGCTCTTCCTGATCAAGGGTCAGGAGGTATACCATACGCTGATAGGTAGCACTAGCATTCTTGAGGCCAAAGGTGTCACACCCTGATTTTTGTACAACAAAATAGTTAATCGAGAGCATATATCCAGACTAATATTCAATTGCCAAAACCCCAAGAGTGACATCCTCACACAGGTTAACAAATGATTATATTGAAAACAAAATTTAATACCCATTAAATAAAAGCACAAGATCTTGTTTTAAATAAAACTCATGATTATTAAACCTGTATTCCCAAACATTCATTTTTATTATAAAAGAAATTAAACTCCATTACACATATTATATTCTTTCGATTTACAAAAGAAATATTATTTTCATTCAATAAAACCCTCTTTACAGAGTTCAATAGAAAAAAAAATAAATAAGCATAAAATCTATACATCCATTGGTCAGAGGAACTACATCGTTCTCAATACCCAATATACAATCCTATTACAATTATACACATATGGCCCACACTGCCAGAAATAAAATAATTATAACAAAAAAATAAGTACAACTCTAATAATAAACAACACCGCGACAAACTCTTCACCCAAACAGAAGCTCCAAAGAAAATCTCCAAATACTATACCTACACATACATTCGACTACGTTTCATATAGAAACGCCCCGAATGCATTACGCACCCGGGTCAGTATATAAATACTGGTATGAGTTAACAAGTAAAAAAAATAAAACGAGTCTTAGAGAACAACAGTGTCCCATAAACTGCCAAAAATACTCACAAAGAAAATATAACCATATCACATCATACATTATTGTCACACAGAAAATAAACAACACTATTACACAAAATCCCTGTCAGGTTCGAACAGTAGTTCCACACACATTTCAGGACAGAAAGGTAGTTTCCTTCAATATGGTGACAATGGTTCCTAACCCGAATAATACCAATTGAATACTTACCCATCAGATATCTATGGTGAGCCAGCCCTGTATAAAAGTTAGTGGGCCCACCATTCTGCAAAATATAATTATCACAGTTCTAATCAAACCCATAATTACTTTATGAATTAATGTCCATAACAATTCAAGAGTCAGTCATACTATCATCCAACCCATAGTTCAACAACAGTATAAATTCATAAAGTACTCGCATAAAAAATCCTCAAAACATAATTCAAAACTAAAGACACACAGTCTATGGTTATCACATTCACGCTCACACACAATGATTACAACACGAAAAATTATTAGAAAAGTCGATTACTAAGCATCTACAACTTTCTACGATGCAACCACAACAAGAGGTAATTAATTATAATTCAAACTTCTAAACGTAAGAGTAAAACACCACAAAGTATTTTATTTTATTACATCTTATGTTTACCACCTCGGCCACCTATCCATGGTCCAGCCTACACCTATATCCTATGTGTCTCCTAACGTAATACTAGCTTCCACTCCGGTCCCAACTCCCATGGGATATCACTGGAATTTGAATATACACCAAAAGGCTAGTCCCTACGTTCTTGACGTCAATAAAACAATGTCTAGATACACATGAAATAGACCAACAAGCCGGGCATAAGGCTTAAAATAATGAAGAGACGGGTCATCTACATAATCGCCGTCTAATCACACAAGGATGGGTCATCCACGAAGTCATCGTCTAATCACACAAGGACGGGTCATCCACGCTAAAATCATAAGGAGTAGTGGTGAACTCTAAGGATTTTCTAACGTTCATATATCCACGTTTTCTGCAAAACTCAACTTTATGAGAGATTCAGATATCTCAAATCAAATTTTCGTTAGAATCATATTAACAGCTACACGTTCACACAGATTCATAATCCACACAAAATTACACAGTCACGATTTCACAACGCTCAACTGTCCATGAGAACTCATTTTTTTTAAAGTACAAACAAATCAATTTATATTAACGAGCACGAAATCACACAAAAATATGATATAGAAAATACGCTTATTTTAACCTTCATAAAACTGCTACTGTAATATGAATTTTTTGCCCAAACGGTGCAGAATCGGGAAAAATACCATTAGACGAAAGTTGTCCAGAATTGCGTTTCCTACAGGCCAACCAAAACAGAATAACGAAAACAGTAATGTATGATTTATTATGAATTTTCTACTTAGATTTGATCCGTGAAAATCCCAAATTCGAAAATTGAATAATTGCTCAAATATATATTCAATGCTCATCTATAAATCTCAAGTCACAACTTTAATCATTGTACAAAAAACTTAAATCTCATATTCCATAACCATACTAATTTAATATTCGATCCATTTAAATTTCAATCAAACGAGATTGAAAGAAAATGACAAGTTAACTCACCAATTTAGGGCTTCAAGGTTTATGATGATTACACAAAACAAAAGGTTGAGGTTCCTCTCCTTCTACTTCTTCTTCTTCTTCTTCTCTCCCTCTCTCCCTCTCTCTCTCTCTCTCTCTCTCTTGACTGTTCTATTTTTCTCACATCTCTTTTTTTTTTTTTGATATCAAAACCCTAGGAGGTATATTATCTATGTAGATATGATACAGCTACATATATTATAATACAAACATATAAATAAACATTGAATCTCGTTTTTTGGCTTAAGGCCTCACAAAAAGGCTTCATATGGGTACGAAAATACATTCTAAAGTTATAAAATGAGTAACCCAATGGGTGTACATAACCTGGGTACTTAATTTAAATGTTAAAAAACACAAATTAATACATTCACGGGCCTATAAGCACTACAAAAAAATAAACACATCAATTCTTCAATAACTTGTTCAAGTTAAATTTTTGTACAATTTAACTCCACCACTTAGCTCTATAAAATTTCACACAGTAATTAATGATTAAAATAAACACACACATAAATAAATAACCATGGTTGTATGCATTAATATTTAGGTTGTTTCATCAAAATTTTTTTTATGAATATTTATATTAGGAAAATGCGGGGTGTTACAAAAGGGCATCACTCTGTAGCAATACATCCCTTGGTCTATACTGAAAGAGGTCTTATCTTATACATTCAGATTTGGTTGTACCTGGAGTATGCATCCATGAAGGAGAGGATGATGTGCCCAACTATGGCATCCACTAGGAGATATCTATGGCAGAGGGTGGCAGTCCTTCGGACAAGCTTTGTTCAGATCAATGAAATCCATACTAAGCCTCCACTTGTTGTGTTTCTTAACTAGGACCACATTGGCCAGCCAATCTGGATACTGAACTTCTCTAATTGAGTTGGCTTTTAGCAACTTCCCAACCTCTTCGCTGGCTATCTACTCTCTTTCTAGGGCCATCCCTTTCCTCTTCTGTTTAATTGGATGGAAATTTGGATTCACATTGAGTCAGTGGATCTTGATCTATGGACCAATCCCTGGTATGTCTTCATGACACCAGGCAAATACTACTTGATTTTTTTTGAGGAACTGGACTGTCACGCCCCGGAACGGCAAAAATAGAGAAAAATTAAATTTTGTTTTGGGTCCAAAGGCAGCGACTGGTGATGTCACATGATTGTCCACACCATGCAGTACTAAGCAACAATAAGGAAAAGAGATAACAAGAATGAAATCTAGGTTCTAGTTAAAACATAACTTAAAGTCAAAAGAAAGTTACTAGCTATTACAATCAGAGTCTCAAATCAAATAAACATAACGGAACATAAATGTTAAGGCAACATATGCCTGATGACAAAAGATCTGAAAAAAAAAGGATAATTAAACTACTATTTGGCCTAATCTTTAGTTGGCGTAGAGGGAGTCCTCGGCGTAGTAGTCTTCTTCGATCTGACCTCCGTCGGGAAAATCCTTGGTAGGGACATCATTACTGGTATAGTAATCCTCGCCTGCAGGTCCTTCACCTGTATAGTCATAACCAAGGTGCGCTGGAACATAGAAATGTCAAGTGGCATAAACGCCGTCAGCTTAATAAAAGCTGTGTGAATTAGATACTTACAGGGTATCAATTATTGAAGTTATTACAAGTTATGAACGATAACGATTTAATTCAGTGAGGGTAACTCCTTTAATCGAACCGATCATCCGATTACCAACGTCTTAGCAGATTAAGATCGACAACCCATTATGATAAGAGAATAGACTCGATAGTAGTTCAACTCTACAGATACACCATTGCTTCGTCCACCGCTATTAAAAACATATGCATAGTCCATCGCATGTCATGGACACCACATCAGTCCATTCCCAGCTTTTAAGAACATATGCCCAGTTCACCGCACTATAGGGATATAATGCTTTAAGCAGTAATACATCATTCTATACCACGACTTACCGATGTTTACCAGTGACCGCTGTCCACCACAGTCGTAGACACCTTCATCTGTCTACCGTTTTTAAGAACATATGATTGGATCATCTGGCTATCTTAGGGCTATTGGTCTAGTTCACCGCAGTCGTAGACACCTTTGTTTGTCTACTGATTTTAAGAGCATATGATCGACCAAAGCCCGCCCACATAAGATTCTCGAATCTTAACAAGCCTACTTAAGTTCAACTCTACCATTGATACATGACAATCCTAATGTGGCCTGACAATGCTGAATGAAACGAACGATAACTCCAAGAGATCATAACAATTACGCTATCGAACATCACAAATATTATCCGTTAATCTCATCGTTACTATGATTCTACGCCGCATTAACTCATTATCATGTCTGTATTAAAACAATATAGCATGCTAGGAATACTGAATAGTAAATAAATAACTAAATAGTTATAATATAAACTAAACAAGGAAAATAGTATTCTGCAACTGCCAATTGATTGGCACAGAGGTCCAATTGATTGGTATAAAAATAGTAACAATCGTTTAGGAAAAAGTTAAATCGATTGGATCACAATCAATGCCAATCAATTGCTAACATTGGCAATCGATTAGGATGTCTATAATGGCAATCGAGTGTATAAAATTTCAATCGATTGGGTTATGAAAATGGCAATCGATTGGGAAAAGTACCAATCGATTGGGACTTCGTCTCCTTCACAATGAAGACAGTCCAACATATATATAACAGGGAAAACAAGATTTATACTCCATTTCTTCATCTTAACAGGTTCTAACATAAATAATAAGTTACCAAGTGAGTTTAAACACACCTTAGCTCACAAGGGGGTGTCTGGGTACGAGATTGAATCTTGGAAGCTTCAATGGAGGCTCTTCTTTTTCTCCTCTGTCTTCTCTGTCTGCCTCTCTCTTCTTTCTTCTCTATCTTTCCTTTTTTTTTTTTTTTAGCCTTCTTCTCTTTCTGTCCCAGTCCATCTGTGAGTGTGTGTGTTTATATGGATGTGTATATCTATGTATATCTATATATATGAGTGTATATATATATGTAGAATACACACATAAACACTATTTTTCTAACTCTCTATTTTTCTAGAATAGAAAATGCCCAAAAGGGTCAAATATATATAGGGGTTTAGGTGTTCACGTGGACAAACCCTAGCCAAAGTAAAAGAATCTGTCCGGCTGCTGGCAATCGATTGGCATGAATGACAATCGATTGGTGTTAGGTATTTAATGTTCCAATCGATTGGTATAAGTGGCAATCGATTGGTATCCAAGATAAGGCAATCAATTAAAAAACTTGCCAATCGATTGGTATTCATATTATACTAAAGATAAGGCCAAACTCATACAAGTATTAGAAGAAACATACAAGGTCTTATTCATATAATACGTTACAGAAATACAGGGTAATACATGGACCAAGTCTTCTCAGATCTCGGGCTCTAGGAGAGAACCAACATAGATGACTCGGTAGGGGAATTTGTTGTCCAGAACAACTAGTGTCAGGTCTTTGACCAAACCTACCCCTTTCTTATCGTCCCTAGAGTTCAATTCTTCAATATTCATAGATTCCAGAAGAGCATTCTTCTGGAGGGAGTTGACGTAACAATACTAAGCTGTGGCTTGGTCCCCTCTCAGTATCATAACCACATTAGGAGTAGGAAACTTAATGATAAGGTGGTAGGTTGACGTGACTAACCTGGTTCGATTAAGAGTGGGCCTTCCGAGTATGACATTGTAAGTGAAAGATGCGTTTACCACCACGAAGTTGATGATGGTTGAGTCCTGCTGTGGATAGGTTCCCATAAGGACCGGTATTTCGATCTGCTCGAGCAGCAACGTGCTAGATCCATTGAACTCTACCAGGGGCGTGACGATTGTCCAGAATCGATCTTGGGATATACCGATGTGGTCAAATGCCTTAGCGAAAAGTATATCTGAGGACCTGTAAGAATCTATTAATACCCTTGTGACTGAGTAGTTTGCGACTAAGATGGTCACCATCAGTGGCTGGTCATGGGAGAGGTATATACCTTGGAGGTCACCATATGAGAAGGTCAGTGAGTCTGCATGATGATTACCCATAGGACGGACAGAGGCAACCTCTAATTTATATAAGAATCAGGAAGCTCGTGCATATCTCTTTCAAATTGCTTTGAATCTCTACCACCTAACGTGCCCCTAGAGCACATTGATGTTCCCGAGAGGTTAGGGCTCGGATTGGCAGTCGACAGGTTAGGGCTGCTTGTTGTTGGTGATGAAATTCACCAAGTGACCATCTCTATGAGCTTCTCGATGGCCATCTTGAGTTTGAAGAATTCGAGAGTATTGTGGTCATGATCTTTGTGGTACCGACAATACTTATCCTGATTATTCTTCTCTGGTGGGCCTTTTATCTTTGACGAGTTCTTGAGGAGGTTTTGTGCCTCTGTTGTGGCCATGACCTCCTAGATGGGTCGGGAAAGAGGCATGAAGACTATTGGCGCCTGATCCCGACTATCCTTAGGTTTATCTTTCTGGGGCCTCTTGCCCTTGTATTTCTCCAGGATTTCTTGCTTTCTTTTGTTCCATGAGCGTTCGGCTTCGCTGTGGTCCTAATCTTTGGTCTTGAGAAAATCCTCGGTATCAATACACTTCCCAACCATCTCTGCGAGTTCTACCAAGGTCTTTGGCCAGTTTCTATGAAATGACGTAGCACACTTGGTGTTCTAATCCCGAGCATAAGGCAGTGATGGCGATTGTTTTGTCAAGATAGTAGACCTTGAGATTTTCTTTGTTAAACCGATCCACGAAGTCCTTGAGTGACTTATTCTTATTCTATTTAATTATGAGTAACTGCGTGTCCGGCTTCGCCTGCTCGTGCATACCAATGAACTGGTCTAGTAGAGTCGTTCCAAGTCCAAGAAAGCTACCATTCACGTCAGGAGTAGAGGTTGTTGTAGTTTTCGTAGTTGCTTGTAGTTTTAAGATTTTTTGAGTGTTCAGTGTAACTTAGTACAAGATCGAAAATATCCCATGCTTTTGGTTGGTAAAGCCAACCCAAAAATGTATTATTTCGGAAGCACGAAAAAAAAAGTAAGCCTCCCTTTTTTTTGGGAGAGCAGAGCAGTCAAAGAATGAACCAAACCAAATGACTAATGAAGCCCAAAATTGAAGAATGGAAGTCACGAAGAACTCATTTTAAAGCTGAAGGAAATGCAGGATGAGATGAGTAAACCGAAGAGGGAAATGAAAGAGAGTCCGCAGAATGAGGGCAGTCTCTTTAGTAAGATGAGAGAATTCTTTGATCGTGATCGAAACTATTATTTATTATTAATCGTTGTGAACTGCTTGCTAAGTTTCTTAAAGGTGCTTATCGATCGGGGTTTCAACTAGTAAAACCATTAGGTGGCTGGACCTTTCAAGGTACTAGAGAAGGCTAAGCAGTAGAGTTCATCAACACTAATGAGAAGCATCATTCTGGATTTATATGTCCAGACATGGTCTATTGGGCTACCCTTCCCATTGTAAGATTCCATCTGGGGTTGTTTGAACTTGTGGGGAACAATGAAGTTGTTGATCTCCCTGATGAATGGGGGCTTGGTATCAGTATCGGCCAGGTTGTGAACATGTTTTGTACCGATGTTCTTGGCCATGTCCCTGATCCTATTTTGCAGGTCCTTGATCTGTGTCTGAACTCTACCTTGTTCACCACCCGGGTAGTAGATCAGGTCGGGTCGGTAGATGAGACTTCTTCATCTTGGTTGGGTGGGGCAGCCTATTATGCTTGACCCTGGGCTCGGCTGCAAATGATATGGTGTCTAAGATCGTCTTGGCTTCTGGTCGAGACGTACTAGACAAATCCCCTAGCCGAGCATTCGGGCTGTTCCTGACGGGCAGCACGCTTGGTGTTGATAAAGTTGTAAGCATCCTCCTCTTAGTATGGGTTGCATGACATATGGCGGTTGGCTATGGGGGTCACCGGGCCGTCGTTGTTACCTCGGAGGCATTGATGACAGGTGCAACGTTGTTTTGGTTAGCCATTAGAGTATCGACTTGTTGCTGTGTTTGATGCGGTCCTTCTAAAGGTTACGCAAGCGCAATAGTGATCTGGTCTGGGGTTGCCTTGCGACCACATTTTCTAGTCATCTGTATCAGTCAAAGACTTGTTTTGAAGGAAATCTGTCATTTTCCCACAGACGGTGCCAAACTGATAATGCCAGATTTGGATCGGATTAAATTATGAACATATCAAAGTGCGTATGCATTATATAAAAGAGAGACAATGTGTTTGTATGTGGTTCAACACTATTAGCGAATTTACCTATGTCTTTGGGTGTGTTAGAGCACTCCACTATGTATAAAAAAAACTGTGTAGGGACCTTGGTGATCCAGCAATGGTGACTGAAACTACCAAGGGTCGGCCGTGCACGGTAAAAGTCAGGGTTTCTTGGGAGAGGCTTGATAGCTTATGTGAGTTAGGGTTTCTGTATAGAGAGATTGATACCTTCTGATCTTGAGATAGAGATATGGAGAGAAATCTTGAGGTTGAGATACTGAGATCCCTTTTTCGGTGGTGTGGGGGACTCTTTTATAGCATGAAGAGTCCTCCAACGTACAAAATTATTCTCTTTCCTAAGTAGTTTAGGAAACTATTAGCAGCATGTCCTTATCCACGCAACTCTAGGTCAAACTGCCTCTGACTGGCGGGCTTGCTAAGGCGTCTTCTGAACCCGAGCCACATGGGGCTCGGTCTTGAGATGCCTGAGCTGTGTAGGACTCGAGGTTGAGTTAGATGAGTGTAGCAACATGTATTTTCGCGTCCCTAATAATAAATAAAATGTCAATTTTATTTAATTAATATGTATTATTGTTTTTATTTGTGATAATCTTTCTATAAATAATTGGTACTAGTATTATTAATTTGATAACTCAATGCCATTTTATTTTACTACTGTGTATTAGCGTTAGTAGGAATATTAACTAAATAAATAATATTTGGGTGAACATTTAGACAATGCCTTTAATTTTTATAACCCTTAGTAATTTTAATTTTGTTATTATTGCTTAAGACTACACCCCTAAGTTACCCTATAATTTGGGATAAGAACCATTAATAAAATATATTATCACGTCGCCTGCATTTTTGTCCCTAATGATTTAATTTGAGACACTGTATATGACTAAATGACTAAATTAAACCAGATCAAACAGACCAGTTGTATTATCCACGCAAACTAATTGATTTAACCAGTTAGCTGCGTCATTACAACAACTAATTGATGTGCTATGATAGAATTTACATGGTTGTAAATTGTGAAGGTGTGTGCTTGTGTTTAACCACATGCCTTACCTACTGATTGTAAAAGCAGTTAATCTCATGGATAAAAAGAGCCGAGATGTGTGCTCATTCTTAACCATATATCTTAACAACTAAATTGCCTATATAAAGACAAGTGCAAGCACAAACAACATTCACACACAAATCAGTACACATTTGCAAAAACTCTCAGTAGCTCTCTCTCTCTCTCACTCACTCACTCACTCACAAGCACAATACAATTCTAGAAGTGCTAAGTAGAGAAGGAAGAACATCATAGTAGGAGCTCTATTGCCATTATAGCTCAAAACTTATATTATGGATATTGACGGAATCTTAATTCGTTCTCTTAGTCCAGCCACTACGAAGAACGGTGAGTCTCTTGAACCCACTCTTAATGTACTTTAAGTCATTACGCACAATCCGTTGTGTTCGAAAATAAGTGAGTATGTATAGATATGTATATGTAGCCATGGAGGTCCAAAATTAGCGGTACCAAAAATGTTAACGAAAACTCATTCTGTAAATTGACAATGAAATATTAGGATCCCAGTTAGTCCCCCATGAAATGGTTTTGTTGATTGGTTAGTTCCTTGACCCTAAGGTTGGGAGTTCAATACTTACTACTTACATATAAGTTTGTAAATTGTTATTTTTAATATAAAAATAAATAATAAATATATTAGTTTACTATGTATAAAATAAGTATTAAAAATACTCATTGACCCTATTAAATTCTACATTATTATTGTTAACATGTTGGAGGTCATTTTATATAGTTTTGTAATTTATCAAAATTATAAAACTAGAATGTGATATTGTTAATAAATTAATTAGTGGTTGTTTAACTAGTATTTTAATTATTTCAAATACCTTTGGTTCTTCTAAATTATGGAAAAATAGAGAAATTGTATTTTGGTGTCTTGTCTTTATTAAAAATAATGGCAAAGCATGTACTTACTTTTATATAATTCTGACATTAAGAAGGGCCTTGCGGCTAAATTTATGTGCTATTTTTATCTTCTAAAATTTTTGATAAAAATTCAATGACTCTGAAAATTACGCCGTCAGTTTCTTAAAATCAAATTAAGATAAATTGGTTTACTTGATGATAATCATGAGTTTAAAACAACCACTGTCAGGATAAAGAATATTGTAAATGGAATAAGTCATACATGTGCATAATCGAGATGACATGTTAGAAAGGGGTCGTTTGGGTCGATATATACATCTTGTGAGAAATAAGTAAAGAAATGGTATTTTGAGTTGTGTCACCTTAATTATTCTATGCCAATTCGGATATGGCAGATTAATTAGGAAGGATTGAGCCCAGACCGACTCGGATACGGTAGGCTAGTTAGAGTCTTGTGTCACCTTAATTATTCCAGGTCGACTCAGATACGGTAGATTAATTAGGAAGGATTGAGCCCAGGTCGATTCAGATACGGCAGGGCAGGCAAATTAGGTCGTATCCAAGCTGACTCGGATAAGGTAGACCGATCTAAAACAATGGCCTTGTGTCGGATGGTTCTGGCGAACCGAATAAGTCGAGAGGTTGTGGTTGAGATAAACGAGTCAGTAAGATGAGATTGTTACATTGTTCATGCACGGTCTTATTGATTTAACTATTTATTAATTGTTTGTATGCGACGACTATAATAATAGACTGACAGTACTGTAAAATACTAAATGTAAAGACAGTTAATGTGCTTTTATATACATTGCTTGTATGTTCATTATGCTCACACGGCTTTCATTAGCTGATGACTTTATTTTGTCCTGGACACTCAAAATGTCCAGGAGATGACTATGCATGGTCATAATTAACTACTATTGGATGGAGTGATTAATCTCAATCACTAGAGTGTAGCTCTTAGTTGATATGCTAGTGCTTAGAGTGTCGTGTGAAAATTTCTAGGTAGTTTCGATAATACTGTAATTATTGGTACGAAAATTGTCACCCACAAAAAGTATATAGGAATTATATGATTATGACAGGAAGAGAAGTCTGCAGAGCTACTTTTATAATTTATTAAAGTTGTAATAAATGATATGAATAATGTTTTAATTTGAATAAGGTAGCTTGTGCCTTAAGAAATACTTTTATTTGAGCCAATGTAATATTAATTAAGTTTGTAATGTTGATTTATATTTTCTTCCTTACTGTTTTATATACTTTTTTTTTCTGGTACATGTTAAGCTAAGTATAGGACAAACGATCCCTCACCTGTCATGACCTATGGGTCCAAAATGAAAATAAATTTTTTTCCTTATTTTGCTACGCTGGGACATGACAATGAGTGTGACTAGGACTATTCTACTGGAGCAGTGAGACCCCAAGTTTATCCCGACCTGTGGGTCGAGGTCTTCACTCGCCGTCATGGCTCGGCGAAGCCTTGTGGGGTCCAGCTAGCTCCCTAGTGTGCCCAGGATAGCTCGAAAATGCCAAGCTTTGGACACTGGGGGTTGGTCGGGTCGGGTCATAAGCCTTTAGACCATTTTGGTCATATCAATACCAATTTCTATAAATTATGTATAGTCTGGCTAGTATAGGCGAAAATGTTTATCCTATTGCATCTTCAATTTTTGTCTTCTTACAATATGTTGTGGTTCTAGCTCCCCAAAAAAAAAAAAAAAAAAGAAAGAAAGAAAAAAGGAAAGAAAAATAAAATGTTGTGGTTAAAGGACTTGAAAGATGATCATGAAAACAAGTTAAAAACGATGAAATGTTACTTTTTTAGAGTGAAATCCAACATTGTTTTTCAGTATAACCCTGTTTTACTTAATCAGTCTTTACTCATATCATTAATATTTGTGACAATTGACATTTATTAAAAAGAAAATAAAAAATTGATGGTTGAGTTTTGAATTTCAAATTAGGGGGGCTTTTTAGGAAGGCAATGAACTGGTTCTGTGATGCATAAGTGAACTAGTTCTATAAATTCAAGTTTGGTGAATATCTATTTTTGCATAGTAGTCTGTACCAAGGGGCTATTTGGGAAGGCAAAAAAGAGCTAGTTCTATGGTACATAAGTCAACAGATTCAATATATTCAAGTGTATGGTCCAATTCTAACACAATAGTCTGTGCTCAATCTAATATCTTTGTTAAAATTTGTTTCTTTGACATACTAGCACAACATTGATCTTCATAGAAGCCAGATTCAAAGTGAGGCTGAGACAGAACGATATACTATTTTAAGAAGAGTAAGGTACATCTAAAAAAAATACACCTAAATAAGATACATATTGATACGGATAACTAAAGCTTTTCTTTAATTACAAACAAAAGAACTTAAAATTAGATTTTGTTTCAAAATTGTCATTGATACATCAACATGTAAACAATTTTGGTGTCCTAAACCGGTGTACTTAGCATTCTCCTTTTAACAATTCCCAATAAAAGACCCTAGAATCCCAGATCTCCAAGCACTATTACTCCTTTTCTATTTTAGCTAGCCATATAGCTAATCTATTAGAGCTGATTTTAGGGGTTTTGCTCTCAATTTTGACAAGGAAAGAAAAAAAAAAAAAAAGAGCGAGCGAATATTTTGGCTAAAAATTGAGAATAACTAGGTGCTAGAGATGCCCTCTACTTTAGGGCTTTTGCTCTCTATTAAGACTAGATACATATTTGCCTGCTGTTGGTTTGGAGTTGCCAAACACTAATGTGAAATTGACAAGTCATTGGCAAGTGTTCCCAAAGTTCCACAATAATTTAAAGCTACCTTAAAGCATATACTTTGCCTTTTTGAATGTGATGGATACATTTTTTTGGCCGTTAATGTGGTAGGTTTCTAATTTTTTTTTTTTTTGGAGACAAGTAGGTTTCTAATATTGATGGAGTTTGATTTTTGTTTTGAAATTAAAGTATCTGATAATTGGAAACATTCTCCCTTAGTTCCTTACAAAAGCGAGATCCTCAAAGATCTCATGGTGATATAGTAGTAAATTGATTTGTGGTAGCTGTAATTAAATCATCTCAAAATTGGATTTATTCTTCCTTAGGTCCTCAAATAAGAGATTATCGAAGTTCTCATGGTGATAGTGTTTTTGGTTTTTAGTGATTGCAATTAAATAATCTCCAAATTCGGATATATTCTCTCCCTTATAGTTCTTTGAAAAAGAGAGATCCTCAAAGGCCATTGATCCAAAAAAGAATATTAGATTCCCTCATGTTTGTCCTTTTTCGTTTTAGCAAAGTACATTGAGTGGAGTCTGTCTGGTAAATATCTTTACTCATTTTGTCAATATCACAAAGGTTTTCTTTTGGTTGTCCGAGAGTCTTTGGAAAAAAAAAAAAAAAAAAAAAAAAGAAAACATTGAGAAAAACACTCCTTTAATTGTTACAAAAATTAGTGAGGAAAATAAGAAGGAACAGAAAGGACATGATGAAAAATAAATTAAATTAAATTGGTGAGTTTGTGGGTATCTTTTCTTCTCTTCCTTGAATTGTTGTCATATTTTGAAATTTTCTGTTTTTGATGTTATGCAAGCATGAAGGAAAAATTGGGAGAATAATTTATTTTCTCATTTTCGTTTCTTTTTGTGGCCTTCTCTTATTAAATTCGTGACCCGTACGGAGACTCAACCCACATCACATACACAAGATTGCCCACCACCGCGATGCGATCCCATGCTCCGCAATAAGATTATTTATTCCTAAGACTAATTGACACTCAAGTGGAAAATAAGAATTAATAAACAAAAACAGAAAATGCAAAATAATTTAGCAAATTTAGTTACTATGGCGAAAGTAAATAAACAAAGTTTAAATTTGGTGCGGATGTTTTTTTTTTTAGTTTTCTTGCTCGTGGTGCACAATCTATTTGGAACAAAATAACTGTAAAGAATGAAGCACGAACGCAGACACGGAGACGTCAACACGGCAAATCCTAAAAATATAAAACTTCAACACCACAGAAAAAGTTTCCATGCTTCCCACACTTTAGTTTATATCCATAGAGAGAAAATCAAACAGAATCATGAAAATCACAGAAACGTCATGGTCAATGAGAGACCCTCAAGTCCACTTAAGGCCCAATTTGGACCCAAAACTTTACCAAAAGAAGATAATCTTTGTCTAGGGGGTCTACCTTGTTTGGGAAAAGAAATCCACAAAGACCTTTCAAACAGTGACAACACCAATATTGTGTTAATAATTGATTTGTGATCTTATGTGCAACAAGTAGCTACATAGAAACACAAACTCTCTTTTAATCATAATTCAAGTCAAATATTACAGCTAGGTCAAAGATTGCTAATTACATTGTAAAGTTGAATCAAGAAGCTTGTAGGGTGCGTATTGCAATTTGTCTAAAACACTTGCAAACTTGAATTGACGTTTAGGATTTTGTGGTAAGCCCCTGTTTAGCGTAGGAACAATAAATGACCAACACTTACCCAACTTTGCCTATATTTTCAAGATTGAAATATGATTTGTAATAATGTTAATGCCTATAAAATTTAATCTAATCTAATCTAACCGATCTACTCTGAATTTATTACTATAATTAAAAGAGAGTTATTTCTCTTCCTCTAATCTATCCCACGTGACAGCCCCCTTAATTTTTTTCCCTTCCTATGTGACATCCCTCTATATTTTTATTTTTTAATTTTTTTTAAATATTAGACAAATTAAATGGACAAAGTCTCTCCATCTTCTCCCACATATAATATAATACTTAATGGAGTGTCTGATATGGTCAAAATCAAGTTCTTATTTAACCCTATTAAAGGCGTAGTGCAATGGAAATAGGGTGTCGAGTCCACAGGGATTAGAATGCAACAATTCTTGGTGGGCGCTTAAAGTCCAATTATTGAGCGAGAAGAAATTGCTAAACTAAGAAATAAAATTGAATCTTTTCGACTTTGGATTCGATTCAATTTGTGTTAACTTATACTACAATGACTATTTAGAAAACGTGAAATAAATTTGAACAAAACTAAGGCCAAAGTTTATTTAAAAATTGGGAGTTTTGTAAATGGAGAAATTGAGGTTGGGGAACATTTCCCCACCTTGGACCAAACAACACATGGCTCTCATACTTGTAGTACTTTCTAGAGTAGAAAATTCCATTGTGACAAACTATCAAACATGTAGTAGTCAACCAACATGTTAGATAAATGTTCTAATGCAATACATAGGTATGTGGTTAGAGTTTAGAGATTTAACAACTCCCAATGCTTGACATTGGAGGTGGGGGTCTCAAGACATAAAACCATACACTCATGAACTCTAGAAATGCTACAAAATGTGAGAGTCCTACAATAAAACACACATGGGTCCAATGGTGAGTTTATGATCCCCAACCTACATGATTTAGCTACTCATAATCATAATGACAACATTATATTAAAGAGAAGGAAAGAGAAAGTAGACCAACTATAGTAACCCATAATGAATGCCATAAAAATCCCAAGATGATTTTCAACAAAAAGCTTCAAAGTATTCAATACAAACTCACTCTTCTCTCTCTAACACTAAATGTAAGTAGATGAAAGGTAGTTGAGGAGTAATGGTGGGGAGAGGTGAGGGATTAGAGAGAGGGAGAGTTTACAATCAAGGAATACAAAAAAAATAATAGCTAACCCTAAATAAAACTTATCTCTAACTATATATACTACATACACAAAATGACAAAGTTGTAAAAAGAAGAGGAGGACTTCAGCAAAAGCGGATCAATCTCTTTACAAAGGGCAGATCGATCCGCCTTTAATCTGGGCATTTACTAGCTTCTCGAGAAAACACGGATAGATCCGCTGTTTTAGCCGGATCGATCCATCTCGAGATCATTGTCGCAGAATGGCACGAGAAGATCGCGGATCGATCCCCTCAAAATGGCGGATCGATCTGCTCTAAAGGGCGGATCGATCCGGCTTTCTGAAATCTCTTCTTTACCCCTCTTTTACTCCGTGGATGCTACAAGGGTTGGATTTCACTTCACCCAAGCTTGTATAACGTACAAGAAAGAGATCTTTATTAGCACAAAGAAAGTGACAACAAGAACAATCAAAAGCACAATTTATCCATTAACTCTCCGGTTTAAATAACGATTCGTGTTCACTAAGCGAAAAATCATGAAGTTAAAAATGCAATATTGGACACGAATCAGTGTCTTTTCCAATTTCCAGCTATTTTCTAATGAGTGATACTTAAGATACACCTAAAGACATAACTTTTGAGACACAACTCAAAAGATATGTCTATATCTCTTGTGTCAGATGTGTCTATCTCTCTCCTGTGTCACTCTGGAGTCCAATTACATCACAGGAGAGATATAAACACATCTTTTAGATTGTGTCCCAAAAATTGTGTCTTTGAGTATGTCTCAATCTTTACTCCTTTCTAAACTATGCCTTTGAACCATAGAAATTTCTTCTTTGTAGTGACTTTTATCTTCTTAATAATAATTCATAAAAAACGTGATACACACTTTCTCATACACTTGGCAAATGAAAGAAGATAAATTAGCATTGGAGCAATTCATGAGGGGTCATAATTAATATCTGAGCATTAGATTAATACTTTTTAAAAATGTATTGTGCATAACTATTTACTGTAGTTTTGCACGGACGTGTCAGAACCAAAAGTGGTTCGGTGTGTGCAAACTAAATTCCTAAAATATTTGTGTGAGTGATACACAAGGCTTAAAGATCTGACTTCTAAAAGGGTGATTGTGAAAGGTGAGCAGGAGATACCCTTACCTAAAGGTCTTTAGACAGTATTGAAGCACAAAAGTCTAGTGGTGATGAATTTACCAGGTAAACAATCACAAATAAGTAATAAAACATGTATATATTTTATTGAATGTGTTTGGAAAAACTAACAAACTAAGGAACAAGATCAGAACAGACTCTGATTGTTCATGAAAGACTAAAATAGTATAGAAAATAACAAAAGGGACAGACCTATTGCTATTGATGCCGAGAACAAATGAATGCAGGGTTGAATGCCTTGAATAATGTTGAATGCTTTTTTGGATGCGATTTGAATGCTGTTTTTTGAGAGTGATGTGGAGAGTCTTTGTACGTAGGCCTGCTTCTATGTTTATAGCGCCAATGAAGAATATAACTATGGAAAGAACTCCTTGAATTGCGTCCCAAGCAAGATAAGGATGCACAAAATTCTTCCTTATCCCAACTCTTTCCATCTTCATCAAGATCTGATTCAATCCCAAAAATTTTGGGATTATACTTCCATTTCCGCCTAGATCTAATTGCATTCACTCTTAACCGAACTCTACTTCCTTTGATCTTAACTCTAACGGATGAACAAATGACGAGTCACACATTTTACCCCCTTCCTCTGCTATCGGGCTGCTACCTCCTCCAATCTGCCAGGCTTTCTCTCTGAGTGATAACATGGAGCCCGACAATAAAGATATGCATGCCTCTGACCAATCGGGCTGGAATTTTGGTCCTTCATACCTTTTCAAGATAAGATGTCCGATTATACTGTTTCTTCAACTTGCTTGGCCATCGGACTTGCCATTCTTAACCTCCGTAGTTGGGACATGGCCTTGGCCAACTTTCTCATGGTCTCTTGTTTCTCAAGTCCGATAGTTTATACTACTTCCCAAACGGGCCATGGTACAAGGCTCGAGCCCCTCCTATTTTTTCATCGGGCACCAAAACCCTTGGCAATTTTTGGGTGCAAACAATTGCCCCCCAAAAGTTATGTTAAATGTCTAACATTGATTGATGTGACCTTTTGGAATTCAAAAATTGCCACGCGTCCATCATGCAGGAATTGGCGGTTCTTGGGAAACGCACCGGTCATTTCTCATTTAATACCCAACGTGTATATATATATATATATTAGATGGTTGAGCAACCCTTCGCCTTCCCAATCTTCTTCATCACTCTTCTCTCTCTCTACAACCAGAGCTTCTCTCTCTAGACCCATCTTCTCCAGCGAGCTCTCTTCAACCTCCCCCTTGCTATAGCCCCAAAAACAACTTCGGCGGCATTGAAGAAGCATAAATCATTCCTAAACGACCCTTCCCCACAAAATTGCTACAAAGACGTTCGTCAACTGGCCAAGGACCATGCTTCTGACATTTCTATCAATTGCTTATTAACTACAACATTTCTTACAGTTTTTTGACGGCGCCTTTTCTCGGTACGGTGTTCCGTGGTGATCTTTCTGCCACCTTTAACCCATATTTTTCCCCAGTGGCCAACGAGTCGTTCCTTCAGTTTCCATCCCATTGGAACAAGGTCTGGATTGCCACCCATCCGATCAAGGGTTGGCCTGCACCTGCTGCAGACTGGGAAGAGAGGGTGATCTCGCCAAAATCAAGATAAAAAGTATACTCTACTTTAAAAGATTTATAGTGTGGAAGTAGAGGTCGAACCTACAGAGATTGAAATACTAAAGCACTTTAATTTTAAAAGCTAAACCTAGTTAATTAAGAAAATAGAATTTTAATTTTGATTTGAATTAAACTAAGAAACTAATGAAATAAATTTAACTATGAAAGCGATTAAAAGTTGTTTTGATAATTATGTGTATTGAACCTAGGATTACAAATCCACTACTAGCTTCATAATGAGGGTATCTATGCATTCAATTAGCTTATTATGTTGGATGACAATGGGGAATCGTAGCTACAAGCCCGATTCCTCCGTTAAGAAGATAACTATGATTCAAGCATCAACATAATTCATCTTCGGTTGGCATGAAGTGTTTCATACTAAACTAAGGTTGCGGCAGACTCCGTCTTCCTTAGGCATGAACTATTCGACGACTTGATATCACAATTCAAATAAGTACTATTACATGTAAATAATCTTTACAAGCACAACAAATATAGACTATTGAACACATCACATCCAAAATAGATCTAAGACAAGAATAGATTTTGAAAGCAACGATTTAATTAATGAGTACGATTTTATTTATTAAAATCTTCTAAACATATAGTAATCATCCATACATAATAAAACTAAAAGAAAAACATAAATAACACCCTATTACTTGGCTAGAAACCCTAGATATCGGTCTAGTTGGCCATAGAAGCGGAGAACGGCAAGAGGTTGATGGAGGAGGCTATGGAAATTTTGAGTCTTATTCTTCTTCTTCTTGCTTCTCCCTCTTCAATGGCTAAAGTTTTAGTTGTTGAAGGATGTGTATATTATTGTGTAACCCCCAATTTTACTTAAAAGATGATATATATATATATATATATATATAGGTTTTGAGCAAGTTTTGGAAGGTTTCCTAAACCAAATCGCACTAAAACTGCTATATTTATGTTTCTGGACATATTCAACCAATTTGGATCGCACAGGGCTCTTCAATATATCGAAATACGCATTTTTGGTTTTATCAATGGGTCGCTCGCACGCGATATTGTAAAATCGCGCGAGCGAGCCTCTCCAGCGACATGCCCATTTTTCCACTTTTCTCTAATTTTCTTAACTTTGTGCACCGATTGTAGAATTACGATAACTTTTGACTCGGACTTTATATTGACTCACCATTTGCGACCACGCATCCGTAACTCGAAGATCTACATTTTATATCTCTGGAGAAATTTCTCAAATCCAAAGTCTTCATTGTCAAAAATGCAATTTACCAAAGCTACCAGCCTGCCACTGTCTCCAGATTTTACCTGAGTCACATTCTGAGCACAAAATGTCTTCCAAAGCCACTAATCATTGGATTTTAGTACATTTTCAAGTTAAAGCTCCAAAATCTACAAACCATAGATTACTGATTAATAACAATGAATAATTAAATGAAGTGGACTAACAAAGCGTACTTGAACTATAAACGGGAACTATTCGTCGTTGATCACACCCCTAAACATACATTTTGCTAGTTCCCGAGCAACAAAAAACATAAAAATTAAAACTAAAGTACAATTAAATATCCTAACTCACTGTTACAGGCAACACAGTTGCATTTAACATATCAGCAAGCCTTTTAAACCCCCTAGGTGTCCGTAGCAGGATGAGTGAAGTCTCGTGAGGGTCCTCGTCGAATAAGACACCCACAACCATCTTTATTTAATTATACATTTAAATTTTTTTTATTAGAACGAAAAATATTTAATACTCATTATAAACAACAATACGAATTAGAATAATTAACAAAAGAAGAAACATAATAAAACATCCACTTAAGTCACGAGAACAATTCTAAGAAAATGCATCAAATGAAGCAATAGTATATTTCATGACTTGCACATGTGTGATATGGCAGTCAAGTGAATACACGCCTATTATGAACTTGGAATATAATCTGGATAACTGTCTAACTATGCTTCAACTTCAAATCTCACATCATTAATTACACTCTAAACTGAAACGCTCAGAAATAGATGTAATTTCTCGGGTATATGCGAGCTAACGAAATATAATTTCAAAACAAGCAATGCTTACATATGACACAAAAAGACGCATGATATGAAAGAACAGTAGTCTCATGGATAGGACACCAACAGTCAAGAAAAATTAATCATTACCATGTTTTAATCCCCCTTCCATTGTTTACATATCCAAACCATGTTTTCGAGGATCAAATAGGACTTTTCAAAGGTTGTAACATGGCTCAGGCAATGAAAAAGGATAAAAAGGATTCATTAAGTAGTTTTAGAGTGGCGCTGTAAAACATGTTCGATTTCTTTCATCATCTCTTCTACCAACTTTCATCTTTTCATTCTCTTCTTTCATTTTTCTTTTTATTTCTTTCCTCTTCTTTTCTTTTTTCTTTTTTTCCTCCTTTCAACCTTTTTGTTTTTCCTTTTCGTTGCTTTTTGAATAATTATTCATCGATGTACAAGGCAGCTACCCGAACTGCGTCTTATTTTCTTTTCCTCTTGAAACAACACATCGCCTTATCAACACTAAAAGTTGATTAATCTTTCAGTGGTGAACTCCAAGTTGGAGCAAAAAAATAATGGTGTTTGAAGAAAAAGAGGCATGTTAAAGGTTCAAAGGGGCAAACTAAGGATATATTATCATTTATCTGGATAGGGCAAAGGTCAAAAGGGTAGAAAACAAAGAAGGCCTAAAATCCTAGGGTGATACTATTCTTCCATGTTTACGATGGAAGCTTATTTAGCATGGTAACAAATATTTTAACTTGACTATCAACCAAAACAAGAATAATGAGATGAACAACAAGTTAATGCGCTATTTCAATGAAATTCGACAAACACAAAATATATTTATAACCCTCTAAAAAGAAAAGATAGGCTTAAAAGCTCACCATGTTTAATCTCCACACTATGCATTATCTAGAAATCCGAATCATATTGTAGTTCACATCAAACATGTATTGCAGCAACTACGTGCAGTGCATAGGTTTGTGTGCAAATCTATGATATAAAACTATAATTAAAATGATACATATCCTAAACGTCGCATCATGAATTCAACAAATGTTTAACCATATCTTCTCATGTTTACCATTCTATAACATTCTAAGTTACCTAACAAGAAGTATCGACTCGAGATTGCAAAAACGTTGGTAACATTGTTTATTTAAGTATAAGTATCAAATTTTTTTTTGAAAAATTAGTGCATTATAATGTGAGTGCATACCTTCAAAACTAAACCTTTCATTGTCCCCAATGAAATAATAAAACGAAAGAAATGAGAGTACGTAAGGAAGGAATGACATTACTTCGATCTCGGCAATCACAAACTAGGTGATTGTATATGATTATGGCGATAAAGTTCAATTGCTCCAAATGGAGCCACTAATTCACTTGTCAATACTCAACAAAAGAAAATAAACAAACAAAAGAATAACGATAGCTAATAGAAATATATATATATATATATATGTAATGTAGACCGTGACATACATGTTGAGAAACTAAACTAAAACCAAAAGACTCAACAAAAAATAAAAAAGAACAAGCACAAAAAACAAAGAAAGACTCAATCTAAAAGTGACTAAGAGAGCAAACAAAAACGATAAAAACACATAAGTAAGGGTTGGGAGTGAGAAGAAGAGAACAAAAGAAAAACACAAAAAATGCCCCCTTCGCGCGAGCGACCTATCGCGCACACGATTCCTCGCACGAGGAAATACTGAGGTTCTTTTTGTAAAAAATAAAACTTAGAAATTTTCTAAGTCCAAAGCTCGTGCGCGCTAGCCTATTTTTCTCTGTTGTCTTGTAGAAAGTTAAATGGATTCAAAAGAAAAAGACTATGACCCCCAAACCTGTCTAGGACTAAAAAAAACAGACTTATAACGACAAAAAAAGTGCAAAAATGAGGGAACGAAACGATTAAAGCTTGGGTTGCCTCCGAAGAAGCGCTGTCTTTTACGTCTTCAACTAGACCGTGCTACGCTCAAGACTTATGGAGGCTGAGACTCAGAGTTTGTGTCCCTATTAACAAGAGGAAGACCATAGTTGAAAACAGAAATGATATCTTTATGAGTTAATTCATTCATTGGCTCTTCATGTTCATGTTCAAATTGATTCTTCACTTTCTGAGTAAATTCATCATTAGGATCTGGGTTATTAGGGTTTTTCTATTCCTTGTGCATTATATCCTTCCCCTTACTCATGTTTATTATAATATGGGGTCCATTATCTTATCTAACCTCACTCTTTGCTACACATGGGTAATCATCATCATTGGGAGTTTGATCAATTGCGTTAAAAACATTTAATTTAAGGTTCATATTCCTAAATGACACTTTCATTACCCTGTTCGACAATTGACATGAGCGTTGGCTGTGGCTAAGAACGGACGACCAAGAATGACAAGAGTGTGTCTCCTAACATCTAATCCCGATTCAGTGTTAAGGACCATGAAATCAATGGGATAACATTTATCGCCATTGACCAAGATGTCTTCAATAATTCCTTTAGGGATCTTGATGGAATGATCTGCTAATTGTAAGGTATCAGCCGTGGGTTTAAGTTCACCTAAACCTAGTTATTTTGTAAATCGAGTAGGGTAGGTGATTCACACTCGCTCCTAAGTCAAGGAGAGCCCGGTGGATTAAAGTGTCACCTATATACAAGAAATGGTAGGCATTCTAGGATCCTTATAATTCGAAGGAGTGTGTTGGAAGATTGAACTTACTTTTTCAGTGAGGAAGACCTTTTTCTGAACATGACTACGCAACTTGCGCTTTTGAGTGCATAGGTCTTTAAAACATTTAGCATAAGTGGGAGTTTGTTTAATAGCTTCGAGGAATGAAATCTTAATTTTCACTTGTTCAAATACCTTGAGTATGTCTTCTATTTTTGACCCTTTCTTTGAAAAAGGTGACGATTCATTGATAGTTGGGAGAGGAAAGGGCATTTTCGGCATGTGATCTGTCGGGGCCGATGAATAGAATACAGAATTCTCATCATTCCTAACTTGATTCATGTCCTTACTCCACTCTTGATTAGAGTTATTATTCACATATTTCCTACTCTCTCTCGGAATCTCAACACTTCTTCCTTTCGAGTCATTATCCTAGTTGAAACGACGTTCACTTGCTCACTCGTACCACCCACCTCGTATTGTCACTTAGGTTTCTGAATTGGTTAACTTGGCAACTTACCCTCGGTCAAACAGTTTACTGTGTTAGCTATTTGTCCCACTTGGGACTCCAACTTTGTGATAGTGTGTGTGAGAGTGTCCTAATTGGATCACCGAACCAAAACTTTCAAGTGAGACCAATACTTTCTCCTCAAATGCATTAATACGTGGAGGTAGAGGAGGCAGAGTGTTGGGTTGTGTATAATGATATTGTTGAGACTGATGTTGCCATGTGTTGGGAAAGTTAGTTTTAATTTGATGTCTTTAGGAGGACTATGGACCCTCATCATTTTGAGATCGCCACCAAAAATTAGGGTGACTTCTCCATGGCACATCGTAATTATTTCCCGAAGGGTTTCGAACATTTAGTGGGAATTGTTGAATAGAGTTAATGTATTGCTTGACAAACTCTAGGAATTGAGAGGCTGAAGGACATGCAAGTGTAGAATGTGAAGGGTCGGAACATATTTGACAAATTTTGTAAGAGGGTGAGCCCGACGCTTGGTTCATCATCATAAATCGGTCAAGTGTTTTTGAATAGTTATAGAAATTCAATTGAGTGACTTGACTCAAACCGCTCCTCTCACTTAGGTTGAGGTGGAAGGCACCCCTCAAGACGTACTGACATGGCTTAATGTATTGAATTTTCACTTAGCACTTCAAAAATTTTCCATGCCTCATCAACGCTTTTATGTAGAAAGGTACCTGTACAAACGTCATCGATGGTATTACAAACTAAGGAAACAAGTCCCTCATAGAAGATCTGTACCAATTGCCACTTGGGAATTTGATGATGTGGGCAAGAGCGCAATAGTTCTTTAAATTATTTCCAAGTGTCATAGAGCTTTTCCCTATCTTGCATCCCAAAGTTTATTATGGATTTTCTTATTTGATTACTTCCTGTGATGGGGGATTTTTTTTTGTAAAAATGCGATATGTAATGCTTCCGATGTTCTAATAGTGTTTGGATCAAGAGATTGGAGCCAATACTTAGCTTTATCTTTTAAGGAGAATGGGAAGAAACACAATTTTAATTCATCATCAGTTAGATTTTTTATTTTCAATGTAGAGCATATGTATTGGAACTCTTGTAAGTGATGATAAGGATCTTCTTTAATGCAGCCATGGAATTAAGGGGGTAGCGCGATGGTAGATGACTTTATCTTAAAGTGAGACACCATCACCTCCGGTAATTCGATACATGCTTGTGGCATGTAGGCTGTAGAAATGAAATAATCTTGTAAGGGAGACAGTTGAGGTATATTAGGATTATTTTTGTTATTTCCCAAGTTAGCCATCGGAATCGGTTCTATGTTATTGACTTGTGGTTTCTTTAGTCGTTTAAGGGTACTTTGTATTTTGGACTCAAAATAAGGCGATGGTTTTGGGACTGATTTGTCGTCTAACATCAACCGAGCTCTAGGAGCTTAAGTTGATGACCTAAGGACTCTTAAAGTACATTCGAGGTTAAGCGAATGTAACTTTGGTTGCTTTGAACGGGTACCGAACATACACTGCGAGAACTACTCTAAACTAAGACTGACTCGAACCAATTAAGCAAAGAAATAACATAAAGAAAGAGACTAGGCACATAACATTACTATGATGCATGCAGTTATCCTGTTATATAGTGATTCGTGTCAAAGCATAGCGCCCCGGGTTTCCTAGCTAATGCATGTGCAAATCACCCCTAAACTAATGCAAATAGTGCGTCTCAGCGCCCTGACTTATAGTGGTTTAATAAGGTAGCAATTTACTTGAATTTTTGTTTGTTTTGCAATTTTTTTTATTTGATTCACGTAAGCTCTTTTGATGTGCTAAGCTCTTCCACTCTGAAACGCTAAAATTTGATGGCTCGAGAAACTACAAAACAAAAGGGAAAGTTAGTAACTCAAAACAAAAAGGGAAAACAAGAAAAAGAAAACCTAATCTAATATTTACGAATTAACTAAACTAAGATTTTAAAACTAAAGGTAGTAATTTGCAGTCCCCGGCAACGACACCAAAAATTGATCTCGTCAAAATCAAGATAAAAAGTATACTCTACTTTAAAAGATTTGTAGTGTGGAAGTAGAGGTCGAATCCACAGATATTAAAATACTAAAGCACTTTAATTTTAAATGCTAAACCTAGTTAATTAAGAAAACATAATTTTGATTTTGATTTTGATTAAACTAAGAAACTAAGGAAATAAATCTAACTATGAAAGCGATTAAAAGTTGTTTTGATAAATATGTGTATTGAACCTAGGATTGCAAATCCACCACTAGCTTCATAATAAGGGTATCTATGCATTCAATTAGCTTATTACGTTGGATGATTATGGGGAATCATAGCTACAAGCTCGATTCCTTTGTCAAGAAGATAACTATGGTTCAAGCATCAACATAATTCATCTTCGATTGGCACCGAGTGTCTCACACTAAACTAGGGTTGCGGCACACTCCGTCTTCCCTAGACATAAACTATTCGACTACTTGATATCGCAATTCAAATAAGCACTATTACATGTAAATAATCTATACAAGCACATCAAATATAGACTATTGAGCACATCACATCCAAAATAGATCTAAGACAAGAATAGATTTTGAAAGCAACGATTTAATGAATGAATACGATTTTATTAATTAAAATCCTCTAAACATGTAATCATCATCCATACATAATAAAACTAAAAGAAAAACATAAATAACACCTTATTACTTGGCTAGAAACCCTAGATATTGGTCTAGTTGGCCATAGAAGCGGAGCACGGCAAGAGGTTGATGGAGGACGCCATGGAAATTCTTAGTCTTCTTCTTCTTCTTCTTCTTCTTCTTCTTCTTCTTCTTCTTGCTTCTCCCTCTTCAATGGCTGAAGTTTTAGTTGTTGAAAGATGTGCATTTTTTTGTATAAACCCCAATTTTACTTAAAAGAGGATATATATATATATATATATATAGGTTTAGAGGAAAATTTGGAAGCTTTCCTAAACCTGATCGCAATAAAACTACTATATTTATGTTTTTGGACGTATTCAAACAATTCGGATCACACAGGGCTCTTCATTACATCAAAAATACAAATTTTTGGTTTTTTCAATGGGTCGCTCACACGGGCCACTTGCACGCGATGATGTATAATCGCGCGAGCAGGCCGCTCCAGCAACATGCCCATTTTTCCACTTTTCTCAGCTTTGTGCACCGATCATAGAATTGCGATAATTTTTTACTCAGACCTTGTATTGACTCACCTTTTATGGCCACGTGTCCTTAACTTGAAGATCTACATTTTATAACTCTGGAGAAAATTTTCAAATCTAAAGTCATCATTGTCAAAAATGCAATTTACCGAGGCTGACGCTGTCTCTGGCTTTCACTGGAATCACCTTCTGAGCACATAATGTCTTCCAAAGCCACAAATCATTGGATTTTAGTACATTTTCACATCAAAGCTCCAAAACCTACAATACATATATTACTTATTAATAACAATGAATAATTAAATGAAGTGGGCTAACAAAGTGTAACTTAACGACTATAAATGGGAACTATTCATCACCGATCAATGGGTAACAAGGGTGTCAGCCTCTAAGGCCGAGCTCTGGAAATGGATGGGCATTTATGATGCCATTATGCTTAGTTGGTCTAAACTAAAGATAGGTCGATCCCT
The DNA here is from genome assembly GCA_033977485.1 of Hydrangea macrophylla. Taxonomy (NCBI): domain Eukaryota; kingdom Viridiplantae; phylum Streptophyta; class Magnoliopsida; order Cornales; family Hydrangeaceae; genus Hydrangea; species Hydrangea macrophylla. The sequence continues at coordinate 65,029,228 of CM066988.1, forward strand.
CTTTTACTCTGCCCTTTTCTTCTGGTCACCATCTTGCAATGGGTTTCTTTTCTGTTGTGGACCAATGGGGCCGACCATCAAAGACGTTAGCTACTTACTCAGACTTCATCCTCATGGACAGAAAGTCCTACCCAACTTTGACGTAGGTACAACTAGTTTTACCTACCCTCAACACGAATCCATTAAGGACGAGGCCATTTCTTACAAGCTCATCATGGCCTATGGAAGTTTCCTGGCCGCCTTTATGGGCAAGGAAGGGACAAATGTGTCTGACGCTGAACATACAACATTCCTCATCTACTGGCTGAACAAGCATATTTTCTATTTGCCATATAGTCCATTACAAAAGAATACACCATTCTAGCCTTAGCCTTATCCACTCTCGTCTGGGCACACCTAGTCCGAAGCGTGACCGACTTCTGAGATGCTTCTTCAATTTACTATTTCATTAGCCATCAAGGCCGATGAACTTGCTACTGCACCTTTTGTGACCTATAAAAAATAGACATCCAAGAGGCCAGCTCCCAAAAAGGCAGCATGCCAAAGGCTAACCAAGAAGAAAAAAAACTACCCCATCTACTCAGGTACTCTTTACCTCTCTATCCCTTTTGAGATGTCCGATTCATCTTATTCTCCATTCTAACACCCTTTGGTTTTCTTTCAGTCGGTGGATGAAAATTCCAAAGAAGAGATTTTGCCTCCAGGTTAAACCCTCATCCACCTATGGCCCAACCACCTGCAGCCTGACCACAGGTTGCTCTAACCCATTTCCAAGTACCTACAACAACCGAACGGGTTGGGGCTATTCTTGACCAAATTACTGAGAGAGGGCCAATACCAATTCGGGTAATCCATCCCTTGACTCCTTTTGATGGAGATCAGGATACTGTCCCTACTGGAGGGTCTTCGCCTGAACAAGTGATTCTTTCCTCCAGTAGAGAGAATGTATAAGAAGACATAATAACGGGCGCTCCTGGGGATGAAGTAAATCAAACGGTCACGCTAGCCCTGGATTAGGCCGACGTTGATAATCTGACGGGTCCGATTGACTCCACTACTATAAGAGAATCAGCCCTTAAGAATATGGAAGAAACTTCTATGGCTGATTCCTAGATTTCAAAAGAACTGGCTACCATCAATAACGATCATCCTTTAGTGGCCGATCCCATCTTTGAAGACAATGTTCAACCTGTTGAAAGTATGGGTGCTGAAGCTCCTATGAAGGAAACCGTGACCTCTCTTCTTGGGCAAAGTCAACACACAGTCCCAACTCTGATCCCACAATCAGGTCGTGAGGATATCACCACTACATCTTCAGTCGTTGTGGCACAAAACATTTCGGCCTATATGCCAGCTCCTGCTCAGGTGATTTCTTTTCTTCATTAGCATTATTACTTTCCCATATTTATAAGTATACTAACCCTTGGTTCTGGCTTTCGTTATTCTTAAATAGGCCATTCCGTTAGATCTAGAACCTTTCATCCCCTTTGATGATTTCTTCACTGGCCTGGACCTTGGAGCATTTGATTTGGGTTCATTTGAGCCTGAGGCAGACACCCCATCAAACCTACAACGGCCAAAGGACCTTGTGTTCGGGCTCACCACCTGTGATCTTGGTAATCTTCCATCGCCCACTGAAATTGATACTGCTTTGGGTATTCTCCTTGCCGATCCTTCACTCATGATCGAGTAGCTTTCTTTGCTCAAAAGAAATCCACTAGGACGACTCGTATTGCCACACGTAAGGTACAACTAGAAAAATACGAGGTCGATATTATCACTAATGATGCAGTGTTGATAAAGGTTGACACAACCTTAGCTCAACTTGGTGAAGATGCTCAGAAATACAACGACCAACTACAAGCCAACATTCTAACTACCCGTATTTGGTCCCAAAAGCTTCGCAAAGCACAATAAGATCGGAATGGGGTCAGAAAGATCTGGGAATGTTTGAGAGAAAAGCTTAGGAACTTTGAGTTGGCCACTAGTTCCTTGTACATATTTCTTTTTGCTTCATTAATTATTATTTTTGTAATGGCAGCTATACACAGCACTTATTAATGCAAATTCGCTCTCGATCAATCGAGCTCGTAATTGACAAGTGATTCGTACTCTAATTTAGGACTCAGTCTATACTTTAAATCAATGTTTCCCATAATGTAGGATAGTATGACTTTAGATACTGATTGTTTATTAACCTAGCATGAACCTCTCCATCAATATCGCGCAGCCTATATGCTCCACCTTTCTTAACCCGATGGACAATGAAAGGTCCTTCCCAGTTGACCGATCATTTACCATACCAGTTGTCTTTGTCTCCAATGGGAAGAATGACTTTCCATACCAAGTCTTCTGTGCAAAAAGACTTCTCTTTCACCCTTTTGTTGTATCTTTGACAGTTCATAGTTTTTGTACCTTTAATGAGTCTAAGGCCATTAGCTTTATTATATTGAGTCCTTCAAGTTCATCTATCATCACCTCTTTATAATCAACAGGCTCAAGCTAATTCTGTAATACTCTTTGTGCTTATCGGACTATCATCACCTCTGTATACTCAGCAGGCTCACCTCTGTACCATCACCTCCATAGACAACATGGCATCATGCCCGTAGGTCAGCATGAATGGTGTAACACCAGTACTAGATCTCTTAGACGTCTGATAGGTCCAAAGTGCCTCGGACAATAATTTATCCCATTCTCTAGGATTTTTTTGACCATATTTTCAATGATCCCTTTCAAGATCTTGCTAGACGACTAGGCCTGGCTGTTCGCCTAAGCATAGTATGGGGTTAAATTTAGGATAGTGATCTATCTGCTCTCAACGAAGGCCTTGGTTTCTACCCCTATGGATACCAATCCCTGATCGGCCGTAGTAGTCTCTAGGGGGGACCGAATCGATGTATTATGTGCTCTTCTATGAACTTAATCACTGTGGCCTAAGTTAGCGTCCTGCACGGTATAGCCTCAGCCCACTTTGTAATAATCTGTAGCTACTATGATGAAACAGTATTGGCCCGATGATGGTCAAAGTACCTTGCCAATTAAATCCATGGCCCATCCTCTGAATGGCCATGGCTTTATTATGGGTTGAAGCTCTTTGGCTGGCACTCGTTGAATCGGAGCATGCTTCTAGCAGGCTTGGCACCCCTTGGCATAACTAATGCAATCTTTTAGCATATCTGTCTAATAATAGTTGTACCTTCTCAAGAGCTATTTCATTTTTGTTCTTGCCTGAGAGCTCAATAAATTCCTTCGTAGATTTCAGCCATCACCTGCATGGCTTGTTTTTTCCCTAGGAATTTTAGTATTAAATCATCTCCAATAGGTTTTTTTAAATAGCTCTCCATCTGACAACATGAATCAGACAGCAAACAACCTCATTGTTCTTTTTACTCTGAAGTTTGGATGCTTCAAATATTCTATGATGGGAAGTCTCCAGTCGGTGTCATCTATTAGTTCCAAATTGGTAGCCGTATACCATCCTCTCCTTGCCATGGATGGTAGTGATCGAACTTGTATTGTGATGGCTTGATCTTCTATTTCCTTCTGTGAAGGTAAGATTGATCTTACTTTAGCTAACTTGTCGGCCTTAGTGTTCATGGATCGGGGTATGTAACTCATGCTTATATCATTAAAAGAATCCAAAAGCTGAGTAACAATATAATGAAATAGGCATATCTCCCAACTTTTTATTTGGAACTCACTAGATATTTACCCAATAACCAAACCTGAATCACCTTTGATGTGCATGGACGATGCCTCAATTTCAAGGAGTACCTCCAGACCAATTATTAGTGCTTCGTACTCGGCCTGATTGTTAGTGCACTTGAAGTCCAGCTGAAATGACATCTTTATTTTTTTGCACTTGGGTGATATTATGACTACCCCTGCTCCAGCCCCTTCTGAATTCTTTGAGCCATCAAAAGCAAGGGTCCATGCCATCAGAGAGACATTCAGCATTTTGGTGTTGAGATCACATTACTAGGGGTGTAAGAAAAAACCGCAGACCGCAAATTGACCGCAAACCGACCAAACCAAAAACCGAATGGTCGATTTTATAAATATATGTACATGCTAAAACCGACCGCAAAACCGACCTAACCCCTAAAAAACTGACCGATTGACTGCTTTACACCCTTATTGGTCGGTTTTTATACACCAAATAAACTGACCGACCAACCAATTTACACCCCTACACATTGCCCATATTGGTGGGATCTGGGTGGTCGGCTAGGAAATTGGCTATGGCTTGGCCCTTCATCGATTGTTGCAATTGGTATTGGATTGTGAATTCCATGAGGGCCTAGGTCCATTTTCCAATTCGGCCTCTCATTATCAGTCTAGATAGCAAGTATTTAATCACATCAGTTTGAAAAATAACATAAGTGGAAATAGGGAGCATATATGTTCTTAACTTTTGTGATGAAAAATACAATGCTAGACATAACTTCTCAATCGGTACGTACTACTGCTCGATTGGAGTTAAAATCCTACTCAAGTAATAAATAGCTTGCTGACACGACTGAAAATGTGTTCTCCTAAGAGTACGTCCAATTGTAGACAATCGCGTTGAGTAATAACTGGTAAGACCGCGTTGTATCCCAAGGGACGAAAATTGAGGATAGAATGTTCTAGACTGAAACCTAAAGAAGAATATAATATGATTTCTTTTGAAGTGGAGGTTCTAAAAATCCTACTGTATTCGAGATTAAACTAACAAATTAAAGTTAAATAACAATAGAATTGATTAGAATAGGATTTTAAATTCAAAACTATTTATAAGAGGGTGTTAGGAACATGTGAATCTGCATTGTACCAACCACTACCATGATTTAGTGTTAACAAGCAACCGGAGTTTTATCCTTTCAATATTCTTTATTTCGAAAATGATTAAGTCAAGTGATCCTAGACACTAAGTATGTATATTTTACATAACTAGTGGTTGAATTACCTTACTTACTATGAAAAACTGAAATAATACTAATTAAAACTATGAACTATGATAAACAAATCAAGTATAGGATATTCGACGTGTTCGTCGTGTATGTTCATTGAGTTAATTAGCCAAAAGGGCTTATATTTCAAAATCCGTTTATAATTTGAACTTGAAAAGATCAATTTGAGTTTAGCTTCTAAAATAGAAGTCACTAGAATACTAAAAGGATTCTGCCCAAGACGTAAACCTACCAATCGATTGCCATAGACAGCAATCGATTGGCTTGGAATGTCTCCCAATCGATTGGTTTAGTATACCAATTGATTGGCTTTGGATCCATGGCAATCAATTGGGTTCTGTATCCATTTGATTGCCACAGGAATTCCTACAGATTCATGGCAGTGGCTGGGTAACAATGTTACATCACATGTTTCCCAACCAGGATTCTAAGCTAGCATATTGATAGAAACAGAAACAAAAATAGTATGAAACTTGCTTTTAAAATTGAATCTAAACATGAGTCTACACATGAAATTTGAGATTACAATGGAGATTTGGAACAAAAACTATGACTAAGCAAAGTGCAGAATAACAAAATAAATAAGACCTGATTGAATACAGAAATCAAAATTGTAGAACTCTCAAGCTTGAAGTTATTTATACCCAAAAACTAGACTGAAAAAAATCCTACAAAAACAAAGAACAAAAGGAGCCAACCCCTGACTCCTCTTACTCCCCTCTATTTAAACTGTGATATTCATGAGCTTAAGGCGTCCAGGTTCACAATGTAACGGCTAGTTATCGTCATAAATCTTGATTTGCTGAGATTCTGCTCCATTAAAGTGATTTGACTTCCAGCTTTCACCAATCGATTGAGTACTGAAACCAATTGTTGGTATAGATACCAATCGATTTTTACTAGTGGCAATCGATTGGTTTGGAAAGGATTCCAATCGATTGCTAAATGATGGCAATCGATTGGGATTTCAATTACACCTTTGAGTCCTCTTTGTTTTTTGAGCTATTCTTTTTACCTTGTTATTCATTCCGGCTTCAGGACCTGCATTTAAAGAACTACACACATTAACATACCACGAAAATCCATCATTGTGTTAAGAGATGGATTGAAGTACAAATGCAAGTAAAATTAGAGATCTGAGGTTAAGATTGACCAATTCTATTCTTTTTTTGGGCCAATATCTTACAAATATCAGCCCTCATCATGACCCCCAACTAGCGCATTACTAGTCTCTAATGAAGCGGAAGAACAAGCAAAGATAAGCAACAACCAATGTCATAGTTTTATTGAACTAAAACAAAAGAAAAATCCTAACTCACTTTCGTAGGAATCGTAGTTGCATTTAGCGTTTGCAACAAGCCTTTGAACCCCTAGGTCTTCCCTAAGTGGACCAGTTGTGTCTCGTGAGGGTTTTCAGAGAATAGACCAAAATATTCATGTGCTAAGCTTTTTAAACTTATCAAGGAATCTCAATCTCTCCTATGTGCTAAAAATTATACTCAACAAAGACATAATTTCCTATATCATGCTATGGAGATAAACAACATGTTACAAAGTAACTATTCTAGTCAAAACTAGATCCATAACCTTTATACATCCTTGTGTGTGTGTGGAGTCAACTACTATCGAAATCTTCGTTTCAGAGTTATTTAGACTGAACGTGTTCAAGATTTCATAGTTTCAACTCAATTCTCACACGGTTTACGCTCAAAATAGAATCACTCTGAAACTGGCGTAAAAGTTGTGCACTCATAGTATGAAGCTCAAATGAGGAATGTAGAGGCAATCAAACCTGCTTTCATACTAGACACTGAAATGCTTACTTTGATGTGTAGGAGTCTCACGAACGGAATACCATTTACTATAGGAGCGATCTACCGTAGAGAACTCATTCTATATTCAAAATTTTGTTAAAGTTATCTAGAATCCTTAGGACATGTGACAGAAATAAGAAGAGAGGTTTAAGGTGGTGTGATGTGACAATGAGTTTAAGCATGTGACCGGGTATTTTCGTATTCCACTTCACACTTTTCATTTACCCAGACTCCAACAATAAATTTTTTTTTATTTCTTTCTTCGTTTCCACCGATTCTCCTCTTTTCTTTTCTTTTTCTTCTGCTGTTTCTTTTCAAAATATCTCTCTTTTTTTTTTTTTTTTTTTTTTTAACTTTTCTTTTCCTCCTTTAGCCATCACACAAACCAATCACATGCTTAAACTTTACATAAATAGACAATTCAGGTAGAAGCATTGATTTATGATAAGTAAGTGGAATTTGAACTTGCTCGAGTAATGAGGTGGTCTATCGATGGCCTAAATCATTTTTTACACACTTTAACTTATCTTGAGTATTTCCCAAAATTTTAAATTGGTAGATCCTGAATGTTCTCCTGAAGCAACTAGCCAAGTAAAATAAGAATGAGACTCTCGATGAGATATTAGCGCATTTCAAGAATTGACACGAGTTTTTGTGATTAACCCTCAGAATAAAAGAATGGCTCAAAACTCACTAGGGTTTAAAGTTTTCACTATTAATTCAATCACATGATAGTCATTTTTTTCACTCTAATCAAAGATTCCTATCGTAGCTTCCACCTCGTGCAAATGTTTTCAGGATATATTCGCCCTATGGATATATAACCAGATTAGTGACAAAGCAACATGTAATCGAAATCCATAATACAACAAGAAATAATATGAATGCGTCATTGCACAATGATATTAGCTAGGAGATATGCGATTTCTGAAAGTCAAAAGCTTACGACAACCATTTTTTTTAGCTTTGAAAAAAGAAAGAAAACAAACCAAATTAAACAAAAAACATGGAAATTATAATATTTAACAGGTGTGAATATCTACCCCCTACCCCCAATTGAAATAAACATTGTCCCTAATGGAGGTATTTCAAGCAACAAAAGGTAGATATCACCTGATACATGCTTTTCAGTACACATATGAGAATTCACCTGTTTAAATACAACAATCTCCACAATCAACCAAGATCAAGAATATCATGGAGAACAACAGAGAGTATGGCCAATTAAAACACAATCCATGAGTAAAAAGAACTATCTGTATAATAACGTCCAAAAAACATATAAAGTCCATATACAGATATAAATTAAACCAAAAGTAATCATCTAACCAAAAATATCCACATATCCAGAGATAGAAACACAAGAGAGAGATAATAAGATAAAATAAAACAATAACACTCTATCACTCCTCAAACTCGATCCTGGGGCTCAATAGATGGAGGGTCACCAGAAGTCATAGGTGCACTATCGGGAACATGACCTAGGACCTCCCTGCCACCCTTAGCAGCTGTCTCAGTCTGGACAATAGCTACCAGATCACTCTCAGCCGACAAAGAAGCAACATTTGGAAGTGGTGGCGATGGTGGTCGCATCTCTAGAATATCGCCCTCTAGTGGATCTGACATAGAAGTTGGGTCAGGAGCTGGAACCGTCGGTGGAGGTGGCATGGATGTAGAATGCAGAGACTGCTCAACTCCCAACAACATCAGAATCTGGTCAATCTGATCCCCCAACTGCTTGAGTCTAGAATGAACAAAGTCACGATCAGAGGCCAGCAGGGTGCCCATCAACTCTTGCTAGATCGCTAGCTCTCGGACCATCCCATGTAGTCACAGTGGCGCCTCTCTTTCCTCTAAAAGAAAATCATAAATCGCCTAGATGCTGACGGGGGCTGTAGGGGATTCACACCTACGTAACTTGTACTAACCCTCAGCCGCAGTCGGTGTCCCTCAGTCTTTGTCCTCATCTTTAACTATAACTGTGTCCTGACCCTCCGCCGTAGGCGTCCTTGGGTCCTCTTCTTCATCCTCAAATTCCTCTCTCTTATTTCTTTTCTTCCTTTTCTCTATTTTCTTTCCACTTCCTTCTCCATCTTTTCCTTTCCTTTTGCTAATTTTTTAAATTATGCAATTGATCTTCTAGTAGCAGACTCACTAAAGACTCCAATTTTAGATTTCTATAAGACCTTACCCGCAGGAACCACTAATCCACCCTCCTCACATACTCGATGGATTACCCAAGCACCTTTGAGGTGTTGGGACCTGCTAGTATGGCGTGTAGGCTTAATTAAGAAATTAATGAATAAGCAGGCTAAACAAACAGTATCTGTGTGTACCACATGGCTAGCTCTAACTTGTATGTCGTAGGAAGAATGCAGCTACAGAGTGCCAGGCGAAGAAGGTGGTAATCCATCGTGAGGCTATGATCGTCAAACGCTTTCACCCCCATTCATATTTTTACTTTTCCCCCTGATATTTTTGTAGCTATCACATCAAAGGATGGGAAAGGACGGTCCGCATGAATAGGATACATATGATTTGCAGCCTCAGCAATGTCCAAGGCTCTGGCCACAGTGGCCGGGCTAAACTCAATCTGACAGCCCTAAACACATGAAAATAAGTGTAAGGAACACTCGGGGCCTTAACCATGCTTGCACAGGCCGATCGAATCCAAGAAGCATAAAATTTTTTCTGAGTCGTGAGAATTGGAAGTCAACTTGGGTAAGCGCGCAATCGGGTGAGGTAGAATGGTAACTTGTCATTGCTCCAAAGATTCTCGAGCTGTCTCTCAACTATGACCTCTTGGGTTTGGAAATACTTTGTGAATCATAGGTTTTCTTTGTCATTTCTGAACCGGTGGGCAAGCGGTGGATCAAAAAAGTCAAGCGAAGTGGACTTCTCTGGGGGCCCACTGTCTTTAGGCTTAGGAGCCATAGGAACTGAAAAAAAAAGAAAAATAGAGATATACGATGAAGAAATGAACATTCTATTTCTCTATTTATGCCAATTAATTGGCAAAAATTGGCTATCGATTGAGCCTGATGCCAATCGATTGGGCCCTAATGGCAATCAATTGCCATCAATGAGAACAGGGGGTTGCCCACAACAAAGGTCTCACGCCCCCATCAACATATTTAGTGGTCTTAAGACCATGAGGGGCCCCCTCTAACATTTTAATCATTTCAAGGCACAAATTGAAAGTGGGTTTGGGATATTACCTCAATGGTTTTTGTGGCTGAGAAATGGAGATAAGATTTAATGATAGATGATGATACTGATGGTAGTGATGAAGCTGAGACGCCCCCTCTCCTCTCACTGGTCATGCCACGGCAGTGGTGATGACATGATGAAGAGGATGATGGATGCAGTGTATCTAGGTGATGATGATGATGATGAGGTAGTAGTGATGATGATGGAATGGGTATGGGAAAATTTATCTTTTGGGGAGGGGGGTTCTCACAATTACTTCCTCTCCCTCTCTCTCTCTCTCTCTCTCTCTCTCTCTCGGTGAGTTTTGAAACTTTTGTGAGAGGGAGGGAGATAAACAGACTTTACGTCTGAAACAAATGGCAATCAATTGCCAAATATGGAATCTATTGATGGAAGAATCCAATCGATTGGTACCCAAAGTTCATAGGATCATAGAAATGGTTCATGACCCCCAACTGCTCAAGAATGCACTTTCAAGATAGAAGACAAGAATATAAGCATCCAAACAGTAAAAACATCCACCAAACACACAAGTTCGAAAGAATTGATTCAGAAATCATCAATTTTATTACTCAATCATGGATTCTCGATATCCAAAATTACAAGTTCTTGGTTAAAACCAAAGATAACAAACAAAAAAAAACCAGAATGAAATTCTATCTTATATAGCGGCTCCAAGAGTTATGCAAATCAATTTGGGATTTGAGGAAGGAGGATCTACCCCTTTAGCATAATCCACAAAGAAGTCCACCACCTCTCCATCCGAGTTGATATGAATATCCTCCATAATCTCTCGAACCACGTACCATAGATCCCAAGTGCTCATATCGGTGATTGCTTCATTTGGGGAATCTGGGTACGATGTGGATAATGGAGTGAATGCTGTCTTTTCCTGTTCTATCTATTCTGGGGTTCTTGGAGAGCGGACCCCATGCTAAAGCAAATGTGGTAGGAACTGCTGTGGATTCATCCTATAGCCAACAAATAGACAAAGTTAAGAGAAATAGAAGGATCAAAAGGGATATACCACACCACACAAAAGAAAACTATTATACAACAATAGAGTTTCCAAAAATTTTCAAGCAGAATAGTCAGGATCATCCAGTTGGATGGTCTCTGACTCTGGTTCAAACCTCTCTAAGAATGGCTTTAAGCTTTACCCATTAACCTTGAATGTATTTCCATTGTTGGGATTTACCACTTCCACCGCCCCGTGAGGAAACACCTCCTTAACAATAAACGGTCCTATCCACCTCGACCTTAGCTTCCCAGGAAAAAGATGAAGCTTTGAATCATAAAGTAATACTTTTTGTCCCGGTACAAGCTTCTTTCTCAGGATCGATTGATCATGCTTTGATTTTAACTTCGATTAATACGTTTAGGCACGATCGTACGCATCATTCCTGATCTCTTCCAACTCATTAAGCTGGAGCTTCCGCAGTGTACCACTCTCATGAATATCAAAGTTTAGCAGTCATGTGGCCCAGTATACTTTATGCTCCAATTCTACAGGCAAATGGTAGGTCTTTCCATAAATCAGCCTATAGGGAGACATTTTGAGGTTTGTTTTATACGTTATCCTCTATGCCCACAAAGCATCAGTTAGACGTGACGACCAATCCTTTCTATTGATGTTAATAGTCATTTTAAGGATATGTTTAATTTCCCTATTAGCCAGCTTCACCTAACCATTGGATTGTGGGTGATATGATAAAGCAATCTTATGATTTACCCCATATTTTTTCATTAATGCCTCGAAAGGCCTATTGCAGAAATGGGACCCACGATCTCTAATCATGGCCTTTGGTGTTCTGAATCTTGAAAGGATGTTCTCCTTTAAGAATGAGATCACAGTTCTGTGATCATTTTTCCTTGTTGGGATGGCTTTAACCCACTTGGACACGTACTCAGCCGCTAAAAGAATATATTCATAATGAGAGGATGGTGGGGATGGTCCCATGAAATCAATGCCCCAGCAGCCAAAGATTTCGATAGTGATGATGGGGGTCATCGGCATTTCACATCTCCTGGATAGGCTTCCTAGCATTTGGCACCTGGCACATGATCGACAAAAAGCATAAGAATCTTTAAAAATTGTCGGCCAGTAAAATCCACTGCTAAAGTGTTTTGGGCTGAGAAATGACCGCCACATGCTTTTGAGTGACGTGAGGAAAGAATATGAGAGAAATCTTCTTCTGGAACACTTTGCCTTATAACTTGATCCGCACAATACTTAAACAAGTACAAATCATCGAAATAAAACCATCAAGCAATGGATAGAAACCTTTTTCTATAAGGGGTGGACCAATGGAATGGGGTATCCCCTATTACCAAATAATTAACAATGTCTACGTACCAGGGAAGGGCGATTGTAGTAAACAATTATTTATTCGGAAAAGAATCACGAATCGGAATAGATTGTGAGGAGTTGTCCTCAAAGGTCAACCGGGAAAGATGATCGGCCACGATGCTCTCTGCCCCCTTTTTATCCTTAATAATCAAATCGAATGCTTTGAGTAGCAAAATCCACCATATTAATCGCTGCTTTGTATTCTTCTTTGATAGAAGATATTTCAATGCGACATAATCTATAAAGCAAATAATCTGGGAACCAATGAGATATTGTCTGAATTTTTCCAATGCGAATACAATTTCCAGCAACTCCTTTTCGATAGTGGAGTAGTTTCGTTGAGCTCCATCAAGGGTTCTGCTAGCATAGTAGATCAAAAACAGCTTTTTGTCTCTCCTCTGCCCCAACATAGCCTCGATCGTGGTGTCACTGGCATCACACATTAACTCAAATGGAAGGCTCCAATCTGAAGATTGCATTATCAGAGTTGTAGTGAGATGATGCTTGAGTTTATCAAAGGATTCCTGGCATTCGCTAGTTCATTCAAATGGTATGTCTTTTGCTAGAAGTTGACACAACGGCCTAGATACGGTACTAAAATCCTTAATAAACCTCCGATAAAAACCAGTGTGATCTAGAAACGATCGTATGTCTTTTACTGTAGTAGGGACAGAAAGATTCAAAATTATGTCAATCTTCGCCTTGTCTACCTATATTCCTTTAGCAAAAACGATATGCCCCAAAACTATTCCTTTTGTCACCATGAAGTGACATTTTTCCCAATTGAGGACCAAGTTCTTATCCTCACACCTCTGTAAAACTTTTTAGAAATTTCTTAAGCAATCATCAAAGCTATTTTCAAATATGAAGAAATCATCCATGAATACTTCCATAATCTTCTCAACCATATCACTGAAAATGCTCAGCATACACCTTTAGAAAGTAGCAGGTGCATTGTATAAGCTAAATGGCATCCGGCGATATGCAAATGTTCCGAACGGACATGTGAAAGTGGTTTTTTCTTGGTCAGCTGGATCAATTTCAATCTAGTTATAACCACTGTAACCATCCAGGAAGCAGTAAAATCGGTAACCCGCCACCCTTTCTAGCATTTGGTCCATGAAAGGTAATGGGAAGTGATCCTTTCGGGTAACTGCATTCAATCCTCTATAATCAATACACATGCGCCAGCTTGTGGTCACACGTGTAGGTACCAATTCTCCTTTCTTATTCTCCACCACTGTAATGCCAACTTTCTTCGGTACTTCCTAAGTCGGACTTACCCAAGGACTATCCGAGATCGGATAAATTACCCCAACATTAAGCAAGTTCAGAACTTCTTTCTTTACTACTTCTTGCATGTTTGGGTTTAGACGCCTTTGCATTTGCCGACGTGGTTTGGCATCTCCCTCTAGGTAAATCTTGTGGGTGTATATGGATGGTCTTATTCCTCTTAAGTCAGCGACGACCCATCCCAACGTACTCCTATGTTGCTTGAGCAACTTTATCAGTTTACCTTCCTGTTCTTGGTTCAAAATGGATGAAATTATCACAAGAAATGTCTTTTCTTCTACCAAAAACACATATTTCAATTCCTTTGGGATCTCTTTCAATCCCAACTCTAGAAATTACAGGTTTGACGGCATTGCCAACTTTATCTTTGGTGGTAATTATTCATATTGGGCCGTCCATATTGATCTCGCAACTTCCACCTCCACAACCTCTAATAAAGCACACATTTGACTCATCTCCTCATCTTACGGAGTGTATCTATCCAAATCATAACACGAGTTAGTGATTATGGATTCCACAAGATCAGAGGGGATAGTTAAATCAAAATAATCTTGGATTATCGATTCCACCCAATTTACTTCCTCTTCATCATCAAAATCCTCAATCTTGGGATTTGAAAAGATCTTGATATTCAATGTCATGTTCCCAAAAAACACAGTCATTACTCCACTCCTTACCTTGATTGTCACATTAATCGTGGCAAGGAAAGGACGTCCAAAGATCACCATAATATGAGATTTGGCATTATATACCGGCTCGGTATCTAAAACAACAAAGTCAATAGGAAAGACAAAAGTGTCAATCTGGACTAAGACATCCTCTAGAACTCTTCACGGATATTTAATTGATAGATCTGTGAGTTAGAGAGTAATTCGAGTGGGTTTAAGCTCTCCCAACCCTAGCTGTTGGTAGATATTGTAATGTAAGAGATTTACACTCGATCTTAAGTCGAGCAGAGCATTGTCACTTTTTTCTGACCGATTATGCGAGAAACCATTGGTGTACCTAGATCCTTATATTTGGGAGGCAAAATGTGCTTAAGACTTGCACTTGTTTGGTAGGGCAGGTAAGCACTCTTCTTAACACTTTGCTTCCTATTATTATTGCATAAGTCTTTCAAGAACTTGGCATAGGAAGGCACTTGTTTAATTGCGTCTAGGAGGTGCAGGTTGATTTTTACTTACTTGAATAACTCTAGAAACTCCTAACTTTTGGTTTCTTGTTGAGGTTTCTTTAACCTCTAAGGATATGGTACCGAAAAAAGGGATATGGGTACCTCTTTGAGAAGAGGTTCTTTTCCAGGCCTTCTTTTTATCTCGGCATAATCGAGAACTATTGTTTCAGGTTCAACTGTTTCGTCCTCTTTCTCTTCTTCCACTAATTCTTCCTCATTCTCAACTTCATCTTCTATTTCAACCATAGGTTATGGGGGAGGAAAAACTTTCTCAATCACTTTTTTCTCCTTAACACAGTTACAGCTTTGGCCTCTTCACGTGATCCTGACCCCGAAGGGCCTGTACCCAAATGTTGGCCTCTAGGATTCGGCTCTGGTTATGATGGGAGCATAAGTCTCTCTCTACCCCCTTGCTGAGCAACCAATCTTTCTACACTTGTGTTGAGTTTACTCATTAGTTGCATCATCTGCAACATCATGAGCATGTTTAGGTCCTCTTGTGCCTTCTTATGAGGTGGCACATAAGTGTTGGATGCGGGTTGGTTGTTGTTCCCTTGATTGTAGTTGGGTTGAGGTAGATGATTTTGCTAATAATGATTTTGTTGGTACCCTTGATCTTGTTGATGGGTAAAAGTAGGCTGGTAATTGTGTTGGTACCCTTGATTTTGGGGTCAATATTGATTTCATTGATTCGGCTGCCATTGTTGAGATGGGTTTGCTGTGGTAGCACTGTTTCTGTGATCAAAACTAGGATGGCTCCATCTGCTATTAGGGTTGAAATGGTTTGGGGCATTTATAGCATGTACCTCTATGGGATTTTGTTCTTGATAAGCAAGATATATTTGGCAATGTTGAGAGGTATGCCCCATTTGAAGACAACTCGAACATGATTCTTCAGAAGCAAACTGTATTGCTGGATCTTTTTTTGCTTCTAGTACCTCCAACTTACGAACCAGCTGCTCGTATTTTTCCATCTGACTATCTTCCACTTTCAATTAATAAATACTCTTTTGACTCAAACTTGAACTAGTTTGAGTTCTTGTCACCTGAGTCTTATTCCAGTGCGTGTTCGGCCAACCATTCGAAATTAGCTTAAGCCTGGTATGCATTCTTGCTCATAAACTCATCGTCACTTGTAGTTTCTATGAGTTTCTTTAATTTTGGACTAAGGCCGCCAACGAAGAAATTTATTATTTGCCACTTCTCAAAACCATGATATAGGCAGAGCAATAACAGATCCTTGAATCGCTCCCACGCCTCAGCAAAGGTTTCTCCCTCTTTTTGATTGTATGTCTTGATTTGTCTCAAGACATCAATCGTTAACCGATTGGGCAAGAACTTTTTGAGAAAGGCTTTATGAATTGGTGGCCAAGTCGAATTAGAATTCGGCTTAAGTGATAATAACCACGACTTTGCTTTATCCTTCAAGGTGAAGGGAAAAGTTTTAGTTGAATTATATCACTCGGGCAGGGTTGATCGGTGAAGGTTCCACAGACATCTTCGAAGTCTCGAATATATAGATATGCCTTCTCTTTTTTCATACCGTGGAAAGTAGGTAACAATTGGATCATCCCATTATGAAAATGGGATGTTCCTGGGTGTGGCGGGATGCGGATACAAGAAGGAATGGCTGTCCGATCAGGAGCTAGAAGTTCACGCAAAGGGCATTGACCGTCATCAATGAGGTTAGCCCTCTTTTCTCCTTGTTGACTTTCTGTATCATCCCTTGTATCAGAGGTTGAATGAGTAAAAATGGGATTATTTTGTCAGATTCTTTGAACAAATCTGTGATGAATGCTTCAGTGGAGTCGAAGGACATAGAAGAACATAAACTTCACAGTTTGTGTTCTATAGAATAGAAAGGAAAAAGAAAGAAACAAATGGGATAAGAAAGGATCGGATCAATCTAAAAATTCTGGCCTTCGTTGCCATCCCCGGCAACGGTGCAAAAAACTTGACACAATAATGTGTTCTCCTAAGAGTTCGTCCAAGTGTAGATGGTCACGTCGAGTAATAACCGGTAAGACTGGGTCATATCCCAAGGGACAGAAATTGAGGATAGAATGTTCTAGATTGAAACCTAAAGAAGCATAAAAGATGATTTATTTTGGAGTGGAGGTTCTAACAATCCTACTGTATTCGAGATTAAACTAACAAATCAAAGTTAAACTACAATAGAATTGATCAGAACAGGATTTTAAATTTCAAAACTATTTATAAGAGGGTGTTGAGAAAATGTGAATCTGCATTATACCAAGCACTACCATGACTTAGTGTTAACAAGCAACCGGAGTTTTATCCTTTCAATATTCCTTATTTCGAAAATGATTAAGTCAAGTGTGTTAGGAATCTGCGTTCCCAGAATCCGTTGACAGTGCGTATAAGTTGGTACGGCAAAAAATTTCGTGAAATCTATAATAACCCTACAAGGGCGGAACTAGGGTTACCTTGAACTGCAAAAATGGATTGCTGTAGTAGACGAATCGAGAACACGGGCTCGATAACAGCTCACGATCTTCTACCGTATTCCTCTGCTGCCAGAATATCGAACTGAGTGTGGGCTCTTTCAAAATCCTTTTAGTTTTTTTTCTCTTCCCTCTTTAAGTTCTATTTTCTATTCCCAGTTATAACACTCTCTTTGATTGCTGTGACGATTCAATCCTGATCACATTGATCCGACAAAAATGTGTTCGTCAGGAGAACTAAACGATCTCTGATTTACTTGAATTTTTTACAGCAGCTCCGTCTCGACGTCAGGAATGTCGTGTAAAAAATTCAGCAACTTTCGATCAGTATCGAGCAGTCCGACGTTCTTTAAGTGAGCGTTGTCCGATGCTAGCGATCTTCACTCCTATGTCTCTTGAATGCTCATGGAGACTAGGGTTTAGTGGAAACCCTTCTAGAAGAAAGCTAGGAGGTCAAGGGAAGCTTAGAATGTGAAATCACGCAACCTGAGAGAAGAGCCAAGGCAGCATATATATAGGCTACGATAGGGACCATAAGAAGTCAATAAGGAATAAGCTTCCTTATGGAATTAGGAAACCCTAATTCGAACTGAATCAGATTCCTATTTCCATAAATTATAATTCATACCACTAAAGAATTATAATTGCACTCCTACCCTTATCTCAAAAATATATTTCGAGCTCCATGTTATTAAATGCTTATTATCTCCCCACGTTAAGATTACAGATATCCATTAATTAAATATAATTACTGACAATATCATTTAATTAATCTCTTAAAATTCCTTGAGATCCTCTGCTTAACTTATCTGATATGTCGGATACAAAATCCACCTGCAGGGTTTGACATAATCAAAACTTATAAGCTTTCTCAAGGGGATATCATCAATCCCAAAATTGAGACATGGATTCCATCATTAATTTATATCCACCACACAATTAATATTGTCACCCAATCCAATGAGATATTGACCCATTTAAGGATCTCACCCTTTTAAGGATCAAAGTATAAATATCAAATGTACGTGTCTATAAATTAAATTAGGATTTAGAGCATAAGCACTCATAATAGCCATGAGGTATTAATTATCTTATAAGTCAGTATAAAGATAATTACCCCAAGTCGGTCCTGTTTAATACACAAAGTGTACCAGCATAGTGAGTTGAAACTGTACCGTTTCCCGCAGTCAAGACAAACCTACTACAACACCATGCTGCAGTCCTACCGATGGTGTGTCCAATCCCATCTAAGACAGTAAACCAAAATCTTACATTCTACAATATCTGGTGGTCTGATCTTCCGTGTGTAAGCCGAACTCTACACACCAAACCACCTACTATGTAGAATGAGAGACACACATGCATAATAATAAATAAATAATATAATACAAACATTGCCCACATAGATTCTCATAAAAATGGAATAACTGATTTTTTTAAAATAATAAATTAACTACATAATGGCTTTTAGTATACATCCCTAATAATCTCCCACTTAGACTCAAAGCCATGAAGTGACACACCTCACTCCAACTAATGGCTCTACCTCCTAGGGTAAACACATATCCTGAGGTAGACTTTCTGGAATCCCTATCTGACATGAAATTAGAATCTGTGTACCCAATGGGTACAAGACTGTCTGCTTGGTAAGCTAACATATAGTCTCAAGTCCTTTTCAGGTACTTGAGAATATTTTTCACCGCAGTCCAATGTTCTTGCCCTGGATTAGACTGATATCTACTAACCATGCCAACAGCAAAGTAGATGTCAGGTCTAGTATATAGCACAACATACATTAGGCTTCCTACTGCCGAGGCATAAGGAACTGCCTTCATCTTCTCTATCTCATCAGGTGTCTTAGGACACTGATCCTTAGATAGAGTAATTCCATATCTGAAGGGAAAGAATCCCTTCTTGGAATCTTGCATGCTAAACCTTGCAAGAATGTTGTCGATATAAGTGCCTTGTGATAAGCCCAACATCCTATTCTTGCGATCTCGCATAAGCTTGATTCCTAGGATGTGACCGACTTCTCGCAAGTCCTTCATATCGAATTGACTGGATAACCATACCCTTATAGAAGATAATACCCCCACATCGTTTCCGATTAGCAAGATATCATCCACATATAGTACTAAAAACACCACCATGCTTCCATCATGTTTCTTGTACACGCAGGATTCATCCGCACATTGATCAAAATCAAAAGACTTGATTGCTTGATCAAAGTGGATATTCCAAGACCTAGATGCCTGCTTAAGTCCATAAATTGACTTCTTAAGATTGCACAACATATGTTCTTGACCCTTTGCGATGAACCCATCTGGTTGTACCATATAGATGCACTCGTCAAGATTCCCATTAAGAAATGCTATCTTGACATCCATTTGCCAAATTTCATAATCGAAATGTGCAGCAATGGATAAGAGAATCCGAATAGACTTCAGCATTGCCACCGGCGAAAAGGTTTCCTCATAATCGATTCCTTCTTTTTGAGTGAACCCGTTCGCAACAAGCCTAGCTTTAAAGGTTTCCACCTTACCATCTGCTCCTCTCTTCTTCTTATAGATCCACTTGCATCCAATGGATTTTATTTCATTGGGTGGTTCTACAAGATCCCAGACTTGATTAGAGTATATAGACTCCATTTCAGACTTCATAGCCTTTTGCCAAAGATCTGCATCTTTATCTTGGAGTGCTTCATTATAGTTACAGGGGTTGGTACCTTGTTCATCAGGGACCCGGTCATAAGACTCTCCCAAGAACATATACCGGTCAGGTTGAATAATAACTCTCCCACTACGACGAGGCACAACCCGTGTCTGTGTATCACTGATATTTCGTTGTGAAGATTCTGAACCTAATACACCATTATCTGCACGCTGTACTGGTTTAGGAACCTACGTGTTAATGGTTGGTTCGGGATCTACACTAGTTTCGATAATCCTCCCACTACGACGTTGTAATGGAATATCGATAACTCTTTCTTATGGTGTTTCTTCTCGTACCGTTGGTATCGAAGAAGTATGTGTCGGTGTTTCTCCTCTCATTTCCTCTAGAATAATACGGCTTCTGGGCTTGTGGTCCATAACATAGTCCTCTTCTAAGAATGTGGCATTGGTGCTAACAATAACCTTCTGATCCTTAGGACTATAAAATAGACCACCTTTAGTTCCTCTTGGATACCCAACAAAGAAACATACTTCTGTTCTCGATTCCAACTTTTCTGCGTTCCCTTTCAGCACATGTGCTGGACTACCCCAGATCCGAATATGCCGCAGACTAGGCTTTTGCCCAGTCTATAATTCTGTGGGAGTAGTAGGTACTGACTTAGATGGTACCAAGTTTAGAATGTATGCAGCTGTCTCTAATGCATGTTCCCAAAAGGAAATTGGTAAATCCGAATAACTCATCATAGATCTTACCATGTCCATAAGAGTCCTGTTCCTTCTTTCTGCTACACTGTTCTGCTGAGGCATACGGGGTGCAGACAATTGGGATGTAATCCTTTGATCCAATAAGTATTCCCTAAACTCTCCCAAGAGGTACTCTCCACCACGATCAGATCATAGTGTCTTGATACATTTACTTAGACGCTTCTCCGTTTCAGCCTTGAAGTCTTTGAATTTTTCAAAGCATTCAGACTTACGCCGCATCAAGTAAATGTACCCTACCTTGAGTAGTCATCGATGAAAGTGACAAAGTACTCAAATCCCCCTCTTGCTTGGATAGTCATACGACCACACAAATCAGAGTGAACTAGTTCTAACGGCTCTTTAGCTCTATAGCCCTTGGCCGAGAACGGCCTCTTGGTCATTTTACCTTCCAAGCAGGATTCACAGACTGGAAGTGCCACCACTTCCAATGAACCTAATGGCCCATTTTGAACCAATCTTTGAATCCTTTCAAATTAATATGACCAAGGCGTAAGTGCCAAAGATGCGTTTGGTTCATCCTCGAAGGTTCTTTTCTCTTAAATGGAAAACTATTTGTGTTATTCAATTCATTAAGTTGCAGTATAGGAGAGACATGATTTATAATATAAAGATCATCTACCAATTGACCAGAACAAATAAAACGTTTATTTTCTTTAATAACTACTATTTTATTAAAATGAACTGAATATCCATTCTTTACTAAACTAGAAACTGAAACTAAATTCCTTCTTATAGAAGGTACAAAAAGGCAATTTCTTAATATTAAAATTCTATCTCTACCAAAACTAAGATGTGGATCTCCTACTGCAACTACTGCTACTCTCGTAGCATTTCCCATTTATAGATAAACCTCTCCATCACTGAGCTGCCTAGTTCCCTGGAACCTCTGCAAAGAATTGCATACATGATCAGTGGCTCCCGTATCTACACACCAGGAACTGGTAGATCGGACCGCTAAACACGATTCAACAACTAGTAAATAAGATTTACCTTGATTGTTCTATCTGGCGAGGTAAACCGGACATTGCTTCTTCCAGTGTCCTGGCTGCTTGCAAACAAAATATTTGCCTTTAGGCTTTCCCGGTTGTCCTCTTGGCCTCTGGATTGGCAGAGGACCCGCGGCCTTCTTTTGAGCCCTTTTCATTTTCTTCTTGCCTTTCGGCTTTGAAGCAGAACCTTTCTCAAACACAAGAGCACTCCCTGAATTTCAGCTGCCTGGAGTTCTTTAGGTAGCTCCGCCAAAGTGTATTTAAATTTATTCATGTTGTAATTGAGGCAGAATTGCTTAAAAGACTTTGGCAGTGACTGGAGTACGATATCGACCTGGGTTTCCCCGTCGATTTCAGCTCCAAGGATCTCTAGTTCATTAAGAAGAGATATCATCTTAAGAACATGATCCCTTATAGGCGTCCCCTCAGCCATGGTTGTGTTCATCAAGTCTTTCATAGCAACCTGCCTAGCAGCACGACTTTGATCCCCGAACATCTCTCGGAGGCTCTCCATCATTTCATAGGCACTGGTCATTGACTGATGCTGATGTTGCAGAACATTTGACATGGATGCCAAAATGTAACACCGCGCCATCTCATCAGCCTTGACCCATTTCTTGTGAGCCTGGGTTTCCTCAGCGGTTGCCCCCTCACCAGGTTGCTCAGGACATTCTTGAGTAAGCACAAACTTGTACTCTTCAGCAGTTAACACAATATCCAAATTCCTTTTCCAGTCTGTATAGTTTGGTCCAGTAAGTTTGTTTTCTTTAAGTATAACAGCAAGTGGATTAAAAGTACCCATTTAAAAGCCTGAGAATCACATAACATAAATAATTACGTTTCGGCTAAAATTACTATGGATTCGAGTTGAAAATATTGGTTCCCTCTACCATATTTGAAAGGAATCCGCCAGCAACCTGATACACCGCGAATAGTATGACTCGATGGGAAGCCATATACTATCCATCATTTGTTCAGATAGACAATTGCCTTTTAATTTTACTATCCAGGCAATGTACTTTGCCTAGTAAAATTAAACTGCTGACTTGCTTTGGTCCCATAAATAATAACAGTGACTCAGATGGAGAGGATATTATTATTTATAGCTAAGTGTATACCATCACTTAATTCTAGGTCAAGAGTTTCGTGAGGAACACCTCTGATGGAGAGGTGACCCACACTAACAATCACCCAAAACATTCTTTTAAAGAAGTTTGTACCGATAATTCCATGATCAACTGCATCCGATGGGGAGGATGGCACTAGAGCCATCACACAAAATTAATCATATCATCTACAGACCTGTGATGGAGACCATGGGATTTACACTTGATAAATTCCCTCTCCCACTTAGAATTTTAAAAAAATTGAGGGTTATAATTCAAAAAAAAAAAACTTTTAATTTAATTAATAAAAAATAATGGAACACTTGACATGGATTAGTCCATCCTTACTTGTCAAACACACATGTGTAGATAATAAAATTATTTATTCTCATGATTTTAGAAAATAAGTACTTATGTGTTTCAAAATATGAAATTAGTTTTATTTCTAAATACACATGTAGTTGTCCATCATTTTAAATTAATATAAATTAAACATGCAGCCAGACATCTGAAATAGGTCTAGGAACAATTATCCATGTTGTCCTATTCATTAAAGAAGAAACAATAATAATCATTCAATCACACATAAATAAGGAAACCACATTAAAATAGGAATCCCACTATGATGGTCAAGCTGTAACTCTTGTGAAAAAATCTTCATTGAACCCGGTTAGCTCTATGTCGCCACAACACACGGGGTTCGAGCTGCCCGGTCAGCTCACTGGGATTGAGCTGCCCGGTCAGCTCGCAGGGGTCGAGGGGGCAGCGCCCCCCGCGGGGTTTCAAGGGCAGCGCCCCGGAAGCTAAATCCGATCTACCATCAGCAACTGCCTTCCAGAACTATTTTCTGAAACAGTCTTCTGAAACTGCCTTCTGAAACTGCTTCTAGATCACTTTCGGAAACTGCTTGTAAAACTGATCTCACGAACCATCTTCATGGATTTACTTGAGATATAATACATAAACCCTATGCCTCCATGAAGGAGTTCACATGCTATATATTTGCAGTAAATTAACCACGCATCAATCAAGCGTGGGATCCAATACATACAAATCCTATGCCTCCATAAAGGAGTTAACATGCTATATCAAAACAGCAATATTAACCACGAATAAACCCATCGTGGGATCCAATCACACAAAATCAGTGACCATAATAGTGGAATAAGAACACTGCAAAACAAGGGTTAGCACAGATCTACGTTCTATCCATCCATCAATGCACGCATAAGATATGTATTACTGGACAACATGGTTGCGTCCAACCTATACGCAGAATCAACGTTGCTCTGATACCACTGTTAGGAATCTGCGTTCCCAGAATCCGTTAACAGTGCGTATAAGTTGGTACTGCAAAAAATTTTGTGAAATCTATAATAACCCTACAAGGGCGGAACTAGGGTTACCTTGAACTGCAAAAATGGATTGCTGTAGTAGACGAATCGAGAACACGGGCTCGATAACAGTTCACGATCTTCTACTGTATTCCTCTGCTGCCAGAATATCGAACTGAGTCTGGGCTCTTTCAAAATCCTTTTAGTTTTTTGCTCTTCCCCCTTTACGTTTTGTTTTCTATTCCCAGTTATAACACTCTCTTTGATTGCTGTGATGATTCAATCCTGATCACATTGATCCGACAAAAATGTGTTCGTCAGGAGAACTAAACGATCTCCGATTTACTTGAATTTTTTACAGCAGCTCCGTCTCGACGTCAGGAACGTCGTGTAAAAAATTCAGCAACTTTCGATCAGTATCGAGCAGTCCGACGTTCTTTAAGTGAGCGTTGTCCGATGCTAGCATTCTTCACTCCTATGTCTCTTGAATGCTCATGGAGACTAGGGTTTAGTGGAAACCCTTCTAGAAGAAAGCTAGGAGGTCAAGGGAAGCTTAGAATGTGAAATCACGGAACCTGAGAGAAGAGCCAAGGCAGCATATATATAGGCTACGATAGGGACCATAAGAAGTCAATAAGGAATAAGCTTCCTTATGGAATTAGGAAACCCTAATTCGAACTGAATCAGATTCCTATTTCCATAAATTATAATTCATACCACTAAAGAATTAAAATTGCACTCCTACCCTTATCTCAAAAATATATTCAAGCTCCATGTTATTAAATGCTTATTATCTCCCCACGTTAAGATTACAGATATCCATTAATTAAATATAATTACTGACAATATCATTTAATTAATCTCTTAAAATTCCTTGAGATCCTCTCCTTAACTTATCTGATATGTCGGATACAAAATCCACCTGCAGGGTTTGACATAATCAAAACTTATAAGCTTTCTCAAGGGGATATCATCAATCCCAAAATTGAGACATGGATTCCATCATTAATTAATATCCACCACACAATTAATATTGCCACCCAATCCAATGAGATATTGACCCATTTAAGGATCTCACCCTTTTAAGGATCAAAGTATAAATATCAAATTTACGTGTCTATAAATTAAATTAGGATTTAGAGCATAAGCACTCATAATAGCCATGAGGTATTAATTATCTTATAAGTCAGTATAAAGATAGTTACCCAAGTCGGTCCTGTTTAATACACAAAGTGTACCAGCACAGTGAGTTAAAACTGTACCGTTTCCCGCAGTCAAGACAAACCTACTACAGCACCATGCTGCAGTCCTACCGATGGTGTGTCCAATCCCATCTAAGACAGTAAACCAAAATCTTACATTCTACAATATCTGGTGGTCTGATCTTCCGTGTGTAAGCCGAACTCTACACACCAAACCACCTACTATGTAGAATGAGAGAAACACATGCATAATATTAAATAAATAATATAATACAAACATTGCCCACACAGATTCTCATAAAAAATGGAATAACTGATTTTATTAAAATAATAAATTAACTACATAAAGCATGGCTTTTAGTATGCATCCCTAATAAAGTGATCCTAGACACTATGTAAATTTTACATAACTAGTGGTTGAATTACCTTACTTACTATGAAAAACTAAAATAATAACTAATTAAAACTATGAACTATGATAAACAAATCAAGTATAGGATATTCGACGTGTTCGTCATGTATGTTCATTGAGTTAATTAGCCAAAAGGGCTTATATTTCAAAATCAGTTTACAATTTGAGTTTAGTTTCTGAAATAGAAGTCACTGGAATACTAAAAGGATTCTACCCATGACATAGACCTACCAATCGATTGCCATAGACAACAATCGATTGGCTTGGAATGTCTCCCTATCGACAATCGATTGGTTTAGTGTACCAATCGATTGGGTTCTGTATCCAATCAATTGCCACAGGATTTTCTATAGATTCATGGTAGTGGCTGGGTAACTATGTTACATCACATATTTCCCAACCAGGATTCTAAGCTAGCATATTGATAGAAACAAAAACAAAAATAGTTTGAAACTTGCTATTATAATTAAATCTAAACATGGGTCTACACATGAAATTCGAGATTACAATGGAGATTTGGAACAAAAACTATGACTAGGCAAAGTGCAGAATAACAAAATAAATAAGACCTGACTGAGCAAAGAAATCAAAATTGTAGAACTCTCAAGCTTGAAGTTGTTTATACCTAAAAACTAGAATTCAGAAAATCCTACAAAAACAAAGAACAAATGAGCCAACCCCTAACTCTTCTCACTCCCCTCTATTTAAACTGTGATATTCACGAGCTTAAGGCATCCAGGTTCACAATGTAATGGTTGGTTGTTGTCATAAACCTTGATTTGCTGAGATTCTGCTCCATTAAAAAGATTTGACTTCCAGCTTTTACCAATCGATTGAGTACTGAAACGAATCGATTGGTATAAATACCAATCGATTGTTACTAGTGCCAATCGATTGGTTTGGAAAGGATTCCAACTGATTGCTTAATGATGGCAATCGATTAGGATTTCAATGACATCTTTGAGTCCTCTATGTTTCTTGAGCTATCCCTTTTTACCTTGTTATTCATTCTGACTTCAGGATCTGCATTTAAAGAACTAAACACAACAACATACCACGAAAATACATCATTGTGTAAAGAGAGGGATTGAAGTACAAATGCAAGTAAAATTAGAGATCTGGGATTAAGATTGACCAATTCTATTCTTTTTTCGGGCCAATATCTTACAAATATTAGCCCTCATTACTTGCTCACTACCTTGCTCATTGTCTTGAGCTAACATACTTCTTATAGAGCAATCAGCGGTCAATATATACAATCTAGGCATTTGCCCTTTTTGGGTGGCATCAGAATTGGAAGGGTGGAAAGGTACTACTTTATCCCTTAAAAGGCTTGCTAGTGGCTATCTTCCCACTTGAACTCTTCATCGGTCTTGATTTTGAGCAGTGATGTCCATACTTGGGTTTTCCCTATGTAGTTGGAAATAAAACTCCTGAAGAAGTTGATCTGTTCGAGCAGCCTTTGCAATTCTTTCTTGTAAGCTAGAGGCTTTGCTGCTTTGATAGCTTGAGCTTTATTCTTATCAATCTCTATACCCCTTTGATGTACTAGGAAGCCTAGGAAGTTCCCTGCTATAACACCGCATGCACACTTGAGTGGGTTCATCTTCAACTTGTTAGCCCACATTCTTTTGTCCTTTCGAGGTCCCTCAAGTGTTCGACGTTATTCCTAGATTTAACTACCACATCGTCAATGTATACTTCCATCAACCGTTCGATCATGTCATGGAAGATTGAGTTCATTGCCCATTGATATGTAGCTCCTGTATTTTTCAATTCTAATGGCATTATGACCCATTCAAAGGTCCCAATTGCCCCCAGGCACCGAAAAGCTATCTTCAGGAGATTGTCTTTGGCGATGTATATTTGGTTGTAACCTAAATGCTCGTCTATAAATCACAGAATCTTATGTTTGGTGGCTGAATCTATCAACTGATCAGTCATTGACATCAGGTACTCATCTTTAGGAGTTTCCAAGTTTAATTTTCTGAAATCAATGCATACTCTGAGTTTCTCTTTTCTCTTTACCACTGCAACAACGTTGGAGACCCATTCCACATACATGTTGGTCTGAATGAAACCAACCCCTAAAAGCCTTTCTATTTCTTCCTTGACTTTTAGAGTAACCTCTGGTGACATGTGCCTAGGCAGCTACTTGAATGGTCTGAATCTAGGTTTGATTGGTAATCGGTGTTCTACCAATTCTTTGGACAAGCCGGACATCTCATCGTAGTCCCAAGCAAAACAATACTTATATTTCCTTAAGAGGGCTATAACAATAGCCTGAAAACTGTGGTTCTAGCATTTGGCTCATGTAAGTTGGTTTATTTTCGCTTTCATTCCACAAGTTAACTTCTAACAGGGGATCCTGGACATCAGCCTTTAAGTCATTTAGCTTCGCAATGGCCGTTTCCAGTTCTTCCATTTGAATCTCTTCTTCTTTTGGAAGCTCTTCCTCGTAAATGCAGTCGGCCAAGTTTATGTCACCATTATTGGGACTGATCTCCAACCTTCTATCAACCAGAAATGCATACTATCTGGCCATGCTAGCCCGTAAGGCTAACTCTCTCTAAATCTCAATCGGTTGTGGATTTTCATTGATAATGTTTTGTTCATTGAACTCAATCGACTTTATTCTTCTGTCTGATTAAGATTATGGTAATGTAGCTTCAAGTCTGGGCTATTTCTTTGACAAAAGTTGCAGCATTTGACCTGCCCAATTTGCCACATCCCAATAATTTGACTGGTCCAATATCATCCTCATACAACAATGCATCGTCCGTTTGCACACATGCCATGAATGGCTTTGTATCAGCCCCAACCTTTTCCACTTCATCTCCCTTCCAAGAGAATAACAATTGGTGCAAAGTAGAAGGAATGCAATAATTAGGGTGGATCCAGTCTCGTCCTAGCAAAGCATTATTCGCGGTCGATGTTTCCACTATGAAGAACGTAGTCATAGTAGTCTTACTTCTTACCTTCAACGCCAAAGATAGGATGCCTTTGGTCCTTGATGGCGCCCCTGTGAAGCTTTAGACATTCATTTCGGTCGAAATTAATTCTGAATCGGACTTCTGCAAAATTCTCAACATAATCTGTGGCATGATGTTGATGGTAGAGTGGTTCAAGGTGAAAAGTGCATGTTCATAACGTATTACATGGTCTTTTATGCATACTTTTATCCCCAAAGTCCCTATATTTAGGTGCATTCTAATAATAATGATTTTTTATTGTGTTAATTCTAAAACATATGTTTTTGCATTTTTTTTATAGTATTAAGATGTAATTCAAGGAAGTGAAGCTAAAGGAAAGTGATTCTGGTGAAAAGAATAACAGAAGTAACTGAGAAAGAGCCATTTTTGACAATGAAGACTTCGGATTTGGAAGATTTGCCTAGAAATATGAAATGTAGATCTTTGAGCTACGGTCGCGTGGCCACAAACGGGAGGTAAATCCGAGGTTTGAGTGAAAATCTATGATCATTCTTCCGTCAGTGCGCAGAGTTGTCAAAATCAGAGAAGTTCAAAGGCTTGAAGAGAGTTCAATCGATTGAGAGTTTGATCGATCGAAATTAGTTCGATCGATTGAACTTTATTTTCACCCTAAAGTTGTGTACACTCTGCAGGAACCCTATAAATAAGTCGTTTTGATGGCAGACGAAAGGAGGACGCTCCAGAACGTAAAAAATAGCAATTTTAGGGTAGTTTTAGGGTTAGATTAGGAGTAGATTAGTTTAGTTTGATGTTTTCTTCCTCCTTTTCCATTGTAGATTCAAAATTCAACTTTATTTCAAGTTTATTACAAGTTATAATCAGATTATTCCAGGTTTTACTTTCTCTTTTCTTCATTTGATTGTTTATGAATCTAGTATTTATGATTGTTTTGTTTTACTGTTTCTGCACTAGTTTATTTATGTTATCGTAGTTTAGACGTTGGAAATATGTGATGAAACATTGATTCCTAGCCTCTGCCATGCAATCATTATAAAACCTGGGCTCGATCGATCGAACCCGAGCCATAGTCAAGCGATCGTAGACATTTTGATCGATTGAAGGATGAAGCAGTCCGATCGATCGAGAACGCTTCAATCGATCGAACCTGTTAATTCCTGAGATGATTCTTTTAAGTATTCTATGACTTTCTATTTTAGAAATCTGTCATCAAATTGTCCCTATAAACTCAGTTTGTCACAACAGGTTTTAGAACTTAAAGCCTTAAGGCTATTTTCTTCAATGACTTTTGAAACCCACTTTGAATGCTAACACCATTTGGAGTGCAAGTAATAACCATTGTTTTAAACCGTCTTCTAAGTATTTTAAATTATTTGTGATGATATAGTCCTGGTCATGAAAGGGCTATGGATTCTTTATCTTTAGAAAAATACGGAATACTGAAGAGGAATGAACTCCATAGAACATTAATGAGTATGCATGGTAGATGGTTAGGATCAATGTGTATTCACGTGTTTCCAACACCTTTAATTTATATGTTTAATTAGTTATGTTTCTTTATGCTTTAGTTTGCTATTTTGTTTAATTTAATTAATTAGGATTTGTTAAAATCTCCACCCGTATATTCATCTTTTTCCTTTTCTTTAGGTCGTAACTTAGTATCTTTTCTTCCTATTCCTTTCCTGTGGGATCGACCTGGGCTTATCTAGTATTACTTGCACGATCACCAACATTTGGGTGTTGCACAAGAGCGCACAACTATTTAGTCGTGTCAAGTTTTTGGCGCCGTTGCCGGGGAAGATAACTAGGTTAGGATTTTACTACGTTATTTCCATTTTTCCTCTTTTTCTAAAAAATTAAAAAATAAAAAATAAAAAAAATCTTGGACTTTTTCTCTCGTAAAAAAATAAAAAAATAAATAAAAATTCTATTTTTTTAAAAAATTTTGGGTAAGCATGTCTTATCTATATTACCCTCCATACAACACAAACACAAATGCCACCAATAGGTACACAATTAGGTAATGAAAACTATCCCCCAAGTTGGCAAGCACCCACATATGACACAGATTATCAGCCTGAGTGCTACCAACCACCACAATGGGGAAACAATAGTGGTACTCCCCCGTATTATCAAACGTATCAAGAACCTCCACATGAAGAGTTCTATCAATCGCAATGGAGTTCTCACGATTACCAAATGCACCAAGACTTTCCTTCTGGGGAGTCTTGTCCATAAACACAATGGGATGGAAATTACTACCAGCCACAATGGGACGAAAATTCATATCGAAATAATGAGGAGAATAACCAAGTTGTGGATAATAGTATGTTAAAATTGCTGCTTAGTGAAATGAAATGGCTAGATAGTGCAGTTGATAAATTAGAAACTAGATATCAACAAGCATATGCTAGCCAACCTTTAGAAGACTATACCAGTCCTTCAACACTACAACCCAAATTTCAAGACACTAACAATGGAATAGAACTAGAGGACCATGAAGGGTTTATACCGAATGAGGTTAACAACTCATTCTAGAAAGTGATAACCCAACAAGAACTCCAAAATCAAACCATTGAGCATGAAGTTGTAGAACCATCTTCTTCTTAATACACAACCCCAGACATCAACTCCTTGATTGCTTGGATAAAATTGCACAATCTCTTTGTCCAGAGCACCTCAATAGACGACATATATAGTGAGGAGAGTTACGAGGATGAGAATAAGGTTTTAAAAGATGATGAGAGTTTAGGTGATTGTACACAACTAGGAAAGGAGGAGTCCCCTATTGACTCTATCCCTACCTTTTATAGTGACACTAGGGAGGATGTAACTAAAAAATCTGAATCTGATTTAGATTCTCGTGATATTCATGAACTCTCACCTCTTTCGTCTGAAGAGGTGGTGTCACCAAGTTGCCCATCACCTATCCTCTTTATCAATCAATGCTCTCATCCCGAGTTTAAAAATCATGTGTATCCTAATACTGAACAAAGAGAATGTGTTGTGGAAGAGAATGGTAAGGATTCTAGCATATGTACTTCGCAAAATTTTATTTTTCAAAATTCTTTGAGAGAGGATTTAGAAAATTTTGGGCTGTGCTGGGAAATTAGGGTGATCAGGTCGAAGCTACTTTCCTTGCTCCACTCTTTGTGGTATCAGCAACCTTGAGCATATAGTTGAAGAGGACGAATCTCCAGTTGGCTTGTTCTACCTTGGGGATGTCTGGTGATGTGCCCTGCGATTGGCCACCTTCTCCAATATCGATACGCAGAGCTGATGATTTCGGAAACCATTTCGGCCTGGACTGGTTTTGTCATTTTGGCATTATAAGCCTATCATGAACTGACCTCCTCGGACTCTACTCGCGGTGCTTACTTATCTCAGCCTTTTGCTTGAGCCGATTATCTCTTTTTCCACTTCACGCATGCACCTTGGGCACAAGCCCTGTTCAATTAAATCCAGTTGGTGTCACAGATCGACAATCAGATTATCAGTACTAGATCGGGCCGCCTCAATTTTGGTCTTCTATTCTGCTTCTGTCCTTCCTTGGTATGTCCTATGAAGTTCATGGATAGTCACCTTCGAGTTGCCCGATAACGACATGTATTCCTGCTTCCTTCTCTCTGCTTCAGCTTTTCCTCTGATGTTTCTGTTAGATCTACTTTTGGTCTGGGCCGTGTTAACTTTGATAGGTAGGGCAAATGCTTCCATGAGTTATACCACTGTTAGTAGAATACTTCCATGAGTTATACCATTTACAATATTCTTTATTTTTTATGTCATCAGCCTTTGGAACCCGATGACCATCACTTAGCCTGATTGCCTTTTCGGCAAGAAGGGCATCAAAAATTTGGTTAGCCATTGTGATATCAAACGTGTAATTTTTTATAGACTTGAATGCCATTTTTTTGCTGCCGCATTGTTATTCACTAGTTTGTTCAAGGCAATACAAACTATTGGCTATTTACAAATTAGTTCAGCCATATCTACTTCCCTTACTTCAAGGATACAATCAGCCACGTAAACCTCGTAGTTGGGATCTTTATAATACGTTCCTTTGGATGTACTTTTCATTTTTGTC
The DNA here is from genome assembly GCA_033977485.1 of Hydrangea macrophylla. Taxonomy (NCBI): domain Eukaryota; kingdom Viridiplantae; phylum Streptophyta; class Magnoliopsida; order Cornales; family Hydrangeaceae; genus Hydrangea; species Hydrangea macrophylla. The sequence continues at coordinate 65,062,004 of CM066988.1, forward strand.
CGTCCAACAGTATACTCTTAAATCGGGCAGCCCTTGTGGCCAGCTCAAACAGATCATGAAAATTGATCCCCTCAAACCTCTTGCGAAGTTCAAGGTCATTCCTCCCATCGTAATCTTAATGTATTCCTCCTCGGGCAAAACAGTCTTACAGCTATACTTAGCCTTCCTGAAGCGGGCTATGTAGGTTTCGACCGTTTTGCTTGCCAGCTGTGACATCCTTGAGAGGTCTGCCAATGATGTTTCAGGCTCAGTCCTATAGAACTAGTCGTGAAACGATTCTTCCATCCCCTGCCAATTTTGGACCAAGTTGGCAAGAAGGTTGACATACCACATAAAAGCTATTCCTGTAAGGGAATTAGGAAATAACATTAATTTTAACTAATCATTACCATCCATATGGCCGTATTGTACTATGAAATGGCCTATGTGCTCTACTGTTGACTATTCACTTTTTCCAGAGAATAAGGTAATGTTTGGGACCCTATACCCTGAGAAAAATTGACTTGGTCAACCTCAGGAGCATATGGCCGTCTGTAAGACTGCCTCTCCATCCTTCTCGTGAGGGGACCGTATTCCTCATGTATGGCTGCTACTAATTCTTCTCTATTGATTTCCCTCTGGACAATGGGCTGCGCTGCCATAGGCGGTGCTAAAGGAGGTAGTGCCTGATGTTGATGGTTACGATCTGCCTCATGAGTCCAAAATATCTCATTAACCCTTTGCCCCCCCAGCACCATGGGCATGGGGAGATGTATTACCGATCACAGCAGTTCTCTGATCTCTAGCTTGAATGGTTACAGGTGTCACCAATCCAGTGGGATCGGTGACAACCATACTGCCTAATCCCTTTTTATGGGTATCAGACGATCTCAATCTGGCTATTTGTTTGATCCGTTTTGCTCTCGGAGGTTCAGAAACACATAATGTGGATCCTTTGGCTTATCAGTCTGCCAAGCATTCAAGAGTTGCCGTATCATTTTAGCCAGACCATTTATTATTGCATCGATTTTTTTGCGGATGCCATCGACCTATTTTGGCCTTTTTGCATCTCAATCGTCTGCTCGATTAGCCTTTCAAAATTTCCCATGCAATCTAGGAATAATTGTAATCCTACCTCATAGGTACCAAGGTCTGTCTCATGGCTTCCGAGAATGCTTCTAGAGTCAAGGCACTTTCCTACGGTAAACGGGTAGTGCTCTCGTCCTCTGTTGGATCGACGATGGTCAAGTCATCTTGTCTATTTTTAGTGGTTTTCTTTGGCGGCATATTCTAACACTAGAGTTCCACCGGGTGTGCAAAATGTTTGTTATAGTTTTGCATGGGCGTGGCAAAACCAAAAGTGGTTCGGTGTGTGCAAACTAATTTCCTAAATTGCTTGTGTGAGTGATACACAAGGCTTAAAGATCTGACTTATAAATGGGTAATTGTGAAAGATGAGTAGGAAAGTACCTTCACCTAAAGGTCCCCAGACAGTATTGAAGCGCACAAGTCTAGTGGTGATGAGTTTACTAGGTGAACAATCATAAACAAGTAATAAAACATGTATATATTTTATTGAATGTGTTTGGAAAAACTAACCAACTAGGGAAAGATCAGAATAGGCTATGATTGTTCATAAAAGACTAAAACAGTAAAGAAATTAACAAAAGGGATAAACCTATTGCTATTGATGTTGAGAACAAACGATTGCAAGGTTGAATGCCTTGAGTGCTATTGAATGCTTTTTGGATGCGGAGAGTGACGCGGAGTGCCTTTTCACGTAGGCCTGCTTGTATATTTATAGCGGCCAATGAAGAATTTAACTATGGCAAGAACTCCTTGAATTGCACCCCAAGCAAGATAAGGACGCCCAAAATCCTTCCTTATCCCAATTCTTTCCATCTTCATCAAGATTTGATTCAATCCCAAAATACTTGGGATTATCCTTCTATATCCAGCTAGATCTAATTGAATTCACTCCTAACCGGACTCTACTTCCTTTGATCTTAACCCTAACGGATGAAGAAACGATGATTCACACATTTTACCCCCCTCCTCTGCTATCGGGCTGCTACCGCCTCCATTCGGCCAGGCTTTCTCTTTAAGTGATAACATGGAGTCTGATGATGAAGATATGTATGCCTCTGACCAATCGGGCTAGAATTTTGGTCCTTCACACCTCTCCAAGATAAGATGTCCGATTATGCTATTTCTTCAACTTGCTTGGCCATCGGACTTGTCATTCTTAAACTCCGGAGTTAGGTCAAGGCCTTAGCCAAATTTCTCATGCTCCCTTGTTTCTCGAGTCCGATAGCTTACACTGCTTCCCAAACGGGCCATGGGCAAGGCTCGAGCCTTGAACCCCTCCTATTTTTCCACGGGCACCAAAACCCTTGGTAGTTTTTGGGTGCAAACACTAACCATTCCCTTTACATTGGGATGAAATGGTTAAGTTCATAATTCCAACTTCCAATACGATATCATTCCACTCCAAGTTACTATCAAAATGGTTTAGTTAACAGTTCCTACTTCCATTACAACACGTCATTCATGGTTGATCTTTTCAACTTTCAATCTGAATGATACTTTTGGATGCGGTGAAGGATATATATAGCGGTCTGAATTAATATGTCTGGTTCACTTCTATTTTATCTATTTTGGCTACCTACAAAATGGAAATGGTAAAGAGCAAGAGCTTAGATCCTGTGACGTGTTTTGAGTTTGAGTTAGCATGTTTTATATATATAGAGAAAGGATCTAAAGCGGACCAAAAAAGGGGTTTTGAAGCGGACCACCTTTAGCAACGGTTTTTCGCCTGTCGCAAATTTGCAACAGTTATATTTGCATGTTTCTGACATTTTAAATTCATTTTTCCTTGGTTTTGTTGAATCTGGTTTTTTTGTTACCAAAAAGAAAAGTCGCAAACATGTATTGTTATGTTAAGAGTTCGTAATCTGTCTTATAAGTATGATTCATAGAGGCTAACGCTTGTTGTCTATTTTTTTTTTCATTGGATGTGAGCACATGTAGTCTATTTGAGTGGCCTAAATATTTGTTGGTTATTTTCTCATAATAAATATGATTCGATCTATTCCTTTACTTATTCTATTTAATTTGACGTGTGTTTTTATTTATTTTTAACAAAATCCCGTGCATTTGCACGACTTGTCGACTTATCTAATCTAATGTCTAAAACTAATAGCAAAATCCTACTCCTGAAGTGAATAGTAGGATGACACGTGGTGGTCTAATAAATGCAAGCAAAAGAAATGACACTAACAAAAAAAATTTATAAATGCTGGTAAAGAGAAAAAACTGCAACAAATGTTTGTAAAATGCACAAAAAAAAAAAAACAGTTACACAGTCTATATTTCTTATCATTTGCTTTTCATACAATTAGTAAAGAAAACTGAAAATTGAAAATGCAGCCATTCTTTTGTTTGATGAATTACATTCTGTTAATAGACCTCTTCAACATTAACAATTGCTCTAGATCTCATATGATAACAATATTTTATGACGAGTAATGTTTTGTTTTCCAAATTTCTTATTTCAAATAATTTTTAAATATATGTGACAGTGGGACCACTATAAGATTGCTTCAACATCCAATAATAAAAAACTAGTGACCACTACTACATATATTTGAAAAGTATTTGAGAAGAGAAATTTAGAAAGCATAATGTTACTCTTTTATGATATATCAGACAAAGCAAAATACTTGCGCACTGCCTGGGTTACGTACTGCCTACTGGAAAAAGAATAAACAGAGCCATAACTATAAAGGCTCTCCCCTGTCACATCTTCCCCTCCAAAGTCTCTCTGTCTACATGTAAGTATTTTGAAAAGAGTAATATGTGGGAGAAATTTTCCCATGAGCCGTTCACATGTGTGATAGATTCATAGCAACCGTTAGATCTGTGGATCCCATGTGGATCCCACAGTGATCCAATGGTTCTCAAGAATCCGTCACACATGTAGCTGGCTCATGGAATACTTTCTCAATATTTGAGGCACTAACAAATTCTACTAACACTCACACCTGCACTATATCTCTCTCCTAGTGGCACTGTGGGGTTCGCAATGAACCCAAAGTCCCACTAATAGAGAGATAGAGTGTGGGTGTTAGTGGAATTTGTTAGTACCACTAACATTGTTGTTCCGAAAAGTTTCTAGTTTTATGAAAAATGAAAGGATTGAAGCTACTACTACGCTCTGGGATCAGTTTTTCCTTTTTAAAAGAAATGCTTTGGCCAAATCTAATTACAAACCAAATTCCTAATTTTTCTACCTCACCAAATGTTAGTTTTTCTATCTTTATTTCCTTCTGGTTTTTGTTATGAAAGGAGGGGTTCAACATGATAAAGTTAGTCGACATTTTTCGTTTCGTTTAGATTTGTTTCTGCCCTTTTTTGGCCATTCGCATTTTTCACTTTGCTTTGTTGTTGAGTTAGAATATAAAAACGACCAAGAAAAATTAATTGTTAAACCGATAGCACAAATAGTCATCTGTATATATAATCAGGGGTGGAAGCAGCAATTAGACTCTGGGGTGCCACTTCAGTTTATAGGAAAATAGCGCTTCACCAGGGCTAGTTCGGGGGCAGTGCCTCGAGCCAATTTTATTTTTTTAATATATCTATATTTTTGGTAAGATTTTCTATATTAGACTAAATCACACCAAGCATTGTGTCCCAATTAATTGGAGTAGGTTATATGAACCATTTTTAGTGTTGAAATGTTAAATTCTTGTAACTCTGTAATTTTCATTATATATACTATATAGTGAATTTTGATATTCTTTATTCAAATCCGTAACTCATTTATTGGTTTAGGGTGGTTTGAGTTGCAATTTTTGTTGTCAAATATATACTTATATAGACCATTTTGTAAAACTTAAAAATTTGTTAGGGCCAATATGTAACTTATTTTTATATGTAGGGGCCATACACATAATTATTTTTATAAAATTATAGAGATGCCAATAGAGTAATGCTTTGTTTCGGGGTGCTAGAAGACAATAAAATATATAAGGCACACACATATATGTATACTAGTAAAAAAAATATTTGCCACAGTTGGGAGAGCCGACACCAAAGGCTAAGCCTTGGTTCCGCTCCTGCATATAATAAACGGATTAATTGCACTTTGTATCTTTGAAGTTTGGGTGATTTTGTACTTATACTTTAAAGTTTTAAAATTGGTACTTTGGTCCCTAAAATTTCACAAATATGGCAAAGAAGTCTAAATAGCCCTTTAGTGACGAATGATTTCGTCACTCAAAGTGAAAATTTTGTCGTAAAAAGTTTTGGAGGGACTAAAGTGCACCTCGTCCCAAACTCTAGGGATCAAAGTGCCAACTTTGAAACTTTAAAGTACAAAGTGCAAAATCACCCAAACTTCAGGGGTGCAAAGTACAATTAACTCTAAACCAACACATGGATTATAACTTTTTATGGAGCAATTAGCAAAGGTATATAGTTTGACTTCAAAGCTCCTATTTTAAAGAATTGACTTTTAGAGAAAATTATACCTAATCTGTAGGGAAATTAGAAAACATAAAAATTTATGCCTACATCCATTTTAGATTTTGTTTCGACTTACTTGTGATGGAGTAGCAAGCTTGTATAAATTAAATGCAATTGAATGAGGACATTGCACATATAGTTATTTTTTTTATTTATGGAAAAGTGAAATTTCATTGAAATCACGGAGGAACAGCCTCATAAGAAGTTAGAGACTGCATACATGAGGGAAAAACATCAAAGAAAAACACATACGTTCTATGAACATTAGCAAATCGAGCCAAAGCATGAGCAACTTGATTTCCCTCTCGCTGCATTTGGACAATCTCTGAAATATTCATCCTAGCAAGTAACAGTTTGGCTGCTTCAATGATATAGCCACAATGGGCTAAGGTGGAATCCTCATCTCTCAAAACATTCACCACATTTAACGAGTCGAGCACTAAAATATCCCAAGTAATTACGGCTTCCTCTAAAGCTTCACATGTCCGCAAAACTACTATCACTTCACACACCAATGGGTCCAAAGCCCCCGTTGCAGATAAAGAGATCCTAATAAGCACATTTCCATTATGATCTCAAATCGCTAAACCCATTCCATGACCGTTCAATTCTTTGAAACATACCCCATCAACATTAATTTTAACCAAACCATGAGATGGCACTTGCCAGGAGGCCGGCTGCACAACACCCTTCCCATGGGTCCGGTTTCCCGAATTTGTTCTAGCTCACCCCTAAATCGATCCACAAAGTGCAAAATTGATTCAATCGAGGAACCCACACACACCAACCTATATCTCTCCCCCTATAATGCCCAAGCCGTGATTAGAAAGAGAGAGGCTCATTTAGATCCCTCATTCATCAATACATGGATCAACCAATTGAATCCAACAAATGTGCAAAGTGACATCTCCACACCTCATTGCTGAAACGACATGCCCTCAAGGCATGAGTGGCACATTCATCAGCTCCACAACGAATGCATCGACCTGAAATATTGATAGCTTTACGAACCAAGTTCAAATTGCATGGAAGAAAATTATGAATAACAGACCACCCAAACACTTTAATTTTTAAGGGAACATGGAGATCCCAAAGTTTTTGCCACTCAAAATTCGAAACGAATCTAGAAGGCTCCCCCCACACTCTCTCTGACCTCTTCATATCCAAACCCACCTGGTATGCCAACTTAACCGTAAATAAACCCCTAGTCCCAATGCCAAATTAACGTATCCGAAGTAGCCCTTAAGCGGATAGGAATCCCCAATATCGTTTCAACCTCATGTGGCATAAAATTTTCCCGAAGCACATTCTCAGGCCATACCCCAGCCTGACTATCAATAAGTGTAGCCACCTTGCTACTCTTCATCACCTCAGGGAGTGGAGAAACTGGTTTGGACGTTGAGGGGCAAGGTATCCACGAGTTCAACCACACCTTCACATGGTTTCCATCTCCAATTCGCCATCTCACCCCCACTCTTGAACAAATCCATCGCCCCCCAAATTGATCTCCGTGAGAAAGAAGGGTATGACCCCAATTTAGCCAAAAGGAGGTCAGTAGTGGGGAAGTACCAGGCCTAAAGCATCTTAAAGATAAGGAAGTTTTGCATTTTTTAGAGATGCCACAGCTGCTTAGCCAGAAGAGCTTTATTGAAAACTTCCAAATCCCTAAACCCCAAGCCCTCCTATTTCTTTAAGTTATAAAGTCGATTCCATGATGCCCAATGGATTTTCTGCGTCTCCCTCGAACTACCCTCCCAAAACCCAGCAAGAAGACGTGTAATATCTGAGCAAAAAGAGGAAGGCAACTTGAAGCAATACATCGCATGAGTGAGGATTGCTTGTGTAACAGCTTTAATAAGAATATCTCTACCCCCTTTAGACAAAAGCCTCTCCTTCCATCCTTTCACCTTGCAAGCAACTCTATCACGAATGCTTACAAAAATTTGTTTCTTTGAGTGGCCAAGAAGCAATGGAAAACCAAAATATTTTTCATGCATCGTAAGAGAGTCAACCCCCGAAATAGCGTTGATATTTGTTGAGACATCCTCCGGAGTGTTTGGGCTCAGGAAAATGGATTTATTAACATTAATTTTTGGACCTGAAACCCCCTCATAGATATTAAGGACATTCATCAAATGAATAGATGAGCATGATAAAAAAGTAAACTATCATCCGCAAAGAACAAATGGGTGACACCAGGACTGTTTCTTGCCACTTTCATGCCTCCAATCCTTCCCCTTTCACTTTCACAAAATAGCATAAAGAGAAAACATCAGCACATAAAATAAACAAGTAAGGAGAGAGCGGATTCCCTTAGCGAATTCCACGGCTTGGCACAAAACAATCAGTGAGGTTCCCATTGAGCATAATTGCAAACGAGACCGACTTAATACATTTCATGATATGGTCCACCCACTGGGTACAAAAACCAAGCCTAATCAGAGTTCTTTTAATAAAAACTCACTCTAGCCAGTCATAAGCTTTGCTCATTTCCAACTTGAATGCTATCTGAAAATTATTGCCATTAGAGTTTGACTTCAGGTAATGCATCACCTCAAATGCAACAAGGATGTTATCAGAGATAAGTCTTCTTGGTACGAATGCACTTTGATTTTGAGACACAATGTTCGGGAGACAAATTTTGAGTATGTTGGCAATTGCCTTAGAAATGATCTTGTACACCACATTGCATAATGAAATTGGTCTAAAATCACTCACATTCCTCGGAGTCTTAATTTTCAGGATAAGAACATTGTGTGTGAGATTAATCCCTTCAGGCAAAATTCCATGATCAAAAAAATTTTTCACCAATAAAAATACATCTGAACCCACAATATGCCAATAATGCTAGTAAAAGAGAGCACACTTACCATCAGGTCCCAGTGCCCTCATAGGGCCCATTTGAAAAGGAGTAAATCATACTTCTTCCATCAAGACCGGTCTCATGAGCCGAGCATTTGTCTCCTCTGACACACGAGGCTCAACCACATCAAGAAAATCCTCTGTGCTAGAAGGATGAATAGAGCTACAAATGTCAACAAAATACTCAACCGCCGCCAAGTGAATGTGATTCTCCGAAGATAAACCCCATTCTCATCCACTAAACCCTCAATCAGGTTCCTCTTTCTTCGGTGAGAAGCTTTTTGGTGAAAAAAGGATGTGTTTCTGTCACCCTCTTTCAGCCAATCTTGCCTAGATCTTTTCTTCCACATAATTTCCTCTCTTTCGAGAAGGGAATCAATTTTAGAAGATAAAATTTACTCAGCCTCAAGATCCTGCATCCCGATTGGGTTTCCCTTCAGCCGAGAAAGAGCTTCTATCTTCGTTTTCAATTACCGCTGTACACTTCCAAAGGTGGTTTGGTTCCAAGTCTCAAGACTTCTACCGCACATCTTAATCTTCTCCATTATGCTATTGTATCCGCTCGAGCACTAGCAACCACATCTTCACATTGTTCATGACCCACCCACATGGCCTCAAATAGAAAGCATTTTTTCTACGAACAAACCGAGCCATCCGACATTTTAGATGTATCACAATGGGACAACGATCCAAATAAAATGTTGAAACATTGTGAATCGTGGCATCAAAAAAGCGGGAGCTCCAACTGTTGGAAGAAACAAACGATCCAGCCGCTTTGATTAAACATGTCATTAAACCGATTACCCTACCAAGTGTACATATTGCCTTGGAAATGGAGATCAGTGAGGTCACTAAAATTAAATGTCTCTCGAAATGCATTTAGGAGCTTGAAATCCTGATGATTGCCTCATTCCTTCTCCCAAGAATATAAAATCTCATTAAGGTCCCCACCCACGAGCCACGGAAGGTCCGAAATCAATTTCAAATGTTTCAGCAGATTCTACGTACTTTGTCTCCTCCTTGTCTCTGGATGCCCATAAAACCCCATAAACTGCCACCAATCATCCCTGCAGCTCTCCTTAATGTGAAAAGGGGACATGCTCTAAAGTGAGATAACCATGTCATCATTCCATAGCAATACAAGGCCACCCCCACTTCCTGTACCATACACTGAAACACAATTTCAAGCCCACATCTCAACCAACTGACTGAATTCGAGAACTAATAGAACGAGTCTCCGAAAAAAAGACCAGATTAGGACCTTCATCCTTCACCAACTAGTGAAGTGCATGAACTACCCGAGGGTTCCCAAGCCCTCAACAGTTCTAGCATAAAACATTTATTGATCTAGGCGGTGCTGGAATCCAACCACCGCCTCTAGTAAAGAAACATAAACATCAACAAGAGAATCAACCTTCGCCTTCTTAGGATCATCTTGGATCATCCCACCCTCCTCTAGCAGGCCTAAGGCTCACTTTGACTTATTTCGTGAAGACCCAAGCTTCAGTCGCTATGTTTCCACACTGGGTCTATTACGGGCCCTACGCTTCCATGATGAAATAGCCCTGACTGGTACGGCCAGAGCAATATCTACCAACATTGTACTATCATCCAATACTGTCTCGAGAACCTAAGAAGGATCATCTTCTATAACTTCCTCATTCTGAATTGCGCTCAATAATTTAAAGGGGCTCTACAGAATCCAAAATTATACTTAGAGAGTTTGAAAAGCCATCCAATAAAGAATCAAAGGAGTTTCGTTAAGATTCGCTCCCACCTGTACCCAGACTCGTGTTGGCCTCAGTTTCGTTCTGACCCGTCCTGGGGGGATGATGGACATGCTGGTGACAAGTGGCCTTCTCTGGACTGCCTCGGGTCTTGGCACTTGGAATCAAAAGCCCTAAACCAAACACCATACTGAACAGATGTAGGGTTGTGCCACAGGTCATATCGAAATACAGACACATACTCCTTCTCCGAGTGCCCCACCCTACTACACCTAAAATAGAAATTAGGTATGCGTTCGTATTTAAAGCGAACCTACATCGATTGATCCTGGTATCTCAACATTGCCCTACGTTGCAGGGTTTTGTGATATTATGTCACACCCCGGAGCAGCAAAAATAGAGAAAAATAAATTTCCTTTTTGGGTCCATGGGGAATGACATGTGAAAGTCACTAAATATCCACACCACACAGTACTAGTCCACAAGATAAATAGGAATAGTAACAACTGAATAGAATAATAGAAACAGTATTACAAACATCAGAGTGTGGTCTGCAAGATCACAACAGGTCTGGAGACAACATATGACCAAGTACCCGTTAGACTAAAGTTCAATAGAAATAACGAAAATATAAACTAGATAAAACTATCTTCAAATCTTCATCTGGCGTAAGGGTACTCGTCAGCATAACATCCTTCTCTAGTATAACCGGCATCAGTGGGGCCACCCTCTGCAAAATCCCCCTCAGGGTAGTAGCTGTCATCACAAGCTCCCTCACCTGCATTGAAAGGGACAGGATAGTCTGGATAAGGAATGTCTAGGCAATAACGGCCGTCAGCTTACTAAAAGATGAGTGAATAGAAACTCTCAGGGTATCAATGATATAACCTATAACAAGTTATTGAAGTCATAAGATATAGTTCAACTACATAATATCTTTTCTGTATTCCAACGTCGTGAATCAACCCTTATCGTCTTTTTATCCCGAGATCGATAATCAACATACTCTGCTTAGAAAGAACAGACTCAATCGTTTCACATATATAGACAAACCATCATTCTGTCCATTGCACGTTAATGATATATACCATCCATCACAATCATGGACACCACATCAGTCCATACACCACTCGTTAAGGATATAAACTATCCACCGCATGTCAAGGATACAATGCTTTAAACAACAGCATATCAAATCTATCTCCACGACTCATCGTTGTTTACTAGTGACCCCCATCCACCGCTCGTTAAGGATATAACCATCCACCGCTCGTTAAGGATATAACATGGATCATCTAGATACCTTAGGACTACATGGTCCTGCCCATTACTCATTAAGGATGTAAACCATCCACCGCATGTAAAAGCATATCGTGACCAGGCGTCCGCCCACGTACTATTCCCAGAACTTATCAAACCTACTTATGTTACACACTAACATTGATACATGACTTCCCACTTTGGCCTGACTACTCTGATTGAAAAGAACAGATATTGAACTCATACATGAACCGCATAATATTTAACGTCATTACATTAATCCATTATTCTGAATCGTACTTATTTTTATTGTCACATTATCCCTATTCCACCCATAATCGCACAATGAAACTCTGAATTGAGCATCCAACCATCGAACCCTCTATATAATAAATAGTAAAAACAAATCATGTTCTGCCAATACCAATCGATTGGGATAAAACATGTAACAATCGATTGGGAAAACATGCCAATCGATTATATATCCAAAACAATGGCAATCGATTTCTAACTTTGACAATCCATTGGGTTACAAACAATGGCAATCGATTGGGAATTTATCTAATCGATTGGGACTCAACTGATATCAATCGATTGGGAAAAGTCTAATCGATTGGGACTTCATCTTCTCTAGCAAATACGTAAAACAAAATATAAAAATATCCTAAAGACGCATTTATTACATCTAAATACTACCAAAACTTGTAAAAACATATGTAAGAGAGACCAAGTGAGTAAAGACGCACCTAAGGTTGTGTTTGGTATACGTATAGCTTAGAACTCTTTAAGCTTTCGATTGGGAAAGATTGGCAATCAATCGGCAGAATAGAAATTGATTAGAAATATGGAAATCGATTGGTATACTAAAAGTTGTAATCGATTGAGAAATAAAGGTAATCGGTTGGTAACAAAAATTACCAAATGAAAGGTAAGGGTTACACAAGGATATAGAAATCAATACTAGGTCTTATTTATAATACAAAATACAGGGTATTACATCATCCACCACTCGTTAAGGATTTCGTCCTCGAAATAAAAAATAACCAAGGTCTAAAACAAAAACAAAAACTTCTCTCGCATCTCTGATTCTAGTTCCCACAAATCTTCTTCTTCATCATGATGCTTCTATTGGATCTTTACTAACGGAATCTCCTTATTCCTGAGCTACTTGATTCCTCGATCTAGAATGCGAACCGGCCCTTTGTTGAATGTAATGTTGTCATTGACTTCAGTATCTTCAAAGTTGATCTAATGTGCTGGGTTGTGAGCACACTTCCTTAGCATACCGATGTGGAATACGTTGTGCACTCCTGACATCTTCGCTGGCAACACAAGTCGATGAGCAACCTTTCCAACACGTTCTAGAATCTCAAATGGTCCGATGAATCATGGCGATAACTTGCCTCTCTTCTGACAAAATCTGAAGATTCCTCAAGCAGGTGAAACTTTAAGCACTACAAGATCTCAAACGGTGAATTCCAAGTCTTTACGTCGCTTGTCAGCCTAGCTCTTGTTTGGGTCTGAGCTATCCTCATCTTCTCACTTACAATCTAAATCTTCTCGCTAGTCTCTCGTACCTTCTCTGGACCAAGAAGTTGATTATCTCCGACTTTGGCCCACATTGTGGCGATCGGCAAGGTCTTCCATATAAAGCTTCAAACGGTGCCATCCTTATGCTCGTATGATAACTGTTGTAGGAGAATTCGATCAAAGGTAAGTATGTCTCCCAAGAATTCTCAAAATCAATAACGTAGGCGCGTAGCATATCTTCCATCACTTGATTAACTAGTTCAGTCTGTCCATCAGTCTGCGGATGAAAGGTTGAACTCAAGTTCAGTGTAGTTCCCATTGGAGACTCTTCCAAAATTCTACGATAAAGCACGAATCTCGATCTGATATGATTGAAAGAGGTACACCATGTAACCGTACAATGTGTTGTAGATACATTCGGCTCAAACGTTCCACTGGATACGTCATGCTGTAGGCGATAAAATGTACTATCTTTGTAAGTCGATCCATGATCACCCAAATTGCGTCGTGGCTCTGCTGTGATTTCGGTAATCCTATCATGAAATCCATGGTTATGTGTTCCCATTTCCATTGAGGAATCAGTAACGGATGTAGTAGTCCAAGTGGTCTCTGATGTTCTGCCTTTACTTGTTTACAAGACATTGAGCTAAATACTCAGCTACTTCTCTTTTCATTCCTTTCCACCAAAAATTACTCTTTAAATTCTAATACATCATCGTACCTCCAGAATAAATAGTCATCCGTGACTTATGTGCTTCATCCAATATTTCTTTCTAGAGATTTTCTTCATCGGGTACACAGAGTCTACCTTTACATCGTAAGGCTCCGTCTGTGCTAATACTCCAGACTTTGGGTTCCTTGGCTGACATCTTGGCGAACCATAACTTCAAATCTTCCATCGTTTGCTGAGATTCCATGATATGACTGATCAAAGTTGGTTGTACCATAAGACATCCAAAATTTTGTCCTTCCATTGGTTCCACTGACTGAAGATCAAATTCAGCTAAAACTTCTAATGCTCTCCATTCTTGAATTAATAACGTAGCAATCACTAGTCGAGGTTTACGACTCAAAGCATCTGCTACGACATTTGCTTTACCTGGATGGTATTACAAAGAAAAGTCATAATCTTTGAGTAACTCTATCCATCTTCGTTGTCGCATGTTCAACTCCTTCTGAGAGAACAAATATTTTAAGCTCTTATGATCAAAAAATAGATCAAACTTTTCTCCATAGAGATAGTGTCTCCAAATCTTCAATGCAAACACTATTGCTGTTAATTCCAGATCATGCGTAGGATAGTTCTTCTCATGTACCTTCAATTTTCTTGATCCATAAACAATCACATTCCTATATTGAATAAGCATATAACCCAGTCCTTAATGTGATGCATCACTGTAGATCACATACCTTTCTCCACTCTTAGGTATCGCGAGTACTGGTGCAGAAGACAATCTTTTCTTTAACTCCTAAAATGAACTCTCATGCTTGTCTGTCCATTCGTACTTCATCTCCTTCCTCGTCAAATTTGTCAAAGGTCATGCTATCTTGGAAAATCCTTCTACAAATCTCCTGTAATATCTTGCTAGACCAAGAAAACTTCTGACTTCTGTAGCATTAGTCGGTCTGTTCCAGCTTAAGACTACATCAATCATAGATGAGTCCACTGAGATGCCGTCTTGAGATATAACGTGTCCCAAGAATTTGACCTCCTATAGCCAAAACTCACACTTACTGAACATAGCATACAACTTACTATCTTGAAGCATTTGCAAGGCAATCTGTAACTGATCCTTGTGATCTTGCTCTGTCTTTAAGTAGATCAAGATGTCATCGATGAATGCTATAATGAATTTATCCAGATAAGGTCTAAATACTATTTATTAAGTCCATGAACACTGCTGGCATATTTGTCAATCCAAAAAGCATAACTAGAAACTCATAATGCTCGTATCTTGTCCTGGATGCAGTCTTTGTCACATCCTCTGGTAGAACTAAAGTTGATGATATCTCGAATGTAGATCAATTTTTGAAAAGATCCTTGATCCTTGTAACTGGTCGAATAGATCATCTATCCGAGGAAGTGGATATCTATTCTTGGTCATAAACTTGTTCAATTCCATATAGTCTATGCAGAGTCGAAGTGTTCCATCCTTCTTCTTCACAAACAGAACTGGTGCTCCCTAAAGTGACGTACTCGGACGAATAAAACCTAAATCTTCAAGCTCCTAAACTTGCCTCTTTAATTCCAATATCTCTATTGCTGTCATCCTATATGGAGTCTTAGATATCGGTAATGTGCCAGGTATTAGTTCTACACAAAAGTCTATTTCTCTTTTCGGTGGAAGTCCTTTAGTATCCTAGAATACATCCTAAAAGTCATGCACAGTAGGAATCTGATCCATCGTTAGTTCTGTACTCATATTCCCGATTGTAGCTAAACTACTTGTCAAGAACAAATTGCTCATTGACTGACAATAAAATATGATCGTTGGTCATCCTGGTATCGAAAATATAATCGTCCTAGTTAGGTAGTCCAAATTGGCCTCATACTTAGTCAACCAATCCATCCATAGGATAATGCCGAACTTTGACATCGACAGAACTATAAGTCTATAGGAAGATTCCTATCTCCTAAGGTCAAAGGGCAATCTTTGCACACTTTACCCAACTTTACAGTCACTCCCAATGGTGACACAACATTAAGTGTTGGCTCAAGTGTCTGGGGTTCTAAACCCAACTGACGCATAATCTTAACATCAATAAATGAACGTGCAGCTCCAGTATCGAATAAAGCTTTAACTGGACTATGAAAGAGTACAAGCGTACCTTCTAAATGTTGCTGCTCATCAGCATTAAAGCCTGCCTCTGCTAGGATGATAGCATTCATCATGATTTGATCTGGAGGTCCTTGAATTCCTTGATCTGGTGCCCTATAGTATCCTCCTTGTGGTGCACAACAATCCTTGCTTAAGTGCCTTGGCTTGTTGCAATTTTTGTAGTTAGCACCCATCTGGTGGTTAACCCTGGATGTTGTGCAGAACTTGTCAATGTGCCCTAGCTTTCCACAATTAAAACATCCTTTAGTGTTGGTTAGCGGGGCTGTTAGCAATGCTTGAGGTTGTGATACTTGCTGTTGATATTGCTACAGTCGAGGGTAGCTTAATTGAAGCTTCCTGGTTCCATTCTAGGTTCTCTTGTTTCCTTGGAAATTTCCTTGAAGTCTCCAACTCTGAGTATTCCTTGGTAGCTGGGTCTAGAAATCCCGTGGCTAAAATCCTCTTGACGATTAAAGTCGATTCATTTGGTAGCTGGGTCTAGAAATTTCACGGCTGAAATCCTCTTGATGACTGAGGTCGATTCATTTGTGGTCCTTGTACTGGATAAGCGTCCTTCTCCAGTCCTGTAGAAAATCTGACAATTCCCTCAAATGACTAATTCAGATGACCAACCATCATTTGTCTAAGGTGGGGGTTCAATCCTTGATGAAATCACTTCACCTTCTTCTGTGGAGTGTCTATCATATGTTGAGCAAAACGAGATAGACGCTCGAACTGTGTTGTATATTCTCGCACAATCTATCCTCCTTGGACCAGATTAAGAAAATTTCTCTCCTGTTGATCTCTCTCATCTTCTGGGAAGTGCTTTTCCAAAAATCTTTCTTGAAATATCCCCCCCCCCCAAGGCATTCTCCTTGCAACTTCAGCTCCTATTGTAGCTCTTTCGGCTTTCCACCAATCTGCGGCAGCGTAAGTCAAGTAAAATGTGGCAAGACGACGCTTATCTTGCTTGGTACATTCAAAAACTTCAAAAATCAGTTCCATTTCTCGTATCCATTGTTCCGCCTTCCATGACTTCGTTAACCCATCAAATTTCTCTGGGCATAACCCACAAAAACTTTCGAGTAATTTATCACCAGTTTGTCTCAGTGGCGGTGGTGCAACAGGTCTCTGGTGAGTAGAGTGGTTATAAGTATCTCCCACATGTTCCATCCTCTGCATGAAGGCTTCAAAAACTCCCATTGGATCCATACCTTTCGAAATAGGGGCTCCTAATCGTGCTTGATTCCTCGGTCTAACCATAGTGATAATGTGTGCCGTGTACCTACAAAAGACCTATTGATTAACGAAAACTTCTCGTCGAAACAAAATCAAGATAGAACTAGAAGCAACTAGAATTAATAGTTCTACTAATCAGCATACAACACTCAAACATACAATTAATATCAAACGTACTGCTCGTATATATATGTATATATATATCAAAAGATGTATCATGGAGTACACAGTAACTGCAACATGTATCACGTGGGACATAAGCAAATACAGTGCTAAGGGCAACTATACTAGTGGAATCTAGCTATACAATAAAGTTATGGTCAAATAGCTATCTCTCAAGCTCCCAACAATCTGGTGGACAACATGTCTTGATATAAAACTAACAAAAACTAAACCATGTGGATCCCGACTCAAAAGTCATCAGCATCTGATCCTACTGGTGGTGCCTTGTCCTCTGAATCGATATCCTTAACTAGTGCGGCAAGATCTCCAACTACCACTTCGATATCCCAATCCTCAACTACGTTATCTGCCATCATCGCCTGATTAGCAACGTCGTAGCTACAGTAGTGAATCCATCAGTTATATATAAAGCTCCGGCTAATGCATCCTCTCCCATAACAAGATCAACTGGCTGTCCAAGCATCTCAGCTATCCATCCTACTGCCATATCAGCCATAGCTGCCATGTGTACTATCGGTCTGGTGGGTAACTAATGCAATATGGGTACCTCTATGATCACGTCTCCCTCTACTACTATATATGCCCCAACAGCCTCGGGGTCCTCTAGCTCTTGCTCTAGATATGGCTCTGGCTTTGGCTCTGGCTCTGGCTCTGGCTCTGGCTCTGGCTCTGGCTCCTCATCAGGAACATACTCTGGCTCCTCTGGGTCATCCTCTGACTCATCATCATCATCGTCGTCGTCTGCAGGCTCCTCCTCTTCTGGATCTTCATCGTCCATAGGCTCCTTCTCTCTCTCCCCATCAACATCCTCATTAGGATGCTCATCTTTTGGCTCTAGGTCCTCCTCACCCTGAATTGGCTTCGGTGCCTAGTACGTCAAGTACCGGTGATGGGGGGACTATAGGTGTTGGTGCAACTATATGCTCTGGTGGAACAGGCCTAGCTAAAATAGCTCACAACTCAATCTCATCTACCTCTAGCATACTCGGAATCAATCTAGCCATCTCCTGGTATATGGCTGCTCAAGTCATAAAATAGTGATATACATCCATACGTATCTTTGTTAGGTGTGTCGTGCCTACAACATAGAAAGAAGTCCATATCCTCTCCTCCAAATATCGATTAGCAGTCTGGCAAATATGGCTCTGGTATATCTCTGGTATGGCTGGATCCACTGTATCGCCAGGAATAATATGTCCGCCAAAAGAGTCATCCATAAAAAGGTGGAAATCTGGATCCATGCTAACGTACAAAGGAAACTATCTATCGTCAGAAAGACAAACTTCTCTTATACTCATATCTCATCTCAGGAAATCTCAAATACTACGACCAGATAGTGTGGAATCCTTTAGTGAACGAAAGTATCACAAACCTAGAGCTCTAATACCAAAAATCCTGTCACACCCCAGAGCAGCAAAAATAGAGAAAAATAAATTTCCTTTTTGGGTCCATAGGGAATGATAAGTGAAAGTCACTAAATATCCACACCACACAATATTAGTCCACAAGATATAAAAGAATAGTAACAACTGAATATAATAACAGAAATACTATTACAAACATCATAGTGTGGTCCGTAGGATCATAACAGGTCTAGAGACAACATGTGCCCAAGTACCTGTTAGACTAAATTCAACAGAAATAACAGAATAAACTAGATAAAACTATCTTCAGATCTTCATCTGGCATAAGGGTACTCGTCAGCATAACAGCCTTTTCCAGTATAACCGGCATCAGTGGGGCCACCCTCTGTAAAATCCCCTTCAGGGTAGTAGCTGTTATCATAAGCTCCCTCACCTGCATTGAAAGGGATAGGGTAGTCTGGACGGGGAATTTCCAGGCAATAACGTTCGCCAGCTTAGTGAGAGCTGAGTGAATAGAAACTCACAGGGTATCAATGATATAACCTATAACAAGTTATTGAAGTCATAAGATATAGTTCTACTACATAATACATTCTCTGTATTCCAACGTCGTGAATCAACCCTTATCGTCTTTTTATCCTAAGACCGATAATCAACATACTCTGCTTAGAAAGAACAGACTCAATCGTTTCACATATATAGACATACCATCATTCTGTCCATTGTTCGTTAAGGATATATACTATCCACCGCAATCATGGACACCACGTCAATCCATCCCCTGCTCATTAAGGATCTAAACCATCCACTGCATGTCAGGGATACGAAGCTTTGAACAACAATATATCAAATCTATTGCCACGACTCATCGTTGTATACCAGTGAACCCCAGCCACCGCTCATTAAAGATATAACCATCCACCGCTCGTTAAGGATATAGCATGGATCATCTGGATACCTTAGGACAACATGATCCTGCCCACTGCTCGTTAAGGATATAAATCATCCACCGTATGTGAAAGCATATAATGACAAGGCGTCCGCCCACGTACTATTCCCAGAACTTATCAAACCAACTTATGTTACGCACTAACATTGATACATGACTTCCCACTATGGCCTGACTACTCTGATTGAAAAGAATGGATATCGAACTCATGCATGAACCGCATAGCATTTAACGTCACTATGTTAATCCATTATTCTTAATTGTACTTATCATTACTGACACATTATCCTTGATCCACCCATAATCGCATAATGAAAGTCTGAATTGAGAATCGAACCATCGAACCCTCTATATAATAACCAATAGAAACAAACCATGTTTTTCCAATACCAATCGATTGAGACAAGGGTCAACGATTGGGATAAAATATATAAAAAATAGATTGGGAAAACATGCCAATCGATTATATCCAAAACAATGGTAATTGATTGTTAACTTTGGCAATCCATTAGGTTACAAACAATGACAATCGATTGGGAATCAATTGATATCAATCGATTGGGAAAAGTCCAATCGATTGGGACTTCGTCTTCTCTAGCAGATATGTAAAACAGAATATATAAATTCCCTAATGACGCGTTTATTACATCTAAACACTACCAAAACTTGTAAAAACATAAATAAGAGAGACCAAGTGAGTAAAGACTCACCTAAGGCTGTGTTTGGTGTGTGTATAGCTTGGAAGTCTTCAAGCTTTCTCTCTCCTCCTTCTCTTTCTCTCCTCCTCCTCCTCCTTCTTCTTCTTCTTCTTCTTCTTCTTTTTCTTTTCTTCTCTTTTCTGGTTCTCTCCTCCTCTATTCTAGAGATTGTGTGTGTAGATATATATATGTATATATATATATATGTTTGTATGTATATATAAACTCTTTCTCTCTCAAACTCCACTGAACCAAAATAGACCCAAGGCATATAAATGGACTAGTATATATATATAGTAAATGAGAGTGCCACACTTCCAAAGCTCAAGCAAAGAAAAAAAATTGTCTCTGCTTATGCCAATCGATTGGGATTGATGGCAATCGATTGGTTACAAATATTTGAAGCCACTCGATTGGGAAAGATGGCAATCGATTGGTATACTGCCATGTAATGAATTCAGGTCAGTAGAATAGATATCAATTGGAAATATGGAAATCGATTGATATACTAAAAGTAGCAATCGATTGGGAAACAAAGACAATCAATTGGTAACCAAATTTACCAAATGAGAGGTAAGGGTTATACAAGGATATAGAAACGAATACCAGGTCTTATTTATATAACAAAATACAGGGTATTATATATTGATCCGAACACGTACTCGTAAGAATTCACCCAAGCCGAGACCCATATCATTCGTGTCCAGCATCTGAACTTTGCCAACCCTACTACCCAACCTTATACCCATCTCCTTGGTCATGCTGCCGATTGGAAGGTCATAAATCTGAAGCCAATTTGACATATGATCAAAAGAAACCTTGTTTACCACCATCGTGACCTCTAACTCACTCAAACATAAGAGGTTGTTATCAAAAGTCCATGACTCTATTCGTTAGATCAGTTTTTTATCATCCACATTGTTTAACTCGAACAAATAACGATTGCTACCCATCTCTCTCATAGAACAACCATCTCCTTTCCACAGAGACATGAAAGCTTTCCTTAAGATTTCGGTTTTGATCGGTCTCACAGTGCATAGAGATCCCATGGGACGTAATCCCTCCTTAACCTTATCACGAGAGAAATCAACATCTTCCAAGATCACACCCTCTCTCTCCTCCTCGATGAAAGAAAGATTTGAGAATAATGTAGCCACCTCTGGATCCATCGTAGAATGAGAAAAATGGAAGAAATTCTGAACGAAATCATACACAAACCATTAAAGTCGAAGCCTCAAGGTGACAAACTAGGGTAAGCCCTAACAACCCTCTTCTAAAACCCTAGGGTTCCCAAGAGACTTTTTTGTGCCTAAGATCGCACATATAGTTATAATAGAAATATACGATTTGGTCCCTAATTATGGTGACTAATAGGAATTGATCCTAACTTGATTTGGTGTATAGAAATTAATCCTTAATTTGCAATAGAAATCAATAATTAGTCTCTATTCCTAAATGGTTAGTATAAATTCGGATCATTATACCCTTGTCATACATATATACATAACTATATATGTATACACATATATATGACACATGTGAAATTCAAATAAAATTATATAAGGTAGTTAATAAATGGAGCGGATTGTTAGGAGATCATGGATAATGATTTTTATCACAAAAATCAAGCTAATTTGTGGTTCAAAACAATGCACTTTTTAAAATCTGTATGTAATATGTTTATAGTAGAAAATGATTTGTATGTTTTATTGATTCGAATCATAGAAATAATAGAAAATTCTGTGTGGAAGATTGAAGGATGCTAATAAAAAGGTAAAAAAATTCTCACAATATAGTGCGAAATCATGCTGAAATTCATATTTTGAGAATTTGGTGATAAGCTTGTTGGAAGAAGTGACTTAGTCGTGAGAAATTTCATATTATATCCATTCAAAAAGTGAGAAATTTGTATTACTAAGTGTGAAATTTGTTATTAGAGCATTCGAAATTGGCCATATGATTAGATGTACATATGTATATATGTACCACAAGCATAAATAAGGCATGTGAATGACGGATATTGCAAGTGTAATCCATGGAGATCATAGACAAGAGAATAAATATTGCTACAATTAAGGAGTTTTCTTATTTTACTCAACTTTCAAATTTGTTAGCTAAAATTGAGGAGTTTTCTCACTCTGGTAAAATGATCTGTATGTAATACGTTTATAGTAGAAAATAATCTGTCTGTTTTCTTTTGATTTGAATCACAGAAATAACAGACAATTTTGTGTGGAAGATTGAACGTTGCTGACAAAAAGGTGAGAAATTCTCTTAATATAGTGTGAAATTCATATATATATATAGATAGATAGATAGATAGATAGATAGATAGATAGAGAGAGAGAGAGAGAGAGAGAGAGAGAGAGAGAGAGAGAGAGAGAGAGAGAGAGAGAGAGAGAGCGCGCTGTGTATATTCAAAACACTTTCAAAATCGTGGTATATTCAGTTACGGAAATGAATTTTTAGGAGATCATAGATAAGGGGATTAATATCCCTAAAATCAAGGGATTTCGGTTTAACAGAGTAATGTGAGAATTTCTCACTTTTTTTTTTGTATATACAACTATGTATATTCAAAATACTTCCAAATTTGTGTTATATACGGTTATGCGAAGCGTATTTTTAGGAGATCATGGATAATGAGATTAATATCCCTAAAATCAACGGATAACTTTCTTATTATTTAGTGAGAATTTCTCACTTAATGTGTAAGAATTTTTCTCATTATTAAGTGAAAAATTTCTCAATATGTTTGTATGTCTTTCTTTTGAAAATAATCATAGTTGTGTTATGTATATGCGTAATGGTATTAGCAAAGGTTTTTTTTTCGAGTTTTTAATTTAAGGTGAGAAAATTGTGGTTATTTAGTGAGAATTTCTCACTTTTGTTCAAATATATACACATCCAGACAATATTTATCAGAAATTTGACACTTCTCATTAACAAAGTGAGAAGTTCTCATCAAATAACCACAAATTTGATGAGAAATTTCTCACTTCTGTAAAACAAACAAAATTTTAACGAGACGAATTCTTTGTGAAACTTCTATTCAAATATATAAACACACAAACAAATTTTGCACTATTATTTTCTTAGCGATCATGAAATTTTCCACATCACCAAAAAACTACAAACAAAACAAATATAATGTAGAAAAATGAAAAGATTATAGAGGTTAAATGAAAGACTCAAGTTAGTGTTCTAGCCATTGTTGTCATAAAGTCTTCTAGTCGTCGTCATCGAATCGAAAACCTTTAGTGTGAAGCCAAGCCCTAATCAAAACAATAACCATTTTAATTTTCCAGAAAACTCCATTGTTTGAATCGAAGCTACGTGAGATTTATTCCAAAATTGTGAGAAATTTGTCCAAAATTCTTAGATTACATAGTCGATAGTGAATTGAGCTTCTGTGTCGACGATTTTCATGAATCGCCTATGAAGGAAGGTGTGGACGTGGTGTTGCGGAGGTAGTGTCGACGATCTTCTTTCTTACTCTCCATCAATCTCTCTCTCTCTCTCTCTCTCTCTCTCTCTCTCTCTCTCTCTCTCTCTCTCTCTTTATATAGTGAATTTTAAATACCTGATTATGGGAAGTAAATACTATATATGTGTATATATATAAATATTTCTACATATAATTATATAGGGGTATTTTGGCCATCAAAATAAATTAAGAACCTATTTCTAGTTTCATTTTTAAAAGGTTAAATTTCTAGTTAGGTGTCTATAGTTACAAATTAAAAGAAATAGAAAATCATGTATGATTATACTTTACTTGAATGTAGCCTCTCTCTCTCTCTCATTTTTTTTGTTTTGGTTGCAAAAATAAAAAATCAGTTCACAACCCATCATTTTTCTACTATAAATTGTAGGATAATACTATTGTCAAAGTAGCAATAGCTAACACAAAGTAAAAAAATATCATTAAGAGTTTTAGTGAAAAAAAAAAAAAAAATATCGCTAAAATTTTTTACTCGGACATTGGAGTTACCCTAAATTGTATCTTCCCACTATGAATCTAAGCTTAAAAAAAAAATAAAAATGTAATAATTGCCTTTCGAAATTGTAAATTGTAATAGCACATGTTGACTTAAAAGAGGAATTGAAAATTACGAGCTTTCTTTGTGTGGGACACAAAACCCACACAAAGACAAATAAAATAAAGAGTGGATGTAGACTACACACACTTTACGTGCAATTAGACTCTTGGCAGCACCAGCACCATATAATCAATAATCCATTCGTCTATCCATTCACGCTTTCTCTCATTCTCCATTTTCTCAAGTCTTTGTTGGGCTTTTTGTTTCCAATAAGATGGTGGTTGTAAGCCAATCAGTCAAAAATTAAGAAACTTATGACTACTAATCCTTATCACCACAACTATTTTGGGTTAGTAACAATCATTTTCTACTATTCCTTTTGTTTTCAATTTAAAAAAATTTTTTTTTTTGCTGAATTTTTTTTATTATTTTATATGTGATCACAACGTGTTTATTTAGCAGCATTTACAATTTCTCTTATGGGTCATTTGGCGAACATTATTGTAATGATTGTGATTGACTGCAATTAATTATGCGTGTAATTACAATCCTAAAAAGTGTGATTGGCCAAAAGCCACTGTGAGTACGTCTTGCCTGTCGCATCCGTTTGCAATTTGCCAAACGCACATTTGTGTTTGTGTTTTGAAACCATGCATCTTTGGGGCCTCCATAGCCAAACCCAAACAGGACCTTAAAGGGTGCTATAGTCACCTCTTTTTTTTTTTTAAATCATGGTGCTATAGTCTTTTACAAATACCACAAGTGTCTATCTCTCTTTTAGTAGAGTCCACTGACACTGTGGGATCCACAAAGAAGAGAGATAGACGCATTGTGGTTTTTGTGGATTGTGCTTGTAAGATTTATTTGTGCCCAAAACTTACTCTAATGTACACTTCTTAATTTTCATTGTGCCCTTCTGTTATGGCTTCTGCTTCTACCTCTATTTGAATGCAAAAGGCAACCAATCCAAACGAGAGAGTATAACAAATGGATAGCCTGCCTTCCTTAGCCTAAAGCCGGCCAACACTCTCACCAAAAACAACTTTAGTGTTTTTTCATGATAATACTAGGAAGAGTGGTGCTTTTAGCACTAGCACACAAAGAGAAATGCTATGGTTCTTAAATTTTGTTTTGAAATTTAGTTTTCAACCGATGTACACAATGGTACGATCTCAAACAAATTCTAGTGAAAATTCAAGTAATCCCAATCACTGCCATATACGAGATTTTACCGGATGACCTTCTATCTAATGAGAGATTGGGATATGGAATTCCCTTGTAATCCAAAAAATATACTACTTAAGAGTAAAAATTTGCAAGTATTAGAAATAAATTAAACAAATAGAACATGTAGAATGCTAAAAAATTATTCAATGAAAATGTAAATTTGTTTATAATATCATTTGTTTTTTCCAATAATGACACCTTAATTAAAATTCTTTTTTATGCTTTCTCTTTTCTTCTCGAAACATGCCAATTTCACCTAAATTCATTTGTTCGCTGATGTGTCGAAGATGATCTTGGAATTAATTACTCTTGTTATATTTTTTATTTTGTAATTCATGAAAAGTTTGTTGAAAATTTGAATAAGAAATTGACCCTTAATTGAATGGATAAATTTGGTCTTGGCAAACAGAGTATGCTTAGTCGAATGGATGTGTCCGTTGACGATCAGTCTCTTTTCGAAAAGTTATGACTACTGACGCATTGTCTCCTACAATCGACATGTATGGGTCTTGTTTATTCATTTAGGTATATAAATTTATATTAGTTCCTATATACATATAGAGGGTCCGTGTCTGATAGAGTACAGACATTAGTATGGTTAGTTGAAACCTTGCTATTTGAAGTGATTCGATGGTAAGGGAGAAATCATTGTATCCTGAGAGATAATTGTTGCAAATCCATGAGCACCAATGCAGGGTATAATTATCTCAAAGACAGCGAACGTAGTTCGTGACTCAATCTATATTTCGTTTTGCATCTATACCAAGTTTTGTTTACTTTATACTGCATTTGAATTATTTGTGGATTTCAAAACTTCCAAATGTGCATTAAAATTTGAAGATTGCTTGAGTGCTGAGGATTTGCTCCAAACTAGTGAAGTTTCATTTCTCAATCGATTGAACGTCCTTCGAGCGATCGAGAAGTGCTGTAGCACAGTGCTATGCAAACTGTGCCAGTAGAGCAATAATGTGAGCCAATCTCCCGTGCGCCCAAGGGTTCAAATTGGACGGTATTCGTGTACGCACCGCATACTCATACAAGTATTGATTTTAAGACAAATTGGGAGGCCCAAATTTGATATTTGCACCCCCTACGCGCGCGAGAGAGGGTATTTCCACAACATAAGCTTACTAAGCTTAACAAGTGAAATCATATATAAGGAGTGAAAATGTTTCATATCTAAGCAATGTGGGATACAAGCTTGGTTTTTGAAATAAAAGGCACAAGGCTCAAATAGAATGGTTAAATTAATGATGCAACCTAGAGGCCAAGTAATATGAATTAATTCCAGCAACATATACGCTGAACATAGTTGTATGGTTTGATTCTTAAATGGAATATGAATTTAATGCTTTAAAGTAAAATGGCTTCGCCTTTTCTTAGAGGATATTTCAAGTTGGACAAAATATGTGCTTACAATTTGTGTGCTTTATGGTAATCACTCGACAATTGGAAAGGCATAGAGTAGTATGGTAAGTCTCGATCAATTTGTAAGTGGATTCATGAGTTTATCCTTTGAAATTTCAAAGTATATTTTCTATCTAATAGAGTTATCTCTATTAATCATAAATTTGTAAGTGGATTCATGAGTTTATCCTTTGAAATTTCTAATAGAGTTATCACTATTGTCTATGTAAAGTCAAAGGATAAACTCATGAATCCACTTACCAAGTTTTTAACTAGAGAGCATGTGGTCAATTCATCAAGGAGAATGTGATTAAAACCTATAAATTAAGAGCCGACATAGTAAAAAACCAAACTAACTAACTGGAGATCTCAAAATATAGGTTCAAAAGGGATAATTAAATAACAAAGTTTTACATAGAAAGGTAAAGTATTCTCTTATGTATCTCTCTCTGAAGAGGTTGGTATTACTGCTTGGAATGTTCCATGGTTCCGGATAGTCCTAGTCATTGATTTTTTCGGAAGGAACAAACTTCAGTGCTGTTGCTTGTGTGCTGTTGGTGCTGTTTTTCACACATGAACAGTGAAAACAGTGTAAAATTACAATTTTAATCAAACTATTTTGATGCTATTTTTACTATTCATGTGTGTAAACAGCACCAACAACACACAAAGAACAGCACTGAAGTCTGTTCCTTTTCGTAATATGGTTCTTGGTCATTGTTAAAGGTGCTTTTTTCACTATTTATTATTGCTTACCTTTCCTTGTTTTCTTTTGATTCTGAATCTCATGATAGCTTCAATTTGAACATAAAAGCATGCTTTTCAAAGCACATCTTGTCATCGACCCCACCCCCATTGAAATTTGTACAGAAAATATACAATCAGAACCTTGCATATGCTCTCTCCTTTTTTTGTTATCTTATACGTATTCCTAGAAAGGAAAAATCGGAGGAAAGGGAAGAGTAAAAATAAAGTCATGCTTAGAAAATTGAAAAAAATAAAGACAAGTGGAAGTATCAAGTTTATATACTACCACCCAAATTCAATCCATCCAAAGCTTTGCAAAAAATTTTAAAAAGAGAAAAGAAATTTGAGTCAAGATTATTTAGTTATTTAGTTATATTTTTTTTGGGTTAATTACATATACACCCCTACTTAGACCGTTTTTCACTTTTTATCATGTACTTCAAATCGTGTCATTAATATCCCATGTACTTTCGACTAAAGAAAAACAAGTTACCAATTCCGTTAAAATCAATGGAACATAACTTGTTTAGTGGAGTATTGTCACTAATATCCCCTGTACTTTGGATGCTTAATAATTTTCAAAAAAATTAGAGGGGCGAGTATGTATAACTAAAACATATTTATGTAGCATAATACATGTGTAAATAAAAAAAAAAAATTCCAAATCTAAGGACGACCGCCCCCGGATCCACCCTTATTGACAGAAGAGTGGGCATTGTGCTAAGATGTCATGTTAGTTTGGATCTGGACCAAACTAGAGTTTTTGGACCAATGTATCATCCATAATTTGGTGGGCTCCATACATGGATTAAACATAATAATCTACAACTTTCTATTTGTGGATGGACTTGTGTTGTGGACATGCATGGGGCCTTAATAAATGATGTAGGGACGCATATTTGGGCTTGTTTTCTAATTTATTTACTTTTGAGTAATATATATTTTTAATATCTTCTACTTTTTCTATAAAAAAAATATTGATAATAAATTGATTTTTGCCTTCTATTGTAAATTACTTAACTTAAGGACTCGATTTTTATGACTGTTTCATATTCCGCTATCAGATATGACAATTGAAGGTCGTCAATAGTTGTCCTCCATATAACTGATTTAAAAAATAAGTTAAGTGATGCAATTTTAAATAGAGAGCTTAAACAAAATTTTCAATAAATTCTACGAGACCGTCACACCACATCACCATTATGAGGTGGTGTGACTTTCTAATCTAATAGCATACATGTGCCCCTACTTCGGTGGAGATCATGGCAAGTAGTTGGTGGCTAGCAAATTAAAATTATGCTAAGTACTTATCATGCTTCCTGGAAATAGGGGGCAGGTGTATGATCTGGATTAAAAGGTTCACACCTGATCATCAACTTGCTCACGTGGAGTGATCATTGAATAATTTCTCTAACCAACCCATTATGTTTGAAGGATAATTATGCCAAACATAGTTTCCATTTAGAGTAATGCTATAGTTTCCAGATTTAAGTTGCAAACTTGATTTTCAAACTCACTCTTGAGCATTGGTACGTGCAAGGTGATTGGAGGATCGAGGTTTTGAGACCAAAATTTATAGATTCATTCCCTTCCAAATTTCAGTCCCTCAAGATCCCTCTTGGAGACTGAAGGAGGTGGTTGGGTTGCTGATTTGATTAAAAGTTTATTCTCTCAGCCTTCTGCAGCACCATATATGCCATCGGGAAGAGAAGTGGATAAATTTATTTGGACACCGGACAAAAAAATGCAACTTCTTTGTGAAATCAGCTTACTTAACGGACCAGGACCCCAGGTTCTCGGTCCCTGGTATCTCTTCTTTCTCCAGTTGGAGACTGTTCTGGAATGCCAAGATCCATGAGCGGCTTAAACTCTTTTTGTGGAAAGTGGCCGCTAATGCTCTACCATACAAGGATATAATTTATGTTCGTTTGCCCAATTAACAGTCTAAACTATGTTTTATGTAAACACCCAACTGAGTCTCTAGACCACCTCTTTTTCAGCTGTGATTTGGTTAAGATTTTTTGGTGTTCCTGTGGATGGCCAATCGACATCTTTGTTTATCTTGAAAAGGGTACACAGGTCTGGTTCTAGGATCTTCTCTCCCCATCCTCTAACCTTTGTATCGATAAAGCAGATCCTTGTAACTTTACTACTTTTGCAGCCCTGGTTATGCACTAGATGTGGTCCATTTGCAACAAGGTTAATTTGCATGATCACTCTAAGTCGGATATACCTTGAAGCATTCTTCGGCTGAATGAACTTGCTTCTGATCATTGGAAGGTCATCGACCCCCCGCCCCCCGCTTGCTTGAGAGGATGCTTGCCCAAGTTTTGGTACCCCCGGTCCCCACCCGTCAAAGCAAACATTGATGTCACTATTCGTGACAGGTCCTCTGCCCTTGTACTTATTGTTCATCATGAACTAATATTTGAAACTCATGTATGCACGGTGCTGGATGGAGTCACATCAGGACCCCACGCTTGTTGAAGCTCGAATCGCAGTCTTGGCTATTTCAGAAGATGCTACCTTGGGTTGGCAGAATGTTTGTTTCAAAGGGGATGCTCTTCTTGTTTGCGTGCCTCTCAGCGATTGGACTTTTTCCCCTGAGTGGGCTATTGATTATTCTATATATTCATGTTGGCATGCAACTTTTGAGACTTCGTTTTCATGGCTGGGTTGTGCAAAAGATCTTGAGCACCGGAGGTGAATAGGAAGCACATTGTTTGGCCCAATGGGCAGCTTCTTGTTTTTGTGTTTTGGATGGGCTTATCCCAATTGAATCTCTCCCTCTTGTGTTTTTGAGGATAGACTTCAAAGAAGTTAGGTGCCTTTGTTTTGTTCTTTTGGTTTCTGGTTTACTGAATTGTTTTTCGGCCAAAAAAAATTAAATAAAAGCTTTGTCAGTTGAATCTAATGTGGTACGTACAACTGACAAAATATTTGGAAACCAAATATGGGAAGCATAGCATTATTCTTCCATTTATTCACATACTTAAAGAGTCCGCTTGGGAACTTTGTTCTTTGAATAATCTCAGTTAGTTGGTTACCAAACAGACATTTACACTATGTTTGGGATGAAGGAAAGGGCAATGAAAGAAAAGGGGAGGGATGAGGGAAAAGAAGAGGAAGAAAACATATTTTGGGAGACCAAAAAGGTAGTGCAAGGAAGGGAGAATGGAAGAGCTAGGCATTACAACTAATAAAAAAATAAAACTTAACTTAGAGATTGCCAATTGATTTTGGGTGGAGTAGCCCCATAATCTTATTTATTGAGTAGCAAGGTTTTAAATTTCCGATGTATGATTATAATCTCAACACGTCCCTGCTCGTGTGGCATGATTGAGAGTCAAACATGTGGATTACTGAGATAGGATATTGTGGAGCACATGTGGCCAAGATGGGCCTAGCAATAACCTGCACTGATACCATGTTGAATTGGAGCATCCAACCTAAAACCAATTAGAAATGAGTGGAGTAGTCCCATGATCTTATATATTGAGTAGCAAGATTTTTAATTCCTGACGTGGGATTATAATCTGATATTTTAAAAAATATAACTATAAAATCTTAGATCGCTAGTTTCTCACTTACAAGTGCTGCACTTTAATTTGATAAATAGAAAAGAACAAATAGTTTTCTCTTACCAGATCATGGAATATCGGCTTGATTGGGTGTCATGAACGCGAAACAAGCTTAGTTATAAAAGTGAACACCAGATTAACATGAGCATACCCAACCTTACATTCCACATGATACTAGCCTATGTATTCACTCAAATTACTTAGCTAACACAAAGTTTTCTAAGTAGGTGATAATGGTGCCAATTATATACTCCGTAACAAGTTTGACCTTTTCTTCTTCTTCTTCTTTTTTTTTTTATAATTATTTTTTTAATTAATTTTCTTTTCTCTTTTGCAATTCATTTGCATTGCACCAATGCAACTAATTATAAAAATAAAAATAAAAAACTCAAATTTCATATTGGGATATTGGAAGAAACTAAATCAACAATATTACTTTTCGAAATATTTTCTTAATTGAAATTGTGGGATTCTTCAATTTACTGGACTCCAATCCAATCCATCAACACAATATAAGTGATTTTTTTTTCCACTTATTAAAAATAGAGCACTAAGATTGTCATCAATTTGTGGTCACTGCTGGCATGTTACATCATAGGTTACAATTTGGATCAAATGCGAGCTCGAGTGCAAATAAATTTGTTGAATTTTCTATACTTGACCAAGTTGTAAATTGAGAAGTCAATGTCATAGGGAGTTGGTTGTACAACTCATGAGATGCAAAATAAAGAAAACTCGAGCAATTTGGTCACTCGTCGGAACCTCGAGAAATTTCAGTATGGAATGGTCAGGGTATGTGATCTATGTCCACTAAAAGTAGCTAAGAGGAAGCCTATTGTTGGTTACATTAAGAAAAGGGTTGTTGAAAATGAAGTCATATGGATGTTTGGTTACGTTAATGGGGATGATCCTCTATATATATATAGTTATGTGATCTAGTCCAGAGAATTACCACATGTTCTTTTTGTGTACATTGTTCTGAAAGCTGTGAGGTATTTATATAGTCTGGTGGGGAATAACGTGGAATTCATTTTGATCATTGGAGATTATGTCTAAGTGGGTTTTCCTATGAGGTAGCATACAAATAATGCTTTTTGTTGTTATTTTGTCTACATGACCGTATAGAAAGGATATCCAATTTAATGGGGTTTCTGGACAAACATTCATATCTATTGTGCAATTATATGTTTATATATCATCATATAAGAAGCATCATTTATTTCTAAATCTACGAATAATAAGATAGTAGTTGAACGATGTCCTCCTCAAATTTTGCAATGGTTGATATTGGTGATTGGTTTAGTCCATGGGGTTGCTTTGGTTTATTATACTAAGTTTTTGGGTTTTGTGGGGGAGTTTGGTGCTTGTCATGGGTGAATCATTGTACGTGTCAAAGAATGTTGTAGTGCCAGAGACAAAACCCCCTTTTTTTTTTGGAGTACTTTTCTTGTCTTGTTTGAACTTTGAATCACAATGAAAGTTATGTGGAACGTTAGTGATAATAGATTCTTCTAATATGATTGAGCTGGGAACATATGCAAGACTACATATATGAGTTCACAAGGGTTATATTTGAAGACTTGGAAGTCACTGCACAACTAAGGGTTATATTTGAAGACTTGAAGGTAATGCACTGATATTTTTAATTCATGTTCTAGTTATTACTTTGATATTGTGTTTCTTTCTTAACTCTTGCCTTGTCATATTACTGTCATATTGGCAAGTAATATTGTGGCACTGCTACATTCTTTCTTCAGCAACCCTCCACAAGAATGGCGAGAAGGAACACATCTCATCATTAAGCATCTGAGGTCAGTAACATCAATTGCAGTGTTGAGAATAGCGTTTCGTATTATGGGTCCATTGCTTCCAAGATTGGCTAATGCTCAATCTCGTTTCAACGAGGTACTAAAAACCATTTATTTCTCAAAGTTGAAATGCATAGTACGAAGATCTAGGGCTTCCTACTTACCTTAGTTACCCATCGCTTTTATTTGTATAATGCATCCCCTTTTAAAAAAAAAAATTAAAAAATAAAATAAAAAATGGGTTAATTACATTTTACCCCATGTGATTAGGCACAGTTTCACTTTACCTCTCTGTGCTTTAAAAGTGGGCACTTAACCTTCTCTGTGCTTTCAAATTTTAGTGCTACAATGAATGTATTTTTTTTTTTTTAAATAATGTTTCCCAATAAGAACAATACAATACAAATATGTATAATACTTAAATGACTTCATTCCTCGTTTGTACATATTAGTGAATGCTATAGACATTTGAAAAAGTTACTACAAATTAGGAGTGGCAATCGTGTCGTGTTGGGTCATAATCGTGTCGTGTCGTAATCGTGTCATGTCATAATCGTGCCGTGTCAATAATCGTGTCATTTCTAAACGTGTCATTAATCTAAACCCATACCCGTCTAATGCAATTCACGTGTCACCCATTTAACCCTCTAACCCGTGTAATGAACAAGTCATTTTCTCGTTATAACCTTTTTTTTTTTTGCTTGTATAACATGACCTATTTAATAGATTGATTTCATGAAATAAAAAACCAAACATAGAGAGAGAAAAAAAATGAAGAGGCATGATTATAATAACACAAGTCTTCCCACCTAATGTACCAACCACCAACAAGTTAACAACGTACAGTAAATGATCAATTGTCCCAAATTTTAACTAATTAAGTCTCATATAACAATATCTAACTATTGTAACGGTAGGACACAAAGGCACATACATTATACATATGCCGTTAAACCCTATGTTTCTTTTCTTTTTTTTTTTAATAAGTATCCTAAAAAAATGATTGCAATACTCTTAAACACTGTTTTTCCTTCCAAAAAAAAATTTAAATAAAAAAAAAATTACTTGCTTTTAAAAAAAATGTATTAAAAACATGTATATTTCCAAAAATACCCTTTATAATCATGTTAAACGGGTTGACCCAATTAAAACATGATCCAACCCGTTTTATTAATCGTGTTAAACGGGTCAACCTGTTTATGACCCATACCCGTATAAGCTAAACCCAAATCCGTTTAATTCGTGTCGAATTTATGTCGTATTACCGTGTAGTGTCGAAAATTACACCCCTACTAAAAATGGTTAAGGATTGATGTGGACAAGTAAAACTCTTCTTTAATTAACTACAAGTTAAGACGGCATAATTTTACAGTATAATTTCAAATTTGTCACTAATACACTGTCAGAAAACAAAATTTGATACCTTAATTCTATAGTACTAATTAGCATTTTCGTTTCCTAATTGATCTCTGCCTACGGCTAGCCTTGATTAACAAAGAAAAATAATAGGCTTGTGTAATTCCAATACCCACTTCCCCACCAAAAAAAGTCTATGCCCATTATCATTACGAAGTTTTAACTACATTTTAAAAGGACCATTATTGTCTTGCATATCAAAATTTCTTCTGTGTCAAATGCAGAACAAATTTCAAAATTAAGGACTTTAAAATAAGGTTTTGGTTAAAATAAAAGATTTTTTTTCTTTTTTCTTTTTTGCTTTGCAAAATTCTTTTTATTCATCATGGCATACTCATGGGATAAAGAGATCACACCTTACAATAGTGACGTAATTCACCCTTTTGATTAATTATCATGACGTCTCAATGGAAATCATTTTTCTACTGTGTGCAAGTCTCGCCATTTTTCCTAGTTAAAAGGACCACCAGCTTATTCCCATGCCGATAGGCGATAGGCTCTCTCTCTCTCTCTCTCTCGATCTCGATAGGCTCTCTCTCTCGTTTACTCTCTCTGTTTAAGTCAAAAGAGGTTAATGGCCTCATTCTAGAATGAGCAATGCTAGACACACATTTTAAACCATATCCCAAACCACATCCTTGCTTTAAATGCATGTATCATGTGATGTGTAAGTAGTGAATAAAAAAGTGTGAAAAATTCAAACAGCACAAAGTACATGCATTTAAAACATGGAATGTGGTTTGGGATGTGATTTGGAATGTGTGCCTAACATTTTTGTTCTAGAATATGGCCTAGGAGGCCTCAAAAAGATTGAGTCACCATGGCCTGTTCACTCTTAGATAACAAATCCTAGATTGAAGACTTTAGTCACATTAATGGACGCCACACTAACCGTTGAATTTGAGGACTTTCTTTACGAATTGGTTAGACTTTTTTTTTTTCTTTCAAATAGAGATTATTTCTTTGATGGTTACATTTGTGTGACTTTCACTGTGATTTGAGTATTATGTAGGTTCCACCTTAGCTACCCATCGCTTTTATTTGTATAATGCATCCCCTTCTAAAAATAAAAAATAAAAATAAAAAACTGAAAATAAAAAATGGGTTGATTGCATTTTACCCCCTGTGGTTGGACCTAGTTTCACTTTACCTCTCGGTGCTTTAGAAGTGGGCACTTAACCCTCCTGCGGTTTCGGACTAAAATGAAACTGTTAAAATTTTCCTCAAAACTGATAAAAATTCTAAAATTTGCCAAAAATATTAACACTTAACCCCCATTATGGGTTTAATTTTGACACTTAAACTCTCGTATATGGGGCTAACTTTAACACTTAATTCCCATGTTAGGCTATTTTGAGAGAAATCTTAGTACTGTAATTCACTTTAGTCCAAAACTACAAGGGGAAGTGTTTACTTTTGAACCACAGGGGGGAGAGTGAAACTAAGCTTAACCACATGGAGGTAAAATGTAATTAACACTAAAAAATTGTAGGGATGCAGTTCCATGCTATTGAAGCTAGACTTCCATATCCTACTCTAAGAACTTTTTAATATCTCTGTTATGTGTTGCTTTGTATGTGAATCTTGTATATTTATTCACGCTTCATGGAATATAAGATAATTATGAATTCAAAAGTTGATACTCCTATTAGTGGTAGTCTATGGTTCTTGAAGGCAAATAAATTTAATGTCAATGGACCTTTCAATACAATTTGATATTTGGTTTTTACGTTGTTGCAGATAGGTGAACCGAAAGGAAAGAATATGGTCCAATCAATTCCAACAAATAAACGGAGAGAACACGGAGACAAGGACCAAGCTAAAAATGCTGGCAACAACCAAGAAAGACTTACCGATGGCTTTTTAGTTTTCTCTTCTAGGGCATTTCCGACATTGTTAGATTGAGTTTGTTGGTTAGACATGGATGAACTCTTTATTTGTTATGATTATTATGGATTATTTTTGTTGTGTTGGATATACAGATGTTGGTTAGACATTAATGAATGCTTTACTTGTTCTGATTACTTTAGATTATTTTTTGCTGTGTTGGATATAGATTAATCTTGTTATTTTTTGTGTTTGGTATAGATTAATATGCTTGTTATTTAGGTGAAATTTTTTTTGGAAGCTTATGATCAAATATTTTTTTTTAGATTTATTCATATTTCTAACGGATATATCCGTTATATATCCGTCAGTATTTTTTTTGTTTTTCTAGAAATTACTAACGGAAATATCCGTTAGAAATTGTTCACAATCCGTTAATATTCAATATAAATCTTTTAAAAGTTAGTAAGTAGCTTTCTAACGGACATATCTGTTAGAAATGCTTTGATTTACTAACAGATTTTCTAACGGATATAACCGTTAGAAAAATTGATTTTACTAACGCTAAATTTCTAACGGATATATCCGTTAAAAATATTTTTGCAATGGAAATATCCGTTAGTAATTAGGCCATATGGTGTAGTGGGAAGCAGGGCCGGTCCTGGGGGGAAAACAAAGTAAATGAATGCTTGGGGCCCCCACCCTCAAAAGGCCTCCAATTCCAATTGTAGATGTGACAAAAAAATAATTTTACATATAATTAGGTACAAGTAGACCCAAAAAAAATTACTTCAGGAGCACTACCCCCGAACCCCTGTATAACTTTAGGGCCAATATTTTAGAGTTCGCTTAGGGTCTCCCAATACTCAGGACCGGCACTGTTAGGAGGGTGGTAGTGTAGTTGTTTACTGGTCTTCCACCATATGTACTTCTCACATATGGGTTGTTTTGTACACACTTCTTGTAATTCTAATTAAAAAAAAAATTATGTTTAATGTTCACAGGTTTAATATTGATAGGGGGGGGGGGGGGGGGGGGGGGTTGTGAAGGAAGTTAGTTGAATATTGATATATATATTTTTTTTCTTGATACTGTCATATTTTATTTCTGTTATCTATAAGTATTGAGATAGTGAAGTCCAATGGAGCTGAATTAATGGTAAAATTTGAAGCTCTCAGAAGGGCTAGGAGTTTGATTATTGAAATCGACTTAATAGTTGTTGTTTCATGGGTGAATTACATGAAAAATATAGCTTGGAAATATAATAGCTTGTTTAATGTTACTCAGAATTTAATTTAGTGCATCGAGAAAGTGAAGGTGATCTATAAATTGAGAAATGCTAATGGTTGTACTGATTTTTTTTTTCTTTTTGTTCAACAATAAGAAGTAGATTTACTAAAAAGGTGGGCTAACACCTAATTAATATGTAAACAAAATCCAACACCAGGGAAAAAAAAATAGGAATACATAAAATCTCGATCAACCAAACAAGAAA
This sequence comes from Hydrangea macrophylla, assembly GCA_033977485.1. Lineage (NCBI taxonomy): Eukaryota > Viridiplantae > Streptophyta > Magnoliopsida > Cornales > Hydrangeaceae > Hydrangea > Hydrangea macrophylla. Next base: position 65,099,694 of record CM066988.1, read on the forward strand.
GATCTTAGCAAACTTGTCTTGGTTGTTGTTTGGTTGGAAAATTTATATAAGTGTGTGCGAGCGTGCCAGGCAAGCAAATTGCCAATGTGTAAATGTGATTATCCAAACTGCGCCTCACCAGGAAATTGTGGTGACGTTCGATGCCTTGAACAGGACTTTAATTGTGTAAAGATGTAACTAACTGAAGAACTTCGAATTGATTAAATTAATATCTACTCCTAAATAAAACAGTAAAATGACTAAAAGTAATTTAACTACTTAAATTAAAAAAACTACAATCTAACCTTGAAGATGACTTCGAAGGTATTTTACTCCTAATTCTAAGTATCTAGATAACAATACAATAGATGTAATGAGAGATATATGTTGATGTTTGATCGAAGGATCCCTTTCAAATACACAATCCTTCTATTTATAGACATCGAGGCCTCAACAACTTAATTCGAATGTTCCCTCCTATTTTCAAACTGATAACTGCTTTTATCCGTGGCATTCTCTCATATTGACAACTCACCTTCAATTACTCCATGATGTTCAACACGTGTCTTTCATCAGATAAATATTTGAACAAAATGAATCAGCCTCAACTGCCTATAACGGTTCCCATGTCCATCAATTTCCACCAATTAACTTGCCACATCATATCCTGTGTGTCAAACTTGTATTGGCTGAATATTTTCATCACAAAAATTACCCCCCGCGCCATTTTCCTTTTGTTTTAAAAAGATAATGGTGATCGTGGTCAAACCATACTGGGCAGTTATTATCTTATGCAATTCTTTAAATTGCATGACCATCTCCTCAATCCATTCCAAACCATCGCATTTACTTGATCCTTGAGCCCCTATTTATTTTCTTGATCATGTCTTCTTCTCAATTTTCATTCAATGTTAGCGATAGCTTTCCTATTGATCTTCCCGAAGAAGTGATGCTGTTAACCAAACGCCCTGACATTCCTCTTCGAACAAATTGGGATCCTCTTGAGATTCCTCCCGAACCTTTTACTTACTCGAAATGGGGAAAATGGCATAAAATGTTAAACAAACCAAGTGTTTCTTCATCAAGGCAACATTCATCTTCGAGCTCTTCTAAATCAATTTACGATAATCAAACGTTTCCTCCTGCTTGGGAATAACATATTTCCCATGGTGAAGGTGTAGGATATTACAAGGGAATGAAGCTCGAAACCCCAATCACAGTACCTTCAGTTGTTCATCCAAGCTTCGAGTATCCTGAAACTGAAGGTGTTATTCGAAGTAGAACAATAAAACCATACTATCCATTTTCAAATCGTCTTTCTCGAGAGCAAAATTTATTGAATGCTTGGCTGATCTCTTCAACCAGTCCTCCTGGTGAGAGACTCCAAAGAGGTAATGTCTTAGTTCCTCAAGGCAGACCTCCTATCCATACATATGTAAAGACATCTCATGAAAAATTTTCCAATGAACATTACTCCTCAGCCTTCCTTTCAAAATGCAAACTTTTTGAAAAAGATTATGAAGAGAGGGTACTTCTCTTTGATCATTCTGTATTAGGCTTTCCTGATACCAAAACTCAGGTAATAGATCCTACTGAAGACATTACTGATCCTTTTTTAAAGCTAGACCAATTGTGTAGATATGGTCCTACATTCGAGCATACTCCATCTATTACATCACCTTTCCCATGCTTGATTATTCAAGCTCAAAGGCTATTAGTTGCCTTTTCTCATCTCCCATTTTCTATTCTGCAAAATTCGAGGGCTCGAATCAATTTCGAATGGAGCTGTCATATCTTATGTCATGAATGGAATATTTCAACGCTTGTTCGAACTCAAATGGATTTTACCCTTCGAACTTTGGCTTCCCACATGAGATGGTATTCTCATCATCAAGAAAGTATCCATCATCTAAATTATCTTTTAGATCTCTATGAAAAACTCAAAGAAACTCCCAAAGCACTCCTTGATGAAGTCCTAGAATTCAAAGAGAAGTACATTTATGGTTGTGGTAGCTCTGATGAGGAAAGCACCATTTCTCATTATTCGAAGCCCGATCTCGAAAGTCGAATTGCATATCTCAAAGATGAAGCCAAAGTTGTTGGTGTTTCTCTTCGAGGCAAGACTCCATTGGCCAAAGAACTTCGAAGTCTCCGTAAAGCTCTATTCAAGATCAACTTTCAGTTAAACCAATATGAAGAACAACTTAAGAAAGCTTACCTCACCCTTCGAAGTGAGGACAAACTGGCATTAGAAACCAGAAACTTATGTTTCGAGATAGAACTAGAGGCAGAGTATTTTGCCTATTATTGGGCTATGTTTCATAATTTAGTTACTTATGGGTTTCCCCACTTTTATCAATTATGTCTTTGAATTGTAACTGCACTTTCTTCTTAATGTAATGAATAATGGAACATTCCTTCAAATAGATTAGTTCATTCTGAACCAATATGTCTTTTATCTTCGAAATAACGGTCCAAAAAGGTTAACCGAATCTAACGGCTATTTTTTTCAATAAATGCAACTCTTTCCAATCGTCACCAAAGGTTCATCAAAGGTTATAAATAGATAAACACAAAGAGAAATAAACCTCCTGACTTCACCAATTTGTTTTGCCCTAACCTATTCACTTTGCACTTTGCTTTTCTTTCCTGTTTATCTCTTCGTAATCCAAAGAATGACAAAATCCGATGACAATACCCAACTTCAAAAGATTTGCGATGATTTCGGAAAAATCATAAAAGATGAGCAAGATCGCTATTCGAGTGGGCAAGAGACTTCTCTGGTTCACGAAATTCTTGTTCCCATTACTCTTCCCAACCAAGAATCTTCAATTGCTGTAGGTCCCTGCCTAAGCATTCCAAATTTGAGACTCCATGTCTATTACCCTAGATTAGGGGAACAACGCTTGACTTACCAACGAGAACTCCCAAATTCCAAATATGACTGGAAATTCAGGCACTGGCCTAAACCTGCAAAGGATTGGCCTGAATGGGTAGATAGAATTTTAGAGAATAGGAGAGAAATTTTGATCACTACGGGGGTTTATCATGCTATCAATCTTTCGAAATTTCCCATCGAATCCAGTCCTAACTTAATAGCCGCAGCTCTCTGTTTTTGGAACCCTATTTTCAATCACTTCCAACTTCGATTTGGTCCAATAGGTCCAACTGTTCTAGATATTTGTCATTTATTAGGGTTTTTATCTCATGGGGAAGATGCTTATCCCTATATGGCTGAGTCTGATAGTCCTTCAATTAACACTGACTCGAAATCATTAGGATACACCAACTTCTTAATTGCTCACAGAAAAACATCAGGAGCAGTGACTGATAAAGAATATTACTGCTTCCTTCTGTATTGGCTTTCGAAGCATCTATTTTGTACTTCTTCTCAGAGGGTTGTCCTCGAATATTCTAACATTGCCAAAGCTCTGGCTGCCGGTCGAAGGTTAGCCTTAGCACCTTTTGTTCTAGGATCTCTCTATAGATCTTTTTCTGATTTATGCTTTGATCCCTTCATTCTCACCCAAGGTGGTCCTTTTTGGATTTTACAATTATGGTTGTATGCTTACTTCCCAGAAATTCATAACCTAGGACCCCTATCTAATACTGTGGCCCATGGGATCTTCTTTGCTTTATTGCCAAGTACTGATAAAACTTTCAAAGAATGCCTCTCTCTCTTTTTCAATCTTCCTGAAATAAGATCAAACAAACTATTCCAACCATTCGAAATCCTTTACAATTCTGAAAACAAAACTCCTCTTTCTCCCCATTGGCTCTGTCAAATTTTGGATAGAGCAGCAAATGCTCTCGAATTAAAAGCTGCATGGGGAAGTTTTCTAATTAGTAGAGACTTATTCTTTGGGAACATCCTTAGTTTCAAATCTCAGGGTGAACTTTACCTTCCCAATCAATTTTCGAGGCAATTTGGACTTACTCAGTCAATTCCTTTCCCAATCAGAAGTCAGGCCAATATACTCATGGCCTATAAAACTCATTCGAAGGTGCCAGAATCCGTGGTAACTGCTGCATTAGCAGTTTATCAGAATAAAGTCAGCAACTTGGAGTTTACTTCTTTACCAGTGTATACCACTTGCACCCCTGTCTTTTCGAGCTGGTGGGAAAATTTAATGTCAGTAGAGATGGACAAATGCCATCTTTTGAGATACATTGATTCGATGAATCAAACAGGTAATCATAATTCTTATCAAATCCTTTCCCCAAAATGATGGAAGGAACTTTGACTGATGATTGTTTGGATTTCAAAACACAGGGATAACAGCTGGAGAAAGCTCTTCACCAATAACCAGAGCTTCGAAAGCTAAACCAAGCACTCAAGCCTCCTCAAAAGCTTCAAAGGCTCCTGCTCCATCATCTCCTAAACCAAAGAGGAAACTAATCTTATCACCAGAGAGCTCTCCTGTAGCCTCTGGACATGCTGATTCTGAAGAAGAAAAAGACACCAGTCCAATCTCTTCACTTGTTTACAAGAAAAAGAAAACCAAAAAAGCCAATGATCCTCCTGCTGGCACAGAGATCATTAAAACAGTACCTATTTCAGCAATTCCTATTTCGAAGGTAGCACCCCATCCTGAGCCTAAAACAACACCAACAATTCCAGAAACAAAAACTCAGAGTCCAGAGTTCCCAGAAATTTCAAAATCTCCTTCTTTGGATACTCATACTCCATCACTTGAGTTCCAACCAATGGTAAGACATTCAAAATCCTCTCTAAAATCCTTTGACTCCTGATTGCCTTTCAAAAATAAATTCTGAATTAAATTCCTAACTTTTTGCTGAACAGGTTGAATCTGTTCCTAAGACTGGGGCTAGCTCTTCGAAGCCAAGTACAAGCTCTGATCCTAAAGCTACTCCTACTTCCACTTCGTTTAGACCTCAAGCTACCTCAGGGGTCTCAAGTTCTGAAGAATTTCACCTACCTCTTCCTCCTAACTTGACTCCTGAAGAAGTCAAAGATTTTAAAAAGAGTTTGAAATTTGTTTTGAAGATGGAAGATGTCACTTCAACCAATGTTCAAGAATTCTTTCAGCGAATGACAGGTCGAAGCAAACCAAAATCACCTTCAATAGATCCAGTGGCTGCTCTTGCTACCTTGAGGCTTTTTAGTCAAGTTTCTTTTGAGGTTTTTGAAGACAAGGAAGTACAAAGAGCTATGAAAGTCTTATGCCAATTTATGTTAGAAAGTTCTAACATTTCTGTTCCAGACAAAGAAACAATTTCTGCAATCATGTCAACTTTTGATTTCAATTGCTTTTTGTTGGAAAAAGTTATCGAAGAAAGAGAAAAATTAGAAATTGACATGGAGTATACAGCAGAGAAAACTCTTGAGATGGATCGAACTTTGACAGAATTTGAAGGAACCAACATATCTATTGAAAAAGCATCTGCCAAAGTGAATCAACTGAAAAAAGATCTTATGCTTGCAGAAACTGAATTGGCAAATCTGAAGATCAAACAACAAGGTGTTGAGGCAAAACTTCTAGTTTTGAAGACAGAGTTTGAATCAAAGCCTTTGAAGACTCAAGAATCTATCTCAAGGCAGAAGTTCATCCTTAGTCAATCAAAACTGTGTACCAGATCTTGGGATAACTTTAGGTTAAAAGCCCAATTCATAACAAAATTGGTATAAATAATCTATACCAATGTAGATCTTGTAATTTACCAATAACTGGTTTTTGTATTTATCTTTCTATGGAATACAAGTTCTTGCTTCGAATGCTTTATTCTAAATTTCTTGCCTCCCAAATGGTGGGATAATATTGCTTGAGAAATTTACCATTGATTTTCCTTAAATGGACATATCCATTCAGATTTTTCAAATGATAAAATCCACCTTTAAAAACCTTATTAATTTGGAAAGGGCCTTCCCATTTAGGTGACCATTTCCCAAACTTTGGGTCCTTGGATCCAACAGGTAATATTGTCTTCCAAACCAAATCCCCTTCATCAAAGGTTCTTGGTTGTACTTTTTTATTATATGCCTTCGATGCTATTCTCTTTTGTATCAAAATATTATTGAGAGCTTTGATTCTCTCTTCATCAATATTCTCTAACTCAATAGCCATGGATGTTTGATAATCATCCAAAGATAACTGATTCTGCTTCATCACTCGAAGAGAATTAATCTTTATTTCAATAGGTAAAACTGCCTCATGTCCAAAAGTCAAGGCATAAGGAGATACACCTGTACTTGTTCGTTTTGAAGTCCTATATGCCCATAAAACTTCTGGCAAAACTTCATGCCATATTCTTGGATTATTTTTTATGATTTTAGCCATATTTTCTTTTATGACTTTGTTGGTGGCTTCAGCCTGTCCATTTGATTGAGCATAATATGGGGTTGATTTTGACATTGTAATTCCTAACTTATTTACAAATACAACCACATCCCCTTCGAATATAGAGGCATTATCAGATACAAAAGTTTGAGGAATACCAAATCTATACACTATGTTTTCTAAAAACTTTACAACCATTGATTGGGTTACAGTTTGCATAGGTTCTGCTTCCACCCATTTAGTAAAATAATCTGTGGCCAAAATAAGGAATCCATGACCCTTCGAAGAAGGAGGACTGATCTTTCCTATTACATCTATGGCCCATCCTCTAAAAGGCCAAGGTTTTACCACACACTAAAGATCAACAGTTGGTAAATGCTTTAAAGGACCATGTTTCTGACACTCTTGACATCTTTTGGCAAACTCAATACAATCTTTCAAAATAGTTGGCCAATAAATGTTGTGTCTTCGAAGTAACCATCTCATCTTAACTCCAGATTGATGAGCTCCACATAATCCCTCATGAATTTGAGCTATAGCTTCTAATCCTTCGAGGTTGCTTAAACATTCCAGTAATAACCCATCACTTCCTCTTTTAAATAATTTCTCACTATACAAGATATAATTGACAGATTTAAGCCTTATACCTCGATCAGGCTTTTCATTATATCCTGAGAGATATTCTATGATTGGTTTTCTCCAATCATCATGAGCCTCTATATTTAGTATACCAACAAAAGATAATCTATTTACCAATATTGGTAATAATTTCCTATAAGTCACCTGCTCCATTTCAACATCCTCATTATTTATTCTAAATCCAGATGCCCTCTGAGCTACATCATTAGCTTCTTCATTAAAACTTCTAGGAACATGCAATAAGTTTACATTATCGAATTTGGATAATAAACCTATTGTAGTGTCATAATATATTTTCAATGTGCTACTCATACATTTATAGGTCCCATTCATATGATTTATGACCAACTGGGAATCTCCAAACACATCTACAAATGTAGCTTTAAGATCTAATAAGGTTTCAAGACCTATGATAAGAGCTTCATATTCAACTTGATTGTTGGTACACTGATTTGAATCTAATTTGAAACCATATTTGGTCTTAATTTTCTCAGGTGATTCAATAACAAAACCAATACCTGCAGCAAATTCAGTTTTTGAACCATTGAACCATAATTTCCATGGACTGATATTTATTTGTCCAATTTCATAATTCCCTTCTGTTTCAAGGCAATTTGGATGATCAGCCAAAAAATCTGCCAAAGCCTGACCTTTTACTGCTTTTTGTGGTACATAAAATAAACAAAATTCTGACAAGGCCAGAATCCATTTACCAATTCGATTTCTCAGAATAGGTCGAGTCAACATATACTTAATCAAATCAAACTTAGCAATCACATACACTTCAGTAGGAAGAAGATAATATCTTAATTTCATAACTGCAAAGTACAAAGACAAACATAACTTTTCTATAAAGGAATATTTGCATTCAACAGAATTTTAAAACCTACTAAGGTAATACACAGCTTGTTCTTTCTTATCATCATTATCCTGGGCTAACAAAACCCCAATTGATGCTTCTGATGCTGAGATATATAACTTCATAGGCCTATCTTTTCTTGGAGGCATTAACATTGGTGGCTTCACCAAATAATCCTTCAAGGCTTGAAAGGCAATCTGATGTTTATCTTCCCACTTCAATTCTTCATGATCCTTCAATTTCAAAAAGGGAGAAAAAATCAAAGTTTTTCCAGCAGTATTGGAAATAAATCTTCGAATAAAATTGACTTGTCCTAAGAATCTTTGCAATTCTTTTTTGGTTGAAGACGGTTTACTTCGAATGATTGCTTGTGCCTTATTCTTATCCACTTGAATTTCCTTTTCATGTACCAAATATCCCAGAAAATTTCCAGTACTGACTCCAAAGGCACATTTTAATGGATTTAACTTAAGTTTGAAAAATCTCATTCTCTCAAATGTTGATTTCATGTGAATAAGATGATCATCGAATGTTTTTTATTTAACAATTATATCATCAATATAACATTCTAAGAATGTTCCAATCATGTCATGGAAAATAGCATTCATGGCTCTTTGATAAGTAGCCCCTGCATTTTTTAAACCAAAAGGCATTTGTACCCACTCGAAGGTACCTATACTACCTGGACATCTAAATGCAGTTTTATGAATGTCTTCCTCAGCAATAGATATTTGATTATATCCCGAGTGACCATCCATCATGGAAATTATAGTATTTCCAGCAGATCGATCAATTAATAAATCAACTATTGGCATAGGATATTCATCCTTAGGTGTGGCTAAATTAAGGTTTCTATAATCAATACAAACTCTTAATTTACCATTTTTCTTCATTACTGGAACAACATTCGATAACCATTCAACATACCTGGCAGTTCTAATGAATCCTGCCTTTAGCAATCTTTCAATCTCTTCTTTAATCTTCAGAGTGACTTCTGGAGTCATCCTTCGAGGTTGTTGTTTCACTGGTTTGTAGCCAGTTTTGATAGGCAATTTATGCTCTACTAAACTTCTTTCGAGTCCTGGCAATTCATCATAATCCCAAGCAAAACAATCTTGAAATTCTTTTAACAATTTGACCAATTTATATTGGTCATACTTTCCAAGTTTGGAACTTAAGTAAGTAACTCTCTTTTGTTGATCTGATCCTAAATTAACTTCTAAAAGAGGATCCTGTGATACTTCATGTATTGAATTTTCTGGCAATACAAATAATTCTTCTTTGCCACCATTTTTTAATTCTTGTGAATCTCTTCAAAAACATAATCTGACCAATTTATGGTCGAATCTTTTTCAATTTTTGACTCTAAATCTGTTATCATTAGCTTTTGCAAGACCAGTCGAATGGTCTCTTCCACATCTTTCATTGCCATGGATGTATGAGTCATCAAATTATCTTGTCATCACCCAATGGTTCCAAAGAACCAAATGGCATTTCAGCCAAAATGTCCCAATTTTCTTCTGGGGATTCGTCTTCTGACTCTTTTAGGTCAATTGGCTTGACATCCTCTTGATACAATTGAGCTTCGACACAATTAGAACTTGCATGAAAAGGCTGGACATCAGCCTTCACTGTTTCAATTTCACAGTTTTCCTTTACTAGCAACAATTTCTGATGCATTGAAGAATGAACACATTTATTAGCATGAATCCAGTCTCTTCCTAATAAAGCATGATAACTAGGATTTGCATCTACCACAAAGAAAGCAGTTTTAGATTTATTCGAACCCACTATGGTTTCAATAGGTATTGCCCCTTTGGTGTTTTTCTTATCACCAGTAAATCCTGAAATCATAATATGGGTTTTTATCAATTTTGCATTTTGTTTATTGATCTTTTTCAAAGTATTCTGGGGAATAATGTTGACAGCAGCACCATTATCAACCAATATCTTGTTTAAAAGAACACCATTTAAACAAGCCTTTATGTATAATGGTTTAAGGTGTCTAGTTATTTCTGCGGATGGTTCTTCGAATGAATAAACAAAATTACAATCATTAAAAATAAACTCAGGAAGATCTACCTCAGAAACATCCTCAGTAAATGCTTCTACTTCCATTTCTTCAACTAACTGTTGATTTTCTGCTGCCTCAAAAATTTTTGGCAATATAAATGTAGCAGTGTTAACTTCCATTTGCTCAGGAAATGTACCAAATTGAATGAGCATATTCTCATTATTTACCATCTCATTTTCTAGTTTCATTTCAGCATTTCCCAAATCCTGAGATTTCACCATTGTCATTGCTTCATTTTCATCATCAATACTCATTGCCTTTTCTAATTCCAATACTTTAGCTTTAATGATACTTTCCTCAGACATAGTATCAGTATCACCCTTTGGATTTCGATTGAACCTAGGATTAGGCTTCGAATCATCACTGAAATCTTTCTTCATTTCACTTCCTAACTCCTGATTTCTATTTTGCATATTAGAAAATTCCTTCCACATGGTAAACTTCCTCTGCAATCTTCTCTGTTGAGTCCTATTTATCATAGGGACCATATTCTGGTTTTTTCCCTTGGAATGTTGAAGTACATGCCATGTATTCTTTTCAACATGAGGAGGTTTAATCATCCTATTTTTGTTTTGAAGGCCTTGCTGTTCGATCATATTTTTTACCCTATCATCTTGCAAAACAAACCAATTTGGCACTCCTGGTACCAATATAGACTCACCTGATTGTGATGTTTCACCAACTTTTGGTGATTCCTCAAATATTTTCATATTTTTCTCAGCCTGCACCACTTTCGATGATATGAACTGAATCTGCCTTTCTCTCTGCTCCCCATAATGTTTCTTTGGTGTATGAGAGAACCCTGGTCTCACATATTGCATGTTCCTTGCTGGTCGAACATGACTACCAAAATGAAAGTTTCTTAAAAAATTAGCTTTAAAAGGAGCCACTGGTTTTGAGGCATACCTTGCTGTCATAGGTCCAGTATATGTTGAAGCTTGATAAATTGGTCCTCTAAACTGTCCTCTCCCAACATTCATGATTGGTTGGAAAGGAGGTCCACCAGAAGTGTTTGGTTTCCTTTGTTCGAACAAAGGCTGCTTGTTTTTCCTGCCTGCTTTGACTCCAACCCTTTCATCATAGATTTCAGCATATCTTTTTCCACAACCAATGCATAGATTCTTTGCATATTCATGGTTGAAAACTGATACATCAGGTTTTTTTCTTGTTATTTCTTCGAGTCTTTTCATATGGTCTTCTGACTTTGCACTCTCTCTTTCTTTGACCAGATCTTCGAAGGAAATGTCATGAACATTGATTGACACCTCCTGTACTGCTGGGAATGGATCTTCATCAACCCCCGTTTTTTTTCAGGGAATTTCAATTTCCCTTTCTTGATCAGATCTTGAATCCTGTCTCGAAAAATAGTACAATTATTAGTCGAATGGGTCCCAGAACTATGCCATTTGCAATATTTCCTATCCTTTAATTCATCATTCGAAGGTAATTTTGTCCCATCAGACAATTTAATAATTTTCCCTTCTAATAGGTGATCAAATATTTCATCCAATCTATAAACATCGAATGAATATTTCTTAAAAGATCCTTTTGATTTAAATACTTCAGCAGAAACATTTTTCTTTACAAGACTTTTACATATAAAAGGCTCTTTGCCTATTATTTCTGCAGCATCTATCTCATAATTAGGATCCTTATAATATGTTTTTATTGAAGAAGCATTTCTTTCATTTTCTTCTTCCAATAAAGCTTCGTATCTAGAGACTCGAGCAATCAATTCAACAAGATCTCTAAATTCCAAAGCATCGAATTTCTTTCTGAGTCTAAATTCGAGGCCATTTTGAGCCAACTTAACAAATTCAGATTCAGGTAACATGATTTTACATTTTGTTCTGGCCCTTTTAAATCTATTTATGAATTGAGTTGCCTTTTCATCAGGCTTTTGACATAATCTGGCTAAATCAGCCATTGATACTTCTGGTTCTGTCTGGAAAAACTGAGTATGGAAAAATTCTTCCATCTGAGCCCAACTATAAATCGAATTAGGGGCTAGATTAGTAAACCAAGCAAATGCAGTATCTGTTAATGAACTAGGAAACAAACGAAGTCTAAGATATTCATTATTTCCTGCATCAGCACACTGACTGATGAATTTTGCTATATGTTCAACTGTGGATTGACTCCCATCCCCTGCAAACATAGCAAAAGTAGGGAATTTAAATCCCCTGGGGAATTCAATCCTATCAACCCAATCAGGATAAGGCTTCCTATAAACTGGAGTTTGTACCCCCCGAGCCATAGGTCCACAAACCTCATGGATTAAATTAATCATATCATTCCTATCAACCATATTAAATGGTTGTTGATGACCTGGTTGGCCAAAAAGATAATTTATTGGTGGTACTGGTGGTGGTTGAGGATTATTATCCATTCTTCTAGGATTTTCATTCCTTCGACCCATTCCTATCCCAGTAAGGTCTGGTTCGAACATAGGATTATTATTTATTCTCCTATTTTGACCTATCATGTTTTCTCTAGGCCTTGGTTCTTCGATATTTATTGTTCTATGACCATGATCTTGACCATTCACATGATTTCCTTGGGTCCCTTCGACTACTGGGAATGTATTATTAGGGACAGACATATAGAAACTTTCTTGTGAATTAGGCCTAAAAGGAGGCCCATTTATATGATTAATAGAATTTGGCTGAAATAAGCCATGTCTATGACCTCTTTCATTTTGTCGAATCATAGAAGTATTTCCACTTGACACCATTGTTGGTGCAAATTGTGGTAAACTATTGTTAAGGGAAGTAATCAGAACATTAACATTCTGAAGTATATTTCCCAAGTGATCAAATATTGGTGTCAATTGACTCACCAAATCATGTTGATTTTCTGAATCAACATTCCCATTATTTTGAGTCGAATTTATATTTTCAATTCCCACTTCTGGGTTTTCATTGGTTGTATGATTTCCAGTATTGCTATTCTGAGAATCTTGGTGTGAAGAACCACCAATTTCAGCAATATTAACACCAACATTGGCATTATCAACAGACCTATTACTTCGAAGGTTTCTGTTTGCCATCCTTTGACACTAGTGTCCCACCGGGCGTGCCAAAAATGTTTGGTTGGAAAATTTATATAAGTGTGTGCGAGCGTGCCAGGCAAGCAAATTGCCAATGTGTAAATGTGATTATCCAAACTGCGCCTCACCAGGAAATTGTGGTGACGTTCGATGCCTTGAACAGGACTTTAATTGTGTAAAGATGTAACTAACTGAAGAACTTCGAACTGATTAAATTAATATCTACTCCTAAATAAAACAGTAAAATGACTAAAAGTAATTTAACTACTTAAATTAAAGAAACTACAATCTAACCTTGAAGATGACTTCGAAGGTGTTTTACTCCTAATTCTAAGTATCTAGATAACAATACAATAGATGTATTGAGAGATACATGTTGATGTTTGATCGAAGGATCCCTTTCAAATACACAATCCTTCTATTTATAGACATCGAGGCCTCAGCAACTTAATTCGAATGTTCCCTCCTATTTTCAAACTGATAACTGCTTTTATCCGTGGCATTCTCTCATATTGACAACTGTCCTTCAATTACTCCATGATGTTCAACACGTGTCTTTCATCAGATAAATATTTGAACAAAATGAATCAGCCTCAACTGCCTATAACGGTTCCCATGTCCATCAATTTCCACCAATTAACTTGCCACATCATATCCTGTGTGTCAAACTTGTATTGGCTGAATATTTTCATCACAAACAGTTGTGCATATTAGGGTTGCATTCTGATATATATATATATATATATAGAGAGAGAGAGAGAGAGAGAGAGTAATAGAACCTTATTTTAAGCTCTATTCCTCTTCTTGTTTCTTTATTTTGCTAGCCGCTTTATCCTATTGCTTTGTACTTGTTAGGGGCTGTTTGGTAACACAATAGCGGGTGATGTTTAGAAAAAAGAACCAATTTAATAGTTTTGTGTTTAAATAGTTGCTTTTTAGGTGCTGAGCAGCTCGTGTCTGACTTAAAAGTCCCCCAACAACTAGTTCTTCATCAAACCAACATATTGATTTTCGAACTAAATAAATATGAGACTAGGACTGAACCTGATCCTATTTTCATCACTCCCAAACAAGCCCTTATGGTGTGAAGGCTTCTCTTGTTTTCAAATCTTGTGGGCTTCTTCTTCTCTTCTCTTCTCTTCTTCTTCAATTTTTTTTAGTGGTTGTTTTTGCTAGAGATAGCTCATGCGAGAATGAGTTTGTTTGAGCGAACGATATCCTCAATTGAGCGCCAGATTGCTATCTTGGTAAAAAAAAATTCTATTTCTAGAATGCAATTTTCATCCCACTCGAGCGAGGTCTTTCTACGTCCGTTTTGGACTATGTTTTGGTTTTCTAAAAATGTTATGGAGACTTGGGCCTTTATGTGATCTTTTTCATGGAATTTTTCGCTGTTATTTGCTTGTTTGTAGACATAGAGGCATGATGCCAAACAAAGTATATTTGGTGATTCTTTTGGGATTTCTCAATGTTGTATTTTGCATTTTTTCTGTATTCATATTTTTAACTTCTTGTGCAGAACAATTGTCTGGAGTGGTTGCTCTAAATGATAATGACACATCCAATAAAAAACTGCACGATCATAAGACTCAAAGAGGTGCACACAAAAGACCCAAAAAGAGGTTTCACGTGAGGGGGCGCGTTAGTAACTGTTGAAACTAATTTGGGAGTATAGAACAATATTACTGGGAAGTAGAATCTGTAAAAATTTCTTTGGGTTGAGTCGTGGGTCTCGCTCTCTTTAAGATGTTTTGCGGCTCTGCCCAAATTATGCAAGCAGTTCGTCAAGTTGCTACGCTGTCCCCAGGATAAAACAACCCAAAAATCACATCTGTCTCAATTTGTTTTTGCACGAAAAATAAATTGGAAAACTAAACACTTTTTCGGATTATTTGCTCGAAAACAAGAAAAGAAGATGATATGATGAAGAAAATATGGAACATTCAAAAATATGACTAGCTGAATATTCTTTTTAGAAAATAGTTAGGAGGTAGAATATTAAAGGATTTTGTTTGTTTGTGTCCATTTTTCTCTAAACAATCACAGCCTTATATAGGCACCAAAACATAAACGTTGGGCCCAAAGGCCCGTTGGGAAATTAATAGATAAATGACTGTTGGGAGAATTTACTTCTTATATGACTGTTGGCACATTTGAAATATCACACATGCTTTATCTAAAATAAACGTGGGAAATACAGCAGAAGAGGAAAGGAGAAAACTGTTTTAGTTTAAATGATGTTCCTCTTATTTTCCTAATAGACTCTCATATGTATATTATTATATGTATATTAATATACATAACAATCCTCCGCTTGTATTTGGAAAAATTTAAAGTTCGAGTCGAGCAATCGATCATAAGATTGTGCATAAGTAAAGGTGTTTTTCAACTGGAACCTTTACATAGTGATGGTGATCCAGAATATGCTAGAGTAATGCGCAGTATTAACTTTATCTCTGACAACACCTTACACACAATCCTACTAGGTGTAATTTAAAGTCAGCACTTTTATGGCCATGTGCTTATATCTCAGTATAGCGAATGCTCTAGAGGGAATTTATCCAAATTCCATAAGAAGCGGCCCTACTTCCACATTCGCATAGGTGAGTCTAACAAGGATACTCCTGTAGCTAGGTATCCCACTCAATATAGAGTTTAGATCTCATTAAGAGTTACAAATAACTCATCCGTGTATCGCTTCAGGATATCATGCTTCTTAACGGATGGACTTGGAGATTAAACCCTATATGTATATATATATATATATAATAGCATGATTCAACTCATATCACTTCGTGACTTGTTATTTTCCTTTGAACCTATTTCTTGGGATCTCCAGTCTATAGGTTGGGTTACCATCACAAGTGACTCAACTACCAATGGGCTTTAGTCCCATCCCTTTAGAGGTTTTCCAAACCTTCTCACGAACTAACCTTTTCGTCAAAGGATCAGCAATATAATCCTCAGACCATATATGATCCACTCTTACAGCCCCGATAGAGAGAAATTCTCTAACCGTGATGTGCTTACGACATATTTGTCACCTCATACCATTATAAAATTGGTTATCTACTTTTGCGCTAGCCGCGGTATATCGCAGTGGATCAAAATAGCTGATATCGGTCTCTCCCATAAAGGGGTATCTAACAGAAGACTTCTCAGCCAACCTGCCTCCTCACTAGCAGTAGCTAGCGCTATCATTTCTGATTCCATAGTGGACTGAGCCAATATAGTCTGTTTCTTAGACTTCCACAAAACTGCGCGCCCAGCAATGCTAAAAACGTATCCACTGGTGGCCTTGGAATCATCTGAAAGGGTATTCCAATCAGCATCGCTATATCCTTCAAGGACAGCAGAAAACCTCTCATAATGTAATCTATAGTCCATGGCCTTTTTTTGATAACGCATGACTCTTTCAATAACATGCCAATGCTCAATACCAGGTCTGCTAGTAAACCTACATAGTACTCCCACATCATAAGCTATGTCAGGTCTAGTGCAATCAGTAGCATGTCGAAGGCTACCAATGATGCTCGCATATTCAGTCTGTCTAACACTGTCACCAGTGTTCTTGAACAACTTTACACTACGATCATATGGAGTACAAGAAGGTTTACAACCAAATTAATTATATTTCTTAAGGATCTTCTCAATATAGTGAGACTGATCCAAAGAAAGTCCCTTTTTCAGATCTAGTTATTTTTATTCCAAGGAGTACACTAGCTTCACCCAAATCTTTCATGTCAAAGTTTGCACGTAAAAAAAAATAAATTAACATCATTTACAACATGAATATTAGACCCAAAAATAAGCAAGTCATCAACATACATGCATATGATAGTGCAAAGATGATTATCAATTTTATAATAAATACAATTGTTACTTTCGTTAATCTTAAACCCGTTAAAAATGACTAAGTTGTCAAATTTTTTGTGCCATTGTTTAGGAGCCTATTTAAGCCCATAAAGAGACTTATCTAATTTGCAAACTTTTTTCTCTTGACCCGGGGGTTGATCTATGTAAATTTCTTCATCTAAATCACCATTCAAGAAAGCAGTTTTAACATCTATTTGGTGTACTACTAAATTATGCACTGAAGCTAAAGTACCTAGTACTCTAATGGAAGTTATTCCCGTGACAGGAGAATAAGTATCAAAGAAATCTATATTTTTTCGTTGCCTATAACCTTTGGCTACAAGAAGTGCTTTATACTTTTCAATAGAACCGTCGAGTTTCAATATTTTATTTAAGAATCCACTTACACCCAATTGGTTTACAACCAGGTAGTAAGTCAACTAGGTGCCATGTACTATTAGACTCAAGGGAGTCCATCTCATCATTTATGGCTTCTTGCCACAAGTCGGCATCTATAGACGATAAAGCCTTTTGGACGGTGTTTGGATCCTCCTCAACATTATAAGTATGAAAATCAGGCCCATAGTCTTTAGCAATTTGGGCCCTTTTACTCTTCCTAGGCTGTATTTCATACACATTAGACTCTACAAGTTTAGGCACACTACTAGATGATGAACTCCCACTATTTCTCGATTTAAACAGAAATTTATTTTCGAAAAAATCAACATCATTTGATTCTATAATAACATGATTTTTCAAATAATAAAATCTGTAGGCTTTTACTATTAATAGCATATCCAATAAACACACACCCGTAGGCTCTACTAGCCAACTTAGACCTTTTAGGGTCTGGAATACGCACAAAAGCTAAACACCCCCAAGTACGAAAATAAGAAACATTTGGCTTCTTATTCTTCCAAAGTTCATAAGGGGAAATTTTAGTCTTAGAGTTAGGAACTCTATTTAAAACATAACAAACAGTTAGGAGAATTTCCCCCCACCAGAAGGACGACGCACCCGAACTAAGTAATATGGCTACTATCAGTTCGGTGTAAGTCCTATTTTTCCTTTCACCTTTTCCATTCATTTTAGGGGAATAGGGAGCTGTTTTCTCGTGAATAATACCATGAGATGCATACAAGGTTATAAACTCATTAGTGTCATATTCATTACCTCTATCACTATGAAACCTCTTAATCTTCCGATTAAATTGATTTTCAACTTCGGTTAAGAAAACTTTGAAAAAATCAATTGCTTCACTTTTATTTTCATAAGATAAATAAAAGAATAATTTGAGCAATAGTCAATAAAGTGATAAATTATCTTTTACCATTTCTGGTTAAAGTACCCTCAAATTCACATATATCGGAATGAATTAAGTCTAGAGGTTCTGAATCCCTAATGACAGACTTATATGGAGTTTTGGTAATTTTTGCTTGACTACAATATTCACATTTATCAAAATCACTCATAGACAATTCAAGAAAAAAAACCTAAACTGCTCATATTTTTAATCAAGCGTTTGTTAATATGACAGAAACAACCATGCCAAACATTAAAAGAAGAAAGCATATAAGCAGAAGTAGAAACTTTATTCATCTCAACATTAAGCTTAAACATTCCATCAGTGGCATAACCCTTGCCTACAAAAATACCATTTTTAGTAAGGGTAAACAAATCTGCCCCTATAGTTTGGGTAAACCCAGCCTTATTGAGGAGATAGCTAGAAACCAAATTATTTCTCATCTCTGGAGTGTGAAGTACATCCCTAAGGATGACAGTTTTTCCAGAGGTAAACTTCAGCAACACCTCACCAGTAACAGCAACAACAGTGGAGTGAGAGTCACCCAACAACACTCTCTTATCCTCAACCTCAGAATAAGTCTTGAACACATAATGATCATAGCTGTGACACCCGCTCCCGCGGTTTATATTTAATATTGCTTTAGCATGCATAATCATGAGTTAATGTTAATTAATGTGTTATGTGACACTTATTGGAGGGGGGATTAACCCACCAAGTTGTTTTGGGTGTCCAGTTGGGAACCCAATTGTGGCTAGTATGGCAATCCCAAGTTGGGATATGTGTTGATGGGTCCCAGTTGAGATGGGACAATAATATGTGGAACACCCTATGTGCCTAAATGTTTATTAAGGCTTAAATGATTTATTATTTGATTGTTAATAATATCATGTTATTAGGTAGTGTCCACTTTTGGGGTCAACTAGGGGTACCTTTATGAGCACGAATTGAACACGTTACATAATTAGTAGGTTAATTATAAAGCTCATATAATTATATGGGACCACTTATGGGACCCATGCGAGACACAGACAAATACCCATTTAGATTTGGGATAGTTTTAATACAGTTCCATAATTAGTAGGGGCGTAAGTGCAAAACTAGCGAACTGGTGGGGGTGTCATAATAAAATGGGTAAACTTATATAACTAAGCCACCTAACCTAAGATGGATTACCCTTCATCCTAATTAGTTCTAGTCTAAGTTAGTATAGGCATATTGCAGAGAGTTAAGCACGAGAGTTACAGCGTTGACGGTGACGTTCTCGACGACGGTTGACGAGCCGAGCGACGTCGGTTTTTAAAACAGGTTACATATTCGGACTCCTGGGGGTGAGTCTAATCTATTGGTACTAATTTTGTTGAGTTCTGTGACACTTTTTCCGCGACCCTTTTTGGGTTTTAAGCTCATAACTTGTAATTTATGTATAGGATTTGTACCTGATTCATAGTAGGGCTATAATTTCACAATTAGGAGCGAAACACAAGAGGTGAGTGATGTTAATTTTGATATTTGGATGATTTTTATGTTGAGTTCAATTGTAATGCCAAAGCATGTCTAAATAGCGTGATTTAATTTATTAGCTTATTATTGGGCAAAATTCATGTGGTTAATTAGGCCCAATTTATTTGTGAAAGCATGGTGTAATGATTAAATGAGCATGTTGAGTTGCCTATTTGGGTCAATGAAAATTGCTAGTTCTACACTACCATGAGGTAATCTTTGTGGTGATGACCACGGCCGCTAGAGGCCTATGGGACCGCACGTGTGAGGGCGTGGGTCATGACTAGTCACGTGGGCTTGGGGAGTGGAGCCGCAGGCTAGCCGGTAGTGGTGGGAGTGAACTAGTAATTGTCAGAGACTATAGTTATTTGTAATATATTGAATTGAGCATGTTTAATACCCACGATCATGATTAGCATTATTCACTAAGCATATATATAGCTTATATATTATAGTGGTTATTGAATAACCATCGTAGGTGATCGCGGCGAGGAATCGGGGAAGTGAGCTGGGAAGTGGCTGGCTAGTGCATGGGTTTTGGTGGTTGTTGTAACCTTGTTAATAGTTACTTGCTTTTTAGTTTAAAGCTTGCAATATAGTTGCAATTAATCGGTTTTAATCTGGATTGTAGTACGAGTCATATTTTGGTTGGTTTAAGACTTATGTAATATTTCTAGTCAAACATTACATTTTAGTTGGGCCATTATCTCATGTAGTAGTCTGCTTGTATAATTTGGACACTTGCTTTATAAGAGTGGTAAGTATTCTTGGTGTTGAGTGCAGTTCATTGTAAATGGTTATTTTTGGTATTTTTATTTAAAGTGTTTAAGAACTCTTGCTTGAACTTAGAGGCTCATGTTGTGACTTCGGTTTTATTCTAAGTGGTTTAAAGCATTAATGTTGATTTCAACTTGTGATTTGGTAATATTATTTGGGAATTTATTACTTGTTAAAAATAGGATTTTTGGCTAATTGCAAAGACATGATTTTGTTTTTTTTATTATTATTGTTGAGCTTCTTTGGTTTAAGCTATTTTAAACTTATTTTGGGACTTTAATGACTGGGGTTAAGCCTTGGTGGCGTGCCACGTGTCCTAGTATCATCTGAGTGGTTCCGGGGCGTGACATTTAGTGGTATCAAAGCGGTAGGCTTAGAACCTTGGGTACGAGAAACGATGATTGAGAGTACGTGTAGATGTTGAGCATATAGATGCATTTCATGAATATATCATGGATTTGTTATTATGTTGTATTATAATATGTTGGCATAACATGCAATATATTTATTTGAATTGACTGACAGGTAAGAAAATGGATCCGAATCGGGAACATTCACCTCATTCGAGGTTGGACCAACTAGAAGATGTAGTAAGCAATTTTGTAAGGGCAGTAAGTGATCGAATGGGTGGTGATCGACCTGCAAACCCACAACCACGGGCCGAACGGGAAGTCATTGAACAATTTTATAAAAGAAAGCCGAGTTAGTTGATGGAGGCCTAGATCCATCACAAGCTGATCATTGGGTAATGGATATGGAACGTATCTTTCGGGCAGTGGAGTGTACAGATGGGGAGAAGATAATGCGTGCAACTGATACTTTGAAAGGTGAAGCCCAGAACTGGTGGACAAATGTGATTGATCAAGGGGTACTAGAGACATGGGACAGCTTTGTGGAAATTTTCTATAAGCGGTACTTTCTAGCATCTGTCAAGAGCCAGATGGGCCGAGAGTTTGCAAATCTGCAACAAAAGGACATGACCATAAATGAGTATGCAGCAAAATATAATAGCCTACTTCGATTTGTACATCGAATAGTACCAAGGGAAGTGGATAAGGCACGAAAATTTGAGGAGGGACTACGAGATAATATTAGAAGCCGAGTGGATACACATCAACTCAGAAAGGTGGCTGATGTACAAGATGTTGCTTTGATCGCAGAAAGAGATATTGATAAGTACAAGCAAAGTCAACAAAGGAAACGACCAGCTGAAAGGAAGGGTAAAGGACAAGGTTTCTTTAAGAAGCCGCTCTCACAAGGTTCTAGTTCTAGCTCAGGATTTCAAAGGGGAAGTTCCTTATCTGGGGAGAGTCGCCTATTATGTCCAACGTACAATCGTCAACATTGGGGTGTATGCCACTTGACGCTAGTATGCAATATCTGCAAGCAGAAGGGGTATATAGCGAGAAATTGCTCACAAGCTCGAACTCAAAGTACGGGGAGCATAAATCCAGACCTAAGGGGAAAATGCTTCTAATGTGGGCAGCCTGGACATCTAGCAAAAGATTTCCCAACAAGATGGCAGCGAGGGACAGGTGGTTTCAACTGGGGCAAAACCAGGGACAAGTGGGGATAAGGGAAAAGGGCCAGAGCAGAGACAAGGAAGGTATTTCCATCTAACACTAGGGTATGCTGCAGCTGCTGATTCTATCGTATCAGGTATATTACTTATTTGCTCATACCCGGCACGTGTCTTAATAGATTCAGGGTCGACATATTCTTTTGTTGCACATGAACTTGTTAGACACTTAGACAGCATGTCAGAACCTTTAGGGTATGATTTGTTGATATTGTTACCCTTAAGTAAACCCATGGTGACTTCATCATTATTTAAAGCATGTGATATCAAGATAAATGATAGAGTTTTGACAGTGAATTTAATTCCATTGGCCATTAATTATTTTGATGCAATTTTGGGTATGGACTGGTTATCTGTGAACCAAGCAACTATCAATTGTGAACAGAAAATAGTTACTTTTCGACCAATGGGACAAGGGGAGTTTAGTTTTCAGGGAACTGGTGTTGTAGTACCACCATACTTGGTTTCAGCAATACGGGCAGGCAAGTTGTTGAAACAAGGTTGTAGAGGGTTCTTATGTTCAATAATTGACACACGGGTCATAGGGACTAAAGTAGAAGATATTTCAGTTGTACGAGAGTTCCCAGATGTCTTTCCCGAAGATCTACCTAATGTACTAGTTAAGCGGGAAATTGAATTTACTATTGAAGTAGCCTCGGGGTCTCAACCAGTATCGAAAACACCGTACAGAATGGCACTAGTGGAGTTGAAAGAATTGAAGATTCAGTTGCAAGATCTTCTAGATAAGGGATTCATTTGACCTAGTGTATTGCCGTCGGGTGCACTAGTCTTGTTTGTCAAGAAGAAAGACGGGACTATGAAGATGTGTATCGATTATCGAGAACTCAACAAGTTAACTATCAAGAACAAATATCTGTTGCCTAGAATTGATGACTTGTTTGATCAACTTCAAGGAGCCCAAGTCTTTTCCAAGATTGATCTGCGATCAAGTTACCACCAACTAAAAGTCAAAGAGGAAGATGTGGAGAAAACAGCATTTAGGACCCGTTATGGTCATTATGAATTTCTTGTTATGCCTTTTGGGGTTACAAACGCACCAGCAGCATTTATGGATTTGATGAATCGAGTGTTCAAAGACTATCTGGACGAGTTTGTCATTGTCTTCATAGATGATATCCTAATATTTTCCAAGAGTGTGGAAGACCACGAGAGGCATCTACAGTTGGTCCTACAACGACTCTGTGAAAAGAAGTTATTTGGGAAGTTAAAGAAGTGTGAATTTTGGTTAACTGAGATAGCATTCTTGGGGCACGTAATATCAAAAGAAGGGGTATCAGTGGATTCACAAAAGATTGAAGTTGTAGCTAATTGGAAGTCGCCAACAAGTGTGCCAGAAGTACGAAGCTTCTTGGGATTAGCTAGATATTACCGAAGGTTCGTGGAAAATTTTTCAAGAATTGCAATGCCAATGACACAACTTATGCGAAAAGATGTTCCTTTTATCTGGAGTCCAGAATTTGAAGAAAGTTTTGTTGAATTGAAGACTCGTTTGATGACAGCACCAATATTGACCATCCCCTCAGGTACCACAGGGTTTGTGATTTACAGCGATGCTTCATACCGAGGTTTGGGTTGTGTACTAATGCAAAACAATAAGGTGATTGCATATGCCTCACGACAATTAAGGTCACACAAAGTGAATTATCCGACTCATGATCTTGAGTTAGCGGCAATTATCTTTGGTTTGAAGATTTAGAGGCATTATCTCTACGGGAAAAAAATGTGAAATTTACACTGATCACAAGAGTTTGAAATATTTGTTTACACAGCGGGAATTGAATATGAGGAAAAGAAGATGGTTAGAGTTATTGAAGGATTATGACTTGACAATCCAGTATCATCCAGGGAAAGCGAATGTGGTGGCCGATGCGCTGAGTCGAAAGTCTACAACCAATTTGGCCTATACTTTAACTTCACAAGAAAAGTTAATTCGAGAAAGGGAGCAGCTAAAGTTGGAGGTGATTCCAGAAACTAGAGGTGGTCTAATGTCAGCCATTATTGCACAGCCGTCCCTTATTGATGAAATTCGAGCCAGACAGCTTCAAGATCCAATATTGAAGAAGATTCGTGATGAGATACCTGAAGGTAAGCAACCATAATTTACTTTTGAGAATGGTATATTGAAATTCAGGAATCGAGTTTGTGTACCCAATATAGATGGTATAAAGGAAGTGATTTTGGAAGAGGCACACAATACGAGGTACTCAATCCATCCAGGTAGTACTAAAATGTACCGGGTGGAATTCGATCTCTTCAATCTCGGGATTTGCGGGAAATCTATTGGTAGTCAGGAATGAAACGAGAAGTTGCTGAGCACATGGCAAAATGTGTGGCTTGTCAGAGGGTAAAGGTGGAACACCAGAAACCAGCGGGAAAATTGGAACCATTACCTATACCAGAGTGGAAATGGGAAAATATCACAATGGATTTTGTGGGAGGTTTACCGAGGTCTAGAAAGTCAAATGACATTGTATGGGTAATCGTTGATCGATTGACTAAGTCTGCACATTTTCTACCTATTAAGACCAATGATCTAAAGAAGTTAGCTGAATTGCATGTCCAAGAAATTGTGAGACTTTATGGAGTTCCAGTATCTATAGTCTCTGATCGAGATAGTGCATTTACATCAAGATTTTGGCAAGGGATGAAGAGAGCAATGGGTGCTAAATTGAGTTTCAGTACAGCCTTCCATCCTCAAACCAATGGACAATCAGAACGTGTAATTCAGATACTTGAAGATATGCTTTGACTTTGTGTTTTGGATTTTAAAGGTGATTGGGAAGAGCACTTGCCATTAGCTAAATTTGCTTATAATAATAGTTATCAATCCAGTATTGGAATGGCACCTTTCGAGGCTTTATATGGGCGTAAGTGTCGTTCTCCACTTTGTTGGACTGAGGTTAGTGAGAGAAGATTGATAGGGCCTGAAATTGTTCAGCAAACCACAGAAAAGATAAAGATAATACAACAACGGCTTCAAACAGCTCAAAGTAGATATAAAAGTTATGCGGACTTGAAAAGAAGACCGATGAAGTTTGAAGTTGGGGATTTTGTATTCTTGAAAGTATCACCTTCAAAGGGCATTACAAGGTTTGGGAAAGGTGGGAAGTTGAACAAGGTATGTTGGGCCATTTGAGATCATTGGTAGAGTTGGACCAGTAGCCTATTAGTTGGAGTTGCCACCGGAGTTAGCTAACGCACACGATGTATTTCATATATCAATGTTAAGAAGATGTGTATCAGTTTCGAAGAAAGTGATTATTCCAGAGCCGTTGGAAGTCAGGGAAGACTTGACATATATCGAGCAGCCAGTCAAGATTCTTGATAGAAAAGAACAGGTTTTACGAACAAAGACCATTCCTTTAGTCATGGTACTGTGGCGAAATCACTCTGTTAAGGAAGCCACGTGGGAAAGAGAATATGAAATGAAAGAGAAGTATCCATTCTTGTTCGAAACATGAGGTACTACGAGTTTGGGGACAAACTCCTTTCAAAGGAGGGGAGAGATGTGACACCCGCTCCCGCGGTTTATATTTAATATTGCTTTAGCATGCATAATCATGAGTTAATGTTAATTAATGTGTTATGTGACACTTATTGGAGGTGGGATTAACCCACCAAGTTATTTTGGGTGTCCAATTGTGGCTAGTATGGCAATCCCAAGTTAGGATATGTGTTGATGGGTCCTAGTTGAGATGGGACAATAATATGTGGAACACCCTATGTGCCTAAATGTTTATTAAGGCTTAAATGATTTATTATTTGATTGTTAATAATATCATGTTATTAGGTAGTGATCACTTTTGGGGTCAACTAGGGGTACCTTTGTGAGCACGAATTGAACACGTTACATAATTAGTAAGTTAATTAGAAAGCTCATATAATTATATGGGACCCATGCGAGACACAGACAAATACCCATTTAGATTTGGGATAGTTTTAATACAGTTCCATAATTAGTAGGGGCGTAAGTGCAAAACTAGCGAACTAGTGGGGGTTTCATAATAAAATGGATAAACTTATATAACTAAGCCACCTAACCTAAGATGGATGACTCTTCATCCTCATTAGTTCTAGTCTAAGTTAGTATAGGCATATTGCAGAGAGTTAAGCACGAGAGTTACAACGTTGACGGTGACGTTCTCGATGACGGTTGACGAGCCGAACGACATCGGTTTTTAAAACAGGTTACATATTCGGACTCCTGGGGGTGAGTCTAATCTATTGGTACTAATTTTGTTGAGTTCTGTGATACTTTTTCCGCGACCCTTTTTGGGTTTTAAGCTCATAACTTGTAATTTATGTATAGGATTTGTACCTGATTCATAGTAGGGCTATAATTTCACAATTAGGAGTGAAACACAAGAGGTGAGTGATGTTAATTTTGATATTTGGATGATTTTTATGTTGAGTTCAATTGTAATGCCAAAGCATGTCTAAATAGCGTGATTTAATTTATTAGCTTATTATTGGGCAAAATTCATGTGGTTAATTAGGCCCAATTTATTTGTGAAAGCATGGTGTAATGATTAAATGAGCATGTTGAGTTGCCTATTTGGGTCAATGAAAATTGCTAGATCTATACTACCATGAGGTAATCTTTGTGGTGACGACCACGACCGCCAGAGGCCTATGGGACCGCACGTGTGAGGGCGTGGGTCATGACTAGTCACGTGGGCTTGGGGAGTGGAGCCGCAGGCTAGCCGGTAGTGGTGGGAGTGAACTAGTAATTGTCAGAGACTATAATTATTTGTAATATATTGAATTGAGCATGTTTAATACCCACGATCATGATTAGCATTATTCACTAAGCATATATATAGCTTATATATTATAGTGGTTATTGAATAACCATCGTAGGTGATCGCGGCGAGGAATCGGGGAAGTGAGCTGGGAAGTGGCTGGCTAGTGCATGGGTTTTGGGGGTTGTTGTAACCTTGTTAATAGTTACTTACTTTTTACTTTAAAGCTTGCAATATAGTTGTAATTAATCGGTTTTAATCTGGATTGAAGTACGAGTCATATTTTGGTTGGTTTAAGACTTATGTAATATTTCTAGTCAAACATTACATTTTAGTTGGGCCATTATCTCATGTAGTAGTCTGCTTGTATAATTTGGACACTTGCTTTATAAGAGTGGTAAGTATTCTTGGTGTTGAGTGCAGTTCATTGTAAATGGTTCTTTTTGGTATTTTTATTTAAAGTGTTTAAGAACTCTTGCTTGAACTTAGAGGCTCATGTTGTGACTTCGGTTTTATTCTAAGTGGTTTAAAGCATTAATGTTGATTTCAACTTGTGATTTGGTAATATTATTTGGGAATTTATTACTTGTTAAAAACAGGGTTTTTGGCTAATTGCAAAGACATGATTTTGTTTTTTTTTATTATTATTATTGTTGAGCTTCTTTGGTTTAAGCTATTTTAAACTTATTTTGAGACTTTAATGACTGGGGTTAAGCCTTGGTGGCGTGCCACGTGTCCTAGGATCATCTGAGCGGTTCCGAGGCGTGACAATAGCAAACATGGCGAGAAGCGCCAATGTCTACCCACCACCCCCTTGGATCTACTAATCATGTTGATCTCAGAGATCATAGCAATTAATTGCTCTTCGGCTAGGTTTGCCTGAGGAGCATGACGACGCCTATTTCGTCAGTTCCGGGACATTTGACTAGGTTTCCCATAGTCAAAGCAAACAAACCGACCGGAACTGTCATATCTTGAGGGGGGTATATTCTTATTCTGATTCTGCTGCGGAATCTGATTCTGAACATTGTTGCGATTCTAAGCATTGTTGTTGCAATTCTGAGCTCGGTTGTGGTTCCGATTTTGAAATTTCATATTTTTGCGATTTGGTTTCAAAATAACAGAAGCTTTGTTTTTGTTAAAATTTGGAGTGTTCTTGTTGTTGTTAACAACTAGAACCTCCTCTTTCAAATCATCTTTTCTTGCTTCTTCCTCAATTCAAAGGTGAGTAATTAAACTTTCTAAATTAAATTCTTTAGTTTTGTGACAAAGCATATTTTTAAAATCCTTCCAACTAGGGGGCAGCTTGTCAGTAATAACGGCCACTTGAAATTGATCATCTAATTTCATACCTTCGGAGGCAATATCATAAGCAATTTGTTGAAGTTCATGGGATTGTGCTTCAACGGATTTGTCATCCGTCATTTGGAATTTTAAGTAGCGACTAATAGAAATATCTTGGCCCCGGCTTCCTCCGTGCCATATTTCTTTTGTAGGGCGTCCAAAGATCTTTGGCAGTTTTACTACTAAAGTAGTAATCATAGAGAGTATCGGATAACCCATTTAAAATATAATTTTGGAAATCATTTTCAACCCAAGTTTTAGCGGCTCGAATTTGAACCAAAGTGGGGTTCTTGGGTTCAGCGGGTTTTTCAGATGTAGTAAAAGAAGCAACCTTTTTAGTAGTTAAAAAGAAAAGCATTTTTTGTTTCCATCTTTTAAAATGCAGTCCTTCAAACTTAAAAGGTTTGTTAAGGTCGGGGGCTTGAAGGAAGATGAAACAGAATCCATCGCAGATAAGAAACGTCTTAAAATTGTTGATACTAAGTTGGGAGTATAGAACAATATTACCGGGAAGTTGAATCCGTAAAAATTTCTTTGGGTTGAGTCGTGGGTCTCGTTCTCTTTAAGATGTTTCGCGGTTCTGCCCAAATTGTGCAAGCAGTTCGTCAAGTTACCACGCCGTCTCCGGGACAAAACAACTCAGAAATCATCTCTGTTTCAATTTATTTTTGCAAGAAATAAATTAGAAAACTAAACACCTTTTCAGATTATTTGCTCGAAAACAAGAAAAGAAGTTGATATGTTGAAGAAAATATGGAACATTAAAAAATATGACTAACTGAATATTCTTTTTAGAAAATAGCTAGGAGGTAGAATACTAAAGGATTTTGTTTGTTTGTATCCATTTTTCTCTAAACAATCACAGCCTTACGTAGGCACCAAAACATGAACATTGGGCTCAAAGGCCCGTTGGAAAATTAATTGATAAATGACTGTTGGGAGAATTTACTTCTTATATGACTGTTGCCACATTTGAAATATCACACATGCTTTATCTAAAATAAACGTGGAAAATACAAAAGAGGAGGAGAGAGAAAACTGTTTTAGTTTAAATGATGTTCTTCTTATTTTCCTAATACACTCTCATATGTATATTATTATATATGTATTAATATACATAACAGTAACGTGTCATACATGGAATAAATATGGGGTTGACTCTCGATCTAATAGCTTAAGCTTTTAGGTTGGATTTAAAATTTCTTCACGATGACAAAATAAGTACATAGCCAATGATATTGCTGCCAAAAAATATGTTATTTTCAATTACTAGGACAAATCTCTCTCAATTAAATCAATCACCGAATTAATTACATCTCTAGTTCACCTATAAGAAAGATTTCATCGGTGCAGATTTAATAAATTCTCTCCAAACAAGCCAAATTTTCTACAAATTCTATTTTAACCATGTGTGTTCAAAAAATTCTATTCGTGATTATACTTAATACATTCTCTCCAAACAAGTCAAATTTTCGGTAAATGCTATTTGGCTAGCTCTATTGTCAAAGTAATAATGGTCAATGTCAGAGCAAAAAAGTGTCGCCAAAAGTTTTAGTGACACTTTTTTTTTAGTCCTTAAAACTTTTAACGACTCATTTTGCTCTGACATTAGTCATTGTCGCTCTGACAATTGCATTACCCTACTATTTTAACTATGTGTGTTCAAAAAATTATATTCGTGACTATATTTCTTCAACTATTCAATATATGTCATGGACGTCTTAGTTTCGACTCTCATTCGTGTCACATGATTGAAAAGTATATGCTTGCTTGGCGGGGATGTGTATCTGGGGTTTGCACAATCACCTTTTTTTCTCGTTAGATATTTTGGGTGGTCTAAAAAACCTAAAAATTAGATTTTTTTTTTAAAGATTTTTAAATTAACTGAATTTAGGATAAATATCAATTCTCTATCAGAATAGCATGCTATATCTCAACTAGCTTCTACCTCATGCGATGCACGGGAGACTGACCATTAAATTTTTTTTTTTATACTAATTCAAAGCTATCAAATTAAACCTAGGAAAACAAAAACAAATAAGAAATAAAAGAAAAAAAATTTCTCACGTACATTATGGATACTATAACCGAGTGAGAATGGGCTGAAGAAAAACCATTTTATATCTTAGTCAAGACTATGTAGTTTTTTTTTGGGTAAATTTCAAAATGTAGACATTTGAGAAACGTTAGTGTGAATGCCAAAGCAGAAAGTGCTAATGTCAATGCAGAAAGCGTCACTTTCTACTTTGGCATTAGCATCATCCTTGAGAAATTCTGTACTTTTCAATTTTGGCTTTGGAGGGATAAAATAGTAATTTTGAAAGTTTAACCTAAAAAGTTATTGTTGTAATTGACATTTGACTAACAAAAGAGCAAAAGTAACAAAAATGATACATACACACTCTATTTGACACACTAAGTGACCACAAGCCTATCTAAGCAAAAACTAAAATTACTGTGAAACCCACACTCTTTCACACAAACAGCCCTAATTCCATGAACATTTCCCCCAAATTAGAGACATCCACACCACATCGCCCCCGCTCCCTCGTCGACCCCGACTCCGACCCTGTCTCCTGAGCTGTCGCCAACCCTCGCCGGAGCCGTCGCGTCGTGTCGAGGATGTAAGTTCTCGCTCCCCTTTCTTCTTCTGCTTCTTCTTCTTCTTCCTCTTCTCTCTCTCTCTCTCTCTCTCTCTCTCTCCATGGCTACTCAAATGTCTATAACAGCATGTGCTTCAAAAATATTAATTTGAAATCTTTGCCCTGAAAAATCAAGCTGGAAGTGTTTTCTTTTTTTCTTTTCTTTTTTCAAAGGAATGGCAATTGCTTTGTTTTTCTCCTGAAACGTTAAGCTGGAATTGGTATTTCTTTTTCTTTTCTTTTTTTTTTTTCAAAGGAATGGTTGCTTTGATTTTCCCCTGAAACATCAAGCTGGAATTGGTATCTTTTTTCCTTTTCTTTTTCTTTTCGTTTTTCAAAGGAATGGTTGCTGGATAAAATGTTTCTGCATTTTGTTAAGCTGGAAGTGAGCATATACCTTTTAAGTTATTCTGGATATTGATTATTTAATTTCTTTTTTGGAGTGACAATAATGTTATATGCGATGGCACTGATTGTGGCTTGAGCAGTTTTCTCAAGGTAAAGTGTTTCTTGATAACTCTTGATGCACGTAAGAATCTCACATAAATAAGATACATAAATTATAATGTGTCTATCTTTTTTCTGATAGGGTCCACTGATAGTGTGGGGTTCACAGTGTCTATGGGGTCCACAAACGAGAGAGATAGACACATTATGGTTTATGTATTTTGTTTATATGAAATTTTTATATGCCCCAAGAGTTATTCATGTTTCTGCATTTGGTTTTTATGCTCGGGTTGAGGCATCTCTACCTCTCATTGTCTATCAGACAATAATACCACTTCGGCAAGGGCTGGCGACGGGGTCGAAGTCAAGGTCAACGAGGGAGTGGGGGCGCTGTGGGTCTCTCTAATTTGGGAGATTTGGGGGAAATAATCATGGAATAATAATGCTAGGCACACAACATAAATCACAACACATGCTTTAAATGCATGTATCTTGTGTGAAAGAGAAGTGTGGGCCCTACAATATGTTTTAGTTTTTTGCTTAGATAGGCCTATGGGTCATTTAGTGTGTCATATAGTTTGTGTATGTATCATTTTTTTGGCAAAAGTAAGAGTATCTTCAATACAAAAAGCTATTTTTTCCATCTAAAAGTCATAATTTGACACTACTACAGTACCAAAAAGTTACATTTTCATAATACTGCTCCAATAGTAGGTTTCATCCAAACTGTCAAATTTTTTATCAACTACCATTCTCCTAGTCAACTTTCACCTACCATTCACATACGCACTATTCTCTTCCATACTCAACATTGATTATTGGGTTTTTCTCACATTTTTCATTAATCATAAAAATAAAATAAAAAATAAAAAAAAGAACCACACACACACGCATAATCATGGAGATGGAGATGGAGGAAGAGGAACATAATCACTAGGTGTTGAACGTATAAGTAATTTGGCACAAATCTCATTTTTTCGCAGCTCATAATAAGCTTTTGTCCGAGGGTCCATATTGGAGGTGTCAATCATCATAATCATATCATCTCTCTATTTCTCCTTGGTTTTTGTCTCTTCTTGCTCCCTCTTATTCATTTCTCCATTAGTCTGACTTTTCTTTCTTCTATATCGACATTCTTAATTCTAGAGTCACTTGCTTGTTTGTTGAATTCCTCCATCAAATCACAAAAACGAGTGTCAGAAATTTATGCTATCTTGCTTTTCCTTCGTGCTTCCTTCTCCACTTTCCTCCCACTAGGCCTTTTGCTCCTTGGGGAGTCAACAACACTTCCAATTGGGTCTTGATCAGAGTCGAGAGAAATCGGTTTATGAGGAATTTGGAATGAGAAAGAGGAATAAGGTGTAGAGCTTGTGGTCATGGTAGGAGCCTTTAGTTTTCTAGATATGTTCCAAGATTGCCTAACAATGCTAAATTGAAATGTTTTTCTCAGTTTCATGGTACAGAACTTTGGCTTTAACAACCTACAGAAATGACAAAATAGAATTAGATATGTCACACAAATTACTCTAAAAAAATAATTGAACTAGATTATTAACATCACTTACCAAATCTATAAGATTGTTTCCACTTTTTTGCATATTTTCAATTTGTGTAAGGCAACCACAAAATTTATTGCAACACTTCATGATTATACCCCAACAAGCTTGGATAGAACTTTGTGATCTTCACTTTCGATCATTCGTGCTCTCGATATAATTTTGGAATATTCAATTCCAAAAATTATTTTGTGACTGCAAGTTACCAACAATTGGATCTTGGGTGACACTCAACCAACCATGGCAAATTGCTATATCCTGATCTACAGTAAATGTCTTTCCCCTCTTTGTGGATTGTTGATTGGTTTCCATTTTTCATCTAAAACATTGTAAGGGAAAAAACAATAATAATGAAATTGGACAAGAAAGCACAATACAGAGAGTGGGTTCAAGTTTTATATTTATAGACATTTGGAAGAGTATAAAAGTAAAATTACAAAAAATAGCCGTTGGTTTTGCAAATTTAGCTCGTTGGGTTCCTGCAAAAAGGAAAAAAAAAATTGGCCGCTAGGTTTGAAAGAGTTTGCAGCTGGCATTATTCTCTTGGGCCCACTCATTTGCAAATATAGCCATTTGTTTGAAAGTGCTCTCAAATTTGACAACAAAAATGACTGTCATTTTTTAGTATAGGTCATATGACCAAGCTTTGGAGTAACTTAAATATGATGAGCTACCAATTTTTTACTTTGGTAGTGAATTTGATGGAGGCGTTGGAACTGCTCTAATATTACTCAAACTAAACCGTAAGGTAGCTCAAATGGGCGGAGCCAAAAAAAATTTTTGGGACGGGCTGAGAACTATACAGGGGTTCAGGGCCAGCATCCCCGAAAAGAATATTTTGGAGTCTATTTCTATATATTTTGTAATGAGATAAGAAAAGATAGGGAGATAAATATAATTAAACTATTCAACGATGTATGATCTCAAACTGGGTTTACTTAATTGGATTAGGCTAAAATGATAATAGACATAATAAGGTTTGGTGCCAATTATTAGGGTGGTCTTGGACTAGAATATCACATCTGCTATTATGTATAGTGTCAAATATTAGGTGAGTTTGGCTATAATTTGAATTTAGAACACTAAATTGGGTTGAGCTGAAATGAAAATGAATATAATAAGGTTTGATATCAAATACTAAGGTGGGTTTGGGCTAAAATATCACATATGCAATTATTATTAGGGTGGGCTAAACTACATTTAGGTTAAAATATCACATATGCAATTATTATTAGGGTGGGCTAAACTACATTTAGATTAAAATATCACATATAATAAAAAAAATTTCTCAAATTTTAGAGTGGGCTGGACTACATTTGGCCTAAATATCACATCTAGGAATTTTTTTTTTTTTTTTTTTTCAAACTTTGGTGTGTGTGTGTGTGTGGTGGTGGTGGGGGTGGGGGGGAGGAGATGCCCCACTCCAGCCCTTCATAAGTTCCGCCCTTAGAAGCTCGGTGTAATTTTTAAAACCATTAGGGAAGTCCATGTATTTTAAGTTTAATAAAGTGTAAATTTTATTTTATGAGATTAAAAAAAAGATCAATTATTTCAAAATTTTCTCATATTGTCATGTCAAGCTATGGAAGTCCATGTTTTCATTTTATTAAATATAATATCTTTGTTCCATTTTATACATCATTCTATCCGTTTTGACATTCCCACAACTATTGTCCATTTAGATCATTTAATGAACTTTTGAGTTATTTTTTAAGACCACCCTTATTGACTTAAAAACAACTTTGCTAAGCAAGAAGTGCAATAATAAAATGTTCCCTTAGAAACTTGATTTTACAAATAAATACATAAAATAGGATGAATGGAGTATAGATATTATACGAATGGACCAATAATATTCAAAAGTGATGGTCTGCCCTTATATGAAAACAATCCCATTGATATTATATGTACCATCACTTATCCCTAAAGCTCTAACAACCAACAATAATTTTGTCCGAATCAATGTCCTACATCCAAGCGTGACCATGAAACCATGAAAAAAATATTTTCTCAATTAACAAACACACAAACTCTCTCTCTCTCTCTCTCTCTCTCTCTCTCTCTCTCTAAATTCATCAAATCCTCTCTCTGTCACACATACAAAAAGAAAGAAAGAAAAAACATTTCTAAAAAACATGCTTTGATTTTTCATTATCCTAACCCTACATAACTTTTGCATCACCCTTCTTTCTTCCAAACATGCAGATAACTACCAAAAATTCAACCTCTCATGGAATCTAACAATGGAGATAGACCTTCACGAACTAAAAACCTTACCTTCTCTAAAACTAAACCGCAATACCACTTTAGGAAGAGAAGATCTCAACATTGTCTATCACCGGTACACGAGCTTGAAGGACATTATTGTAAATTCCCCACCAAACCACGCGACCAACAATGACAACAATGGCTTCAACTCTGCCAACATTTCAATTAGAAATGAGTTGGTTAAGCACGCGGCTTCAATGTACGTTCAGTCTGCGACAATTCTTGTTAATAGAGACCGGAATTGCTTCGTGAGACTTTGGAGGAAGATAAAGAACAAGGTTGCGATTAATTCATGTTGGCATTTATATGTTAGAAGGCCCTTAAGAGCCTGTTTTAAGCCAATATTTCGATTTCTTGATTGCATATCTAACATGAAACTACTTTGATCCATGGAGTTCCATTAGATGTATGAAGTTTTTCCCACTTTTTCCTCTCTTTTTTTAATTGCTTTTTCTTGAAAATGTATTGTTAAGCTATTTGTTTCTGAGAATGTTGTGTATGGATTTGTAAAGTAATGCTACTTGTTATTAACAATTTGGCATGGATCAAGGTGAAAATGTAAAGGATTCTGTAAATTCTCTTTTCTGTAATATTATCTATACTTATGATGTGTTTGGATGAAAATTTTAAAATGTATTCCCACGAATTGGAATTACAGCATCCCAATTTTCCAGTTATATTAGATATAAAATCTAATGCACTTTTTTACTTCTTCTTCTTCTTCTTCTTCTGTTTTTTTTTTTTTTTTTTGTAAAGGCAAATCTTACCTTGGTCCGTTGTAAATGCGGAGGTCAACATTTCCCGCAAATACACTGTTTTGTTTCATATTTTGATTTCATTATTTGCTTTTCTCTTTCTATCCTTTCCCCACAACTTAATTGATACGAATAGCAAAATATTAGGCCCGTTTAATAATCATTTCAATTTATAATTGTTTTCATTTTTCAGTTGTTGTGTTAGAAATCTATGAGTTTATTTTAAAAATATATATATATATATATATATATATATGTTTGGTAACTTTGTTTTATTTTTTAAAAAGAGAGAACAAAAACCAAAAACAATGCGTTTGGTAAACAATATTTTTGTGTCAAAATTTATACCAACTTGGTAAAATGACTATTTTGCCCTTAAAATTTCAGAATGTCATAACTTGTTAAAACAAAAATAGAATTTAACGTCATCAAAGTCTATAAACTCATATTATTATGAAAACCATTTTGGAACCTAGAAAATGTATCGTAAAATGACCAAAATGCCCTTAGGGCTTACATATAAGAAGTTAACATTGTTAAAATCTTCAAATAATATGGAGTGACCTACTCCAATGTTTTTCGACATTCTGGATCCAATGGTAGCGTCCATTTGGCCTGAATATATTTGTAAAATGACGTATTTTGCCCTTCAAATTTTAAAATGTCATAACTTGTTAAGACTAAACTAGAATTGAACGCCATCAGAGCCTATGAGCTCATATTCGACGAATTTGGACGATATCGGTCAAACCTGGTCAATCCTTGGTCAAACCGGTCAACGGAGACTTTTCGAGAACTTCCGGGATTTTCGGGGGTCTCTGGGAGCTTACAATTTCAAATACTTATCTTTTAAAATACTTTTTTTTGAACAAAATTGAATGATTCCTGATATTCTGGGCCAATTCGGAGAGTTTTGAGCTTTTAGAGGCATTTTGGTCATTTCTTTGATTTCTTGAGAGTTAGAGGCAATCTCTGAAAATTCGAACTTTCTAATCATCGTGGTTTGACATGCTTATGACCTCCTAAATCTGTTGGCCGACAAAATGGGGTGTCTACACCTTGAAATCAATTTGAATCTTGAGTTTACAATGGAAGAGAGGAAGAAGAAGATTGATCTAGCCTAAACTACTCCTAAACTAACCCTAATACTATCCTAAAACTGCTATTTTTCGCGTTCTAGAGCGTCCTCCCTTCGTCTGGTATCATAGCAGCTTATTTATAGGGTTCTAGCAGACTGTACGCAACTTTTGAGAGAAAATAAAGCTCAACCGATCGAACTTAGTTCGATCGATTGAACTCTCCTCAAGCCCTTGAACTTCTCTGATTTTGACAACTCTGCGCACTGATGGGAGAATGGCCATAACTTTTCACTTGGACTTCAGATTGATCTTCTATTTATGGCCACATGACCGTAACTCAAAGATCTACATTTCATATTTCTGGGGAAATCTTCCAAATCTGAAGTCTTCATTGTCAAAAATGGCATGTTCTCAGCTGCTTCTATTGTTCTCTCCACCAGAATCACTTTCTATGCAATGATTGCTTTCTATGACCTGTAAAATAGTGTAAAAACACATGTTTGAGTCTCAACATCATAGAAAATACTTCATCATTGATATGCATCTAAATATAGGGACTTGGGGATAAAAGTATGCATAAAAGACCATATAATACGCTAAGAATATGCACTTTTCACCTCAAACTACACCCTATTTGGCACTTTGGTCCCTAAACAATTTATTTTCACATTTTGGTCCCTCAACTAAAATTTTGTGGCAGTTTGCCCCCTCCATCACTTTTAGCGTCACTTTTTGCGTCACTAAAAGTGACTTTTTTTCGTCACTAAAAGTGATGGAAAGGGCAAACAGCCACAAAATATTAGTTGAGGGACCAAAATGCAAAAATAAATTGTTTAGGGACCAAAGTGCCAAACAGGGTATAGTTTGAGGGTGCAAAATGCATTTAACCCCATAATGAATTACACAGGTAAATTAAAGGTGTTGGAAACACATGAATCCACATTGATCCTAACCATCTACCACGATCTATGGAGTTCATTCCTTTTCAGTATTCCGTATTTTTCTAAAGATAAAGAATTAATAGCCCTTTCATGACCAGGACTATATCATCACAGTTGATTTAAAATACTTCGAAGACGGTTTAAAACAATGGTTATGACTTGCACTCTAAATGATGTTAACATTCAAAGTGATTTTTAAAAGTCATTGAAGAAAATAGCCTTAAGGCTTTAAATTCTAAAAACTGTTGTGATAAACTGAACTTATAGGGAGAATTGATGACAGATCTCTAAAACAGAAAGTCTTGGAATACCTAAAAGAATCATCCCAGAATTAACATGTTTGATCGATTGAAGTGCTCTCGATCGATCGGACTGCATCATCCTTTAATCGATCGAAATGTCTTCGATCGCTTGACTATGGCTCTGGTTCGATCGATCAAAATATCTTCGATCGATCGAGTCCAAGGTTTCTAAAGATTGCATGGCAGAGGCTAGGAATCAATGATTCATCACGTATTCCCAACGTCTAAACTATAGAAACATAATAAAATAGGTGCAGAAACAGTAAACTAAAGCAATCATAACAACTATACTAATAAACAATCAAATAAGATAAAGGAAAGGAAAAAATCTAGAATAAATCTGAATATAACCTTGAAATAAACTTGAAATCAACTTGAATCTTGAGTTTACAATGGAAAAAGGGAGAAGAAGATTGATTTAACCTAAACTACTCCTAAACTAAACCTAAAACTACCCTAAAACTGCTGTTTTTCACGTCATGGAGCGTCCTCCATTCGTCTGGTATCATAGCAGCTTATTTATAGGGTTCTCGTAGATTGTATTCAACTTTTGGGAGAAAATAAAGCTCAATCGATCGAACTTATTTCGATCGATCGAAGTCTCAATCGATTGAACTCTCCTCAAACCCTTGAACTTCTCTAATTTTGATAGCGCTGCGCACTGATGGGAGAATGGCCATAACTTTTCACTCGGACCTTGGATTGACCTCTTGTTTACAGCCACGCGACCATAACTCAAAGATCTAAATTTCATATTTTTGGGGAAATCTTCCAAATCTAAAGTTTTCATTGTCAAAAATGGCATTTTCTCAGCTGCTTCTATTGTTCTTTCAACTAGAATCACTTTCTATGCAACGATTGCTTTCCATGACTTGTAAAATAGTGTTAAAACACATGTTTGAGTCTCAACATCATAGAAAACACTTAATCAATGATATGCATCTAAATCTAGGGACTTAGGGATAAAAGTATGCATAAACGACCATATAATACGCTTAGAATATGCATTTTTCACCTCTAATCACAAACATAATGGAAATGAAAAATGAAATGATACGAGATAAGTTGCTATGATTACAAGAACCAAACATGCATGATATGAATTATATTAATCCCATTAATTGATTAATGGTGGATGTTTGGTAATTGTGATATGTGTTGGTTGATACCTTTGCTATGTCCGTGTGAGTGACATCAATCGATAAGAGACTAACCGCATCCTAAGATGGAAAGTAATAACGTGAGATGAGTAGTTGGTTTATGTATATTGGTAGTGAATATAGTTGTGAATGCCCACTCAGCTTTGTTGCAAAGCTGATGGCATATTACGCCTAGACATCCGATGTCCACATTTCCTTGCAGGTTGGTTAGATGACAATTCAAA
The DNA here is from genome assembly GCA_033977485.1 of Hydrangea macrophylla. Lineage (NCBI taxonomy): Eukaryota > Viridiplantae > Streptophyta > Magnoliopsida > Cornales > Hydrangeaceae > Hydrangea > Hydrangea macrophylla. The sequence continues at coordinate 65,139,091 of CM066988.1, forward strand.
CTTGAGAGTAAGATACCAAGGAACACTAAAAGTGTACAGCTAGACTGAAGACTAAAGATATCCACTACCATCATTGATTATGTCAAAATCAAGTATTTTTATTAATCCTTTTAAAACGTAATATGTTGGAAGTAGGGTGTCGAGTCTACAGAGATTGATACAAGAACAACATTTGGAAAATTTAGAAACTAATTATAATGCTTAAAAGAAAGAAATGAAAAAAGATGATAAAAAACTATAAAATGACTTTGTGTCTTTTGGGATTTTTTTTAAGGATAAAAGGGAAAACTAATCTAAAAAGTAATAGGTTAGGATCATTCCCCCCATCTTAGGTCACAACATGATAAAATGGACTAATATTTCAAGCACTCTCTAAGCTAACATCTCATTATGGCATATTATCAAACACAAGGAGTTCATCTATATGTTAGATGAAAGCAGCTTTGAGATTTCCATAGAAACGGATTTGAAGCTAATGTTTGACTATCAAGGATGCATGACATACAAGATGAAGCATCCATGGCTTCTAATCTAAATGACTTGTCCACCCTACGCTAACTAATCTACTTGATGGACAAATCACCTATGAAGCCTTCAAAAGGTAGTATTTAAAATCCAAAAGTTTGAACAATCAAAGATGCTTGACATTCAAGATGAAGACTCCATGTTTTAAATCACACACACAACAATTATTAAACACATAGACTGCAGAACACAAGGTTACATAATATTCCATATAAAATACATAAGGTAGAATTCAAAGTCTAAGTTTTGACAATCAAAGATGCAGTGCAAATAAGATGAAGCCCCTAGTTTTAAATCCTACATAAATGAACCCTAGAAATGCTACAACATTAAATCCAAGAGTTCATGATCCACAACCTAAGTAAATTTAACCAATAATAAAAAAACATAGCAATATCATCAAAGAAAAAGAGATAGAAAATATTTAAAGCCATTAAAACTTCAATGAAATCTGTAAGTTTACAATAATGAAGAGAAAATGGAAGGGAACCCAAGGGGGCTTCCCAAATTGAGAGAAAAATGATTGATCCCCTAAAACAAAACTATCACTAACTATATATACAACCCACACAAATGAAAAACTTGTAAATAAAAGAGGGAAAATCAATAGCAGAGGCGGATCGATCCACAGCTTAGAGCCGAATCGATCCATCATTCATCTGGGCAGTTGGAATACGTGTTCATGTTCGCGGATCGATCCGCCCTTTGAGGTTGGATCGATCCAATATTGATGATTTGGGAAGTAGCTTCCTCCAAATGCACGTATCAATCCGCGTTGAAGGGCCAGATCAATCCACCTTTGCTGAAGTTGTTTCCTTCCCCTTTTCATGAGATAAAAACCAAACGGGATTGGTTTTCACTTTGAACAAGTTCCCAAATCCTACAAGAAAGAGATTTTTGTTAACAACAAGTGAACAATAAACAAGATTAACAAAAGCATAAGTTATCCATCAAATCTCCCAGTTTAGGTGATACTGTGTCCAATAAGAGTAAAATTATGAAGTCAAGAGTGTAATATTGAACACGGATCAATCATGTATTTATAATGTCTATTGTATTATTTTTATTTGGATCAATGATTTGACAATTTCATCCGATTTTGCTTTAAAACTCATTTTAATACTCTTCCTATGACGTAGTGTGTTACCAGAACTTTTGGTCCAAATATGGGACCATTAGGGCTTTTAGGGGCATTTTGGTTATTTTTTTACAATTTTCTGAGTATAGAACTAACTTCCGGGAGTCCTTTTCGAGTCTTTTTCAATCATTATGAACTACCAAACTATGGGTCTCCTAAATCTAATAGTCGATAAAATGGGGTGTCTATATCCACCAACTACACTTGTTCTATATAAATGCCATACTAGTTTGCAAAAAAAAAATTAGATTGAAGTTTTCATATATTATAATTTTATTGTGAAAAATTATTGATTTCTAAGGTAATATTTTTGCTATTCACGAAATTTTAATTTCACTATTAATATACATATTATATAAAGTTTATTACTAATTTATTTTAGTTATTTTAATGGAGAAAGAAATTTAGATAGAAATTATGTATCGATTATCTGGGAAAAAAAGTAGCTGATGTCATTCTGCAAATATCGCGTCATCATAGGTTCTGATGGGGCCGTCTTCACCAACAAACAAGGCCATATGTTCAAAATGCGCGACAATTGGAAGAGTGTGCACTCGTTATACAAATGTTTAGCAAAATTCCAATAAATCATAGATTTGATTGACCATGCTATTTGGTCATAACATCTAACAGTAGATATGCCAAATTCATATCAACGTTTAGTGCAATCATGTATCGAGCGGTGCTAGATACAACGCACCATCAATTGAGCTAGGCATCACTCCTTACGATTTCACATTCATGAGAGGTACCTCCTTTAAATAAATAGCATATAAATATAGCATTTAAATTGGGAAAATATTCAATATAATTTTAGTACTTCTTTACTAAAATATTTCTTGTACTATGTGTTAAGGGATTAGAATTGGTGAGGGTGTTACGGTTCCTCCATATAACGAAGCAGCGTATAGAGATGCATCCTGCATCCACTATTGAACATTTTTTCCCAATGGGAGACTATCTTAGCGGTGCTATTTCATATCTTGGTGTCGAGAATGTTCTCAATCCTATTGTGCTTGTTCTTCCAAAGTGGAATTCTATGACTCTTAGCTTGTTGGATGGCTAGCATTCATAGAGGACGTGGGTAAGGTTGTAGAATATGGTTGGGGGTCCGCTATATTGGCTTGTATATCCTATGCACTGGACATCTGTTCTCGGCGTGAAACATGGTGAAAATAATAGCGGAACGACTACCTCCAACACCTCCATTTGAGGCAGCACCAATAGCCATTGTACCTACCCTTGAGGTCAGGGGTGGGCGATCCGTGTTGGAACAATTACGAGAAAGAAACCGATGGAGTTTTACAAAATATTTGTTACAACGCTAGTAGATCATTGGGTGATGGACATGGAAAGGATTTTCAGATCTCTTCCGATGACTAATACACAAAAAATTGAGAATGCTAGTGATGTACTCAAGGGTAAAATCTAGAATTGGTGGGTAAATGTCCTAGATCAAGGAGTGCCGATAACTTGGGAAGGATTTAGGATAGAGTTCAATAGTCGATTCTTTCCAAGGGCCACGCATAATGCGAAGAAGAGAGAGTTGATAATCTCCGACAAGGAGATATGATAGTGACCGAGTATACATCGAAGTACAATGTATTATTGAGGTTCGGGAAGAATTTCATACCGATAGAGGAAGATAGAGCAAAGAAGTATGGGGAAAGACTGAGAGAGAACATCCACCTAAGGGTGGAAATATACGAACATCCGACCGTTGGAGCGATACAACAAACGGCACTTTTGGCAGAGGGAGGAATGGAGAAGTCGAGACAAAATCAACAAGGATAGAGGAACAATGTGAGTAGTGATCGGAACCAGGGTGGATTATTCAAGAGACCATTTGCACGAGACTCTGGTTCTAGTTTTATTGAACCCAAGAGGTCGACAAGCAATATACCGTTGTATCCACTTTATAATCGACCACACACGGGTCGATGTTTTATGACCAACCTCCAGAACAAAACCCAAATGATGAGCAGTGCAAGTTTTACGCCGGATTTGCAAATCAAGTGTTTTGATTACGGTTCATTTGGGCATCAAGAGAAAGATTGCCTAAGGAAATATCTTCAACTAAGGAGCTAGTTCTATGGCTTCTAGTGATTCGAAGCCTAGACAGTCTAGCGACAGGAGATAGGGGACGGAGTAGCGCCAAGGAAGATCATATCAGATGAATCTGATGTGGCTGTGTCACGACCCATCCCATTACGCACGGAAATAGGACACGTGGCACGCCACCAAGGCTCATCCAATTCCATTAAAATAAGATAGCAGCAGAAAAATATGAGTCAATCCTTTAAAATTAGAGTTATAAAAAGTTTTGCCCAATTAAAAATGCTTTCAAAGAATCCATTTTGAAAAACAGAGGTTCAGTCGATTGGAGCGGGGCTCTGGTTGACTGGAGATCAAAAGTAGTAAGTTTAAAAAAGTCCAAAGGCCTCGTCCAGTCAACTGTGTCAGGGACTCAGTCGACTAGGGCCTCAATTTCTCAGTCGACTGGTGCCTTGTCCAGTCGACTAGACATTATGCATGCAGAATGCCATGTTTTCATGCAGAAACCAGTCAACTGATACCTCTCCTTCAGTCGACTAAAGTCTGCGAAAACTTAAGAAAAAATCTAAAACTCAAGGTATCTAGTCGACTGGTCGGAGGTTCAGTTGACTGATCTCCCCCAGATCTGCCCAATTCTGCAGCAACTCAAGATCAAGGTTCTCCAATCAAACACCAACATAACCACCACTATATTCCCAAGATTTAAACATAAATATAGGAGCTTACTAGCGATTACAAGTACTAATCCAACCTATGTTAATATTCTATTACCACATATTACCAAATCGAATTCTTATTATAAGTTGGAATGAAAACAAAAGTATGAACAAGTGAAGATCCCCCAGCGTTCCTTGGCCTCACTCCTCACGCTTCTTCTTTCCTCTTTTCTTTTCGCCTGTAATGGAATAAATCTCCACTGCTCAGCTATATGCTGAGTGCACAATTCTAAATGTATGCTTATATGATAATTCATGTTTTAAAACATCTAAAACACATAAAAATAGTCTCTAGGGTGAGTGGTACACATTCATCCGGTAAATGAAACCGATGCTGTGGAAGGCACACCTCTCCCATACATCTCGTATACTAGTTGGGCCTTCCTCCATACCAGGTATCGTGTCATGGTTGGGCCTTCTTCCATACTGACACAACCACAATCAATATCACAATTCTCAAGGTTCGAGAAGCTTATCCCTAGATGAAATTGCACTTTGACCCAAGTAGACACATAGCACGCTCACATAAACAGTTATACATGCTTTTATCGCAATTTCACGTGCATAATTAAAAGGTCCTAATTAACACATGAATTTTGCTCGAATCCAAAATATCAAAGTCGATATTCAAAACATGTAAATTTCATATATTTCATAGATCTAGAATTCATGCCTCGTGCGATCTCTCTCAAACTTTGAAGGATTGACTAGAGGCCCGAATAATCGTCGGATCTCAGTTTATACGCGATTCCTATGAGTTTTACCTAATTTTTCCCAAATTCCTAGAAATCATATTTTCAGAAAAAGTTTTCCAAACGCGGCCTAAGAGGTATCAAATCTAAGCTCTTACCTCGAGGAGTTCAAATCTCGAATCTGGAGAAAAACTGCCGAACGAAAGGTTCTTGATTGGCGTCGTGAAGTTGTAACCACCAAATCTCCTTTTTCTCTCTCCTCCTTAGATATTTTTAGAAAGTTTTTGAAAAATAAAATCCAAGCTTATCTATTTATAGGCACAGCTTTCAAAAATTATGTTTACCTCTCCACGACTTTCTCAAACTTCTATTTATCTCTCGAAACGTCTTAAATCGTACTTACACTAGGTTTTAGTGCAACCATATCTGTGGTTGCTATAGGAGTCGTAGTTTTAGAATTTCTAGACAATAAATTTTTTATTTTATCAGATGTACTTTACGTCCCTTCAATGAGACATAATTTAATTTCAGTTTCTAATTTATCAAATAATGGTTATTCTTTTCATTTTAAAACTGAAGTTGTGATTAAAAGAAATGGTACTTTTATTTGTTCTGGTGTTAAATCAAATGGTTTGTATGTGATAACTCCTAATATTTCTAAAGACTCTTGTATGAAACTTAATAACTCAATGGTAACTGTACCATCTAAAAGAAAGGAACCTTCCACTAATCCAACAAGGCTTTGGCATATGAGGCTTGGCCATATCAATCTAAATAGGATCGGCAGACTAGTTAAAGAAGGGATCTTAGGCAATTTGGTTCTCGAACCAATGGAAGTCTGCGAGTCTCGTTTAGAGGGTAAGATGACCAAAAGGCCCTTTCCCGCAAAGGGCAATAGGACCAATGCATTGTTGGAATTATTTCATACTGATGTGTGTGGACCAATAAATATTAGAGCAAGGGGTGATTATGAGTATTTTATAACATTTACTGATGACCACTCTAGGTATGGATATATGTACCTAATGCAGCACAAGTCTGAAACCTTTGAAAAGTTAAAAGAGTTTAGGGATGAAGTGGAGAAGCAATTGGGCACACATTCAAGGTCATTCGATCTGATCTAGGTGGCGAGTACCTCTCTAATGAGTTTATTGATCACCTCGTACAGAATGGGATTCTGTCACAGTTGAGTGCACCTGGTACGCCTCAGCAGAACGATGTAGCGGAGAGAAGGAATTGGACTCTTTTAGACATGATCTTTATTCCTTTGGGGTTATGCTTTGGAAACTACTGCGTACATACTAAATCTAGTACCAAGCAAATATGTTCCCAAGACACTACGGGAGATGTGGATTGGGCACAAGCCTTCTTTGCAACATCTCCGGATATGGGGGTATCCGGTACATGTGCTGAAAAGAAAGATGAACAACTACTTTATTATTTCACGAGTGAAATCTAAAATTTATAAAAGTTTTCGTCTAGGTTCCGTTTAGGTCCAAAACAAGGATCCAAAAACTAATCTCCATGGAATCTCTATACCACCTAACTTTTATTCCACGTATCACTCACGTTCTCACCACAGTGTTCAAAGCAATCCAGCATAATATCAAAACTAGCAGAAATTACTCTACACAAGTAAATATATTATTCATGAAATACCAGATAAAGCCAAATAACATTTAAATCACATAAATGTCATTTAATCGTGCCAATGCAAAAATGAACTTTCAAGTTCCAGTGTCTTCACTGACACCTCACCGTTCACTCACAGTCAACTCCATCTCAAATTATTAATAAATATTAATAATTTTGCAAAGTCTCAAATTATGTAATTAAAACCATGAAATTCTGGAACAAATGTGACAACTCTCCCCTTCAAAAAAGAAGTTTGTCCCTAAAATTGTACCTCATATGTCGAACAGATACGGATACTCACTCTTCATTTCTTTCTCACTCTCCCATGTAGCCTCTCCAATCGTATGACTACGCCATAGCACTTTCACCATCGGTATCATCTTTGTTCTCAATACTTGCTCTTTTCGATCTTGAATTTTCTCTGGATGTTTTATGTACGTCAAGTCCTCTTGAATCTGCAACGGTTCTGGTACAATGATCTTGCTAATATCCATCATACATTGTCTTAACATCGATACATGGAAAACATTATGTACATACTCTACGTCTAACGATAAAGCTAGTCGGTAAGCCACTGGTCCTACTCTCTCTAGGATCTCGAAAGGTCCTACAATCCTCGGATTAAGCTTTTCCCTCTTTTCGAATTGTACAATGCATTTCGAAGGCGATACTCTCAAACACAAGGTCTCCTACCTCAAAGGTCATCGGTCATCGCTTCGGTCCGTATAGCTTATGTCGACTCAGAGCTACCTTAAGTCATTCCTAGGTCATCTTTACCTTTTCAGTAGTCAACTGTATTATCTCAGGTCCTAACATCTTTCTTTCCCCAACCTCGGTCCAACAAATCGGTGATCGGCACTTACGCCCATATAATGCTTCATAAGGTGCCATTCCAATACTCGACTAAAAACCGTTGTTGTATGTAAATTCGATTAATGGTAAGGGCTTCTCCCAATCACTCCCAAAATCCAATACATAAAGTCTAAGCATATCTTCCAGAGTCTAAATCAATCGCTCTGATTGTCTGTCGGTCTGAGGATTAAATACAGTACTGAAACTCAGTTTAGTACCCATAGCTTCCTGTAGACTCCCCCAAAACTTTGATGTAAAACTACTATCACGATCTAATATAATCACTACTAGAATCCCATGTAGTCTTACAATTTCTTTCACATATAATCTTGCAAAACTTGAAGGTTTATTCGTCTTGATCGGTAGAAAATGAGCTGATTTTGTTAATCTATCAACTACAACCCAAATCTTATCATTCTTATTAAATGATCTCAGAAATCCTGAAACAAAATCCATTGTGATCTCATCCCATTTCTACTCTGACACTGGTAATAGATGTAATAGTCCCGCAGGTACTTGTCTTTCTGCCTTGACTTGCTGACATGCCGAACATTCTAAAACATACTTAGCCACTTCCTGCTTCATACCTCTCCACCAAAAGTTTTCTTGCAAGTTCCGGTACATCTTGTTACTTCCTAGGTGAACTAAATATTTAGAGTTGTGAGCCTCCTCTAAAAGTCGCTCTTTCAAGTCTTTCACATTTGGTACACATAATTGGTTCCCAATCATTAGTACTCCTTGTTCCATTGTAAAACCCGGTCCTTACTTTGAAGGTAGCTCATCTCTCATTTTACAAAAGTAGCAGTAGTTAAACTTTTCTGCCTTGGTCTCATCAATAATGTCTGGGTGAACTATGATTGCTATCATTAAGCCACCATTTATTTCTGGGATCACATCTAACTCCAAACTCTCCATTTCAGTTACCAATTCTTTTTGCTGAGTTAGCTCATTGGCTAAATTCCTTGTCTTCTTTCGGCTTAGAACATCAGCTACTACATTAGCCTTCCCCGGATGATACCCAATCGAAAGATCGTAATCCTTCGTCAATTCCAACCATCTTTGCTGTCTCATGTTCAAATCCCGTTGGTGAAAATATATTTCAAACTCTTATAATCCGTAAAGATCTCATTCTTCTCCCCGTATTACTGTCTCCAAATTTTCAAAGCATGTTTTACGGCGGCCAATTCAAGATTGTGAGTTAGACAATTAATCTCGTGTGTCTTCAACTGTCTTAAAGCATATGCAATCACCTTGCCACCTTGCATGAGTACACACCCTAAGCCTTAATGTGAAGCATCACTATAAACTACTAACCCTTCCTTTTCGGATGGTGTCGTCAATATAAGTGCTTTTGTTAACCACGACTACAACTCTTGAAAACGGTCTTCACATTCTTGGCTCCATTCAAAAGTAAGACCTTTCCTCATCAATTTGTTATAGGCAATGAACTTTTTGAAAAGTTTTCAATAAATCTACGGTAGTACCCGGCTAGTCATAAGAAACTTTGAATTTCTGATACAGAGGTCGGCCTTTGCCAACTCGATACAGCTTCTACTTTGTGAGGATCAACTGAAACGTCATTCTTGTCAACTACGTGACCAAGAAAAGTAATGCTAGACAGCCAGAATTCACACTTCTTAAATTTACCAAATAGTTGCTTTTCTTGTAATCTCTGAAGTATAAGTCGCAAATGTTTCTCATGCTCTATCTCACTCGGCAAATAGATAAGAATGTCGTCAATGAATACGATCACAAAGTCATCTAGATAGTCCTTAAAGACTTGATTCGTAAGGTCCATGAACGCGGCGGGTGCATTTGTAACTCCAAATGGCATGACTAGAAATTTGTAGTGGTCGTAGTGTGGATATCGCATTTTCTTTTACCCATAGCTTTTTAAAACTTCTTCAAATTTCAAATTCAAATATGAGTCTCCCCTTAATTTTTAAAAGGAAAATTAAAAAACCATTTTAAAAGCAACTGATCTTTTGGAAACCAGAGTTTTTTAGGTCTGGGGATTATGGAATGAAAAGGGAAGGAGCCCAATGGACTAAAACACCCCCTCTCATCCTATCTCGCGATAAGCCTCTACTCAACATCCTTTTAATCAAATTATTAATCTAAATGTGTCCTCAACTGATACATAGATATAGATATACATTACAACAGCATGTCTAAAGGGTGTAAGATCACTAATGGTAAAAATAGCATTCAAAACCACATAACTCAATTAACAAGTAATATGATATGCAATAGGGAACAAGAGAACTTACCTGGGATCCAGCTGCGAATATGGAAACGTTTAATGCATACAAATAAAACCTAAAAGAGAGTCTCTATTTCATATATATACAATAAAACAAGACCTATTTCTAAGGTGTTGTACATGGAGTCGAGAATCAATTAAAAATCAAAGAATACAATAAACTAGAGAGGAGTTGAGAAATCATACCTCAATAACGCTACAAAACAAAGAGTTAGTCCACATGCCTTAATCAAGATATAGTATGAAATTATAAATACATCCTTAAACTTCTAGCTTAAATCTATCAAGTATGAAAGAATTGACATAATTATGAATTTCTTCTAATTAGTTGGAAGTGCATCATTTCTATAGATATACAGTCTCAACTAGGAGCCAATGTAATGTCCATATAGAGATGGTGTAGTCCCAACATGGTCACAAGGAACTCACAATAAGGTTCAATTAAGTGGAATTGAATTCCAACACAAAAATGGATCCTAATTACAAGGATCAACCTATATGGATGAATGCATATGAATACACGACCATGAACAAGGGTATGCTATGAACTATTCATCGATTTGGATCAAGTTGCCTCTAGATTTAGGCTTAACTAACCATTATTAAAGCATGGTTTAAAGTTTGGGTCATAGGAAAGTCATTTTGGCCATTATTTGCAAAGTTTATCAAATCCACAACAGAATTTCAGAAATTACAAAGAGCAGACCAGATTTTGAAAAATAGGAAAGCATAGATCCCATTGTTTGATTCCCATGATTTTTTGACACAAGATGCCTCTATGAATATAGTTTCTAACCCAAAAAGAAAAATCGAAGATCAATGGTTCAATCTCTGAGAATTGGATAAAAACCAGACATCACTCAGAAATTTACAACTCTCTATCCAGAGATTTTGTTTGATTTTCTAAAACTAGTAAATAAATCCGAATGGCTCTAATCTTTTAGGAGATCTCATTAACACATTAAACTTCATAGAAACAATTATGTGAAGTCAAGAATGCTTGATTAAGGCTCTGATTTACTCATTTCAAGAAAGCTTTACTGTTATGAAATTATGGACAGATTATGGTTGATTCACAAAACTCATGACCAAGCCATCTTAAACATGAAATCTCATCAAATCAAAAATCACAGTGGTAAAACTTTGTGTTATTGACACTCTCCAATTGGTCTCATTCAATTTCAACGGGCCATTATTTAATTACAAATCTTTGATCAAAACTAGTTTACGAATTCACTACACCATTGTTGAGTTCTTTATTTCTGTTGAATCTATCAACTAAACCATAGAAGTTGACTAATCCTAAAATTAATCCTCCTACCCATTGATCGTCATTGGAGATAAAAAAGACTAATCCATGTGAGTCTCAGATGTAACTTGAAAAGGGTTCCATAAGACTTCAGTTAGAGGAGTTAAGTCATGAATTAAGACTTGGACCTACTAACTACGTATGGATATGATTGTTCTCATTTGAGTCATAAGCTCTTAGAGAATCTAAAATGACCAAATTAAGGGAATCAAATGAGATATTGAGCATCTCATAAATCCCAAAAGATGAACATAATCAAAAGAAAAAAGCCCAAGGTTCAAATGATATTCAAGTTAATTTTGTTTTATGGTTTATTTAGCCTTAAACTTTAGGTTAATTTGATCCAAATCAACAAAAAAAGTTCAATCACAATATTAGTGATGTGTGATGAAATGAGGTGGGAAGAGAGTTTTTGAAAATGTATAAAAGATCCTAAGGAATTCTATATATTGTGGTTGAACTCAAACCAAGAAATAGTTAAGATTAGAGGTTACCTCCAATTATCCTCAACTTTTGTGTTTTTGAAGGTCTTTCAAAGGCAATTCAAGCTCTTCTTTCCAACTCTTGTAGTAACTTACTTCTTAATTCTCCTAATTCTCTTTAAGATTCTCCTAATTATCTCAAGGAATACTAAGAGATTCAAGACTAAAAAATCAAGATTGAACTTAAATTTGAGATTCTTCAAGAACAAGATTGAGATTCAAGACTCTTTGTAATGGGATATTCATCCCCTATATATAGGCAAATTTTAAAGGGTTATTTTGTTAATTTTAGGGGTAAAACCCTAATCTCGGATGTCCTTTTGATGGTACAAAACGTACTATTTCAAAGCATACTGCTACAAAAATACAGCATTCAGTGGAGTTAGAAGCAGACCAGGACGTAGTTTGAGCAAGGGACAAACACACAAGCATAACTAGTCATACGGATGAATGCACCTATCCTATCGTGATGCATGTGCTCATGCAATGATGGTTGTCAATGCAATTTCATGCTCCGTAAATACGATGACCATGTTATTTTGATGTATTTAGATGTAATTCATATCCTATGCTACTCAACATTTGCGATCACTCTAACTCACATGAGTGGGCTATCCTCAAAACTCGGAGTCCCTTTGACTAATGGGTTGGTCTTCTTTAGGATTCATAACCATTTTGGTCGATCGAATGAACGCAATCGACTAGGCAGCGCTTCGCGACTTAGGCCCCCGTGTCAACGCGGGTTTGCTCTCTCGACGCAATCGACTGGGCGGCACTTCGCGACTTAAAAAAACACTAAACCTTTAATCACCAAAAAAAAAATTTACACAACAAAGAAACAGATCATTCAATGCTACTAATTCCTTATGTTCCATTTGATACTCTTTCATGGTTTATGTGGTTCATATAACGTCAATGACCATTTTCTTCCATGTAAATTTATTACGAAAATATAAGACATTATATATTACAGTGACTATCTATTCCCAATTTAGTCCAAACGTAATGTAGGAAGCGGATTGAGATTTTAAATTCTGTCCTTTTTTCCCATTGTGCCTTTTTGATATGAAGATTGGGGCTTGATTTAATTTTTTTCCTTATTCCTCTACCATGTCTCTGTGTGGTCGTGTTTTATTTTAGGTTGGATTGTACTTTGTGGGACAGTACCATCAGGTTCTTCAACAGCAACCCGAGTTCGCGCACCCGTTCTACAACGAAGCAAGCTCAATGGTTCGGGTTGATGGTGGTTCGAATGGATCGGCTTCAACAATGCTGGAAATACACAGATTCTATGACAACGTACTCTTTAAAAATAATTTCCCATTTAGTCATTTATTCTATTTTCCCTTTTGGTTGGTTAGAATTTTTGAAGTTATCTTCAGTTTTACATCTACATTTCTACCCAATTCTAAATACTACATTTTTCTAGTGCATGATAGTAGCCTACGATGGATTTAGGAACCTTTAGGTCAATGGGTTATCTTGCAACTCTGGGAAGGTTTTGGGAGGTATAATATTAATACAGATCTGAATTTGTAGTTCGAGATAAAGCAAACATGCATGTGTTGTCGGAATTCGAGTGCTATGAAAGAAGTAGATGATGTTTCTGTCTTGACCGGTAGGCTTTCTGTATTTATTAGTTTCAGCTCTGGCGAAATTATATAAAAATAAATGTCTAATATTATCTCATAGATTTAGCGGTTAAAATCTATGTGATTTTAGTTCTTTGTGATTGACAATGATTTCAACACATTTTTCCCGATTTCAATAGTAGCCCGTGCGTAGCACGGGGCATCGACTAGTGACTCCTTAATTGATGACTAGAGAATAATTAATTAATTCTTCCTCCGTCCCATTTTGTGAGTCCTATATTTTATTTTGGGATGTCTTCAAATTAGTGTCCACTTTCTTAAATTGGTATACAATTTTTTACTTGCTTTACAAAACTCTCCAACCTTGAAATCTACCTACACCAAGACAAATTTTTTTTTTTAAAAAAATGTTGTAATGCATAGGACAATTACGGAAAGTAGGTATAGATTCTTTTTAGGGTAAATTACACTGACACCCCCTAAGGTTTCGTACTTTGTCACTCACACCCCTGAGGTTTTTGAGGTTACACTGACCTCCCTTCAGGTTTGTATGATGGTAATAAGTACCCCCCTTATTGTTAACTAGTGTTAGAAACGAAAGCTTTTTGGCTGACATAAGCAAGTCAAATTCTTCAAAATGCCCAAAATACCCTTAACTACTTCTTCTTCTTCCTAGCTCACCTCTCTCTCTCTCTCTCTCTCTCTCTCTCTCTCTCTCTCTCTCTCTGCGCATATCTCATTCGTTTGTATTAAACGCATACATATATATATATGTATATATATATAGTCATCTAACATGGTATAAAATACTACTACATCAGTTTCACAAGCTGAGGAATCTATGGTGCCATAAGAGACTCTCAAAATCAAATTTAATCTGATGAATTTAGGGTATATTTACATGTTTTAAAATGTCATACTATCATGTTCATTTCAGTATAGAATTACACAAAAGAGCAGGCCAATCTGTAAATCTTAAATTCATGAATGTTCACCTAAACAAACAATTTTTGAATTTAAAACCTAAAGCACGCATCAATTCTAAATGGGTATCATCTAATCTATGCAACAAAACCCAAAAAACAAAAAGAAGAAAAAGAAATCTCATAAGAAATTCACTTTTAAATAATATAAAGAATCGAAGAGCAGACATGATGGAGCACTATATCCAAATGGGTAAAGTTTGAAAAATGGTTGTGAAAGTAAGTACTATACATACATGAGTGCGTGTGTATGTAACCCCAGATTGATTGGTGAGTCTGATGTGAAATGGGGGTATGAAGCTAATGAGTAAAACTACATCAATTTGTAGTAACAGTTGTTTCCAGAGAGAAGAATCTGATAGCATTTAGTGCAGGGACACTTGAATTGAATGATCAAACACTCCCCTGCTATTAGGGGTGTTAGCGGTCGATTTTTTCGATTTTTTGAGGTTTTCAAAACCGACCAATAAGTTTGGTTTTGGTCGGTTTTTCGGTCGATTTTAGCTTGTACATGTTAGGAAACTGTGTTCCCAGAATCCATTGATAGCGCGTATAAGTTGGTACTGCAAAAAAATTACGTGAAAACTACGATAACCCTACAAGGGCGGAACTAGGGTTACCTTAATCTGCTAAAACGGATTGCTGTAGTAGGCGAATCGAGAGCACGGGCTCGATAACGGCTCACAATCTTCTACCGTATTCCTTTGTTGCCAGAATATCGAACTGAGAGTGGGCTCTTTCGAAATCCTTTCTGTTTTCTGCTCTCCCTCTTTTACGCTCTCTTTTCTATTCTGAGTTATAATTCTCTATATAGAAAAACGCTAGCTAAGGAGAGAGCCAAAGCAGCATATATATATAGGCTACGATAGGGACCATAAGAAGTCAATAAGGAATAGGCTTCCTTATGGAATTAGGAAACCCCAATTCGAACTGAATCAGATTTCTATTTCCATAAATTATAATTCATACCACTAAAGAATTATAATTGCACTCCTACCCTTATCTCAAAAATATATTTCGAGCTCCATGTTATTAAATGCTTATTATCTCCCCATGTTAAGATTACAGATATCCATTAATTAAATATAATTACTTAAAATCATATTTAATTAATTTCTTAAAATTCCTTGAGATCCTCTGCTTAACTTATCTGATATGTCGGATACAAAATCCACCTGCAGGGTTTGACATAATCAAAACTTATAAGCTTTCTCAAGGGGATATCATCAATCCCAAAATTGAGACATGGATTCCATTATTAATTAATATCCACCACACAATTAATATTGCCACCCAATCCAATGAGATATTGACCCATTTAAGGATCTCACCCTTTTAGGGATCAAAGTGTAAATAACAAATGTACGTGTCTACAAATTAACTTAGGATTTATAGCATAAGCACCCATAATAGCCATGAGGTATTAATTATCTTATAAGTCAGTATAAAGATAATTACCCCAAGTCAGTCCCGTTTAATACACAAAGTGTACCAGCATAGTGAGTTGAAACTATACCGTTTTCCGTAGTCAAGACAAACCTACTATAACACCATGCTGCAGTCCTACCGATGGTGTGTCCAATCCCATCTAAGACTGTAAACCAAAATCTTACATTCTATAATATCTGATGGCCTGATCTTCCGTGTGTAAGCCGAACTCTACACACCAAACCACCTACTATATAGAATGAGAGACACACATGCATAATATTAAATAAATAATATAATACAAACATTGCCCACATAGATTCTCATAAAAAATGGATTAACTGATTTTATTAAATGAATAATAAATCAACTACATAAAGCATGGCTTTTAGTATATATCCCTAACAGTACATACATTTTATAAACCGACCAATCGTTTTTTTGGACAATCGATTTCTGTCGGTTTTCGGTTTTTCGGTTTTTGTTATCACCCCTACCAGCTATATCCACACTCACTGCTTCCTCTGTTTTATAATTCTCTGGCTCCTAATCCTTCAACAACACAAGAAACACAAAAGCAACAACTCAATTCACTTCTCTCTCTCTCTCTCTCTCTCTCTCTCTCTCTCTCTCTCCTCAATTCAATTCACTCCTCAAAAGCAACACATACACATACACACACACACACACACACACTCTCTCTCTCTCTCTCTCTCTCTCTCTCTCTCTCTCTCTCTGATATTTACATTCCCAAACACATCGCCAAACTCGGCATCAAACAACACGCCGAAATTCGTATTCGCCTTCCTCGGAGCGAGTGCAACTCGGGGCAATCTAGACGATGGACAACCCGTTTTGTACTTAGGCCGAGGTCTTAAAGCAATCGAGAGCATAGAATTCAAAGAGTATAATCACCGAACCAGACCCCAAATTAGAAAAACCCCATGACAATAGAAGATTAAGGCTTTGAAAAATCCCAAATTAGAACACAATTGGTGGCCATGGATTTCTACAGTCTAGTAAGGAGAGAACTCCTAATCCTCTACCAATGATGCCATGGATTAGGGTTTTGATTTGGTTGAGCTGAAGAATTGGCAAGGGGTAATATAGACTTTTTACAATAATCGTTAACGGCCTTAAACAAATAACTCTGACCGGAGGTGTTAGTGTCATGTCAAAAACCTCAAGAGAGATTTGTGAAAAAATACCAAACCTGAGGAAGTGTCAGTGTGATTTACCCTTCCTTTTATGACTTTAATAAGTTGAGTTATTAAAAGTGGACTCAAAAATGTGTTAAAGGGATTAGAAAAAAAAAAAAAGAAAAACTAAAAGCGATGGAGCGACTGACCGTCAAACAACGGCGTGGTAGACGTTACCTGTCGGATTGTCGGTTTCCTTTTCTGTCCCTTATTCCTCTCTATCTCTCTCCATAAACATATGCTTTCTCTCTCTAAAAAGAAAACAGAAAAATCGTTCAAACATCTGCCGTTGAAAAAGCCGTACGATGCTCACGCCTTAAAAGTACTGACGCAATGAGCTCACTCTTGTCCTCTCCCATGCAATTTCTCTCACAGCTCCTCTCTCTCCAACTCTGTTCATTTCAAACCGACGACCCACAGGTTTCTGTTGGGATATATGCTACTGATCTTTCAACTTGTGGGTCCCATTGAATGTTTCAGTTGCATTCAACCTTAGCAAACTAATACTTCATTCATCTCGTTTTATGTGTGAATGGATCCAACTTTTTAAGAGTACATAATATTGCTCTCTATATGGGTCTAATTAAGCGATTTTTTTTCCAAGTTGTCCTTGCTTTGCTTGAGAGAGCAGTTTGGTGTGTTCACTCACATTAGGTTTAGCTTTGAAAATTAACTTAAAAGTGGACAATAATTTTGAGACAGCCAAAAATAGAAATAGAGACAGATAAAATGATACGAAAGGAATAATATATAAGCGAATTCTTCGGAACACACAAATGGTTTGGGTGTATCTGGTTTTGGGTGATATTTGATTGTTCTCAATGAGAAATAATATTTGTTTCGCGAACAGAAACATATATTGTGTCAATATGTTGGAAAATCACCCAGAACAAATAGTTATTATCGAAAACAATCATTTCCCACTAATGTTATAGGTACACCAAAATCACTTAGGTGTAACGAAAAGCAGGCCGAGGGGAAGGATTTTTCATCGGGAGGATTGGGGCTAAGCTGTACAACGAGGCAAAAAAAAAAAAATTTTTGGTCTAATTATACATAATTATGTATATTTATATATATTTTTTTAGAAACAATTTTATGTATATAATTATGTGTGAAATTGATAATTAATTTGTTTCCTTCTCCATTACTGTTTAACATAAAATTATAAATGGATTATCCTATTACCCAAGTACCATTAAGAATATAATTTGAAAACTATTCAAGAAAGTGGGTCTCTTATTTTTAAAACAAAAAGAAAGTAAGAAAGTAAGTTTTCATCATTAAAAATAAGAAATTGGTATCTTTTTGAAGAAAAAACAGAAGAAAGTGGGTCTTTTGATCGAGATATATATAGAATAGATAATTTCTTTTACACCTCCATTATGGGAGTAAAACATGTACGGGTAATTTTTTTTATTTTGAAATATGATACTTAGAAAAATAACTAGTGTAATGCTATGCTTCTTATATCCTAAGCTGAAATTCACATTTTAAATGATGTGGTAGTGGGACTACTTTCAATAATGATGGGAACACTTCAACATTATCCAATCAAAATCCGGTAGGCCTATTGCCACATCAATAATTGTGATGTGAATTTGGGATTAGAATTTAGAAAGCATAGCATTATTCAATAATTGGGGCCTATTTGGTGAAACTTAAATATTATAAGGTCTCATCCAATATTTCAGAGGGGGACTTTTTTGTGAAAATCATAGAATACTAAATGTAAAAGTGTAATTTACAAAACTTCAGGGAGGACCCTGGGCACAACGTGCCTCGGCCCCTGCCTGAAGAGTTTTCCAAATATGTATTCGAGTGGTAAGATATGTATAACAGCATAAGAGCATTTTAAGCATGCTATTTATGCTGGCTAAACTATTTAATTAAAAAGTTCATTTCTCTTTTTTAGTAGTACAATTTATTGCATGTAGTCAACTTGCAGTTTGTTCTCTTTTTTTTTTTTTTGGTTAGTCATTTCAGTTTATTAATTTTTTGATGGTCAATATTTGTGTTAATTGACATTTGAAGAGTTCATAGAATGACTAGGGTAGTAACTAAAATAATGAGTTTAAAATGATATTTGCACCCAAAAAACCACCTCTTTCTTGTATACTCTAAAAGTTTGATATTTTGCTAACATAATGAGTAACTAACATAATGAGTTTAAAATGATATTTTGCTAGTTATTCATTCCATATACAACAGTTTGATATACTCTAAAAGTTGTTATCAAAGCTATCAACTCTTTGGACCCAAAAAACCACCTCTTTCTTGATATATATATATATATATATATACACATACATAGGACGTATACACAAAAATATACAATCTTCTTATTCTGCTACATCGATGTAATCTTTTACATAATAGAATCCATTCTTACAAAAATATTTAAGTTCTTGCTCATTATGCTATACGATTTAACGCCCAAATACAATAGAACTATAGAGTTTTATAACCTCTAAATATATATATATATAGGGATACATTACAAGTGCCAGGGATATAATGTTGCTTAATACGGAGTAACAACAATTATTACTTCTGATATTTTTGTAATGTCACATCAAATTAGCATACGATTGTGTGTTAGGGCAGTGTTACCACACTTATTTACATGAAGCTGGTCTTACCACAAACACACACACACACACAAATGGAGTTGGTAGGATTTTTCTTAATAAGCTGATAAAATAATTTTGAAATAGAGTAATACTATGTACACCTAAATAAGTTACATGCTGACATGTATAAATAAGTGTCTCATTTAAATATAAACAAAAAAAATTAAAATTAAATTTCAAAATGCCATTGTTAGTAGAGGGTATACATTCTAGACGGATGATCCGAAATAAGATGAGTTTACGGCACCCATTAAAAAGCCACCACATCACTATTTTTATGATGTACATGAAAGTCATGAGATATGCCTAAGAGAGAGAAATTATTCAGTGTGATGTGATAATGATAAATAGTTAGCATTTTCTTTTGCAATAACAATAATGTATTTTTCTTTTATTGATCGTCTATACTAAATTGTTTAGACTTTAATCCTTGTTTAAATAAGGAGACAGAGTCATTTAATGTACGGTTTAAAAATGAATGAGCACAATAAAAACACTCATCTAAATAGCGCACACATACTGTATATGGCATATCTATATATATATATTACAAAGCATGGCATGCCTTTAAAGGTGGATGATTAGGAAATCGTACTGTGAGGAATAGGAAGAGCTCAACTCGTCAGAGATTGCCGGGCACCAGGTTTCATTCTCTCTCTCTCTCTCTCTCTCTCTCTCTCTCTCTCTCTCTAAAATGTTTAATTGGTTTCTTGCTCCCTAGGAAACGCTTGGGGTTCAACATTGTCTTTTTTGTGTTCTTTCTCTCTCTTTAACTCCTCTTTCAGCGTTCAGAGTAGCAGTTATTTGGAGTTCATAACTTTACAAGACCCACTTTCTTTTTCAATTTCTCTCTCACTGTTACAAATTTACAATCAGGGTTTAGCCCAAAACCCCAGAATTGTTAAACCATTAGCTTTTCTCTCTCTCTCTCTCTCTCTCTCTCTCTCTCTCTCTCTCTCTCTCTCTCTCCATACATATATGCATATATAGCAGTCTCTCACTCCATACTACATTCATTACAACTGGCCAGATACCAGAAACATGCAGGTGGCAAAGGAATCGATCATTCCGATAGACGGCGGCGAAACGGCGGCTGCGACTGACCTGGAGACAACGTACGACAGAATCCGCCACCTTGCAGCCGGCAACGCTGTGGTGATCTTCACGATCAGCGGCTGCTGCATGTGCCACGTGGCCAAACAGCTCCTCTTCAGCCTCGGAGTGGGACCCACCATTGTGGAGCTTGACGGCGAGAAGTCCGGCAACGAAATGCTCTCCGTCCTCCACAAACTCGCCGGAAACGGCCAGCAGACTGTCCCAGCGGTCTTCGTCGGCGGTAAGTTCTTGGGCGGAATCGAGACGGTCATGGCTTGTCATATCAACGGAACTTTGGTCCCTCTTCTCAAAGACGCCGGAGCTCTCTGGCTCTGAACTCCTCGCCGCCTGAACATCGGACACCGTTCACCGGAATATACTCTAGTAGTATTATGTAGACAGTAGTCATGGTTTTATATAAAAATATTATATATTATTATCAGAAAGTGGAAATGAATTTTTTTTTTTTTTTGTTAAAAAAAAAAAGTGGATATGAATATGAATACGTAGGGTGGCTTACTGGCTTGTACAGGGTACGGAAGGACAGGGGCCGGAAGCTCACCGGATCATGTCTGCTCTTTCCAGGCGCTTTGTCTACAGACAGAATAGATATATATATATATATATATTATATATTGGAACATGTACGGAGTGTATAGGGAATGTTTAATTAATTAACGACTCTCCGAATTTTAGTGTGTATTTAATCGTCAACATATCAGAAGTATGTTATTTATGGGAGTTTCAAAAGGTGTTACATTTGGTTATGTTTATAACGTACGTTTACTTCTTCTTCATCATCATCTTCTTCTTTCTTTTTTTTTTTAAAGGTAATTAGTTTTGGCATTTCCATTTCTCTTCTTTTTATTGGAAAAAGTAATTTCAGAAACTCAGTAATTAATTTTGTATGTAATGGTTGATACATAATGAGGTATAAATATTGATGACACGCTTAAATTTTTAAGAATAATTAATGTTGTAAATTTTAATTACAAAAATGATAGGGATACACACCAAACGACACACTAAACGACACACTAGCTTTAAATACATGTATTATGTGCTGTCTAAGTGATGCACAGAAAAATGTGAAAAATTCAAACAGCACAGGGTACATGCATTTAAAGCACTGTGTGTCGTTTAGTGTGTCATTTGGTGTGTATCCTTATCATTGTTTTAATTATTTTTTGAATTTTTTTCCCCAATTAATATGGGAGTGAGACTATATTAAATGGAGTGGAACTTGTTTTAAGTCTTACTACCATCCTATCTATACTATTATAAAAAGGCAAAAGAAGGGGTACCCTCTCCCTTTTTATCATAACTCATATTTATACAATAACCAATAATCTTATTTACTTATAATACTGTTTTGAAAATACAAAAATGTCATTACGTACAACTGCCCTCTAATGTTTTCATCTCTCCAACGTCCCAATCAAAACTTCCCTATATTGCCTCTCACATTCTGGGAAATTGCCTCCATGTTCCATGATTAATATTCATCTCACTCTCTCTAAAACTCAAACTTCTAGATCAACAAGAAGTGAAAAACCATTATGATATGTATACATTTGTGATATATACGAGGAGGATGAGGCACGGAAAATGGGTATGTATACTAAAACTCCCAACTTGGGTTTTGTTGATGATGCAGTGAAAAAACATTTTTTTTTTCCATGAATTTAGTTTGTATACTGCTGATAATTTTTTGTTTGGGCTTCTATTTTGGATTTGCAAACCAAATGTCTTTCCTCAAACAGTCATGAAGAATAAATATATAAAGATTAATTGTACCAAAAAATAAGAAATTCAACAAATTGCATGTGCAGTTAATGCGTGTGCCCTGTCCGCTAGTAATTGGAATGAAACTTTAGATAAAAATTTAAAAAATTACATTAAGGCTCGGTTTGGTTTGTGGATTCATTGAAGTAAAAAAAAATAAAATAAATAAATAAATAAAGGAAATTTTGTTTCCTTATACTCCTCTGTAGTTAAATACATATTAAAAGATTAAATTTTCTAAATATTTTTGGAACTGACAAAAAAAAAAAAAAAAAGGATAATGACTCATAGAATTTGAAATTTTTATTTTACATTATTTCTGCATATATTTCTATTCCATCCAACTTACTATTTCGCTTGGTTACTGAACAAAAGAAAAAAATTTCTTTAGTTTTTTTTTCCTTCTTTTCCCCCACTAAATCTATAAATTAAACCCAACAAAGACTAAGTGGTGATCATACATACACACTGCATAATAAATAAAATTTATTTTCTTAGATTTTTTTGTTGTGTAAAAAAGTGAAAGTCCTAATATATATATATATATATATATATCCTCTGACCCCAAAAGCACATACATGCACTCACCTAAGTAAAACTCCTTAAAAATGAAAGGTTTTTCATGAAGGATGGAGTTTGAATGCTACATTTTATTGCAACTTTTATGGTTGCATTCGCAACTCTCTCGAAACAGAGTCAATTTTCAATACACTATATTTGATATTACCACACTAGTATTGTGCTTGTGGGAACACGTATTTTTCTTAAAATGAAAATCGACGTCATTTCCTTGAATTTTAATGGTGACATTTTATTTGTTTGTGATAACACATATCCAAATAACAGTAATAACTGTTTTCTCCACATAACATGAGATATGTTAGACAACCAAAAGAAATTGGAAATTTTCACATTATGTACAACACGTTAAATTCTTGCATTTTATGTGTTTTCTTCTTTTCCTTAGTTTTTCTCTTTTTCTTTGGCCGTGAATTCAGTTTGAATTTTATCAACTATGCTGTTGTGGTTTTGTGGCGGACAATATTAGAGTGTGCTAAACATGTAATGAGTGACTGCATTAGTAGGATGTGCCATCATTTATAAAGATAAATATAGAGAATTGTTATTCACACTTTAAAATTGAATTAATGCATTCCATATACAATACCATGCATTCAATGCATTTCATAAAATGCATTTGTTCATTCATGGAGTACGAATAACAATTCCCTAAATATATCTGCAAATTGCAATTAATTGCTCACTCGAAAAATTGATGAGATAAGAGAGGATAGATTTATTAAGCTAGAATAGCATGCCATTTATTTTGAGATTAGGATTAGCTGTTTTGCATATATATATATATGCAGCCAGCCTTGGGAATATGGTACATATACATTTTTTGTAAAGAGATTTGTATGAAGAGATTAAATTTTTTAGGTAAAATGTGATGATTGTACTAAATTGATACTTAACCAAATTTCAGGATGCTAAATGTAACTTTTTAAAACACACGAACTAAAGTGAAACTAGGTGCAATTATGAGATTAAAATGATTAGTTTATTCAAAAACAAATTATTAATTTTTTTTCGAATTATTAATTTTTACTGTGCACAACTATAGAGCTAATTAATTGCTTCGAAATACTCCAAATTGGTTCTATAGTTCATAAATGAACTGATGTCATAGTTCGGTGATTGGTATAATTTTAAAAGAGTAATGCTATGTTTTTCAAATTTTTATCCCAAAAGTATATTCCAAATGATGTGGTGTAGGGTCATATCTAATACAGTGAGACCAGTTGAATTTTGATTGAAAGTTTTTTACATAGCCCCACTGCCACGTCAGCATAATGCTGACGTGGACTGACAGGCTCACTGAATAATTTCTCCCATGGTAGATCTCAACATAAAGTTAACCTTTTTACACAAACCAAAGTGAAACTAGGTGCAATTATGAGATTAAAATAATCAATTCATCCAAAAACAGATTATTAATTTTTACTGTACATAGCACGACTATAGAGCTAGTAAATGCTTAGAAATACTCCAAATTGGTTTTATAGATGAACGGATATTATATGTTTAGTGATTGATATAATTTTAAATGAGTAATGTTATACTTCCTAAATTTCTATTTCAAAAGTACTTTTGAAATGATGTGGTAGTGGGGCCTTGTCTAATAAAGTAGGACCAGTTAAATTTTGATTAGAAGGTTTTTACCTAGACCCGCTGCCATATCATTTGAAAAGTACTTTTAAAATATAAATTTAAAAAACATAACATTACTCATTTTAAAATTGCAGTCCACGGTAGATCTCAACATAAAGTTGACCTTTCAACACAAACTATATAGAAAATGAGAATGATCATCGCTAGATCTTGTTTTGTTATTTAAAACAAAAATCACTCTAATTTGAGTAAAGAGGTGGAAAAAGCTCCAAACTCAATTTATTCTACCTAAAACAATTAAGGAGATGGGTATATGAGGTGGGATCGGAGGAAATTAGTTAATGGATACTGTGTGATCTCTTTATTAATGTAATATCTACATGATATTCATAGAATACTCCAAATATATTATGATAATTACAGGAGATAATTTCTCTGATCGGAGATGCTCTTGAATTAATTAACACCAAGTACCAACATGTCAATTAGGAAGTTTAATTGGCATTTAATATCTCTCTGTCTTTCAAAGTTTCACTTCGATCTTGTTTGTTTGGTAGGAAAACTGTTTTACAAAGTATTTACTTATAGTTTGTTTTTTATACTTACGTGGATTTGGACTGGACACACATACCCCACACTTACACGCACACTCCAGCCCTAAAGCTCTACACTGATCCACAGTAAAGCCCAACAAAGGACCACTCATTCAAGTCATTCCGACTGGAGAACAACTGGGGGCAAGCGACTAAAATCCCCTATGGGGATTCAAACTCTCTTACTCCCCACTGAAAAGAGAGAGACTATGCCGATTGGACTACAACTCACTCAGCAATTATAGTTTGTTTCAATTTTAACTTCAAAGTCCTCGATCTCTTACCCAAAAAAATTAAAGTGTTCTTCTCTAAAGCTCCATTTAACTCAAGGGATATATTATAGTGATTAGTGAACCTTTTGAAAGTCTACTATTTCTGATTAAGCTTGGACGTTAATATAAAAGAAAAACTTTTCAACAAAAATAACTTTAATTGAAAATTAGAAGATAAATAGAAGGACCATTAATATTCCAAACAACACTGAGAGTCTGAGACATACCATATCCATGAGGGATGAGAGAGGACTGTTTTACACCTCATTAATAAAGGACCAAAAGCATTACTACTTACGCTAGCATGTGCCCTGTTTTAGCAGAATCAAATCTTGTCCCAAACAGAATCAACCAATTTTATGCCGCTATACCAAGCTCATAGTGTTATGCCATATTAACAACGTATAATCAGTGGTGAATCCAAGATTTTGTGTTAGGGATCAAGTTTAATGGATTTGGATCTACTAATAAAGAAGTTTCATACGGAGATTCAGGGTCAAGGTGATTTTTATTGTCTATTGATACATATTTTAGTGTGAGAAAGAGTAAAAGAATAATTGTGTTGATTAAATTTAGGCCATATTTCTGTCACAATTAAGCTAGGTAATTAGGCATCATCAGCCATACAGGGACTATTTAATTGACATTGACAAGTACTCCTATACTATTTGACCTACCTAACAATGAGCTGTAAAATAAAAATAGAATATTGGTCCGATTTCTTGTGTCTAAATTAGTCATGCAAAACAAATGTGGTCTTAGAACTTTTGGTTTTTGAATTGACTTTTATATGAATGGTTCATGTTGTAAATACTAAAAATTTGGGAGTGTCAATTTTAAATTTATTTGAAAATGTTAGATTTATACATATGTCTCACAAAATTTTTAAAAATTTTGGGAGAGCCACGTCCCTTTGGTCTACAAGTGGGTCCGCCACTGCATACAATGCTGTCAATGCATGGCTAATTTATTTTTTCATCCACGATTTTACACATGTATTAGAGAACACATTTGCTCACCCTGATGTATACTCACTTGCAAGCATTCCATTGGTCAATGCAGTGGGATCCAAGATTAAACATCATTATTTAATCCTGAATCCCACTGCATTGGCCAATGAGATGCTTGGGTGAGCATACACCAACCATTTTTTGAGTGAGCAAAAATGCTCTTCCTGTATTATAGGCCGGTAAAATACATTTTGCATGTTCCCTCAAACTATGCCATGTTTGGCACTTTGGCCCCCAGACAAAATTTTTGGCATTTTTGTCCCTCAACTTACATTTTGTGCCACTTTGCTTCTTTCATCACTCCGTTAAAAGTGACGGGAAAAATCATTTTAATTTTTTTTTGGGTTAATTACATAAACACCCCATGTACTTGGACTATTTTTCATTTTGCACCACGTACTTCCATTGTATCACTAATATCCCGTGTACTTTGGAGTAAATTGAAATCGTTAGCAAATTACATAAATTTAACGGCCAAAAGCCTACTTAGCCGTTAAAAGTGACGCGAAAAATCATTATAATATTTTTTTTGGGTTAATTACATATGCACCCTATGTACTTGGACCGTTTTCACTTTCCACCATGTACGTCAATTGTATCACTAATATCCCTCGACTAGATTGAAACCATTAGTAAATTAGATAAATTTAACGGCCAAAAGCTTGCATAGGTTATGTTTGGCAACAACTGTCGGGGTGCATCAAAAATTAAGAAACTCTAAAAGCTAAAATAAAAGATTTAGAAAAATGGCCTCTATAGTTGTAATAGGCCAAAAGTTGCATTGGACGACTTTTTCTAATCGCATGCAAATTCTTGTAATTTGATATATGATATGAGAAAAAGAAGCTGTCCAATGATCTACAAGGGGTATTCTTGAGCTCTTTGATCGATTTCTATCTTTCATTACTGGAGTTCCCCTAGTGGTTTTTTCATGTCTACCCAATCTCCTTTTGGATTGACCAAAAAGTAAAACAAGGCACAAAGTATAAATGTCTAACTACTGGAGTGTAGATTTAATTAACCATTTTCTCCCAAACTAAAAATTAGTTTAAAATTTTCCACAAAATGTTAGTTAAGGGACTAAAATGTCAAAGTGTCAAACATGATATAATTTAAGGGTACAAAATATATTTTATCCTATATTATATATACACAAATACAAACAAAACATTTATGTCATCTCATTAAAAATAACGAGTCTAAATCATTTTAATGTCCTTATCATAAAAATAATTAAAATATTACAGCGATTTTGGTTGTATCATACAACAAATATCTTTTTTTGTAACATGTAGCATAGAATTTTCCCACATATATATAGTCATTTTTGAAAGCGCAATGAGCATGTGCATTGAGATTTTGAAGCTAAAAAAAATCATGAATTAACGAAGCATCGAGACAGAACACGGGTAATCGGAATAGCCCGTAATTTTTTTTAATTTAAAATTTCAATACGCAAATTCAGTTCACTTTAAAAAACAAATTTTATGTATATATGGAGAGAGAGACAGAGAGAGTTGTGACACAGTTAGTACGAAAAGATGCCAGAGGCAGTCTTCTGTGGTCGCCAATGATTACATGAATAGTAAATGGGTATTTATTTTCATTCTCTAGAATTCAATGACGTCTGCTGTGAATCATAGGCAATATATGAGACTTTTTTGACCATGATTTTCCCATTTCCACAAACAGAGAACTTGTGATCCCAATTTTCTGGTTTTCTTTGACCAACTTCATGCTCATGGTTGACCCCTATTTTGACTTCTACATGTTTTCTTGAACAAATTGTTAAAAGAGTAATGTTAATGGTTTCAAATTTGAATTTAAATTTGATTTCTTAAATGCTTTAGTTGTTGAACTATATGTTGTAGAGATACAACTGATAAAGTATTTAAGAATCAAATTTAAAAATCATACATTTATTCATGGTTAAATATTTAGAGAGTAATGTTAATGGTTTTAAATTTAATTTTAAATTTATTAAATACTTTCGTCGTTGAACTATATGTAATGGAGTTACAATTGACAAAGTATTTGAAAAATTTTACTCCGTAAAATTTAGAGAGGTTCTCATGAATTTTTCCTCTTATTACATGGGCTTAGAAGGGTTCAAGGTATTGGATATCAATTTAGCCAATGTAGTCTATTAGGCACTCTTCAATGAAACAAAATAAAACTTCAGTGCTGATCAGCCAATACAATACTACTACTCAATGGTATTATGGCTTTGTTTGGTAATAGCGCTTTGGGAGTTTGACTATGGAACTCAACGTCTCAACCATTTCATTAATATTGTTTGACAAACTAGCAGTTTTTGATCAAAAGTAATTCAATAGTAGAAAATTTTGTGTCAATCGCATGGACTTGAGGTTCACCAAAAGCTAACTTGAGCAGTTTTTGATCAAAAGCAGTTTTTGTCTGTTTTTTTTTTTTTTTTTTTTTTTTTTTTGTGTGTGTGTGTGTTTTTTTTTTTTTTTTGTTGATTGAGTGCGCGCAATTTTCAAAACTTGGCCTATAGGGCGGCGACAACAGCAATTAATTTTCTTTTATTCTTTTTCGTAAAGCAAAATAATTGCTACGGTTGGTAGAGCTGCATATCTAACATAGACCAAAAAAAATACTTAGATACTAGGTTTTTATGTACATATTTTAGTATACTAAACAAGGATGGGTAAACATTAATTTGCAAGTATTGTTTACCAATCATGTCATGAAAAAGTAACATATGTGTACGAGAAAATGCATGGAATTGTAGATATGTGTGGAGGAATAACGTAGGGTAGAATTATGGTTATTCTTAAATAAGTTTTTGTCACTTCTTTAAAATAAGAGTATTAAAGTCATTTGATAAGGATGATATTGAAATAATTTTACTTAATTTATGCCCTTTTATAAAATTCTCTTGGTACTCCGTATTATATATCTTTAATGAGAAGACAAAAACTATTTTGGCCATTCAGAAATGGGTCCTTTATACGAGTAGTAGGTCTGCATTCCCATGTACAAAATGTGTAGGTTTAGGTTTCCTATTTTTGGCCTTGATCTTAAACTTTTGACTACACCTTACCGGTCATCATTTTTGTTTAATTTCAAGTTGATTTGGTGGGGCGCTTGGTCGAATGGAAGCTAACAATTTGGAGAAAAAAATTAGTTTTACTCGTTCCAAAAATGGTTTACTAATGCTCATTCAAACATTTTTATTTGTTAATGTAGTAGGACTTAGGATTAAATACCATTAATTTAATCTTGGGTTCCATTATATTAACCAATAAGATGCTTAAATGAGCATTAGTGAACTATTTGTGGGGTAAGCAAAAATGCTCTCATTTGGAGAAATTATTTATGTGTCATCGTCACACATATGATTTTTACTGCAATTTGAGTTTTTTTTTATAAATCTCACATAAATCTTATAGTAATAAAGAGAATAAAGATATCACAATACGTGGCCTTCATTTGATATGACAGCCACATAAAATAATTTCTCAATAATTTGGCCCTTTTTTCTAACGTTTGAATGTGTTTTGCTATCGGTAGCAACATTTTCAGAATATTTAACTATAAAACGTTTTCAAAACATTGATGTTGTTTGGAAAAAATCTAGCTTGAAAAATTTGAATTCGTCATCTTTAATTTTCGATCTTATGGAAAAAAAAATGCAAAAATGTTAGACACACAACACATTCCATAATACATTTCATAACAAGACTTTAAATGTGTTATACCCTGTGTTGTTTGAATTTTTTACACTTTTCTACGCAACACTTATACAGTACAGGGTATATGCATTTAAAGCCTTATTGTGGAATATATTGTGAAATGTATTGTGTGCCTAGCATTATTGAAAAAAATATCATGGTGCTTTAAGAAAATTACCCTTAGTTAATTTTCTAAAGTAATTCTTAAAAACAACAAACCAAGTAAACTTTCAATCGTATTTTATATATTTTCTTCTCTTTTCTTTTATAATAATTTATAAATTACAAACCTCTTCCAAAAATTCCACAAACACATAACAAGTGGCAACGTTATTTAAACCACCTCCTTTTCTAAAATTTTCCAATTCATGCACAAAGACATAATAAAAATAAAAATAAAATGCGTCCAATATATATTAAACTCTGTACAATACTTGTTAAGGGGAGAGAAAATCAAGCATCGCATAATTATTGATAACTATGGTTTTGGTTATTATGCGATATAAGACAGAAAGCTGTATAATGAATCTGTCCTAAAATAGGATTAGGATTAATTTGTTAATTAGTTCCTAATCAGTTGGGCCACAGGGTGCGTGTGATGATCAACTTCACCAATTCCATAGCAGAAAAATCAATTAAGTTGAGGAGACAAGTTAGCTGCAGGATTTGATCGACCCTTGCAAAAGCTCTGATTTTGGTATGCCAATACCAAGAGAACAGAGTAGATTCAAGCCTCGTTTGTTATACGGAATTAAAGGACAAACTTTAGGGGTTTAAACTCAAATAGTACGACATTCGAGACACTGACGTGGGAATATTTAATACACTTTAATTAAATAGTCTTGAGTTTGGACCACTAATTAAACAAGAGAGGGTAGGTTTATTAAAGAATAATGTCATACTTCTCAAAAATTATATCCCAAATGGCTCCTAAACACATATGGCGGTGGCCTATTGTTTGCATGCAATTTGCGCGGGCGTGCCAGAGCCAAACGGGCTCAGTGTGTGTGTGTGTGTGCAAACTAATTTCCTAAACGCTTGTGTGAGTGATACACAAGGTTTTATGAATATGACTTCTAAACAGAGTGATTGTGTGCAGTGAGTAGGAAAGTACCCTCACCATAAATTCCTTAGCAGTACTGAAGCGCACAAGTTAAACAGTGCAGTTTACCGAGTAAACAAATCATAAACGATTTAATAAAACGTAGATTTTATTAAGTGTTTGGAATATTAAACAAATCCAAAGAACAAACCAGAACAGACTCGGATTGTCCAAAAGAACAAAAGAAATTAACAAAAGGAGCAGACCTATTTGCTATGAATGCTGAAAAACATATAGGTTTGAACGCTTTGAATGCTTTGAATGTAGTGTGTATGCTGTTTTTCGAGATGACGCGGAGTGCCTTTGCTTGGTTGGCCTGCTTCCATATTTATAGCGGTCTCTAGGAATTCTGATAAGGAAAGAACTCCTTTCCTTGCATCTTAAGCAGTCCTGATTGATTGATAGTGGAAGAATCCTTCCCAGTCTTCAACTCTTGCCTTATCTTGACTCGTGATTGAACCTGATGTTGTCAATATCAAGATATAAAAAGTATACTTTACTTTTCTAAAGATTTGCAGTGTGGAAGTAAAGGTCGAACCCACAGAGATTGAATACTACGCACTTTAATTTTTAAAACCTAAATTTAGTTAATTAAGAAAAATGGATTTTGGATTTAATTTGAATTAAACTAATAACAATAAAAGTAAATCTAAATTATGAAAGCAATTAAAAATTATTTTTATAAATATATTTAGAGAACCTAGGATTGCAAATCCACCACTAGCTTCATAATAAAGGTATTTACGAATTACTTTAGCTTATTAAGTTGGATGATAATGGGGAATTATAGCTACAAGCCCAATTACTCCGTCAAGAAAATAACTATGGTTCAAGCACCAACATAATCCATCTTCGGTTAGCACGAATTATCCCACACTAAACTAGGGTTGTGGTATAATCCGTCTAACCTAAGCATGGACTATTCGGATACTTGATAGCATAATTCACTAAAGCATCATTACATGTAAATAACCTATATAAGCACTGCAAACATAGATCATTGAGCACTTCACACTCAAAATAGATCTAAGACAAAAATAAACTTTGAAAGTAATGATTTAATCAATAAGAGCACGATTTATTTATAAAAATACTCGGAACATGTAACTATCATCCATACATAATAAAACTAAAAGAAAAACATAAAATACACCATATTACTTAGCTAGGGTTTCATTGAAACCCTAGATCTAGGTTTAGTTGGCCATAGAAGTGGTAGATGGCAAGTAGTTGATGGAGGAGGCCATGGAAATCCTTGGTCTTCTTCTTCTTCTCCTTGCTTTCCCCTCTTCAATGGCTGAAAGTGTGGTTGTATATTGTGTGTATAATAATTGCCAACCCCTTAATTGAAGTAAAATAGGGTATATATAGATTTATAACAAGTTTTGGAAGCTTTCCTAACCCGAAACGTACTCAAACTGCTTTATTTTGCAATCTGGACGTAATTAGGCAGTTTCGTTCGCGTACGAATCATCAGCAGAGTGAAATACGTAAGTTCCATTTCTTGCATAGGTCGCGCGAGCGATTTTTGGGATTTCGCGATTGGTTTTTTTCAACTTCTTTCTTCTTGCTTTTTCACCCTGTTTAGCCTGGTATACTTGATTTCTTCCAAATCCTGTCAGAAAATAGAAAATAAAGTTAAAATATACAAAAACGGGATAAAAAGATACTAACAAACGTGAATTAAGGCGTATAAATAGGATTTGTTCTCTCCCGATCACACCCCCAGACCTACATTTTGCTAGTCCTCGAGCAAAATTAAAATAAAAATAAAACTACTAATAAAAATCTATTCCATTTTCGCATGGATCGCGATTGCATTTAGCATATGCAACAAGCCTTTTAAACCCCTAGGTGTCCCTAGTTGGACGAGTGAAGTCTCGTGAGGGTTCTCGTGAACAAGTCACCCACAACCATTTTTATTAACTTGTAAATTTTAAAACAAATTTTATTAAGAACAAAAAACTAATAGTCAATACTCCTTATTATAAAACAATGATTTGAAATAGAATAATGAACAAAAGAAACATAATGAAACATCCACCTAAGTCATGAAAAACAATCCTAAGCACATGCATCGTATAAATTAATAGAGATTCTCATAAAATTGCACGTGTGTGATGTGGTGGTCAAATTAATGAACATGCGCATGTCATGAACATGGAATATACTTCGGATAACCATTTAACTATGTCTCGACTATGAATCTCACAATGTTAATTACACTCTCAACTAAAACACTCAGAAACATGTATAATTTTTCTAAAGTATGTGAGTCAAAGAAATATATTTTCAAAACGAGAAATGCTCACATATGACTCGAAAAAGAAGCATGACACGAAAGAACAGTAGTCTCATGGATAGGATGCCAACAGTTAAGAAAAATTAATCATTACCATGTTTTAATCCCCCTCCCATCGTTTATATATCCAAACCATGTTTCCTAGGATCAAATAGGACTTTTCAACGGTTGTAACGTGGCTCAGGTAATGAAAAAGGATAGAAATGATTCATTAGGTAGTTTTAGAATGGCATTGTAAGGCATGTTCAATTTCTTTCATTCTCTCTTCCACCAACTTCATCATTTCATTCTCTTCTTTTCATTCCTTTCAATTTTTTCTCCTTCTGTTTCTTTTTCTTTTTCTTTGTTTTTCTTTTTTATTTTTCTTATTCTTTTTCTCTATTATTTTCCTCCTCGTTGGTTTTGAAACAAATATTCAATAAATAACAAGGCAACCACCCCAAACATCATCTTTTTTTTCTTTTTCTTTTTCTTCTTCTTCTCAATCACACATCGCCTTAACACCACTAAAAGTTGATCAATCTTTCAGGGGTGAACTCCAAGTTGGCCAAATTGGAGCAAAAATAGGATAATGGTAATTAAAGAAAGAAATGGCATTTTAATGGCTCAAAGGGCGAACTAAGGAAATTTATCATTTATCGGTGAGTAGCAAACAAAGAAGGCCTCAAATCATGTCCTGTGGTTATATGGTTCTTCAACTTTTACAACGGAAGATTGTTTAGCATGGTAACAAATATTTTAACTTGACTATTAATCAAAACAAGAATAATGAGACTAAACAACAAGTAGATGCGATATTTCAATGAAATTCGACAAACACATTGTGTATTTATAACCCTGAAAATAGAAAAGATAGGCTCAAAAGCTCACTGGGTTTAGTCTCCACCATGTGTTATCTAGAAATCCGAATCATATTATAGTTCACATCAAACATGTATTCAAGCGACTACGTGCAGTGCATAGGTTTGCGTGCAAATTTATGATATAAAACTATGATTCGAACGATATATGACCTAAAACGTCGCATCATAACTTCAGTAAATGTTTAACCATATTTTTTTCGTGTTTACCATTCTATAACAATCTTAGTTACAAAACAAGAAGTATCAAATTTATATTGCAAAAACGTCGGTAACATCGTTTATTTAAGCACAAGAATTGAATTTTTTTTGAAAAATCGGTGCATATAATGTGCATGCGTGTGCATACCCCCAAACCTAAACCTTTCATTGCCCCCAATGAAACTACGTCGTTTTAGCTTTTAATTATTCAATTTGAACCCCCAAAATAAATTACAAAAATGGATTCTGCGGGGGTTGAGTGCCGTCGCGGCACTAGCTATGTGCCGCTGCGGCAGTGGCCCAGTGCTACCGCGGCACTGCTCCTCAGATGCCCAAAAAATTTTGTTTAAGCCCTCAAAGATTTCGGTATTCGCGAAAAGGTCCTATTTCGTTTGAAATTCACAGAAAATGCATACGAACTCCAAATTGAGCTTGTGATATATCGTTGGAAAGGTAATGGAATATATATTCCATAAAAATAGTTTAGAGTCAGATCACTTTGAAAAGTTTTGCGATATTTATGATTAAAGTCGATTTGATCGTCTTTTTCACCTTCAGAAATCCATAGTAAATTCGTTTTGAATTCAGAAATTGTGTGTGATATACCATTGGAAAGCTATTGACCTCTAGTATCCATGAAAAATGTTTGAAAAATGACACGGTGCTCCGATTTCAAAGTCAACCTTTAGGTCAAATCAGTCAAATCTGGGATCTCTAGGAAGTTTTGGGAACCTCTGGGAGCTCCCACAAGCTAACGTTTTTGTCCGATTTTCTTTTAAAACTCATTTTAGTACTTTTCACATGATTTAGAATGATCTCGGAACTTTTTGGCGAATTTGGACAATTTCAATCAAATCCTGGTCAAACTTGGGTCAAGCCGGTCAACGGGGACTTTCGGGAACTTCCGGGACTTCCAGGGGTCTCTGGGAGCTGACGCTTTCATCTGATTTTGTTGCAAAATTCATTTTTAGTACTTTTTATGACGTAACATGTTTCCTGAACTATCGGTCCAAATATGGGAATGTTTGGGCTTTCAGGGGCATTTTGGTTATTCTGAGCATTTTGAGAGATAGAACTAACTTCCAGGAGTCCTTTGAGTCTTTTTTTATCATTGTGAACTACCAAGCTATGGGTCTCCTAAATTTGATAGTTGACAAAATTGGGTGTCTACAGTTTGCCCCTCTTTGGCATAAACTTGCGAGGCAACGCATGTCGCAAGCGAGTGCGAAAGCTATGAAGAGACGGGTCTTTAGAAGGCTATAGATTTAGGATAAAAGTGTTGCAAAAGATGGAAGGATGATGCTGAGGTCAATGCTGGTAGCGCTCTGTGTGAGCTGCCTACGTATCCCACGGGGAATCAGACTAAGACGTAGTTCGGGGCACAAAGGAATAAATCACACATAGACAACAACACAGGCGGATGCTATGCTATGAGGATGATATGCAATATATGGATGTGATATGAACTGTGTATTGAGTCCTGTTGTGATTCTATTATGACTATGGTGTATTTGCCAGCCTTAATAGGTTGAATGCGTGCTTTTTATGGTGCTGATGATCCTAGCATGAGCTAGTGTTGTGGGGTATGCCATTCAGAGTGAGCTTGTGTTGTGCTAGTACTTTTGACTATGATGCAGTGGCCGACCATGGTCTGAAAGACTCTGGGTTTCAGGGAAAACTTCTTGAATTACGAGATGTGTGCTTCGCAAGTGAATAGAATCGGATATGGGGTCCTTGAGGACGACAATTAAAGATAACCGAAGGACACGGAAGTCCTGGATACCAAGGGATGGATGAGGAAGTCAAGATAGCCAACAGGAGAGGGATTTCGCGACAAGCGAGAAAGCTCACGATAGCTGAGGAAGCTCATGGTTTTTTTAGGAAGCTCATGATAATCGATAAATAGGTGAGGGGGCTCACGATTTGGACAAAGGAGTGAGAAAGCTCACGATAAGTGAGAAAGCTCACGATTTTGAGAAAGTTCACAATAAGCTCACGATAATGGATAAAGGAGTGAGGAAGCTCACGAGAAGCGAGAAAGCTCACGATTTCAAATAAAGGAGTGAGGAAGCTCACGATAAGTGAGAAAGCTCATGATTTTGGATGAAGGAGTGATGAAGCTCATGATAAGCGAGGAAGCTCACGATTTCATACAAAGGAGTAAGGAAGCTCATGATAAGTGAAAAAGCTCACGATTTTGGACAATGAGTGAGAAAGCACACGATAAGTGAGAAAGCTCACGATTTTGGACAAAGGAGTGAGGAAGCTCACGATAAGTAAGAAAGCTCATGATTTTTTATGAAGGAGTGAGGAAGCTCACGATAAGCGAGAAAGCTCACAATTTCAGACAAAGGAGTGAGGAAGCTCACGTTAAGTGAGAAAACTCACGAGGAAGCTCACGATAAGTGAGAAAGCTCATGATTTTGGATAAAGGAGTGAGGAAGCTCACGATAAGCGAGGAAGCTCACGATTTTGAACGAAGGAGTAAGGAAACTCACGATAAGTGAGAAAGCTCACAATTTGGACAAAGGAGTGAGGAAGCTCACGATAAGCGAGGAAGCTCACGATTTTGGATAAAGGAGTGAGGAAGCTTACAATAAGCGAGAAAGCTCACGATTTTGGACAAAGGAGTGAGAAAGATCACGATAAGCGAGGAAGTTCATGATTTTGGATAAAGGAGTGAGGAAGCTCACGATAAGTGAAGAAGCTCACAACAACAAACGAACACAGAGCCTTTGATTGTGAATAGACAATGCTTGCCCTAGGAATCAGGGTCTTTTGACTGTGGGCGCTGTTTTTTAATCGTTGGCCGGTTCTTGCGGTGATTAATTTGGAAAGCCAGTTCGGGTTTCCCGGAGTTGATTTTCTCTATTTTCTTCTACTAGGGATGGTACTGGATTCTCTGAGAATCTCTCGTAACTATTTTAAATTCTTGATCAAGAACCAGGTTTCAAATTCGAATCTCTCACGGTTGATCAAATCTTGTAATGGTCGGTCCGAAAAGCCTATTCAGGTCTCCAAGATGATTGACGGGCGTGCAAGCACTAATGATGGACATGGAATCCCTAAGATGATTGACGAACGTGGAAGTCCCAGATATCAATGAGTAGACAGGGTAGTCCGATATAACTAATGGACGTGAAAGTCCTACCTTAATCTAGAGGGTCTACAATGAAAGATTTGCCTCAATGTAGAGGCTGACAGTGAAATATTTGTCTCAATTTAGAGGGCTGACAATCTAGAGAGCTGACTATAATAGATTTGCCTCAATCTAGAGGGCTGATAATGAAGGATTTGCCTCAATCTAGAGGGCTGATGACAATAGATTTTGTCTCAATCTAGAGGGCTGACAATGAAGGATTTGCCTCAATCTAGAGGGCTGACGACAACAGATTTGCCTCGATCTAGAGGGCTGACGACAAAAGATTTTCCTCAATCTAGAGGGGATAATGAACATGACATATTTTGATTGAGAGCAACTATGGATTAATGAACTGACGATGTATGAATCGAGATGACGAGTCGATAGTGAACTACTACGACTATCATGGATTGAACTGACGATGTACAAATCGAGATGACAAGTCGATAGTGAACTACTGTG
Source organism: Hydrangea macrophylla (assembly GCA_033977485.1). Classification (NCBI taxonomy): domain Eukaryota; kingdom Viridiplantae; phylum Streptophyta; class Magnoliopsida; order Cornales; family Hydrangeaceae; genus Hydrangea; species Hydrangea macrophylla. The sequence continues at coordinate 65,177,287 of CM066988.1, forward strand.
ACTGTCATGGATTGGATCAATGGTTGGATTAACCGGGTTCAGAAGGAATGAAGATGTACGAATCGAGATGACAAGTCGACAATGAACTACTGTGACTGTCATGGATAGGATCAACGGTTGGACTAACCGTGATCAGAAGGAATGATGATGTACGAATCGACATGACGAGTCGATAGTGCACTGCTGTGACTGTCATGGATTGACTTGACGATGTACTAATCGAGATGACGAGTTGACAGTAAACTACTGTAACTATCATGGGTTAGACCAATGGTTGGACTAATCGTGATCAGAAGGGATAACGATGTACGAATCCAGATGACGAGTTGATAGTGAACTATTGTGACTATCATGGGTTGGGCCAATGGTTGGACTAATCGTGATCAGAAGGATTGAAGATGTACAAATCGAGATGACGAGGCGATGGTGAACTACTATAACTATCATGGATTGGACTAATGATATACGAATCGAGAAGCCTGCTGGGGATAAAATTGAATCTACTGGGGATGAAGCAACTCTACTGGGGAGGACTGGATGTAATGTACACTACTAGGGAAGAAGGCAATACGCCCACTGATCGGAGTAAAGGTATGATTCTATTCGCAGATGATCTATGGTAGCTATGGATTTGACATTGATGGGGGATGATGTTGTCAAAATCAATATATAAAAGTATACTTTACTTTTCTAAAGATTTGCAGTGTGGAAGTAAAGGTCGAACCCACAGAGATTGATTAACTACCGCGCTTTAATTTTATAACCTAAATCTAATTAATTATGAAAACGAGATTTTGATTTTGAATTTAATTAAACTAAGAACAATAAAATAAATCTAAACTATAAAAGCGATTTTAAAGTGTTTTTATAAATATGTTTAAAGGAACCTAGGATTGCAAATTCACCACTAGCTTCATAATAGGAATATTTATGCATTCAATTAGATTATTAAGTTGGATGATAATGGGGAATTGTAGCTACAAGCCCAATTCCTCCGTTAAGAAAATAACTATGGTTCAAGCACCAACATAATTCATCTTCGGTTAGCACGAATTATCCCACACTAAACTAGGGTTGTGACATAACCCGTCTAATCTAGGCATGGACTATTCGGATACTTGATAGCACAATTCAATAAAGCACCATTACATGTAGACAATCTATACAAGCACAGAAAATATAGATCATTGAGCACATCACAGTCAAAATAGATCTAAGACAATAATAAACTTTGAAAGTAACGATTTAATCAATTAGAAGTACAATTTATTTATAAAAATCCTCGGAACATGTAATCATCATCTATACATAATAAAACTAAAATAAAAACATAAATAAAACCCTATTACTTGGCTAGGGTTTCATTGAAACCCTAGATCTTGAGTTTAGTTGTCCATAGAATTGATTAACAACAAGAGGTTGATGGAGGAGGCCATGGAAATCCTTGGTCTTCTTCTTCTTCTCCTCGCTTTTCTCTCTTCAATGGCTGAAAGTATATGTGTATATGGCTATGTATAATATTGTGTAATGATATGTCCACTTAAATTTGATTTAGAATAGGATTTATATAGAGTTTGGAATGATTTAGGAAGCTTTCCTAAGCCAAATCGCACTAAAACAGCTATTTTTACGTTTCTGGACGTATTCAGCCAATTCGGATTGCACAGGGCTCTTCAAGACCTCGAAATACGTGAATTTGACTTTTTTAACAGGTCGGTCGCTCTAGCGACCTGGGCATTTTCCAGAATTTTCTCAGATTTTTCGCTGCTCTGCGCGACTTTCGTAGAATTGCGATAACCTTTGACTCGGACCTCGTATTGACTCACCATTTACGGCCACGCGTCCGTAACTCGAAGATCTACATTTTATATATCTGGAGAAATTTCTCAAATCTGAAGTATTACTTGTCAAAAATGCAATTTTTCGAGGCTGTTACTGCATTCATCCTTCACCGGAATCATCTTTTAAGCCCAGAATGACTTCCAAAGCCACTAATCGTTGGATTTTTGTGCATTTTCATATTAAAGCTCCAAAATCTACAAAATATAGAATACCTATTAAAAATCACTTAATAACTACATGAAATAGGCTAACAAAGCGTATTTTTAGGACTATTAACGGCAACTATTCGTCGCCGATCAGGGGACGATGATCAACAGCCACTTATGGACTTATGTTGCATGGATAAGGAAAAATGATTAACAGCCACTCATGCACTTATGTTGAATGGATGAAGGAAGATCAACAGCCACTCATGGACTAATGTGCATGAACGAAGAAAGATGATCAACGCCACTCATAAACTTATGTTGCTAGGAGATGATGGTTAAGGGATGAGATTTACCCCAAGTTTGGACACTTCTCATGTTGACGCCTTGACTAGTGCAGTGATAGTATATGGTTCTCCTGCTTGTATTTTCCTTGGAATGCTCTTGTAAATTTTATAATTCGATTTGAAAAATCCATTATTAGTCACTTTTGACTTATACATTTGAGACTACGACAGACTCAAAGACAAACAGACAACGACGCACGAACGAGGGCAACACATTTGACACCAAATTGGAAGAAGCTCGACTTGCCAAGATTTGATGTGCATTTAGATGATACCATTTCACTCCTCATCTTAACATGGTAGCACTTTGTTGCTGATAAATCTGATTTTTGAAAATTCCTCCCTATTGATCAAGTCGATTCTCTTCTTTTCCCAGGATGTGCTTTGAATCAGTGCCTTAGCTTATAGAATAGAAGTTACTCCATTTCAAAACAACTTGGTGACTTGAAAACTCACCCTTGGTGTGAAGAGATCGTGTTAGGCAAATGGAGTTTGCCCCTAGTTTGAGGTGTAGGAAGTAGAATACATAGGCAAACGAGGTAGGTGACCAAATTTTGCACCTAGTTTGGACGATGGTTCTTTGAAGGTTTTGGGCAAACAAGGTAGGTGACCAAAGTTTGCCCCTTGAATGAAGGGTAGATAGTAAATTCAGGAAAACGAGGCGGATAGTCGAAGTTTGCCTCTAGTGTGGAAGGTGATTTCTGGCTTGAGGCAAGGATCGTGACTTTAATCTCTCAAATGCTCATAACTTTTGCCTAGGAACAACTAAAGTGACCTAGAAAGCTCTTTTCTCTCTTTTGTTATTGCTCACCTTGGATTTAGCGTCCTTTTGAATTTTTGACCTAGTGAGCCACCCTTCTTTTCTTTTTGAAAAGTCTGCCTACGTACTCCCGAGCGGGGATCAGGTCCAACGTAGTTCGGGCCGTGGTAGGAAAGAAGTGGGTTGATTTTTATGTCGGTGGGAGGATTGAACCGATGCGATTCTCTACGTATCCCCGAGTGGGAATTAGGTCGAGCATAGTTCAAGGCGAGGCTTGAAAGAAGAGGGGTTGAGGGTTTTTCAATGGAGTTCAACTTAGGTCACTTGTGGTAGCCTTGAATAAGAAGATTCAGTTTCAGTCTCAGTCTCCCTTTCTTTTCTTTTTCTTTTTTTTTTATTTTCTTTTTTTTTTTTTTTTAAGGATTGATCCTTTTCACTTCCACCTAGCCAGTCAATTTTGCTTTTCATGTAGTAGATTCATGAGAGATCTTCTGATCGCAGTCTCAAATTTCATAATGTGAGAGTGTCAGCTCTCAGAATTTGTTTGTGGTCATTCGGAGCTTTTTGAAATATGATCTAGACACATTCTCATGATGTACCTTGAAGTGCACAATTCTCTATATCACCAAAATCTTCTTTTTTTTCATTTTCTCCATCATTTTGACTGACTAAGGTCAGATCTTGGAAATTAATACATTTTCAGCTCTAACTTTTGCCTAGGTGCCCTTTCGGGTTTTCAACCTAACGAGCTTTTTCTTTTCTTTTCTCTTCTTTTCTTCTTTCTTTCTTTTTTCTTTTTTTTTTTTTAAAGTGGAGATGAAACTCACTGAAATGTTTGGCTACCATCAAGGACTAAGTTTACATTACTTTCAATCGAACAAATTGCATGGCTCCCAATTGGATTGGGCTCAAGGCTTTAAAATGGTGGGAAAAGGGTGTTGGGCAAGCCAACTCCAAGTGTGTCTTTTTGAGATTTGAGCAAAAGCATCTTTTAAATTTTTAAAGTAAGACTATTTAATTCTCGCCTCTTCATCAATGCCATCGTGAAATCAACTTTGACCTTTTCAGGATTCTTTTCTTTTTGTTTGATGCAAAAATTTATTAGCAGAGTAATATCCATGGTAATTTGAAAAGTGACATTTCAGTTCGATGATTCATGCATTGATGACTAGACACATCAGATTAGGCAAAATGAGATTTCATTCCATTAGCAAGAGAGAGGGATTACATTACTCAACACAGACCCATAACAACTCGATGACAGACAGACTCCACCACAAGACTACACTTAAAATAGATTCAAAACATAGGACAGACTCGACTAGACTCGGCTTGGTCTCAAATGGAGTGTCACGGTGACTCGCTTATTCTTTTTTTTTCGAAAGAGCATCCTCATTTGTTTTGCTAGCAAAAGTCTCAAACACCATCGCTTCACCAGCACAGGTTCAACATTTATGGGTATCAGCAAAAGGGATCATTTGAACAGATAAGCCAGGGCTTTAGGTTCGATGAAGTTGGCATTTTGGTTAACATAGGGTTGGATGGGCGATGACTCAATGATTTTCTGATCGATGAGGTCTTGGATATCATGGCGAAGGCGCATGTAGCTGTCGATGTCGTGGCTTGGGCCTTGGTGGTAGGTACAGCATTTGGATAGGTTACAGTTAGGCGAAGGGATACCGAGGTGATCCTTTTTGATGAGGTTATCAAGGATTATGGACAACGGCATACCCAGGTTGGCGAAGGTTCTTGGGTTGCAGGTTTTTTTAAACTTTGAGTTCAAGTGGGTCCTTAGAGTGGCTCTTGGGTTTGGATATGGACTAGGATTACCAAGGCTAGGGTATGGGCTTGGATACAAGTAGGGATTTGGATGTGGAAATTGTCAGGAAACTGCGTTCCCAGAATCCATTGACAGCGTATATAAGTTGGTACTGTAAAAATTACGTGAAAACTACAATAACCCTACAAGGACGGAGCTAAGGTTACCTTAAACTGCTAAAACAGATTGTTGTAGTAGACGAATTGAGAACACAGGCCCGATAACAGCTCACGATCTTCTACTGTATTCCATTGCTGCCAGAATATCGAACTGAGTGTGGGCTCCTTCGAAATCCTTTATGTTTTTGCTCTCTGTTTTTACGCTCTCTTTTCTATTACAAGTTATAATACTCTTGATGAAAAAACGCAAAATGAGGAGAGAGCCAAAACAGCATATATATATATAGGCTACGATAGGGACCATAAGAAGTCAATAAGGAATAGGCTTCCTTATGGAATTAGAAAACCCTAATTCGAACTGAATCAGATTCCTATTTCTATAAATTATAATTCATACCACTACAGAATTATAATTACACTCCTACCCTTATCTCAAAAATATATTTCGAGCTCTATTTTATTAAATGCTTATTATCTCCCCATGTTAAGATTACAGAAATCCATTAATTAAATATAATTACTGACAATCATATTTAATTAATCTCTTAAAATTCCTTGAGATCCTCTGCTTAACTTATCTGATATGCCGGATACAAAATCCACCTGCAGGGTTTGACATAATCAAAACTTATAAGCTTTCTTAAGGGGATATCATCAATCCCAAAATTGAGACATGGATTCCATCATTAATTAATATCCACCACACAATTAATATTGTCACCCAATCCAATGAGATATTGACCCATTTAAGGATCTCACCCTTTTAGGGATCAAAGTGTAAATATCAAATGTACGTGTCTATAAATTAACTTAGAATTTAGAGCATTAGCACTCATAACAGTCATGAGGTATTGATTATCTTATAAGTCAGTATAAAGATAATTACCCCAAGTCGGTCCCGTTTAATACACAAAATGTACCAGCATGGTGAGTTGAAACTATACTGTTTCCCGCAGTCAAGACAAACCTACTACAACACCATGTTGCAGTCCTATCGATGGTGTGTCCAATCTATCTAAGACTGTAAACCAAAATCTTACATTCTACAAGATCTGATAGTCTGATCTTCTGTATGTAAGCCGAACTCTACACACCAAACCACCTACTATGTAGAATGAAAGACACACATGCATAATATTAAATAAACAATATAATACAAATATTGCCCACACAGATTCTCATAAAAATGGATTCACTGATTTTATTAAATGAATAATAAATCAACTACATAAAGCATGGCTTTTAGTATATATCCCTAACAGAAATGGGCTTGGATAGACGATGTCGGACAACCCATACTTCCCTTTATTGATGCTCTGCACCATCATCTCAAATTGGCTTATCCTTAAACTTAGCTGTTCAACAGTGGTTTGCAGTTTGTTCACTTTCCCTTCTAGAGCTTGGTAGGCCATTATTGGGTTTATGATAGCATGGGCTAGCCCGCGATCACGACAATGAATTCGGGGGGGTGGGTACAACAGTGTCCTTACCCGGGGCTACGATTTTCTACAAATAGAAGTAAAAACCCAAATTAGCAGAGGTGCGAAGCACTTCTTATGGGACCCTAGTGGGAAGAGATGATCGGAATTTTGAAGGATTTATTGATGTGAACCTATGACGGTTGTAGTGTGTATACGACTTCTATCTAATGATTGAGATTAGCGAGGATGATGATATGTATGTATTTGATGTGTAGGATTGACACATGTGAGACTGACGAGATGCGCGTGCATGCGAACTGACATGAATTGTGTATGCATATGAGACAAGCATGCAGATGCAAGCCCTAATCTATATGATGCCCCTACTTCTAACATATAGTTGCTAAACAAGTAAGGTCCTAACCATACAGAGTGTGCTAACTTTTTTTTTCCAAGATGATCGTCGTTATGGGGAGGGTGTGGAGGACAGGTTTGCTCTTTGAGGAATGAGAATCTGGAAAACTTTATAAGTAGAGATTTTTAGGAAATCTGGGTGAATTTTGGTAGCATTTCTAGGAAACAGGGATTTCTGGGAATTCTAGATGATTTAGACAAAGTTTTTGAAAGAAACAGGTATTTCTGGGTGAGTCGGACAGAGTTTCTGGGGGGAACTGCGAAACCAGAGTTTCTGGGAGAAACAAGGTAAAATGGGAAAGGTTTTTGGAAAAAGCAGGATTCCAAGGTTCCTAGGATAAATAGGGATTTATGGGTTTCTGGGATAAACACGGATTTTTGGAAATCTAGACGCATTGGATAGAGTTTTGGCGAGAAACTAGTGCATATGAGATTTCTGGGAAAAATAGGACTCTTAGAGTTTCTGGGTGAAATAGGGTTTTCTAGGTGACTTGGACGGAGTTTCTGGGAGAAACCAGTAGAGTTGGACAGAGTTTCTGGGAAAAATTGGGAAATCTGAGTTTCTGGGAAAAACAAGGTGAATCTGGACAAAGTGTCTGGGAGGAACTGGTATATATCTGGGAATTTTCTGAGAAATGTAGATAGTGTTTCTGGAAGAAACTGGTATATCTGGGAATTTCTGAGTGTTTTGAAAATCTGGGCAGAGTTTCTGGGAGAAATTGAAAAATCAGAATTTTTGGGAGAAATTGGTACATGTAGGCATTTCTGGGAAGTTTGGACGGAGTTGCTGGGAATTTTGGGAAATCTGGGAGATTTGGACAGAGTTTTTGGGAAAACAGGTATATTTGGGTAAGTTGGACAGAGTTTTTAGGAAAAACAAGTATATCAGAGTTTCTGGAAGAAACTGAGATTTTTGGGTAATCTGGGGGATTTGGACAGAGTTTCTGGGAGATGCTGGTAGATATGACGGTGATCATATTGTCTAGTAAGTTTTCATACTCCTATGTCTTAGGATCAACAAATAAGGTTTGCAGTGTATATCTTTGTGGGCATGGAGCAGACATCCTTGTCATGGTGCTTAGGTAGGTCAACTAAATGTAATCACATGTGAGTGATTGCCTTGGAATCATAAGAAAGAGGTTATGTTCTATGCCACATAAGCGTCTACACCGCGCAGGTAATCCTACCAGGGCATACAGCAGTTATATCACATTGTCCTATCTGAAAAGATAAATGAACATTCCTATGAAAGGTTCTATAGGAATCTATATACAAAGGCTAGGTTTAGTCAAAGAGGGTCCGTTGACGAGAGTTCCAATATACCGTCAGGGAGACAGTACGGAAGTTTTTACTCTTTTTGATATACCTTGGAAGGTACAATATCAACGATGACTTGTGCCCTGGCACAGCAAGACCTGAATAATGTCAGCACTGCGTTTCAGACACAGTCGGAGGGGAAATACAGGAGTGCAATGTGGTGAACCAAACACAGTAAAAAGATGATTTTAAGGATGCTTCTTATGAGTCAAACCTCTGTATTATTTTGTTTTGAAAATAAAATTATCCCCAGCAGAGTCGCCAGATTGTGGACACGCGGAATCGGATGTCCACTCTTTGGTTTTATTTGAAATTGGTTTGGATCACAAAAAGAAAAGGAAGGTCTGTTGAAACTAGATACAGAGTCGCCACTTGATTTTTAGGGAACCAAGAAACCCAATTTGACTCACCCAAATGGATAAAGGGCACCGACCTTTCATAACCAAAAAACTTGGCTCTGGATTTTGGTACGAGAGAAGAAGGAGCATTTGTCACGACTAAAACACCCTCAACTCGCCTCGTCTCTCAATGGGCCTCAATTAGCATCCAAATAATCATCTTATACTATGTATGGTTCGACAATTAATGCTATGATAGTATATTACTGTAACGCCCCAAAAACCAAGCCACGTAAGCGAGATCAACGAGTCAAACAATACAACGTAAAGCACGGAATAGCCCAACGTGGATTCCAAATCCATAAGGCAGAAGCAAAGGGGAATCCAACGTGGATCCCAAAGAAAAGTCAACAAGTCAAGGGTTGACCCACGAGGACCATGCGGGTCAAATAGGGTCAACTAACATAGTTTGATTTTGAAAAGAGTTTGTAAAGAAGTATAAAGAAACTTCAAAGGTTTAAAAGTAACAAGTAATGAAGTTTGCATTGAGAGTTTATCATTAAAGTGGTTTTTTTGAATGAATACGACCAAACGGTCCTTCGGAAATTAAAAGTAGTAATTTTCCTTAAAAGGGTATCCATGGGCTAAGAATTGCTAATAAGTGTTAAAAACATAATATAACAAGGATCCAAGAAAATCCAACTAACAAGTTCAAGATCAAGAAGGAATTTACAAATAACATCTTGTAATTCAAATCTACAAATGAGATAACGGTAACAACAATTACAATCTTTCTACCATGAACTATATCATTGGAACATTAACATATCACAAGACTTCCTCGTAATGAATCTTACAAAACGAGATGCCATGCGTCGGATAACTCTTGGGCCTTGCCCTAATCAACATTTCCTGAAAAATGGGGTTTTATAGATTCATTAAGCACGACGGCTCAGTAGAAAACATTGTAGAAATGTACTACTACTTCTAAAATCATGCTATGACATGCGGTGCAATGCTTTGCCGCCGTGGCGATGCAACTAGCCGGATGGCCAAACCGTGAGACATTCCCAACTCAATATCCCAATCACACACTCTCACACCGGATAGCGAGCCACTCAATCGTGAGTGTAACATACAAGATCTCCGGTAGCTAGCCGAATATGATCTTGCGTTTTCGAATGTTTTAAGGATCACAAACAACCTTTCTCACTTCACACCCGCTTCCGGAATTTCATCAAATTACAACCCCAAACGGGGATTCCAAAGACATTCCCCAATCGTGGGAATTTTAACAATTTCATATGCCCCAAGCCAATGCCATGAATGCTTTGCCGACTTGGCGACTATGATATGCTACTAGATGCGGTTATGCCTTAACAATGTCATTTCTAAGAATACAATGACAAGAAGTAAACATGGTAGTTCATATAAAAGGTAATCATCTCATTAGGCAAATAAGAGATTTCTAATATCAATTAGTATTTGAACCCATAGAAACTCAAATAGCATTTCGGTTTAGACATGGATTCAAGTATGCACATAAGGCCAAGTAATCATTCAATTAATCACATAGGAAGATTTCCAAAACAAGATTAATGTTTATTAACACTAACTTACACATGGCAAACCATGAAGTTAGAAATAATAGTGCACTTAAACAATGAAATCTACCTCTTGAGTATTTGAGCAAATACTCTCACCAAAGAAATCCAAAGGGAAAATCATTAACATAAGCATATCCTACAAGATATCAACACCTAGTTACATAAACAAAACTTAGGAATAAAAACCATGGTGTTATTAAGATAACATAAATTACCTCTTGAGTTCTAGGGCAAGAAGTACTAAATTATAAATCCCACAAAGAAACCGAGAACACCGGTATGAAGGTCTAGGTGAGATGATCAAAAAGGTCTCTAATAACCTTGACCCAAACTTGAGTCATTGGCCTCCAAATGGAGCTTGAAAGTTCAAAGCTTCCATGGAGTTGTATCTCCCAAAACTAGAGAGAGAGATGAGAGATATATAGAGAGAAAATGAAAAAGAAAGATGAGAGGGAGAGTTAGATATGGGTTATATATAAGATGATGAAGGAGGGGGAAGCTTCCTAGTGAAGCTTTAGTTGTTGGGGTGGTTGGGAGTGGTTAGGGAGTTGACTTGAGGGTCACACTCTTGTCTCCCTTACACATACACACAAAAATATATAACATACATATATACACATGTGCTAATTTAAATGTAGATATGATACCACTTGGACAGAAATAAATTTACTGTCCCAAACCAAGACCCAAATTGGTCCAAAATTACCGAATTACCCTTTATAAAAATCTGGGTTTCTACAATCTACCCTCCTTAAAAGAATTCCGTTCCGAAATTCGAAAGGTAACGAAAGGAACGCAATCAGGGAACAATCCACGACCACACCAAAACGATGTAGTGTCACAAAACAACGTGAGCACTAACTCAACATGTTTAAACAAAACAACTCACACATCGATTCCAGAAAGGAGATGAAAGCTCAATAAAACAGTCAATAAGCACACCAAGGGTGTTGAGGAACAAACGTAAGAGACATACGAGGTTCAATATTTAAAGGACGGAATCAACTCCAAAGATCAACAATAATAATGGAAATCAACCTCCAAACCATTGGATCAACAAAAACGTACTTGAATGAAACAAAGTACAACCGGATATCTCAAATTCATCGAATCAAACAAACGTGATCCCTTCAAAAGGAACACGTGATCATACGAACACAACGAGCTGTTGTATACCCAAAATTTGTCTCAAAAACGAATAAGCAACAAGTATACAAAGGATATATATACCAACAAAAGATATGATCTAATCATCAATCGGAAACCCTATCCAAAGAATAGAGGGAAACCCGTAGAATGGAAATAACATTCTACAACCATCACTTATGGTGAAAACACTCGCAAGACCCAAGGAATAAATGGGAAAAGCTTTAATCGATATATAAAATAACCGAATGAAGATATTACACAAGCGTGGATATCACACACATATCGAATTACAATTAAACACAGGATTCTCAAAGTAGATCAATGATATACCATCAAAGAATCGTCATACGAAGCAAAAGTATGATGTTTCAAGACACGAGTTCCACAATGAACCAAATAACTGAGTCAGCTCCCAATGAATGATCCAAACGCTCAAGAATGAAGCCAAGGAAAACTTCACAAAGCAAATGATATACTCGGTACTAAAGACCGTAATGACTCAAAGCTACGTCTTAACCACATAAGAGGTACGAGTCGCAAAGACTTACTTGTAGTACATCGCTCCTCATAAGAAGACAATGATCAATATAGACACAAAAGTCTACAACAATGGCAACTTGATGTCGATAGAAGAAATGATTCACATCCCAAAACATAAACGTCGCTGTAGTCAATTACAACGATTTCACTAATAAATGGATCTATTGAGAGATCCCATCTCAAAACAATATGGCAAAAGAAATGCCACTGCCAAAAGTCAAATGGTCTTACAAGAAAAAGTGTCTAAGAAGACATAATGATGCCATCAACAAGACAACAATAAATTGAACAGGTGAACGAACAGATATAAGCCAACAAGTTCACCAACATTCGTTGTCACACGCGACAATAAAAAAAATATCAAAGAATTACGCTTTGACCAAAACAAGAAAATATATGGTCATAACGATATCAAGTTCCTGAACTTTCAACTATTGAAAGCCTGATTCACATTAAAATGAAATAGAAGTTCCCGAATTGGGTGATCTTCAAGTGTCACATGAAAGATGGAAGCAAACTAGGTGACACGCCTAAAACAAGAGTTATAACAAACTCACGTCACAAACGGACCACAAATAACGAAAGTGTTCAAGAAAACACAGTCGAAGTTTCTCAACAGAATGAAGACAACTCTACAGAAGTCGCCACACTAACCGAACGTGATCTCAAAACAAACGATCACCAAGAATCCTCCTCTACTCGAAGCAAGGATGAAATTGAAAGGTCACAACGATCTCGAATAAAGCACAATCATAATAACCGCGTGACAGGGTAAGGAAAAAGGAATTACTAATCACAATAAACAAGGTATGCACCAAGTGCATGAATCAAACTTGTCAACAATGACATCAACAGCAATATATCAAGATGATATAAAAGTAAACACTAGGGGTCCGTCCAGCTATTGAAAGCCCGTAACCATAACATAATCAACCCAAGAGGTCTAAAATCACCAGCATAGAATCTCACAAGATCCACTTCTAAACACAAAGTAATCAAGATTACTAACAAGAGAACATGCCTTAGGCATACTCCTAATACCAATACAGAAATAAGGTGGATGGCGTGAAATAGATACTCTCATTAAAAAAACAGAGTGAGAGATAAATCAACGAAATCGAATGATGAAACAAAATACAATCTAATGGATAATTTATAGAATCAACTAAAAATCCCCCCTACGGATCAATCATAAGGTCAAATAAATAACAACGGTTCACATCGATAGGCCACCTCAATAGACCACGAAATTAGGCAATTGCCAATAAGTCCAAATAATATGGAAATTCAAGTTATGAAATACCATTAATGTTCCTCAACAAGGACAAGGTACGCTCGAGTTCAACATGAAACAGAATCGAAAAACTCACAAATGACTACTAAGTCCAAACGGGTCCATGGTCAAAACCACCAACACCCAAGAAAAGAAAGATTCAGTCGATAAGGAAAACAATTCTTATAGTCACAACAAAAGATACACCTAATGCAGATTTACACGAAAATGTTGCACAATCCAACAATAAGGTACTATGTGAACGACCATAGTATTCAAGGTATAAAAGATCACACGATTGTGAAACAACAAACCCTCAAAGGCATACAATGAAACACAATCGAATTTAAGCCTTAGCGAACAATAAATTAAGGCTGCCAACAACAGAGATCTACAACACATAAGAGATCGTACTCCTAAAAAAAATTGGTATGAACTTGAATTCACAGAGATACCAAAATCAAGGACCTCAACAATAAATTATCTAACAAAATCTATCCCTCAAGAAGTAGGGAAAGATCCGAGTGTTCAACAACTCAAGTTCGAATTTCATGAAATAAATCCCAAGAATTTAATAAGGCAAAACTGTCAGAGAAAGATCGATTCAAAAGTCAATGAGCCCAAAGAAAAGGACATCACAGCACTTACAGTGCGACATACCCAAGTTCAAAACTTAAGGGTGAACTAATCAAAATCAATATGCTATAGTCATGAGAATCGAATCAATACGGAACAAATGTTCTTTCCAGAAAGACTTGGAACAATGGAACGACAACGCTCTATCAAGAGCTCAAAGATCGTAAGGGTCAGGAATTAAACGCACTTCTAAGAAGTATTATGAAAACAAGAATCCATACGTACTCACAAGGAAAGAAACACTAGAAAAAATTTGTGTTTCAAGGCCCAACGTCAAAGCGTTAACCACACTATATTAACAACGAATCTTCAATGAAAATCATAATGAAAATCAATAATGATCGATAATCGATTTATAGAAAAAGATCTCTATAAATCTAAGGATAGCGTACTTATCATAACTATGTAAGTACACTTCATAACGAAGTGAAAAAGATTTCACCAATCAACAGGATACACAATCTCAAAAGGAGAGACGATCCTCAGAGTCGTTGAATTCACTCGAATATGAAAATCATCGAATAAAGGAACTAATAGACTTAGAACAACACCAATCAATTCCTCACAAAAGCTAGAATCCGCACAATGATTCATACGATAGGATTCGATCATATACAATGATCACAAAGTGGAACGAGAAGTAGATTGTAAAAATCTAAGCAATTGCAAGAAATCTGGATCAAACCGACCAACCGTACAATAGGAATCTCGTAATCTACTCAGAGGAGTAATCATAATGTCAAACCGACATCCAATTGACAAAAGTCCCACAAAACAAAGAGCACTACAATCCATTAAGGAGGAGAAACTACTCCAACTATAAACAACAAGTATACGTAGCCATATGAAATATACATGAACTACTAAACGCAATCAAGGGCTATCTAAGAAGAGCCACAACCAATACGGTTAACCTTAGTTAAACATTCGAGTAGGTAACGCACAACGTGTTAACAATGGCAATACGTTACAATGATGTAAACATGTAACATTTAAACATGTTCTCCCTAAAAACTTTCAACGCGAAATAACCAACAAGAAAAATTTCATCGGCATGAAAATCCTAAACATTCTCTCTTTAAAACTTCCAATTTAAAGAAGATCGATGAAAATTTAATCATATAGGCGTGCAACGCTTAAGCATGTTTCCTCAACAACCAAAATACAAGCAACGAGTAATATAAGTCGAATGAATATAATTTACATTTTTAAGCATACAACTCAATGCAGGGCAATGTTCAATATCTAACTACCAACTTTACAAGGCGCAGTACGTCGAGCGAATAATCCAAACAAGGAAACCCTCATGTATATACCTCTTAACCTTGCACGGTCAGTGGTTAAACATCAATAGATAGTTACACTAAGATGTAATACAAAAGTATGTTTTAATGAGTATAACATTAAGGTGAATCGAAGAATAAAACCATCTCATGTCCGCAAATCACACAGTCAAGATATAAAGGCATGTGATCACATAAACACATAAGCACTTAAGCATGTTAACACGTAATATCCCGTAGACAAGTAAACATGCTATCATAATCAACTGATCATATAAATGAAACAAAACGATTCATTTAACTATGAATGATTGAAATCAAAAGAGGTGCAACGGCCACACATGGACCCAATTAACTCCCAGAGTACCAAGGTATTCGAACCCGGTTAGCTCTGATACCATTCTGTAACGACCCACCTCCCCATCTAGCAACAATATTATCCACTTTGGGCCTAAACACAAAGAACTTCCCAGGGGGTCACCCATCCCTGGTACTGCTCTGGCAGCAGCACGCTTAACTGTGAAGTTCTTTCATGTTTAACTCCCTCACGGCTTTAAAAGGCCTTGTTAAGGTATCAGAGCTTGCGCAGCTTACCCCTCTCCAATATTGTCCTCTTTGGGTGCCTACCAGGTTTCGAACACTGGCGCCTGCCCTCAAGGTTTTGTTCCTTCACCACTTGGGCAAGGAGGCCTTGTTTCATATAGAGGGGCGATTAATCCTTATAAACTAGTCTAGAAACTTCACCCCAGGCGATGTGGGACATGTCCCCACACCCAACCTCACCTCATCCGTCTTGGCCATACTGCCTCAGGAGTATTGGCTCTTGGTCATCACAATCCACCCTCCTTAACGTCACACGTCCTCGTGTGGGACCCGCCCCACACTTCCGGCTGGGTTTTCGCTCTGATACCATTCTGTAACTCCCCAAAAACCAAGCCACGTAAGCGAGATCAACGAGTCAAACAATACAACATAAAGCACGGAATAGCCCAACGTGGATTCCAAATCCACAAGGCAGAAGCAAAGGGGAATCCAACGTGGATCCCAAAGAAAAGTCAACAAGTCAAGGGTTGACCCACGAGGACCATACGGGTCAAATAGGGTCAACTAACATAGTTTGATTTTGAAAAGAGTTTGTAAAGAAGTATAAAAAAACTTCAAAGGTTTAAAAGTAACAAGTAATGAAGTTTGCATTGAGAGTTTATCATTAAAGCGGTTTTTTTTTAAGGAATACGACCAAACGGTCCTTCAAAAATTAAAAGTAGTAATTTTCCTTAAAAGGGTATCCATGGGCTAAGAATTGCTAATAAGTGTTAAAAACATAATATAACAAGGATCCAAGAAGATCCAACTAACAAGTTCAAGATCAAGAAGGAATTTACAAATAACATCTTGTAATTCAAATCTACAAATGAGATAACGGTAACAACAATTACAATCTTTCTACCATGAACTATATCATTGGAACATTAACATATCACAAGACTTCCTCGTAATGAATCTTACAAAACGAGATGCCATGCGTCGGATAACTCTTGGGCCTTGCCCTAATCAACATTTCCTGAAAAATGGGGTTTTATAGATTCATTAAGCACGACGGCTCAGTAGAAAACATTGTAGAAATGTACTACTACTTCTAAAATCATGCTATGACATGCGGTGCAATGCTTTGCCGCCGTGGCGATGCAACTAGCCGGATGGCCAAACCGTGAGACATTCCCAACTCAATATCCCAATCACACACTCTCACACCGGATAGCGAGCCACTCAATCGTGAGTGTAACATACAAGATCTCCGGTAGCTAGCCGAATATGATCTTGCGTTTTCGAATGTTTTAAGGATCACAAACAACCTTTCTCACTTTTCACCCGCTTCCGGAATTTCATCAAATTACAACCCCAAACGGGGATTCCAAAGACATTCCCCAATCGTGGGAATTTTAACAATTTCATATGCCCCAAGCCAATGCCATGAATGCTTTGCCGACTTGGCGACTATGATATGCTACTAGATGCGGTTATGCTTTAACAATGTCATTTCTAAGAATACAATGACAAGAAGTAAACATGGTAGTTCATATAAAAGGTAATCATCTCATTAGGCAAATAAGAGATTTCTAACATCAATTAGTATTTGAACCCATAGAAACTCAAATAGCATTTCGGTTTAGACATGGATTCAAGTAAGCACATAAGGCCAAGTAATCATTCAATTAATCACATAGGAAGATTTCCAAAACAAGATTAATGTTTATTAACACTAACTTACACATGGCAAACCATGAAGTTAGAAATAATAGTGCACTTAAACAATGAAATCTACCTCTTGAGTATTTGAGCAAATACTCTCACCAAAGAAATCCAAAGGGAAAATCATTAACATAAGCATATCCTACAAGATATCAACACCTAGTTACATAAACCAAACTTAGGAATAAAAACCATGGTGTTATTAAGATAACATAAATTACCTCTTGAGTTCTAGGGCAAGAAGTACTAAATTATAAATCCCACGAAGAAACCGAGAACACCGGTATGAAGGTCTAGGTGAGATGATCAAAAAGGTCTCTAATAGCCTTGACCCAAACTTGAGTCCTTGGCCTCCAAATGGAGCTTGAAAGCTCTAAGCTTCCATGGAGTTGTATCTCCCAAAACTAGAGAGAGAGATGAGAGATATATAGAGAGAAAATGAAAAAGAAAGATGAGAGGGAGAGTTAGATATGGGTTATATATAAGATGATGAAGGAGGGGGAAGCTTCCTAGTGAAGCTTTAGTTGTTGGGGTGGTTGGGAGTGGTTAGGGAGTTGACTTGAGGGTCCCACTCTTGTCTCCCTTACACATACACACAAAAATATATAACATACATATATACACATGTGCTAATTTAAATGTAGATGTGATACCACTTGGACAGAAATAAATTTACTGTCCCAAACCAAGACCCAAATTGGTCCAAAATTACCGAATTACCCTTTATAAAAATCTGGGTTCTACAATTACATTACATAAGAATCTTGAAATAGAAAATCAAAAGATAAGATATCATTCATAAGATCTAAGCCAAATATCACACAATGCAAAAGTGAAAGATCACACAAACAAACCTAGGAAATATTGTCTAATCACATATCAAGTAATCAAGTTTTCTTAATCCAAAGGGGACATGAATTGTTCTTGAAACAAATAATCAAAGAATTCAAAAATATGCTTAGCAAACTAGAATGTTGCATGTTAATCTTTGAGAAAAGAAGACTTCTTAATCCCCGGGACGGATGAGAAAGGAAGATTAGATCGAGGGGAAGCATAAGCGTATGATTAAGTTCATTTCTTATAATCTTCTTAGATTAAGAGTCAAAAAAACTCTAAATCTTCCATGGATGCAATGTATGATCCTAGAAGGTGCAAAGGTTATAGTGTGTTTGTGTACATGGATTTTCTAAAAAAACTTAGAAGTCTAAAATATGGATGAATGCATGGAGAAAATCATCATGGGATATGTACAAATATAGTATGGACTACTTCCTAAGATATGAACTAATTTGGAGTACATGTGAGCATCAAATCAAAGAATGAGAGTAAAAGTATGCTTGCTGTGAATAATGGACAAAACAGTGAATTGATCTTTTCAAAAATGAAAAGTGGGGATAGAAATGTTTTTAGTTCATGATTTTTTATGGAGATCATCCTTATCGTGTTTAAAACACATAACAAAAAGCCAATCTTCAATAACTATTACAGATTGAGAGAAATCATATAAACAATAGAGGTTACTCAGAAACAGAATCTATACTGTCAATTGAAATGTTGAAATATCTTAGAAAATGAAAACAAAACATATAGAAAACCATATTATTCAGAAAGTTCCCCAAGACACCGAAGTTAAAGATAAAAATAAGTTGGGACCACTCCTTTTGAAAAAGTTTTCTAAAGCACAAGTTGAAAGTCAACCTAGCTGCTGTGATAGCAAAAACAGAATGTATGGAATGAATGTTTAGGCCAAAATGGAACCCTTCCAAGTGTTTCCAAACCAAACCAAAAATCATGGGTGTTCTCTAATGAGTTAAGAAGACTTTCCAAGTGGTCTTGCATCCATACATTGAGTATTGAGTCCTAGAGAAATCTTTGAATTCAGATTGTTCACTGTTTTGAAGATTTCTTGAGAAAACAAGGTTTATTTCTTTGGAATCCAAACATTAGGGTTTTAGAGGGGTTTTGAAATAGGGGTTTTACAATCACATTTTTAGCACAAAAAGGGGATTAAGACCACTTAAGAAATCAACATCAAACTCATCATCAAGAACTCCCAATATTGTTTGCACAAACATATTTTTGTTTGAGAATAAGACTTCAATAATACATATGAATGTATTGAAGTTAGGATCATCATCCATCAAACATGTCTTTGAGGTCAAGAGCTGCTATCTATAAAGATTCACTCTCCTCAAACAACATGTTATTTAGATGATAATAAACATGTAAGTAATCAAAGAAAAATAAAAAAGAAATGAGGTAAGAAGAGATGAACATAATATGTAAACAATCAAATAAGCAATCAATTGATGATGATCATTGAGATATTGGAGTTGTAACTTGGTGTTTCACTCATATATATTGACATTTAGACATGAAAGTAGCTTCCTAACTCAAGATTGCTCAAGAATGGTAGTTGGAGAGGGTTTGGATGTGAAGTATATGGAAGGATAATGGAAGAACTTGAGTTTAGAACTCACTCTCTATAGAAAATCAGTGGAGGAAGCTCCATTTCTCACTTATAACTCTAAGCATATCTCTCATTGTCTCTACAACTTTTCCAGACTTTGCACTTTGTCCCCCCAAAATGAAGAGCAAAGGGGGGTTTATATAAGCCATTTTGGGGTGATTTTGGGATTTAGAAAGTGTTCCCATTGGTCTTCGGAAGACAGGAGAAACCGACAAGTCCTAGCGAAGCGGTATCCGAGGCTCCGTAGATTCGTCTGGTTAGCCTCGGGCTCAGAGATCGAGATAGAAAGGACCCCGTCGCTGCTACTCTTACCTCCCTTCCTTGCCTAGGTAGGCCTGATACATGACTTGCCCACTTGAGTGAGAGGCCTATCATGCAGCCAAGCAAAGTTGCCACGATGATAATGTTCTTTGATAATCAAGCAGCAACTCACATTTAGCCAAATCCAGGTTTTGAGTTGACTTCTAGTTCTGGACAGATCCTATAGAAGCCAAGCCAAGGGCGCAGGGCAGGTGGTCCGGGTGTGATCGACTAGGTTGAGGGACGGACTTCATTGGGCAATCCGGAAGATTGACTTCCCCGGCTGGAACCATATTTTGAATTGTCTAAGTGCTCTCCAAGACTGTGGTCCGGTGGAAAAACAGAAGTCGTCCGGCTCCTTCCTCTACTCCTATTTCGGCTCAGTGGCTAAACAATTATTTGGTGATGTATTCTGAGCTTGGTGTGCTCAGAATACGTTAGATAGAGTTCCTTAAGCCCCCGTTTCAGCCCCCTATTCCATAAGGAGGGAGAGGCCGCGTTGTCCTTCCTGATGGGGCTGGCTTTGACAGCAAGAATCTTTTTTTTTTCCTTCTTATCCATCTCTGCGATAGGCTTTGACTCATTTTCTTCTTAGTTGAGGCCTTGCCTCACCAACCCCCCATTCTGTACCGTCTGCCCTCAGGCCCTCTTTAAGACATTAAGAAAAGATGTTCACAGGGGCCAGAAAGACTCGGTCAAGGGTGCTTTCGCTTTCGATATAGGAAGAAAAACATGTTCGAGTCGCGGGAGGGAACAAGAGATGGGGTTTGTTTCATTGAAAAATCACGGGAGAAGGGATGGGATTTGGCACGCTAAAACCCTAAGTCCCCTGATCGCTTCCATATCTTCCATCTCCTAGACTAGACCGACCGAGTTCGATCTTCGCGTGGATTTCTTCCCAAAGTGAAAACCACTCCGAGCGCATAAAGTGGAGCGAACTACAGCAAAAGCCAATAATCAGACTCTAAAGGATTTATCGTTTAGGCGGGCACATCCTCGTGGGCACTCAGACTCTAAAGGATTTATGCCCACTTTTCTAGAATAATCAGGGCGGGGCTCTCATTTGGTAGATAGTTGCGCTTGCCTTCACTTAGAAACTCTACGCCCCCTATTAGAATTGACCAAGCAGGAACCGGGGATCAAAGTTCCCCCCCCCCCTATACTATACCCACACACAAATTTCTAAAATCAACGCAAAAATGAGAGTCGGCTTCCTTAAGTCCGTTGTTCCTGGCGAGTAGATTGACTGTCTCTCCGGTTTTTGCGCAACCTTCCATCCCTCGGGCTTTCAATCACTTTGCGGATGGACTCAATGACAGCGTCTCTCCTTCGGTCTTGATTAAATTCTTCCATGGGGTTCAGTCCAATCCGGAAGTAGCCAACAATACGTCTCGATCCGATCAACCAAAGACTCCACTTTCTTTTCCGCGGGTCAGCTAATTAAGCTCGGCTTGGAGTAAGTCGTGATAACCATCCCCTGATGCCTCTACTGGAGCCCTGTTTTCCCTCGGCAGTACTCCTCGGCTAGCGGCATGAACCATTGAATCAGGTAAGGTTTTTGGGTGCGATCGGGAAGGACGAAATGCCCACTTCGAAAGAAACTTGGTTCCAGTTCCTAACCCCCAACAGTTTCGCGATTGGGATATAAGAATGATGGGGAAAGACAGGAACTACGAGACTTAGACTTCTCCTGCTATGGAAAACCGGGTTTCCAGGTAGTGGTGCCTCACTTCTAACTCAAGTTATTAGCCCCCTACTGACTACTCATGAGTTAGTGTGCAAGACCAATTGTTAGGCTCCCTGCGTGGGTAGGTCTTTGTTAGACCAAGTGATGGACAGCCATTCTCGGCACATCATCGGTAGGGGAAAGCGGGAAAATTCTTCTTTTTTAACCAGCGCCCCAGCTGACTCGAAGTGATTTAGAAAGATTCTTCTTTCTCTACTTTAAGGAAGAGAAATGCAAGAGCCTGAATGAATCGTCTGAATCAAAAAATTCCTCCCAAACATCTGTGAACAAGAAACTACGTCGTTTTGGCTTTCAATTATTCAATTTGGACCCCCAAAATAGATTACAAAAATGGATTCTATGGGGGTTGAGTGCCGCCGCGACACTGACCATGTGCTTCCGCAGCACTGGCCCAGTGCCACCGCGACACTACTCCTTAGATGCCCAGAGAATTTTGTTTATGCCCCCAGAGGTTTCGGTATTCGCGAAAAGGCCCTATTTCGTCCGAAATTCACAGAAAATGCATACGAACTCTAAATTAAGCTTGTGATATACCATTGGAAAGATAATGCAGTCTACATTCCATAAAAAATAGTTTAGAGTCAGATCACTTTGAAAAGTTTTACGGTATTTGTGGTTAAAGCCAATTTGATCATCTTTTTCACCTTCGAAAACCCATAGTAAATTCGTTTTGAATTCAGAAATTGTGTGCGATATACCCTGGGAAAGTTATTGACCTTTAGTATCCATGAAAAATGTTTGAAAAATGACACGGTGCTTCAGTTTCAAAGTCAACCTTTAGGTCAAATCAGTCAAACTTGAGATCTTCAAGAACTTCTAGGAACCTCTGGGAGCTCCTAAGAGCTGACGTTTTCGTTCGATTTTCTTTTAAAACTTATTTTAGTACTTTTCACATGATCTATAAAGGATCTAAGAACTTTTCGGCGTATTTGGAGAATTTCAGTCAAACTTGGGTCAAACCGGTCAATGGGGACTTTCGGGAACTTCCAGGACTTCCAGGGGTCTCTGGGAGCTGACGCTTTCATATGATTTTATGACGTAACATATTTTCAGAACTTTTGGTCCAAATATGGGAATGTTTGGGCTTTCAGGGGTATTTTAGTCATTCTGAGCATTTTGAAAGATAGAACTAACTTCCAGGAGTCCTTTTTTAGTCTTTTTCGATCATTGTAAACCACCAAGCTATGGGTCTCCTAAATCTAAATCTGATAGCCGACAAAATGGGTGTCTACAGCAGGTAGGTTGCCCCACAATTCTACCAGGGAGCATTGAGCGCCAACACCTAAGACTGATCTACAGAGGTCCCAACCGCACCTATGTCGGGGCCGAAGCATGGGACCTACCACGAGCACCTTGGTGCGGCGCCTAGATCTGACCCCAATAAACGACTATGGAGGAGATTCGAACCCAAGCATTAAGCGAGGTTAAACAAACTCGTTACCACTAGACTAACCGTGCACATCTTTGACAAAAAAGAAGTATATTAAAAAAAAAATTACAGTTTAGCCATATTCTTGACTCCTTAAAAACATGGATTTTTGTAAGACTTACACTTAGGTATGTATTTGAGTATTTCCACCTGTCACATGTACTTGGTCATAATTGTTTTAGTACTTTGTTGTCGCAAATCTTTGATGTTGTTAATTACAATGTTGCGAGAGTGATTCATATAATATCTATGATTGTTAAGCGTGCTGAATTCGAAAATAATGATTATTGTTATGGTAAAACATTTTTTACAAATACACTTTATTTTTTCCTAAGTCGCACTATAGGGTCCGAATAATTTTAGTAGACCCCATAGTGCCACCCAAACGAGAGATAGAATGTGTGTATAAATGTTTGTAAAAAGTGTTTTGTCGCCCAAATATTATCCATATTATTAAGGCAATTCCATCCAGAAGAAGAGTTTTGCCAAGAGAAGATAATTTTGTACAAATTGATATCTGGCCTTCGATCACTCGTCCATCTCAATTCACAAAGCTGATGATTGTCCACTTGATTGGTACAACTTCTGGGCTCTAGCTTATTCCCTCTTCACACTCTCATTTGTTCACCACCCATTATCTTGAAATTGGTCCTTTTAATCACACCATAAGTACTTCTTCATCACCCCTTGCCGACTTGGAGCGGTGTTTTTATTTTCAAAGATTTTATCTTTGAAAAGTGAGATCAATTACTTTGTATAAGTGGCTAGTTATCGAATGCTCCGAATTGAGCCGAGAACTTAGTTATAAAAACAAGAAAAGGACAAGAAAAATTTGCACATGAGTCAGGGTTGATGGACCCTCCATCGCGGTCTACAACTTCTATATCAAAACTCTCACTACCATATTTCTATCTCCATCTCATCTATACATACAGGGGCGTAGCTACATGAGCACCAGTGGGTACCATGGTACCCACTGAACTTATACATTATAATATTTCTACACTTAA
This sequence comes from Hydrangea macrophylla, assembly GCA_033977485.1. Lineage (NCBI taxonomy): Eukaryota > Viridiplantae > Streptophyta > Magnoliopsida > Cornales > Hydrangeaceae > Hydrangea > Hydrangea macrophylla. Next base: position 65,201,504 of record CM066988.1, read on the forward strand.
GTTATTCAAGACATGGCTGCCCTAGTGGGTGGTTACATTTCTTTCAACCTAAAGTGCCCGGTTCGAAGCTCTTTACCTCCTTTTTGTTTTTTTTTTTGTATTTTTGAAAAACTGATTTGGTTTTCAGCCCCTTGTTTTATAAATATTGCTTAGGAAACCTCACTATTTATCTCTCTATTTATTTCTTTTCTCTTTTTTTGAAAAACTAATTTAGTTTTCAGCCCCTTGTTTTATAAATATTGCTTAGAAAACCCTACTATCTATTTATTTATTTAAAATACTCACTGATAAATGCTGTCTATTTCAATACTTGAAACATTATTTTTAGTTTTGCAAATTTAATGGCTTAAAATTTTCAGTACTTAAAATACAATACTTAATTTTCAGTGCTTAATTTTCAGACTTATCAAACATACCTAAGGGTTTGTTTGATAACCCAATAAAGTTCTATCAATGAAAAGTTTTAGCATTGCATTTTTTTTTCCAGATCGTTTGATAATATACAACTTCACTGAAAATGTGTCCAAAAACTACTAAAAATTTTAAATAAAAAGGTTGTATTAAAAATTGTATGGTGGTATTAGAACATTTTGGACATAAAATCAATTCTATGCATAATTATGGTTAAGTAAACAAAAAAAAAAAATCGCCTCGAGGCTGTTGCCCCCAAACCCCCGCATAGCCTAAGTCCTTGATTGGTACCCACTGAATGAAATTTCTAAATACGCCCCTGTATACATACATATATCTCATGAAGTGTGTCAATGTTGATACATGTACTACGGAAGGACAAAAAAAAAAAAAAAAAATTTACTTTTGAAACGTAGCATAACATACATAGCTAAACCATTTATTCCTCCCCATATTAAATGTGTTTTTTGCTTTTTTGCAGTGGGGGGTCATGAAAATGTTACATTGATGATTTCTCTACGTGGATAGTAACATTTCGCAAATGCGTTTTAGGCAGCAAATTACTTGGAGCAGGTTGAGTATGAAAATAGTGACACTGGAGGATTTGATGAGGCAGTTACTCTGTAATCCCAAATTACAAGCCGAATGCCCGGTCCGTTTGATGAAGCTCTAAGTTATGGAAGATTGTCAAAGTGGATCTGAACTGAAGCAGCAAATACAAAAACAGTTCAACAACATTTGGTTCTGCCTAAATTCCTCTTCGATTAGACCCCTTTATAAAACAATTTCATGTTTTGGCCCTCTCTTTTCATACAGGATGTTTGGCACACTCAGATTTACTAAAAAAACAAAAGCCTCATCCCAACTATTGGGGATCTGCTATTTCGTTATTTCCTGTTTATGGCCATTTTCTCACTTAAAACTAAGTTACATATTTTCGCACTATCTGAACTCATGCCCTCTTTTTCATATCAGTTCTCTAAATGTGGAAATAGGCCATTCCTTCTTAATAGTACAACTCGATGCACATGACCAAACTATTTTTAATCTATTCTCTCTTTTTGGTCTGCAATGGATGATACGTCTATCATCTCTTGATTGCATCGACGTGTCCTCGTTTTGGAACACATCCATCTTAGCATCTGCATTTTAGTTTGGCATCCTTTTCAGAATTAATTTACACAATCTTCGGCTTACTACTGACCGTATAGCTTTCACACGACATATATACACAGGTGTCACTTTTTTCAAAATTTAAACAGATTTTAGGCTTCTCATTTTGGTCCTAGGAAACTGTTTTGTTGTCTCATTGCCAGCTATCATAATTATTTCTCCTTGTCTGGCCTCCCCATTGAGCTTTGGTTGTGGTGCTACTTCCACTATGGTTGAGGCCAGTTGGACGAAATAGCGTACTTGCAGCAGGAAACGGGTATGGGCCAGCCGCCCACGGGTTTCCACCCGATGGACTTTACCCTCTAACCCTTTTGACCCGTCACCACAAAAGAAGAAAATAGAAGTACTATTAGGGCCTGTTTGGTAATGCTTGAACATGATCAACTGATCAAGTTTAGATCTACTGTTACTTTTATCTTATTGTTATGAAATACTATTATTGTGTTCGTTTGATAAAGAAACAGTTGGGCATTTGTAAGTTAGACACGAAGTCCTACGTGATCAAAAAACATCTATGCAAACATTGAACCATTCAAAATTGGTTCTTTTATGAACAACAGAAAGGCAACGTGGACAGAAGCATTTCTCACCATGAAAGAAACATTTTGTAATGATTAGCATGCCAATTATTCCAACACAGGCATGAACCAATTGGGACTCCCTTGACAAACTTGGTGTAATTTTTGTTAGAGCAGATATACATCCGTGGGGCCATTCACTAACAACTGAAACTATTGCAGCAAGGGATACTATACAGCTAATAAACCCAAATCCAAAGGCGAAGAAACGCTCTCGCTTCTCTCTAAAAGTTAGAGAGAGAGAAGCGATGGTCTCCCCCCCAACCCTAGCCGCCGCAACCCCACCCCCTCTCTCTGCCAGTTTCCTCCGCTCCTCTCTTCCACTGTCTCTCACTCCCTCTTCCTTGGTGAAGATTTCCACTTCTTAGGGGAGGGTTTTTCCTTCCCCTCATGAAGTTTTGTGTTGGGATTTTTTCCCCCTTTTTGGTTTTTTGGTTATCCCTTTCTCCTATAATAATCTATGGTTCAAACCATCCAGCTCTAGGTTTCATTTGGGTTTTGGTTGATTGCCTTTGGCCTCTCGTTTACCGCAGTGTTGCCGTTCATGGTGTAGCTTTTGCTACCATGAAGTTTTTTAAAGCAACTTTGGTTGCTCCCCCGAGTGAAGTTTCTTCACTGTTTTGGGCTCGACTTTGTGTCACCATCATCTTTGGGTGGGTCTACCCCATTTTCCAAGTTGATATTGCCCAGGTTACTTGTTCTCTGGTTTATCGTTCTCGCCATGCGCCGGTTTCTGTGACGCGGTGGTTGGCTTCTAGTGCAGCTTGCGGAGGGGTTTTCCTGGCTTCGTCTGAATATCCATTTTTGTACCTTTTGTCTTTTTGGTTGTGCTTTGTTGTTGTTGTTTTCTCTTTTATGTTGTTTCTTGTTAATGTTGGTTTTTTTCTTTGTAATGGTTTCTTCTAGTTAATGATATTTGCCTTTTAGCAAAAAAAAAAGAAACTATTGCAGCAACGAGTGACCTAACATGACATGAAATAGTTTCAAGCTTTTGTACCATGTTCTAGTTTGCGTATTGCACTTTGTTATTTGTATCCGTTATAGTGGTTGTGTTTGTAGCATCCCTACATGCAACACGAGGTCCTACGTGAGGTACAGTACTAGAACTTGATATACATCGTCGGGCATATTCTTAGCTTAAGCTTTTGGAACGAACAGGCGGTGACTTAACAATTTCAACTACCTTCGTTCTTATTGATTAAAGCCCATGTTTATATTTTTCTTCCACATCTTATGTTTTGAGTCCACCTTCATTTTTTTATTGTAATGGAGTCAACTGATCTGGTACTCAATTTGGTAGGATGGCATACCTTTCTAATTCAAAGCTTTCAATAGTCATGTGAAGCAAGTTCTTGTTAGAAGCACCATGTCTAATGCTACAGTGGGTTAAAAAGTGACTTTTCTATTTGGTGGTGCTTTATACTTACCAAATTCAAATCTCAAATCCCCATCCCAAATAATGAGGTAATTGACCCACTGAATTTTAATTAGAGAATGTTGAAGTGACCCCACAATGGTTAGTGGACCCACTGGATTTTGATTGGTGCCATATCATTAGTATGAAATTTTGAGATTTGAATTTGAGAAGCATAGCATTACTCTTTTATCTATACTTGAAACAATTTAAATATAGAGAGAAAAATTCAGAGGCTTGAGAGCAGGATAGGAAAACGATAGTGAGTTATTCATCAGAGAAGTGAGGAGCACAAGGTTCTTTCAACTTTAAACCCACGTCTGTGTACTAACTTTTCTTTTTTTGTGATGCATTTATCGATATTTATATAATTTAGATCCAGAGAGAAACTCAAAGGGTAGAGACGAAGATAGAACACAACAGCGTTATATTTATTTGTTTGAAAAGTTTTGGAGTACAAGGCTCCTTCAACTTCAAGAGTGTACTTCATATACTAAAAATCATCTCCAACTTAAAAGTGCGTAATCTTTTGCAAAAAACTAAAAATTGTATTAGAATGCGCCTTTGATGTACGATAAAAATGAAAGAGAAGACGTGAAGCCAGATAATGGATTCACTATTGGTGTATTCCAAGGGTGTCAGTTCCAAACACACACTAAGTTTTAGATATCTATCAACTTCTTAGTGGAAGCAAGTATAAAGTAAGAATTTTATTATAGTGGATCTATAAAGATAGAATAATGCTATGCTCTATGGATTTGAATCCCAAATTTGGTTTGCCTATAGCTTGACAGTTGTACCACCTATTGTGACAGTGATGAGTACCACTGACAAAGCATTGAGAAACCAAATTCGGGAAGCTGCTTTTTGTTTCTGCACAAACAACACAGGCCATACGCATATTGTTCGTTGCATCGATTATTAATACCACCATAGCCTTGAAGAAATATTATCACATTAGCACTAACCTTGTCGCATGGACTTTGGATATATGAGCGGTGGTGCGGGCGAGTGTCTAAGAGTCGAACTTCCGAAGTTCATGAATCTTCGGACACACAATCATAAAATATAATATTTTTTCTTATATCTCTGAAATAAGATTGTTTTTGACGTAAAATAATGGTTTAGCATGAGTTTCACCCATTTTGAAGGAACTTTGAGGCCCCAAAAAACAAATGTTAGTCAAGAGAGAGAAACTCCCATACTAGTTGCTAATATGTTTCTACGTGTGTGTCGAACCAGGAATGTAGAAAGCATATACTGTACTCATGTTAGAGTACTTAAACCTATTAAGTAGTTTCCATATGCTAATGTGCAAAAAATGGAGCAACTTGAGCCGAGCAACAGTATATGTACACACAACTCCAAGAATGGAGCAAACTAAAATAGGTTTCATAACGTTTTGCTCGCTACCTGTCTCCTTCAAAAGTATCTTTATAGAACACGCAACGCCTCGCCAAATCTGTAAACAGTCACAATGCAACAACTATTCATGCGAATTGAGATTGTCATGCAAAGCAAATCTTACGTTGAAAAGAGGAATTTTATAAACAGAACACTGAGGTTGAATACCTAGCGGGATTTCTTTAAACGTTTGGTGGGCCTTGCTGTTTCTTTCCTCGAATCCTCCCGACTTTTTATGTCTGCATGCGCCTGCAAGCATTTTTTAGAGACCATAAACTGGTTGAGAAAAATTACTCTAAAAACAAATGAAAACATCATCAAGTTCTGTGTAAAATAGAATTTTCTAAAATTATAAAATCTGTTCCTGACATGGTGCATCAACCCTTTTTGACCTAGAAAGGTATTGTGTAGCAAGAAAAAGAACACATGCAATAAAAATTCACTTCCGTTCTAATGTCCACATCAAGCGAGAACAGTAACTTTGTCTTTAGCGTCAAGTACATTGGCGTGTTGCACGTGCAACTAAATACAGCTCTCCGCGTGTAAATAAGAGAGAGAAAATGATCTTCATGTCTTATATGATTTTTTGCTCAAAATACCATCTCGTATATTGATCCAAATTAATTTTATTTGCTTCTGATACACAGATTCCCCCTTCTGTTAGGGATCTACTAAGGAATTGGTGAGAAGTTGATGACGCCAATAAATTAATCTTTAATAAAACCAAAAATTCACCTCGCTTTTGACTTTTCAACTATGAAACACGGACTCTTCGAAAAGGCTGCCGCACCCGCACTTAGTGCGCACCCGTACTGGGTGCTCAGTGGATTCTTTGAGTTCTTTTGGAGTGTCGCTGGGGCTTTTTTGTAGCTTCTTTTGAAAAAGAATACAAGTTCTTCGTATAATTTTGAAAACTTTGGGGGTTTAAAACATAAATAATAGAAAATATTAATAGCAATTATCTAGGGTATACACTAATGCACTGATAGTTATAAACTAATTTGTATCTGAAAGTATATTTTTAATATTTTATCCAAGTACTCCCGTCGCACCCGCACCCTTACTTTTTAGAAAATTGATGAATCCCTCGCACCCGCATCCCCATACCCGAATCCGCGCACCCGCACTGGTGCTACCTAGCTTTTCAACGACAAATTACTTGGGCAAATCAGAGAGTACAATGGTAAAACCATGCACTCCGATTCTCACAGCGGAGGTTAGTGTAATTATTGAAACCATGAGGGAGGTTTCTGAAAATCATACGCTAATTTATGACTTACTTCTGGATTGGATGTTAAACATTACAACAGAAGCGGGTCAGAAACTACAAGAGTGAAAAATAATCATCCAAGTAAAATACATATATATATATATTAAATATGAACAAAATGAAATAATACGGTACTGTTTTCTACCTGTTCCCATTTTCTTTGGAGTTCCAAAAGTTCTTGACAGTATGACAGGCACTCTGCATGGTATACACCAGCCAAGTCTTTTATCAAGGCCTTCCTTCTAATGATACCAATCACTATTGAAGAGGAAGAAAAACAAACAAAAGCAGAAATATATATAAAAGTATCAGATAAACAAAATTTATTGATGAAACATAGTAGAGTAAGTTTATCCCTATGACAAAGACACACACACACACACACACACACACACACACACACAGACACACACACACACATGAGTAGATAAACACTTGTTGGTGTGTCGTCAAGCAAATGAACAAGTTCAAATTTCCATTCCTTTATAACTACTCAAATAACTAACATATATATATACGTAACATACCCACACACCCACACACACAGATACAACTATCCATTCAAAAAGCATACGAACTAATTAATATACTTCAAATTATCGCAAATTTTTATTTTTTTTTTATTTTTCTGTGGCCCAATTTCATTGTCGTTTTTTTCAAATACAAGAAAAACGACAATGATTACCAAACACATTTTCAATTTTCGTTTCCAAAAAACACAAAACAAGAACAAAAATCAGAAAACTGTGCAAAGTTACAAAAAAAAATCTATGATTTCTTACGACCAAAACTCAATTCACCATCAAATGCAGTTAAGTTTCATCCTAAAAACTGATTTCTTTTTTTTTTTCCCCCTTAATAATATATAACCTAAACTCTCACACAATTAGGTCATACTTATTATACAAGCATAAAGAAAACTTAGTATAAACATCTAAAACAAGATAACAATGCAATTCTTAAAGTAGTACAAGGTCTCCAACCCCAATCAATAATTAATAGTAGTATTTGCTAAATTTTGAGCTCCTTACAGGAATTGAACCTAATTTTTTTTTTCCTCAACTAATGTCAACACAACAAGGAATTTAAATCCCCAAAAATTACATATGTCGGGTAGATACAGAATTAACCCTAGAGATCATCATAGAAATTGGAACTGTACGGCGTAAATCAAAGCCCCCCAGCTCCTCCAGTGAAGAAAGCAAACAGGCAATTTGAATAGAAAACTAATGATCAAAGAAGGTTGAAAAAAGTAATGGGTATATCACAGAGATTCACAAAACATAACGCAAACCCTAGCGAGAGAGAGAGAGAGAGAGAGAGAGAGAGAGAGAGAATTACTTCGGCTGGGATCGAATCGAGGAGGGGGCGGAGGCGGAGGAGGAGGAGGGTCGTCACGTGATGTAGGCGGCGGAGGGGCCGGGTCTTCACGTGATGCCGACGGTGTTGGTGGATCAGCCATTGCTCTCTCTCTCTCTCTCACACACACACACACAGAGCAATGTGAAATTTCTGCAAAATTCTACTGATTTGAATATCGTCTCAGAGTGACCGGCTCCGTGACGCTTCGGGTCGGGTCTCATTAAGACCACCACTCCTGGACATTTTACTCAGGGTTAATTACAAATACACCCACACCCAGGTTGTATACAAAACTTTAGATAATTTTATTCTAAAATTGTCAATAACTCAAAAGAAATACAAAAATGTCACATTAAGACTTTATATCATGCATTGATAACATAATGCATAACTATTCATTTTTTTTTGGACGAGATCCTAAATGAATGGGTGTTAGTGAAATTTTGTAATAGTTAATAGAATCAATTTGTTAAGTTTTAAAGTTGAGGGGATATTTAAAAAAAGTCCATAGTTGATGGTGGGGTGTTAGCGTAATTAACCCTAAAATTTTTAATCAAATTTTCGTGAATTGTGAGCCAACCAAGTCCAACCAAACAGACTTTTCTAGATTGCGCAGACTTTTCTCTTAAGCCCATAAAATATTTGGGCTTTGACAATTGATAATCCAATAGGATCTGTAAGGCCCATTTCTATTCACAGGCCCAGCATTTACATTCCCCGCCAAATCGATGTGGATGGCCTTTCTTCTCCAGGGTTTTAGCCGGATATCGCCGAAGAGAAACAGAGGTTTTAGAGAGAGAAAGAGAGAGTTTAGAGAGAGACGAAGATGAGTCTGGTGGCCGGCTCATACGAGCGGTTCATTTGGGGCTTCAGGCTCAAAACCCTAAAACGCTCCCAAACCCTAACCCTAACCCCACTCTTCTCCTTCCCCTCCCACCTCTCCCCAATTCGATCCGTCGCCGTCGCCGGCTCCGCCGCCGCATCCGGCGGCTCCGACGACACCATCAAGCTTTACGACCTCTCCACCTCCTCCGAGATCGGAGCCCTCACCGACCACTCCGCCACCGTCACCGCCCTCTCGTTCTTCACCCCACCCTCATTCACCTCCCCGCGCAACCTCATCTCCGCTGGAGACGACGGCGCCGTCTGCCTCTACGACGCCGACCCCTTCGTACACCTCAAGACGGTGCGCGCGCACAAGAAGGGGATCAACGACCTCGCCGTTCACCAGTCGGGGAAGCTGGCGTTGACGGTGGGCCGAGACTCGTGCTTGGCGATGTTGAATTTGGTGAGAGGAAGAAGGAGTTTTTATTGTAGGTTGGGGAAGGAGGCGTCGATTGTGAAGTTTGATTGGGAAGGAGAGAAGTTTTATATGGTGATGGATGAGAAGGTTTCGATTCATGAGTCTGAAGATGCGAGATTGGTTCTCGAATTGGATAATCAAAAGAAAGTTCTTTGTGCTGCGCCTGGCATGGTAAGTTTCATCCTCTATATACATATATGTATATGTATACAGTTTTATCCTTTAGAAATTTTTATGCGCTTTTTAATTCCGGCAGTGGTAAGTTCAATCCACTATATACATATGTATATATATACATACAGTGATACAGAGTCCTTTCTTTCTAATGAGGGATCCCTCATTTTTTAAGAAAGGGAGGACTCCGTGTTTCATTAATGAGGGATTCCTCATTAGAAGGTTAAAATGAGTGATTCCTCGTTAGAAGGAGCTCGTATATCTATATGTATATATATATAATCCGAAAGTTTAATGGAGCCTGCTAGTTGCAGAAAATTTCTTTTGGTTAATGAGAGCTAAAAACAGTTAGATCCGTTGCAAATTTCTCTATTTATTTGGTCGGCTTCGAGATAGCATTGTATGCTTCATTGCTTAATAGCTTATATTGAGCTTTTCCTGAATTTATAGCCAACACAGTCCTGATTAGAAATTGAAATCTCCAGTATTCATGATGTGGAGTAATACCCACTAAGTTTTTGGCAAATGAAACTCCTCTTGTCAGGAATTTGTGAGGAATGGTTAGAAAATATTGAATTGGGTGATTTTTTTGGTTCAAAATCTGAACAGCACTTGACAGTTGACAATGGGTTGCCCTGCATCTGTCTAGTTTTTATTTTTAGACATATGGTCATCTTTATCTTACCCTACTTTTGATACATTGATTTATTTCTTCTTTCTAGCAGTTCAGAAAAGAAAAGGAAAAAAAAAATAAATAAATAAATAAAAAGGAAATGCCTATTTTAATTTTTTGTTAAGGTGATTTGCTTGGCATACATTTTGGCACCTAGCAAACTCCAAGTAAATGGGACAATGTTTTCTACTTGAGAGTGATTGATATAAGGCAACCATGTATGTCTTCGTAAATGGAATCATTGAATTTTCTTTTCATTAGGGTTTGGGTGCATAATGTATATATCAGCAAAAAGAGGAGAAAAAAAATAGGTGGCACACACAAACTTCATTCATTGCCTCCGTTGCAAAAATGGGCCTTTTGTAGTTGCAAAAGTTAAATCTTGCCAACTCCTGTTGATTAAAAACAATTTTTGAACCAACATTGTTTGATTGTCTTTAAAATAGGCAGATGCAATAAGTTAAATTTGAACCAAAATACCAAATTGCAGATGAGAAAGGCTCAATTCGTACATCCTCTGAAGAAAGTGGCTTATTGCTTTTCGGTGCATCAGTTCACCAAATTGAATGATATGGTTCAAATATTAGCTTGGGTCATTGTCCATGTACCTATTTATTACGTAACATGATACATGGCTGTTGATAGTAATAAATAAATGGAAATGGAGGCCAGGTTTTTTTTTTTATTGTACATATTCTGGTTTCTCTATTTCCATCTGTTTCTAGTATGAGTAAAGATTGGGACACACCCAAAGACAACTTTTGGGACACAACTCAAAAGATGTGTCTATATCTCTCTTGTGATGTCACTGGACCCCACAGTGACACAGGAGAGATAGACACATTTCTTGGGTTGTGTCCCAAAAGTTGTGTCTTTGGGTGTGTCTCAAGTATTACCCGCCTACCCGGTATGATATTTGGTTGCATCACGATTCTTAGAGGGTTTAAGATGTTGCTAACTTCGAACTTATTCTGTTAGCTAAATCCCTGACATTTGATTCTTTCATTATACGTGGAAAGAGAAAAGAATCATCTGTATGCAAGAGCTTGACTATTGTAGGTAATAGTCGACAACTCATATACTTTGACTATACACATCACCAACGACTCCACGTGTAACATCATTATTGTGGACTCTACGTGTAACGACTCCAAAACCGCTAGCCCACTTCAAACGGGCCCACCCACAAAGCACATTACAAACGTAGGTAACTACGAAGCTCGCCCCGAGACCCACTTTAATAAAGCCCACTCCGAGGGCCCATTCCGGATGAGCCTACTCCAAAGCCTTCACCACGGTCAACTCCATTCCGAAAGCCTTATTCTCCAAAGGCGCAAAGTGGCCCACTTTAACTCCACTCCGAAACTTCACTCTCCAAAAGGCCTAAAGCAGCCCACAAAGGAAGAACATTCGAAATATGCACACACTTACACTCGGACACCTACCCTTGGTTTGGAAGCAGTACCTAAGGGTGGGCAAGTCTATTGGGATCTCGGAAACTCATGGTAAGGTGGCTAGAACCGAAGGCATCTCCCTAACCTGCGCCCCACGGGTAAGGTTAGGGTTGGGCCCAAAGAGAGAGAGAGACACGTGACTTTCACACGTGCCTTACCCCAATCCACCCACAGCCAATAAGCAAAGCTCATTACTGCAAAGCTCGTCGGAACCTTTGACCGTCTATGCTTAGTCATGTCAAGATTGCTTAACCAGCTGCACCAATAGAAAACACCTCGGTTCCCTCCCTCGCTGAAGCCGTCTGCATGCCTCGACACTTGCCCTCGCTTAACCTCTTGGAGCCAATAGCAAAAGCCTCGGTACCTCCACTCGCTGAAACCTCTGCACCAGTAGCACCTCCTCCTCCCTTGACCAACCAATGATATCAGTTCATAACCAAACGACAAACATTTCTCTCCCATTTGTCTCCACCAGCTCGGTACATGCTTCGTCTACATCCCATTTAATGCCCTCAACCACCCTAAACAGCAGCATTTAATCCACTCACCTACCTTAAGCAAACAACCCAGTAAGAGGATGCCAACTCGGCCTTGCTCTATCATGTCAAAGGTTTGCAAATACACCACCGGCTTCAACTATAAATAAGCACCCTCATTTACTACATCCAACAACCCAACTTAACCTAATCCGGCACTAGAGTAAAGGATTAGCAGTCATTCTTATTCCCGGCCATTACAAAAACATTCCCGTGGTCTCCAGCCCACTTTGACCTTTCGCCCCCACCAGTACCCTCGTCTCATTCTATCCTTCGCCTCATAGCGCCATTCATATCACCAAACCCTTTTTAACCCTGTTGCACCCGTCGCCTCAACTCATCCTCCGTCCCACTCCGAACACTCTAATACTTACCCATCGCCTCGGGATACACACTGCTTTCTCTCTCTCTCACTTGGGACTACTTCGGTTCTCATCCGGACCCGAAGTCTCTCCGAATCCTATTATCCCTATTATCATTATTATTATATTTTATATACTCTTGCTTATATCTCACATATTTGTTCCACGTGTACTAATCCAGGCTTGCGTGTTATATCTCTCTATATCTCTCACATACATCACAAAAGAACCTCACACAACTATTTCAAACTAGTGTGATACTAGAGTACTGAAAGAAAGAGAAAACCATACACTGACCAATATTTTGGGATAGCCAAATTGCTATTTCTTTTTGTGTATTGTTTGAATTAGTCTTTTTCAGTTTTTCATCATCTGGGTTTGAGTTAGTTCAAATATTGGAGCTTGTGATTTTCTCTAATATAACCCTGAAGTTGATTGGGAATGTAACAGAATGGACTTCTATTTACCGGTGGGGAGGATCGGAATATCACGGCATGGGACACAACCAGTGGGAAGGTTGCATATTGTATTGAAGATGCGCATTCAACCCGGGTAAAAGGTATTGTTGTACTTTCAAGGAGTGATGGTGCTGCTGCTGATGAGGATCCATATATAGTAGCATCTGCATCCTCAGATGGGGTTATTCGGGTCTGGGATGTTCGCATGGCATCTGAGAGGAAGTCAAGCCCTTTGGCTGAGGCAAATACAAAATCAAGGCTGACTTGTCTGGCCGGCTCTTCTATCAGATGTGAGTGTTGGTTTTGTTTCCTTGAAACAATTTTTTTGGGTATCGTTAGTCCTCCGTTGCATTTTGTTCCATCAAGTAACTGTTGAGTGTAGTTTTTTTTTTGTTTTTTGTTTTTTGTTTTTTGTTTTTGTTTTTTTTGTTTTTGTTTTTGTTTTTGTTTTTTTTTTTTCATCCATTGCCTTGTTTTTGCATATAAGTATCTTGTTACCTAGTTGGAGGTCTGTACAAATGCAATGATCTCATTCTTAAGGAAAAGAAACATTCTTGGACAGATTGGTTTTTTCAACATTAAATGAAACCGAATATAAATACATGCTACATGACATATTGAACACTCATATCTTCCTCAAGTGGCCATTTTAGGTGATGAATGTCAGAGGAGTGGTCCATCAATTCGAAACCAAATAGATGTCTGTAAAAGTTTATCAATCTCATCATTTTCATTTCTCAGATGACTTGTCTATCATCTATAAAGATCCATCTGATTTCATATACATGGAGGAAGAGTATACATTGTGTATATTCATATCAGGCTGGTCCCTCGTGATCCGTCTGAGGGATTGTGTAGTGCATTGCTTGGAGTTCGTCTTCAACCAATGCAAATTTTTCATATGGTTTTTTTTATTACTGCCTTATCTTTTTTTGTCGTCTCTTCCAGCTATCAGAAGACCTCAGGTCGGAAACAATAATCAAAATGAGGAGCAGGATACAGCAATGGAAGGGTCATAGTGTCATCTGCATTTCGAGGAAGGAAGCTTCTGCATAAATCAGTTCAAGGTCTTATACTTTGATTGTATCTCTTGGTTTCATGGAGAATTACAATTTTGACTCAAGTAGAAAGGTTTTTCTTGTTAATCCTCTGGTTCATTTTTCAATTTTAAAGATGTGTTCGTTATGTACTATTGATTTTGATGATATAATTATAATTACGTTTGGTGAAGTTTTTCCTCTATTGTTCTTTCTTTCAGTTCCCTGGTGGAATGTTTATTTACTGGTTTGAAATCCTCTCCAATTATCAGATCCTTCAGTCTAATCATGAACAATCAATATCAGATTGGTCCCTCGTGTACTAAAAAAATTCTCGTCCCCTAGTAACCATTAAAATACTAAAACCCTGTTGGAGTGTACATTTCACGGGTAGAGCCATCAAATCCGGTAGGTAGTTATTGACAGTTATTGAGTTTAGCATATCCATTTGTTTTACCCTGTTGGAGAATGCTCTTAGTACAGTGGGTGTTCCATTCATTGGATTGTTTTTTAAATACTTATTGTAAAGAAGAATTTGGATTCCTTGGGGCTCAGTTAACGTTGCCATTTTAAAAAACGGAAAATGAAAACACCTTTGGTAACATTTCTGTTTTTGTTTTTGTTTTTGTTTTTAAACAAACAGAAATTGAAAACACGTTTTTTTCCCTCGCAAAAAACATTTTCAAGATTTTGGTTTTCATTTTTTGTATTGAATTAGAGACAGACATCAATACAAAAAATGAAAATAAAAACTGAAAACCAAAAATAATAATGTTACCATGCGAGCCCTCAAAATGTCCTTTTCATTTTTTAAAAACCCTAAAACGCTGTCCTTGGATCAGGTACCCCACTCAACATTGCTCATGTGTGCGCCTGTCATGTGTGAATATACATACATGTAGAGTTGGAGACAGATGAAGACCAGGCATCACACCAATTGCATTTAATATATATATATACACACACAAACACACGTATATCTCATTCTCTATACATTTACCACTAAGAGCATCTATAGTGGGCAACTCCATACATTAAACTTAGTGTAACTTAGCATTTTGCACTTGTATTGGTGTAGGGTATATAACAAATTTAAGGATGGAAACTTAGTGGAACCTAAAATTATTGTTCGGCTAAGTTTAGTTATTGTATGGGGGTTACAGCACAGCGTGTGCCGTGACACGCAGCACACACAAAACCGTCTCATATTAAAAAACATCTCACACAGCGCACACTGTGTCGTGTCATTCCCAAACGCACAGTGTGTGCCATGAGATACCTTTTTTTTTTTTTTTTTTTTTTGTCTTTTTGTTTTGTTTTGGGTGCAAAGCTGCTAAACTACGTTGTCTCATGCCAAGCGGTTTTGTGAGTGTCGTTTGGTCACTACACCAGTACAAGTGTTCCCCTCATTTACTCTTTGAAAAAGTAAGAAGAAGAAGAAGAAAATGGAAAATCATGTAAGACCAACTATTTCTACCTTGCCTCATGTTGCTGTTTTTTTTTTCCCCAAAAAAGGAAGCACATATTTTCATTTCATTATCTTTTATTAAATCTGGAAATAAAGCAGGAGCCTCGAGAGGATAATTGGTTCACAGTGATGATCAAAAAGCAACGAAGATGAATACTAAGCAAAGTAGATATGTATGTTTACTCTTGATGCTAGTAACAGCAGAAAGATGGAGGAAATCACAGTTTGATCTTATTCAACTAAAAACAAAATGCGCAGAAAAAAGTAGCCCAATCTTCATCAACAAGAAAAGAGGATGAAGATCTGTGAGCCACCATGAAGTTGGCAGAAATTTCAGTGCTCTGAACCTTTTACTGTTCTGAGCTCCATTCAAGAACCCTTAGCGGACGAAGCAATTGTATAAGAGAATCAGAAGTCCCCATAAGGTCATCTCACTGTCTATATCACAGTTGGAGCTTTATTTTTCCCATCCTTCAAAAACAACTGTCCTTTTGTTACAAAAGTGTGAAATGGCATAATTCATAATATACCATTTCCTTCAGACTTGACTTCTTCTTTAACCAAACACAAAGAAGGAAAGAACCACCACCACCACCTAACCCCCTTACCCCCTCCTTCCAAGCATAGCTTTATGTCTGATATGGAGAGCCACGGAGAGAATTCACTGCCGAAGTTATCTAATTTTCTTAATCGGCTCTGGACTTGGGGATTCAACATGCTTACTTCTTGAAGCAGTCTTTCGTTTGCCAGATGGCTGCAAAAGGCATATATATACGTAGGGGCCCAAAAACTATTTAGACAATATCCTCCAGTGCAGAAACTAGGCGATTAGAGTTTTCAGAAATTTTGTACTTAACTCTCTTGATTTCCAACTCTATATTATCCAAAATGGCATATATAATATCCGATTTCGGATGGGATCGATCAGAAACCCGAAAGTCATGTACTTCCCCATTTATCTCTAGCCAGCTGCAGCCAGGTGTTTTCTTCAGCCCCCTATCCCTAAGAAAAACTCTCATTTTAGCCACCCCATCCCATTTTCCTGCTGAAGCATATATATTCGAGAGTAAAACGTAATTTCCAGCATTTTTCGGCTCCAGAGTTATGAGCCTCTCAGCTGCAAACTCTGCCAGCCTCGTCTCCGAATGCATCTTACAAGCATTCAACAATGGGCCCCACACCCTAGCATCAGGCTTAAAGGGCATAGAGTTTATAAGCTCCGAGGCTTCTGTGAAATGCGCCGAACGTCCTAAAAGGTCCACCATACAAGCATAGTGTTCCTGGGAAGGATGGTAATGGTACCTTTCAGTCATCTCCTTGAAAAAGTCCCACCCTTCTTTTACAGAACCTGAATTAACACAAGCTGTAAATAAACCAAGAAAAGTCACTTGATCAGGTTTAAGATTCGATTGCTTCATTTGGTTGTAGAGCTCAAAACATCGAAAGATATCTCCGTGCTTAGCATACGCATTGATCATAGAGTTCCATGTAATTATATCTTTACTATCAATTTCCTCTTCATCAAAAACCTTTCTCGCCATCTCTAGACACCCGCATTTAGAATAGCTTATGAGAATCGCCGTATTCACGGATGGTATTGAATTAAACCCGTATTTTATTGAAATCCCATGAAGGGTTTTGACTTGTTCTAATGCTCCTATATTTACACAAGCTGGTAATATATTGATCACTGTTATAGAATCAACTATAAACCCATCTAATGTCATCTTTCTGAAAAGAGACAAAGCATCATAAAACTGTTCATGGTTTACATAGCCTTTGATCATAGAACTCCATGAAACAACCGTCTTGTTCTTCACCATATCAAAAATCTTCCGTGCTGCTTCTAAGCAATCGCATTTACAGTACATCTCGATAAGAGAATTATGAACTGATACTTGATAATCAGAGCCATTCCTTACCACATGAGCATGAATTTGTCTTCCTCGCACGAGTGATTTCAAATCTACAATAGATGAAATAGCAGCAATTACAGTAAATAAATCAGCTCTAATTCTTGATCTCACCATAGACATTAACAATTCGAGGGATTTTTCTGGATACCCGTGTCGAGAATAAGCTGAGATCATCAGATTCCACACAACACAATCCTTATCTGGAATTTTCTCGAACAACAATCTCGCATCTTCCAAACAACTCAACTTAGAATACATGGTCACAAGTGCAGTATTCACAGCCAAATCCTCGCACAAGTTGCTCGTAACAATCAAACAGTGAACTGATCTTCCCACTCTCAAGGACTTCAAATCAACACTTGCTCTCAAAAGATTAATGACACCCATTGAGTCTGGTTGAACTCTCTCCATTCTCATTCTTTTGAAAATCCGAAAACCATCCTCTGGATCACCATTCCGACACGCCTCAAAAATCAATGAATTCCAACAAACAAGATCATTACTAGGTCTTTTGTCAAACAGCTTGTGCTCATTGCCAGAGCTACCCAGCTCCATATACATCTCTGCCAAAGCACAACCCACCATATTATATGAATCAAAACTTAATTTTAAAACAACCCCATGAATCTTTTTCCCATTTTCAAAATCAGATAGTTTATAACATGACCCCAGAACACATGGGTATGTCTTTTCATCTGGGTATAATGATTTCAAGACCATTTCTTGGTAAACCAAAAGGGTCTTCTCAAACTCACCAAGATTGTATAAATTTCTAAGAAGTGTGTTGTAGAGTACTGTGTTTGGGTTGATAATGGAATTGAAGATTTGTTGGGAAATACTGAGGAGACCCAGATTGGAATAGGAGTCAATGAGTGTGGAAGAGAGCGTTTGGTTCTGGTGGAGGCCATGGAGGATGAACCTAGCGTGAATTTGCTGGAGATGGTGGTGGTTGTTGCAGAGATCTAAGAGAGAAGAGATTGGGTTTGGTGGTTGAGATTGGGTGGTGGTGA
Organism: Hydrangea macrophylla; assembly: GCA_033977485.1. NCBI lineage: Eukaryota > Viridiplantae > Streptophyta > Magnoliopsida > Cornales > Hydrangeaceae > Hydrangea > Hydrangea macrophylla. The sequence goes on from CM066988.1 coordinate 65,219,507, forward strand.
AGAGTTTGAAATTTGGAGGGAAACAGTTGATGAAATGTCTTGACCGTTGAGGGTGAAGCATGTCAAGCTTTTAGTTGAACCCACTGAGCATTTTTGGTGTTTAGTGACATGTACAATCAGGAAATAAATGAAAGAATAATTTTATTCTTCCCAAATTTATTTTTTAGAATGTGTTTTCACACATGTGAAGTGTTTTTTTAATAATGGTTGATCTACTTTATATCAATCGATTAAAATTAACTGAATTCATTGTAGCAAGCATTGTGTCCCACTTCTTAAGTGTGAGTTCGCCTTCTGAGTTCATTCGTTCAAAGAACACTAACACACTTACAATTACTTAAAACTTCCTAAAAATAAAATAAAATGCAAATTTATATTCGTGTAGCAATCAAATACATTGTAAGAGTGTCTCCAACACTTTTGCCAAATCACATTTTAATGTTAAAATATAGTATGCTAGCCAAACAAACCTTCCCTAATGCTTGCCATTTCACTTGCCATATTTTAGCACTGTCATTTCTTGTGCAATATTTGACATATGAGATTTTCTCTATCAATTTTTGCAACAAAGACGAATAAACAACACCTTATATTATTATTATTATTATTATTATTATTATTTATTAAGCTTAATTATATTTTACACCTTCTTAGTATGTTCTTTGTGTCAATTTGGTCCCTATAGTTTAGAAAGTGTCATTTTAGTCCCTGTAGTTTCATAAGTGGATCATTTTAGTCCCTCAAACCCTTTTTGTGTCAAATTTTTTACTTTCAGTGACAAAACTATTTGTCACTAGAGGATTTATTAGACAAATTTGACACACTTGTGAAACTACTGGGATTAAAGTGACACTTTCTAAATTACAAGGATTAAACTGACACAGGTGACAAACTACAAGGGTGTAAAATGTACTTAACCCTAATAATTTATTACTCCGTATTATTATAGGTTTTTATTGCGAAATGGTGTAAGAATGGTCATTGGGAATAGTAGTTGACAAGTGAGAAAGTGGTCGGTTTAATTACACTTTAACTCGTGTGGTTAGACCCACTTTCACTTTACCTTCTATGGTTCAAAAGTGGACACTTAACCCCCATGTATTTTCGGACTAAAGTGAAACTTTCAAGATTTTTCTCAAAATAGCCTCACGTGGGAATTAAGTGTTAAAATTAGCCCCACCGAGGAGAGTTTGAGTGTCAAAAGTAACCACACAGAGACAGTTAATCCTAAAATTAGCCCTTCAAATGGGTTATGTGTTAAAAATTAGCCCACACAGGCGGGTTAAATGACAGCATTATCCTCATATACGACATTAATCTCAAAATTAAACTCACAAAGGGATTAAGTGTTAATGCTTCTAGACACTTTTAGATTTTTTTATCAGTTTTGATAAGAATCCTAGCAGTTTCACTTTAGTCCAATAATCACAAAGGGTTAAGTATCCACTCTTAAAGCACAGAGGGGTAAAGTAAAATTAGGCCTAATCAGAAAGGAGTAAAATGTATTTAACCTAAAGTAGTTTACTATCTATTGTACAGGCATATTGTCCCACTTCTTAGGTTTAGGGTTCAATTTCTGACTCCCTTCGTCCAAAGAACACTAACACACTTAGGGCATGTTTGGTACCCAAGAATGAAATAAGTTGGGAATGGAATGAGTTCAAGAATGGAATGAAACATGATTGGAATAGAAATGACCATTTCATTCACGTGTTTGGCTACATACCTAATAATGGAATGACATTAAACTTTAATTGAATATTTAAAATATTTAATAAATTTATTTTAGTCAAAGAACATTATCATATCAGGGTTAAATAAAGAAAAAAGGAAAGTTGAAAAAGTTGACATTACTATATTGAGTCATTCTATTAGGAGTAGAATGAGCATTCCTTAGGTTTTGAAAAGGAATGCGTATTCCTACTTTAGTACGAATCTCATTCCAAAAAGGAATGATTATTCCACTATATTTGATCATACCAAATATGGTAATTGAATGAACTTAAGAATGACCATTATATTTCGGAGTTCATTCCGGCCTACCAAACATGCCTTTACAATTGCTTAAGAGCCTAAGAATATATAAAATAAGTGTCTCCAACACTTTTGCCAAAATCACTTTGTAATGCTAAAATATTGCATGCTAGCCAAACAAACATTCTCAATGCCATGCCATTTCACCTGGTATATTTTAGCACTGTTGTTTCTTGGGATAAATTAGCAATAAATCCCTCATCCATGAACATGCATGGATTAAGGACATTCCAATCTTGTCCCATAATTGACACACGAGATTTTCTCCATCAATTTTTGCAATAAAGAGGAATAAACAACATGTTTATTTATTTATTTATTTATTATTATTATTATTATTATAATAGATTTTTAATGCAACCATGGGCGGACCTACAAGACTCCAAGGGTGGCACAGGCCCCCTGTATTTTTGGAAATTGCAAAACTATATGTAATAATTTGTAAATTTTGGAAAAAAGCCCTCCTAAATTTCACATAGGCCCCTCCTGGATTTCTGGAAATTCTAGATTTACATGTCAAGATTTAGACACAGGCCCCTTGCATTTGTGAAATTTCTAGACTTACATGTAATATTTTACAAATTTTAGATATAGGCCCCCTAAAATTATATGATTTACCCCAAATTAGGGGTGTTAAACCAATTCTACTTACAATTTTACCGTTTTACACATAATTATATATGGACCCAAAAAATTTACCTCGGGGGGCGTTGCCCCCGAACCCCCTTAAAATCTAGGCCCCCTAACCAAAAATCTTGAGTCCGCCCCTCGAATGCGATATGGTGTAAGAATAGTAATTGGGAATAGTAGTTGACAAATGAGAAAGTGGTTTACCGTGTAATAATTGAACAACCATAGTATCCCACTTCTTAGGTGTAGGGTTCAATCTCTGAGTCCTTTCGTCCAAAAATCACTAACACATTTACAATTAAAGAATTCCTAAAATAAAAACAAAAAACGCATAAATTTATAGGACAGCACTTCTGTGTTGTAAGAACAGTGCAGTTGTGCTGTTTCCCTCACAGTTGCATAGTAAAATTGGGCAGTTTTTGAAAAACTACTTTTACAAAAACAATTTTTATTGTACAACTGTGAGGGAAACAACACAAACTGCACTATTTTTACAGCACAAAAGTGCTATCCAAATTTATATTCGTGTACCAATCGAATCAATTATAAGAGCAACTCCAACACTTTTACCGAATCACCTTGTAATGCTAAAATATAGCATGCTAGCCAAAACAAACCTTCTCCTATACTTTGCCATTTCACCTGCCGTATTTTAGCACTGTCATTTCTTGTGCCATACTTGGCAAATGAGATTTTCTCAATCAATTTTTGCAATAAAGAGGAATCAACAACACTTTGATTGGGTTTTATCTATCTATATATATATATATGTATATATATATTAAATATATTTTTAGAAAATTGTTATGTACACCCGTGTATTTGTTATGTACACCCAAATTCTTTTATTCTAATCATTTTTCTTCTAAAAATTTTCACTTTTGTAAAAGTGAACGGTGTATATAGCTAAATTAGCGGTATGTACATAGCAATTCCCTATATTTATTATTATTATTATTATGTTATTTAAATGCGATATGGTGTAAGAATGAGAGTTGGGAATAGTAGTTGACAAGTGAAATGAGGTTGTGCTAAATATCAACATGGGTAATACTTGGTAATTTGGGGCACAACTTTCATACAACCTCCCCAAAAGATGTGTCTATCTCTTTCTTGTATCACTGTGGGGTCCAGTGACATCACATGAGAGAGAGATAGACACATCTTTTGGGGAGGTTGTATGAAAGTTGTATGAAGGTTGTGTCCCAAATATTACTCTATCAACATTAGTTACGAAATGTACCAATATTGGTGAATCTAAGCCAAATTATAGCACTTTGACATACGGAAAATGATATTTTGCGATGGAGATGCTCTAATGGGGTGACAAAAGATATGCTATAATTTGATAATACTGCATCATGTGCCAATTTTTGGCGTGGTATTTGAGGAAAAAATATTAATTATCACAGTTATTGGAATGTCATTGTATCCTAAATTAATAAAAACGATGTGTTTGTACATATATCCCTTCTATTTTTAGGAGATATTCTTCCTACATTAAAAATTTTTTCAAATCTATTAATAACGTTACAGATATAACGTGATATCGCAGTTATATCCCATATTTAGAATATTTAGACGCTAACCTAAATATTTTCCAACCTATTCCACCAATACGCCCAGCGCATATTAGCACCACCATCAAATGAAGGTGTTCTCCGTGCGCTTCTTTTTACAAGCGAAAAATTTCCGTCCTGCATTCCATATTTCCATATTTCAAACGTCTCGGACAAGGTCTCCCTCTCTCTCTCTCTCTCTCTCTCTCTCTGGAGAGATTGGAATATAATCAGCCCTCTTTCCCTCCAGCGGAAGCAATTTCCCACATGATCACCACTCTCACCAACCCTAATTTCTCCCACTTCCAGATTCTTGCTTTACTTCCAATGGTAAATTTCATTACTTTTTTTAGCCTTCCATTTTTCTACATAATCAGAATTTTCTTATTGCCTATGCTCTTGTTTGCATCTGTAATTATCTCTGTTTGGCTGCCGAGAAAATCTGTAGAATACACATTTTAGTATTTGTTTATTTTTAACATAAAGCATTCATTTTGGGGAGCTTAGCTTAAATTTCTTACCCTAAAGTCTGTATTCCAGGTTATGAATTTTCTTTGAATGGATATGTGTGTATTCACTTAGAATTCATTCCTAGTACAGATTGTTGTGTGATTGTCATAGGCACTGAAGGGTTAGGCTTAAGGGATGATCTATTTCTTGGGAGGGGTGCATTGGTTGGACTAGAAATTTTGTCTTGATGGAAATGGATGGAAGTAGTACTAGTACCTCATCAGTTGGCATAGAAGCTCCACCAATTCCTGTTCTTTCACGACGATCAAGAGGTGGGTATTCTGGTCCTTTTAATTTTGACTCCAATTTTTTCTGGCTTATCTATCTCTCTTACACTTATTGTGGCAAAATTTTGTGTGTTTCTGTGTGTGTGTGTGTGTGTGTGTGTGTGTGTTTTGATTATAAAGAGGAAGGGCGGATTCAGACCTGCCCCTACAGTGTGGGAGAGGTTTGGTGCCGTCCAACTGGATAATTCGCCTTTGTGATTCATTTAGATGATTTGCCTTCCAACCACAGTTTTCAATAGCCATAATCCACAAAACTAATAGTTGCTAGTAAAATTATTACATGCCCCTTTTGACACTGAAATTCTGTGTTGGTGGTTTTGAAAAGGACTAGGGAAGAGTTTGTTATAGTCCTATCAGAATTTAATTATGAGTTTGCGAGTGCTAAGATTTATTTGGATCTATGGGTCTGATGACGGTGGACAAAGTATGTGGTTATGCTTTTGGCTTGTGGGATCTATGACTGTTAGATTTGGATTGAACCCTAGAGTAGTAGAGTTGGATTTTAATATAATCTATGGTGGATTTGGGAGCCCTATTTCCTTATCATTTCAATTGACAAGGGGCAAAGTACTTGGATATCCATCCATGAATAATTATATTTTAACAAGGGTTACTTCTCTATGGGGTTTGATTGCAAGAGACAAGGTAGATGATAGGAAAAGGCTAAACAACATTTTAGTAACCTGAACTTCTAGTTTTAGCGAAGTTTCACTTTGGGCCTTGTATTTTAAATTGAAACACTTTGGTCTATGAATTTTCAAAATCGTTTTAATGTGGGACTTGGGATTAACTCCGTCTGTGAAAATTGACGGAAAGCTCTTACATGGCCATGATGGCCTGCATTTCCAATAGCCATGTGCCAATTTTCATTGAAGGAATTAGCCCCAAGTCCCACATTAAAACGATTTTGAAAATTAAGGGACCAAAGTGTTGCAATTGAAAGTGCAGGCCCAAAGTGAAACTAAGCTAAAACTAGAGGGTACTAAAATGTACTTTAGCCATAGGAAAAACACAATGGAGTTATCGTGTTGGAATTATAAATTTGAACTCAAATCCCCTCCTCCCAAATATATCAATTCAAATGCAATCTGGTAGAAGTTCCAAATACTACTCTTCATAACGGCCAGATACTCACTGCTTGAGTAGGTCCAACAATGCCTCATGTATTTTTGGCTCTTATGGTCAATTTTTTAGTTCCATTTGTTGTAATATTCACTTTTTTTTTTCATTAGATACATCTCACCTTGTGGTTTGCCCAATATTCACATGAGCCCCCTGCATTTTAAAAGTCAAAACTTAGTTCCCTCGTGGTAGTGACCAACTATGTAGCACGGATACGGACACGTGACTTGGACACGATACGGCACGGAGACGGCGAAACGGCAAATCCCAAAAATATAGGATACGGAGACGGCTAAAATACTTCGAATAAAAAAATATTGTTTTGAATATAATTTAATTTTAAGTAAAATAAAAAATAAAAAATTAGAAGGTAGGATTAAACATCAACATTATATTACATATCTATCCAAAAAAAAAAAACCCTAAACTCCAAATCCTTTTTGACTCATGTAATAACTAATAAAGAAAGAGTATAGACGAAACAAGATTTAAAAAGAAAGAGTCTAAGAGGCTAGGGCTTATATGTATTATGATATACATACTTATATATCATTTTATTTTCTCAATATTTTGTTTGTACCCCCCAAAAAATCACTTTAAAAAAAACATCATTCCTCAAACCCAAAATAATAATAGTAATAAAATAAGACCACTAGGCCAAAAGTGTCCCAGGAGTGTCCCCCAAGAAACACTTATTTTATTAAGATCATCATTCCTCACAAACCCCTGGAAAAAAAAAAAAAAAAGAGAGAGAAAAGGAAGGACCACAAGGCCAAAAGTGTCCCAGGAGTGTCCCAGAAGTGTCCTGCCGTGTCCCAGAAGTGTCGGACAATATGATTTAATTTAAATTAATCCAGACACTTCCATAGCCGTGTCCCAGCTGTGTCTGTGTCCGCGGAGTGTCGGAAATGCAAACGGTACCCCAAATGAAGTGTCCGTGCTACATAGATGGCCAAAGTTAAATCATCGGATTTTATATAAAATAGTAGTGAAGTTTTTTTAAAAAAAACTGGCGCGGGATTTTTTTTTGTTGTAGATGAATTTGAACTTTGAAATTTCATTTTCCCCCAAGGATGAAAATTTCGTCTCCTAAAGGTTTCTCGCCCATTGGGAAGCAGAAATGTTTCACAAACGGTATGGAAACAAGGAAAGGTATTGTGAACACATGGAAGCCTTTGGAAAAGAGAAGTAAAAATAGAGATGTACATGTAAGCTAAAAAGTGAAATAAGTTTGCAAGTATAATGTAAAAAGTAAAATAGTTGGTTATGTGTTAAGCTTTTTAAAGAATTATCTTTTAGTCTAATCTCCATTCACATTAAGGAACACTAGGGTAGGTTGGGGTATCAACATAAATGTGAATCGGCCCATTGTTTAAAATTAAGAAACTTCTTATAATAAAAGCAAGTATAAAATGTATAATAGGTTTTATAACTAGATTATTCATATTTTATTTGATTAGTTATTAAAAATTATGTTAACATTATCTACATACAAATAGATGTCTATAGTCAAGTTAGACACACAAGTTTGATGCAAATCAATTTTATATTCTTGTGTGAATAAATTTAATAAATCAATCTCTCACTTCCTGTAGAAAAAAGTTATGGATATTACCTCTTATTGTTTTCTGTGCTTCTATCGATACGAAGAAACATTTTCGTCATTTCTTATGTTGCCACTAGGTTTCAATATGTTCGATGGAAGCGACTTCATTTCTGTGGAAAAAATGTGAATTTCGATTTTGCACAGACATTTTGTTTAAGTTCATTAAGAAATGTAAACATTTCGGCGATTTGGATCGAAAGATAATGAAATTTTGATCCCTCAGATGCTGCACTAGCGGGAGCTTTGTGCACTAGATTTGGCCTTATAAACCTTTTTCTTTTGACTTATGATTTGTTTGAAGTTGGAATACATTGTTGGGCCATTTATTCAACACTTAAAGGTTTTGGAAAAACTTAACATGGTATCAAAGCCTTAGTTTTGGAAGGTCTTGGGTTCAAGTCACTGTCCTATAATGGTTTAAATGTTGCAGTTTCTTATCTATTTCATTGCAACTCCACACGCGACATGGGTCACGCTTGAGAGAGGGTCCATTTTCTAACAACTTAAGCTTTTGGAGCAAATGGTGAATTAAACATGATTCCCCATACCCCTTTAGTCATCTCCCTCATGCTAGAGAGGGTCCATTTTCTAACAACTTAAGCTTTTGGAGCAAATGGTGAATTAAACATGATTCCCCATACCCCTTTAGTCATCTCCTTCATGCTATTAGCATAATAGATCCAACTTTTTCCTTCTTTGATTTGCAAGTCGATGCACACTAGTAGGTTCATTGTATTTTCCATTTCAAAACAATTAAAAAAATTATAAGTTGGCGTGATTATCTTTTGATTTTTACTAGATATTATTGGATTGGTTTTGCAGCTATATATCTGTTTACGCAACAAAGCCTCCCAGCTTGTAAACCCGTCCTGACACCAGTATGGGTAAGTGCATGAATAAAACGTTTGTATCAGAACCTTCCACATTATATGTCATATACATATGGGTTACTTACATGACATTAATTAACTTTCTCCTTTTCAGGTCATGTCAACTTTTTTTCTGATGGGTGTCATTTTTATCCCTGTTGGTCTGCTTTCTCTTCATGCTTCACATAGTGTAAATTTCCACTCTTGCTACTTTATATTTTCGACAATGCAGCCATTTCTTTTCTCTTTTTCTTCATAAGCAGCCATGGTTGAGAGCCCACTGGGGTTAGCTTTTAAAATAATCACGTTTTAGCTTTCTAAAGAACTGATTTTTTAGGGTTTAAAGAGGGATCTGATTTGTAAAATGTGAAAAAGCTAATCCAAACGATCACAACTTTACAAAAATCACTTATAAGTGATCGTTGGCCCCAATAAAGCTATACGAATTGGGATCTGAGTTTAGCATGGTTAATTGTATGCAGGTCGTAGAAATTGTGTACAGATATGATACAGAGTGTATACCAGAGCCCTTTAAAAGCAATAAGGTGGCATATATTAAAGATAGCTCAACTCCCAAAAATTGTTCCCGGTTGCTAAAGGTGATACTTATTTTTGGTTGTTAGTTTCATTTATAGTATGACCATACTTGAGAAGCCATGTTTTAGAGCTCTTGTTGGTGATATGAGCTTTTTTCTCTTTGGTCATGGATTATTTAAGCTTCTAAGGCTTTAAAGCTAAATTGTTCGAATGTTCATTCATGTTATGTGATGGGGTCAACTTATATCTTTATGGGTAGATGTCTCATGACTCTCATTGATGGGATGTGCATTTCGAATTTGATGCTAGCAGTGGTTGAACAATAGGGGTGGTGGTCTAATTGCCCAGCTTCACTCCAATATGGTTGAAAAGCATTACTCAAGAGGGGTTGGTTGGTGCTAATACTGCAAAGTATTATAGTCTTGCTTCATAAGATTATTGCTTTCGGTAGAGAGAAGCTTAAGTGAAGAGAACTACTGGAATCGTTATCCAAGCACGAGGAGAAGATCTGCTATTTCGTTTAAAGAAACCTAAGCAAGAATTGAATTATTTCTCGCCCCAACGTGGTGAATGAGCCATTAAAACAAATAGTAGGGAATTGCTCAAATGGTAGTGAAAAATAAAATAAATTTGGGGCCATCATAATACCTATGCCTTCTCATTCCTAAACAAAAGAATTGTATGTTAACTTCTTTAGTGGTGCCTTTTTTGAATATGTACTTATCTGTTCAAATGCAATGTAAATTACGATGGTCGCATTGAATTTCTTGATTTCTTTCCCTTTGTTTGCATGCTATGAGTGACTAACTTTGTGCACTTCCATACAAGTTCCATAAGTTCCATTAGCAATTTTTTCTATCATGACCAAAGGGGCATTTATGGTCCTCACAATGCCTTATGTTAGGGGTTTCGATGCAGCATGTGGGTCCCAACACGTTAGGTTATTCAGACCTAGAAAATCTCTCGTGGTGGATCAGAATTATCTGATGCTTCTATAAGTGAATGAATATTCTTTTGCATGAGACTGTCGTTTGAAACATTTATTTCGGACTTGGTATCTAGGTGAACAAGGGCATGAAAGCTCCAATTTTTATCTACTATCAGATCGATAACTACTACCAGAACCACAGACGGTGAGAGTTTTTATATTCTCTTACCTAATATTTTGATGAATTCATTGTTTGTTTAATGTTCCTGTAATTTTAATCTTTCTTGTTATTTAATTATTATTTTTATAATGGCTGTTACATGTTATTTTCAGAATATTGTATGCATCATAGGCCTCTTTCTATTTTCATTTTTCTTCATTATAGTTTAGTGCCCGAAGTTCATTTCTAGGAAATGTCATTGATTTCTTGCAATCATCTTACACTTTGTTTGGTTTGCGGATTTAAAAAAGAAAACGCAAATAGAGAGCCGTTTCCCTATTGTTTCCCCTTGTGTTTTCTTCCGTACTTATTACTTAAGTAATGTATGAACTAAAATTAAATTGAAATACAATAAGAAATCAAGAAAAGGGGAAGGGAAGTGACGTATAAAATATGGAAGTGTTTATTTTCCATTATTATCTTTGCCTTCCTATTTTCTGTTTTCCTTATGAACAAAATAATGGAGAACCTTTTCCTATATTTTTTCTTTTCTTTGCCTCAGGAAATCCATGAACCAAACTGAGCCTTAGTGTGTATTTTTTCCCTTCTTGCTTGGGTTCTATAGGAACCTAAGTTTTGAGAGTATTCTCTATCGTGATCCATGTTGATGATTTCCCTCCAGCTATGTCAAAAGTAGAAGTGATCAACAGCTCTTACATGGACTGAAATACACGCATACAAGTTCCTGTAAACCTGAAGAAACAAGCAACGGTTTCCCAGTAGTCCCTTGTGGCTTGATTGCGTGGAGTTTCTTTAATGACACATATACCCTCTTTCGTGGGAGAGAGGAATTGAAGGTTAACCGTAAGAATATTGCATGGAAAAGTGACCGAGATCACAAATTTGGGAAGCAAGTGTTTCCCGTCAATTTCCAGAATGGTACCTTGATTGGTGGAGGAAAGCTAGATCCAAGCATTCCTGTGAGTATTTAACTTGTACATCATAAATTAGTTTGTTCTTTCTGGGCTTTTGTATCCCTATAATTGTTGAAAGGGAAAATACTTACTAAAGAAACAGAAAAATATTAGGCTCTGTTTGGTTCATGGATTTAGTGTGGGAAAAGAAACGAAACTGAGGCTCTTTTTAGTTTGTAGATGTAGAGAATTAAAAGAAAAGGGGAAAAAAAAAATCTAGTTCCTTTGTGCTTTTTTCCTATGCTGAAATAGCATTAAAATTTTTAACTCTCTGAATGGAATTATAACTTGGGAAAAAAGCGAGGGGAGTGTCTCAAAAAATTCAAAATCTTTAATTATTTTCCTTACCTTATTGTCTTTTACTTCCTTTGTCCTCAATATTTCTTTATTTTAACTGCCCAAATGAAAAGTGTTTCCCAGTGTTGTCCTTTCCTTTCCCTCACTAAATCCATAAACCGTACTGAGCCTGAGTAATTCATTTCTTTGTTTGATTAGATGGGTTTTCAGTGAGGAAAATAGAAAGGGTAAAGAATAAATAAAAACTTTAATTTTGTGAATCACTCCCTTTCCTCGTTTCTTGGTTTCCTATTATATTTTGCAGAACTTGTTATTTCTAATTTTATTTAAGCAAGGGGGAGAACACTTGGGAAATAGTTTTCCTTTCTTTATTCCTTGTCCTACTGACCTTAAATCCACAAATCAAACAAAGCCTTATACCGACTATTGTAGTACTTAATATAACTTTGTGTGTGAACCTTTCCGTGACCATCCTTGTTGCAACAATATATCTTCGACATAATTGCGAATTTGCAAACCCAGCAAATTACGAACTTGGATTTTGGCACAAGTTATTAACTTAGATTATTGTAGATGAAAATGGAAACTTAAGTGGTCAAAGAATATATTTCCCTCCATCTTGTGCATTAGGATTAGTTTCACCGTGTGGTTGAGAAAGAAAGTCATCCTTCATATGTGTGTTAATGCTCGGTAGGAGCCAAGACCCTTGTGGTCTAGTGGCACCAATCCCTCTCCCCCAAGTGGGAGGGGGAGGGTTCAACTCCCACTGGGAGTGTTTGTGGGAGGTTATTTCCTCTTTGGCCGTCTATGGGATGGAGTCTCCTTTGAAGTGGGCCTTGGCCTCCCCTGGCCAGTTTGTGTGTGTGTGGGTGCACTTGTTGGCGCTTTGCCTGGAGCCATAAAAGATAAAAATAAAATTAATAATGCTCGGTAGGAATATATTAGTACACAAGCTGGGATCAAATTAAATGCACATGAGTGTGTAGGAATAATATTAGTACACAAGGTGGGATCAAATTAATATCAGAAAGTTTACTGCATCGTATGTCATGGGTTGCGCCCATCTGTTTAGGCTCTAGTTGGTTTGCAAATTTAGAGAAGAAAAAGAAAGTGTACTCCCTGGTGCCCTTTTCAATTCAATACAATTACCTATCCAAAAAAAATAAAAAATAAATAAATAAAACAAGGAGAACTAGTTCCCTTTTTTTTCACCTTGTGTTTTCCTCTCTTCTTAAATAACATTAAAAATTAAAAATTTCCGTATACCTTTGTAACGTAAGGGAAAAAAAGGGAGGGAAGAGGCTAACAAAATTAGAAAATTTTCATTTATTTCTTACCATGTTTTCTTTTCCTTTCTATTTTCCTCATTGTTTTCATAATTAACTAAACAAAGAAAAGTGTTTTCCTTTCCTTTCCTTTCCCTCACTAAATCCATGAACCAAATTACCAAACAGAGCCTAAATCAATGCCCAAACCTTGCATAGAATCAGGAGAATTTACTCCTCTGTGGGTTCCAATTCCTTAATTTTTACTCTGCACAGGAGCGCCGGGGTTGGCTTCTTCTTCACACAATACACCTCTCTTTGAACATTGATTGGCTAAAACATGAGTTCTAACAGTTTCTCTCTCTCTCTCTCTCTCTCTCTCTCTCTCTCTCTCTCTCTCTATGCCGTTGGTGGTTTTGTGATTGTCTTGTATGCATCACATCATAGTTAAGTGACCAAGAGGATCTTATTGTGTGGATGCGCACCGCTGCTCTCCCTAGCTTCAGAAAGTTGTACGGGAGAATCGAAGAGGATTTAGATGCCGGTGATGTTGTGAAGGTAAAATTGTTTAATAACTACAATACTTACAGTTTTGGTGGGAAGAAAAAGCTTGTTCTTTCAACATCAAGCTGGTTGGGAGGGAAGAATGACTTCCTTGGGATGGCCTATCTTGCCGTTGGTTCTTCCTCTATATTCATCTCCTTGATCTTCATGTTGCTGCACGTGAGAAATCCAAGGTAAAACTTCGTATATGCCCGGGATAACTCTTTGATAAATGTTCATATGCATCGAATGCTACATCTGGAATCTGAAAGCCATAGAGTTAAGCGGACACGACAATACTGGTAATCTTAATAATGTAGAATCCGGGCCCATGATACACGAGTAAAAAATTGTTTTTTTGATTTATTATAGATTATTCTCGTGCCATGTCATTTTTGTTCCTAAATTGCAGATGAACCCATTACCATGAGTCAAAATTTCCTTTTGTTTCTTTTGAAACGGGCAAAACATTTCCGTTTCCTGGGTCATAGAAATGAAACAACTATGGATTCTCAAAATTCCATGGATTCCATGGAAACGACTTTGTTTCTTTTGTTTCCATTGAAACATGATTGTTTCCATTGAAACAGACCTATGATTCCACATCGTTTCATTTGCTTCTACTGAAACATGATTGTTTCTATCGGGAATAATCCTTTGGATGCGTATTTGTCTCATGAACAATGATTTTATTTTGGAGATGGCTTATTAGCTTACTATGTGCTTATATGTAACTTTTGAATTCTATGAAGTGTTTTGTGTATTCTATGAAGTATTTGACAATAGATTGATGACTTAATCCTCGTGTAATTTCAATTTGAGCTACATATTTTTAATGTAACTACATATATAGACCTTTCAATGGTTCAATTAATCAATTATTAGCTTTATACGTGCATATAGTTAAGATTGAAGTTGTGTTTCCCCACATGTTTCTCAATGTTTCCAAAATTTCCGGTGTTTCCACATGTTTCCAAAATGTTTATGAAATGTTTCCATTTCTGGGCAAACCGAAACAATAGACTAAAATGGAATTCTGATCCTTGCCTATTACCTATGTCCCATTTTATTATATTAAGACATTTACCTCAAATCTTGAAAACATTTTCAAACTAGCCACTTTATAGTGTCCACTCTTCTGTCCGGCCATGTCAACCACTTGTCTCATGTAAAAAAAGATAAAGACATAATTTTCGCACACTCAACAGGTGTCAGTGCATATCCAATGTTTGACACATGTTGTACATGGACATGACACCAAATTGAACTGTCTGTGGTACATAGGCTAGATGCCATTGATGAATCTTTACGTCTTGACAGTACGTGTAATTTCCTACCCAGCTCCTAATTTTCTTGAAGTCATGCTTATATCTCCATAAGCACACATTTTAATCTTTGGTCCTACCCAATTGCCGTTGGAGAACAAGGAAAAGCTGGAGGTTTGTGGATAAGTCCTCCTAAAGGCCGTTTAGAGATCTCGCCTCCTCATGAAGAACCCCTTTTCCTTTGCTCACTGGGATTAGATTTCACGTGAAAAACCACAATATATAGGGTGAATTACATTGATCTCCCCTCAGGTAAGGTCAAAATACAAAGACGTTCCTCATTGTTTGAATAATTACATTGACCTCCCCCATTGAGAGATGGAAAATTAACATAGTTAATGGGGTCCATCCAATATTACCTAGATACCGCTAACATCATGTATAACTTGTTAATATAAAAAATCAACACATTATCAATGTCCAAATTTACCATTTGGAAAAAAATGCTTCACTATTCATATAGGAAAAATTAAATGAAATTTTTAGTAACTTTTGTAAGGGTAAATTGGTCAGTATCAAAGAGTTTAACAATCAAATTAACGGTCAACTGACCATTGACTAATGGAAGGGGGAAAGTTTTACTCAACCCCAAACCTCAAGGGAGGTCAGTGTAACTATCCAACCACAAGGGAGGTCCCTATATTTTCACCTTACCTTAGGGGAGGTCTGTCTAATTTACCCATGTGTATGCATATAAGAAGAAGTCATCAACAATATTGAAAAAACTATAATCAAACTTTTAATTTTTAAAAAGCAGAGATATTCATATAGTGTACGTAAGAATAAATAAATTAGTGTTGTGTGAGTTGCACCCAATGTTGTTCTTACTTACTCAGCACATTGTACTAAAAAAAATAAAAGGCTGATGTTTCTCTTTTTTTAAAAAAAAAAAAATTGTTGATATATTTTTAAATTATCACTTTTTGTTGATGATTTTTTTAAAAAAATTATTTTATTATTTTTTTTAGCAAAAAAGTATTGACTGGTTTATGAATATGATACAAAAATATGACTGAATCCTAATTAAACCATATATTTTTATGTCACCTAATGCTAAATTTCCCAATCAGTTAATTTTTTACCCCTTGTGTTTGCAGGCCTTATGGAGACACTGCATATTTATCTTGGAACTGGAAAGCAATTTCTAGTTGAAAGGCGAAGTTGCATTTAAGGTAGCGTACATTTTATATAATATCTATTTTGAATTGTTAAGTAACTTCACTTCCTTTTTTTTTTTTTTTCCTTTCTTTTCTCGGAAAGGCCCTCCAATAATCAGTAATGTTGACAATATATTGACTGATATATCGCTTTACTGGTTGTGAACCTCGAAATGGTTATTTAACGTGATACTGGTATACCATATCACGGTTCTGCTATGTCAAAGAATATTGGCTTCTCTGTCAATAATGCTTGATTTAGGCAACATATTGACCTTTCACTCACTGATGGAGCTCTCATACAAAATGGTATATTTACCACTTTGTCTTGCTTACTAGTTCCGTCAATGTCAAATTTTTATGCCTAAAGTATTTTAAATTTGGCATCATCATCATCATCATCATCATCACCATCTCTCTCTCTCTCTCTCTCTCTCTCTCTCTCTCTCTCTCTCTCTCTCTCATGTCTGCAAGAGGAATGATCTAACAAGAAACGCATAATAAACAAACCTAGCACCTGTTTAATGCTTAATTTGATACGATGAATGAATTTTCGAAGGGATGGAAGGTGGTAAGAATGGAGGTGTCCATAATTACCCTCTTTTTGTTTTATTGTGCGCGAAGGCATGGCTGAAGAAAAGGATGTATCATTGCTGTAATATTATACCCTTGGTGCCCTTATAAGCCAGCAAAACTTTGACAATCCAATTAATGTAGGATAGCACAATCTCCTCAGTACTCAAACATGCAATGTCTTCATCACATCACATGGCCCATGTGGCTCAACAACTTTCCCTGGTTGGCTAGGACGTACCTTTGCTCCCCTTCCAGTCTCAGTCTCCTCACAGGATCCATCACGCTGTGTGCTGTGTGTACCTTTGTGGGTAATTGCAGATGATTCTACGTTCGGATCTGATACTATCTGTGATATCCCACATTGGTTAGGATACAATCATTTGGTTGCTTATGAGGCTTTGGGCATTACAAAAGTCTGGTTGCTTATGAGGGTTGGGGTGTTACAAATGGTATCACAGCCCTAAAGGTGTGTGGTACTCTACATGGAGTTACCCTAGATGGAACGCATGGTGCACTAACATGGTGGATCCTGTCGGGAGGGAGTGGAGGTGTGTCCTACAGTCTCTTTTTGGCATGTGAAACGAGGCCTTCAGGTATTTGAACGGGAGCGATTGTGATATCCCATATCGGTTGGATAATAGTAGTTTGGTTAGCTTCTAAGGCTTGTCACATTACCGCTCGGCCAATGCCCCTAGGGTTAAACCCTCACACTTTAGACGAATGGTGTTTTTCGAAGGGCAGAAATGAAAATATAATGGCTTCCTTTCCCTATCTGCTTTTGGAGGAAGCAATAAGATGGCCCTAGAGGTATGGGTATACATGTTAAAGCCATACCCAAACTGAACCCAGAATCAAACCAATGCGAAAGAAAAGTGAATGGAAACAAATTGAAGAAACTTGGGTTAGTTTGCTCGTACAATTACAAATTGTATCGATTGCTTTTAAATGTAGAATCCAAAGGTCCATAACTAAAAGCCTAATGGTGGTGGTGCTGCTGCGTGATGTGTCATCGAAACTAGACTGTGGAGCATATCTATACATAGAGGAGATAGAATGAAAGTGTAGTCTTCTAGCGATTTTGGTTTCGGTTTATTGACCTATGTGGACGGAAAGCGTAGTCTTTTCTCTCCCTTTTTCTTCCTCTTTCTCCCTTACCAAATTTTGATAGAGTCCATATTAGGATAGAGACGTTTATTTCTAGATGCGGGATGGTAATAACAATGCCTCTTTTTAATTTCTAATATATAGCATGTTTGGTTGTCACTTGAGTTCTAATTACTTCATTCATACCGTAGTATAGTAAAGTAAAATACATCATCACGAACAAATCCATCATTTAGATGAATAGGAGAATTTTCGTAATCTTTAGGGGCGTTTCTATGTTTTCTTAGAATGGAAGAATTCATTATTTTGAGCATTTTTTAAATGAGCACGATTATTCTACATGTAACTGTTTAGCATCCGTGTCTTTCTAGATAAATTACTATCAAAAAGTATTAATGCAATTATTGCATTCAATGAACCCCAAACAGGCCCCGCCCTTAATGTATACAGTTGTATTGTCCGACAATTTTTAATTTCTAGATGAGAGAAAGCCATCTGCCTTTCAACATGAGGGGTTTAACAACTTGAAATTGTTGTATGGATGGTTGTATTTCTCAATTGCAAAGAATTTGAGTTTGGATATCATATGCGTGTATATATATATATATAGATATATTTTTAGTCGTGTGTATTTACTCCGCACATATTCTTCTCGTGGCAGGTTGTCGAACAAGAAATTGGCAAAAGGTCATCCAAAGCATCTTAACCATACAAGTTTTATCGGTTTTAGGTCAATAACAGTGACACTAATGTCAGGTATTGACCTAAAACCGTTAAAAAAAAAAATTTATTTTTTCTTTTCCCGGTCAAATATCGTTGTGAATGTGTTTTAAGGAAACATCGAACATCAGTTCTTGTAAGTGTGAGTAAAACAAATGTAATCAATTGAAAAATGAGTTCAACACTAAGAGCATTGTAATATTTGAAAGTACTGGATTTGTTGGTTTTTTTTTTTTGTAAATACATATGTATTATTTATACTGTTCACCTGCTGTTGATCTCTGTTTCTATTGATATTGAAATAAGTGCACCAATTACTGGAACTATGAATTGATAGTATATTTACCTACCAAAACTAAGTACATATCGCTGCTTGTTTTGTTTGTGTGTGTAGTGATGTAGTCCTTGTTATTTTATGGAGCAAGAATTTGGTGGTTGTGCTTTTGAATATAAACATTGGGAAAATGCTTTTAGTTTTAAGAACTATGGCCATGTTTGGCAACAACTTTTGGAGTCCATAACGGATCATGGAACTCTCAGAAGCTAAAATGAAACTATTTGGCAAATCAGCTTCTGCATCTCAATCACAAAAAATGTGTGTCATGCGATAGCACAAAAGCTATGTACCTTGAAAGTAGCTTTTGGCACAAAGTAATTGAATCACAGAAGCAGAAGTCGTTGCCAAACATTGGCTAAAATGGTCCTATATTCCTAAATTGTTTTCAAGAACAATCACAACTACATTCACTCTTTCGCTTATCAGTGGCCCAGCTAATTAAACAGGGGGGGACTAGAAGTTGAATGGCTTCATTCAGTTTTTTAAGTGTAGACAACTCTTGAAATTAAATTACTCTTTGTGATGATTTGAGAAATGGTTGCGGCCATTTCTAGAGGAAAATGTCGAATGCAAAACCACACTAGTACACGTTGGTATGGTGCTTTATGGATTAGGATTGACATGTTTTTGAATTGAGTTAAATTTTACCCACAATAATCACACTATTTTCATCTAAAATCCACATAAGTGTGTCTATGTCTCTCGCGTGTCACTGTGCGGTCCACTGACATCACATGATGACACGAGAGAGAGAGAGAGAGAGAGAGAGAGAGAGAGAGAGAGAGACATTTTTGTGAGTTGCGGATGAAAAGTTGTGTGAAGGTTGTGGGTGAAGTATTACTCTCTTGAATTGTAAAACCTTATTAGTTTGTGGACACTATGTCATCAAAATAACAGTAGTAATAAATATTGTGCATTAGTTGGGGTATCATTTAGTGGCTGTTTTACTTTCACTGAGCACTGATGTGAAATTTATAGTTTGTGTGAATTTCATTAGGCATTGTTTGGTTCATGGATTTTGCGAGGGAAAATAAAAGGAAAAGGATAAAAAGAAGGAAAAATAGTAGTTCCTTCGTGTTCTCTTGGATTTTCCTTCATGCTTAAATAACAATAAAAATTACAATTTTCTAAAATATGATAGTAATATCTAAATAAAGAAAGGGAATTGACTTATGATATTCAAAATTTTAATTATTTCTCAATTTATTGACTTTTCTTTCCTATTTTTCTCATCGTTTTTCTTAAATTTTTGTAGCAAAGGGAAATGTATTTCTCTATGCTTTCTTTTCTTTTCCCTCACTAAATCCAAGAACCAAACAAAGCTTTAAGTCTACAAACTACATGTATATGTCTTGCAGGCTATATATATGCGTAATGCATTGGGTCATTGGAGGTAATTAAGTTTACGTTCTCACACGGTAAATAAGGTTGTCAAAACAGGTTTTTTTTTTTGTTTTTTGTTTTTGTTTTTTTTTTTTTTTTTTTTTTGTGTGTTTTTTTTTTGGGGATTCATGGAATTATAATCGGTTTAATAGCGCATGTGAAAAGGAACATAATAGAGCAAACAGCCCCATCGAAACACTTGCCTTTACGGTAATTTTGTGAATCATTCAATACGAATTCATTCTCAACGAGTCCATAAGAAGTGATGCCGTTATTTTCTTCACTAGGTTGGGTAGAGGCCAAAAATCATGGACAAATTTCCTTAATGATTTATATTAATCTTTTTATTATTATTAATTTGTTAAGGTTTATACATTAATTGGCAGGATTTATAGATAAATAAATAGCCGGAGATCCAATAAGTATCTGTTCATTATGCTATTGCACATTAACTATGGCAGATTCTTAAAAGTGAAATCTATTGCTTGCTATCACAACCATCTACAATGCAACAATTTGCCTCTAAAAGGTTACGACCTCTGGTTTATTTGTAAACTTGACCTGGGTAAAAATAAACCCTTAATTTCTTTCCTATACAATGACTGACCTCAGATAGAGTAAAAAAAAAAAAAAAAACAAATTGGTTAATTATACCCCTCTCATATGACAATATATCATATTGAGCCTATTTGTATGTGCTTATGGTGATGCGATTTTGATCGTGATTGGTAGAATTGCTTAGAAACTGCCTTTTTGACCATATCGACATATTTTTTTTGTTGAAATAAACAGATAAAAAGCAGTTTGGGCTACCAAAACTGCTTAAGATAGACAAATAATCAATAACAAAACGGATTCATTATACCAATAACAACGATGAAAACATTCCATATTTAGTTTATACATAGATACACAAAATGAAACAAAAAGACTAAAAAATAAAAAAGCTGATTTCACCTATATTCTTAGCAAAATGACCACTAAACCCTTTCATGCTTATGATCATTAACACTTTCATCCCCAATCTTACATTAGTACAACTCCACCACATTCACATCCCCCTCAGAAATTTCTCCACATAAAACATGGTAGTAATTTGTCTGTCTAACTAAACATGTGGTATCTATAAGAGATGTGGCAATACATGAAGATCATAGAACACCCTTTTGAATCCAAATTCAAACTTGCTTCATCCTTCTTCCAAATGGTCTCAGCAAATGTCAACTCCATTAATGCAATTCCTTCTTTTCCAAAAGAGTCACATAGCTTTCAAGCTCTCTCAAGAAAGGCCCTCAATATACACATGCATGAGAGGGAAAAAAAAAAAATAAAGGCTCTCGGGCTCAATGGCATTCTAAAAGAAAGACGAGGATTAGAGATGATGATAAGAACAAGATATAGTTGATGTAAACCAGTTCATTTCAGGGAAGAATAATGCTATGGTTCTGCAATTTGGGATTGCCAAATGCTACAAAAGTGGTGCCACATGCTGTGGCAGTGGACGTGGTATACTACTTTCATAGCTTTTGAGAACCATAACATTACTCTTCAGAGAATTAATGGATCAAAGAAGTGAGAGAGAGAGAGAGAGAGAGGGAGGGGGTTAAAGACATACATTTAGCGCGAAGGGGATGCGAAGATTCGACAGGAATGTGTTGAATTTTTCTCCACATCAAACAACATATCTATTGATCAGCATGTAAGAGAAGAAGGAAAAAAGGACAGGAAGAAGAAACACCACTTTGTTGTGCACAACATCAAACCTCTGTGAGCCTTCCTCAACAATGGTCTCTAATTTTGGAGCATTTGAAGGCTTTTGAGGAGATATAAGAGGAGATGGTGCAACCTCAACCCAATTGTGCATATATGATCCCACTCTCTTTGCCATTTTAATTTTGATGTCTTGAATTGAGAAAGAATAATCTTTGAATACTTGAATACCCTTTAGAGCTAGGAGGACTTTATATAATTACTAGAAAGAATTGTTGAAGAGAAAGATTGATGATTGTTTGATTGGGTTTTTTGAAGAATCAAAGAGAAAGAGAGGTTGGGTATGAAGGTATTTGTTGTTATTGTTGTTAGTATATATACAAGGTATAGTGCGAGAAAGAAGGAAGTGTTTTTGAGGTGATTTAACCAACGTAGAGATATTGATGGTGAACATGAGGCCACATGTTTAGGATCTTTAGGGAGGTGTTTGAACAAGTCCAACCCATTAATGAGGCAAATCAAGCGACTTTAGCTTGACTTAATAATCTCTGTCAAAGGGACTATATACACACTGTGTGAAAAACTTACCCATAACATACATGGACAAATATCCCACTATAGTTTTGTTTGGCCCAAGAATTTAGAGATGGAAAGAAAAACCAAAATGAGAACTATTTTCCTAATGCTTTTTTTTTTTTGCAATAATAAATTAAATCATAAATAGGCACTCAATAAAGAGAGTATTTGTGCTTATTTTATTTTGGTCACTTATTGCTATGTGTCTAATTTCAGTAATTATGTTAATACTATTGGAGCAAAATGATAATGAAATAGGACACACGTCACCCATTAGAGGCATGAGTGAGCAATGAGTGACCAAAATATGATGAGCAAAAATGGTCTCCTCAATAAAAGAGGAAGGAAAACTAATCACAAATTTAAAACTTCATTTATTTTTTTAGAGCAATTTTGCTCACCAAAAAATGGTCACCTATTGCTCACTCATGTCTTTATTAGGTGACATGTGTAATGTGTCTCATTTTAATAATTATGTTAACTAGCATATATCCCGCGCGATGCGCGGGTACATTGTTTGTCTAATAATAAGTCATAATTTAAACAATAATGGTGATATACTTGTTTTATTGTAAAACTGTCTTTAATTACATATGTTCACATAAGTTCAAACTCAATTCCTACATGCACCCTCCTCAGGCCTTCAACCATATCTACGGTTAGCAGAAAATATTAAATAACCCATAGGTCTATATACAAAATTTGTCAACAAAATACATGAATGTATACATATATAACGATTTGCTTTTGAAGTCTGAAAATTGATGTACTTCACCAGTTCCTTCTTAATCTTCTACAGTCTCCTCAAGATGAGCATACCTTTAACAAATACTCCCTCTGTCCCATATTTAGAGTCTTTGATGCCATTTTTTGATGTCCCATTTTAAGAGTCCTCTTTGAAAAGTCAAAGTACTTTAATACACACTTTCCAAATTTGCCCTTTATTATATCCAACTCTTCCCTCTCTTTTTTTGATTTGACACCATAATTTTGAATTTCAAAAAGGGCAATATTGGAAAGTTAAAAATCTCACCAAAATCAAAATTGTCCCCTTAATAAGTTGGAATTCCCAAAAGAGACTCTTAATATGGGACGGAGGGAGTAGAATTTTACGAATGCTGAAATAAATTTTTAAAAAAGAAAACTAATAGAAGGTGCTTAAATAGGTGATATTTGTAATGACTTGTGTCAGTTTTGACTGTGAGAGTGGCATATTGAGTGTGATTCAGCTCATGCCTTAAAGATAATAATGAATGGAACTTTTAATTCCTCCTTTTGCAGGGAAGTCAAATGAACGGAAAATTTTATGATATGACCAAGTAGTTTTATCGTATTATACAACTAAACCAGGTATTGTGCCAGGATCATAAAACATATGTACTCCGGTTTGGTCATATGATACGACCAGTTGCCTAAAAAGATGAAGATTACAGATTTCCCAATTGCGTCTAAAACACTCATCTTTGAGTAGGACAATATAACAACATTTACTACTCATTATACTATTTTGAAAACAAAACAAAAGATTGCATATCTTCTTTCCCTATAGTCGACACCCAATTCCTAAAGAATTGCTCACAGTAGGCAAGCACATTAAAAAAACCCTCTCCTTGCCATTTCCACATTTCATTGCTCTCATTACTACACATGGAGAAGCATAACTATCATCAAATCATATTTTGTAGAAGTTAAAAATACACAATTCTATTGATCACAAAATTCAGTCTCTGGACAAAGGAAATGTGGAGGAAGTAAAATGCTAAATTTTGGCCAAAAACTAAGCACATATATACAGATACACAGATTTACGAACTGACTAATTAACTTAGCTCATGTCCTACAATGAACAATAAAATGTGGAACAATACCTCCAAATTTCTATTGCCTCTTTTGATAGTGCGTGATCCTTCTCTTAATCCTAGCTGATTCACCATAACAAAATAGAAGAGATGTCTTGATATGGCTAAAATTACAAAGTGCAGAGAAAGAGAGACGGGAGGGGGGAGGGGGAAGAAAAAAAAAAGAAATGCAAAGAGTGTTTTAATCTTACTATTAACTATTATTTGTTATAGTTCTCTGAAATCCTATAACATAAGAGTCATTGGTTAAAATAATGGCTTTCTAGCGGTTTTGGAGTCTGGACTTGGCACTTGAAGGTCTATTATTTAAACGACCTCTAACTCTGTATAAAAAATAATAGAGTCATAGACCTCAAAATCAATTACTTTTGGCTGTGTATATACATGCATAGTATACGGGAGGGCAATAATAGAAATTACCACCCGTAGTTTCTTGCTGCAAAATTAGTATAAATTCAATGGGGGAAAGCTTCAACTTGGCTACAATTCACCCAAATCCAAAAATGGGCAACCTCAAATAGAAAAGCAAGTAAACAGATTTAAATGCACTCTTCATACCTAACAAACCAACCCCCCACCCCCCCCCCCCCCCACACACACACACATAGATATATATATGTTTGTATAGAGAGTATAGTTCTGAAAAAGTAAGATGTACATACCATTTTATATGATCTGCGATTCTGGAAAAGTAACACAGAGACAATTAACACAGAGACAATAGATCAAAACAACCATAGTAAGAGAGAACATATCAAATCAAGGAATCAAGAAACCCGAACCTGGTCGAATCCGATCTATGTGAGGCGACAAACTGGCCTTAGAGTCGATGATATCACCGTACTGAGAGAAGCGTCTTCAGTCTTCACTTACGTTATTTGAATGCCAAAGGGAGGGGGAGATGGAGAGGGAGGGGGAGAGGCGTAGCTGTGCGCTCCAAAGAGGGAGGGACGATTGGTTTCCTTGCACAGTTAAAGTGGGTGTGGGTTACAGTCTTACAGCTAGCAGTCTCTAGGGACCTTGTCACGTGTGTAATTGGTGGAATAAATAGTCAATGCCACATGTCAGCACCATATTCTATCTGTCTCTCTCCTTCCGCTTTTAGTTTTTTAGATTAGATTAGATTAGATTAGATAATACATAAACAAAATAATAATACAATTAAATACATGTCACTCAATAGAGACATAAATAAACAATGGATGTATTTTTGGGTGACCAAAAATATTTTGTAAGTTTCATCATTAGTGGTAAACTCTTACTCTTACCACTAAGTCACGGCTACATGTGGGACCCTTAGTTACATATCAATTTGCGCACTCTCTACGCGTGGACCCACCCTAATGCTACGTACGTGTCACTTTTGCGGTGGTTCAAATTTTCCACACGTTTGCCGAGTCATTTTGGCATTTTGCAATCAAACGGTTGGTAGATCTTTGTCCACGAGACAAGAAAATATAACCAAGCCAAAAACATATGCAGCACATGTATCCACTACCAATACTAATAATTTAATACTCCCTCTGTCTCATTTTATGTGTCCATCTTTTTTTTTTGGGATGTCCCAAAATTGTTGTTCAATTTCCTAAATTAGTATGTAAATTTTACCTAGTTTCCCAAAGTACCCTTCCTTACACTCAACACCAAAAGAAAGCAAAAAAAGAAAGTGCAATGATTATGGGTTATTGTGGAAAGTAGGTGTAGATTCTTTTTGTCCCCTTAAATAGTTAGATTCCCCAAGATGGACACATAAAATGGGACGGAGGTAGTAATTAATAGAGTGCGAATAGTATTATCCTAATTTAATGAGAGCAGTTTTGCTCGTTCCATTTTTGCTTACTCTTATTCACTCAAGCTTTTATTGGGTAATATGTGTCATCTTTTAGTAATTGTGTTGATAATACAAGGACAAAATAAGAATAGAATGTGATATATGTCACCCAATAAAAATCTGATCAAGTATGCAAGGGTGAAAAAAATTAGGGTGAGTAAAAATGTATTCTAATTTAATATTCCAAATTCACCTTCAAGTAATAATTAGCTTAGTGGTTTGATAGCAGTAAATGTTTGAAGTCATGGTTCAAATTCTTAGGACATGTTTGGTATGCATTAATGAAATAAGGTAGGAAAGAAATGAACTCAAGAATGGAATAAAACATGCATAAATGGAATAGGAATAGTTATTCCATTCCTCTGGTAGGCTAAATTTCCAATATTAAAATGCTAATAACATTCCATTTTTTTTTTCAAATGTGCTTTTCTTAGTAGCTTTTAACCTGAATATCTAATGTATAATTTTGATGAAATAACATAACATTTTAATATTTTCTAGTCCAACTTGTTATTTAATCCATTTGCAAATTATCTTCTAAATTTTAATATTTTCACTAAATATAGTTAAAGATTTAAACTTTTTCAAATTTTTTAGTTCAAAATAAATGATCATTCCGCTATATCTAATCATAACAAACACAAGCATGGTATGAACTTAGAAATGTCGATTCATTCCAATGTTCATTCTTGTCTACCAAACGTGCTCGAAACTAATAAAATTATGCACTAAACAAAACCCGCTTGATTTATGCATAGTCGCCCTATCGAGTCACACAGTTGAACATACGCTCTACGCCGAATTCCTTCATTGTTTAGTTGTAAATGAAAACTAGCTCGTGAGCGGTTCACTGGTTTAGTGGTCAAATCGGCTGGGGTAGGCCATATTTTTTTTTTTATAAGTATGGTAATTTGGGAAAATTTTTGCACGCTTGTTTTACAAGGACTGAGGGGCATTTTCAAGGGACCATTGGGGATATTTAAAAATTTATGGAGCTATTTAAGTAATTTTAGTGACCATAGACCTATCCCTTCCCCCATATAAAAAAAAAAAAAAAAAAAAAAAGAAAAAAGAAAAAGAAATCATGTCTCTAGGCGGGACCTTCATAGTCATGTACTCCTCCGTTTCAAATTATAATCCTATTTTGACAACTTAACTTTTTACGGAGATAAAATGAATTTATATTTATCTTTATAATTATCATTAATTATTACAAAAAAATTTCAGTTTTTTTTTAAGTGTAATTTTCAAAAAATGATAGTTATAAAAAGTAAATAAAAATTATATATCAATTTAATAGAATAGACAAAAAATTTAGAACATCTCATCATCCCAAAATAGAATATAATAAGCTCTAAATTTGGAATGGAGTGAATACATATTATCAGCTTGTACTCCTCTCTATGATTGATCGTATTGTCACATGTCACTCTGGTAGTGGTCTAAAATTTTCCACATGTTTTCAGTGTCGCGTGAAATGAAATTGTCGTTTAGCCACCACAAATTTTTTTTTTTTTGAGTAGTGCTACATATATACACTTTTTGACACACTTTTTAATACATAGTTTTAAATGCATGTTCCTTATGCTATGTAAATGGTGCACAGAAAAGTGTAAAAAATTCAAACAGCACAAAGTACATATGTTTAAAACATAATATGTCAAAAAATGTGTCAAAAAGTGTGTACTAAACATTTCCCCCTTTTTTAATATCTAACGGTAGGTAGATGTTTGTCCACCAAACAACAGAAGTAATACTATAATAAAGCCAAAACCATATGTTGCACGTGTGTCCACTACTAGTAATTATTCAATAGGCCTAAACTTGCAAAGTTATTACCTTCATAGATCTTTCCTACTTCTTACACTATCTATATACAGATACACACACTCACATATATACATATATATATATATATAGAGCTCACCTACAACTCTATATGCAACCAAAGATCATCAACTTCTCTCACCTACTATTGTTTAGATTGAAGGCAATTTTCCAAGGGAAGATCCAAGCAAGCTAGGTAAACTAAAGAAGAAATGGCAAAGAAAGTGAGAGAAATGAGGAATTGGGTGGAGGTTGCACCAGCTCTTAATCTCACACCTTACCAAAAATGTTCGAAGAGGTTTTCCAATTTAGAGACAATTGCTGAAGAAGGATCTGAAAGAATTGATGCTTTGCATAAGACGGATTTGTTTATTCTTTATGTTTTACTCTCTCTTGTTCTGTCCTATTTGTTGATGAAATAAATAGATGTGTTGTGGTTTGATTTGGGGGAAATTTTGTGCAAGTGATTTGTGTAGATATATATGTTGGAAGTGTTGAATTTTAGATGTATTCCAATTTGGATTATAAATGCAAAATTATGTGGATTAAACTTGATGATATTTGCAATCTTGGATCTCTCTCTCTCTCTCACAAATAGTACGTAACTTAGGTCCTGTTTGGCAACAAGTCTTAAAACCCCTAATTGATTACAAAACTTTAAATACTATAATGAAACTGTTTGGCAGATCAACTTTATATGCTATTCAATCATAAAAATTTGTAATTGACCAAACGCTATCTTGAGCAGTTTTTAGTAAATCACAAAAAATTATGATTGGATCCGAAAAACTGAAGTTGTTGCCAAACAAATTGGAAACGTGGGTCTTTGTCCAATTTGTAATCATGTAAGTTGGGTATTGATAGTATAGATCCAACTACCTTGAATTTTAACCAAAAAAAATTTAATCATTTAGTGTAGTGGTCTCATATGAGGACATAAATGTCAAAGTCGGAAAGGGGAGGTCAAAGTTCAAACTTTGGTATGAACATGAGATGCAGAACCTTTTTACCCCTAGGTTAAGCCGACATTTTAACACAATTAAAGATGTCATTGTTTTAGCCCTTCAATTGAGGTCAATAAATTTCAAAAATCTAAAGTAATTAATATGCATAAACACAGTCACTCATGCTTTGCAAAATGATCATTATTGAATAGGTGTGATTGTTTTGCGCACTTATTTATTTTTGAAAATTATTAAGCTTGCCTTCAAACTTGATTCCTGAAAGGCTGAATCCGTCCATGATAACAGTGGGTGCCCTTTCAATGTTCAAATATTTCTGAAACTTTCAGGTAATTTAGGAATGTAAAATCTTTATACACACCATACATATCCAATGGGTAGAACCTGGCTATGGCCCGTCAAACCTGACCCGGCCAATGTCCATCTGAGGGCCCTACAAAAGTGCCAGGCCCCTGGTAACCCAAGCCTACATACTTGTCTTTAAGCACAACCCAACACCCACAGGCCAACAAGAGCCCAAGCCCGTACTAGAGTAGTTGAGGCAGCCCATTTTGATATGCCTAGGGCCACCATATGACCTATAATTATTAATTATACCAATCCCTTGCGTCTGTTGAATGCAATAATTGCATTCTAGCTATCTTCTGTATATAACTTTATAAAAAAAGATGGCGAGTTTGAATAGTTTTATTTAGAAATAAGATGCTCGTCTCAGAAATAATACTTGCAAGAAAAAAGTAGAAATGGCCACATAAGAAGAAATATGGTGAAGTTTCTTATTTTTATAAATTGAGTCATTCATGGCGATGAATTTCACTTCAAGATTCAAAATAAAATCAGAATAACACTATTCAAATTCAAGTGACAACCAAACATGCCCTTAAACTTTTAGAGTCATGATGGGCTAGTGTTTGTTGGAGGGTTCTATAAACCATAATAGATTAAGTTTTATAAGGATGATCCATAAATATGGTGTGTTACGGCATCCAATTTAATTTTGCCACATCACCACTTTTTAAACAAAAATCACATTGACATGAGCCCTTTGTTTGGAGAAATTATTCAGTGAGCCTGTAACAATACTATATTAGCATGCCGATGAGTTGTGACCCTCTAATCTAGGTCATACACCTGTCCCATATTTTCAGGGATTCATGACTAGTAGTTTGTAAAAGTTAAAATTAAAAACTGTCAACTACTTGCATAATCCCCACAGAACTAGGATGAACATGTATGATATGGATTAAACGATCACACCAAATAAGCACGATGACATGATGTGACGGACTCATGGAATAACTTCTCGTTTGAAGGAATCCTCCACAAATAATAAGACAATGTCACATGAAAAAATTATTTAGCGTGACCGTTACACCATGCATCATGTTGACGTGGTATAATTCTCCAAATACACGGGGCCAATAAAATGAAATGACATTGCAATAAGTCATGTCTCCCTATCTCTGGGGGCACACGATCATTCTCAACTTATCATATTCTCCTAACTTTAGTGACCGTGTGATTGGGGTATCGCACCATGTCAACAAAATAATGTGGTGTGATGGGCTCAATGAATAACTTCTCAACGAGTAGGAGCCTTTTGAATGAGTTCTACACATGGCAACATTTAAGTGGAGGCCATAAATCAAACTTGTGCGCGGATCATCCATATGAAATTTGCAATCAAATGACAATTATTGAAGTGGAAATTGGTACCTCTTGGTGTTCTTTATTTTTGTTTAGCCCAACAATCTGCTCTAAGGTAGTAGCTTAATCAAATTGGAATAAAATTGTCTAATTAATTGTATCAAATGATAGTCAAAATTATGTGCCCAATAATCACTTCTTAAAAATCAAGAAATAAAGTAACATGAGTTTATTCTACTACGCTAATAGGATAACACTGTGTTCAAATCGATAATAAGGAACACAATTTCCACCTAGCTAACATTAACCGGCCATGACTCTAAGAACGCATAAGCTTTCTTACTAAATAGTCCATAAGCTGAAAAATAAAAGCAATTCATAAACTGTTTCCAAACAGACCCTACACCAATAGTGTATTGTTTATGCACACCGGCAATTGTGACTGTATGATGACGATGATGCCAAAGTCTTTTGAACTTGCAAGAAACATGGTGATTCCATTGACAAAAATGCCATTGACGAGCCTAAAACTGTATTGATGTACTCATGGGACGTCGTCTCCTCCTCGTAAATCGTGTCGAGGGTTACGTGAACATGGAGCCTAGGGACGACAATGAGCCGAGCCGGTGCAACGGCTGAGAATGGAGTTCTTGGTGAGGTCTCTGAGGGTTGGGTCATAGGTGGCTCAAGAATAGGTTGAGAAGAAAGGTTTGGTAACAAAATTGTAGGTGGTTGAGTAGTTGCCATTTTCTTGATACAGACTGCACCCCTAAGTTTATTATGGATAGGCTTGGATGAAGAGGTTTGGCCAATACGTTATGCTTTGTGGGATATATATAGAGGTGTAAACTAGTAAAATGCCCTTGGTTTTTTATTATAATTACAATATTGCCATTTTTGGTTTTTGGCTGTAGGGCTGTTCAAAATCCACCCGATCACCCGACTCACTCAACTCACCCGTAGCCTTATTTTTTATTTTTAAACAATGTAGGTGAAGTCAAGGGCCTTGGGGGTGGAAACCCGACAGTTTCGGGTGGAGTCATGGGTCTAGGGGGATGGAAACCCGATTCACCCGACCCGACTCGAAACACACTTAATTTTTTTTTTATAAAAAAAATATATATATGTAATATGCTTATATCAGTAGATACATTATGTATTATATAGTCTTTAATATATATATATATATATATATGTAATGTACTTATATCAGTATTTGTATTATGTATTATATAGTCTTTAAATTATATGTATATATATGTTATATTCTTATATCAATAAAATATATATGTCACTAGTAAAGATGTAAAAATATTAAATCCATCAAACTAACACATGACTATGTAGACAAAGACATTCAAAGCAAACATAAATAAATAAAATACAGACAAAGTCACGTGTAAACCAAATACTTGATTGAGACAAATGAGACAGTCGATTTCACCCGACTCACCCGACCACCCGATGAGTCGGGTGCACCGACAAAACGAGTGGATGACGGGTGGAAGGAGGGAAAACCCAACTATGTTAAGATGAATGAGCGGATAAGGGCCAAACCCGACTCACTCGACTCGTGAACACCCCTATTTGGCTGCTTCTACTAGCTAGCTCTTTGGGGTAGCTATATATTATGTTGATAGAAGAAAGTGTTGCACAGCTTCTGCTTACCCGAGTTTAGATATTGGCCAAATGCGGGGCCTTTATGCCTTTATTCTTGTGTATATCAAGAGTTGTTTTTTCCCGGTTGCGTTTCTTGAGCCAAAAGCTTGTATAGGCTTCGAGGGGATAAGACATCAAGTCCATCCATCTTGGTGTACATTTTACACTAATCTAATACAATATCCCTTCGTTCTGTTGAGGTTAATTCTTTCCAAAAAAATAAAAACAAAAAAAGTTACGAAAATATAAGAACTAAAGTGAAATTTTTTTTTTTGAATTTAGAAGGCATTAGTTAAAATTTGAGGGGGCACAGGTGTATAAAATATAAAATACCTAGGGTAAAATGATAATTTTGAAAAATTGAGGGGGGCAATTTATTGTACAAATTGTACAAGGGAAATGCTCCAAAGAGTACCTATTCTCAAATAGACAAAAAAATTATTTCATCTCATTAAAATGTGGGTACTAAATAATTTTACAAAAAATCTAAAGTCAAATTACTTTGATACCCTCACGTATATTATACTTCACTCGATCTCCTATTTTAACGAAGTGGAGAGAAACGTTTTTCGTTTAGAAAATAAACAAAGTTCTGGTTACTTCCTTTCAAGACCCAGTCTAGAAATTGTAATACCATCTTCTTCCTGATTTCAACCCTAAAATTATTCTAGCTCTGCCTTACCAATTGAGGTCTGTTAAATCCATTATCATATTACTTTTTCTCTTTCATCTTTGGGTGAAACACAAACACACACACTCTCTCTGATGTCAATTATATGGTGTTATAAACTTATAATTATCATGTAGTGCTCACCCTTTCCAAAAAATAAAGGATAAATTACATTTTATACCCTTATAGCTTGGTTATAATGTCATTTTGGTCCCTACAGTTTCAATTTTGTCAATTTAATCCTTACAGTTTCAATTTTGGTTCAATGTAGTTCATTTATAAAAATTTCCAACAATTTTTGATAGAAATATGTCATGCGATGCACAAGTAAGATATCAAAAGGGCATAATGACAAATTTACCAAGAGAAATTACACTTTACACACTTATATTGAACCTATAATCTGTTAAAAATTGTAAGAAAAAAATTGATGAGTGGATTACTTTGAACCTAATATGAAACAGTAAATACCAAATTGACAAAATTAAAAGTCTGAGCAAAGAAAAAAGAAGACAAAAATAAAACTACAAGGTTCAAAATGACATTGCATCCAAACTATAGGGTGTAAAATATAATTTGTCCAAAAATAAAAATTCTATAGTGGTCACAAGTTCTCATATAGTATACAAATACCAAACTACCACAGAATACATATCCGGACCTAAAAATGAAGTTTTATTTTGGCCTCTTAGGCCACGTTTGGATGGTAGAGGTGGGATTGGACAATTAGTCCTTTTTTAAAAATACTCCCGGGACTATTAATACCACCTCCCTCATGGTATAACTTAGCTCCCCATATGGGGGACTATTCTTTTAAAAAGGACAATTAATCCCGTGTTCCATAGCAATGCCAAACGCCGGACTATTCGATTAAAATGGACTATTAGTCCAATCCCCCTCTATCCCTCCTTAGTGCTGCGAAACAAACGAGGCCTTAGGGTACAGTGGTCCTATGAACGTATGTATGTCCTTGATAATAAGCAACACTTGTACAACCCTATAACACAATACGTTGCCCCTACCACAAAGTACAAACGGCGACGCATTCCTACAAAAACTAGTGAACGGCGACAGGTTCCTGCAAAAACCAGAGAAAATGCTCAAGAAATTTGTACCACCTTGGGAAATTAAATAGGGATCACATAACATGTACATCCTAATTAATTACATACATGGTGGTGGTATAAGCAGGCTAAAGCAGAATTTGATCTCAGCAGGACACACATTTAGATGGGTGCTTGGGATTATCGATTTTATTTTGATAAAAATACTATAATTTTGCATTCTAATATTTTTAAATTGAACAGTTACTATGTAGTATTGAAAGAAAAATGAATCTCTCAATAACAGTTTGCCAAAGAAAAAGGTGTGCGCATACTTCATTTCTTTTTTCTATTTTACTAGTTTCACTTGTACGTATAACAAAGGATCCTCAATATGTACATAATGGAAATTTATAAACCCTTAAATACATGAGGTTAATGGAGCAAATAAGACGTTTGTTTGGATGAAATTATAAAAATTAAGGCCCAAAATAAAAATATTTATGAGTTTGAAGGAGTCTGACCCAAAAAAAAAAAAAAAGTTTTCAAATGCGCGTGCATGTACCAAATACATAGGGTAAAAATTAATTTTAAAAATATAATGACACGTGCCCCTGGTCCCTCGCTACCTCAGCGCCATGGGTACTAAGTGTTGATGAAGTGGGCCAATTTCTTAGGGCTCGTTTCGACGTCCTTGAATGAATGACAGAATCACATGCATTGAGATGTTAAAATTTGTTATATTAGGTGTACCAAGAGAAATTGTAGCTATACGAATATATGAAATCATAAATTTTCTACTAATAACCTAATCTGTTCTAATCCTACATAACTTGATTTTCATTCTTGTGAAATCTAACTACAACAAATTTCACTAACTTGAATAACTAGCAAAATTTGACTTGAAGCGGATTAAGGAAAAAAAAAGAGATCGATGTTAAAGAATCAAACTAGGGTGCAATTAATCACTGCGTTACAATTATAAATACATAGTTACGAGTAATCCATCCCAAGTGATGCGCCCAAAATTGTCCACCAATACAGTACTCCAGGTCCGATCTCCCGACCTCCAGGTCCGACCTCCCGATCTCCAGGCCGACCTCCATTGTTCCAGGTTCGACCTCCAGTGCTCTCGACCTCCAGGTTCGACCTCGTGACTTTTAGGTCTGACCTCGCTAACTTCCAGTGTTTCGAGTCCGACCCCGACTGACCAACCGGGTCTAACCCCGACCTATGGGTCGGAATACACAGTCCAATTACAATACAGTTCAAGTCTAGCTCAGCTAATTCAGAGGCGCGTCCTAATCTGCTCGGACTCCAGCTGTTTCCTAAATCAGCTAGGAAACCATTCAGATTCGCATCAAATGTTTCCTAATTACACTAAGAAACTTTCTAGATATGCAGCTATCATTACAGGCTGTCAACAATTTCCTAAAGAGACAAAAATATCTTGTAAGAGAGGACTCTTCCTCTTATAAAAGAGTCCTCTCACCCCTATTAGAGGCGATCCCAATCAGAATATGATCAGTCTCTCTACAATAGATACCATAACTTTCTATATTGTCAAGCCTCCCAAGAAACCTAATATTATTCCTGCATCGCTGACCCTTCGTAGTTCTAGTCACCATTGTTGGATCACCAAGATCCATATAGCAATTTCTTATACTTAGTGGAAGTGCTCTAACACACACGTGGACGTAGGTTCCTTCATTAACAGGGCTGAACCACATATAAACACGCTGCCTATATTTCTCTCTCCCTCTCTTCTATGCTTTTAATATACTCTTAATCCCTAAATCCGACCAGTATCAAAAATTGCATCATCACCAAGTAAAAGGACTTAGACCTAACACGATTCTAAATAGTACAACTTCAATCTTTTCACTTTGTCTTAAAAGAGAAAAAAATGAGTTTCCAAAACTAAAATAAGCATATCCAAATCACCTTCAATGGACCTCCAAACAAGACTTTAGTAAGCTGTGTACCATATTGAAAGACCAGTTGGTAAGAACGTTTCCTTTTGCCATTGAATCGCAGAAAATTGTTTTAACCAAAAAGGTAACTTTTGCCCACATTTTTCTGCATTTTTTTTTTTTAAAAAAAATTTGATTTTGTCGAATAGTTTCATTTTAACTTTTGTAAAACAAGTTCTTGTACAATCTCTTGTAAAACAAAGCCTTTGTCATTTTGGAAAAATTGAAAATTGGAGATAGATGAGGGTTCACCTTAATTTCTAGCAGCAACACATTGAAAATGAATTGCTTTATGAATTAAATGTGAATTTTGTAGCTATGTGTTGAGTCTCTTTCAGTTTGGTCTTTATCTTTGCAGAATGGGCGGCTTGAGTTTCCCATTCAGAGATCAGCTTTTTGGGACCAATTCTTTTCTTGTAGGCCCTAAAGAGATCATCCACCCAAAGTTTTGCCTAAAAGAAATTTAATTATCAGTTTGGATCAGTTCAAACAACCTTTTTGCTTTTATTATTCGCCCTTGTCAGCAGGGCACAAGTGAGACTGAACTTTTAAGAGTTGGCGGTCTCTCTCTCTATTTTTTTTTGTTTTTGGTCTGTGAGGAGGACAAATCTATCACCCTGTCTTCTGTGACTCGGATTTTACTCAATTTTCAGATGAGCAATTGAGAGTGTAGTATTGAAATAGGACAGATGGTAAACTCCTGACACGTGCATTGACTCACAACATACGCATCAGGTAAGTCAAAGAGGCAAGTGAGGTAGAATTTGAATCACACCAATCTTTGGATACGCTTCATCCAATTACTTGAGTTCCGTCCTTTTAACCCACTTAATTCAGCACGTGGGAGTTTCGAACCCCTAACCTTGCCAACGTTTGCCCATATTAAGTAAGAGTAATGCTATGCCTCATAACTTTCTATTCTAAAAGTCCTTCCCAAGTGATGTGGCAGTGGAGCCAGGTAAATAGCTTCTAATTAAAATTCGACTAGTCCCACTGTATTCAACTTGACCCACTACCACATCATTTCGAAATCACTTTTAAAATAAAAATTTAGAAAGGATTGCATTACTCATTTAGTAATAAAATTGATCATATAAAGTGTACTCCTTTTTTTTTTTTTTTATTTAATTCGTTTTAAAATAAAAAAATCAAGCTACTATGACCAAAAGCTTCTTTTAGAGTTACTTTAAATTCAGCACGGATTCCGAAGAAATTAAGAGACCCCTACCAAACACTTAAATATATAAACTAGTTCACTTATGAAACAGATAATTGACCCTATAATAGTGTGGACGACACATACTAGAAAGTAAGGAAATATCATCATTGAAAAAGCACAGGCAAAAGTAGAAAAAAATGATGATAAAGGAAAATGAAAGGCAAAAGTTTGAAAACAGAACTTTTAGGCTCTGTTTGGTGCATGAATTTTGTGAGAGAGAAGGAAAGCAGAAGTAAAACTAATTCCTTCTTGTTTTCTCTTGTATTGTTATTAAGTAACATTAAAAACTACAAAGTTCTAAATTGAAATTGTAGTATATGAATAAAGGAAGGAAATGTCTCTCAACATTCAAAATGTTTAATTTATATCTCAACTAATGCTATTTTCTTTTCTTATTTTCCTCATCATTTTCCTTATTAACCAAACAAAGAAAGAAAAAAAGAAAAAAAAAACATCTCTACATTTTCTTTTCTAAACCCTCTCTACATCCAAGAACAAAACAAAACCTTAGTGAGGTTTCATGAGTGCCAAACTGAAATGTCGTTGTGTAACTATACCATTTATCGACATTAATTTTCTAGAACTACTGCTATTGTGAAATACTTTTAGTGGCACTTTCGTGAAACACTGCAACAAATTCTAATTTCCTTTTACAATCAGAACTGGTGACTTTTTTCTAGACTTTTCCCCCCCTTGATTTCTAACCAGAACCTAAATTTTATTCTTTTTATAGGCATTTTCGGATTTTCTGTTTTTCAAACTTGCTCATCGAGAAATTATTCCATATCACATGTACTGAAAAGAAATAAGTGATAAAACTTTTTATTTTCAACACTTAATTGGGTTATCAATTATACCCTCAGTCTTTTCACTTCATCTTCTAAACAAGATCGTATCTTATGCGGATGAGTAATGTTATGGTTCTTAAATTTAAAATTTAAATTTGTATTCCATTGCTTTGACAGTTGTACCATATGGTGTGACAGTAAACGTAATATCATAGACTACTGCATGTGGTACGTACACTCTCATAGCATTTATGATATTCCAAATACTTTGGGATTTCTTTATTTTAAGACATACATACGTGTGTGCGCGTACG
Organism: Hydrangea macrophylla; assembly: GCA_033977485.1. Classification (NCBI taxonomy): domain Eukaryota; kingdom Viridiplantae; phylum Streptophyta; class Magnoliopsida; order Cornales; family Hydrangeaceae; genus Hydrangea; species Hydrangea macrophylla. The sequence goes on from CM066988.1 coordinate 65,257,508, forward strand.
CATCCGCACGGAAATGCTAATTTTCTACATCTCTACAACTCCTCGTTCTTAATTCTTAAAAAAAATAAAAAGAGCTCTTGCCACCTGTTTCAATGATATAGAAAAGACTTTTCCACAATAATTGTCATTTTTTGAGTTTGACAGCAAAAGTTTATGATACGCCTAAAATTGGCTTTATCTTATGATCAAGCGGTCCTACTCAACGACCGGCCCTTTTCCCGGCATCCCGAGCGATTACGGGCTGCCCCGTGTCATCCATTCACAATACAGCTCTTGGGTATATGCTCAACTAACTCAGTGGCACTTCCCAAACAGCTCAGCTATGGCAGTTCTCTAAGCAGTCCAATGCAGTTCAGTCAACTCATCCCAAGCGGTTCATCCATGGCCTGATCAACAGGTCGGGAGTAGATTACAGGCTCGGGTTCATACAGGTGCAGTCTAGCCAGGCCCACGAGGTATGCCCCGAAACATTCCAGTCAGTTTCCTATTCAAAGTAGAAGACTAATGGAAAGTGCACATTATTTCCTAATCCAATTAGGAAACCCCCACAATTAATGCCAATCAATCCTAATACAATTAGGAAACACAATTGATTTATGTCAATCACATCCAAATTGGATTGTATTTCCTTATCCTTGTACAAGTAGGTTTCTTGCATCTATAAAAGAGACCACTCACCCCCACTAGAAGGGATCCCAATAAAAATCTCACCAAGAGAAATACACTACATTGTCTAGCCACTCTCCCGAGAAATCTTAAGCGCCACCCTGCACAGCCGACCCTTGGTAGTTCCAATCACCGTTGTTGGATCACAAAGGTCCCTGCAGTAGTTTTATTTCACATAGTGGAAGTGCACAGACACACATGGACGTAAGTTCCTTTATTAATAGGGCCGAACCTGTAATACTTGTAATTTCTTTACGTGCAATAATACGAGTTTTATGAATTTCTATATTTGGTCTATTATTACATTATTATTTTATTTGTGTGACTGTATCAGTGCAATGTAATTACTGATTAGACTATAATCACTGCACCGACTCGACCGTAATTAGAATTAACTTAGTCCCGTAACCGTACCCGGACGTTAGAAATAACACTCGTTTGGACGTAAATCGAGACTGACACGCATATCAAGAATATTTGCACGCAAACCGAGGTAGTGGCACAAAATCCTAGGTAGGGCCCACATGATCGGCCACTTGTTGCACATGCAACCCCCCTTAGACACTTGTCACTACCTCATTGACACTTGTCCATATGTTGGACGTGTGTCCTAGCATGCAAGCATGCATGCATGGTGACACATAATCCCTTCCTTTCTTTATATAAGGATGCCTACATCCATGCATTTCACCCTCTTAGTCACTTAAAAATCTGCATATAGAGTTAGAGAGAGCTAGGAGATGAACTCCATGGAGAGATAAGAGATACATGGAGATGGAGAAGAAGAACTAGGAAGAAGTCTCCACCATTGAGGTTGTGTTCAAGCTTCCTAAGCTCAAATCCAAAGCCCAAGCTCAATTTCAAGTTTAAGTGAGTATTCTAACTCACTTTAGAACCTATGTAGTATGTAGTAATGTTTATTATGTGCTTGATGTTGATAGTTTGAGAGATCCATGCCATGCAAGATAAATTTTCAAATCTGGGAAGCAGAAACTTCCAGTAGAGTGTTGTTTAGTAAAACAAACATTTCGAGCAGTTATAAAATGGCAATGAGGCTAGGTTTTTTTGTGGAGAAAGTTAACTCATTTATCTACAAATAACTCTTCTATAGCTCAGTCTGAAAATCAATTCTTCATAGGTGAAATGTACATGCAACGAAGTACTTTAAATCTGAGAAACAGAAACCTCCAGCAGAATGTAGTTTAGTAAAATGAGTGTTTCAAGCAGCTCCAAAATCTAAATTAAGCTAGGTTTTTTTGTGGAGAAAGATAACTCATTTATCTACAAATACCTCTTCTATATCCTGGTCTAAAAATGAATCCTTTATAGGTGAAATGCACATGCAACGCAGTACTATAAATCTGGGACAGAGCTGTCCGAAAATATAAAAATGTCTAAGTAAAATAAATATTTTGAGTAGCTCAAAAATGCAATTGAAGCTAGATTTTTTGTACATGAAGCTAATCCAATTATCTACAATGTTCTAGTTTTGAGTTTGATGTACAAATCAATTTATCATGCCCAAATAAATCATATCAATTCAGTCGATATAGTAAAATTAATTCCTGGCAGATTGTATAACTACTTGTATGATGTGTTTATTATTGATGTTTGCTTTCCGGTACCTATGTGGTTATGGATATCTTGTGCTATGGTAGTGCTATCCCGTATATGAGTATGTTAAGGGTTTCATCTATATGGTTATTGATATCAAATCCATGTTATAGATCCACGAGCTACACGCTAGGTTTCCGTTGTTATGAATATAATGTGATGACCATAGAGAGTTCATACCCAAGCGATAAGTATGTTGTACGGCATGATTATTGCGTTGATAGTGATTGGATAAGTTTCCATTGTAAGTATATTACGACATAAAACAGGATGTCGGATGTATAAACGTAACTTCGAAAGTATATTCAGAAGTCCTTTAATGAACTACATTCCGAAATGAGTGATGAATGCGCGATCGGGAAAACGTAAGGGTCGGTTGTGCTATGTTAGAAGCAGATTATGGTAAGGATAATTGTCGGATAGGTAATCTGGGCAGCGGAGATCAGGATAATAAGAAAAAGGGATGTTTTGTTGAGTTGTGACGCGGTGATTCTTTGAGTGAAGACTCCTTTCGGTTCTTCGTGATGGAATGGATGTTCTTGCACTCTGTAAACGCTTCGGTTCTTCGTGATAGAGAAGCGGTGATTCTTTGAGTGAAGACTCCTTTCGGTTCTTCGTGATGGAATGGATGTTCTTGCACTCCGTAAACGCTTCAGTTCTTCGTGACGAAGCGGTGATTCTTTGAGTGAAGACTCCTTTCGGTTCTTCGTGACGAAATGGATGTTCTTGCACTCCGTAAACGCTTCAGTTCTTCGTGATGGAGAAGCGGTGATTCTTTGAGTGACGACTCCTTCCGGTTCTTAGTGATGGGATGGATGTTCTTGCACTCCGTAAACGCTTCGGTTCTTCGTGATGGAGAAGCGGTGATTCTTTGAGTGAAGACTCCTTTCTGTTCTTCGTGATGAAATGGATGTTCTTGCACTCTGTAAACGCTTCAGTTCTTCATGATGGAGAAGCGGTGATTCTTTGAGTGAAGACTCCTTCCGATTCTTAGTGATGGGATGGATGTTCTTGCACTCCGTAAACGCTTCGGTTCTTTGCGATGGAGAAGCGGTGATTCTTTGAGTAAAGACTCATTTTGGTTCTTCGTGACGAAATGGATGTTCTTGTACTCCGTAACGCTTTCGGCTCTTCATGACGAAGCGGTGATTCCTTGAGTGAAGACTCCTTTCGGTTCTTCGTGACGAAATGGATGCTCTTGCACTCCTTAACACTTCGGTTCTTCGTGACGAAGTGGTTGATGAAAGATGTTTTTGGTTGATGACAAATTTTTCGGTTGATGAAGATATTTTGGTTGATGGAAGATGGTTTGGTTAGGAAGAGACACTTTGGGTTTGTAAATGATGTCGGATGTTAGAAATGAATGTTAGTGACATTAAGAATGTCTAGATGGGTCTCCTGAATGGTTTGTATTCCTATCGAATACGTAGTTGAGTACGCTGCTAGTTATAATTCGACGGTGAGAACGTAGAGATCCTAAAAGACATGTTGAAAGGTAGTAAATGTATTCCTATTGTGTTTTACTATATACGTTCTATTTGATTTAGATTACTCACTCAACTTTCATAAGCTGACGACGTTCATGTCGCTAGACATTCCCATGTCCAGCTTATCCAGGTGAGGAGTACCCAGATTATGAAGCTACGCAAGAAGGAAATGTTGAAGAAGATTACACTGAAGATGACTATGGTTATGCTAGTTAGAGAGGAGACTAGTAGTTATCCCCTATGAATGTTTTTGATTATAACCAGAAGACTTAGCATATATTTTGTAATAGTTGTGTAAGGCCAAGAGCCATAAAGACTCTGATGTATTTATAATGATGCATTAACTAGCTAAGTACTTTGACTTCTCATTGTAATATATTCCCGTAAGTAAATGATGGTTTTATCTTTTTATTATATCGTTTAAATATTATCATTTGGTCATGGACAATTCGGTACTGCAACCAGTCACGTGCCTCAGGGTCCAAGATGAAAATTTTAAAATTTTCCATATTTTGGCTACGCCGGGGTGTGACAGGGATTTTTGGTATCAGAGCCAGGTTAAGAAGTGTGCACCGATTGTCCTACACACTTAAGATATGAACCTTAAGATAGTTTTGTTATTAGCATGGTACCTTATTACATCCCGGATGGATGTGGAAGACTTTTAGGATAGGATTCCCAATATCTAGAGCTTTACTTGTAATAGGGCTAGTAGCCCATCTTTTGTGTATATAGCTGTATTCAGGCTTGTGACACGTGTTAGTAGTAACGTGTACGCCGTTTCTATGTAAATGTTTTCTTTGTAGCTGTGTTGTACTATGAAAATATTTTAAGTTATCATTAAAGACTTATTTCTTTTGTATGATGCTTTGCATGATAATGTGAATACTTGATATATTATGTACTTATATTAGAATTGCTATCTATACATTCATCCGTTTGTATCTCGTATCCCTGTTTAGGATTGGAGAGTAACCGATAGATATTCATGTAGGTACATAAGCACACAAGCACAATGGCGGGAAGACGAAGAAGAAATCGTAATGGAGGATCACCAGATCCTATTCCTGAAGGAATCGATCCTACTGGAATCTTTGGCGCATTTCTGCAGCGTCTGGACCAAATAGGCAACAACCACGGCAATGGAAACGACAACAACAATGACAATCGCTAAAGACCACCACCTCAGACACGCGACAGATTGATGGAAGGATTCAGGGCTTTGCGTCCTGATAGGTTCGACGGCACCGGTGAATCCTGGCGAGCAGAGCAATGGCTAAGGGATATGGATCGTATCTTTGAATCAATTGAATGCCCCGAGACAGAGAAGCGCCGTCTCGCCACTTTCCAACTCACTTATGCGGCAGCCGATTGGTGGGAAACCGAGCGAGCAACTATTGGAGTAGAAGCTTCAAGGAGGATGACATGGACTACCTTTCGGGAGAAGTTTTTGGAGAAGTATTTCCCCGACGATGAAAAGGACCAGAAAGAGAAAGAATTCATCGATTTGACACAAGGAAATAGGAGTGTAAGAGAGTACACGACACAATTCGAACGCCTGTCCCGCTTTGCCCCTCACATGATTGACACTCCTCAAAAGAAGATCAAGAAGTTTCACCGAGGACTCAATCCGCACCTCCGGCATCTAACATTGGGACACTTGAATCAAACTTTTGAGGTTTTGGTCAGGTTAGCAGCAGGTTTGGAAAGAGATGGTTGCCAAGGCTCGAAACAAATGGTACACCGACCGTCCCCGCCAAGGAGCGGACCAGGAGGAAGATCTTTGGCTCGTTTCCAAGGAAATAAGCGTCCATGGAACAGCGACAAGAAACCAGGACCCATCTTTCCTCGAGATAAAAGCGCGTTTCCTCCTGCACCACAAGTACCAACCACTACCACTGGGAACAACAACGGCAGATGCTTCAAATGTGGGATCCCCGGACACATGGTTCAAGACTGCGTAGCACCCCAAGGACAATAATTGAATTAATGTTATCTGTTACAACTGCAGCAAGAAAGGACATATAAGCAGGGAATGCAAGGCACCAAAAGGAAACTATCATGGGCCTACTGATGTTGTCAATATCAAGATATCAAAAGTGTACTTTACTTTTCTAAGGATTTGTAGAAGTGAAAGTAAAGGTCGAACCCACAGAGATTGATTACTACAGCGACTTAATTTTAAAACCTAAGTCTAATTAATTAGGAAAAACGGATTTTGATTTGGATTTAATTAAACTAATAACAATAAAAGTAAATCTAAACTATGAAAGCAATTAAAATTGTTTTAAATAATGTTTAAGGGAACCTAGGATTACAAATCCACCACTAGCTTCATAATAAGGATATTTATGAATTACTTTAGCTTATTACGTTGGATGAATATGGGAAATTGTAGCTACAAGCCTAATTCCTCCGACAAGAAGATAATCATGGTTCAAGCACCAACATAATCTATCTTCGGGTAGCACGAATTATCTCACACTAAACTAGGGTTGTGATCTAATCCGTCTAACCTAGGCATGGACTATTCGGATACTTGATAGCACAAATCAATAAAGCACCATCACATGTAAACAATCTAAACAAGCACAGCAAGAATAGATCGTTGAGCACATCACAGTCAAAATAGATCTAAGACAAGAATAAACTTTGAAAGTAATGATTTAATCAATAGAAGTACGATTTATTTATAAAAATCCTCGGAACATGTAACTGTCATCCATACATAATAAAACTAAAATAAAAACATAAAATACTCCCTATTACTCGACCAGGGCTTCATTGAAACCCTAGATCTATGATCTAGCCGTCCATGGAAGTAGTAGATAGCAAGAGGTTGATGGAGGAGGCCATGGAAACCCTTGGTCTTCTTCTTCTTCTCCTTGCTTCCCTCCCTTCAATGGCTGGAAGTATGTATGTATATTATGTATGTATGGGTGTGTAACCCTTTAATTGAAGTAAAATAGAGTATATATAGATTTACAACAAGTTTTGGAAGCCTTTATAACTCGAAACGGACTGAAACTGATGTAATTTACAATCTGGACGTCATTCTGCAGTTTCGTTTGCACAGGAGTCTTCAGTATACTGAAATACGCAACATTGGTTTTTACCCATATCGCGCGAGCGCGACATTTTGGCCTTCGCGCGCGCGGATCGCGCGAGCGGTTTTGGGATTCTCGCGCGAGCGGATCGCGCGAGCGATTCTTGGTTCTTCGCGGGCGCGGGTCGCGCGCGCGACTTGGCTTTTTCAGCTTCTTTCTTTCTGACTTTTCACCCTGTTTAACCTGGTTTAGTTGATTTCTTCCAAAACCTGTCAGAAACTAGAAAATAAAGTAAAAATATCCAAAAACAGGATAAAAAGGTACTAACAAATGCTCGTTAAGGCATATAAATAGGATTAGTTCTCTCCCGATCACACCCCCAAACCTACATTTTGCTAGTCCTCGAGCAAAACTAAAATAAAAACTAACTACTAATAACATACTATTCCATTTTCGCATGAATCACGATTGCATTTAGCGTATGCAACAAGCCTTTTAAACCTCTAGGTGTCCCTAGTTGGACGAGTGAAGTCTCGTGAGGGTTCTCGTCAACAAGTTACCCACAACCATCTTTATTAACTTATAAATTTAAAAACTTTTATTTAAAACAAAGAACATAATATTCAATACTCCTTTATCATATAACAAAGATTTGAAATAGAATAACGAACATAAAGAAACAGAATCAAACGTCTACCTACATCATGAAAAACAATCTCAAGCACATGCATCGTATAAATCAATAGAATTTCTCATAAAATTGCACGTGTGTGATATGGTAGTCCAATAAACACGCGTATGTCATGAACATGGAATATAACTCGGATAACCATTTAACTATGCTTCGACTACGAATCTCACAATTAATTACACTCTCAAATGAAACACTCAGAAACAGGTGTAATTTATCTAGTATATGCGAGCAAAGGAAATATGTTTTCAAAACGAGAAATGCTCACATATGACTCGAAAAAGACGCATGACATAAAAGAATAGTAGTCTCATGAATAGGATGCCAACAATCAAGAAAAATTAATCATTACCATGTTTTAATCCCCCTCCCATCGTTTTTATATCCAAACCATATTTTCTAGGATCAAATAGGACTTTTCAAAGGTTGTAATGTGGCTCAGGCAATGAAAAAGGATAGCAAAGATTCATTAGGTAATTTTAGGATGGCATTGTAAGGCATGTTCGATTTCTTTCATTCTTCTCTTCTACCAACTTTCATCTTTTCTTTCCCTTCATTCCTTTTCATTCTTTTTTCTTCTTTTCTTTCATCATCATTTTTTTCCAACCTTCCTCTTCTTTATTATTTTCTTTTCCTTTTTCTTTTCTTGCTTCTCAAATGATTATTTATCGAATATCAAGCAACTACCCCAATAGCATCTTATTTTCTTCTTCTTCTCAATCACACATCGCCTTAACACCACTAAAAGTTGACAAATCTCTCAACGGTGAACTCCAAGTTTGTCAAGTCGGAGCAAAAACAAGGATAATGGTAATCAAAGAAAAAGGAATGCTGATGGCTCAAAGGGCGAACTAAGGAAATTTTATCTTTTATTTGGATAGTGGTAAACAAAGAAGGCCTAAAATCATGTCCTATGGTTATATGGTTCTTCAACATTCACGACGGAAGATTATTTAGCATGGTAACAAATATTTTAACTTGACTATCAACCAAAACAAGAATAATGAGACTAGACAACAAGTAGATGCGCTATTTCAATGAAATTCGACAAACACAATGTATTTATAACCCTCAAAACAGAAAAGATAGGCTCAAAAGCTCACCAGGTCTAGTCTCCACCTTGTGTTATCTAGAAATCCGAATCATATTATAGTTCACAACCAACATGTATTCAAGCGACTACGTGCAGTGCATATTTTTATGTGCAAATCTATGATATAAAACTACGATTCAAATGATACATAACCTAAAATATTTCAACATGACCTCAGTAAATATTTAACCACATATTCTCATGTTTACCATTCTATAACAAATCAAAGTTATTGAACAAGAAGTATCAAATTGATATTGCAAAAACGTTAGTACTATCGTTTATTTAAACACACTTTTTTTTTTTTTTAAATTAGTGCATAATATACGCATGTGTGTTTGCATACCCCCAAACCTAAACCTTTCATTGTCCCCAATGAAACAAAAAAAATAAAAGAAATGAGAGTACATAAGGAAGGAACGATAGTACCTCGATCTTGACAAGCATAGAACATGTGAACACAAAGGAATATGGCTATAAAGTTCAATGTTACCTGTTACTTCTTAACAAAAGAAAATTAAACAAACAAAATAATAAAAACAGCTAAAAGAATTATAACTAAGCTAAACGAAACTAAATAAACTATAAGAAGAAACAAAACTATGAGGACAACACGAAAATAAGCTATAAAAGGAAATACAACATAACCAGAATTATGAAAACAATCAAAGACTCGATCTAAAATGACCTAATAAACAAAAACAGAAAAGAAAAACAAATAAAACAGATAGGGGGAAAGATATAGAAAACAAAAGAAAATATCTGAAAAATGGGGAATCGCACGAGCGGCCGTCGCGCGCGCGAATTCCTGTTTTTTTTTTTTTTTTTTTTTTTTTAAATATCGCGCCAGCGGTCCTCCTCGCGCGCGCGAGGTACCTCGCGCCCGCGAGATTAGGCGCGAGGAGAACCTGAGGGCTCATATAAAGAAAAGGAAAGAAAAATATCTAAGGGGCATTCTCGCTCCAGCGGGCCGCGCGAGCGACGTCTCGCGCGAGCGGGCCGCGCGCGCGAGAAGGGTAATTTTCACTTTTAGGCTAAAATTATGTATATATTATTAAACTAAATTAATTCCAACCCCCAAACCTATCCAGAATGTCCAAAACAGACACAAACAGACCCAAAAACGACCAAAAATAAGAAAAACGAATGAAATAAAGCTTGGGTTGCCTCCCAAGAAGCGCTAACTTTTACGTCTTCAGCTAGACCGTTCTAGCTCAAGACTTACGGAGGTTGAAAATCAGACTTCGTACCCCTAAGAATGTCAGGTAGAGCTCGATGGTACGCAGAAATTACGTCGCTTTGAATTAATTCAATCGACGGTTTATCAGTATTTTCAAATCGATTTCTAACCTTTCGAGTAGATTCAGAATTAGGGTCCGAAGTATTAGGATTCATCCACTCATCATCCTCTATATTATTCCCCGCACTTATATTTATTACATTCTTAGGCTCAATATTCCGGTTAACCTCACTACCCTCCACACCTAGATAATCATCGTCTTTGGGAGGTTGATCAACAGCATTAAAAACATTTAATTTTAATTTTATATTCCCGAACGACACTTTCATCACCCCTGTTCTACAATTGACACGTGCGTTGGCCGTGGCTAAGAATGGACGACCAAGAATAACAGGAGTGTATTTTCTAGTATCTAGCACCGGTTCGGTGTCAAGGACCATAAAATCAACGGGATAGAAACATTGATCAACTTTTACTAGTACATCTTCGACGATTCCTCTAGGTATTTTAACAGAACGATCCGCTAATTGTATTGTAGCGGCCGTAGGCTTAAGTTCACCTAAACCTAATTGTTTATAGACGTGATAAGGTAAGAGGTTAACACTCGCTCCTAAGTCAAGGAGAGCCTGATGAATGATAGTGTCACCTATGACACATGAAATCGTAGGCGTACCTGGATCCTTATATTTCGGAGGAGCGTGTTGGAAAATTGAACTTACTTTTTCCGTGAGGAAGACCTTTTTAGGCGTATGACTGCGTATTTTGCGTTTTTGTGTACAAAGGTCTTTTAGACATTTAGCATAAGCGGGAATTTGTTTTATAGCATCGAGGAAAGGAATATTTATTTTGACTTGTTTAAATACCTCGAGTATATCCTCAACCTTAGACTTTTTATTTGTAAGATTAGACGGTTCCTCAACGTTTGGTGGATATGGCATTCTAGGAATATAATTCGTTGGGACCGATTCTTTTTCTTCCTTATTTTGGCTCGCGTCCTCACCCTGCTTCGTATTAGAGTTAATATTCATATCTTTACAGTCTCATTCGGAATTTCTATTACCTCTTCCTCTCGGGTAGTCAACCTAGTTGAGACGGCGTTCACTTGCTCATTCGACCCCTTAACCTCATATTGTCCCTTAGGGTTTTGAATTGTTTGACTAGGCAACGTCCCCTCGTTTCTACGACTCACTACAGTAGCTAGTTGTCCCATTTGGGATTCAAGCTTCGCAATGGACTGTGTATGAGAGTGCACTATTTGTGCTTGTGCCTGTACTTGCGTTTCAATTTTATTAAGGGATGCCAACACCTTTTCCTCAAAAATGTTACCCCTTGAAGGATTCGGATTAGGATGCGGTTGTTGGTATTGATTAGGTTGAAACTGAGGTCGATATGCATTAGGAAAATTAGTCGCCTCATTAGGATTATTATTATTATTTTTCCACGAGAAGTTAGGATGGTTTCTCCATGGCGCATCCGGATTATTAGTAGTTGCATTATAATTAGTTCGTGGGTATTGTTGAATAGAATTAATGTGTTGCTCCACGAATTCCGGAAATTGACTTGCCGATGGACATGAAAGTATCGAATGTGAAGGATCAGAACATAATGCACAAATTTCATGAGCGGGTGAGGCTGTCGTTTGGTTCATTGTTAAAAGTCGGTCAAGTTTGTGAGATAGTTCTTTTATTTCAATTGACTGACTTGACTCGAATTTTACCTCCCTCTTAGGTTGTGGGTATCCCTCAGAACGGACAGACACCGCTTGGTGCATCGAATTCTTGCTTAAAGTTTCAAAAATTTTCCAAGCCTCGTCGGCGCTTTTGTGTAGGAAAGTTCCCGCACAAACGGCATCGACGGTATTCCTAACAGAGGGAATAAGCCCCTCATAGAAGACCTGAACAAGTTGCCACTTAGGAACCTGATGATGTGGGCATGAACGTAATAATTCTTTAAATTTCTCCCACGTGTCGTAAAGTGATTCCCCATCTTGCATCACAAAGTTTGTTATAGATTTTCTTATCTGATTCGTACGCATAATAGGAAAAAACTTTTGTAAAAATGCGGTGTGTAAGTCTTCCCATGTTCTAATTGTGTTTGGCTCCAAAGATTGGAGCCAATATTTAGCTTTGTCTTTTAATGAGAATGGAAAGAGCCGCATTTTTAATTCATCATCAGTAAGATTCTGGATTTTCAAAGTAGAGCATATATCCTGAAAATCTCCTAAGTGTTTATAAGGGTCTTCATTTAGACGGCCATGGAATGATGGAAGTAGCGAGATGGTAGACGACTTTATCTCAAAGTGAGATGCCGTCGCCTCCGGTAATTCAATACATGTTTGTGGCGTGTAAGTCGTAGGAATAAAATAATCTTTAAGCGGCGGAGGTGGAGGAATATTAGGATTATTCATATTAGCTCCGTTGTTATTTTGATTGTTATCGTTATTATTTTCAATGTCTGCCATTTTAATTGGTTCCATGTTATTAAAGCGTGGTTTTTTTAGTTTTTGAAGAGTACTACGTATTTCAGATTCAAATAAAGACGTTGGTTTCGGTCTCAAATCGTCGTCTATTAAAAACCTTGTTCTAGAAGTTAAGTTTGAAGACTTGTTAAGTCTTAATGTACGTTCAAGTTCAGAGTCAAAAGGTTTTAATTCCGGTTTGTTTGAACGTGTACCTAACATAAACTAAAAGAAAGTAAACTAGAAACGAAAATTAACTAACAAAAGAAACAAATAGCAATCACACAAATAAGACGACAATCAAGCACACAGTACTACTATGATGCATGAAAATTATCCTGTAATGCAATGACCGCGTCAAGCCCAGCGCCCCGGGTTTCCTAGCTAATGCAGTGCAATTAACCCTAAACTAATGCAAATAGTGCATCACAGCGCCCTGACTTACAGTGGTTTAAAGCGAATTTCAAAAGAAGCAATTTACTTAATTTTTATTTATTTTATTTTTGCGTAAGCTCCTTTGATGTAATTAGCTGCTCCACTCGGAAACGTTGACTACAAAATAAAAGAACAAGTTAGTAACTAAAAACAAAAACAGAAAATAAGAAAAATAAAAACTAATCTAATATTTACGAATTAACTAAATTACGATTATAAAACTAAGAGTAGTAATACAATCCCCGGCAACGGCGCCAAAAATTGATGTTGTCAATATCAAGATATCAAAAGTGTACTTTACTTTTCTAAGGATTTGTAGAAGTGAAAGTAAAGGTCGAACCCACAGAGATTGATTACTACAGCGACTTAATTTTAAAACCTAAGTCTAATTAATTAGGAAAAACGAATTTTGATTTGGATTTAATTAAACTAATAACAATAAAAGTAAATCTAAACTATGAAAGCAATTAAAATTGTTTTAAATAATGTTTAAGGGAACCTAGGATTACAAATCCACCACTAGCTTCATAATAAGGATATTTATGAATTACTTTAGCTTATTACGTTGGATGAATATGGGAAATTGTAGCTACAAGCCCAATTCCTCCGACAAGAAGATAATCATGGTTCAAGCACCAACATAATCCATCTTCGGGTAGCACGAATTATCTCACACTAAACTAGGGTTGTGATCTAATCCGTCTAACCTAGGCATGGACTATTCGGATACTTGATAGCACAAATCAATAAAGCACCATCACATGTAAACAATCTAAACAAGCACAGCAAGAATAGATCGTTGAGCACATCACAGTCAAAATAGATCTAAGACAAGAATAAACTTTGAAAGCAATGATTTAATCAATAGAAGTACGATTTATTTATAAAAATCCTCGGAACATGTAACTATCATCCATACATAATAAAACTAAAATAAAAACATAAAATACTCCCTATTACTCGACTAGGGCTTCATTGAAACCCTAGATCTATGATCTAGCCGTCCATGGAAGTAGTAGATAGCAAGAGGTTGATGGAGGAGGCCATGGAAACCCTTGGTCTTCTTCTTCTTCTTCTCCTTGCTTCCCTCCCTTCAATGGCTGGAAGTATGTATGTATATTATGTATGTATGGGTGTGTAACCCTTTAATTGAAGTAAAATAGAGTATATATAGATTTACAACAAATTTTGGAAGCCTTTACAACTCGAAACGGACTGAAACTGATGTAATTTACAATCTGGACGTCATTCTGCAGTTTCGTTTGCACAGGAGTCTTCAGTATACTGAAATACGCAACATTGGTTTTTACCCATATCGCGCGAGCGGGTCGCGCGAGCGCGACATTTTGGCCTTCGCGCGCGCGGATCGCGCGAGCGGTTTTGGGATTCTCGCGCGAGCGGATCGCGCGAGCGATTCTTGGTTCTTCGCGGGCGCGGGTCGCGCGCGCGACTTGGCTTTTTCAGCTTCTTTCTTTCTGACTTTTCACCCTGTTTAACTTGGTTTAGTTGATTTCTTCCAAAACCTGTCAGAAACTAGAAAACAAAGTAAAAATATCCAAAAACAGGATAAAAAGGTACTAACAAATGCTCGTTAAGGCGTATAAATAGGATTAGTTCTCTCCCGATCACCTACTACTCGAGGCCAAGCTGGTATGGCTCGACTCAATGCTATCATACCCGAGGCAGCTGGTTATGATGAAAAGGAACATCAGAACTTGGAAGGTACACTCTCATTATATGCTAGTCAAGTTAAAGTACTTTTTGATACAGGTGCTACGAATTCGTTTATTGCCTTTGAGATTGTACGACGATTGGGTTTAGTACCCCAAGCACTTGAGATAGCCCTAAACGCGGTATCACCTTTGGGAGTGACCGTGAAGATAGGAAAGGTGTGCAAGGATATTGGAGGATAGGAACCTACATGCAGACTTAATTGTTCCGTCAATGAAGGAATTCAACGTAATCTTAGGATTTGACTGGCTTAGTAAGTATCATGCAAAGTTAGATTGTGCTGGTAGGTCGATCACATTTTCAGTACCTGGAAGTGCACCCTTTAGTTTTCAATGCAACCCCACTAGTGACGCCTTTCTTATAAGTCGTTTAGCCGCTATGGAAACTACAGGCGCAGATTTGATGATCGCTCGGATTCCGATAGTCCGAGACTATGAGGATGTCTTTTAGGACGTTTCTGGATTACCACCAAAGCGCGAGATCGACTTTCGTATTGAGTTGATACCCGAAACGACCCCGATATCCAAGGCTCCTTATCGTATGGCCCCAATGGAAATGCTGGAGTTGAAGAAGCAAGTACAAGAGTTAGAAGATCTTGGATTTATTAGACCAAGCACGTCACCTTGGGGAGCCCCGGTTCTATTTGTTAGAAAGAAGGATGGAAATCTTCGACTCTGTATCGACTACAGAGAGTTGAATAAGGTTACTATTAAGAACAAGTACCCGCTTCCCAGGATAGATGATTTGTTCGATCAACTACAAGGAGCGACGACATTTTCGAAGATTGACTTACGATCTGGGTACCATCAGTTACTTGTCAGGCCGGAAGATATACCGAAAACAGCTTTCAGAACAAGATATGGGCACTACGAGTTCTTAGTTATGCCTTTTGGATTAACTAATGCCCCGGCGGTATTCATGGATTTGATGAATCGGGTGTTCAGACCCTTCTTGGATCAATTCATCATCGTGTTTATCGACGACATCCTTATTTATTCAAAGAGTGATGAAGAACACGAGAAGCATGTAAAGATTGCACTTCAGACACTTAGAGAAAATCGTCTCTATGCTAAGTTCAGTAAGTGTGAGTTTTGGCTGAAAGAGGTCAAATTCTTGGGACATGTAGTCTCACATAATGGAATTTCGGTTGACTCAACCAAGACGGACGCAGTTTCTAGTTGGAATAGACTAACCAACGCATCAGAAGTACGAAGTTTCCTTGGATTGGCTGGATACTATAGGAGATTCGTGGAAGGTTTCTCAAGGATCGCGTCTCCTTTAACCGGACTAACAAAGAAAGAATCAAAGTTTGAGTAGAAGGACAAGCACGAACACGCCTTTCAAGAATTAAAGGAGAGGTTGACCTCAGCACCAGTGCTAGCCATACCCAAGAGTGGTGAACAGTACACTTTCTACAGTGACGCTTCATATCAAGGACTAGGATGTGTACTCATGCAGAATGGTTAGGTGATCGCTTACGGATCTAGGCAATTAAAGCCACATGAATTAAACTACCCTACGCATGATTTGGAATTGGCTGCAATTGTCTTTGCACTCAAAATTTGGAGGCACTATCTCTACGGAGAGAAGTTCGACTTGTTTAGCGATCACAAAAGCTTGAAATACCTGTTCTCTCAAAAGGATTTAAACATGAGACAACGACGTTGGATGGAGCTACTTAAGGACTACGACTTTAATTTGCAATACCACCCCGGTAAGGCAAATGTAGTCGCAGATGCTTTAAGCAGAAAACCCCAAAGGTTAATCGCCTCATTTTTAATGAGGGAATGGAAAGCCTTAGAAGCTTTAACAGAATTTGACTTCCAGACTACAAGACTAGGTATTGGACGACCTTTTGGATGTCTTATGGTGCAGCCAACCCTCATTAATCGAATACTCGAAGCTCAAAAGAAGGACGAAGGATTGAGGAAATGGTTTGAGAAGGCGAAAGCAAAGGATCCAACTGAATAGAATATTGGAACAGACAGGGCATTCAGATGTAAGGACATGTTATGTGTACCCAATACGGATAATTTGAGGAAAGACATTCTGAATGAAGCCCACAAGTCAAGGATGACTATACACCCCGGCGGAACCAAGATGTACAAAGACTTAAAAAGGAACTTTTGGTGGGAAGGCATGAAGAGAGAAGTCGCGAAATATGTAGCAAAATGCCCTACTTGCCAGCAAGTCAAGGCGGAACATCAATGACCTCCAGGATTACTACAACCTCTACCAGTCCCAGAATGGAAATGGGAGCATATCACCATGGATTTTGTTATGGGATTGCCAAGATCCCAGCAGAACCATGATGCCATTTGGGTAGTTGTTGATCGACTGACCAAGTCAGCCCATTTTATTGCATATAATATGACCTATCCTGTTGAGAAGATGAGTCGACTTTATCTGCAACAGGTTGTGCGGTTACATGGGGTACCGGTGTCAATAGTATCAGATCGAGATTCGAGATTCACCGCTGGATTTTGGGAGAGCCTTCAGAAAGCGATGGGAATATCTCTGAAGTTAAGTTCTGCATTTCATCCACAAACTAATGGACAAACAGAAAGGACGAATCAAGTAATGGAGGACATGCTTCGAGCCTGTGTAGTCGATTTCGAAAGTTCGTGGGAAACTCACTTACCGTTGGTTGAGTTTGCTTATAACAACAGTTTTCATTCGAGCATAGGGATGACACCATTTGAAGCACTATACGGAAGGCCGTGCCGATCACCTTTGTGTTGGGCTGAAATTGGGGATGGCAAACTATTGGGACCAGACTTAGTCCAGGAGACCAATAAAGGAATCAATACAGTAAAGGAAAGAATGAAGGCAGCACAAAGTAGATACAAGAGCTACGCGGATAAACGACGTCGAGACCTAGAATTTGAAGTGGGAGATCATGTTTACCTGAAATTTTCCTCGGTTCGAGGCGTGGTAAGGTTTGGACAGAAGAAGGGAAAGCTATCGCCATGCCACATTGGACCATTTGAAATTCTGGATCGCATAGGAAAAGTCGCCTATAGATTGGCGTTACCACCCAAGATATCGGGAGTTCATAACGTATTCCATGTAAGCATGCTAAGGAAATATCTTCATAACCCGGTATACGAGATCGACTTCAAAGATATCGAAGTAAATGACAATGCTACATTCATTGAAGGACCTGTAAAGATTCTGGATCATGGAATTAAGAAGTTGAGAAACAAAGAGATTCCGCTGGTAAAGATTCAGTGGAAACACCATGACGAAGGAGAAGCCTCTTGGGAGCTGGAATCGGAAATGAGAGAGAAATTTCATTTTCTTTTTAGTACCTAGATAGCTTAGATTTCGAGGACGAAATCCTGTAATAGGTGGTAGAAGATGTAATACTTGTAATTTCTCTACGTGCAATAATACGAGTTTTATGAATTTCTATATCTGGTCTATTATTACATTATTATTTTATTTGTGTGACTGTATCAGTGTAATGTAATTACTAATTAGACTATAATCACTGCACCGACTCGACCGTAATTAGAATTAACTAAGTCCCGTAACCGGACCCGGACGTTAGAAACAACACCCGTTTGGACGTAAATCGAGACTGACACGCATATCAAGAATATTTGCACGCAAACTGAGGTAGTGGCACAAAATCCTAAGTAGGGCCCACATGATCGGCCACTTGTTGCACATGCAACCCCCCTTAGACACTTGTCACTACCTCATTGACACTTGTCCATATGTTGGACATGTGTCCTAGCATGCAAGCATGCATGGTGACACATAATCCCTTCCTTTCTTTATATAAGGATGCCTACATCCATGCATTTCACCCTCTTAGTCACTTAAAAATCTGCATATAGAGTTAGAGAGAGCTAGGAGATGAACTCCATGGAGAGATAAGAGATACATGGAGATGGAGAAGAAGAACTAGGAAGAAGTCTCCACCATTGAGGTTGTGTTCAAGCTTCCTAAGCTCAAATCCAAAGCCCAAGCTCAATTTCAAGTTTAAGTGAGTATTCTAACTCACTTTAGAACCTATGTAGTATGTAGTAATGTTTATTATGTGCTTGATGTTGATAGTTTGAGAGATCCATGCCATGCAAGATAAATTTTCAAATCTGGGAAGCAGAAACTTCCAGTAGAGTGTTGTTTAGTAAAACAAACATTTCGAGCAGTTAAAAAATGGTAATGAGGCTAGGTTTTTTTGTGGCGAAAGCTAACTCATTTATCTACAAATAACTCTTCTATAGATCAGTCTGAAAATCACTTCTTCATAGGTGAAATGTACATGTAACGAAGTACTTTAAATCTGAGAAACAGAAACCTCCAGCAGAATGTAGTTTAGTAAAATGAGTGTTTCAAGCAGCTCCAAAATCTAAATTAAGCTAGGTTTTTTTGTGGAGAAAGCTAACTCATTTATCTACAAATACCTCTTCTATATCCTAGTCTAAAAATGAATCCTTGATAGGTGAAATGCACATGCAACGCAGTACTATAAATCTGGGACAGAGCAGTCCGAAAATATAGAAATGTCTAAGTAAAATAAATATTTTGAGTAGCTCAAAAATGCAATTGAAGCTAGATTTTTTGTACATGAAGCTAATCCAATTATCTACAATGTTCTAGTTTTGAGTTTGATCTACAAATCAATTTATCATGCCCAAATAAATCATATCAATTCAGTCGATATAGTAAAATTAATTCCTGGCAGATTGTATAACTACTTGTATGATGTGTTTATTATTGATGTTTGCTTTCCGGTACCTATGTGGTTATGGATATCTTGTGTTATGGTAGTGCTATCGCGTATATGAGTATGTTAAGGGTTTCATCTATATGGTTATTGATATCAAATCCATGTTATAGATCCACGAGCTACACGCTAGGTTTCCGTTGTTATGAATATAATGTGATGACCATAGAGAGTTCATACCCAAGCGATAAGCATGTTGTACGGCATGATTATTGCGTTGATAGTGATTGGATAAGTTTCCATTGTAAGTATATTACGACATAAAACAGGATGTCGGATGTATAAACGTAACTTCGAAAGTATATTCGGAAGTCCTTTAATGAACTACATTCCGAAATGAGTGACGAATGCGCGGTCGGGAAAACGTAAGGGTCAGTTGTGCTATGTTAGAAGCAGATTATGGTAAGGATAATTGTCGGATAGGTAATCTGGGCAGCGGAGATTAGGATAGTAAGAAAAAAGGGATGTGTTGTTGAGTTGTGACGCGGTGATTCTTTGAGTGAAGACTCCTTTCGGTTCTTCGTGATGGAATGGATGTTCTTGCACTCTGTAAACGCTTCGGTTCTTCGTGATGGAGAAGTGGTGATTCTTTGAGTGAAGACTCCTTTCGGTTCTTCGTGATGGAATGGATGTTCTTGCACTCTGTAAACGCTTCGGTTCTTCATGATAGAGAAGCGGTGATTCTTTGAGTGAAGACTCCTTTCGGTTCTTCGTGATGGAATGGATGTTCTTGCACTCCGTAAACGCTTCGGTTCTTCGTGACGAAGCGGTGATTCTTTGAGTGAAGACTCCTTTCGGTTCTTTGTGACGAAATAGTTGTTCTTGCACTCCGTAAACGCTTCAGTTCTTCGTGATGGAGAAGCGGTGATTCTTTGAGTGAAGACTCCTTCCGGTTCTTAGTGATGGGATGGATGTTCTTGCACTCCGTAAACGCTTCGGTTCTTCGTGATGGAGAAGCGGTGATTCTTTGAGTAAAGACTCCTTTCGGTTCTTCGTGACGAAATGGATGTTCTTGTACTCCGTAACGCTTTCGGCTCTTCGTGACGAAGCGGTGATTCCTTGAGTGAAGACTCATTTCGGTTCTTCGTGACGAAATGGATGCTCTTGCACTCCTTAACACTTCGGTTCTTCGTGACGAAGTGGTTGATGAAAGATGTTTTTGGTTGATGATAGATGTTTCGGTTGATGAAGATGTTTTGGTTGATGGAAGATGGTTTGGTTAGGAAGAGACACTTTGGGTTTGTAAATGATGTCGGATGTTAGAAATGAATGTTAGTGACATTAAGAATGTCTAGATGGGTCTCCTGAATGGTTTGTATTCCTATCGAATACGTAGTTGAGTACGCTGCTAGTTATAATTCGACGGTGAGAACGTAGAGATCCTAAAAGACATGTTGAAAGGTAGTAAATGTATTCCTATTGTGTTTTACTATATACGTTCCATTTGATTTAGATTACTCACTCAGCTTTCATAAGCTGACGACGTTCATGTCGCTGGACATTCCCATGTCCAGCTTATCCAGGTGAGGAGTACCCAGGTTATGAAGCTACGCAAGAAGGAAATGTTGAAGAAGATTACACTGAAGATGACTATGGTTATGCTAGTTAGAGAGGAGACTAGTAGTTATCCCCTGTGAATGTTTTTGATTATAACCAGAAGACTTAGCATATATTTTGTAATAGTTTTGTAAGGCCAAGAGCCATAAAGACTCTGATGTATTTATAATGATGTATTAACTAGCTAAGTACTTTGACTTCTCATTGTAATATATTCCCGTAAGTAAATGATGGTTTTATCTTTTTATTCTATCGTTTAAATATTATCATTTGGTCATGGACAATTCGGTACTGCAACCAGTCACGTGCCTCAGGGTCCAAGATGAAAATTTTAAATTTTTCCATATTTTGGCTACGCCGGGGCGTGACAGAACCACATACAAAAAACCAGTCTCTCACTCTCTCTCCCCTTAAATTGCTTTAATTTACTTTAACCAAATTTTGGCATGATCAGCTTGGCGCCGTCTGTGGGAACGACAAGTTTTTCATCAATAAATCTCTTGGCTGATAACCATGCCTCCGAAGAAGGGTGAAAAGACTACACAGCAGGCCAACCGGGATGTTCCGCTGGCCCCATCGTCGGCTACGATAGTTAAGACATCTGAGCAGATCACAGTGACCCTCACACAACTGTTGGAGGGCTAGCGTCAAATCCAGCAATAGATCGAAGCCTTGCTGGCCCAGTAAAGCAGTCCTCCAGTGGCCGGGAAATGACCTGGGAATGTTGCATACGGTCGGGAACCGATCTTGACCAGACAACGTGCCCGAGCCAACTCGTCCCACATTGAGGATGCCAGAGACATCAACAGTAGGCATGCTGCCCGAGAAGAAAGGCAGGAGCATATGGCCCGGGAACCAGTCCAGGGTCACTCGGTCAAGAGCCGAGGTGTCCTTAGGCACATGATGAACCGGAGCCATAGCCGAGCCCGATCCCACGGGACAACACACCGCCATGAGAAGGAAGCCTCTTTCACTAACCTGACCTACGTCCCGGATCCCGGTCGGGAAGGTGTGGTGGCATATATCAAAGACTTGAAGAAACAGATTGATGAAGTGGCCAAAAGGTTGGGCCAAAACCCTACTCAGAATCACGCCAATACCGAGATAGAGTCACCATTCTTTAGCCAGATCACGAGGTTTGCCATCCCGCACAAATTTAAGCAGCCTCGCCTAGATCCCTATAACTGCTCAGGAAGCCCTGTCGACCATGTCCGGACCTACAAGGCTCAGATGTCCCTGGCCACCAACTCCGACGAACTACATTGCCTAGCCTTCCCCAGCACTTTGAAAGGCACGGACGCGCAATGGGTCTATTCCTTGGAGCCCCGATCGGTTCACAGTTTCAAGCAACTCAGCAAGCAGTTCATCCACCAGTTCATCAGTATGCATGAACGGCCAAAGCCCGACATGCAGCTACTGATAGTCATACAAAGGAATAATGGGACCCTCAAGGAATTCACCGACCGATTTAATCAAGAGAAGCTCGGAATCTATGATCTTGATGAAACTGTCGCTATTATAGCCTTCTGCTCAGGAGTTCAGCACACCAAGTGCGCCATGTCGTTTGACAGAAGCCGCCCGGTAACCTTGGTTGAACTCGCAGAGAGGGTTGGAAAATACATTGACACTGAAGAGTTTCTAAAGACCAAAGACCCCGGGCAAGAAAACTACGAGCCTTTCGGAAGTAAGCGGAAGCGAGAACAGCCGGGGAGAAATAATGTGGAGAAGCCTAGTAGTTCTAGCAGTTCCTCCAACTCACAACGGTCTGAGTCCGGCAGTCTCGACCTGACCTCCAGTTCATAGCAGTCTGAGTCCGGCTGTCCTGACCTGACCTCCAGTTCACAGCGCTCTGAGTCTGACAGCCCTAACCCGACCTCCAGTTTGCAGCAATTAGGATCCAGTGATCCAGACCTTACTTCTAACTCAGACTAATCGGGAGCCTGATAATTCAGATCCGACTTCTTGTCTCCAACAGTCCAGACAAGCTCAACTACAGTGGTTCTTTTGCTCAATCATAGAAAGAGAGCTCGCAAACTATAGAGAGTTCCCACAAGACCTCGGGTCCTACCCGAGGCACCTAAAAAAGACCTCGGGTTCAACGCCTGAGGCACTGAAAAGACCTCGGAGTCATGCCCCAGGCATCAAAAGACCTCGACGTCACTCCTAAAGATCTACCTTGAGGCGACAAAAGACCACTGTTACGCAGTTGGCAAAAGACCTCGGGGTCACGCCCGGGGCACCGGCTTCGCTTAGGTCCAACCTACGATGGGGGCAAATCCCCCTAGGTGGTTGATGATGACAGGCTTCAAAAAACCCTACAACCACCCATGTTCCAGGTCGATTACCTACAATCCCTGCCTCCATAAGACCATCATCTTAGCAAAAGCTTGGGGGGCAGAAAGGCACAATGGGCTAAACAGGCAATCACACTGGGTACTTACAGGCCTTGTGGTAACTAAGTCAAACTCTTAGATAACGCGGGCGCCTACGGTACTCAGAGGCAATAACTCTACTTAGGTCCAAACCTACGATAGAGGTGACTAAAATCTCTTAGGTTGGCCGACGACAGAGGAGCAAAAAAACCCAAAGCAACGTGATTTAGGTCAGCTTCACCAACATGGTCAAACTCTTCTCCCAACAGCCTTGATGAAGGCTTACCGGGCGGAAGATAACCATCCTGGGGAGTTAACATAAAAGGACCCTAAAGCAATACGCTTTAGGTCGACTTTTCCAACATGGTCAAATTCTTTTGCCCACAACCTTGACGAAGGTTTACGGGTAGAAGATAACCATCCTGGGAGCTAACTCAAGCAAAAAACTCCGAATTAGGCCGAGTCTCAACTCTTGCCCAATTCCCGAGGACTCAAAGACTCCGAGCTAGGCTAAGTCTCAACTCTTAGCCAGTTCCCGGGAACTCACAAGACTCAGAAGCTCCCAAGCAGCTTCCCCGAGCACTTAGACAGTGACAAACGGCATCAACTAATTTCCAAACTTGCCTCAATATAGCATCAATCCAACCTTGAAAATGGGGGGCAACTGACACGCCCAAAATTGGCTCTATCTTATGACCGAGTGGCCCTACTCAACAACCGGCCATTTTCCCGACATCCCGAGCGGTTATGGTTTGCCCCGTGTCGTCCATTCACAATATAGCTCTTGGGTATAAGATTCACAATATAGCTCTTGGGTATAAGCTCAGCTAACTTAGTGGCACTTCCCAAACAAGTCAGCTATGGTAGTTCTCTAAGCTGTCCAGTGCTGTTTAGCCGACTCATCCCGAGCGGTTCATCCATAACCCGACCAACAAGTTGGGAGTACATTTCGGGCTCGCGTCCGTACAGGCGCAGTCCAGCCAGGCCCGCGAGGTTCGCCACGGAACATTCCAGTCAGTTTCCTATTCAAACTAGAAGACTAATAGAAAGTGCACATTATTTCCTAATCCAATTAGAAAACCCCCACAATTAATGCCAATCAATCCTAATACAATTAGGAAACACAATTGATTTGTGCCAATCACATCCTAATTGGATTGTATTTCATTATCCTTGTACGAGTAGGTCTCTTGCATCTATAAAAGAGACCATTCACCCCCACTAGAAGGGATCCCAATAAAAATCTCACCAAGAGAAATACATTACATT
The DNA here is from genome assembly GCA_033977485.1 of Hydrangea macrophylla. Taxonomy (NCBI): domain Eukaryota; kingdom Viridiplantae; phylum Streptophyta; class Magnoliopsida; order Cornales; family Hydrangeaceae; genus Hydrangea; species Hydrangea macrophylla. The sequence goes on from CM066988.1 coordinate 65,281,906, forward strand.
GTCTAGCCACTCTCCCGAGAAATCTTAAGCGCCACCCTGCACGGCCGACCCTTGGTAGTTCCAGTCAACATTGTTGGATCACCAAGGTCCCTGCAGCAGTTTTATTTCACATAGTGGAAGTGCACGGACACACACGTGGACGTAGGTTTCTTCATTAACAGGACCGAACCACATACAAAAAACCAGTCTCTCACTCTCTCTTCCCTTTAAATTGATTTAATTTACTTTAACCAAATTTTGGCATGATCAGTTTATATCACCTTATTAAAATACGAATAGTTAAGTTTTTTCACTTTAAAATTTTTGTAAAATTACTTTAGTACGTTAATTTTAATGAGGTGGGAAAAATTTCTTCAGTACCATAATTTTAATTAACTGGATGGAATTTTGTTGTCCCTTTAAGAATCAATATTAGCTTCATATTAATATATTAATATTTGGTCATCAAGGAGGAGATTAATAAAAGGTTATGGACGTAAGTGAGATTTTTTAATTTAGAAAGGTAGATTAAAAGACACATGATGGGCCCAAATTAATGCATATGATTTAAAAATGCATAGGATAGAAAGAATAAATTTGAAAAGTGTAGAGGAGCGTGTGTCCCTATTCCTTATGTGCTTCTACCTTGTGTACACAGAGATCAATCACTCTCAAAATAGAAAGAAAAAGTATGGAAGAAAACTTAGTCTTTTTTATTTATTTCTTGATTAAGATTAGTTAGACTACTATATATAGTATACAGAGAAATTAAAATATGTATTCTAGTTGACAATGCATATTAAAACAACTATATGCGTCAAATTCTTCTTCTTGTTTTTTGTTTTCTCGTCAATCTAATGTAAATATATAAATTTTTTGTGGAAATTAATAAATAAATTTTAAAAATGATTGTACAAAAGTACTAAGGACATACCTAAGATATAACATTACAAATGATCTACACTAATATTACCTGGAATTTACCCAACAACCTTGTATCCAATAACCGATTGGGTCGTGAACATTTCCTCGTCATCACCGAAAAATATCCTAATGATGTATCTTTGAAATGACATATTGTTTTCAATTATACATTCTAATATAATCAGAATTACATAGCTAAAAAAATTCTAAGCTGTGAACAATAATGATTAAAAAAAAAGTATGATTTAAAAAGCTCTTTATCAATGGTGCAAAAGTTTTATGCTTATCTGTGAAGAGAGGAAAAAAAATGTTTTCTTGAATTAGCAAAAGCAAAAGCCACAATCTACTGATAGCATTTTTTATTTTTAGAGTTAGATACATTTGACCCCTTTGTAGTTAAACCTCTTTTTTCGGTTTATCCTTTTAGGCCACGTTTGTTTCATTGGATAGGATTATGGGGACTATTTTTTCCCTTCACTATTTGAGAGACTATTAATACCAGCCACCCCCCCAATGGGATAACATAGTGACCCATTTGGGGGATTATTTAGTTAAAAAAAAAAAGATTAAAGCCGATTTGCGGGACTATTTAGTTTAAAAAACAAATGACTAATAGTCCGGTGCAAGGTGGTCGAACCAAACACTGGACTATTGAATTAAAATGGACTAATAGTCTTATCCCCTATCCGGCCCTTAGTCCTGCAAAACAATCGAAGCCTAAGGTTCAAAAGGTAACACTTTAGGTGCAAAACTATAATGATGTTATCTTTTAACTTGAAATTATGACAAGTACACCTTTCATTTGAATCACAATATATCACAGTGGGTTAAGTGTATAGTATTTTTGAACCAGGGGGAGTAAAGGGAAGCAGGCCAAGGGCAAAACGTAAGAGGGGCACGGGGGACTATGGCCCTGCAAATTTTTAACAAATTATGATTTAGCCTACAAAATTTTTAAATATTATGCATATTGGCCCTTGCAAAATTTTGAAAGTATTGTTAGGATTATGCCTACAATTCCATTAGTGGAATTGTTTCCTAATTATGATTTGATTCCTTATTTGGTGGTTTCCTTATCAAATAAGGATTCCTTTGATGGTGGAAGTTGCCTATTTTATTGTCACACCCCAACTCGTCTCGTGCGGATTAGAACACATGTAACAATACTACAAGTGCTCAACTATACGAATTAACAAAGAAACACGCGAATTATTAGAAATATACGCGTGAAACAACATTAAAAAAAATAGCTTTATTGCAACAAAATAACCCCAAGGGCAAAATGGTCATTAATAAGATATATCAAATTTTATACCAAAAGATAGGTCTTTGAGTACCGGTTCCAACGCAAAAAATGGCGCGTGAATCCAAATTTATTAGAGAGAGTTATGTCCGTTTCCGTAAAAGTCGTTGGTGCTGAAACTGGACTTGCGGATTGATCCACCCAAAACCGGATCGATCTGGTTTTGATAGAATGACCACTCTGGCTCCTCCAGATGCTTCGGATCGATCCGGTTTCTATAGAAGTCATTTTTTTAGCAGTAACTCCCCTGCTTTCAAGTTCAAACTTTTCTAAAAATATACTATACCATTTAGGACCTAGAAAACACTTTCCAAAACCTTGATACCAACATTCAAAAGCATCTCTAAACATTCTTAAATCATAATTACCATCACATGAAGATCAAAACAAGTTCTTTGAAACGTAATCTTCATCCAAACTTAGCATTTTGCCTACAACTTGTTAAAATGAATTCAAGTCAAACCAATACCCTTCCAAACTTTGTAAACCTTTGGTAAACATAACAAATACATATACAAGTTTACTTCCTTATTCAAAATAAGTATATACAACTTCAATTGAGTCAAGCGAGTAATCAAATTAAAGATAACTTTAAGAACAACCATGTACTTAACTTCTCTGGAAGATGTTTACAAGTCATCCAAAACACTTAGCTACAAAAGAACTTAGCCAAAGAAGTTACGACGCTTACCCGGGCTCGCCGGAAAGGTCCAACACCACAACTTATCCATGCACATAGTTATAACCCAAGAAATACATAGAATTCACAAGGTTTACTACAACCCAAGAAAAACATTAAATTTACAAAGACAACTTTCAAATCCTTCAACATCTTACCCAAACTAACTACTAACATAGAGAATTAAATGGTTTCTACAAATGTACATTATCCACATGAGTCGTGGGATTCCAAAACTAACTCCATGGATACAACCACGAGTTAAGACTTTAATCCACAAGTCAATAATACTAACCCACAAGTTATACGATAGTACAAATTATAAACATAATCACAAGACCCGAATCTCTCCCCCATTCCCGAGCACATTATTTCCTCTCCGGATATTGCTTCGTACCTGCGGTGGTTGTTATTTACCACAACAGAAAAGGAAAACGGTTTTCTTAAGTATTACGCTTAGTGAATAATCTAAACATGATTGAATGTTTAACGTGTGCAATACTACAATTAACACATAAATCATAACCGTAATCGCCGAGTCATTGGTTTAATGATTCATTCAAATCCGAAGACCTCCCTTAGTCTCGTGGTCACTTCTATTCCTTGGACTTCCGTATTTCTTGGATTCTTCCTCTTCACTACCCATATTTCTCCCAATGATGAATCATTTTTCGGTGCTCATTGATTACCACATAAGCATATAAACATATAATCACATAAGCATAACAACTTTTCACATATTTGACATAAAATCATAAATCCAACAATTTCATATCTTCTAAACATGCTTTCAACAACCCAATTTATATAAGAAACATTGAACACCTTAAACCACAATCACTTTTGTTAGAAAACTCACCTTACTCAGATTTTAAGCAATTATGCTCCTAAAATCCCGATTCAAGATAGAACCAAAGCCAATTGTTGCTCTAGAGTAATCCTACATAGTTTTGGTACAATAAATATCGTCTATCAAGAACGGTTGTCGGAAAAACATTACCGAAAATGAAAACAAATTACGTGCATGTGACCCTCTTACCTCCATGAGTCCAAAAGTGGTCTTGGATCGTAAATTCGGCGAACGACAGCGACGGAGCGACGGAACGACGGAAAATGACGTCAGCGACGGTTCCGTCTTTCTCTCGGTGAGCTCTCTCTTTTGTTTTGTTTTAATTTTTTTTTTTTTGTAAAAATGATAGTCTAAACTCTCCTATTGACACACACACATCACATGCAAGTGATGTGTCACATATTTTCTCCTATTTCTTTTACACCCCCGATTTTTCTTAATTTCCTATTATGAAATTCTCAAACATTCCATTAACTACCCAATTATCTAATGAGTATTTGTCTAAGTTCCGCATAGGTCGCAACGTGGGTCGCAAATATTTTGTGAAGTTGTTATCGCACCTACTAATTATGAATCTTTTTCAATTATACCCTTATTTGGGTACTCAAGCTATCACCAAATGCTAACACATATATCATCATATAATATGGAAGCATTTAAACAAATATTCATGTAATCATATAAATGCATCTAATAATTTAAAATGCAAATTATTTTACTTGGCCCTTCATTGGGTTTCACCACAGTACCCATCCCACTTCATTGGGGACTTTTCCCAAATGGTGTCCTTTACTGAACACTTTTCATACGGGCGAGTCCAAAGCCTCCCTTTAACCCATTTATACACTAATTACATGAATTAATGCATATAAAAAATAGTAATTAACCCTTTTCCCGAGTGCATGTGTTACATTTCTCCCTCCTTATAAGGAAGTTTGGTCCCTAAACTTACTCTTACTTCAAGAATCAAAGAGATGCAGGTACTTGGCTCAGATTTCATCCTCCCGTTCTCAAGTAGCCTCCTCGACTGAATGGCTCCGCCATTGAACCATAACAAGTGGAATCATCTTGGTTCTTAATTCTTGATCTTTTCTATCAAGAATTTGCACTGGATGCTCTACATAAGTCAAATCTTCTTGAATCTCTAACGGTTCCGGAATGATAACATGTTTCAAATCCGGCACATAACGTCGAAGCATTGACACGTGGAACACGTTATGAACATTCTCCAACTCTTGTGGCAATTCCAACCGATAAGCCAATGGTCTCACCCGGTTAAGAATTAAATAAGGTCCAACGTATCTTGGACTGAGTTCACCTCGCTTACCAAACCGTGCTATACCTTTTGAAGGCGATACCTTCAAAAACACATAGTCACCCACTTTAAACTCCAACGGTCTTTTACCCGTATTCGCATAACTTTTGTAATGACTCTGAGCCGTTTGCAATCACTGTTTAATCAATCGAATCTTGTCAGTAGTGATTTGAACTATCTCCAATCCAGAAGCTGCTTCTCTCCAACTTCTGTCCAACACACCGGTGACTTACACTTTCTACCATGCAGTGCCTTGTAAGGTGCCATTCCAATACTAGTTTGAAAGATGTTGTTGTAAGAAAATTCAATCAACGGCAAATGTGTTTTCCAATCAGCTTTAAAATCCATAACACATACTCTTAACATATCTTTCAAAATCTGAATCACCCTCTTGGATTGACCATCAGTCTGGAGATGAAACGCAGTACTGAAATGTAAAGATGTTCCCATAGCTCTTTGCAAGCTCTCCCAAAATCTTGACACAAATCGAGTATCACGGTCCGACACTATTGAAACCAGTGCTCCATAAAGCCGTATAATCTCTCTGATATAAATCTTAGTAAGCTTTGACGGATCCTTGGTTTTGATGGGTAGAAAATGAGCTGAATTAGTCAACCGGTTGACAATAATGCAAATGCTATCATTAGACTTTGTACATCTTGAAAATCCCGATACGACATCCATTGTAATATGCTCCTACTTCCACTCTGGTATCTCTAAAGGGTGTAGTTCTCCCCCGGGATGTTGATGTTCTATCTTCACTTTTTGACAAGTCATGCACTTAGCAACAAATTCTGTGACTTCTCGCTTCATCCCACTCCACCAGTAAATCTCCCGTAGGATTCGGTACATTTTGGTACTACCCGGGTGTATTGAATACCTGGTATTGTGAGCTTCCTTGATAACTTTATTTCTCAGATCCTCAACTTTAGGTACACATAACCAGTTAATATATCTTAGAACACCACTTTTAAAACTAAACTCCGGCCTTCTACTCTCAGGTAATTCATCCACAATCTTTTTGAACTCTGGATCTAGAAGTTGACTAGACTTTATCTCACTAATAAGACTCGGCTGTGCCATAATTGCAGCCATTAACCCACCTTTAATTCTGGGAACCACTTCAAGGTGCAATTGTTCAAATTATTTCACCAGCTTTTCTTGTCCCGTCAAGGCATAAGCTAAGTTTCTGACGACTTCCGGCTTAAAGCATCAGTAACTATATTTGTTTTCCCCGGGTAATATTGGACCTTAAAATCATAATCTTTCATAAGTTCCAACCATCTTCTTTGTCGCATATTAAGATCTCTCTGAGTGAATAGGTATTTCAGACTTTTGTGATCGGTGAAGATTTCACAAGTTTCCCCATATAGGTAATGTCTCCAAATTTTCAGGGCAAAGATTACCGCCGCTAGTTCTAGATCGTGTGTTGGGTAATTTTTCTCATGTGGTCTCAACTGTCTTAAAGCATAGGCTATTACCTTGTCACCTTGAGTTAACATATACCCCAGGCCTTGATGATAAGCATCACTATAAATTCTGAAATTCCCGGTACTTGTTGGAATTATAAGTATCAGTGCCGTTGTTAATTTCTCCTTCAATGCTAAGAAGCAATATTCACACTCCTTATTCCACTCAAACGGTACATCTTTTCTCATTAGCCTTGTCATCGGATTCGCGATTCTAGAAAAGTCTTTAACAAATCTTTTGTAATATCCAACTAATCCCAAGAAACTTTGAATCTCAGACACATTAGTTGGCATTGACCAATTCATAACGGCTTCAATCTTCTGTGAGTCTACTGAAATACCCTCTTTAGAGATCACATGCCCTAGGAACGTAACACTTGTAAGCCAAAATTCACTATTCTTCAGTTTCCCAAACAACTGTTTCTCTCGAAGTCGTTGTAGAACTAGTCTTAAGTGTTGTTCATGCTCCTCCGAACTCTACGAGTAAATGAGAATGTCATCAATGAATACTATCACGAACTCGTCCAAGTACGATTTGAAAATACGGTTCATCAAATCCATGAAGGCGGCAAGCACATTGGTAACCCTAAATGGCATCACTAGAACTCATAGTGTTTGTATCGGGTCCTAAATGTGGTCTTTTCTACGTCCTCTGCTTTAACTTTCAATTGGTGATATCCCGATCTCAAGTCTATCTTCAAAAAAACTTGAGCCCCTTGAAGTTGATCGAATAAGTCATCTATGCGTGGCAACGGGTATTTGTTCTTGATGGTTACCTTGTTGATCTCTCGGTAGTCAATGCACATTCGCATTGTACCGTCCTTCTTTTTCACAAATAATATCGGTGCACCCCACGGAGATACACTAGGCTAAATGAAACCTTTGTCTAGCAACTCTTGTAACTGAATCTTCAACTCTTTCAATTCAACTAGTGTCATTCGATATGGTGCTCGTGAAATTGGTTGAGTTCCCGGCACAACATCAATACCAAATTCAATTTCTCGATCAATTAATACACTAGGTAATTCTTATGGGAATACATCTGAAAATTCTCTAACTATCGGAATATCCTCAAGTTTCAAATTATTACCCCTAGTATCCAGAATACTACACAAGAACCCTCAGCAACCTTTCTTCAACAAACGACATGCCTCAAGAGCTGACTCTATAAATGGTGGTGATACAACACCCTTGCCTCGAAAATAAAACATATCTTGATTCAGAATACATAATACTACCCCTTTATTGTTATAATCGATATTTGCATAATTAGCCGCTAACCAATCCATACCCAATATAACATCAAAGTGTTGAATAATTAACGGTACTAAATCAACTATTAAACTTTTTCCACCTATGTTTATATCACATTTTCTAAACACCCCTGAGCTAATCATCAGAACCCCCAATGGTATTGCAACAGATAAATCATAGTCCAAAAACTCTAATGGTTTATCTAGGTGCTTAGCAAAATGATATGATACGAACGAGTGTGTGGATCCCGAATCTATAAGTACATTTGCTAGGTGTGAGCAAATGGGAACCATACCTGAAACAACGGTATCGGCAGAAGCGGTCTCTCCCGGTTTGAGCTGATATGACCTTGCCTCTCGCTGCTCCCTCCTTGGAGGTGGTTGAGTAGTCCTTGGTGTAATGGCACTAGCCGAGTATGCACCAGAACCAGAAGCTCCCTGACGCTTGGTTGGACAATCCTTAGCTTGATGTCTCAATTCTTTAAAAGTGAAGCATCGACCCCTCATATCCATATTTTGATTTGGGCAATTTCTGGCGATGTGTCCCGGTTGTCGGTAAACATTACAAATGATTGGATTTGGAAGTTGATTACAATGGCCCCAATGAAATTTCTGACAAGTCTGACACCTCGGTTTATTTCCACCGGAACTGCTGCGAATACTAGCCAATGATCTTCCTGAACTCTACCTTTTTGCACTCCCTTTACTACTGAATTGACTCGGCCCAGCCCTTTTGCTTTGTTGACTTGGTGGTGGTAAATTTGAAGTGTACCCGAGATCTCTTTCAGCAATAGAGGCTATATCCAGTGCCCTAGCATAGGTCTCTGGCCGAAATACAGTCACTCGCCCCCGGATGTTTCCCCAGAGTCCCGCTACAAACTTCATTGCCTTTACTTTCTCAGTTGTTACAATATCCCCAGCAAAACTTGCCAAAGTGGTAAATTGTGTCGAGCTCTCGGACTGTCTTTCCCCCTTGTATCAACTCCATAAATTCCTGAGCTTTCTGGTCTCCAAATGATTCTGGAAAATATTATTTATTGAAAATTTCAAGGAATTGATCCCAAGTAGTTGGTTGACCGGGTCCCAACTTAGTATACCACCAATATTGTGCTTCATCCTTCAGTGTATCAGCTGCAAACAACACCTTTTGTTCCTCTGTACATGGTAGCACCTTGAAGATTTTCTCCATATTTGAGATCCAAAAATTCGCCTTCATCGGATCGGCTCCCCACATAATATTGTCAGCTTTTTTTTTTTATGAAATTTTGAGATGGTTACAACTTCTTCCCTCAGATTTGGATTTGGTTGTACAAGTCTTTCCTCAACCACATGAGTTTCAGCTACTCGTACCAACCCTTCGATTGCTCTTTCAACCCGTTCCATTCGATTTGAGGTGTCACCTCCAAACATATTGCCTGGCACCCACATCATATTACACACATACACACACGTTACTTTAAGTAAACTCATGGCATGCTAATCAACATTGAAAGCATGCTAAGTAAACGTGTATGCATGTTTATGCAACTACGTGTTGTTATGTGCACACTACAAGTCGTATACGTCTCTCGTCCACAAAGGCTCTAACCTACTGCTCTGATATAAAAAATTGTCACACTTCAACCCGGCTCGTGCAAATTAGGACATGTGTAATAATGCTAGAAGTGCTCAACTTTACGAATTAACAAAAAAACATGCAAATTATTAGAAATACACGCCTGAAATAACATAAAAAAATAGTTTTTTTGCAACAAAATAACCCCAAGGGAAAAATGGTCATTAATAAGATATAGCAGATTTTATACCAAAAGATAGGTATTTGAGTCCGATTCTAACGCAAAAAATGGCGCGCGAATCTGAATTTTCTATAGAGAGTTATGTCCGTTTCCGTAAAAGTCGTCGATACTGAAACTAGACCAGCGAATCGATCCGCCCAAAATCGGATCGATCCGGTTTTGACAAAATGACCACTCTGGGTCCTCCAGATGCTCTAGATCGATCTGCTCAAGGCCCGGATCGATCCGGTTTCTGCAGAAGTCATTTTTTTTAGCAGTAACTCCCCTGTTTTCAAGTTCAAACTTTTCTAAAATCATACTACACCATTTAGGACCTAGAAAACACTTTCCAAAACCTTGATACCAACATTCAAAAGCATCTCTAAACATTCTTAAATCATAATTACCATCACATGAAGATCAAAACAAGTTCTTTGAAACATAATCTTCATCCAAACTTAGCATTTTGCCTACAACTTATTAAAATGAATTCAAGTCAAACCAACACCCTTCCAAACTTTGTAAACCTTTGGTAAACATAACAAATACCTATACAAGTTTACTTCCTCATTCAAAATAAGTATATACAACTTCAATTGAGTTAAGAAAGTAATCAAATTCAAGTTAACTTTAAGAACAACCATTTACATAACTTCTCTGGAATATGTTTACAAGTCATCCAAAACACTTAACTACAAAAGAACTTAGCCAAAGAAGTGGCGACGCTTACCCAGGATCGCTGGAAAGGTCCAACACCACAACTTATCCATGCACATAGTTACAACCCAAGAAATACAGGGAATTCACAAGGTTTACTACAACCCAAGAAAAACATTAAATTTACAAAGATAACCTTCAAATCCTTCAACTTCTTACCCAAACTAACTACTAACATAGAGAATTACATGGTTTCTACAAATATACATTATCCACATGAGCCGTAGGATTAAAAAACTAACTCTATGGATACAACCATGAGTCAAGACTTTAATCCATAAGTCAAGGATACTAACCCACAAGTTATACTATATCACAAGTTATAAACATAATTACAAGACCCAAATATCTCCCCCATTCCCGAGCACGTTACTTCCTCTCCGGATATTGCTCTATACCTGCGGTGGTTGTTATTTACCACAACAGAAAAGGAAAACAATTTTCTTAAGCATTACGCTTAGTGAATAATCTAAACATGATTGAATGTTTAACGTGTGCAATGCTACAATTAACACATAAATCATAACCGTAATCACTGAGTCACCGGTTTAATGATTCATTCAAACTCGAAGACCTCCCTTGGTCTCGTGGTCACTTCTATTCCTCGGACTTTCTCATTTCTCGGATTCTTCTTCTTCACCACCTTTATTACTCCCAACGATGAATCATTTCTCGGTGCTCATTGATTACCACATAAGCATATAAACATATAATCACGTAAGCATAGCAACTTTTCATATATTTGACATAAAATCATAAATCCAACAATTTCATATCTTCTAAACATGCTTTCAACAACCCAATTTATATAAGAAGCATTGAACACCTTAAATCGCAATCACTTTTGTTAGAAAACTCACCTTACTAAGATTTTACGCATTTATGCTCCTAAAATCCCGATTCAAGCTAGAACCAAGGCCAATTGTTGCTCTAGAGTAATCCTACATAGTTTTGGTACAATAAATATCATCTATCAAGAACGATTGCCAAAAAAACATTGTCAAAAATAAAAACAAATTAGGTGCATATGATCCTCTTGCCTCCACAAATCCAAAAGTGGTCTCGAATCGTAAATCCGGCGAACAACGGTGACGGAATGACGGAAAACGACGTCAGCGATGGTTCCGTCTTTTTCTCGGCGAGCTTTCTCTTTTGTTTTGTTTTAATTTTTTTTTGTAAAAATGAGAGTCTAAACTCTCCTATTGACACATACACACATCACATGCAAGTGATGTGTCACATATTTGTTGGGGATATATATACTAAAAGCCATGCTTTATGTAGTTGATTTATTATTCATTTAATAAAATCAGTTATTCCATTTTTATGAGAATCTGTGTGGGCAATATTTGTATTATATTATTTATTTAATATTATGCATGTGTGTCTCTCATTCTATATAGTAGGTGGTTTGGTGTGTAGAGTTCGGCTTACACACGGAAGATCAGGCCATCAGATATTATAGAATGTAAGATTTTGGTTTACAGTCTTAGATGGGATTGGACACACCATCGGTAGGACTGCAGCATGGTGTTGTAGTAGGTTTGTCTTGACTGCGGGAAACGGTATAGTTTCAACTCACCATGCTGGTACATTTTGTGTATTAAACAGGACCGACTTGGGGTAATTATCTTTATACTGACTTATAAGATAATTAATACCTCATGGCTATTATGAGTGCTTATGCTCTAAATCCTAATTTAATTTATAGACACGTACATTTGATATTTATACTTTGATCCCTAAAAGAGTGAGATCCTTAAATGGGTCAATATCTCATTGGATTGGGTGGCAATATTAATTGTATGGTGGATATTACTTAATGATGGAATCCATGTCTCAATTTTGGGATTGATGATATCCCCTTGAGAAAGCTTATAAGTTTTGATTATGTCAAACCCTGCAGGTGGATTTTGTATCCGACATATCAGATAAGTTAAGCAGAGGATCTCAAGGAATTTTAAGAAATTAATTAAATATGATTGTCAGTAATTATATTTAATTAATAGATATCTGTAATCTTAACATGGGGAGATAATAAGCATTTAATAACATGGAGCTCGAAATATATTTTTGAGATAAGGGTAGGAGTGCAATTATAATTCTTTAGTGGTATGAATTATAATTTTATGGAAATAGGAATCTGATTCAGTTTGAATTAGGGTTTCCTAATTCCATAAGGAAGCCTATTCCTTATTGACTTCTTATGGTCCCTATCGTAGCCTATATATATGCTGCCTTGGCTCTTCTCTCAGGTTGCATGATTTTATATTCTAAGCTTCCCTTGACCTCCTAGCTTTCTTCTATAATGGTTTCCACCAAACCCTAGTCTCTGTGAGCATTCAAGAGACATAGGAGTGTAGATTGCTAGCGTCGGACAACGCTCACTAAAAGAGCTTCGGACTGCTCGATACTGATCGAAAGTTGCTGAATATTTTACACAACATTCCTGACGTCGAGACGGAGCTGCTGTTAAAAATTCAAGTAAATCGGAGATCGTTTAATCCTCCTGACGAACACATCTTTGTCGGATCAATGTGATCGGGATTGAATCGTCATAGCAATCAAAGAGAGTGTTATAACTGGGAATAGAAAATAGAACGTAAAGAGGGAAGAGCAGGAAACTAAAAGGATTTCGAAAGAGCCCACACTCAGTTCGATATTCTGGCAGCAAAGGAATACGGTAGAAGATCGTGAGCTGTTATCGAGCCCGTGTTCTCGATTCGTCTACTACAGCAATCCATTTTTGCAGTTCAAGGTAACCCTAGTTCCGCCCTTGTAGGGTTATTATAGATTTCACGAAATGTTTTGCAGTACCAACTTATACGCACTGTCAACGGATTCTGGGAACACAGTTTCCCAACAGTGGTATCAGAGCAACGTTGATTCTGCGTATAGGTTGGAAGCAACCATGTTGTCCAATGAAACAGATCTTATGCGTGTTTTGATGGATGGATAGAACGTAGAGCTGTGCTAACCCTTGTTTTGCAGCGTTCTTATTCCACTATTATGGTCACTGATTTTGTGTGATTGGATCCCACGATGGTTTTATCCGTGGTTAATTTTGCTGTTTTAATATAACATGTGAACTCCTTTATGGAGGCATAGGATTTGTGTGTATTGGATCCCACGCTTGATTGATGTGTGGTTAATTTACTGCAAAGAAATAGCATGTGAACTCCTTTATGGAGGCATAGGGTTTGTGTAATATATCTCAAGTAAATCTGTGACGACAGTTCGTGAAGATAGTTTACAAGCAGTTTCAGAAAGCAATCTAGAGGCAATTTTTGGAGGCTATTTCAGAAACAGTTCTGGAAGGCAGTTGCGTAGTGGCGACATAGAGCTAATCGAATTCCATGAAGATTTCTTCACAAGAGTTGCAGCTTGACCATAATAGTGGGATTCCTATTTTATTGTGGTTTCCTTATTTATGTGTGATTGAATGATTATTATTGTTTCATGTTTAATGAATAGGACAACATGGATAATTGTTCCTAGACCTATTTTAGATGTCTAGCTGTATGTTTAATTTTTATTAATTTAAAATGATGGAAAACTACATGCGTATTTAAAAATAAAACTAATTCCATAATTTGAAAACATAAGTACTTATTTTCTAAAATCATGAGAATAGAATAATTTTATTATCTACACATGTGGGTTTCACAAGTAAGGATGAATTAATCCTTGTCAAGTATTCCATTATTTTTTATTAATTAAATTAAAAGTTTTTCTAAAAAATTATAACCCTCAAATTTTTTTTAAAATTCTAAGTGGGAGAGGGAATTTATCAAGTATAAATCCCATGGTCTCCATCACTGGTTTGTAGATGATATGATTAATTTTATGTGATGGCTCTAGTGTCATCCTCCCCATCGGATGTAGTTGATCATGGAATCATCAGTACAAACTTCTTTAAAAGAATGTTTTGGGTGATTGTTGGTGTGGGTCACCTCTCCATCAGAGGTGTTCCTCACAGAACTCTTGACCTAGAATTAAGTGATGGTATACACTTAGCTATAAATAATAATATCCTCTCCATCTGAGTCACTGTTATTATTTATAGGACCAAAGCAAGTCAGCAGTTTAATTTAACTAGGCAAAGTAGATTGCCTGGATAGTAAAATTAAAAGGTAATTGTCTATCTGAACAAATGATGGATAGTATATGGCTTCCCATCGAGTCATACTATTCGCGGTGTATCAGGTTGCTGGCAGATTCCTTTCAAATATGGTAGAGGGGACCAATATTTTCAAATCGAATCCATAGTAATTTTTGCCCAAACGTAATTATTTATGTTGTGTGATTCTCAGGCTTTTAAATGGGTACTTTCAATCCACTTGCTGTTATACTTAAAGAAAACAAACTTACTGAACCAAACTATATAGACTGGAAAAGGAATTTGGATATTGTGTTAACTGCTGAAGAGTACAAGTTTGTGCTTACTCAAGAATGTCCTGAGCAACCTGGTGAGGGGTCAACTACTGAGGAAACCCAGGCTCACAAGAAATGGGTCAAGGCTGATGAGATGGCGCGGTGTTATATTTTGGCATCCATGTCAAATGTTCTGCAACATCAGCATCAGTCAATGACCAGTGCCTATGACATGATGGAGAGCCTCCGAGAGATGTTCCGGGATCAAAGTCGTGCTGCTAGACAGGTTGCTATGAAAGACTTGATGAACACAACCATGGCTGAGGGGACGCCTGTAAGGGATCATGTTCTTAAGATGATATCTCTTCTTAATGAACTAGAGATCCTTGGAGCTGAAATCGACGGGGAAACCCAGGTCGATATCGTACTCCAGTCACTGCCAGAGTCTTTTAAGCAATTCCGCCTTAATTACAACATGAATAAATTTAAATATACCTTGGCGGAGCTGCTTAATGAACTCCAGGCAGGTGAGGGTCTCAACAGAAAGCTAGGGAGTGCTCTTGTGTTTGAGAAAGGTTCTGCTTCAGAGCCGAAAGGCAAGAAGAAAATGAAAAAGGCTCAAAAGAAGGCCGTGGGTCCTCCGCCAATCCAAAGGCCACGAGGATAACCGGGAAAGCCTAAAGGCAAATGTTTTGTTTGCAAGCAGCTAGGACACTGGAAGAAGCAATGTCCAGTTTATCTCGCCAGACAGAACAATCAAGGTAAATCTTATTTACTAGTTGTTGAATCGTGTTTAGCGGTCCGATCTACCGGTACCTGGTGTGTAGATACGGGAGCCACTGATCACAGGGGTTCCAGGGAACCAGGCAGCTCAGTGATGGAGAGATTTATCTATATATGGGAAATGCTACGAGAGTAGCAGCAGTTGCAGTAGGAGATCTACATCTTAGTTTTGGTAGAGATAGGATTTTAATATTAAGAAATTGCCTTTATGTACCTTCTATTAGAAGGAATTTAGTTTCAGTTTCTGGTTTAGTAAAGAATAGATATTCAGTTCATTTTAATAAAGTAGTAGTGTGGATATCGCATTTTTCTTACCCACAGCTTTTCTTTTAAAGTTCTCTTTTCAAATTCAAAACAAATGAGTCGCCACTTAATTTTTTTAAAAAGGAAAATTAAGAAACTAATTTTCAAAGCAAACTGATCTTTTTTAGAAAACCAGAGATTAGCTAGGTCCGGGGATTATGGAATGAGAGAGGAAGGAGCCCGTCGGACTAAAACACCCTCTCTCATCCTATCTTGAGATAGGCCTCTACTTAACATCCTTTTAATCAAATTTATTAATCTAAGTATGCCCTCAACTAATACATATATACGTATACATTACAAAAACATGTCCAAAGGGTGTAAAATTGCTAATGGCCAAAATATCATTCATAAATCACGTATTTCAAGTAACAAGCAATATGATATGCAATAAGGAACGAGAGAACTTACCTGGGATCCAGCAGCGATATTTAAACGTGCGATGCATACAAACAAAAGAAAATCCTAAAAATGAAGTCTCTAATCATATATACATATAAGACAAGCTCCTAATTCTAAGGTGTCGCGCATGAGGTTAAAAAATCAATAAAATCAGGGAATGAAATAAATTAGAAAGGAGATGAGAAATTGTACCTCAAATGCGCTACAAAACAAATATTAGTCCACATGCTTCACATAATAATATGATGTCAAATAATCAATCCTAATTCCCTAGCTTAGATCTAACAAGCATGAAATCCAACTTTATCCAATACCTAGTCCTAATCATGGGTATTAGATGTACATAAATGAGTGAATGTAAACGAGGATGAAACATGGATTTATTCACTAATTTGGGTCACTTAGCCTCTGGATTTAAGCTAAGTTACCTTTATTCAAAGTATGATTTGGGTCCTAAGGCATTAAGAGACCATTTGAGTTGAAATAAATAAGATTAGACAAAAATAGTAGCAGTTTTTATGAATTACAGAGAGCAGACCAGATGTTCAAAAATAGCAATAAAATACTTCCAACGGTTAGATCTGAATGATTTTTGGATATGTTATGCCTCTGTGAGTCTAGTTTCTAACCCAGAAAGAAAATCAAGGTTTGAACGGTTAGATCTCCGGGAATGTAGAAAACACTAGGCATCACTCAGCATTTTACAACTCTCTGTCCAGAGATCTTGTATGATTTTTTAAAAATAGCAAACAAGTCCGAATTGCTTCATTATTTTTAGGGAATCTTCATAACACATTAAGGTTCTTATAAAAATTATTAGAGGTCATGAAAACTTGGTTAGATCTCTGATCTATCAATTTTAAAATTGGTTTGCTGTTCTGAAACTATTCTGAAATTCTGGACAGATTGTGGTTGTCTCACAAAACCCATGATCAAACCTTTCTAAACATAAAGCCACCTCAAAACAAAAATTACCGTGGTAAAACGATGTGTTATTGACACTTTCCCGTTGGTTTCACTTGATTACAACGGTTAGATTTCGAACTAAAAATCTTTGATCAAAAACAGTTCGTGAACTCACTGTTTTTATTTTGCTAATTCAACTTTGTTGGTTAACCTCAACTATTGAAAACATGAAGTTGAGATTAAACCAAACTACTTTTCTTACCATTTGGTGGTCCTTGAAGACTAAAAGTCACTTTATGCTTATGGATTTTGATGAAGTATGAAATGAACTTCTCAAAATTCCAAACAATGAACTCAAAACTTTATAGACCAAAGCTTGAATTCAACTTATTACTCCTACCATTTGATGGTCATGGGAGACAAAGACATGACTAATGCTCCTAAGTTTCAAGAAGAATAAGAGAATGACTTCATTAAATACCACGTTTAGAGGATCCAAGTCATGGGCATGGACTTGGATCCAACTATATAAAACAAAGTGATGATCAAATTTTGACTCTCATGTAGAGTATGAGCTTTACATGAGGTTCAAAGGATCATACTCAAGAGATCAAGAGAGATATTGAAGATCTCCAAGACTCTCAAGAGAAGAACATATATAAGAAATTGAAGGGAGAATTAGAAATAGAAACTCCTAAGCTTGCTTGACAAACAAAAATAACAAGAGATTTTAGGATTGGAAGTCCAAAAAGAAAAAGAGTAAACAAACAATCTAAGGCATAGGGGATCACCTCCAAATTATCCTCAAAGTATTCTTTGAAGATCTTCCAAACTCTTCTTCTTAATTCTCTAAACTCTCTTCTCTTTTCTCTCCAAATTATGTTGATGTAGTAGTCCCCCTTGTATTATCTCTCCTTCTCTCTTATAGGCAAAATTACCAGGTATTTTTGGTGAATTTCGGAGCAAAAAACAGGTGTAATTCTCTCATTTGGTGGTACAATGTGTACTTTCTGAAATTATGCAGACTGCTGCCCAGCGCGGCAGTCCAGAAACTGCCGCGGCAGTCCACGAATGCCGCCGCGGCAGTTGATAACTGCCGTCGCGGCATTCATCAAATGCCGCGACAATTAATGGATTACCGCGTTTTTGTCAGTCTTACTTTATCAGTTTTTGTTCTTATTCGCATACGCATACGTATTGCTCTGCAAAATACAGACTTTAAAAGTGAACGACAGTCAGAAATTGCTGGCGGCACTTGGTGAATGCCGGCCCGGCACTCTGTGACTGCCGTGCGGCACTCACTGAGTGCCGCGGCAGTCCGCCGTGTGCCGTTTTTAGCTAAGATTCTCCCTTTTAGATTTTTCTTTTTTCAAAGCAAATGATTCTTGAGGATATTTTCCGAAAATTGTGTTTTATACCTGAATTCTCCTAAATACCTGGTATTTTATCTTTTCTGTGAAATTTTACGGCGTTTTAGAGAACTTTCTGAAGAGCTTGGAATACTTCGAATCTTCCGGTCCTTGTTATCATCGGATACGGAGGCGACACTCTCCTGAATTCGACGGTTGGTCAAAATTGGGGTGTCTACAAGTAGTTATTAAAGAAAATAAGCGTTTTATTTGTTCTAGTCAATTGGTGGATGATCTTTATATTATAAATCCTATCTTTCCTATACTGCAACTTAATGAATTGAATAACACAAATAGTTTTCCATTTAAGCGAAAAGAACCTTCGAGGATGAACCAAACGCATCTTTGGCACTTACGCCTTGGTCATATTAATTTGAAAAGGATTCAAAGACTGGTTCAAAATGGGCCATTAGGCTCATTGGAAGTGGAGGCAATTCCAGTTTGTGAATCCTACTTGGAAGGTAAAATGACCAAAAGGCCATTCTCGGCCAAGGGCTATAGAGCAAAAGAGCCGTTGGAACTGGTTCACTCTGATTTGTGTGGTCCTATGACTGTCCAAGCAAGAGGGGGATTTGAGTACTTTGTCACTTTCATCGATGATTACTCAAGGTATGGGTACATTTACTTGATGCGGCGTAAATCTGAATGCTTTGAGAAATTCAAAGACTTCAAGGCTGAAACGGAGAAGCGTCTAAGTAAATATATCAAGACACTACGATCTGATCGTGGTGGAGAGTACCTCTTGGGAGAGTTTAGGGAATACTTATTGGAGCAAGGGATTACATCCCAATTGTCTGTACCCCGTATGCCTCAGCAGAACGGTGTAGCAGAAAGAAGGAACAGGACTCTTATGGACATGGTAAGATCTATGATGAGTTATTCGGATTTACCAATTTCTTTTTGGGGACACGCATTAGAGACAACTATATTCATTCTAAACTTGGTACCATCTAAGTCAGTACCTACTACTCCCACAGAATTGTGGACTGGGCGAAAGCCTAGTCTGCGGCATGTTCAGATCTGGGGTAGTCCAGCACATGTACTGAAAGGGAACGCAGAAAAGTTGGAATCAAGAACAGAAGTATGTTTCTTTGTTGGGTATCCAAGAGGAACTAAAGGTGGTCTGTTTTATAGTCCTAAGGATCAGAAGGTTATTGTTAGCACCAATGCCACATTCTTAGAAGAGGACTATGTTATGGACCACAAGCCTAGAAGCCGTATTGTTCTAGAGGAAATGAGAGGAGAGACACTAACACATACTTCTTCGATACCATCGGTACGAGAAGAAACATCACAAGACAGAGTTATCGATATTCCATTACCGCGTCGTAGTGGGAGGATTATCGAAACTCGTGTAGACCCTGAACCAACCATTAGCACGCAGGTTCATGAACCAGTACAACGTGCAGATAATGGTGTATTAGGTTCAGAATCTTCACAACGAAATATCAGTGATACACAGAAACGGGTTGTGCCTCGTTGTAGTGGGAGGGTTATTATTCAACCTGACCGGCATATGTTCTTGGGAGAGTCTTATGACCGGGTCCCTGATGAACAAGGTATCGATCCCTGTAACTACAATGAAGCACTCCAAGATAAAGATGCAGATCTTTGGTAAAAGGCTATGAAGTCTGAAATGGAGTCCATGTACTCCAATCAAGTCTAGGATCTTGTAGAACCACCCAATGAAATAAAACCCATTGGATGTAAGTGGATCTATAAGAAGAAGAGAGGAGCAGACGGTAAGGTGGAAACCTTTAAAGCAAGGCTTGTTGCGAAAGGGTTCACTCAAAAAGAGGGAATCGATTATGAGGAAACTTTTTCGCCGGTGGCCATGCTAAAGTCTATCTGGATTCTTTTATCCATTGCTGCACATTTCGATTATGAAATTTGGTAAATGGATGTCAAGACAGCATTTCTAAATGGGAATCTTGACGAGTGCATCTATATGATGCAACCAGACGAGTTCATTGCGAAGGGCCAAGAACATATGTTGTGCAAGCTTAAGAAGTTCATTTATGGACTTAAGCAGGCATCTAGGTCTTGGTATATCCGCTTTGATCAAGCAATCAAGTCTTTAGGTTTTGATCAATGTGCGGATGAATCTTGTGTGTACAAGAAACATGATGGAAGAGTGGTGGTGTTCTTAGTACTATATGTGGATGATATCTTGCTAATCGGAAACGATGTGGGGGTATTGTGGACATCGCAGGTTGACTTACCCACATCTTTTCTTATTTAAAATCTTTTTCCAAATTTCAAATTCAAAAGAGTCGCCACTTAATTTTTAAAGGAAAAATTAAGAAACCATTTCAAAAGGAAACTGATCTTTTGCGAAACCAAAGATTAACTGGGTCCGGGGATTATGGAATGAGAGGGGAAGGAGCCCGACGGACTAAAACACCCCCTCTCATCCTATCTCGCGATAGGCCTCTACTCAACATCCATTTAATCGAATTAATTATCTAAGTATGCCCTCAATTAATACATATATCGATATACATAACACAAGCATGTTGGAAATGCTGTAAAATTGCTAACGGTAAAATATCATTCATAAGTCACATAATTCAACTACCAAGCATCATGATATGCAATAAGAAACAAAAGAACTTACCCGGGATCCAGTAGCGATATTAAATGTGCAATGCATACATGCAAAAGAAAGTCCTAAACAAAGGTCTCTAATCACATATACACATAAGGCAAATCCTAATTCTAAGGTGTTGCACATGAGGTTGAAAAATCAAGTAAAATCAAAGAAATGAATTAAACTAGAGAAGGGATGATGAGTTGTACCTCAAAAAGCGCTACAAAACAAAGGATTAGTCCCACATTTTAAATAAAACATGTCATTTGAACTTCCTAAGTAACAACTCTTTAACACAAGATGAATTCTATTTACAAATACCAATCTACATAGATGCGTGCACGTGAACACATGAGTATGAAAGGAATAAGGTTATGAACTATTCATTGATTTGGATCATTTAGTCTCTGATTTTAAGCTTAATAAACCTTTATTGAAGCATGGTATGAACCCTTGGTCAAGAAAGGGTCATTTGGACCTTTATTTGCTAAGTAAGTATAAATTGTAACAAAACTCTGAAAATTCCAGAGAGCAGACCCGAACTTCAAAGAAATAAAAGGCATGGCTCATGTGGTTTGATCTTGATGATATTTGGACTCAATATGCCTCTGTGAGTCTAGTTTCTAAACCAAAAAGAAAATCAAGGTTTGAACGGTTAGATCTCCGGGAATTGGGCAAACACTAGACATCACTCAACACTTCACAACTCTCTGTCCAGAGTTCTTGTTTGATTTTTTAAAAATAGTAAAAATATCAGAATTGATTTGTTCTTTTTAGGGTGGTTTCCTAACACATTAATCTACTTATGAAAAAGTATTTTGGGTCACAAACACTTTATAAAAATCTCGATTTAATTATTTCAAAAGAGTGTTGCTATGCTGAAACTATTCTGAAATTCTGGACAGATTGTAGTTGTCCCACAAAACTCATGATCAAACCACTCAAAACATGGAACCTTCTTAAAAAGAAAAATCACAGAGGTAGATCTTTGTGGTATGGACACTTTCCCATTGGTTTCATTCGATTCCAACGGTCGGATTTCAAACTAAAAATCCTTGATCAAAAACAGTTTGTGAACCCACTGTTTTCCTTTTGCTAGTTCAACTTTGTTGGTTGGCCTTAACTATTAAAAACATGAAGTTGGGCTCAAACCAAACTACTTCTTCTATCATTTGATGGTCATTGAAGACTAAGAGACATATATACTCATAGATTTTAATGAAGTATGGCATGGACTTCACAAGATCTAAAGAACAATGAACTCAAATTCATGGATAAAAGTTTGGATTCATATCACTACTCCTACCTCTTAATGGTCATTGGAGTTTAAAGACACCTTACACTTATGGATCTTGATGAAGTATTGAAATGAACTTCACAAAACCCTCAAATAAAGAACTCAAACCTATGGACCCAAGCTTGAATTCAATTTATCACTCCTACCATTTGATGGTCATAAGAGACTAGAGACATACTCATATGTAGGTTTTAGATGAAGTATGAAGGACTTCCCAAAACCTATGGGAAAGATTAGTCTAAGCCATGGGAGTAGACTTGAACTAACACATTTCTCCTACCATTTGATGGTCATTGGAGACTAAATAATTCTTGAACTCATGGGTTTTAATAAAGTACAAAGAACTTCATAAAATCCCAAGGTAATGGTCCCAAACTATGGATGGAGTTTGGACTTCACTAACTCAATATACTAAAAAAATCAACCTCAATCCCCTCATAAATCATAAGTTTATGAGAATATTGGGTTTTGGTTGCTAAGATTCAAGTGAGACATTGAAGGTCTCGTGAATCTAAACAAACACAAATAAAGAAAAGGACCAAAGTTTTACTTCAAGACTCATTTAAACTTCAAATGTATAGACTTGTTTTTGATCCAAATTAACGAGATGAGAGTTCAATCACAATATATAGGTGGTGTGTGATGAAATGAGGTAAGAAGAGAGGTTGTGAAAATGTGTAAAAGATCCTAAGTATCTAAATATTGTGATTGAACTACTAAATAAACTAACTAGTTTAGAGTTTTACCTCTAAGTATCCTCAACTTTATTTGATTTCTTCAAGCTCCTCCAAATGATGACCAAACTCTTCTTGTTCTTCCAACAAATCTCTCTAATTTCTCTCTTGATTTGGAAAATTTTAGGTGAGAATCAACATGAAAAATCCTAACATTCTAAACTTCCATTTTTTGTCTCTCCTAAACAAAGGGATATTCATCCCTATTTATAGGCAATCATTAGGGGGATATTTTGGGAAATTCGCAGCCAAAACCCTCCCGTTGCCATTTTTCGGGATGTGAATCGACCTACTTTTGGAAAACTGTCACAAAAATGCGGCACTTGATGAAACCAGCGTCACTCAGTGAAAGCCGCTGCGGCACTCATTGAATGCCGGGCGGCACTCGGCCGCACCGGCAGTCGCTGACTGCCGTTCGTGCACCCCGACTGCCGCTGCACTGCAATTCATCACCTTAATTTCATTTTATGTCATTTAAGTAAACGTCTGTATTTACTTAAGACATTAAATGTAATTAAGGAAATACCCCCCATTTGGATTCGATAAAAATATCCAAAAAATTAAAATCCTTAAGGAAAAAAAGTCAACTCTCCCTTCGAAGGCAAAATATCGATTTTCTGCACAATTCTCCTTAAAAGCCTTTCGATTTCACCATGATTTCTTTCATTTAAAAATTCTTAAAAATCATTTCTAGCATAAGGGAGACCCAATGAACAATTATCGGGACTTTTCATCTTGAAATTTGGAAATTTTATGATTGACTCCATTTTGACCCGTTGACTTTTCACTGGGTCAACTGTTGACTTTGTTTTTCGGGGTTCATGCTGAATTTCTCTCTTTTTTCTTTTATTTTTAACTTGAAAGAGCTTTCGGAAGAGTTTAAGTCATCTTTGGAAGTCCTAAATTAGTCGGATACTTGTCATCATTGGATCTTAGAGGTTGTACTCCCCTTAATTCGACGTATGGTCAAAATTGGGGTGTCTACAGTTTGCCCCTCTTTGACAGAGCTTGTGGAGCAACGCGTACCATAAGTGAATGTCGAAGCCTGTGTGAAGACAAGCCTTTGACCAGACTGACGAATTTAGGTAAAAACAAAACCCGTTGCGAAAACGGCTATACAAGCGGTTCATGGTGGTCGTGCTCGATGGTGAGCTGCCTACGTATCCCATTAGGAATCAGACCAAGACGTAGTTCGGGCAGGGATCAAACACACACGAGCGCAGGTAGCCACACGGATGGATGCACCTATCCTGTCGTGATGCACATGCTATGCAGTGGTATTTTCTTGAATTGACCTGATTATGCAAACGTCATGCTTACCCTACATCGTGTCTATATGACGTACTTTACATGATGTGCTGATCAAAGAAGATTACCGAATCTTGGACTGATGCCAAATCTTGTTAAGAAAGCTATTTTTGACTGAACATCGAAGGTTTGTGCAAGTCTGTTGTGAAAAACTGAAAATGCAAATCCGTTACACTTTCAAACAAAGGGTCGTCGTAAATCAGTTGTGAGGATCGAGAATGTAAATCTGTTATATTCTCGAAACGAGGGTTAGCGTAAATCTGTTGCAAGAACCGAGAATATAAATCCGTCACATTCTCAAACAAAGGATCGTCGTAAATCTGTTACGAGGATCGAGAATATAAATCCGTTATATTCTCGAAACGAGGGTTAACGCAAATCCGTTGCAAGAACCGAGAATGTAAATCCGTCACATTCTCAAACAAAGGATCGTCGTAAATCTGTTACGAGGATCGAGAATATAAATTCGTTATATTCTCAAAATGAGGGTTAGCGCAAATTCGTTGCGAGAACCGAGAATGTAAAGTCGTCACATTCTCAAATAAAGGATCGTCGTAAAACTGTTACGAGGATCGAGAATATAAATTTGTTATATTCTCAAAACGAGGGTTAGCGCAAATCCGTTGCGAGAACTGAGAATGTAAATTCGTCACATTCTCAAACAAAGGATCGTCGTAAATCTGTTACGAGGATCGAGAATATAAATTCGTTATATTCTCGAAATGAGGGTTAACGCAAATCCGTTGCAAGAACCGAGAATGTAAATCCATCACATTCTCAAACAAAGGATCGTCGTAAATCTGTTACGAGGATCGAGAATATAAATTCGTTATATTCTCAAAATGAGGTCATAGTTTGGGAGCCTGCAGGCTTAAATTTATCTTCAAATTTTCCAAATTGGGAGCTCGCGGGCTCAAATTCATTTCAACTTTTCAAAAATTTGGAGCCCGCGGGCTCGAATTCATTTTAACTTTTCAAAAGCTGGAACCCGCGGGCTCTTTCATTCATGACAGACAGGTCGATTTTGAGCGCCTTTCCTTGGTTTATGCTCTCATCGGGGACCCTTACGACAGCAGATACCAGGTTACACGGTGTAGCGCTTTTATTGATCGCCATGCTTTCTTATTTTCTCTTTCAGTCGTCTTCTGATATCCTTATACCCATTGCCTGTGGTTTGAGAGAGATGAAAAGTGCAGTCACGTTGGTTCTTGGTGAGACTCTGATGGGGTTGGATCATGCCCGTGCCGTTGGGGCCATGTTGTCTGCCGGGGCGCCTTATGTTTTACAAGTTTGGGCCATGGAGCGCTTGGATCTCTTCATACATCCTTTCTATCTTCGCGGATCGCTTCCTTATGATCGCATGGAGATTCATCACTTATTTTACTCCGCCGATGCATGGCTTGTTTGGCTCTAAGGCTTATCTTACAGTAGCATTTGCTGGTTCTGCCCGTTTTTGGATTTATCGCTCCGTCGCAGTATGATTCCTTGGGCGGCCTGGCGCTGGTTGCCTGGTTTGCATGCTACTACTTTCTACATTCCTGACCGGGTGGTCCGTTAGTTTGGCCTTTTGCAGTATACTACTGAGACCATTGTGGCTGATTTCACGAGGGGATCCGCTTTGCGTCCTTCTATTGTGAAGGCCTTTATGGAGGCTTGGCGGGGCAGACTGGCTGCTCCGTTCCCGAGGATTCCTGCTCTGACCGTGCCTGCTACCGAGTATCTCCTAGAGATCCAAGCCTTGGTTGCGAGGCGAGCTTGACAGACACATGCATAATAAAGTAGACGAAAATAGTGAAAAGCTCGCCATTTTACAAAACTTTCTTGACAGACCCTGCCTACTCTTTGTTTGCGCTTGTGTTTTCCTTATTTTCTCCTTCAAGGGGTGTTGTTATCTTTTAAGAAAGCTTTAACATATTTAATCAAAATGTTCACCCCTTCGATTAATCTTTTATGAAGAATTCTCCTTTTAGTGTCTTTACTCGGCTCTTTTTTTTTTTTTTAAAGCGTTATTCTTTCTATGCCATGAATTCTCACTTGTTTCTCTACAGTACTCATTTTGATAGCCAGGTAATCCAAAAAGGTGGTATTGTATCTGGGTTCTTCGGCTAACAAACGGAGTTTGCCCCTGGTTTCGGGGCTTCGAAGTGGTTGCGGGCAAACGCCAGTTTGCCCCTAGTTTAGCACATTTTGGTTTTATGTTTTCATGGGCCGAAGGCTTTTTGAGAGCCCGCCTACTTATCCCTGAGTGGGTATCAGGCCTGCAGTAGTTCAGCTCAAGGTTTGAAGGAAGACATCGCTCGGGCGGTTTGATTTAAATGACCAAACCAAATAGGTTGCCTACGTATCCCCTAGCGGGAAATCAGGTCAAGCGTAGTTCATCAAGGTAGGAGGCTTTGAAAAGAAAGGTTTCAAGCAAAGTAATTTTTGAGGCGATCGAGGTTAATTAGTTGTTTAAATTCAGCCCCGTCCAGGTCCATGAGATAAGCCGCCCCTCCGGAAAGGAGAGTCTTAATGATGTACGGCCCAACCCAGTTGGGTTTGAATTTTCCTCTGGGGTCATAAACAGGCACTTTCAGTTCTTTGAGGACAAGGTCACCCTCAGTAAGCTTCCTTGGGCGGACCTTCTTGTTGAAAGCACGGGCTATCCTCTTCTGGTACCCCCGAGTATGGTTTATCGCGGCCAACCTCTTTTCATCGAGTAACATCAACTCCTCATACCTTCCTTGTACCCATTCTGATTCGGTCACTTCGCATTCTGCTAAGACCCTGAGAGAAGGTATTTCTACCTCAATTGGGAGGACCGCCTCCATTCCGTAGACCAGCGAGTACGGCGTAGCACCTGTTGAAGTCCTTATAGATGTTCGATATCCCCACAAGGCAAATGGAAGCTTCTCGTGCCAATCTTTATAGGTATCTGTTGTTTTCCCCAAGATTGCTTTAACATTCTTATTTTGCCGCTTCCACCGCTCCATTCGTTTGAGGCCTATATGGGGATGACTGATGACGGGTGATCTTATACTTTTCTAGGAGTGGGATGACCTCTCCTTGGAAATGACTGCCATGATCAGAGATGAATTCGTTCGAGACCCCATATCTACAGATTATGTTCTTCTCGATGAAGCTCACCACATCCTTGGCTTTCAGGGTTGCGTACGAGGCTGCCTCTACCCACTTCGTGAAATAGTTGATTGCCACGATTATGTATCGGTGCCCATTGGAGGCCTTTGGGACTATCTCTCCGATGATATCAATCCCCCATACTGAAAACGGCCAAGGGTTGGTCATGCTATAGAGCTGTGACGGCGGGGTATGCATCAGATTTGCATGGATCTGACACTTGTGACACCTTCTAACATATTCGCAACAGTCTTTGTCCAAGGTTGTCCAATAGTATCCCTGTCGGATGATCTTCTTTGCTAGCATATGCCCATTCATATGGGGCCCGCACACTCCCTCGTGTATTTCCTCCATCATTTTTTTAGCCTCATTCCCATATAAACACTCCAGATTATACCCGGTGTAGGACTTCTTCCATAGTTTATCCGCGTAGATCACAAACTGAGCAGAGAATCGCCGAACTGCCTTCTTGTCCTTTTCTGAGGCTCCCTCGGGGTACTCTCCCTTTTTAATGAAATTCCAGACGTCCTTAAACCAAGGCACCTCACCCTCTTCTTCTATGGCCGTGATCATTTCAAACGACGGTTGACTTCTTCCTTCTATGGATAGTGGGATCATGGTAGTCTTGGAAGGGATTTGGATCATTGAGGCTAGGGTTGCTAAGGAATCGGCTAGTTGGTTCTCTTCTCGGGGAAGGTAATAGAAGGAAATCCTTCTGAATTGCACTTTCAGGCTTTCTAGGTAGTCATGGTAAGGTCTCAATTTCTCATGCTTCACCCTCCAATCGCCTCGTACTTGAGATATGATCAGGTTAGAATCCCCGAAGACATCGATCCTTTCAACTCTCAGGGCCAAGGCCGCTTCCATTCCGACTATACATGCCTCATATTCTGCAGTGTTATTGGTAGAGTCATACCTGAGTTTGACGGCTAATGGAGTGGGGGTCCCATCGGGTGCTATGAGAATGACTCCAACCCCAAATCCCAATTGGTTGGCCGCTCCGTCAAAATACATCTTCCACAAGTCCTCCTTTACCTCCAATACCTCCTCATCAGGAAACTTAAATTCGCCCTTATCTTCGGATTCTACGGCGAGATCGGCTAGAAATTCAGTGACAGCCCTTCCTTTCATGGATTTGGCGGTGACGTACTTAATATCAAACTCAGCTAGCATCATGGTCCACCGGGAGATCCTACTGGTCAAGACGGGCTTTTCGAATAAGTATTTTAATGGGTCCATTTGGGATATCAGGATTACAGGGAAGCTGCTAGCATGTAGTGGCGAAGGCGACGGGTACACCAAACCAAGGCCCAACAGGCCTTTTCCAAGGGTTAATACTTTAACTCATATCCGACCATTCTTTTGCTCAAGTAGTAAATGACTTTTTCCACGTGCCCTTCTTCTCCTTCTTGGGCCAACATACACCCCATCGAATCTTTGGACACGGAGAGATAAAGTAACAAGGGTCTCCCGGGTGAAGGTGGTGACAGGACAGGTGGGTTTTGGAGGTAGGTTTTGATTTTGTCGAAGGCTTGTCGGCAAGGGGTGTCCCATTCAAACTTCTCTCCTTTTTGGAGTAGTTTGAACAGTGGGTCACAGGTTAAGGCAAGTTTGGAAATGAAGCGGCTGATGAACTGTACCCTCCCCAGAAATCCCCTCAGTTCTTTCTCATTTTTAGGCGGGTTCATTTCGGTTATGGCTTTTATTTTGGTGGGGTCCACCTCTATTCCTCTTTGAGTGATGAAAAACCCTAACAATTTCCCAGTAGTGACTCCGAAGGTGCATTTTTGCGGGTTTAGCCTCATTTTGAACTCCCTCAACCTCCCAAAGAATTTTCTCAAAGCCCCTAGGTGTCCTCCTTTTTCTTTGGATTTCACAATCATGTCATCCACATACACCTCTACCTCTTTGTGGATCATGTCGTGCAGTAAAGTGGTGGCAGCCCTCTGATAGGTCGCGCCTGCGTTCTTAAGACCGAATGGCATCACTCTATAACAATAGGTCCCCCAGGGCGTGATGAAAGTGGTTTTCTCTCTGTCCTCGGGTGCCATGAGGATCTGGTTATAACCTGAGAAGCCATCCATGAAAGATAGGAGCTTGTGCCCTGCCGTATTATCGACCAGAACATCAATGTGAGGTAATGGGAAATCGTCCTTAGGGCTTGCTTTATTTAAATCTCGGAAATCCACGCACACCCTAACACGACCATCCTTTTTCGGAACCGGTACTATATTGGCGATCCAATCTGGATACTCGGTGACCATCAAGAATCCGGCCCCTAATTGCTTTTCAACCTCCTCTTTCACCTTAAGTGCCCATTCTGGCCTCATTCGCCTTAATTTTTGTTTTATGGGTTTCGAATTGGGAAAGAGAGGGATGTGGTATTGGACTATTTTTGGATCAATACCTGGCATATCATTATAAGACCATGCAAAAACATCTTTGAATTCATTCAATAGATTGATTAGTTCTTTGCTTTCTTTATTGCTAAGTGTAGAGCCGATAAAGTCATTTTGAGGATTACTTTCATTTTCTAGATTAATTGTTCGAGTGTCTTCGATGACTTTACATGCAGGTTCTTTTTCTTTTTCAATTAATTTTTGCAATTCAATCGGTATTTCATGATCATCATATTCATCATATTCATTGAGCGCATTCGAGTAGGTAGAATCGGTCACATTTTCATTCATTTTCTTTGGAGTAATTACAACAGACATAGAAATTGAAAGACGCCTCATTTGGGCCATTACAGACTCCGGGGGTGGGGGATACCTATCACTAGACTCAAAGACCCATTCTTTCTTGCTTTCCCCTCCCTTGTCAGTGATGAAGCATTCTCCCAGATTCTCTGTTTTGGTAATCACTTTCACTTCTTCTTTCCCCGGCTCTTCCACTGATTCTTCCTTTGGTTCCTCTTCCAATACATCCTCAACATACACTTTTTCAGCCTTGATCTCCAGACCCTTGTCTTCCTTTCCTTTCCCTTCGTCTTTTATCCCTCCTTCGCTCAACAGGTTCTGCATGACCCGGTCCGTCCAGTACACCAATCCAATCGCCGACTGTAGCAGACTTTTCAGGTATTTGCAAAAGTGGGTCCTTGTACTTGGAGAACTCATGGGAGAAAAAGATCTCGAACCCCGGCTTTAGACATTTGCCTTTCTGATCCATCCACGGCTCCGGGAAGCCACAGAAGGGGAAATCTTCTCCTTCCTTTACAAAGTACCCATTGAGTGTTTTCTGATAGGGGTCCATTGGCGCATTAGTTGTCTTCTTCTTCGCCCTCAATTCCTCCTTTGTTGGCTGGTAACCCAAACCATGAGAGTGAGTCTGAGTTGGAATGCGCGGGAATTCAGGCAAGCCTTGATGATTTTTACCCAGTCCCATGCCCAGGAAGAAACCCATCTTTTTCACTATCCCTGCGACCAATGGACTGGCGTATTGATCAAAATAAAGCGGTAGGAACTCTCGCGGCTTTCCCTC
Organism: Hydrangea macrophylla; assembly: GCA_033977485.1. Taxonomy (NCBI): domain Eukaryota; kingdom Viridiplantae; phylum Streptophyta; class Magnoliopsida; order Cornales; family Hydrangeaceae; genus Hydrangea; species Hydrangea macrophylla. The sequence continues at coordinate 65,312,873 of CM066988.1, forward strand.
TTCCAGCATGTTAATGAACTCAAATCCCCCCAAACCTGTCTCCTCTTCTTGCAGCTATACCTCTAAGACCGGTGCGCTCGATGAAGCTTCAGACGGACGAACCCAGCTATCTCCGAGGATGTCACAGACCCTGTTCTTCCAAACACATTTGACCTTCTGGTGGATTGTTGATGGTATGGCGCCCAAACTGTCTAACCATGGCCTTCCAAGCAGCAGGTTGAAGGATGCAGGAATGTCGATGACCTGAAATTCGGCCTCCTTCTCAAGTGGACCGACAGCGAGGTGAAGGAGAATTATGCCCATGACAGTTCTCTGAGTGTTGTCGTACGCTCTCACCCTTTGCTCAGATGGTATGAAAGTTGATCCGTCCAAACCCATACGCTTGGCAGTTCAAAACGGGCACACGTTTAAGGCTGATCCATTGTCCACCAGACAGGCAGGCACAGTGTTTCCCAAGCATTCGACGGTGACATACAAGGGCTTGTTATGCACGGGCCCTCCGGGAGGTAGGTCGTCGGACGAGAAGGTAATAGCCAGAGCCGGGATCCTACTGATCATCCCTACGAGGTCTTCCGGCGCTGTATCGATAGAGACATCGGATTGGTTCAAAGCATCCAAGACTGCCTGCCTGTGTTTTTTGGAGGCGATCAGCAATCCCCAGATAGTGATGTTAGCTTGCGTTTTCCTCATCTGCCTTAAAACCCTGTCCTCTTCTTCTTCTTCATTCACCTTCCCTTTCCCTTTTTCCAGTTCCCTCCCAGAGTGATCCTCTTCTAGTTCATGCGGCTTGAAGTGTCTACCAGATCGAGTCAGGTGATTGATCTCTTCTTTTGCCCAAACATCGTCGATTTCTGAAATGACCCTTGAACTTTCCTCCTCAATTTTTGCCTCTTCGTCACTTTGATACCACAGATCGTCCTCTACTTGGTTCATGCCCCGATCATCGCCTTCAAAAACCCACCAATCTGACTGCCCAATTACTTCCTCTTCCCATATTTTCGGCTGACTCCTAAGTGTACAGATCCCTAGATCTTCCGGTAACTGATAAAACCTCCTCGGTTCCCCGACCTTTGTGATTAGCTTGGATGGATCAAATGTCATTCCTCCTACCCCTAAGAAGTAAATACCCCGCGGCGGTGGTACAGCATGGTGGTTTGGCAGAGGATTCTTGGTGACATTGGGGGCTTTGACAGGTGGTTCAGATATGACTTTGTTGTCGATGAGGTCTTGTATTTCATGCCTTAACCTCATGCATCGATCCGTCGAGTGGCCCTTCTACTGATGGTATTTGCAGTAGAGATCTCCTTTAAAATGCGGTGGGAGCGGACTCGGCGGGGGTCGAGGTTCCAACTGACGGAGATGCCCTTTTGCTAACAGCCTGTCGAGGGCGGTTGATAATGATACTCCCAAATCCGAAAACTTTCTTAGTGGCTTATCCTCTCTTCCTCTTGGGTGGTTTATGGTGATATCGAATTTTCTCTCCGGCTCGCTAAGTGCATTGACATCGGTGGGGCCAGAGTGACCCCCCGAATGCCCTCCATTTGATCCATAACTGGGCCTCCAATATCGGTTTTGTGGTTCTTCCTTCTTGATTATCCCTTCTTGAATCGCATCTTCGATTCTTGTCCCTACATCGAACACGTCAACAAAGGTGTTGATTGATTGGAACCTCATCTTCTCCTGGTAGACTGGCTGTAGGTTTTTCATTAACATCCGGATTTGATCTTTCTCGGACGGCCTTTGCACCATTTTTGCAGCTTTCCCTCTCCATCGGCTCAGGTACTCAACAAATGATTCTTTGTTCCCTTGCCTGGTTGTTTCTAGGTCCCGGACAGTGACGTCCAAATCTTGATTGTATTCATACTGGGCCACAAATGACTTCACCACTTCTTCCCAAACTCTGGTTTTGCTCGGCTCAAGTGTAAGGTACCACGATAGAGCAGCTCCCGTAAAGGTTTGCTGAAACAGGACAGCCATCATGGTAGTGCTCAACCCACTAGGCTGAAAAGCTCCTATGCACATTCGGACGTGACTACGGGGGTTGCCTGTGCCATCAAACTTATCAAAAACTGGCATTTTGAATCCGGCGGGCAGCGTCTCGTGGACCCCGTCATACAGGCCTTCTAACTCCATCAGATAGGTATCAACCCCTTGAGCCTTGCGCATTACCCTTTCCAGCTTCTCTATTTTCTCGGTTAGTTGCTTCTCTTTCTCAGTTTGCTCCCTGTCTCTGTTGGCCCTTAGTGCATCGGTCCATTGTGCCTCCTGATCGTCAAACCAATCTCCTTCTCCTCCTCCCAAAGGCGGGTCCATAACAGGTGGATTCATATGTGGTGGTCGGCGATTCAGCTCTTTTATCATTCCCATCTCGCGGTTCATGTTCTCGGCCTCTCTCCGCATCTGTTCCGCCTGCTGTTCTACTAATACCCTCAACCCGGTCATCTCTTCGTTGTTTCTCTCTTCGGCCATGTCAGCGTATCCTCCCCTTACTAGCCTTGCCGTAGGATCCCTAAACCACGCTCGATTTGCTATTTTTGCTCCTACAGCAAATTTTGAAAACTTCTTTTTTTTAGAAAACCTTTTTCACCTTCATTTTATTAAGGAAGACTTTTATTTTATACATATTTTATACATCATGCGGATGCAATGCATGCGTGCGTGTGTGCCTATTCTAAATGCAAAAGAAAGGAAAATCCTACTTCTAACATATAAGCACATAAGCACATAAAATCCCTATCCATGTCCAGTGCGCTAATTTCTCCTTTCATTTTGATCCTTACTACCCCCCTCAATCATTTGAAAAGTTTTTTCTTGGATGATAAAATCTTTTGAAAACAATTTAAATATTTCCCAATAAAGATGATTGGATTGAAATTTTCCTCTGAAATTCATTTAAAAAAAACATTCTTCCTAAAAACAATTCCCAAGATTTTTAGATTTTATTGAAGATTTTTGAAAGAGCAATTTGAATATTTGAAGATTTGTTTGCTTCTAAAGATGGATTAAAAACTCTTTGGGTAGAAGGATCACATTGATCGGATTATCACCATACTTTTCACGGATTCGGATGCATACAAGGTCAATGATGCTTAGCTTAGCAAGATGTAAGAGATGTAATCACATAATCAAGATCCAGCATGTTCCCAAATGTCGTGGGACATGAGAAGGAATTGTTAAAAGGTGATTAGAGGGTTACACATCTTTTATCAAGCAAGCATCGTCATCATCTCAAATAATCCCTTTCGGGCGTACAAAACTTCCTAGCACATAATCCTAATCACGAATTAAATCCCTAAGTTTGAAAGGTTCTATAGAAGCTACTATGCAAAGGTTGGGTTTTGGTCAAATAAGGGACCCTTGAAACACACCTGATAGGATGCTTCATATACCAAATCATGGTACAAGATCAAGGGTGATCACACGGTCCCATGATGACTTGACCGACCGGGTTGCCCCGAGCCTCCAAGGTCATAGTTCCATGCAATCGACTGGCGAAACATGCAAGTGCAATGCAACGGGCACACATAAATTAATTAATTCGATTAAAGGATGCTTTCAAGTCTAATCCTCGAGTGAACCCAAAATCAGAAATTCTGGTCTGCGAAACCAGAGATTCTGGGTTCGATCCCCAGCAGAGTCGCCAGATTGTGGAAATCGCAGGTTGATTTACCCACATATTTTCTTATTTAAAATCTTTTTCCAAATTTCAAATTCAAAAGAGTCGCCACTTAATTTTTAAAGGAAAAATTAAGAAACCATTTCAAAAGGAAACTGATCTTTTGCGAAATCAAAGATTAACTGGGTCCGGGGATTATGGAATGAGAGGGGAAGGAGCCCGACGGACTAAAACACCCCTCTCATCCTATCTCGCGATAGGCCTCTACTCAACATTCATTTAATCGAATTAATTATCTAAGTATGCCCTCAATTAATACATATATAGGTATACATAACACAAGCATGTTGGAAATGGTGTAAAATTGCTAACGGTAAAATATCATTCATAAGTCACATAATTCAACTAGCAAGCATCATGATATGCAATAAGAAACAAAAGAACTTACCCGGGATCCAGCAGCGATATTAAATGTGCAATGCATACATGCAAAAGAAAGTCCTAAACAAAGGTCTCTAATCACATATACACATAAGGCAAATCCTAATTCTAAGGTGTTGCGTATGAGGTTGAAAAATCAAGTAAAATCAAAGAAATGAATTAAACTAGAGAAGGGATGAGGAGTTGTACCTCAAAAAGCGCTACAAAACAAAGGATTAGTCCCACATTTTAAATAAAACATGTCATTTGAACTTCCTAAGTAACAACTCTTTAACACAAGATGAATTCTATTTACAAATACCAATCTACATAGATGCGTGCACGTGAACACATGAGTATGAAAGGAATAAGGTTATGAACTATTCATTGATTTGGATCATTTAGTCTCTGATTTTAAGCTTAATAAACCTTTATTGAAGCATGGTATGAACCCTTGGTCAAGAAAGGGTCATTTGGACCTTTATTTGCTAAGTAAGTATAAATTGTAACAAAACTCTGAAAATTCCAGAGAGCAGACCCGAACTTCAAAGAAATAAAAGTCATGGCTCCTGTGGTTTGATCTTGATGATATTTGGACTCAATATGCCTCTGTGAGTCTAGTTTCTAACCTAAAAAGAAAATCAAGGTTTGAACGGTTAGATCTCCGGGAAAAAGTATTTTGGGTCACAAACACTTTATAAAAATCTCGATTTAATTATTTCAAAAGAGTGTTGCTGTGCTGAAACTATTCTGAAATTCTGGACAGATAGCAGTTGTCCCACAAAACTCATGATCAAACCACTCAAAACATGGAACCTTCTTTAAAAAAAAATCACAGAGGTAGATCTTTGTGGTATGGACACTTTCCCATTGGTTTCATTCGATTCCAACGGTCGGATTTCAAACTAAAAATCCTTGATCAAAAACAGTTTGTGAACCCACTGTTTTCCTTTTGCTAGTTCAACTTTGTTGGTTGGCCTTAACTATTAAAAACATGAAGTTGGGCTCAAACCAAACTACTTCTTCTACCATTTGATGGTCATTGAAGACTAAGAGACATATATACTCATAGATTTTAATGAAGTATGGCATGGACTTCACAAGATCTAAAGAACAATGAACTCAAATTCATGGATAAAAGTTTGGATTCATATCACTACTCCTACCTCTTAATGGTCATTGGAGTTTAAAGACACCTTACACTTATGGATCTTGATGAAGTATTGAAATGAACTTCACAAAACCCTCAAATAAAGAACTCAAACCTATGGACCCAAGCTTGAATTCAATTTATCACTCCTACCATTTGATGGTCATAAGAGACTAGAGACATACTCATATGTAGGTTTTAGATGAAGTATGAAGGACTTCCCAAAACCTATGGGAAAGATTAGTCTAAGCCATGGGGTAGACTTGAACTAACACATTTCTCCTACCATTTGATGGTCATTGGAGACTAAATAATTCTTGAACTCATGGGTTTTAATAAAGTACAAAGAACTTCATAAAATCCCAAGGTAATGGTCCCAAACTATGGATGGAGTTTGGACTTCACTAACTCAATATACTAAAAAAATCAACCTCAATCCCCTCATAAATCATAAGTTTATGAGAATATTGGGTTTTGGTTGCTAAGATTCAAGTGAGACATTGAAGGTCTCATGAATCTAAACAAACACAAATAAAGAAAAGGACCAAAGTTTTACTTCAAGACTCATTTAAACTTCAAATGTATAGACTTGTTTTTGATCCAAATTAACGAGATGAGAGTTCAATCACAATATATAGGTGGTGTGTGATGAAATGAGGTAAGAAGAGAGGTTGTGAAAATGTGTAAAAGATCCTAAGTATCTAAATATTGTGATTGAACTACTAAATAAACTAACTAGTTTAGAGTTTTACCTCTAAGTATCCTCAACTTTCTTTGATTTCTTCAAGCTCCTCCAAATGATGACCAAACTCTTCTTGTTCTTCCAACAAATCTCTCTAATTTCTCTCTTGATTTGGAAAATTTTAGGTGAGAATCAACATGAAAATCCTAACATTCTAAACTTCCATTTTTTGTCTCTCCTAAACAAAGGGATATTCATCCCTATTTATAGGCAATCATTAGGGGGATATTTTGGGAAATTCGCAGCCAAAACCCTAATTCCCGCCGCCACTTTTCGGGATGTGAACCGACCTACTTTTGGAAAACTGTCACAAAAATGCGGCACTTGATGAAACCAGCGGCACTCAGTGAAAGCCGCTGCGGCACTCATTGAATGCCGGGCGGCACTCGGCCGCACCGGCAGTCGCTGACTGCCGTTCGTGCACCCCGACTGCCGCTGCACTGCAATTCAGCACCTTAATTTCATTTCATGTCTTAAGTAAATACATAAATGTCATGAAATGAAATTAAGGAAATACCCCCCATTTGGATTCGATAAAAATATCCAAAAAATCAAAATCCTTAAGGAAAAAAAGTCAACTCTCCCTTCGAAGGCAAAATATCGATTTTCTGCACAATTCTCCTTAAAAGCCTTTCGATTTCACCATGATTTCTTTCATGTAAAAATTCTTAAAAATCATTTCTAGCATAAGGGAGACCCAATGAACAATTATCGGGACTTTTCATCTTGAAATTTGGAAATTTTATGATTGACTCCCTTTTGACCCGTTGACTTTTCACTGGGTCAACTGTTGACTTTGTTTTTCGGGGTTCATGCTGAATTTCTCTCTTTTTTCTTTTGTTTTTAACTTGAAAGAGCTTTCGGAAGAGTTTAAGTCATCTTTGGAAGTCCTAAATTAGTCGGATACTTGTCATCATTGGATCTTAGAGGTTGTACTCCCCTTAATTCGACGTATGGTCAAAATTGGGGTGTCTACAGGTATTATCTTCTGTAAGGGTATGGTTGTCTAGTCAATTTGATATGAAGGACTTGGGAGAAGCCGGTCACATCCTAGGGATCAAGCTTATGCGAGATCGCAAGAATAGGATGTTGGGCTTGTCACAAGGCACTTATATTGACAATATTCTTGCAAGGTTTAGCATGCAAGATTTCAAGAAGGGATTCCTTCCCTTCAGACATGGAATTACTCTAAGGATCAGTGTCCTAAGACACCTGATGAGATAGAGAAGATGAAGGCAGTTCCTTATGCATCGGCAGTAGGAAGCCTAATGTATGCTATGCTATGTACTAGACCTGACATCTGCTTTGCTGTTGGCATGGTTAGTAGATATCAGTCTAATCCAGGGCAAGAACATTGGACTGCGGTGAAAAATATTCTCAAGTACTTGAAAAGGACTCGAGACTATATGTTAGTTTACCAAGCAGACAGTCTTGTACCCATTGGGTACACAGATTCTGATTTCATGTCAGATAGGGATTCCAGAAAGTCTACCTCAGGATATGTGTTTACCCTAGGAGGTAGAGCCATTTGTTGGAGTGAGGTGTGTCACTTCATGGCTTTGAGTCTAAGTGGGAGATTGTTGGGGATATATACTAAAAGCCATGCTTTATGTAGTTGATTTATTATTCATTTAATAAAATCAGTTATTCCATTTTTATGAGAATCTGTGTGGGCAATATTTGTATTATATTATTTATTTAATATTATGCATGTGTGTCTCTCATTCTATATAGTAGGTGGTTTGGTGTGTAGAGTTCGGCTTACACACGGAAGATCAGGCCATCAGATATTATAGAATGTAAGATTTTGGTTTACAGTCTTAGATGGGATTGGACACACCATCGGTAGGACTGCAGCATGGTGTTGTAGTAGGTTTGTCTTGACTGCGGGAAACGGTATAGTTTCAACTCACCATGCTGGTACATTTTGTGTATTAAACAGGACCGACTTGGGGTAATTATCTTTATACTGACTTATAAGATAATTAATACCTCATGGCTATTATGAGTGCTTATGCTCTAAATCCTAATTTAATTTATAGATACGTACATTTGATATTTATACTTTGATCCCTAAAAGAGTGAGATCCTTAAATGGGTCAATATCTCATTGGATTGGGTGGCAATATTAATTGTATGGTGGATATTAATTAATGATGGAATCCATATCTCAATTTTGGGATTGATGATATCCCCTTGAGAAAGCTTATAAGTTTTGATTATGTCAAACCCTGCAGGTGGATTTTGTATCCAACATATCAGATAAGTTAAGCAGAGGATCTCAAGGAATTTTAAGAAATTAATTAAATATGATTGTCAGTAATTATATTTAATTAATGGATATCTGTAATTTTAACATGGGGAGATAATAAACATTTAATAACATGGAGCTCGAAATATATTTTTGAGATAAAGGTAGGAGTGCAATTATAATTCTTTAGTGGTATGAATTATAATTTTATGGAATAGGAATCTGATTCAGTTTGAATTAGGGTTTCCTAATTCCATAAGGAAGCCTATTCCTTATTGACTTCTTATGGTCCCTATCGTAGCCTATATATATGCTGCCTTGGCTCTTCTCTCAGGTTGCATGATTTCATATTCTAAGCTTCCCTTGACCTCCTAGCTTTCTTCTAGAAGGGTTTCCACCAAACCATAGTCTCTGTGAGCATTCAAGAGACATAGGAGTGTAGATCGCTAGCGTCGGACAACGCTCACTAAAAGAGCTTCGGACTGCTCGATACTGATCGAAAGTTGCTGAATTTGTTACACAACATTCCTAACGTCGAGACGGAGCTGCTGTTAAAAATTCAAGTAAATCGGAGATCGTTTAATCCTCCTGACGAACACATCTTTGTCGGATCAATGTGATCGGGATTGAATCGTCACAGCAATCAAAGAGAGTGTTATAACTGGGAATAGAAAATAGAACGTAAAGAGGGAAGAGCAGGAAACTAAAAGGATTTCGAAAGAGCCCACACTCAGTTCGATATTCTGGCAGCAAAGGAATACGGTAGAAGATCGTGAGCTGTTATCGAGCCCGTGTTCTCGATTCGTCTACTACAGCAATCCATTTTTGCAGTTCAAGGTAACCCTAGTTCCGCCCTTGTAGGGTTATTATAGATTTCACGAAATGTTTTGCAGTACCAACTTATACGCACTATCAACGGATTCTGGGAACGCAGTTTCCCAACAATATTTTCTCCTATTTTCTTTTACACCCCCGATTTTTCTTAAGTTCCTATTATGAAATTCTCAAACATTCCATTAACCACCCAATTATCTAATGAGTATTTGTCTAAGTTCCACATAGGTCCCAACGTGGGTCCTAAATATTTGTAAAGTTGTTGTAGCACCTACTAATTATGAATCTTTTTTAGTTATACCCTTATTTGGGTACTCAAGCTATCACCAAATGCTAACACATATATCATCATATAATATGGCAGCATTTAAACAAATATTCATGTAATCATATAAATGCATCTAATAATTTAAAATGCAAATTATTTTCCTTGGCCCTTCATTGGGTCTCACCACACTACCTGTACCACCTCACTGGGGACTTTTCCCAAATGGTGTCCTTTACTGAACACTTTTCATGCGGGCGAGTCCAAAGCCTCCCCTTGACCCTTTTATACAATAGTTACATGAATTATTGCATATAAAAAAGTAATTAACCCTTTTCCCTGGTACGGGTGCTACATTTATATAGGAATGTTTGTGAGAGTATTCCTTATTGTAAAAAACTTACCATAGGGGTAAATTCTACTACAAGTACGATTGAAACTCTACAATCTATACAAATATAGGGAATACTCAAGGGATTTTATACACCCACAATCTACATACACAAAAAAATGTTGCAAACTAGTGAGGGAGAGATTAGTTTCTAGCAATTGTGTATGTCATATAACTTGGTTGGAGAGTTATATACGTGAGGTCTTGAGTGCTTGTAATCTTCATATTAATCGAGATGATCGCCTTTACATCTAGACGTAGGCATTGCTAGGCCGAACCACATTTAAATATTGGTGTGTTGGTTTGCCTGATTTTCTTTCATGGTTGTGTTGTTCTTGTTTTATTTATCTCTATCTTTGTGGGTGTGGTTTTCTTGTTGTGACTGTGGGCCTATTCCCAATAAGTGGTATCAGAGCTCAGTTGAGAATACATGGTAGCTAGAGATAGTTCGCTTGGGGATATACGAATGATAATAGAAAAGTTTGATGTCAAGAATAATTTCAGCATGTAGCAAGTGCGTATGAAGGGACGCCTTGGTGCAACAAGGTTTAGAGGATGCATTGTGTGGTAAAGATAATAAGACAGAAGGTATGACCGACAAGATGTGGAAGAGGATTAACTCTAAAGCTGTTAGCACTATGCGGCTTAGTTTGGTAGACGATGTGGTGTACAATGTCGTGGGAGAGACCTCCGCAAAAGCTTTGTGAGAAAAGTTTGAGGATCTCTATTTGGGGAAGAATTTCACCAACCGTCTTATGTTGAAGTAAGAGTTGTACTCCTTTAGGTGAAAAGAAGGAGTTTATCTTCAAGCCCATATAGATATGTTTAACAAGTTATTGTACGAGTTATCCAACGTTGGCTTCAAACTAGGCGACGAGGACAAAGCTATCATTCTCCTTACGTTTATAAAATCAACCCATAATCAATTATTTAATACGTTATTGTATGGGAGAGATACCATAATGGTGGAACAGGTGAAGAAAGCTCTAGTCTCTAGCGAGAAGATGGATAACAAAGAGGGAAAGTCAGAAGATGCACATACACTTATTACACAAGAGAGGCCAACACATGGGAAGAAGAACTCTAGTGGAAATGGTAGTGGAGGAGCACGAGATAGAACTCCTATGAAGGACAAGGAGTGTTAGTATTGTGGAGAGAAGGGTCACTTTATACGAGATTGACCAGCGAAAAAGGATAATAGAGGTGCCGCTGCAAACGTGTTGGAACAATCGGATGAAGATGTCGTAGGAGTCATGATAATTACAGAGAAGGAGAAGAAAACCACGGATTGGGTTCTTGATTCAGCTTGTTTTGCTCGCTTATGTTTGCATGTAGATTGATTCTCGTCTTGCAAACTGATGGAGGGAAAAGTCTACATGGCAAACAACATAGTTGGAGAAATCAAAGGTATTGAAACCGTTCGAATCAAGACTTCAAATGGGTTGACTTGGCTTTTGATGGATGTGCTTCATGTTTCGGGTTTTAAGAGAATCGTAATTTCCTTGGGAATATTGGATTCCAAAATATGCTCGTTTGTCGTGAAGAGAGGCTTCATGAAGTTGAAGCGAAATTCTCGTATAATGTTCCTGGGAAAGAAGGTTGGAAATTTGTACGTTTTGTTGGGAAGTACAGATTTTAGAGATATCAAAAAGAATAAAAGGGTGTGGAAGCTAGTGGAGAAATCTATTGAGGGAATAGATGACGAGGCTCCAACAACTTCAGTGATGACAACTTCTACTCAAGGTGAAGACGACCACAATAGCAAAGTGGAGTTCGTGTGTTTCGTGTTTGATGACATTGGTGATCTCAAGTTCATGGGGGATGTGAACTTAAGTAATGGTATAGATGAATAGCTTGGGAGATGCCAAAGCTGATGCATTATCGATGTGGAAGTTGAAGATTACAAGAGGAAAACTCGGAGGACTGATGGGAAGGAATTTGAGGCAAGGTGAAGATTATTAGGTTTGTGCCTAAAATTCCATTAATGGAATTATTTCTTAATTCTGATTTGATTCCTTATTTGGTGGTTTCTTATCAAATAATGATTTTTTGATGGTGAAAGTTACCTACTTTATATAGGAATATTTGTGAGAGTATTCCTTGTACAAAACTTATCATAAAGATAAATCCAACTACAACTAGGATTGAGACTCTACAACTAGGCCTATCAATCGGGATTAGTGAGTCGGGCTTAAGGTTGCCCAAGCCCGTGCTCGACCTGTTCTAAAATAGAACCCCCATTCCCAAACTCTACCCATCAATTACCATGGGCTTCGGGCCGAGTTCGGGCTTGTCAAAATTTGCATGCTTTACAAGATGTTTTCGAGTCACCAACTGTCAAAGAAATCACTCCAGTCAAAGATTGCAAAAACCCATCAATTTTTTGTGGAAAAACTCACTTTTTTTTTTCTCTTCATACACATCTATTTTCTAATCAAAGTTACAAAACCCATCAATAAAAGCACACAAACGATTGATTATAAAGTATAACCCACATCACGATACCTAAAAATTTGTTGAAAAGCCGCAATTTCTTGAAGATGAAAAGTCAATAAAACCATTACAAAAAAACTAAATTTCACAGGTCCATCATAGAGTAGTTTGTAGAGAGATAAAACTAGTTCGGGAAAAAAAATGAAGACCTACAATAGAGTAAAATTCTAAAGTATCCTTGTTGTAGTCGGCTGGTTTCTACCATTTTTTCTTTTGATTTTTTGGCTAAAGAGTGGGTTGGGCTTCTAAATAATAGAACAAATATGTACAAATACTATAAAATTACAAGTATGTATATTCCCTTAATCGGGCTCGGGCTTATAACGGGCTTAGCTTATACGAGCCCGAGCATAGCCCAAAAATCAAATCGGGCTTGAAATTTGGTCCAAGCTTGGCTCGGCTCGTTCCCAAATAAAGCTCAGCCCTAAATTTGGCGCGGCGAACAAATGGGTTTCGGACTTGTCCGACCCAATTGACAGTCCTATCTACAATTTATATAAATATAGGGCTTACTCAAGGGATTTGATACACCCACAACCTACATACACAAGAGAATGCTGCAAACTAGTGAGGGTGAGATTAGTTTCTAGAAATTGTGTGTGTCATATAACTTGATTGGAGAGTTATATATGAAGTCTTGAGTGTTTGTAATCTTCAGATTAATTGAGGAGATCGCATTTGCATGTGAACGTAGGCATTGTTTGGCCGAACCACATTTAAATCTTGGTGTGTTGGTTTGCCTGATTTTTCTTTCATGGTTGTGTCGTTCTTGTTCTATTTATCTTTATCTTTATGGGTGTGGTTTTCTTGTTGTAATTGTAGGCCCATTCCCAACAAGTATTAGTTATGTATATGTAATTAGGGATGTCAAAATGGCCCGTCAGGCCCGGCTCGGCTCGACATTGATCGGGCTTGGGCTTTGACCCATGGGTTCCTTCTTTCTTTCGGGCCGGGTTGGGCTAGAGGGTTCATGCTCTAGGGCCCTACCCGAGGGCCTAGGGCTTAGGGCCCCGGATTGGGCTTAGTCTTGGGCCTCGGGTCGTGCAGGACCGAGCCTAAGTTGTTTTTTTTTTTTTTAAATTTATTACAAGAGAAATAAAAATAGTATGAATATCATAATATGTAAACAAGTCAAAAACGTAACGGAAGTTATAAAGGATTAGAGTCTAATTAAAAAAAAAAAAAAAAAACATTCCCTTTTATTAAAAGAAATTAGAAATAAAAATAATTACGCTTCAAAGGCCCAAACAAAGAGTCAAATACTAAAAGGTGGAGAATTGCATCATTACAAGACAAGTACAATATCCCAACTAGGTTGGTACCTACTAGTTTGTGTTTTATTTGCATAACTCTGACCCAAAATTTACAAATTACTCGTACTATGAAATAATCTTATAATATAAAAATGTACATGAAAAAATAACCATTCTAAATTAATATCTTCTAATGCTTCAATATCGCCTAATAACATTGCCTCAATGTCAGCTTCAAATTTTTCTCTTTCCTCTTTGTCTTGTGCCCTCAAGTCTGCAAGCAACCAATCTCTAAGATATGTCAATGCCTCAATTGTGTCTGCATTAAGTCGGCTTCGTGTCTCACTTACCAAACGTCCACTTGTGCTAAAAGATGATTCAGAAGCAACTGTGGAGACAGGAACTGTTAGTATATCAGGGGCCACGGTGGAAAGCACAGGAAACTTCGATTGATGTGCTTTCCGACAGGCCAAAATATCAAATTCAGGAGCGTCATCCTCGACATTGTAACACCCTGTATTTCTTTTTCCATTAATAAATGTTTATTTCAATTTAATTTCTATTCAAAATATTTATTTGGGGGTCAAACCGTAATTTTCTTAAATATAGAAAATGCTTTCTATGGTTTTGAAATTTATATCTATACTTTTTATACAACCCGGAATTTATTCCTACGTTGACATTAACTTTCTGTATTTTCATTTCAACCGGAAATACCAGTTATGTTTTAAAATTGCGTCTTTACCGCATCTTGGGTGTGGGAGCATGTGAGCTCAACCACACCGTGCAATTCCTGGGAATTGCTTGGAGCCCAAATCTTGGGCAGTATATGTATATGTATAACTCTCTCATTCACTGACTGTCTCTCTCAATCTCCCTCAATTCCTCTCAAACTCTCTCTTGCTCTCCATAAATAAACATACACATATAATCAGTTTATATTACATATACATACACATAGTCACATACAAATACATACATATATATATATATATAATTCAAGTGCGGAGGAGGATTCGAACGACGGAATCGACGGCGGAAATTATCGCTCTCAAATTCTCAGTCTAATCACCCTCAGTGAGTATTATAAACTCACTCTCAACGTTTATATATGTATATTTTAGTGTATATAGATGTTGTTGGCTCAAAAGTGGAAACCTTAGAGGGGGGTGAATAAGGTTTCCGCAGAAATTAACCTTTTAAAAACTTAAATGCAAATTAAACACAAACACAAGCAATAATGTAAAGAGTTAAGGGAAGAGACACAAACAAACCAATTTTTCAAGTGGTTCGGAAATCGCACCCCGCGGCCTACGTCCACCCCTCAAGAACACCTCTTGAGGATTCCTTTACTCCGATCTACTTCACGGGTGTAGACCAAACCATTTCCCGGAGCACTTACGGGTGTGCACCAAACCGTTACAAGAGCCTATGATCTCTCCCAAAGAAGAACACCTCTTCTTTGCACACAAGGGTTACTGACCCTCAACCTTTACAAATTGATTGAATACAAATTGATAACTCTCTCTCTAGAGTGGATAATACAATTGAAAGCTCACTACAATTCACTCTCTCAAAGATTACAATTGAAGGCTAGAGCAAATTGATAAACTCACACAACTAGGGCTCAATTTTGAATGATTAAGAATTAACAAGTTGTGTGATTGAAATAGATATTTTCCAATTGATTGATTAACATAAAATGGTGTGGGAAAACATATATTTATAGGCCAAGAAAGATTATAGCCGTTGGTGGCATGTTTGGTAATTAAAAGCCCCTTTAAAAACTAGCCGTTATGCCTTTCCAGGTCGCTTCAGTCGACTGGAACATGAAGCAGTCGACTGCCCCTTAAAGCAGTCGACTGAGATGTGTTTATAGAGGGTTCTGTTTGCATTCTGCTCACTTCGGTCGACTGCCCAGTCGACTGCCCTTCCCAGTTTGACAGCTTGACACATCTCCACTAAAAAGGCCATAACTCCCTCTACAAAACTCGGATTTTTGATCCGTTTGATGTTTTGGAAACTAGATTCAAATACCTTTCCAACCATATAAAACTCAACATCTAATTATTTTCCAATTGGTTGAGGCATTGCTTTAAAGATGACCCATTTAAAATTTGTTTCCAAAACTTTAACTTTTAGCATTTGTTTGAGCCCCTAAGAGTGTGAGATCAAGATGCCTTACAATGATGGTCCTATGCTTCAACCAAGGATGAAATATCTTCAAGTCTTCAAGCTTGATCCTTGTTGAGCTCCTTGTAATCTTGATCTACATCAATTGAATCTCATCCACACAGAGATGTTAAAACATTGATACAATATTAATACATGAGATTATATGTGAGCATAAAAATGACTATGATAATAACAAGGAATGAATCAATATGAATCATGTAATTATCATAGCATATTTGACATCATCAAAATATAATTAAATATGCCTTAATATACCTTAAGGCTAACAATCTCCCCCTTTTTGATGATGGCAAACAACCAATGAAAGATATGCCAAAATAAGCACATTTGGTCATTTTCAAATTATCATTCATAATGGATATCAAATGTTGAAGAACATGAATGATAACTACCCAAATACTTCTCAATATTTCTCCCCCTTTGACATTATCAAAAAGATTTGGGGATAAGACACAAAGCTCCCCCTCACAATAGGCATACAAATCAAAAGCCCAAAATGATACCAAAAAATAAACAAATATAACCACATGTGAGCAAATGATACATGAAAGTGCTCCCCGTAAGCATGTGCAATGAAAAAAAGATACCAAATGATATGAATAGAGAGCATATTCTCCCAAAAAATACCAATTATAAAGTTGGAGAACTCAAAATCTATGAAAAACAAATATTCAATCGGGTCAGTCGACGCCACAGTCGACGGAAGTGGGCAGGGATTAAGTTGTGCAAAAACAGTCGACGCCTCAGTCGACGCCTTAGTCGACTTAACAATGCAGAATCAAAAAATTCAAAGCCTCACAGCTAAATCAGTCGACTGTGTCGGGGTACCAGTCGACTGCTTTGTTCAGCAGTTCATAAAAATGACTATTCAGCAGCAAAAGTTTGAATGATTTACAAAACATCATTTTGTCTAACCATTATTAAAACTTTGTCTAATCAAACAAAAGCATATCATCATTTTTCAAATAAGCAATATCAAGAGCATGATGATTTATGTAAAGACATATCCAAATCACAAGTGGATGAAACAAGATTTATGCATAAAAAATCAAGTATGCATATCAAAACAAAATCAAAGTGATTTGAAACAAATTAATCTAACTTACTCCTACTAGGCTTAAGGTGAGAGATTTAACCATTGTCCAAGTGCCTCTTGGATGCTCCATTTGCCGAGGTGGTAGGAGAGGCCCTTTCCAATGTCATGAGGCAAAGATTGACAATCTCTTCACCATTTGAGTCGTCGTCCAATGATTCGCTCTCGGAACTACTATTAGTGGCCTTGATTGTCTTCTTTCCCGATTTTTCTTTCTTTAGAAACTTTGCAAATTTTCGGGTGATCTTTGTCATTTCCTCATCCTCATCACTCTCAACATCTTTCACCTTTTTCTTTGAGCTTGAGGATTTTAAAGCCATGTCTCTCCTTTTGGCCTCTTTCACTTCCAATTTCTTGTCTTCACTTTCGAAGACGGCCAATTCCATTTCATGAGTTATGAGTGAACCCATGAGTTGTTCCAAGGAGAGTGTTGAAAGCTCCTTTGCTTCACGAACCGCCGTGACCTTTGGTTGCCAATCCTTTGGTAAAGACCTAAGCACTTTCTCAATCATTTCTTCATTAGTATAAACTTTACCAAGGTTTTTCAAGTTATTAATAAGAATGGTAAAACGAGAAAACATTTCTCCAATAGATTCATATGGCAACATTTTAAACATTTCATAAGTTTGAACAAGCAAATTGATTTTAGACTTTTTAACTTGGCTTGTTCCCTCATGAGCATTTTCAAGTTTATCCCAAATTTCTTTTGCAGATTCGCAAGATGAAATTCTATTGTATTCATTTGGGTCTAAACCACAATATAATAAATTCATTGCCATAGCATTTATTTTTATGAGTTTCTTATCGGCATCATTATATTCATCTACCGTCTTTGGAATAGAAAAAACCATTTTCAATTTTTGTAGGTAGATGAGGCCCTTTGACCACAATTTGCCATAAATCAAAATCTTGAGAAATCATATAGATTCTCATTCTATTTTTCCAATAGGCATAGTTTGAGCCATTAAAACATGGTGGTCTTAATGTTGATTGACCCTCACAATAATAAATGTAAGAAGAGTCGGTTTCCATTGGATCTTAACTCAAAATTTTCAAAATCTTTTGAAAATAGAAGAGCCGAAGCTCTGATACCAATTGTTGGCCCAAAAGTGGAAACCTTAGAGGGGGGGTGAATAAGGTTTCCGCGGAAATTAACCTTTTAAAAACTTAAATGCAAATTAAACACAAACACAAGCAATAATGTAAAGAGTTAAGGGAAGAGATACAAACAAACCAATTTTTCAAGTGGTTCGGCAATCGCACCCCGCGGCCTACGTCCACCCCTCAAGAACACCTCTTGAGGATTCCTTTACTCCGATCTACTTCACGGGTGTAGACCAAACCGTTTCCCGGAGCACTTACGGGTGTGCACCAAACCGTTACAAGAGCCTATGATCTCTCCCAAAGAAGAACACCTCTTCTTTGCACACAAGGGTTACTAACCCTCAACCTTTACAAATTGATTGAATACAAATTGATAACTCTCTCTCTAGAGTGGATAATACAATTGAAAGCTCACTACAATTCACTCTCTCAAAGATTACAATTGAAGGCTAGAGCAAATTGATAAACTCACACAACTAGGGCTCAATTTTGAATGATTAAGAATTAACAAGTTGTGTGATTGAAATCGATGTTTTCCAATTGATTGATTAACATAAAATGGTGTGGGAAAGCATATATTTATAGGCCAAGAAAGATTATAGCCGTTGGTGGCATGTTTGGTAATTAAAAGCCCCTTTAAAAACTAACCGTTATGCCTTTCCAGGTCGCTTCAGTCGACTGGAACATGAAGCAGTCGACTGCCCCTTAAAGCAGTCGACTGAGATGTGTTTACAGAGGGTTCTGTTTGCATTCTGCTCACTTCGGTCGACTGCCCAGTCGACTGTCCTTCCCAGTTTGACAGCTTGACACATCTCCACTAAAAAGGCCATAACTCCCTCTACAAAACTCGGATTTTTGATCCGTTTGATGTTTTGGAAACTAGATTCAAATACCTTTCCAACCATATAAAACTCAACATCTAATTATTTTCCAATTGGTTGAGGCATTGCTTTAAAGATGACCCATTTAAAATTTGTTTCCAAAACTTTAACTTTTAGCATTTGTTTGAGCCCCTAAGAGTGTGAGATCAAATGCCTTACAATGATGGTCCTATGCTTCAACCAAGGATGAAATATCTTCAAGTCTTCAAGCTTGATCCTTGTTGAGCTCCTTGTAATCTTGATCTACATCAATTGAATCTCATCCACACAGAGATGTTAAAACATTGATACAATATTAATACATGAGATTATATGTGAGCATAAAAATGACTATGATAATAACAAGGAATGAATCAATATGAATCATGTAATTATCATAGCATATTTGACATCATCAAAACATAATTAAATATGCCTTAATATACCTTAAGGCTAACAGATGTGTAAATACATATATATGTATAATCACCGTTGAAGCTTGAAAATTGGAGTTTTACAAAAGTTAACCAAAATCAATTCCGTGAATTGGGAATGAAAGATCTTAGTCCCAATAAGCTGCGGTTCGAATACTATGGCTTAATTCATCCGTATCGCGACGTATCGTTGATTTAAAGTTTTTTCACCTCTCGGTTTTACGTGAAATCCGAGAGCTATGATTGAAATTAGTTTAAACCGATCACGTATTCATAATCCTTGCGGAAAAACGAAGAAATCCATATATTATATGTCTTGGTTGAAGCAGAATTGAGAAATGGGTCAAAAACAGACTTCAAACTCGTAACAGGGGAAAAACTGCTGATACCAATCGATTGATATGGGTTCCAATCGATTGATATGGGTTTCAATCGATTGACATAGGTTCCAATCGATTGATATATGTTCCAATCGATTGGTATGTGTTCCAATCGATTGACACTTTTGTCAATCGATTGACATTTTTCAGTACTGACGACTTTTACTAAAACGGTCATAACTTCCTCTAGAAAACTCGAAAACGCGCACCGTTCAAAGCGTTGGAAACTAGACTCAAAGACCTTTCATTTGATATGTAATTCATCCATAAAAATTATAACTCATTTTTAAGGGCATTGCTTCAAAGTGAACCTGCTTGTGTACTAGTAGCTGTAAAAGCGTATTAATGTAGTTTTTGATGAGTTTACCTCTTGTTTCATATATGACTTGATAATTTAGATCGTGAGTGCTAACTCAATGATTCTAAGTACATTGTACCTTGTTAAAAAAGAAGGATAAAAAAAGATTTGATTTCTCGTACGTTTGTTTTGATGTTATAATTTCATGGACATTGACATGCATGATAGGGTCGAGGTGGAGTCGACATGCATGGTGTGTGAGAAAGCGTGGAAAAAGAGTAGAGAGTGGCGGTTTGGTGGTCGACCTCAATATCGAGCGGATATTATTCCTGGTATTGGAGGCGGTAGTGTGGTGTACGACTTAGATATCGATTGGATATTACTCCTGGTATCTAAGGTGCTCATTTCGGATATCGATCGGATATTATTCCTAGTATCCGAAACGATGGTATTGAGTACGGCTTAGATATCGATCGGATATTATTCCTGGTATCTAAGGCGCTCGTTGCGGATATCGATCGGATATTATTCCTGGTATCCGAAGCAATGGTTGGTCGTGATCAACCCAGATATCGATCGGATATTATTCCTGGTACCTGAGGCGATAGCGTGGTGTCCGACCTCAATATCGATTGGATATTATTCCTGGTATTGGAGGCGACAGTGTTGTGTATGACTTAGATATCGATCGGATATTATTCCTGGTATCTAAGGCGCGCGTTTCGGATATCAATCGGATATTATTCCTGGTATCCAAAGCGATGGTATGGTGTGCGGTTTGGATATCGATCGGATATTATTCCTGGTA
The DNA here is from genome assembly GCA_033977485.1 of Hydrangea macrophylla. Classification (NCBI taxonomy): domain Eukaryota; kingdom Viridiplantae; phylum Streptophyta; class Magnoliopsida; order Cornales; family Hydrangeaceae; genus Hydrangea; species Hydrangea macrophylla. The sequence continues at coordinate 65,333,461 of CM066988.1, forward strand.
TCTGAGGTAATGGTTTGGTTGAGTCGAGTTTTGTTGAGAGAAAAGAGTCAGAAAGATGAGATGTTACATTGTTCATGCACGGTCGCATATTTATTGCTTACTTTATTCCCCCGTGACTTATGTTGGAATTGGAACCTTGAATTTATTGCTTTTAAAAGTTAAATTGTACGTTGTTTATTTGCTTATATATACATTGCGAGCACTTGTTTATTTTGCTCACCAGCTTGCATAAGCTGACGGCGTTGATGCGTCCTGGACTGTATGTCCAGATTTTCAGGGTCAGTAGCAGCCAGGGTATTTCGACTATGCTAGTTAGAGGCAGGGGACTTTCCAGGAGGCTGCTTTATATTTCCTATGCCTTTTTAATTTCGGGTTGTAATAATCTAGTTTTAGACATTTGAATAAGGGCGTTTTGTGCCTAAAACCTGGACTTATGTAATAGCTTAGTAAGTTTTAATTTCGGAGCTTATGTTTATTAGTATCCTTTCCTTTAGAAATGCTGTTAAGTTATTTGTTGCAGGGACAATTGTTCATACTCACTTGTCACGACCTACGAGTCCATAAAGGAAATTAAATGCTTTCCTGTATTATGCTACGTCGGGACGTGACAGACATTGCCCTCTGTTTTTTGTAGTTCAGACGGATGAACTACTACTACTAGAACTAGGACTGTCATTGGTCATTCTTCTAGACTTAATTCTATCCCAATGTTGTGTGGGTGGTCTTGAAGGAAGTGGCTCAACATTATTTTTGTATTCATTGAATAATGATCTAAAAGTTTTCGTTATATCATTTACTTGGGTAGTTTCTGTTTGCACCCAAAAACCGTTAATGGTTTTTGAGCCCGATTTAAGTGGAAGAGAATGAAGGAGAGGCCGGGCTAAGCAATCAGTGACTCATCAGACTCGGGTATAGCCGTGAGACCGATGATAGATGTTAGGTAAGGTGAGTAGAGCCCGGTTTGAAAGATTGAATATGGGTAAGGATCATCGGGCTCTGGGGAAACATAACCTAGTGCGTTGACAGCCCGATGATATAAGACGGAAAGCCTAATCGGACAATACGTAATGAAAGATGGAAGTAACAGTCCGATTGGCCATGGGTGGTTAAAGAAAGGTAATCGGGCATGGAAACCAATAGAGCCCGATTCATACAGGAGAATCAGTAATGAGGCCGATTGACCGAGGTGAAGGCGGTGTTGTCTACAGCTGGCAGGATGTCGTCATCTTTGGGGAATTCTGGAAACAAGAGTCCGTTTAGGAGAGGATCTGTTCGTTGCCAGCTGGATTGAGGCGTCTGATCCCTAAATTGAAGGGATTGATTCAATTGAGTCATGGATAAGGAAGGTCTTCAATCAGCCAATCAATTAAGCAATTTGGGGCGCAAGCCAAGGAATTATTGTCCAAATAGAAATTGTATAAGGCCGCTATAAATAAGAGGCAGGCCATCCAAGCAAAGGACTCCGCGTCATTCTCGAAACAGCATTCATACAGCACATTCGAAGCATTCAAAGCATTCAAAGCACTCTTAAGTCTTTATGTTTTTCAGCCTTCATAGCAAATAGGTCTACCTTTTTGTTATTTCTTTTTGTTCTTTTGGATAATTAGCCTGTTCTGGTTTGTTCTTTAGATCTGTTTTATTTTTTCCAAACACTTAATAAAATCTTCGTTTTATTAAACCGTTTGTGATTGTTTACCTGTTAAACTTTGACACTTTTTAGCTTGTGCGCTTCAGTACTATTAGAGAATTTACAGTGAGGGTACTTTCCTACTCACTATACACAGTCACCTTGTTTAGAAGTGAGATTTATCAAAGCCTTGTGTATCACTCACACAAGCGGATAGGAAATTAGTTTGCACGTACACACACACATCGAACCACTGCTGGTTCTGACACGCCCGCGCAAATTACAGCAAACAGTTTCAGCATCACCATAAATGTAAAATATCATTTCTGTCAAAATCATAAGATCTATGCCTAGGATCTAAAATCAAAGCAAATGCAAAAATCAATGGTAAAGTTTCCCAATATTTATTAAATTTTTCTATCATTTTATAATGAATATTATCAAACTCTTCCCTATTATAGGATTGAAAAATTTCAGCTATTGCACCTAATTGAGCAGCAACTAAAGTAGAGGTCGGATAATATGTTCTGGAAAGTAAAGTGGTTGTAGAATTAAAAACTTTTAAAAATTCCATAAATAACTTTGCCTATTTCCATTCTTTATCAGAAGGTTTTTCAAAATTTTCTGTTGAACTACTACAAAATAAATCTACCGCTCTTCTATATTCTATAGCTACATTCAACATTTAATATGTGGCATTCCACCTAATTTCTACATCCATAGGTATTTGTTTAAATTTTAAATTTAAAATCGTACATGTCTCTCTCCACAATTTCAGTCTTTTAGGAGAACAATTAATCTTTACAACTAGATGTCTTATTTTTTAAAATAGCAGGACCTATTATTTCTAAACCATCTTTTACGATTAAATTCAATATATGAGCACAACAACGATTATGAAATAATTCTTCAGTTAATGGCAAAGAAGGCATACGACATTTTAACGTAATTCACTGTATTTTCGTAATAAGATGCATTATCTAAGGTAATAGAAAAAATTTTATTATGAATTTTCCAGTCAAGAAATTCATTATACATTGCCTCCCCTAATGATAACCTAGTGTATGGAAGTTCTACTTTTTTTTTTTTTTAAATGAAATGATCTTTTTGTTTAATTTCCAATCTTCATCCATGTAATGCGCAGTAATTCATTGATACTCTATCATTTGTCTTGATGACCACAGATCGGAAGTCAAACAAATTTTTTCAGAAAAGTTTTGAAAATAATTTTTTAGTTGTTTCTTATCAAGATACATGTTCATGCAATCATTTATTGCTTGAAAATTTATTAAATTGTGGAGTAAAAGCTCGTTGAATTAAATTTTCGAAGTCATCACGTCTTTCAACAAAATTAAATGGTTGCTCTTGCTTGACTATAAACTCTACGATTTGTCGTCTAGCATTTGCAGCATTATAAAAAAGGGAATTGTTATTTCTACTCCATCATTGAATTAATGCATTCTATGGTACCATTATCAGAGCATGTGGTACCATGTATGTAATGCATGACATGAATGTACCACATGCTTTAAGAATGGTACCATAGAGTGCCTTGGTTCAATGATAGAGTGACAATAACACCACCCTATAAAAAAATGTACCTAAATTTCCAGTTGAAGTTTTACCTAACTACATTTGAGTTCTAATATTAATATTTTTGTCTGCTAAATGTCTTTTTGCGTGTCTTACTTAGATGAGAAGTACCCCCCACAGAACTTTCACTCAAATGTTTTCCACACACATTATATTCTGCTGTAGCTTTGAAAGTTCCATCTTTTTGTTGTATTTTTACTTTTTAAAAATGGTCCCACACCTTAGATTTATTACCCTTTGGAGTACTAGAAGATGGAGATATTGGAGTGCTACCAGACATGGGTGAAACAATTGACTCAATGTTATCAACATCAATAGGATCCATTTTAATATATTTTTTTTAACAAAAAAATGATAGAATAACAATAACAAAATGAAATAAAATAGAATTGTTACCAAGCCAACAAGAGAACTTTAAACTTGAAAAATTGATCACTTGAGCACACTTGAGAGTTGAAAATTTTAGACCACTTGAGCAACTGAGAGAGGTTAGTACTTCAGAGAGTAATGGAGTAATCGTATATTGTATATTGTATGTAAATATAGAGAGGTGAAGGATTTGTGACAATTAGTAAGGATGATGGGGGTATTTATAGAATTTGGGAGGGTGACAATTTGAAAATTATGGGGGTGCACTATAGAAAAGTTGACCGTTGGAATTCGAAATCATGGCATGTCTCCTTGTATCACTCCATTTTATGGAAACTGGATCACTGAGTGTGTATTGCCAATGGCAATTGCCAGAATACCAGTGTTGGTTTTCAACTTTTAAGTTTTAAACTTTCTTAATTTGTTTAATTGTTTGTATAATTAAAAAATCAAGATTACCTTGATCCAAGGTTTATATATAGTTGGTCGTTGATCCCCAATTCCTCACCCCACGTAATATTATAAAATTATTTGAGAACTAAATTTTGGAATTGGGAAGTACAATTATTAAATTACAAAAATAATTGGGAACCAAATTTGGCATTACGCCTATGTATAATTGTCTTATATTCTTAAATTATTCGAGTAATACTATGCTTCTTTTCCTAAATAGTTCTCAAACGCATGTGATAGTGGATCCACCTTCAATAATGACATGACCACTTCAACATCATCTAATCAAGGTAGGCTCATTGTCACATATTTTTGGGAATCATTTCAGATACAAAATTTTGGAAGTATAGCATTACTCAATTTACTTACAAGTTAGAAATACTATAAATTTTGTCATTTGCAATTTTGATTATTATAAATTTTTGGAAATGGCAAAAAAAATTAATTGTTAGAAAGCTTCTAGGCCTGATCGGGCCAGGCCTTGGACTTGGCTTCAAGTCGTGCCTGATCGAGTCGGGCCTCGGGCCGGGCTTGGACTTCAAGAGTAGGCCCAGGCCCTACCCGGGGATGTAAGGGCCAAGGGCCGGGCTGACCCTACCTCGGGCTTGGGCAGGGCTTAAGGCCCATTTTTTGGGCTGGGCTTCGGGTTGCCCGACAGGCCGGGCTTTTTTCACATCCCTATATGTAATTGAACAAATTTAAAATTAATTTACATATTGCCTCCTCTAAATTTATCTTTTTCTTATACATCTGAAACTATCAGTTGAGTCATGATATCTAAAAAAAGAGAAGTTGAAATAAATTTATCGCATTTAATCAATCATACCTTAAATATTTGGCAAAATACATTTTGTTTTCAACTCTAAGTTTAGCCCAACCCAAATAATTTTAACATCAACACAACCTTTACAAATTAAAATCAATGACCATTACCTATTATTGAATAAAAAGTGATAATTTGAAAGATGTGGTGTAATTATAAAATAATTGGGAGACAGGAAGATTAAAACCACTTATACAATATAGGAATTGCTAATACAAACTATCTTAACTTTCAAAATTGGCAAATAAAAACTTCACAGGGTAAAAAGTAATTTTTTTGATATAAAATTTTTTGAAGCATGCCTAACCATAACAAGGGGTAAAGTGTATACGTTTTGACAAAAAAATCTTAACAGTTTCATTTCAGACACAAACAGGGGGATTAAGTATCAAATTTTAAATTATACTGAGTTAAAATAAAAATAGATCTAGAATACAATGTATTTCACTTTTTTTTTTTATCTGATTATCCAGTCTACGAGACACATCACTCATACGCTAAATATAGTAACGCATATACATAAAAACATTCATGTACTTTCCAAGAATGATGGTGACTACTGAGAGATCAATAAGACGCAAAAGCATTTTTATTAGAATTATTATTGTTATTATACCCTTTTCATTCCATTTTTTTAGTCCAATTTCACTATTTTAAGTGTCCCAAAAATAATTAATTTTTTCATAAATTATTTATTTTGAGATGATTTTGATAACATTCTCTACAAAAATTAATGTAAATATTGTAGAGTGGGTGAAAAAAAAAAATTAACAGACATAAATGAACTAATTTTTTGTCCGATGAAGAGGCACAAATGTCCAAAATAGACTCAAAAAAATAAGATGGGGTTGAATAATTGTTTGGGTGAATGTGGTCCTAATTAGATAGGTACCCTGACTGTTCTTGCCTTGGATAAGAGGTCAATATGAAAGTGAGAGTCCACATACTCACGTACATATATACATATATGCATATTATGGATGGACAGACGTAGAGGGATGACCAAGTTAAGGACTGGATGATAATAATGTTGCACTATCCGTATTTCTTTTAAGTGGTCACCATCCTTCAAAAAAATTTAGTACTTTATGGCCATGTGATTTGTAGGGGTTATTGACCCCGCCCCTACACTTCAATGAAAGCATAAGTTTTCTATTCCCTTTGGTAGCAAATTACATGATTTGCCAGTACCAACTTATTATTTTTTAATTACAAAAAGACTTTACTTAGTCACGTCATCCGCTAATTTTTAAATATCGTTTTTTAGTTGTCATCAGTAATAATAATATTATTTATTTATTTATTTTTAATTTTAAACTTAATTTCATAGATTTGTCCCCGAGTTGCTAAAACTTCATTTCAAATTCATGCTTAGGGATTACAAGAAGAGAAGAAAAAGAAAGCCAAGGACTTGATAATCCCTGATAACATCTTCTAAACAATGCAAATGGTTTCCAAGATGCTTAGGATTGCAACAAGAAGAAGAAGAAAGCTAAGGACTCGATAATCACCCGATGACATATATTTTAAAACAATGCAAATGGTTTCCAAAATGTTACTGGATAAAAGGATTCCCAATGGATAATACGAGGGTATGCAATATTCCGTTCATTCCAAAAATTGAACGTGTTTCATAATTGTTGAATAGACTGGTACCAAGATATGATTTTCAAAGAGACAAGAAAAAACTTTGGAGAAGGGCCCAAGACTATATTAATTATTTGCTGAGTTGCTTTTTAAGGTGCACACAAAGGTACAGGGTCTCCTCTGACGATCAAGTCAGTTATCTGAGGTATGTTAAAGCGTATAATGACTGCATAAACAATCTTACACGTCCATTTATAGATTGTTAATAATGAATGTTCAAAGTAGGATTCTTGGATTATCTTTTCGATATTCCATGTTGATCCAGGCTATATATATATATATACATATATCTCCCCAGTCAAGCTCTAAACATGGCGCCCTCTTTTTATTAAAGAGAGTGATTCTGTTTTGGCCGTCAGATCGTGTTTTCATTAAGGACAATTTTTGTCATTTCACAGTTTTTAAACACGATCCAACGACCAAACAGAAATCCTCTCTTTATTATAGAGAAGATGCCCACTTTTAGAGATTTTTCGTATATATCCCTTCTAAATAAAGGTGAGGCCTAATAGGTCTAAATCAAGGTGAGTCCTAGTAGGACTCAGGCTGCTAGTCCTAGGAGAACTTGGAGAACTAGTCTCCTGGCTCGACTCTATAGCCTGATCTTTTGTCCTAGCTGCTATACAAGTAAATTTTTTTTTTTTTTTTGGCTCAGCAAGAAAGATCCTTACAGAAACATAGAGGTGTCAATCGGGCCGGGCTCAGTCAAAGCGGGCCCAACCGGGCTTTTGGGCCGGGCAGGGCCGGGCTTCACTTAATATCGGGCCGTGCTTGGGAGGGGAGGGGGGTTGTCCGCCCTGGACCGATGGCCCGGGCCTATTGGGGCCAGGCTTAGGGCCGGGCTTCGGGCTAGGAGCGGGCTAGGGACCGGGCTTGAATATTTTAGGCATTTTAATGTAAAAAAAACACTAGTTTTGTGGGTTTAGGATCGGGCCTCGGGCCGAGCCGAGCTGGCCATAGGACCTGGCCGGGCTTTGGGCTAGGTAGCGGGCCGGGCCGTGGACACCATTGGGGGTGTCCGCCCCGGACCGGATGTAATGGACAAGGCCTAGCGGGCCGGGCCAGGAACCGGGCCGGGACGGGCTTTTGGCCCGAAAAAAGCGAGTCGGGCTCAGGTCGGGCCGGGCCAACCCGACCCGTTTGACACCTCTACAGAAGCAAGTGCCACAAAAAAAAAAGACTTAAAGAGTTCATTTGGTTAAGTTGAAATATTAAGTGATGAAATATTAATTGTAAAAATTTAAGTGATAAAATATGAAGTTTTAAGATGTTTGGGTTAACTGAAATATTCATCACTGAAAAAATAAGAGCGTTTAACAAACAAGTTGGAAAAAGTGATTGTTTCTATAATATGAAAAGAAAAAAAAGGACAACAAGTAAATATTATTCAACTCTTATATTTTCAGGCATTTTTTTTTTATCTTTTAACAACTTAAAAATGAAATTAAATGATTGTTTAAAAATAAGCTACTTTTTTCAACTTAATTTTTCAGTTGATTTTTAACTTAATTTTTAGCTAGTTTGTTTAAGTGCTAAAATCAAAGAGCCCATTTGAATTAGTTGAACAAAAGAAATTAAGTGGTGAATTGCAGATTTCGAGAAAAAAGAAAAGTGATTGTTTTGTAAAATGGAAGTGTTTGGGTTAGCTTAAGATTTCAACACTTAAATAAAGAGTAATACTTGGGGCACAACCAAAGCCACAACCTTTTTTGCACAACCTTCATTTTGTGTCTATCTCTCTCTTGATGGGTCCCACTGTGCCAGTGACCCCACAGTGCCCACTAGGAGAGAGATAGACACAAAATGGAGGTTGTGCAAAAAAAGTTGTGGCTTTGGTTGTGCCCCAAGTATTATCCCTTAAATAAACTAGCTGAAAATCAGCTAAAAAAAGTACTCCCTCTGTCCCATATTAAGAGTCCTTGATGCCATTTTTTGATGTCCCATTTTACGAGTCATCTTTGATAAGTTAAAGTACTTTAATACACACTTTTCAAATTTGCCCTTTATTATATTAAACTCTTCCCTCTCTCTTATTTGATGTGACACTTTAATTTTGAATTTCAAAAAGGGCAATATTGAAAAGTTGAAAATCTCACCAAAATCAAGGTTGTCCCCTTAATAAGTTGGAATTCCCAAAAGAGACTCTGAATATGGGACGGAGGGAGTAGCTTGTTTTTCAAACCAATGTTTTCAAAATCGGACCGTTTATTGAACCGGACCGGAAAAGGCAGTAGTCGATCGGTGAACCGGCCGGTCCGGCCCGGGTTTTAAAACATTTGTTTCAAACAAATACTTTATTTCACTTTAAGTTGATACAAGACAAAAATGTCTGAAAACAAAAAAGTTGAATAATTTTTACATGTCCTTTTATAGAACCAATTAGTTTTTAATTTTTAATTTTTTTGAATTTTGAATTTTTATTTTATTTATTTATTTTTTTCAGTATGTTTGTCAAATACTCTTATTTTTTAAGAGATGAATATTTCAAAATGCAAACATCTAATCTTAATTTTTCATCACTTAAAATTTTAATACTTAAAGTTTTATCGCTTAATATTTCAACTAACCCATGGGCTCTAAAACTATGATGAAAACAAAGAACCTTCCCAACAAAACCATGCATCCCAAAGAGGACCCATACCAACCCAGAAACAAAAATCAGAAGGAAAAAAAAAAACAAAAAAAAAGAGGCAACCCCTCTTTCCAGGACAATTTTGACTTTACTGACCCTCGTGTGGTAAGAACAAACAAGCAACTAAACATCATTATATTTCGACCAAAAAAAATAATAATTAAACATTCATAAAACATAAATAACAATGAATTCACAACAAGAAGTCTAGAAAAACAATTTGGAGCAACACCTAGAGTTCAAATTCGTTCAGTTATGCCTTTTTGATAACAATGAACAGAAATGAAAAATACTATTTTCTTGACTTAGTGGAAGTTTAATTTTGATCAACCCTCAAGTTGGCTCAAATCATATTGTTTGCGGACGGGAGAGAAATAGTTACTTCTAAAAAATTTCTTTTCAATCTGATGTGAAGTTTTCTAACTAGTATTATATACGAGTTGAACCGCTCAACGACCCCATGCACGTGATTGATGAAGGCTCACTTCAGCTCGTTTATTAAATAATTCAAGTTCAAGTCTAGATTTCAAGCTCGTTTAATAAATGTGTTATGGTCAAACATATATGAGCTGACTCGATAGAGCTCATGATCACATTTGAATAAGGGTCGTCAAGAAGCTTATGAATAGGTTTGATAAATAGTTTGTATATAATGACTTGTATATATACATCTATTATAAAATTATGTAATTTTGGAGGATACATGAGCATGACTATATAGGAGTCAAGATCAAGCTTGGATAAAAAGATTATTGAACCGACTTATGGCTTACATGAGTCAAGATAAAGCTTGAACTTCTGGCTCGTTTATTAAATGAGACAAGCTCAAGCATACATCATGAGCTCGACTTGTTTAATAAATAAGTCAAACTCAAAGCTGAACTTCAAGCCAAGCTCAACCATGCATGAGCTTGACTTAGCTTGTGTACACCCCTACTTCCAACTATATAGAAAGTCCTAATTGTTTTAAGGGTTAAATACTATTTTCTTGACTTATCCCCTTGTGGTTAGCACCTCCCCCTTTCCCCCTGTGGTTCAAAAGTAGATACTTAACCCCCTTGTGATTTCAGATTAAAGTGAAATTACTAAAATTTTTCTCAAACTGATGAAAATTAATACTTAACCCTATTTATGAGGTTAATTGTGAGGCTAATTCCTTGTGTGGAGATAATGCCCCCACTTAACCAATTTATTTGGGTCTAATTTTTAACATTGAACCCCTTTGAAGACTTAATTTTGGAGTTAACTATCTATGTGAGACTAATTTTAACATTTTATTCCCATGTGGAATTGTTTTGAAAGAATTTTAGTAGTTTCACTTTAGTTCAAAATCACAAGGAGGTTAAGTGTTTACTTTTGAACTACAGGGGTAAAGTTAAAGTGGGCCAAACTCCATAGGGGTAAAATATACTTAACACTTTTAATATATGTTATAAAGCAAATGCAAACTAAATAAGAGCAAATTGCTTAATTACTTTTGTTAATTGGGTTGCGTCTGGCAGGTAGCCAGTTGAGGGCCCAAAAATGACCTGAACGACCCATTTGTTAAAACGGGCCAGCAATGGGTTGACCCACTTTCAATTCAGAGAAGTTGGGCATATTCCAATTCAACATGCTATGTTGTCCATGTCAAAAGTTAAAGTAAATTGAACTGATACGATACCAGTGCTAAAATTTCATTTTGATAAATTATGCTTCCATGGTATATTGCATTAAATATACTGTATATATATATATATATATATTATTACACAACCGCCATTCTTCGAGTCTACTGACATTGAGAATGGTCAGGCCAGGCCCTGATAAATTGGGAGCCGCAGATGAACGCGGAAGAAGCGGTCATTTGAACGATAGAGATTCTGAAGTAGCGCTTTGGATTAAAATATTTTGGTTTATTTATTCATATTAGTGGATAGAATTTCTATATCAAACACATCATAGCTTGTTTGTTTGTTTGTTTGTTTGTTTTTTTTTTTTTTTTTTAAATTCGGAAGTTTGGTGATTGTAATCCTTAATACATATAATGAATTTTGAACTTCTTCTTCCCGACTAGCCCTTTGTAATTCCAAATGTGTCCATATTATCGCTTGTATTGTATAATAAGAGTTTATCGCTAATTATATTTTATATAGTTTGGACTAACCTAAAATAATTTGGATTGAGCTATATAAACAAGAATGCGAGAAGAGAAGTACTCACCCCTCCCAAATTGCTTGGTACTTTTGGGAAATTCAACTTTTTAATGGAACATAATAATTACACTTTTGTCAAACTTTATGCTCCAACTTCCCAAATTTACTCCTCATAAATGCATTTAGATTAGTTGGGGGTGTGAAAAAAGAAAGGGCAAAACAAGAAAGATTAAAAAATTGTTGTGTTGACTTTTCAACATTGACTAACATTTTGGGACAACCCAATAGAGAGAGTGCCTAGCAATTTGGGACGGAAGGAGTATTACGTAAGAATACATTTTTGCTCACTCCAAAGTTGTTCACTCAACTCTCTCATTGGTTAATATAGTGGTATCTAGTACTCCATTAAATAAAGATTAATTAATAATAAAAAGTCATGGATGAACAACTTTGGGGAAAGCAAAAATATATTAATAAATCTTAAGTAATTAGATAAATCGTATTCACAGCTTGATGTAGGTTTGAATCGTACCTCTCAGTTGACTTCCAGACTTACCTGATGCATGTGTGTGAAATCGGTTCACGTGTCCAAATTTCCCCCGATCTTACTTCAATAAAAACGATATCAGTAACTCTATTCAAAATATATCAGTAAAATATAGACCGCAAAGGATAGGTGAAAGAATTTACCATCTCATTACAAATAAAATAAAAAATAAAAAAAAGCTTTCCCTTCTTGTGAAGTTTCCTGCTAACGAACAAACCCTTTTCTTTCCCTTGTAGTAATGTCGTTGTCGGTAATGAACATGCACATCACAATTCACTGACAAAATCTTCTGACACGTGGCACTTGAAAAAAGTCTCCCGGTTACACTCTGAAAAGTGCAAACATGGAAAGTTTCAAATACCAACAAAAATCAAATTTCTAACTTGATATCCTTTTTTCTACACTTTCAACATGTTGCACTAGGTGGTCCCACAAATGAAGCTTATCTCACTATTAGAATTCAATAAAGATAAACTCACTCCCTCAACCACACCCTTAACCACATTCAGCAGATCCTGTCTCTTGATTCCAGTGGATTCTATGTGGAATTCATGTGAAACCCACCAGAATTAAGAGCAATCAATGATCAGAATATACTGAATGTGATTGAGTGTGTGGTTGAGGGAGTGGGTATATCATTACTCGCTAAAATTATACAATGGTCCCCACATTATAAAGTGATGTCTTGGAGTTGGAGGTCAGTAGGAACATTAATGTCTATTTAATGGAAATTTCAATAATATTTGGTGCAAGCGTATAGTTTAGTAATTTTAGTAAAATATTGTAGTTTGATTTTAAAATTTTCTACTATTTAAAAAATAATTATTTTTAAAAGCAAGATTTTGTAGCCATTATGTTATAACAATTGGCACCACTGTAACACCAAAATATTACTCTTATTTCTTAACTTTGTATGTATGACTCCTAAAGATCTCTATAAAGAATAGAACTTGACTAATACTCTCAACTCATGTCGCTGTAATTGAATTGTATCTGTTAAATTCCGTTTACATAGTCAATAGCATTCAAACTCAAAACTTAGGAACAAGAAAATTTACGTTATCAGTTATTTGGTGACGTGGTATCAAAACCATTTAAACATTTATTCTCAGTTTTTATAAAAATTGTATATGGCATAAATATCAATATTTCGAGCTGCAGTAGCAATCTACGTTGTATACCCGTTATATCCAATATCTTCTCCGGGACCTACTGAAAGATGAATTATCTCATATGACCATTACACTCACGTGACTTCCACGAGATTTGTTTATCCTGTGAATCCCACCACATGAAAGTATAATAATAATAGAGAAATCACAGTTATTATCACGGACTATGGCGATCAGATTACATGAGATATTATCAGCCAATGAAGAGCATTGCTGTCCTTTAATAAATGCCAAAAGTTATAGGCGGCACAACATGCTAAATATTGATTTAACCCAATTTGATTAGGACTAGTGACTCAATTTAAGCCTAAACATACATACCCTACACAAATCTCATCCAACGAATCAATTTACAAGCCTAAACATACCCTTATAAATCTCATCCAATGTGTCTCCCCATGCTCACCCACAACCCTCTCTACCTTCATCTTCTCTCTCTCTCTCTCTCTCTCTCTCTCTCTCACACACACACACACACACACACACACACACACACACACACACTCTCTCTCTCTCTCTCTCTACACACACACACACACACAGATGGCCAACTCTAGGATTGCAAGGTTTGTTACAGAGGTTGCACCACCACAATTTGTGAATGTCATGAGGCACAGGGCATCAAAGATGTTAGATACCATTAATGAAGAAGAGAGAGAAATTAGTGCAAGTGACTCTCTTTCTATGTATGCAAAGAGTTCACCATCTTCTAACTATGCTTCTGCTTCATCTTCAGCTTCCAAGACAACTAAATCCAACTACTTGCTCAAAGAGCTCCAACAATCTATTTCAATTTTTGGTCACTAAAGTCTTGATTTCAAAGGGCTTGTTTGGGATGCAAATAAAATTTCACTCTATTTCCAATTTCTTGCTATGTAGTTTTCTTTTTCTTTTTCTTTTTTCTTTGTTCTTTTTTTTCCCTTCCTTGCTTGTGAGTGATGAACTCCTTAGCTCATGGATTGAAGGCCAAGAGTTGAATGAAACTGTGATTATAGATGGATTATTTGTACCAAACAATAACATGTGGCAGAGGCTTTAGTATTGTAAATTTCTATATGCTGCATATGTGGGATTCTCTCTCTCACACTCTCTCCCTCTCTGTGTGTGTGTGTGTGATGTGCCTTGAACTATTTAACGGAGCAAATAACATGGCAAAGTACAAGAATTCCAATTGGGTACAACAATGGACAAGGATGAGTCCTTTGGGAAGGCTCGGAAAAAAATTATACTCCCTCCTTTTTCCATTTCATATTATGTGTCATTTTACTCATTTTTGATGTCCCAAAACTATTGTCCCCAAGAGTATTTAATACAACTTTTATTATGCTTTTCAGTTTTCATAACTATTCTTCTTGAATTTAAAAATACCCAACAAGAGAAAAAAAGTAAGAGATGACACTTTTAGAATTTTGCTTTAAACTTTTTATATGTGGGATGTAATCATGATATTCCTGTAAAAAGTTTGTATTTTTAAAAATGACACATAAAATGGGATGAATATGGGATGAAGGAAGTATGTGGTAAGAGGATACAAATAAATCAGTTAGAGGTTAATTAGCTTATGTTTGGTCTACGAGTTTAATAATAATAAAAAAAATTAATAATAATAATATATAATAATAATAATTACACCCAAAGACTCACACCCTTATGTGTCATCTGATTTGGCACAAAAATTAAAGAGACCCCTAACCACACTCACTTAACCTAGGTTATAGATCTAAGATTCTAAACCCACCCAACCTCCCAAATCTCTCTTCTGTCTCTACTCTCGATATGCAACATTCTCTTTGTCACTCTCTTCTCTCTTCTCTCACTGCAACTCTATCATGTTTATGTTCAGCTTAAGGATTAAACATTAGATGTTGTATTATTTTAATAAAATAAAAATTATTTATAATTATTGTGTGGAGAAAATGGTTTTAAACATTGTTTTGTGTGACTGTTGAAATGTTTTACAACCAAACGGACTAAGACAATGGATTAACTTTTACTTTTATGTTTCAATACCCAGTATATAAAATGTTTAGAAGGATTACAATTATTGTCCATCAGTTACAACATGGTTTTTAAAGTTTCTATTCAATGTATTCATTGTCCAACGGTTAACAAGTTGATGAAGATGGGATGGTTTTATAAAGAGTAAGTCATGCGGCACCGAAATGGAGATGGTTGTGTTCTCCATTTCGGTGGAATCCACGCATATAGAATATGGGGTCCACTAAAATAGAAGGTACTAATCATTCGGTGCATTATTTTGGTGCCTGTAGCATTATTGTTTTATAAACCCCAATGATTACTACACAAATTCTGACGAGAAGTTCATATTTTGGGTTCATGTCTCTCTCCACAAGATATCTTTCTTCCATCAACTTTTCACATTACAAAAGTATTCTATATTATTTTTTATCATTCTGATATGAGTTGTTTGGATAAAGAAAGGCACTAGAAGGGTAAGCTTCTTAATTGCCATAAGTTGTGCTGATTTGATGTACGCAAGGGTGATCGGACTATTGTATCCCGGAGACGGCGTAGTATTTATTACTGCACCGAGTATTACCCGTAGAGGACGCGTATCACCTCAAGAGAGCAGCGTATCGCGCTTCATCTTTTATCACTCTCTTATTGATTCTATTCATGAAATTGACAGTTATTCTATTCATTGGTGGATTCTCTGAAAGCATCATTTTTATATTATTCTCCAACATTAGAGCTCCAAGCTCTTCTTCATGTTCAGATTCAACCCATGGATTCTACTTGGCAAAAAAATATATCACACACAAATGAAATAATAGCCATTCACTACCCAGATTCACCGAATCATTTATTATTATTATTATTTTCTTTTGATAATTTTGGGTGTTCCGGTCAATTTGTGCGCACTTAGATTAATTTTAGGAGTCTACTAAACACCCTACAAGCCTAGCACGCCAAGTAAATCACAAATGTGGTAGCTCCCTTGATATTCGAACACAAGACCTTTAAATATAACACCCAAAGGCCTTGTCATTCGACCACAAAGAAAGTGGTTAATTTTTACCGAATCATGCTTTTAGAGATCAAATGCATCAAAATCCAAAATGGAAAGAAAGGGAAGAAGCTAGATTGTAATCTGACAAATATACTGCCTCAAGCATTGTAGTAGAACTTCCGGATAGATATATCAAATGTGGGGATCGAGGTGGTCGTCATTGTTGGTCACTGTCGAAGAGAAAGAGAGAGAGAGAGAGAGAAGAGAGAGCTCAGTGAGAGAAGAGAGAAGAGAGTGACAGAGAGAGAATGTGGGCTCGTCACTGGGCTGGAAGCTTAGGCCCGTCAGTGGATTGGTAGACCAGAACGAAAAACACTTCACTGGTGGAATGGGTTTGCAAATTCTAACATCCATATATGGTGTTACTTTTCTATTAATATATATGGTGTTACTTTTCTATTAATAGGGGTGTAAGAAAAAGCTGCAAATCACAAATCGACCAAATAAAAAATTGATTGGCCAGTTTTTTAAATGTATGTACAAGTTAAAATGGACAGCAAAACCGACCGAAGCCCTAAAAAACCGACCGTCCGACCGATTTACACCGCTATTGGTCAGTTTTTAAACAAAAAAAAAAAAACTAATCGACCAACCGACCGATTTACACACCTACCTATTCATGTGTTACCTTCATTTAAAGGACCATAATATCCAGCTAAAACAACATGACAATTGAGACCAGGTTAGTTCAAAATTCAAATGTTGTTAGGTTATACTCCCTCCGTCCCTTTTTTTGAGTCCTATATTCCATTTTGAGATGTCCCAAAATTAGTGTCCACTTTCCGAAATTGGCATACAATTTTTACTTACTTTCCACAATTATCCTTCCTTGAAACCTACACCAAGACAAAACTAAAAAAATTATTGTAATGATTAGGGGTAATTGTGGAAAGTAGGTGTAGATTCTTTTTGTTCCCTTAATAAATTGAGTTCCCAAAGATAGACACAAAAAACGGAACAGAGGAAGTAATTGATAAATATCATATAATACCAGTGTACGCACTAGGATGTAATTGATTCCGAGCCACAATTAAATCTTCAAGTCCATTAGTTGCTAGTGTCAGATTTAAACTATTAAGTAGCGTTTTTCAAATGATGTGGTTGTGGGGTCAGGTAAATAATTTTCAAGCATAATTCAACTGGTTTCACTGTATTAGATCTGGTCACACTGTCACATCATTTGAAAAATATTTTTAAGATAAAAATTTAGGAAACATACCATTACTCGTAAGTGTAAAAGTGTACTTCAATTGGCTCAATATATAGTTGGATCTCTAAAACTTGCTTTTTCAAAGTTCCTCTTCCGAAAAGGAAAAAACAATTGATTCACTAGGTTAATAAAAAGAGTTTCAGTCACTAGGATAAGAAGAAAGTTTTGAGAGAAATTATTTTTTTTTTTTTTCATTTGCAAAACTAATTATTTGTAGAGCTATGTGCCAATGCTACTTCAAAGCATAATACAAGATACAGGCCCATGGTCTAAATCATGCCCAGCTGATGTTCTGTGTTTCTTTCTTTTTTCCTTTTTTGAACCATTTGTTAAGGCACTGTTTGGTAATGTTTTCAGATTTCAGTTTTCTAAAAAAAAACTAGGTTTTTGTTTCTCAATTCTTAAATTTTTATATATATATATATATAAATATATATTTTGTGGCTATTTCAAAATTAAAAAGAAAAACCGAAATGATTCCCAAACATGTTTTGGTTCGTTTAAATTTTTTTTTCTTTTTATAACAAAAAAATGAAACAATTACCAACACATTTTTAGTTTTTCTTTTCCAAAAGGAAAAATAAAATAAAAAATGAAAAATCATAACGTTGCCAAACATGCCATGCCGTAAGTGAAAACTACACCAATGAGATTATTTTGTTTCTTCTATGGTTGATGGTAGCAGAATGAAGAAATTTAGAAAAAGACCAAGAATAATCAAACGAATAGGCGAATTTTTATCCTTGTTAAAAAAATTTTCTTACTTCCTTCATATTACAATTTGAGTTAGATTTTGATGAAGAATATGTACTTTTCCCCTCATAGGTATTCAAATAAATTACCTACTGTTCAAAACAAAAAAATAATTGTAAGGGACAATAAACAAAAAATTCACTTTTTTTCCGCATCATCATTTGCATCCTCCTACCATGAATCACACGAAGCATAATCATTTTAAACTCAAGCCACTTAAATTTTTTTCACCTAAACTCTATTTGCTTTATGAATTATAGAGGAAATGCACAGAAAAAAAAAAAAAAATTTCCTCTTTGCTTCTGTACCCTAAAAATAGGAATCACATTAAAAATGAAAGAAGGAAAACCTTTTATTCCATGCCACTTATTTATTTTTTAATTCAACAAATATTCCTTTAGAAATTCTTAGTTTCTATATTTTTATTATGAGAGACTTTTTTTCTACCTACTCCTTTATTTTTTTAAATTTCTTAGCACTCATGAATCAACCGACAGTACTGAGAAACTAGCTCCACTATTGACACTTTATTTTTTCTCTTAACACTCTACTCATCATCTGACATGAATGATGTGCAGGTTAAGAGAATAATGGATTGTGAACATCGCACCTCTTAATCACGCTAAAATATTTATTACTCCGTATAATCGTTATTTTGTTGACGTGGTATTATAAATCAATAAAAATTTACTATTTCACCACATGTTAAATCCTAATTTTCAAGAAACATAAATGATAGGCACACATTGCAAACCACATCTCAAACCACACCTCATGCTTTAAATGCATGTACTTTGTGTTGTTTGAATTTTTCACACTTTTTGTGCACTTTTTACACATCACATGATACATGTATTTAAAGCAAGAATGTGATTTGGGGTCTGATTTGAGATGTGTGCCTAGCATTGCTCTTCAAGAAAAGATGTGTCTAGCTATACAAATAGAATATCCAAATATATTAAGTGGTATAAAAATATGATTGTATCATTTACTTTGACATTGAAGAAGGCTTTCCATCATCTATGGTTTCCATTATTAAAATAGTAGCAATAATAGAGACTAATTAAAAATTATATCCATAATGTCACACCAATATTAATTAGACCAATGGCACTTAAAGACTGTTTAATCTTAAAAATGGCTATTTTCAATGAGAGATTCCCTGCAATGACTATTACATCCTTTGGATTGTTTTTTCACATCTGTCCTACATGAAATAATTCATTATTTAATTTTTTTTTAATAATAAGGTTTTTATTTTTTATTTTTTGTGTGTGAAATATTCTGTTATTTAATACAGTATGTTCTACTTATCCAATGAATGAAGCCGTAGTCTTGTCGTGATCATAGAGATAATAAAAAGTTATTAAGGGTGACCATCAAACTATGTCATTGTAATAAGGTGGTGTTCTTTTTTTTTTTTTTTTTTTCTTTTTTCTTTTTTTTCTTTTTTATTATTATTTTATTATTATTTTTTATTGTTTGATGCAGTAGTTCAGTGTGAAGACATAAGTGTCGGGGTCCGGATAGGGAGCAAGTTCAAACCCTAATGTGAACGTGACAGAGTCTTTTTACCAACTAAACTAAGTCATTGCTCAAGTACGACCTATGTCATATTTGATGTGTTTTTAGTTCGCCTTTTAACGATCTCTTAATTTGAGGTTAATATTATAGGCAATTTTTGATTATCAAAAGTGACTGTCATAGTTGTGACTTCGATCTATTGTAATTTGAGTATTCCACAGGTCTAAAATCAGAGTGGTCGTTACATAATGTGTCAATCATATGAATTAATTTCTCATGATAACGTGATATAACAAGGGTAAAGAGCATTTTGCACCCCTAATGTATATATCGTTTTATACTTTGCACCCTAATGTTTCAATTTTTTCAAACTGGCCCTTAATTAATTATATAGCGAGTTACAATGTGGCCCTTCCGTCAGAATTTTTGTTAAAAACTAACGGAAACTCGCTCATGTGCTGGTCATGTGACTTATTTAAGGGCATTTTAGTCATTCACTATAAATTAAAAGCATTTTGCACCCTTGATGTTGTGTTCATTTGACGATTTGCACCATTAATATTTAGGTTGCTTAGGTTTTTTTTTTTTTTTTTCAATGAAAAAAAGGTGTTCCGACATAATTTTCGGGTGCCTCTACTAACCCATTAATGATAGTAAGAGTACAAATTCAAATAAAATAAAACAAATCTAAAGTTATCCAACCTATTATAATTGGAATTTTAAATAAACTCTAATTTTAAAAGGGTGGGGCTAAATCCACCACCTTTTTTTCACTATCTTTTGAGAGTACATTATTTACTTTTACCTTATATATTTTAGGTTATATGTATCTGTGTCCACTCAACTTTTGAATTTTTTTTTGCCCAATTTATATATATATATATATATATATATATAATTTTTTAATCGCAATGAGAATTAGTGTTGACTCAAAGAAGTGTTATTACTAGTGGCGGAGCCATAATTTGAGCATGTGGGTAGCTTGGGGGCAGCACCCTTGACCCATTATTCATTTTTTTTTTTTTGGAAAACTATATCGTTAGGCTTAAAAAATTGCATCATTATTCCGTGAGTTTTAGAATTACCCAAAAGCAAACAATTAAATCTCTTTATTTTTTTTATTATAAAAAGGATCATATGCATTATTTCTTCTTTTATTTTTAACACTAGTTTCACCTACAAAACAAAAAATCTTTAGAAGTTTAGGATCGTAGTGAGATTTATGGATCAAAGTCAATTATCTAGTTAAAAAAAAAAAAAAAAATTGTGGATCAAAGTGAGATTTTTAAGTTTAAAGCGATAAACCACACGTAAACCCCGTCTCTTTTCTTTATTCATTTATTCACCCTAAACACCATATGTGACTCGTTTGGAAATCTTTTATTGTATTTTCTTTGTAATTTATCCTTTCATTTTATTTCCTTTAATTATGGAATTAAAGTTTATTTAAAATTCCAATTAGGATATATAGGCTGTGTAACTTTGAATTTTTTTTTTCATTTTATCTAGATTAGGTCTCTTACTATTATTAAAGGGTAGCGGAAGAGGCACCCAAAAATTATGCCAAAACACTTTTTTTTTTCATAAAATAAAATTAAAACTTGTCCAAACGACCTAAACATTAAGGGTGCAAATTACCAAATGAACCAAACATCAATGGTGCAAAATGCTTTTAATTTATGGTAAATGACTAAAATATCCTTAAATAAGTCATATGATTAGCACCTGGGCGAATTTCTGTTAGTTTTTAACAGAAATTCTGACGGAAGAGGCATCTTGTAACTCGTTATATACATTAAGGGTCAGTTTGAGAAAATTAAAACATTAAAGTACAAAGTCCAAAATGGCATATACATTGAAAATACTTTTGCTCATCCAAAATATGGTACACCAATGCTCACCCAAGCATCCCATTGGCCAATGCAGTGGGATCCAGGATTAAACAAATGTTGTTTAATGTTGTTTAATCATGGGTTCCACTGCATTGGCCAATGAGATACTTGGGTGAGCATTAGCCAATGAGATGCTTTACCATTTTTTGGATAAGCAAAAATGCTCTCATATACATTAGGAATGCAAACTGCTTTTTACTAGAGACACATATATACATCAAAGAAAAGTCTACGTTTTTCTGCCATATATATATACATTTTTTTTGTGCTCAAATATGCCATATTCTATGTGTGTGTATATATATATGGACAGCACTTCTATGCAGTTTCTACAGTGTTGTGCAAATTGTGTCTTTTACAGTTTGCACAATATTTGCAAAGTTTTTAAAATAATAAAAATAATTTTTAAAAAAATACTGTACAAACTGTGAGAGACACAATTTATACCGTACAATTTATATCGTACAGTACAAACTGCACAGAAGTATTTACCTATATATATATATATATATATATATGAGGTAATCAATGCTCATCTTATCAACTAGCCTGCTTTGAAAAAAGTCAGAACTCTCAAAATACTTCAAAGATATTCATGGCTAGTGAACCTAAAATGCTACTAATTGCTTTAGCCCCTCAAAAAAAAAAAAATTAAAGGAAAAAACTAATTTTATACTATATGTTCTACTGACAACATATATTTATCATTTTTGTTCTATTCATTTGAATTTTTAATAAACAATTGGACTTTTCAATAAATTGATATTCAAGTATAAAAGTCGTTAGTTGGCAACATTGACAGAAAAGATCATCATATTTTTCATGATGAATAGTAGAAGAGAATGTAATTATGAGATGCGTAATTTGAATTTTCAATTTAATTATTAATATACATACCATACAATTGTCAAAATGTATATTAATAATTAAATTTTAATTGAAAAATATTTATTATTATTCCTCATATAATAACTTCCCCTTACAAGTTGTTTTGCACCACCACACATATGACACTTGTTCACCCATTACTTTATGTAAGTACACTGAAAATTTATTTTGAACCGTGTATTATTAAATGTAACACTTTAGATCATTAATTGTAAACTTGTGACGTTTAAGAATGTGTTTGCACCCAAAAACCGTCAAAGGTTTTTGAGCCCGAGTCGTGTGAAACTGGATAGAGGTGAGGCCGGGCTAAGGAATATATGACTCATCGGACTTAAACGTAGAAGTGAGACCGATGATAGGTGCAAGGCTGTTGGGTGTTGTGAGGGGAGCCCGATGGGAAAAACTAACATGTATGAAGATTATCGGGCTTTGGAAAACATAACCCAATGCGCTGTTAGTCCGATGGTGGATTGAAGTAACATAAAGGCCAATCGGACACCATGGAATGAAGGATGGCTGTAGCAGTCCGATTGGCCATGGGCATTTGAAGAAAGATTATCGGGCATGAGGAAAAGCATGGAAATGGGTAGAGCCCGATTCATCTAGGAGGATAATTGACGAGGCCGATGGACTGAGAGGGGAAGGCGGTGCTATCCACAGCTGTCAGGGTGACGTCATCTCAGAGTTTTGGGAACAAGAGTCCATTCAGGAAATGAATCTGATCGGACAATTGGATTTAGTCGTTTGATCCCTAAATTAAAGGGTTTGATTCAATCAGAATCTGGATAAGGAAGGAATTAGAGATAAGGAAGGTCTCCTCCGCCATCAGCCAATCAATCAAGCAGCTTGGGGCGCAAGCTAAGGAGTTCTTGTCCAATTAGGAATCATCTAAGGCCGCTATAAATATTCAGGCAGGCCAACCAAGCAGGGGACTCCGCGTCATCTCGAAACAGCATACACACTGCATTCGAAGCATTCAAAGCACTCTTTTAAGTCTTTATGTTTTCCAGCCTTCATAGCAAATAGGTCTGCCCTTTTTTGTTATTTCTCTTTGTTCTTGTGTATCACTCATACAAGCAGTTAGGAAATTAGTTTGCACGCACACACACACACCGAGCCTGGTTGGCTCTGGCATGCCCGCGCAAATTACAGCAAATATTTTTGGCACGCCCGGTGGGACCCACAGTGTCAAGCCATGCCTTCGAAGAAAGACAAACAGGCGACAAAGAACGGCCAAGACAATTCTCCCATGGACCCACATGTGGAGGAAAGTACCGGCCATTCTCCACAAGATGGCAGTATCACTCTTGAGGCAATTTCCGAGGCCGTGAGAACGAACGTTGAGCCCATGTGGCAGGAATACAACGCGTTCATAGGGTGAATGGGCAATCTCAAATCGGTCATCAACCAAACGACCGATGTCCATAAAAGTCAAGCTGATCTGGTCATAGAGACAAGGACCACCCACGTAAAGCTGGATCGCCTGTCAGACATGATAGGCAGGTTGATAGAGACCTATAAGGCCGGGGGCAGCAAAGAACAAGTCAACGGATCGGGATCTGGTGCATCGCTTGAGTCCGATAAACCGAAAGACCCACCCTACATCTGTCCGAATCTCAGAGAGGGTAATGGCTCAGGCAAGCAATCTGAGTCATAGACCGGAATGGCTAGCGGATCGATAGTCACCGACCCCAACGGATCGGCGACACTAGGTTTCGGTCGGTCTACAGGCCATACTGAAAGTTTTGTCGGCCACACACAAACCCCAGGTCACGTAAATGGGGGGCAAATGAACAACGGTGGATTTTGGCCCCATCAGGCCAATAACAACCAACAGCAAGTGCCACCACCGTTGGTACCCCCGTTGAGGAATGTTCAGCCCGCAACTCCACAACCCATCAACAGGGAGGAGTTGGTAGCGGCCATACATGAAGAGTATGGCCCGTTTATGAGACGACTGGAGAGGCTGACGTACAGACGGCCATATCCCCCTGAAATTGACAAAGTCATATTTCCTCAGGGGTACAAAGTATCAAATTTCACTCTGTTTTCTGGAGAGAGTGAACAGTCTTCAGTTGAGCATATTGGCCATTTTATTGTTCAATGCGGCCATGTGGGTAGTAGAGACCCATTAAAGTTAAGACTATTCCCAAACTCGCTAATGGGCATGGCGTTTTTGTGGTATATTAATCTCCCCGCCAATTCGGTGTTAACTTGGCAAGGGATGGAAGAGCTATTTCATGGCCAGTTCTATAGGACTGAGCCCGAAACATCGCTGGCAGACCTGTCCAGGATGATGTAATTAGTAGGAGAGACCGTAGAAACCTACATAGCCCATTTTTGTAAGGTAAAGTATCAGTGCAAGAGGGTTTTGCCTGAGGAAGAGTATGCCAAAATGGCCATGGGGGGCATGTCCTTTGAACTTTGCAAGAGGTTTGAGGGAACTTACTTCCGTGACTTATTCGAGCTGGCCACGCGGTTCGGCCGCTACGAGCGTATCCTTTTGGACGAACAGGAGAAGAAGAACTCCTCCAAAGGGACCTATTATAAGGACCCTAATTACGAGGTCCACTTAGCTGAGTGTGACCTCGAAATAGAGAGCGATATGGCCGAGTTGATCTGTAAACGGACAATTGTATGCAACGCCTTGAATAAGCCCGTTAACAACAATGCCGCTGCGAAGAAAATGGCGTTCGAGGCGGGGAAAAATTATACTTTTGATATAACCATGGCTGATCAAATATTCGATGTCTTATTGGCCGATAAAGTGATCAAGCTGAGTGAAGGCCATCGAATCCCCAAGGCTGATGACCTAAAAAATAAAGAATACTGTAAGTGGCATAATTTCTGGAAGCACTCCACTAACAATTGCATTGTTTTTCGTAATTTTATACAGGAAAACGTGGAAAAAGGAGTTTTCAAGTTCTCGGACAAGGCTATGGGGATTGATGCAAATCCGTTTCCTCAAATTATCGGTACCAACATGGTTATGCCCGATTTAACCAAGCTTTCAAGGCCGAGGACGAAGATAGACTTGACAGACAGAGATTTGGTGCCAAAACAAAAGGAAGGGAAACAAATCGCCATTTCGGCCACTGATGGGCCAAAAGTGACGATACATGACCTCCAGAGGAGCTATCAAGAGCGTAAAGAGAAAGCTTACAAGGCCAAGGAAGAAACGGCTAGATCCAGTACCAACAACTTGATAGCTGATCTACGACGACAACTGGAGTTCATTGAATAAGGCCTCTGCCCAAGATGCAAGGCTGATGTCAAGAAAGAAGTCTCGAGCCCGAGCAAGAGGCCGAGAAGCCATGAATATCGGGAACCAAGCCCGAGAAGGTCTATTTATGAGAGGCTGTCACTACCATGGCAAGGCCAGGCAAAGCCCGAGTGGCGGGCAAAACCTTCGTTGGTTCAGCATATCGGCCAAGGTGAACCCGGCCGATTGGGGGCAAGAAGTTCCCAAACAATGCCAAGGCCTCAGATGCAAGCGTCAACCTCCAGCAGGAGCCCAAGGATGGTATTACCACCCCGGATAGAAGATCAGAAGTGGCACAGATCTGAACATTCTAAATTTCCAGCGCGGCCACAATACATCAAGTCTCAAAAAGGAGATATCAACGAATGAGACAGGCCGAACGAGAACGCCAGTACTGGAAGAATCGAGCTGGAAACCCTCCTAAACCCACCGTGCATACCGTGCCCGATGACCAAGGAGAAGCTAGGGCAATGCATATTTCCACTGGCCAACCAAAGGAAAGATTCGGACGGGGAAGATCATAGGAAGACTGCAGGCCAACATCAGACAAGATCGAGTCCGATGAAGATCTGTCAGATTAAAGCCCCTCACCGATTCAATTCGGAACAATTCCGGTAGGCCTATCATCCAATATGGTGTTTACCTTGCCTATGTCTTTCATGGCCAAGCCAGATCAGCCAGCGGCCATGGAAGGAGATGTAGTAGAGGGCTTGACCAAGGGCTCAGTTGTGATAGAAGACGTTTTTTGGAACAGAGGAGAGACCGCCAAACCTAAAGTGATGGAAGCCACAAGCAAAAACGTGGATGCCACCGACGGGCAAACCGATCGGCCTAAGATCACTATCTTGAGGCCGAAAGGACATCAGACGGAGGAAGGATTGAAGACTGGACCAGTCAAAGTTGTGTTCGAAAAACCAACATACCAGATGTCCCAGCATCTGAAGCCCTTGTACGTGAAAGGATATATTGAGGGAGTCCCGATAAACAGAATCCTGGTGAATGGTGGGTCAACCATCAACATTATGCCTAAAATAATGTTGAGAATCCTTCAGAAGTCTGAGTCAGAGTTAATTCCGACCGAAATGAATGTCCAAAGCTTCACGGGGGCACCTTCAAGAACCAAGGGTATACTACCCCTTGAACTGACCGTTGGCAGTAAAACGATCATGATTGCTTTTTTCATTGTGGAAACCTCGGCGGCCTATAATGCATTGCTCGGACGAGATTGGATACACCCAAATTACTGTATTCCCTCCACATTCCATCAGTTGCTGATTTCTGGAGAGGTGATGAGGTAGAAGTGGTTGGGGTAGATACGAAGCCATTTGTAGCCCGTGTGCAAACGGCCGATGCAGTCTTGTATGAAGATGACATCGGGCCAGTCAAGTTGCTGGGTTGCAATAAAATGGGAAGACCGAATACAGCGACCTTCCTTAAAGGAAATTTGTCGGACATTAAAGCGTATTACCATAATCTCAGTCGGACAGAAGAATCAAGGCCAATTGAGATCATCGAACAGGAAGATGTCCATGGAGACTCCGATAATTGAAGAACAGAAGCTGCTGGCCCTCAAGGCCAGTATGGCCAGATGGTGTGCATACTTGGACGATAGAAGATTGGAAATCGGCCCTGTTGACGGAATGATTAATCTGGCCGATTGTATCTACGAAGAGGAAACGCCGAGGGAGGAAGAGATTCAAATAGACGAGTTGGAGACGGCCACGACGAAGCTTGATGATTTAAAGGCCGATGTCTAAGACCCTCTCTTGGAAGTCAACCTAGGCAAAGAAGGAGAAAACAAACCTACTTATGTAAGTCAGATGCTGGATCCGTAGTGTCAGGCCGAGTTGATTGCACTCCTGCACAAGTACAAAGATTGTTTTACCTGAGAATATGACGAAATGCCTGGTTTATCTAGAGAATTAGTGGAACACCGGTTGCCAATCAAATCGGGGTTCAGGCCGTTCAAGCAGCTACCTCGGCGCATGTCACCAGAGGTAACACTGAAGGTGAAAGAAGAGATTGAGAGACTACTGGACACTGGCTTCATTCGGACAGCCCGATATGTTGAATGGGTCTCGAATGTGGTCCCAGTGGTGAAGAAGAATGGGAAGCTGAGGGTCTGCATTGACTTCAGAAACTTAAACTTAGCTACCCTAAAAGATGAGTATCCCATGCCCATGGCCGATCAGTTAATTGATTTGGCCGCCAAACATAAAATTTTGTCTTTCATGGATGGGCACTCGGGGTATAACCAGATTTACATAGCCGAAGATGATGTCCCGAAGAATGCTTTTCGGTGCCCGAGGGCAATTGGAACCTTTGAGTGGGTGGTCATGCCTTTCGGTCTAAAGAATATGGGAGCCACCTATCAACGGGCAATGAATTCGATCTTCCATGATATGATTGGACAATTCATGGAGGTTTACATAGATGATGTAGTGGTGAAGTCAGAAGGTAACGCCGATCATTTGAGGGATTTGGAAAAAGCATTTGAAAGAATGCGGGCTCACAGACTAAAGATGAACCCTCTCAAATGTGCATTCGGCGTCACAACAGGGAATTTCCTAGGTTTCCTAGTACATCAAAGAGGGATAGAGATTGACAAAAAATAAGGCCCGGCTATCCAGGCAGCAAAGCCACCAGCTAACAAGAAAGAGCTTCAGAGATTGCTCGGGCAGATCAATTTCCTAAGAAGATTCATATCCAATTGTGCAGGGAAGACCCAAGTATGGACCCCATTGTTGAAGATCAAGACCGATGAAGACTTCAAATGGGAAGACAGCCATCAACAAGCCTTTGAAGGAATCAAACAATATTTGTCAACCCCTCCAGTGTTAATGCCACCCAAGAAGGGTAAGTACTTAAAGTTGTATATATCGACCTCTGACTGCTCTATAGAAAGTATGTTAGTGCAAGATAACGAGCAAGACAACGAGCAGGCCGTTTATTATTTAAGTAGAATTTTGACTCCAATCGAGCAGCGCTATGCGCCGATTGAGAAGTTATGCTTGGCATTTTATTTTTCCTCACAAAAGTTAAAAACATATATGCTGCCCGTTTCCACTTACATAATATGTCAAACTGATGTGATAAAATATGTGTTGTCAAGACCGATCATGAGAGGCCGAATTGGAAAATGGACCCTGGTCTTGATGGAATTTGCCATCCAATACCGATCGCAGCAATCGGTCAAAGGCCAAGCCATAGCCAATTTCTTGGCCGATCACCCAGATCCTACTGATTTGGGAGAACTGCCACTAGCACCCAACGTCCTGAGCACGTCCTTAGTCTCGTGGACGTTAATCTTTGACAGTTCCAAAAATACAGAGGGTGCTGGGGCAGGTGTGGTGATTGTATCGCCCAAGTACAAGAAGACAAAAATTTCATTTCGGCTCAATTTCAAATGCACTAATAATCAGGCCGAATACGAAGCTCTTATCATCGGACTATAGATACTCCTTGAAATGGGGGCATCCTCCGTGCACATACAGAGAGACTCAGGGCTGGTGATCGAACAGATAGCTCGAGAATTTCAGATAAGAAGTTGGGAGCTCTGCCCGTTCCACGCTGTGGCCACTCAACTCATGGAGGCGTTTGATGACAATAGCGTAAGTTATATTCCAAGAACCATAAATACCGAGGCCGATAAGCTGGCAAAAACCGGATCAGCCTCATCTTCTCAGAAAAACTTAGAAGACCGACTCATCACTGTTCATGTCCGATCACTACCATCCGTTGCAAAGAGAGGTTGGTATGTTACCACCAATTCGGTCCTGATGGAGGATGACGATTGGAGAATCCCAATTGTTGAATACCTGAATCACCCAAATGTCAGGGTGGACCGAAGAGTTAGATTATTTGCTGTCCGATTCGTGGTGTTCGATGGAGAATTATTCAAGAAACCAATCGGTGATGACGTGATCTTGAGGTGTTTAGGAAAGAAACAGGCCATGCAGGTTATGGCCGAGGTACATGAAGGGATTTGTGGGGCACATCAGGCCGGCACAAAGATGAAGTGGTTGCTGAGAAAATACAATTATTACTGGCCCGGTATGTTGAAAGATTGTATCAGTTATGCTAAGGGCTGTCAAGCTTGCCAGAAGCATGATCTGATCCAGCATGTGCCAGCTAAAGCATTGCAACCCATAATCAAACCTTGGCCATTTAGAGGATGGGCGATGGATTTAATTGGCAAAGTCTTACCGCCATCGTTGGGCCAACACTGTTTCATCATAGTGGCTACGGACTACTTTACTAAGTGGGCTGAGGCCATACCTTGTAGAACGGTGACTCAGGCCACCGTAATAAAATTCATTAAAGAACATATTATCCATAGGTTCGGCCTTCCAGAGACAATTACGGCCGACCAAGGATCTGTGTTCACAGGGAAGGAAACATCGGCCTTTGCTGAAAGTAGGGGGATCAAAATTCTCAATTCTACACCCTATTATGCACAGGCCAACGGTCAGGCCGAGTCCACAAACAAGATCCTCAAGGGGATTATTAAGAAGATGATTGTTGAGAATCCTAGAGAATGGGACAAGCTCTTGTCCAAAGCTTTATGGGCCTATCGGACATCTAAAAGGTCAAGTACTGGGGTTACACCATTCATGTTGACTTATGGTCATGATGCTATGTTACCTATGGAAGTTACAGTCCGATCGGCCAGAAGAGCTTTACAAAATCAGCTAGAGCCTGCTGAGTACACAGAGGCTATGATAGCTGAGTTAGAGGGGCTCGATGAAATGAGGCTAGCGGCCTTAGATTCATTAAAAGTGCAAAAGCAACAGGCAGCCCGAGCTTATAACAAAAGGGTAAAGGAGAAGTCTTTTTGCACAGAGGATTTGGTATGGAAGGCCGTGCTACCTATTGGAGATAAGGATAACCGTTACAGTAAGTGGTCGGTCAACTGGAAAGGCCCGTTCATTGTCCATCAAGACAAGAGAGGTGGTGCATATAGGCTACGTGATCTAGATGGAACGGTTCATGTTCGATTAATCAATGGTCAGTACTTAAAGTCCTATTATCCTACGTTGTGGGAGACCATTGACCTTGACTATAAACCAAATCCTGGGTTGGAATATGATTAATTGATCAATTATGAACCTGAGCCAGAATGATTTAAAGGAAACATCGTTTTGTATTAATAGGCTGAGCACAGCTTACTTACAAGAATGGTGAAAAAAGAAAAATTTTCTATACAGAGTACAAAATAGGAGTCGGCCTCTAGGCCGACCCAAAATTCCTAAGTTTAGCCTTCAAGTCCTCCCAGGTCTTGATAGCTCCAGACCGATACCGTTTTGCTTTTTCTAGTTTTGGGCCCATGTTCGGGATATCGGGACGCTGGCTTGCAGTTGATCACTGTACTTTTGGGCATCGCCACCAAGTAAGGATAGTGCTTTGTTAATTTTCCCAAGGGCGGCGTTGTTGGTGACGACCTCGGCCTCACACTGGGCGAGCTGAGCTTTTAGTGCAGCAATACGGTTCTGCAGCCAGGAGTCCCTTTCTAGCACGTGAGCCCGAGAGGCCTGCCCAGCTTCAAACTTAGCCTTGGCCCCTTCCAAAAACTTCAATGCCTTCTGCCGTGAGCTCAATTGAAGCTCTGTATCAGCCTGAATCTTCAAGGCCGATCGATCTACAAGACATCAGCTGGGGAGTCTTTCTTGTATCTCGTGGAGTAAGGATAGCTGCCCGTCAGAAAGAGAAGGATCGGCTATGAGTGTGTTCAAGGCTGCTTCATTTTCAGCAGTAGCAGGAAGGCTAGAGAGGTCTTGATCAGCAAGCTCGAAGAGTAGGTCCTTGGCTTGTTGAAGGCGTGAAGGAGAGACGACTTCGGGCTCCAGAGGGCCAAGGTAAAAAACAAATAGGTCCAGGCCTGAGAAGAAGTCATTGAAGGGAATGTGGGGCTCTGGACCCATGGGATCGGCCTGTTCAAAAGAAAAAGCAGTCAGAAGTGGTTTCTAAGAGTTTATGAATGAAGTAAAGTAGACAGACTTCATTACCTGGGCGTGAGAACCAAGCGAGGCCGAGATCTCTTCACTAACATCGGCCTCACTTGGGTGAGTGTGGATATCGCAGGTTTTTCTTATTTTACCCACTTTTAAAACAAATATTTTTCAAATTCAAAGAGTCGCCACTTAATTTTTAAAAGGAAAAAATTAAGAAACCATTTTAAAAGCAAACTGATCTTTTGCGAAACCAAAGATAAACTGGGTCCGGGGATTATGGAATGAAAGGGGAAGGAGCCCGGCGGACTAAAACACCCCCTTTCATCCTATCTCACGATAGGCCTCTACTCAACATCCTTTTTAATCAAATTAATAATCTAAGCATGCCCTCAATTAATACATATATGTAGGTATACATAACACAAGCATGTTGAAAGGGTGCAAAATTGCTAACGGTAAAATATCATTCATAAGTCACATAATTCAACTAGCAAACATCATGATATGCAATAGAGAACTAGAAAACATACCCGGGATCCGGCCGCGAATATCAAACGTGCAATGCATGCAAGAATAAACCTAAGAAAGGTCTCTAATACATATATACACATAAGGCAAAACCTAAGCTAAAGTGTCGCACATGGGGTCGAAAAATCAATTAAAATCAAAAATAGATTAAACTAGAGAAGGGTTGAGAAATTGTACCTCAAAGCGCTACAAAACAAAGGTTAGTACACATGCCTTAGACAAGATATAATATCGAAAGGTAATTAATCATAGGTCATGTTCAATTAAATTCAACTAAGTCCAACTTCATCCAAGAACTAGTTCTAACTATAAGCATCAATGTACATGAATGAATGAATGATTATGAACAAGGGTGAGACATGAATTTATTCACTAATTTGGATCCCTAAGCCTCTGGGTTTAATCTAAATTATCATTATTTAAAACATGGTTTGAGTCCCAAGACATTAAGAGACCATTTGAGTTGAAACAAATAAGATTAGACAAAAACAGTAGCAGTTTTTTGTGATTTCCAGAGAGCAGACCCGACGTTCAAAAATGAAAATAAAATACTTTCAACGGTTGGATCTTACTGATTTTTGAATATGTTATGCTTCTGTGAGTCTAGTTTCTAACCCAAAAAGAAAATCGAGGTTTCAACGGTTAGATCTCTGGGAATACTGAAAATACTAGACCTCACTCAGGATTCTGCAACTCTCTGTCCAGAGATCTTGTATGATTTTCTAAAAATAGTAAAAAAATGAGAAACACTTAGATCTTTTTAGGGTACCTTCCTAACACATTAAGGTACTTATAAAAAATTATTTGAGACCCCAAAAACGTAATTAAGGTTCTGATTTATTGATTTCAAAACAGACTTATTATTCTGAAAGCATTTTAGAACTCTGGACAGATTGTGATTAGCTCACAAAAATCATGATCAAACCTTTCTAATCACAATATCTTGCTAAAACAAAAATCACAGTGGTAAAACAATGTGTTATGAACATTTTCCCGTTGGTCTCATTCGATTCCAACGGTCGGATTTCAAACTAAAAATCCTTGATCAAAAACAGTTTATGAACCCACTGTTTTTGTCTTGCTAGTTCAAGTTTGTTGATTGGCCTCAACTATTAAGACATGAAGTTGGGGCTCAAACCAATCTACTTCTTCTACCATTTGATGGTCATTGAAGACTATGAGGCATACTACACTTATGGATCTCGATGAAGTATTGAAATGAACTTCACAAAAATCCTCAAATAAAGAATTCAAACCTATGGATCCAAGTTTGAATCCAACTTATCACTCCTACCATTTAATGGTCATTGGAGTTAGAGACATACATGCTCATAGGTTCTAGATGAAGTATGAAAGACTTCTTAAAACCTAAGAGAAGGATTAGTCCAAGCCATGGGAGTAAACTTGAATTAACACATTTTCCCCTACCATTTGATGGTCATTGGAGACTAAATGAAGTTAAAATCTACTCAAACCTCATTGGAATATAGTAGGATTCCATAAGATTTCTTAATGAAGAGGTTCAAGTCATGGATTAAGACTTGAATCTCACTAATTATATGTAGATTAAGACTATGATTCATTCTAATCTCCATATAGATCATAAGATCATAGGAAATTAAATAATCAAACTCAAAGAGGTTCAATGAGATATGGAAGATCTCATGAGCCTTACAAGAGATGGTAGAAATAAGAAATCAAAGTTTGTCTAGAGAAACTAAGAACACAAGCTCTTCAAAATTGAATTTATTTTAAACCCAAGGCATCAATTAGATCCAAATCAATGAAATATTATGTGATTCAATCACAAGTTCTAAGTGGTGTGTGATGAAATGAGGTAAGAAGAGAGGTTTTGAAAATGTGTAAAGTTCCTAGAACTATGAACTTGTGATTGAATAGTCCTAATTCTATCAAGGATTAAGAGGTTACCTCTAGGACCTCAAGTACTTCTTCAACTTCTTGTGAAAACCTTCCAAGATTTCCCAAAATTCTTCAAATTCTTCAAGTTCTTCAAGAAATTCTTCTTCTTCTCTCTCTCTCAAAATCTATATGATTCTTGTATATATCTCTCTCTTGATTTTCAAGTTCAAGTATATTTTTTTTAAGTCTCTCAAAAATGAAGGTGAAAGTTTGTTTATATAGACCATTAATCCAGGGATAAATGGGTAAATTCGGGGTGGAGACCCATGTGCAAAGATTTCTTCTAGAACATGTGAGAAAAGCAGTCTGTTACAGCCAGCGGCACTCGACGGGTGTCGGCGGCACTCACTGAGTGCCGGGCGGCACTCTCTGAGTGCCGGGCGGCAAACAGAGAGTGCCGGCGCGGCACTCAGTGAGTGCCGCCGCGTTTTCCGCGTGCCGGGGTTAACTGATTTTTGTCCCTCTTTTTGATTTTTCAAAAATATGTTGGTGTAAACACAATTTTTTTCTATTCTATATATATATATTTGTATTAAGATCCCCCATGTGCATGGTATCAACCATGTGCATGGTATATTTTGAATATACTACTCTCTTTTTGTATTTTCTCTTTTTCCAAGATTTTTTATTTATTTTGCCCTCCCATCTCTTTCAAAAGAACTCTTTATTATTTTTATTTTTATCTTCTTAAAAACTGGTTCCCAGACTGGGTTTCTCACACGTTCTTCATTGTTCGGGTTTCTCCCGAATACCCAAACTCTCTCTCTCTTCCTTCTCCTTTTTTATATTTTCTATTTTTAATTTTGAAATTTGCCTTGAAGAATCAATTGAAGATTTTGAATTTCCTGGAAAATCTTCGAGTGTAACCGGCCATTGTCATCATCGGTCTTTTAAGAGGTAACCAATCCCTGGATTTGACGTTTGGTCAAAATCGGGGTGTCTACAGTGAGAAGTTATTGGTTGAGAGAAAGATTGAGCCAGTGAAGAAGAAGAAGGAGCGTGGCCGGTTTCTACCCCTGGACTGGTTGAGATCACTGTAGCCTGCAAAACTTCAGCCTCCGACACTAAGCTCGAATCTTCAACACCGGCCTCAACCTGCAGAGTTATAGAATCTTCAGGAGGGTTAGCCTCGGCCACAACCAGTTCCACTGTTACAGGAACGGAGGAGGCTCCAACTTCAGTGAGGACGGCTTGGTCAACCTCTCCCCCAGCTGCCTCCGTAGCGGCTTCAGCATCGACCATGCCTTCACTGCTAGAAGAGAGGACGACTTGCTCAGAAATGTGGCTGGAAGGCACAATGTCTTCATCTCCACTTGAAGGAGTTAGTGGAGGCACGATGTGAAGCTGCATTACTCTCACGGCGACCCATTCCAGGTAGGCTGCCGCGGATGCCAGTGATGCAGGAAGAGTTGGAGGAAGAGTTTGAGGCTGACTTGGGTGTGGTGGGTCCTCTCCAGAGTCCTCATCAACAAGCTAAAAAATAGAGGAAAAGGATTAGTACTGAACAGGCAACATTGGGCTTAACAGCTAAAAAGTATTGTAAAGCTAACCTGAGTTGAGGCCGGTGTGGTTTTTTGTTTCTTTTGGACAAGCCCCTTGCTCGGAGCTGGCTTGCGAGCCGGTCTCTTGGCAACTTGCTTACGCCGGACTGGAGCTACCGTTGGGGGAGGAACATCGACCTCAGCGGTCGATGATGCAGTAAAAGGTACAAGGGCCCCGGCAGTAGTATCTTTAAATAGCTGACCTGCTCGATCACCCTACCACTGGGTGAATTCTTCTGACATCACAGGCCGGGCAGAGAAGGGCGTGAAGTTGAATGCCGCCTTGAGCCTGTCCGACCGTTCATTTATTTTCTTTACCTACCCTTCATTGACAATCAGGCCGTGTTCAATCCAGTCCACGTTGACAGTAATGCCAGGGGGAACGAGCACGAGTTGGGTAAGCCCGAATTGGCGGGCATAAAGGGGAGCAAAGTAATATTATGCCCCACACTTATTATTGGCCGAAGGAATACTCGGGCTAAAAATAATGTCTCTAGCTACTAAGTAGCTAGAGAAGATTTCGTTATAGGTGGACTGGGTGCCAGTGCCCCAATTGGAAGGGTTATTGGAGAGGTGAAGAAATGAAAAAAATTGGATTAAGAAGAAAGGGGTGAAAAGGTTTATATCCTGAGGGGAGCAACCTTGATAGAAAAAAGTAAAACACTCCTCGAAGGAGTGTGAAGAAGGTGCTACGTCCATAAATTGGACGGCAGAAATAGGAACATCGGCCATTTGGCGAATGGCTGGTTGAAACTCCAGAAAGTAGGAGTGCAGCCAAAGTTGGAGAATCCATATCGGGCTTCCACCAGCTCCAAAGCCTGAATGGACAAAATCTGTTATGCCTCGGACTAGGTGCACCCAAACAAGCGTAGCCAGGGCCAAGGGCTTCCCTAAGGTGAGGGCCAAAGCCAAGGTGGTGTATTCCTTGGTAATGGCTTGGCTGGCCGAGCACAAGAGGTATTTGTTGAGCCAATAAATGAGAAAGGCGGTATGTTCGGCATCGGTCACCTCCATCTTATCTGCACCGATGCAGGCAGTCAGAAAGCCTCCGTAGGCTGTAATCAGTCTGTGCGAAACGGCCCCATCCCTGATAGTCTCCTGCTGAGGATTGGCAAAGTTGGCCGTGCCGACGTCGAGCCCAGGGATGATTTCGAGCCCGGGGATGATTTCTTGCCCGTGAGGGCGAAGACCGAGCAAATAGCTAATGTCTTTGATGGTGGGAGCCATTGGTCCGCAGCGGAAGAGAAAGCCTTTGCAGGATGAGGACCAGAATAACAAGGCAGAGAGAAGAAGAGGTCGGTGTATCGCTATTCTAGACCGACTGAGCATTATGGCATCGTAAATGCCCGTCTGTCTCCAGACAGTAACTTTAGAGGCCGATACCCTAGCCACCCACTTATCCCAATCTGCAGCAGAGGTTGGCCAGCCTCGAATAGGTTGGGTAGCAGTCTGAACCTTGTTCCAGTGGGCAGGGACCTGCAGGAACGCTTCGTTTTCCACCGGCGGGTATAGAGGCAGAAAAGCCGCCGGAGGATGGCCAAGAAACGCCGCTCCTAGGCCTGGTGCTACCGGAGAACCGTCAGAAGAGCTATAGGGGGTCAAGTAGTCAGTAGAGATTTCAGCGGCATGGGTTTTGGCTAGAATCCTAACCTCCTTGCATCGGTTCTGCGGTGGTGGGGCATCAACAAAGGTCTTCTTTCCTTTGGAAGAGGTGGGCGGACCAGTCTTAGGAACCATATCTGCAGAAGAGAATGTTTCGCTGGAAAAAATGGAGGTTTTGGAGAGGGAGGCTCTGTTTGCTTGAGCTAATTTGAGAGAGAAAGTAAGATTGCAAATGTGAGAGGTAAGGAGTTTTGAAAATCTTGCTGTTTAAATACTACGTCGTTGTAATCATGATGCATTAAATGTGGAGTGACTGGTGGGATTCTCCATGATCTGATATTCTCTGCATGTTTGACACGTGGAAATTTTAAAATTCAAAACATCACATCAATCAAGGCGGAACATTTGATATGACCTTTTGGGGGGCAATTGTTTGCACCCAAAAACCGTCAAAGCTTTTTGAGCCTGAGTCGCGTGAAACTGGATAGAGGTGAGGCCGGGCTAAGGAATATATGACTCATCGGACTTAAACGTAGAAGTGAGACCGATGATAGGTGCAAGGCTGTTGGGTGTTGTGAGGGGAGCCCGATGGGAAAAACTAACATGTATGAAGATTATCGGGCTTTGGAAAACATAACCCAAATGCGTTGTTAGTCCGATGGTGGATTGAAGCAACATAAAGGCCAATTGGACACCATGGAATGAAGGATGGCTGTAGCAGTCCGATTGGCCATGGGCATTTGAAGAAAGATTATCAGGCATGAGGAAAAGCATGGAAATGGGTAGAGCCTGATTCATCCAGGAGGATAATTGACGAGGCCGATGGACTGAGAGGGAAGGCGGTGCTATCCACAGCTGTCAGGGTGACGTCATCTCAGAGTTTTGGGAACAAGAGTCCATTCAGGAAATGAATCTGATCGGACTGTTGGATTTAGTCGTTTGATCCCTAAATTAAAGGGTTTGATTCAATCATAAACTGGATAAGGAAGGAATTAGAGATAAGGAAGGTCTCCTCCGCCATCAGCCAATCAATCAAGCAGCTTGGGGCGCAAGCTAAGGAGTTCTTGTCCAATTAGGAATCATCTAAGGCCGCTATAAATATTCAGGCAGGCCAACCAAGCAGGGGACTCCGCGTCATCTCGAAACAGCATAAACACTCCATTCGAAGCATTCAAAGCACTCTTTTAAGTCTTTATGTTTTCCAGCCTTCATAGCAAATAGGTCTGCCCTTTTTTGTTATTTCTCTTTGTTCTTTTGGATAATCAGCCTGTTCTGGTTTGTTCTTTAGATCTCTTTATTTTTTCCAAACACTTAATAAAATCTTCATTTTATTAAACCGTTTATGATTGTTTACCTGTTAAACTCGACACTATTTAGCTTGTGCGCTTCAGTACTGCTAAAGAATTTACGGTGAGGGTACTTTCCTACTCACTAAACACAATCACTCTGTTGAGAAGTCAGATTCATAAAGCCTTGTGTATCACTCACACAAGCAGTTAGGAAATTAGTTTGCACGCACACACACACACACACACAGAGCCCGGTTGGCTCTGGCACGCCCGCGCAAATTACAGCAAACAGAATGATAGTTAATGGTATCCAAAAAGTAACGAAATAAACCATGTGGAGGGCATGCGTCTGAATTTTTTTTTAGCATGAACACATTTTAGTAACCTGTAATTTATCGATGTTTTATTTTGGATCATACGATGTCTGGAAATATTATACCAAACTTTTATTTTGGAACCTATATCATCAAATGCATTTTTGTACTTTTGAGGCACGTGCCTCCATGTGGTATATTCTATCATTTTTTTGGATGCTATTAAAATTTGTCCCTAAACAGCACACACTTATAAATTAAAGGTCTTAAGTGTCGAGATTAAAAAAAATGAGACCTAAAGAAAACTTTGATGTAATTACATGTTACTAAATGAGTTTTAGCCTCATTTAGTTTTGGATGATGTTAAGGTCAACCTTAAACATGTCAGTCTAATATGATAAATTAATTAAGGCACATATATTTTGGGCCTAAACAAATTTAAGTGCAATGCAATTATACCAAAATTTTATTATAGACCATGTTCGTATTTGTTACAATATGGCCCTAAATATGTAAAAGGAAACAAATTTCGACATCCAAAAAATGGCGGAATGAATCAAGTGAAGGGTGAGCGTCTGTGAATTAAGTACGAACATGCATTTCCAAAATGAAACTTTGGTAATTACAGGATAGTAAAGATATTTTGTCTTAATTTTCTTACGCACATTCCCTTTACGGTTCATTCTATACTATTTTTTATAAACAAATTAAAGGCCTTAGATATTGCAAAATAATGTAGGGTTAAATTAAAATTTTAGTGAAATTGCATGATACTAAATGTGTAACCTATATTTTGTCATGTATTTGTTTTTCCCAAATAATTATACAATTGTGAAAAGAATCTCAGGTGAAGTCTAATTACTTGATGGATTCACAAGCCCACATATCACCAAATAAAAAGTTACAATCTACAAGCATCTTAAACATGATATAATAAGCTATTAATTAATAGAAGGGAAATATTTGACACACACATTTTTTGACATACTTTTTGACACACTATGCTTTAAACACATGTACCTTATGTTGTTTGATTTTTTTTACACTTTTCTGTGCACCACTTACACAGCACTTAGAACTAATTGTGAAGTGCTAACATCATTATTTGATTAGAAGAACCTCGTGTGCAAAGATTTTTAAATTTGGGCACAGGGGCATTTTGGTAATTTCTACCATTGTAAGTCTTGACCAAAATTTTGAAAATATTATTTTTGGACTGATAGGAACTATGACAAAATAAATCACTTCCGGTGTTTTAAGTTTTGTGAGTTGTAACACGTGCTTTGAGAGTGGTACTTTTCCACTTAGTATATATATGAGGAGTTGGAGATATTTTTCTTGGAGATATTTTTCTCATAAATCACAACTCTTTCTTTCTCTACCTCACGTCTCTCTCTCTAGTGGCCATGGAAGCTAAGCTTCCATGAGTTTCAAGCTTCAAGAGGTGATATCATCTAGCTCGGGTGGTTTCCGGCCAAAACATCCAGTACTAACGATGATCCTTGGGACGAGGAGCATGCTTGGACACGCTCGGATCGTGTTTTTGACTAGTTTCTCCCAAAAGAGAATTTTCCAAGTTTGAGGTAGTTCCATTATAACTCTATAATACTATGTATTATATGTAAACTAGTGTAAATTTGAGATACCACACGTTTATGTATTTACTAGATGAGATCAAAGAACCTAGATTTCTAGTTTATGGAACTTAGGTCCCTTGTGTGTTTACTTGTGTTTTTTGGTACTTATGTGGCTTAGTGAAAACCTTATATGCTTACTTGAACCTTATGTGATTAAATTTCAAGAAGTGAAAGCATGACTATGAGTTTAAGGTTTTAGTATTGAAAGTATGTCTATATTTTAATGCATGAGAGTTCAAAGAGGTGCGTGCCTTATATGTTACATGCACTCAATGTGTGTGAAAAATGTGCAAACCGTGTTTCTGAGTTTTGCTTATATCGTGAAAGCCTATATGTAGAGATTGTTCAAACATGTGAATATATATAGCTTCATAATTCTTAAGAATTCGTAGAATTGTGAATGAATTATTTGTTGAGATACATAGCATAGCTTATGTATAATGTAAATCATAAGTATATGCATTGGTTAACTGTCATTATATTCATGACTTGAAATTGACACAAAAATGATTTTGGGAAAGACCTCCTTGTGTGAGGCTTTCAGAATTTGAAAAGGGAAGATCTCAATGTGGGAGACTTTCGAGTTTTGATATGAGAAAAACATCCATGTGTAGGGACATTTATAATAAAAGGCCACGGGCGAGTTTTAACCTTGTTTCGGCAAAATCATAGCATT
This sequence comes from Hydrangea macrophylla, assembly GCA_033977485.1. Lineage (NCBI taxonomy): Eukaryota > Viridiplantae > Streptophyta > Magnoliopsida > Cornales > Hydrangeaceae > Hydrangea > Hydrangea macrophylla. Next base: position 65,374,477 of record CM066988.1, read on the forward strand.
GCATTTCACTTTTAGACTTACACCCGAATTACTAGGCCGTTGTGCTTAGGGAACTACCCCTTTTTCAAGTTAGATTGGATTAGCAAGGCCGGTTAGATTGGAGTCCAGGGTTGAAGGCTCCGTTTGTGGAGTTTGATTAGAAGATGTAAAACTCAGCATTTTAACATTTCAAAAGTATGCAATTTTGGAGCCGTTGTTGTAGGCTCAATTCATATTTGGGTTATGTTAAGAAGTTGTGAGAGTTGTATAACTTGTAGAATTTATTCGGGCATGTGTTAGCCCTTTTCGAAGTTAAACATTTGGTTTGTAAAACTTAAAGGACTTGAGACATTTCAATATCTCTCATCGATGTTTATGCATTGAGTCTGATTTTGAACTCATGTTTAACACGTTGAAATAGATTTAGATCATTCAAAGATGTTTATAAACGTTAGAATCATGTTAGGATTGAGTTGTGGAAGTTACTCACTTAACCCTTTTGTGCAAAATAGAGTTTTAGGTGTTTTTCACAAATAAATTTAGTTCAGGTCCCTTTCGACAAGTCTAAAGGGGCATCTTGACCGCTCGAAAACCCCTCTGCTAGTGAATAGTGTTTTGTGAGGAAATAGTGTACAATTCATTGCATAATGCCTTCACTTTAATTCCATTCATGCCATTTAAGTAAATCATTTCTCCCTTCTATTTATTATTTTACTTAAGTCATTAATGTAATTTATGAAATACACCCCCCCCCCCCCATTTGGATTCAATAAAAATACTTTTAAAAATTAATTTCTTATAGAAAAAAAGTCAACTTTCCCTTCGAAGGCAAAATTATCGATTTTTGCACAGTATGTGATGTAGGAGCATCATTTTAATTAGGTTCCTTTCCTTTTAAAAATTCTTAAAAATCATATTTGATCTATGAGAATCTAGACGAACTATCTGCGGGAATTTTAAACTCTTGAATAAAAAATTTTATATTTGACCATACTTAGCCGTTTTGGCCATTCTGGGGTCAACGATTGACTTTTCTGGACTTATTTGGAACTCACGTCGGACTTTCAATTACTTCATCCTCTATGGATTGATCTAACTAATTAAGACATCAGATTCTTTTTTAAAAAGAGTTTCAAAGAAAGTTATAGTTTTATTATATGTATCCACACTAACGCCCATGTTCAAAATGCGGGGTGTTACAGAATGGTATTAGAGCATACCGGGTTCAAATACCTTGGTACTCTGGGAGTCTTTGGGTCCATGTGAAACCGTCATAAGAGGTCAGATCCTTGTGTGGCTACAATAAGATAGAAAGAATGTTATCATGCATTGTAATTGCATTAGAGCCTCATGTAGAGTTCAGATGCATAACAAAACATATTTACTTGCCTTCAGGACTATGTGCTAACATGCTAAGGTGTTTATATGCTTACGTGGAAATATGCTTATGTGTTTTACCTGCTTATAACAACTTGTACATGTATCCTTGGGTCTTTTGACCATTTTACTAGTTGAAGTTAACTCGTTGAGAACTCCGAGATGTAAGTGAATAAATAAGTGTGTTTATGTAATACCTTGTATTTTGGAGTGTATATTAATAAATAAGACTTGGGATTTACCCCTGTATATGTAATACCCTATATTTTCAATAATTATTAATATGAAGAGATTCTATATACTTCCCTTGATCATACTTGAAAACTTACATTCAATCGATCGAAGTCCTTTCAAGCGATTGAGCATTTCTGAGTTCAAGCGATTGAACCTTGTTCAATCAATCAAAACCCTACCGACATGAATTTATGACGTGGACCCCACTTCAATCGATCAAAAAGTATTCAATCGATCAAACCTGGCCGATCTGCTCTCAATCAATCGACATGACACCTTGCACCATCTCCACTCGATATATATGTTTGGTCATTGTGATTGAGGGCTATTTTGTACCCAAGCTTTGTTAGTTTATGTAGAGAGAGAGAGAGAGTGTGTGTGTGTGTGTTCTTGTTTTTGTATATTTAATCTATATATACAGTCAGAGAGAGAGAAAGCGATAGACAAAAGGAGAAGAAGAGAAGAAGAAAGAGATAGAGGCAGAGAGAGAAAGAGAAGGAAGAGATAGAGGAGAGAGAGAGAGAGAGAGAGAGAGAGGACATCCATTGGAGGCCATTGAAGATTAAAGCTTTGCCAAATGCGCCCTTATGATCGTTCGGTGAGTTCCAAACTCACTCGGTAGCATTAGTATAATGTTTTACATGTTTTGGACATTTAATATTGATCCCAAACATCCCCTAACACTTCTAGACGTTCACTGCCAGAATATGGAGAAGATGACTTTTGAGCGATCAAACTATTCAATCGATCGAATACACTGAGTCTCAATCGATCGAAATGACTTCAATCGATCGAGACCTCCTTCACTTTAATCGATTGAGAATGACTTCAATCAACCGAACTTTACTCTCTTCAATCGATTGAGAAAACTTCAATCGATCGAACCAAATAGAACTTGGTTGTTCCTTTAAGGTTATAATTCATAATGCTTACCTGTTTAAATGATGTTCCCTGTTTCTAATATGGAATATTATGGATTATTGGAGTAAGGGGATACGACAATGAGACTGAGATAATATGGTGAAAAACGTAGTAGGGTTTGGAGTGTTAGTAATAATACTACGCGATAATGAGATATGGTTTGAGGTATAATGATGGGTAACCTTGGATAACCTGGTGACTAAGTCAGTGGGATATTAGTTACTTTTGATGCAAGTATGTCAGTGTTAGGGATTGGTCGTGAACACATCTGCATGGGATGTGAGCGTTATGTATTGTACTCGCAAGGATTCATAAAAGCATTGAACAAGAGTGCTAATACATATTGATTATGAACGGACGATACTCACAAGCGTTCTTAACAGCGGTGAACAGTAAGAGTTCTTAAAAGTAGTGAACAAGAGTATTGGTGCATTTATAAACTAGTAGTTATCTTAGGAGCTATGGGTGTACAATACTCGCAAGCATTCTTAAAAGCGGTGAACAGTAAGAGTTCTTAATGTAGTGAACAAGAGTATTGGTACGTCCATAGACTAGTAATTATATGAGATCGATGTCTAGTGTTCATAAGAGTTCTTAAAAGCGGTGAACAAGAACACTAGTATGTCGTGCTGATATAATCAGTTCAGCATAGTCAGTCAGGATTGGCACAGTCAGTCTTAGAGTTTGAAGACAATGATAATTGAATAATGTGGGGTCTGAATAAAGGAGGAAAACATATTATTAGTATCACTACTTTATATCGTGCATAACTAGTAATTACTTTATACCTATGATACTGTATAAGTTTCTATTACTTAGCTAAAGTAAGCTGATGGCGTTTATGCCTGAACATTCCCCGTCCAAACTACTCTGTTCCTATTAATGCATGTGACGGAGCCTACGATGATGGCAACTACTCGAAAGGGGATTATGCAGAGGATGGCCCCACTAATGCCGGTTATGCCAGGGATGATTACTATGCTGATAGCTACTCTTACTGCAGCTAGAGATGAAGAAATTATACCTAATTTATATTCTGTTATTTCTGTTGAACTTTTGTAACGGGTACTTGGGCATATGTTGTCTCAAGACTTGTTGTGATCCTGAGGGCCACTCTGATATTGTAATGGATAGAATTGTTTTATATACAGTTGTTTAGTGTTCCTGTTTATTAGTTGGACTAGTATTGTGTGGTGTGGACAATTAGTGACATTCACCCATCATTCCCTATGGACCCAAAAAGGAAATTTATTTTTCTCTATTTTTGTTGCTCTGGGGCGTGACATGATTTTGGTATCAGAGCCTTAGGTTGTGATACTTTCGTTCACTAACTACTCCACACCATCTGGTCCTAGTATTTTAAGATTCCCTGAGATGAGATATGAGTTTAAGATAAGTTCGTCCTCCTGACAATAAATAGTTTTCCCTTGTAGGTTAGCATCATGGATCCAGAGTTCCATAAGTTTATGACTGATGCATATGGAGGACACGTGATCCATGAGGATACCGTAGAACCAGCTGACCCGGAGTTCTACTATGAACCAATACGCCAGATATCTAGTCGATATTTAGAGGAGGATATGTGGAAGGCTCTCTATGTGACCGGGAAGACTCACCCTATAGAGATGTGTATGAATGCTTATCATTCTGCGAGGATTGGTAGGGATATTTATCAAGAGATTATACGATTGATCCAGAGCAAGCTAGAGATGGACGCTATAGTGCAATGAGCTATTCTTGGAGGACCTATTGAGGCAACACCAGCTATAGCACCACTGTCACCAGTACCTAAGGTACCTGTCCCAGAGTCGTTGGAGGCCGAACTGATAGTAGATGCTTACCCAGAGGAGGATCCCGTAGAGGACATTGAGTCCGTCGAGGGAGATGAGATTATGGAGATACCAGTAGAAGATGTTCCTGAGGTAGAGGATGTAGTCGTTCATGAGATACCTGCTATGCTCGAGTTACCGACGGGACCTATATTACATATGGTAGCCATTGCCAACATGGCAACTGAGTGGGTAACGGGGATGGTTGCACATCCAGATGGACTTTCGATAGGAGAGGCTGTACTAGTAGAGGCTATGGCTATAGCTTGGATTTTCCTGAGATGATTACCAACATCGTCGAGCCTGCATTTAATGTTGAGGATATGGATGTGGACGAGATGATCATTGAGGACTAGGATGTAGGAGTAGTAGTTAGAGGACTTGCTACACCAGTGGAAGCTGACCCACCTGTAGAGATGGACATTGCACCTGAGGATGAGGCACCACTAGCAGGATCGGATGCTGACGATTTTTGAGTCAGGATCTAGAGGGAGGTTTAATTTTTGATTAGTTTTATCAGGACATGTTGTCCACGTAATTGTTTGGGAGCTTAAGAGATAGCTATTTGACCATAGCTTTGTATAGATATTATCAATAGTAGTAGTATTGTAAATAGCTGACCTTAGTACTGTTTTAGCCTATGTCCCATATGGTACACAATTAGAGTAGTGTGTATTATGCGGTACATCTTTTCGATATATATGTGCGAGCAGTACTTTTGATATAATTATGGTGTAATTGAGTTTGTTATATGCTGTTTAGTAGAACTGTTAGTTCCTATTGCTATTTATTGCTCTATCTTGATTTCGTTTCTCCGAGAAGACTTTAAGCTAATCGATAGGTATCTTGTAAGTATGCATCCCTTGCTTACTATGGTAGGACCTTTAAGAAATCATTAAGCCCGAATTAGAGCACCTCTTCCAAAGGGAATGGACCCATCTGGAGTCTTTGAAGCTTTTTTTGCAGAGGATGGAACATGTAGGCAACACCTACAACCATGGTACTAACCAATGACCTGCCCGACCCCCAGTTGCACTGTTTCAGCAAAGACAAATCAGAGATAAATTACTGGCACATTTTCGTATATTGCATCCCGAGAAGTTCGATGGATTAGCGGAACCATAGAAGGCCGAACAGTGGATAAGAGAGATGGAATTGATCTTTGAAGTATTATAGTGCAGTGAATAGGAGAAGCGTCGTCTTGTTACATTCCAGCTCACCTATACCGCCATTGATTGGTGGGAAGCTAAACGAGCCACTATTGGGATGAACGCTGCAAGGGCAATGCCTCGGGAAACGTTTAAAGGGAGATTTCTGGAAAAATATATCCCAGAAGATGAGAGAGATCAACAGGAGAATAACTTTCTCAGTCTGGTCCAAGGAGGATGGACTGTATAAGAATATACTACATAATTTGAGCAATTGTCTGGATTCACTCCATATATGATAGATACACCACAGAAGAAGGTGAAGAGATTTCACCAAGGATTGAACCCCCACCTCAGACATATGATGGTTGGTCATCTGAATCATTCATTTAAGGGGATTGTCAGATTTGCTACAGGGATGGTAAAGGATGCTTATCCAGCATAGCGACCACAGATAAATCGACCCCAGTAGTCAAGAGGTTTTCAGCAGAGGAATTTCCAGAACCAGCCACCGAGGAATACCCAAGGGTGGAGACCTCAAGGTAACTTTCAAGGAAACAAGAAAACATGGGATGGAACCCGGAAGCCTCAGTCGAGCTATCTTTGACCCCAATAATATTGCCAGTAAGGGCCATAACCACAGGCGTTGCTTATGGTCCCACCATCAAACATTGGAGGATGTTAAAATTGTGGAGTACCCGGACATATCGCAAATTTTTGCACAGCCCCCATGGTAAACTGCCGAATGGATCTCGCCTACCGAAATTGTAACAAGCAAGGCAATGTGAGTAAGGATTGCCGTGCACCACACGGAGGACACTATGGGGCACCTGTTCAGGGAATACAAGGACCCCCATATCAGACCCGAATGAATTCTATCATCCTAGCAGAAGCAGACTTTAATGCTGATGAGCAGCAACATCTGGAAGGTACGCTTGTACTCTTTCACAGTCAAGTTAAAGCTTTATTCGATACTAGTGCTACGCAATCGTTTATTGTTTTTAAGATGGTGCATCAGTTGGGTTTAGAACCCCAGACACTTAAGCCAGGACTTAATGTTGTGTCACCATTGGGAGTGACCGTTAAGTTGGGTAAAGTATGTAAAGATTGCCCATTGACCTTGGGAGACAGGAATCTTCCAATAGACTTAGTAATTCTGTCAATGTCAGAATTCAACATTATCCTAGGGATGGATTGGTTGACTAAGTATAGTGTCAATTTGGATTGCCCTACTAGGATGATTGTATTTTCAATACCTAGATGTCTGACAATTAGATTTCATTGTCAGCTAATAAGTGATATGTTCCTCACGAGTTGTTTAGGTACAATCGAGATTACGAGTAAGGAGCCTGTGGATATCGTATTTTTTTTCCTTACCCACAGCTTTTTAAAAATTTCTTCAAATTTCATATTCAAATACAAGTCGTCACTTAATTTTTAAAAGGGAAATTGAGAAACCATTTTAAAAGTTAACTGATCTTTTGGAAACTAGAGTTTTCTAGGTCCGGGGATTATGGAAAGAGAGGGGAAGGAGCCCATTGGACTAAAACATCCCTATCATCCTATCTCACGATAGGCCTCTACTCAACATCCTTTTAATCAAATTGTTAATCTAAATGTGCCCTTAACTAATACATAGATATAGATATACATTGCAAAAGCATGTCAAAAGGGTGTAAGATTGCTAATGGTAAAAATAGCATTCAAAACCACATAATTCAATTATCAAGCAATATGATATGCAATAGGGAAAAAGAGAACTTACCCGGGATCCAGTCGCGAATATGAAAACGTGCAATGCATGCAAATAATACCTAAAAGGGGGTCTCTATTTCATATATACAAATAAAACAAGACCTATTTCTAAGGTGTCGCACATGGACCAAAAATCAATTAAAATCAAAGAATACAATGAACTAGAGAGTGGTTGAGAAATCATACCTCAAAGAATGCTTGATTAAGGCTCTGATTTACTCATTTCAAGAAAGTGTTACTGTTCTAAAATTCTGGACAGATTATGGTTGCTTCACAAAACTCATGACCAAGCCATCTTAAACATGAAATCTCATCAAAACAAAAATCACAGTGGTAAAGTTTGTGTTATTGACGCTCTCCAATTGGTCTCATTCAATTTTATGGGCCATTATTTAATTAAAAATCTTTGATCAAAAGTGGTTTATGAATTCACTGCACCATTGTCGAGATCATCTTTTATTTGTTAACTCTACCTACTGAGCCATGGAGATTGGCTTAACTCAAACTTCTTCTCCTTCCATTTGATGGTCATTGGAGATTAAGGACACTTATACTAATAGATTCCAATGGAGTATGGAGAAACTTCATGAAATCTCAAAATAATGAACCTAAACCATGGAGATAGGTTTAGACTCATTGACCAAACATGCTAACATCAACCTTAATCCTCTTGTAAATCATAAGTTTACAAGAAGATTAAAGGATTCCAAGTCAAGGGTTTCAAGTAAGACATTGAAGGTCTCATGAATCCTAAAGTGACAAGCAAGAACAAAATGGAGATATAAGAAGTAGACTCAAATGATAGTTCAAATTGAATTCATCTTGGAAGACTTATTTCTACGTTAAATCCATGGTTGCTTATGATCCAAACCAACAAGCATAAAATGAAAGTTCAATCATAATTCAAGTGGTGTGTGTGATGAAATGAGGTGGGATGAGACTTTTTGAAAATGTGTAAAATGTCCTAAGTAGTTCTATGAATTATGATTGAACCTAGATTAAAGACTAATTAGTCTAGAGTTTAGCTCCAAATTATCCTCAACTTTTGTGATTTTGAAGACCTTCCAAAAGGTTAATCTAGCTCTTCTTTCAACTCCTTAATTTTCTCAGTCTTCTCTAAGATTTTCTAACCATCAAAATTTGAGAGATTCAAAGTTCAAAAACAAAGAAGATTCAAGATCAAGATTCAAGCCTAAAAATTGAGATGCTTTTAAAGCCCAAGATGGAGATTCAAGACCCTTTGTAATGGGATATTCATCCTCTATATATAGGCAAATTTTAGAGAGTTATTTTGGTAATTTTAGGGGTAAAACTCTAATCTCGGATGCCCTTTTGATGGTACAAAACGTACTATTTCAAAGCAAACTGCTAAGAAAATGCGGCATTCAATGCAGTTGGAAGCGCCACTCGGTAAGTGCTGGAATGGCACTCACTTATAGCCGGCGCGGCATTCGCTGAATGCCGATGCGGCACTCAATGAATCACTACAAAAAAATAGGGTTTTGCTAGGAAGCTTGGCAAGGAAAGGTAAATTTTCTTGCTAAAAGTATAATATTAGCAAGGAAATATTATTTTGTGACCAAATGGCTGAAAGACATACGCATTTGGCAACGAAAATCTTTTTTCCTTGCCAAAAGTGTAGTTTTTGGCAACGAAATATTATTTTCCTTGCAAACAGTAAATTATTTGGCAAGGAAAAATCAATTTCCTTGCTAAAAGTACGTTTTGGCAAGGAAATTGTTATTCCTTGCCTAAAGTTTATTAAATTTTGTGAAAATAATTTATGGCAAGTAAACGCATTTCCTTGCTAAAAACATATTTTAGCAAGAAAATATTATTTTCCTTGCAAATAGTAAATTATTTGGCAACGAAAAAAAATCAATTTCCTTGCTAAAAGTATTTTTTGGCAAGGAAATTGTTATTCCTTGCCCAAAGTTTAGTAAATATTGTGAAAATAATTTATGGCAAGGAAACGCATTTCCTTGCTAAAAACATATTTTAGCAAGGAATTATTTATTCCTTGCCTAAAGTTCAGTCTAAAATAATGAACCCTGTTTTGCAAGGAAATGATTTTCCTTGCTAACCACTTTTCATTTCCCTCTCAAAACATTTTCTCACAAAAGGGGAAAACAAATGAGTCCTTCTGTCTAATTAAAAAAATGAGAGAGAGAGAGAGAGAGAGAGAGAGAGAGAGAGAGAGAGAGAGAGAGAGAGAGAGAGAGAGAGAGAGAAATGGGAGGAGAAGAGAGAGATAGATGAAATCCTTCGGCCATCGACCACCCGCCACCCATCGATCGCACGCCGCTGTCGCCGCTCGCATGCCACCGCCGCCATCACACCTCACTCTCCACCCTCCAAGTTTCTCTCTCTCTCTCTCTCACACACACACACACACACGCGCGCGCGCACAGAAGATCTACTCTGTTTGAATTGGGATTCATTCATGAAAGCAAAGGGAAAGTGATCCAGGTCACTTGATTTGGGTCACTTTGCTACCCTACATTTCTTAACATATTGGTTTGGCATATTCAAATTTCTAAAGCATTTGGATTTGGTTCCACAAGACTTTACATTCAGTAGCAACTAAAGCGTTTGGATTCATATGATATAGTCTCATGGTATAATATTTTTGAGGATGAACAGACAATTTTAGGCCCACCTGTCAATTGTTTTTGGAGTTTAGCCTTAAGTGATTATGGAATTCTAAAAGCTAAAACAAAATTGTTTTGCACATCAACTTCTGTGATTCATTCACAAAAAAACGAGTTCATCATTGAAGTAGATGCTATTGCCTAAAGTAGATTACCCAAAAACTAAGTGTTTATTTTACTTTATTTTATTTATTTCCTTTTGTGATTCAATTGCTGAAGTAGATGTTGTTGGCTAACTGATACTTACTCCAACACTACACGTTTTCTTGGAAATTCAAGCTCAAAACCGACATTGTGATTCATTAGTGACTGGTTTTACAACTTTAAGCAATGGAAAAATAACTTCTTATTGTATGAGAGATAGAGCCAAATAAAAACCACTATTAAATAACTTCTTTGAAAATAAAAGGTTACTAATTTTCATAAGAATAAGATAGAAAATAATAATTGAATTATTTTTTGGTCGAAGGACACATGCATACACAAGAGGGGGCCATACCCCACTTTAAAGACAAATCTCCCTTGTAAGGGTTAGCAGGTTAGTAACACATGCATACGCACACGCAAGGGGGGCAATACCCACTTTAAAGACAATTAAGTCTCCTTGCAAGAGTCGAACCCATAACCACCCCATTGGGAAAAGGGGTCCTGGCTAGCCCGTCTACCGGGTTTGGTTACAAACAAGACAATTTCACACTATCATATTTTGTACATTTACAAACAAGACAATATCATTTGACCAACTCCCCCGACCACCAAACATGATTTGATACAATTTCTTTTCATTTTTAAGTATCAAAATTTGATCCAAACAAATAGTAGGTTAAGAACTCATAGTCCTCTTGTAATTAAACATTATTAATTGAGAGATCATATTAATGGGTAATTAATTCTGTCCTTATCATGAATTCTTAAAGGTCATTCCATTCCAGCATGTGAATTCATTCCATTACTTACCATTAAAAAGACATTTAAAAGTGTTTCAAGTGAATAATTATTTGCTTATATGGAAGTGATAAAATTTATTATTAAGTAGATCACTTAGGTTGAGACTCTTGATTTTTACATCCGTTTCAATCAAACAATTGGTTTCAAACATTTTTTGTTAAGGTCCAAACTTATTTTTCAAATGTCCACATTTTTTTCTTAATGTCCAAGCCTGGATTGTGAATGATCAAATTTATCTTTCCCTACATCTGTCCAAGCTCATTCTACGATTGTCTAAGCACAATTTTGAATGTCCAAACTTTTTTTCGAGTGTCCAACGTTGTTCTATGAATGTCCAAAATTTGTTTGTTATGTTCAAATTTTGATTGTCAATGTGCAAATGTCGTCGTCGATGTCAAATTGGTTCCTTATATGTCCAAAGTTTGCACGATGTTGTTCAAATTGGTTCTTTTAATATTCAAATATTACCTCAGAATGTCCAAATATGTCATTAAGATGTCCAAATTTTGCATTTAATGTCCTGATATGTCATTAAGATGTCCAAATTTTGCATTGAATGTCCTGATATGTCATTAAGATGTCCATTGCCGATCAACTAAGAAAATGTTTTATATATTCTATTCTCTCATGTTTCTCCTCTTCTCTCTTTTCATTTCTCCCAGATTTTTGTCTTGATTATAAGCATGAATTCTTAGACCCCGAGAATGCTATTGCTGTAATAAATATAGAGATTAAACTTGAAAAAGAAAAGGAAAAGAAAAGAGGAAGCTAAAGAGAATTCATGCTAAGCGATAGATCACATACACATAATATATAATGCATTTTCTTTTCTGTGGTAATTGGTAAGTGAATGAGCTAATTAGCAACTATTCTGCTACAATTAGTGTAGTGTTCCTGCAAGTAAAATGCACGGTTGTTATTTGGTTTTTCAATGCGTCAATAAGGGTTTTGCCACATTCATCTACAGTTGGCTTCATTACTATCTCATTGGTGGTTTTCTTCTCTTTGTTGTTGTTCAATGCACGGTGGTTGTTGTTACGCGAATAAATGTCATTTTTCATCCTCTCTTCCTCACTCCCTCCCTCTCCCCCCCTCCCTCTCCCTCCCTCTCTCTCTCTCTCTCTCTCTCTCTCTCTTTGTCACTCCCCCCCTCTCTCTATCTCTCCCTTTTCCTTCCCTCCCTTACTCTCTCTCTCTCTCTCTTTATATATTTCCCTCTTCCTTCCCTCTCTTCTTCTCTCTCTCATGTTCTCTCTCTCCCTCCTCTCTCTCCAAATGTGATAGTGAAATAATTTTAAGGATGCATAATCAATGGCATAAGATTTCATACTAGAGACCATGACAATAAAGTTTTTTTGATTGAGTATGAATGGTATAAGACCAGTTACGCGAATTAACTCAAATTCATAGGCATATGCCATTTAAAACTAAGTTTCGAGGGTTCAAGAGACCAAACTAGGTTTCGGCACTCGGAATGACACGAGACCAAAACCCACACCTCACACTCGACTAAATAGACTTATAAGAACAAACGGCATGCAATTCTGACTAACGGTTAGCAAGTTACGTGAATAAATGTCATTTTTATCCTCTCTCCCTATCTCCCTTCCTCCCTCTCTCTCTCTCTCTCCAAATGTGATAGTGAAATAGTATTTAGGATGTATAATCAATGCGCAATATTTCATACTAGAGACCTTGACAATAAAGTTATTTTGATTGAGTGTGAATGGTATAAGACCAGTTACGCGAATAAACTCAAATTCATAGACATAGGCCATTTAAAACTAAGTTTTGAGGTTTTGAGGGACCAAAATGGGTTCCAGCATTTGGAATGATACGAGATCAAAATCCACACCTCACACTCGACTAAATAGACTTGTAGGAACAAACGGCATGCAATTTCGACCAACAGCTAGCAAATTATGTGAATAAATGTCCTTTTTTATCCTTTCTCCCTCCCTCCCTCCCTCTTTCCCTCTCTCTTTCTCTCTCCCCCCTTTCTTTCTATCCCTCCCTCTTCCTTCCCTCTCTCTCTCTCTCTCAAACTCTCTCTCTCTCCCTCTCTCTCTCTCTCTCCCTCTCCAAATGTGATAGTGAAACAATGTTTAGGTTTCATACTAGAGACCTTGAAAATAAATTGTTTTGATTGAGTGTGAATGGTATAAGACCAGTTACGCGAATAAACTCAAATTTATAGACATAAGCCTTTTGAAACTAAGCTTCAAGGTTTCGAGAGGCCAAAATGGGTTATGGCACTCGGAATGACACAAGATTGGAACTAACAACTCACGCTCAACTAAATAGACTTGTACAAACAAACAGCACGCAATTTTGACTAATGGTTTACAAGTTACACGAACAAACGCAAATTCATACACAGGCCCTTCAAAACTAAGTTTCAAGGTTTTGAGAGACCAAAATGGGTTCTGGCACTCGGAATGACACGAGACCAAAACCCATACCTCACACTCAACTAAATAGACTTGTAGGAACAAACGACACGCAATTCTGACTAACGGTTAGCAAGTTACGTGAATAAATGTCTTTTTTTATCCTCCCTTCCTCCCTCCCTCTCTATCTCTCCCTCTTCCATCCTTCGCTCCCTCTCTCTCTCTCTTTCTCTCCCTCTCCCTCCCTCTTTCTTCCCTCTCTTCCTCTCTCTTTCTCTCAGACTCTCTCTCTCCCTCTCCCTCTCTCTCCATATGTGATAGTCAAACAATATTTAGGATGGATAATCAATGGAATAAGATTTCATACTAGAGACCTTGACAATTAAGTTATTTTGATTAAGTGTGAATGGTATAAGACCAATTACGCGAATAAACTCAAATTCATAGACATAGGGCATTTAAAACTAAGTTTTGAGGTTTTGAGAAACCAAAATGGGTTTCAGCACTCAGAATGACATAAGATTGAAACCAACACCTCACACTCAACTAAATAGACTCATAGGAACAAAAGGCATGCAATTTCAGCTAATAGTTTACAGGTTAAACGAATAAACGTAAATTCATACACATAGATGCTTTAAAATTAAGTTTCAAGGTTTTGAGAGACCGAAATGGGTTCCGACACTCGGAATGACACGAGACCGAAACTGACACCTCACACTCGACTAAATAGACTTGTAGGAACAAACGACACTCAATTCTGACTAACGGTAGCAAGTTACGCGAATAAATGTCATTTTTTTTATCCTCCCTCCCTCTAGGACATGTCACAAGCAAATTCTCATCCTGAGTGGAACCTTCACAATGAATATTTTCTCTCCTTCTTCCCTCCCTCACTCTTACTCTCTCTCTCTCTATTTTTCTCTCTTCCTTCTCTCTATTCCCCTCCCTCTCTCTCAGACTCTCTCTTTCACTCTCTCTCTCTCCAAATGTTATAGTCAAACAATATTTAGGATGCACAATCAATGGTGTAAGATTTCATACTAGAGACCTTAACAATAAAGTTGTTTTGATTGAGTGTGAATGTTCTAAGACCAGTTACGTGAATTAACTCAAATTCATAGACATAGGCCATTTAAAACTAAGTTTCGAGGTTTGAGAGACTAAAATGGGTTTCGACACTTGGAATGACACAAGACTGAAACCAACACCTCACACTCAAATAAATAGACTCGTAGGAACAAACGACAGTCAATTTCGACTAACGGTTTACAAGTTACGCGAATAAATGCAAATTCATACATATAGGTGCTTTAAAACTAAGTTTCAAGGTTTTGAGAGAATGAAATGGATTCTGGCACTCGAAATGACACAAGACCGAAACTCACACATCACACTCGACTAAATAGACTTGCAGGAACAAACGACACGCAATTCTGACTAACGGTTAGCAAGTTACGTGAATAAATTTCCTTTTTTACTCTCTCTCCCTCCCTCCCTCTCTCTCTCTCTCCTTCCCTCCCTCCCTCTCTCTCTTTTTCTATCTCTCTCTACTTGAAGGAGCAATTCGTACTTCTTTGTATTTTTTTCCGCTTCTTTCTTAATTTATAAGGTATTGACTTTATTCTTTTATTTTTTTATGCAGACGGCACACTGAGTTGGTGGAATGCTTGTTAGAATATTTAGTAATTCATTATTGACTTTATGTTGCGGGAAAGTTTTTGCTAAACGTGTATTGTGGGTCTTATTTAGTAGCTAGGATGTCGGATATATGAAAACTTATGTTATGTTGGATTTTTTTGTGGCCTATTATGTACTTTTCAGATATATGAAACTTATGTAATGTTTGATGTGATACTTATATTGTGTTATGTCGGACATGTTTTGATTATTCTATATTTGTAAATTAAATAGGTTTTGAAATATTATGGGATTAAAAATAAAAATTGGACTGCATAGTTATTAAGAGAACAAAATGGGCAAGGAACCATATTTTTGTTGCTAAATATAACATTTAGCAAGGAAATTATTTTCTTGTCTTAGATGTATATAATTGGAAAGGAATTAATTTTTCCTTGCTAAAAGCCTACTTTAGCAAGGAAATTATTTCGTTACCTTATCTTAATATTATTTGCAAGGAAATAACTTGCTAAAAATAACTTTTAGCAAGGAACATATTTCCTTGCCTTAAACTTAATATTTAGCAATAAAATTTTTTCCTTGCCAATTGTCCAAATTACAACACAAAGACAGGTTTTTTTGCAAGGAAATTAGACATTTAGCAATGAAAAACTTGAGCACTAGCAATGAAAAAATTTCCTTGCCAAATGTAAGAATTTGCAAGAAAATTTGTTTTCATTGCTAGAAGCTTTAGAGAGGAAGCCTCTACAAGGAATTGAGCAATGAAAAACTGTCCTTGCAAAAGGGTTTTGCAACAAAATTGTGACCTATTGCAAGGAACTTTTTCTTTGCAAAAACCCATTTTTGTTGTAGTGATGCCGCAGATAACTCCGCGGACCGCCGTGTTTTCTGGATTTTCAATTTTTGTGGGATTTGGTGTGTTTTGTGGCTGTCAGTGAATGCTGATACAACACTTACTGACTACCGGTCTGGCAATTAGAGAGTGCCGCAGCGACACTGCGTGACTGCCGCAGACTATGCCATGTGTCGTTTTCTTCTATTCTTCTATTTTCCCTATCTTTTTCTTTCTTCTTTCTTTTTGTTTGAATTAAACTGCCTTTCAAAGAGCTTGAATCACTTTGGAAACCATAGTTTTTTTCGGACATTGTCATCATCGAACTTGGAGGAAATACTCCCCGAAATTTGACGTTTGGTCAAAATCGGGGTGTCTACACCAATGATGGATCAGATTCCTATCGTACGAGATTTTGTAGACATATTCTAGGATATTAAAGGACTTCCACAGAAAAGAAAATGGACTTCTGTATGGAACTAGTACCTGGCACATTGTCGATATCTAAGACTCCATATAGGATGGCGCCAACTAAAATGTTGGAACTAAAGAAGCAAGTTCAAGAACTTGAAGATTTGGGATTTGTTCACCCAAGTATGTCACCTTGGGGAGCACCAGCTCTGTTTGTGAAGAACAAGGATGGAACACTTCGACTCTGTATAGACTACAGGGAATTAAACAAGGTAACGATTAAGAATAGGTATCCACTTTCTCAGATAGATGATCTATTCAACCAGTTATGAGGATCAAGGATCTTTTCAAAGATTGATTTGCGTTTGGGATATCATCAACTATTGGTTCGACCAGAGAATGTGACGAAGACTGCATTTAGGATGAGATACGGGCATTATGAGTTCCTAGTTATGCCTTTTGGATTGACGAATGTGCCAATAGTATTCATGGACTTGATGAATAGAGTATTCAGACCATATTTGGATCAATTTATCATAGTGTTCATAGACGACATCTTGATCTACTCAAAGACGGAGAACAATTAAAAGGAACATATACAGATTGCTTTACAGATGCTTCAAGATAGCAAGTTATATTCCAAGTTCAACAAGTGCGAATTCTAGCAACAGGAGGTCAAATTCTTGGGACATGTTGTATCTCAAGATGGTGTCTCTGTGGATTTATCTAAGATTGATGCAGTCTTAATTTGGAACAGGCCGACCAATGCGACGGAGGTTAGAAGTTTTCTTAGTCTAGCAGGATATTATCAGAGATTTGTTGAGGGATTCTCCAAAATTGCAAGACCTTTGACGAATTTGAAAAGAAAGGAGATAAATTATGAATGGACAGATACGCATGAACATCCATTTCAAGAGTTAAAGGAAATGTTGACTTCTGCACCAGTACTCGCGATACCTAAAAATAGAGAAAGGTATGTGATCTATAGTAATGTATCACACCAAGGACTTGGTTGTGTACTTATGCAGGACGGGAATGTCATTGCATATGGATCAAGACAGTTGAAGGTACATGAGAAGAACTATCCTACGCGTGATCTAGAATTGGCAGCAATAGTGTTTGCATTGAAGATTTGGAGATACTATCTCTATAGAGAAAAGTTTGATCTATTTTCTCTCAGAAGGAGTTGAACATGCGACAACGAAGATGGATGGAATTACTTAAGGATTATGACTTTTCATTGCAATACCATCTGGGTAAAGGAAATGTCGTAGCAGATGCTTTGAGTTGTCGACCTCGATTAGTGATCGCTACGTAACTAATGCGAGAATGGAGAGCATTAGAAGTTTTAGCTGAATTCGATCTTCAGCCAGTGGAACTAATGAAAGGATAACATTTTGGATGTCTTATGGTACAACTAACTTTGATGAGCCGTATCATTGAGGCTCAACGGACAGCAGAGGATTTGAAGTTGTTGTTAGCAAAGATGTCAGTAAAGGAACCAGAGGATTGGAGTATTGGTATAGACGGAGCCTTATAATGTAAAGGTAGACTTTGTGTACCTGATAAAGAAAATCTCCAAAAAGAAATTTTGGATGAAGTACATAAGTCACGGATGACTATTCATCTTGGAGGTACAAAGATGTACAAGGATTTGAAGAGGAATTTTTGGTGGGAAGGAATGAAGAGGGAAGTAGTTAAGTATGTAAACAAGTATAGGCAGAACATCAGAAACTACCTGGATTACTACAACCATTACTGATTCCCCAATGGAAGTGGGAGAACATAACCATAGATTTCGTGGTAGGATTGCCAAAGTTACAGTAAAACCAAAACCACGATGCTATTTGGATAATCGTGGATTGACTAATGAATACGGCACATTTTATCGCCTACATCATGACGTATCCAGTGGAACATTTGAGCCGGATGTATCTGTTGAGTTGGTGCCCTCAAACCATTACTTTATGTATGAGACATTGACATTTTAATATATGGATATCAGCTTTACATTTCATTGTGTATGTTTCTTTTATGAGATGATTGTTAATCCATAAGTATTATAGTAAGTAATTCGTGTGTGTATGAGATACATACAAGTGAGATACGAATTACTATTCTTTGATACTTACAATTTGTCACAGTGGATGATGAGACTGGATATCTCATCAGGTTTACACTATAGCATGATTAACTACCATTGGATGGAGTGATGAATCTTAATCACTAGAGTGTAACTCTTAGTTAATATGCTAGTGCTTGTAGTGCATTGATAGACCTAAGCTTTCCTATTGACACTTAAGACTGTCAACAGTTGATAGGAACTCATAACTTGTATAAGGTACATGTTCTCAATCTTAAGATGATTATGAACACAGACTGTGGATATGGCTGCTTTGACTTACCAATCAGTGAGGTCTATAAAAGATCAACACCAGGGTATCTTGGGTATGTCGTGTTCATAGGGTTGTGAACATATATTGTTAAGGTAGAATCTACCCTCTGTTAAAGAGTAAGCATTCCCTTAAGAATGTCACCAACTTGATTACTAAGAACTGCATTCTTGTTGATAAGTAGTTATCAACATGTTTGGTAATCATGAGTGGTGAATGGGGCTCAAGGAATATAAGAAGTAATCATGATTCAAGTTGACAGTAACAGTTATCCGACTACCTGAATATGATTATGAATGCTGATGGTAGAGGGACATTAGTACACCATACAAGTCTAGTTATCGCTTCAGATATGTTCTTTTGCATTGGAGTTCAATTATCGTTTTATAGTGGAGTAAACGTTAACTGACCAGTTGGTTAATTTGCTGATCAAAGAGTTTGGTCATGGGAATTAACAACTGATCTGAGCCAACAATAAAGAGCCTAGGAGGTCCCACTCTTAGCTCTGCTAGAATGCTTGGAAAGGTACATGAGGATCTTGTCAAGACAGGTTCGATCGATCGAAGGAGTCTCGATTAATTGAAGTCTAGACAGGTTCAATCGATTGAAGGTGGTTCAGTTGATCGAAGCCACTTCGATTGCTTGAACGTAAGGTCAGTTCTGGGTAGGGGTGTACACGAGTTGAGCCACTCGACAAGGGCTCGCGGCTCAGCTAGATAATAGCTCAGCTCGGCTCGGCTCGAATAATAAACGAGCCAAGCTCAAGCTTGAATACATAGCTCGTTTAATAAACGAGACAAGCCTGAGCACACGCCGGCTCGGCTCGGGCTCGGGCTCGGGCTCGGGTCGGCTCGATTAAGGCTCGTGAAAAAGCTCGTGAGTAGGCTCATGAACAAGCTCGTTAGTAGGCTCGTTTACAAGCTCATATATATGTACATATATTAATATATATTAGTTATAAACTTATGGGGGGTAAAAAAAATAAAAAAAATATGAGTTGGAGTATTCAGTATAGATAAAAATATCCATATAGTCATATAGTAAATAAAAATCCTTTAATTTCAAAACAAATTAAATTATGGGGGTTCAAAAACAAATAAGAAAAATATGAGTTGGACTATATATAATAAAAGCCCTAGATATTTTGTTAGCAAAACAAATCGACACTCAGTTCTCTCCATAGGCAACAGCGGCGGCGGCCAGATCTCTTGTCTGTTCTCTCCATCGACTCCGGCAACTTTGGTCCCTATCATGGTGAGCTGATTCCAGCGAGGAGAGCCGACTTCCAACAGGTATTGATGGGCAAAGGGGGTGAATCTATAGATCTCTATATATGGTTGTCCATACATACATATGCAACCATATATATGCTAAGTTGTATATTGCTTTTGCTTTGGTAGTGGTAAGTTATGTGGTCCATTTCAAGTGAATTTCTTTTTTCACTGTTTAATACCACTGTGGGAACTCTCAAAGAAAAGATAATTTCACAATGGCCTAAAGGTTATATATACATATTAATCCTTATAAATATTTTGAAATATGAATTCCAATGTGCTTAGAATGGTTTGATATGTGATTTCTATAAATTACTGTGTAAAGACACATTTTTCTTCTATGTTAGCATGATTGATCAGTACCATGCATTAAAGATAGTTGATTGTGTTTCCTTCATGACAATTTATGATAGTATTTTTTGTTTTTCATTTTTTCAGTATCAAAATCATGATTCAAATTGTATTATTTTTTTCCACAGTCATTTCTCAGCATAATCTATTTAATGGAGCTTTTCAAAATCCATGGTATACCTCTTAAGCATAATAGTGATTACAAAATCTTGAGCTTGTAAAAAATCTTGTCATTGATGGTAGATAAAAGTGTTATCAACCCAACTCAAGTTATTATTGTGTTTTAGTTTAACCTCGTATTTTGATTTACAAATTATTCACTTATTATAAATAAAGGGGCTTAATAAGTGCTTGTTGTTTATTGTTTAGAACGTGACGACAAAAGAGCATGGACTAGCTGAGAATGAAACGGTTCATAGAAGCCCATTTCAATCAACAACTTGTTCGTGTACAAATCAAGCCATAAATGTCATAGAAGAAGAGGAAGAAACTATTAAATTGGAGGATGAAGGAGGAGGAGGAGGAGGAGGAGGAGGAGGAGGAGGAGGATCCCTTAATAGCATTTCAGAAGAGGAAAAGAAAGAGAGCGTCTACTGTATGGGATGAGGTAAATGAAATTGAAGTGAACGGTATAAAAAAAAGTAGAGTGCAAGTATTGTAAAACTAAACTTACAATATCCAAGGGAGGGGCTACCACACACTTCCGAAGGCACATAAAAAATTGTCCAGCCAAGCAACTTGTTGACTCAAGGCAAGGTAAAATAACTACTACTAGTACTGGAACTGATACAGTTTCTATTGTGAACTTTAAGTATGATCATGCAAAAATGAGAGAGGCACTTGCACATATTGTACTCATCATGGAGTTACCTTTCACTTTTGTGGAGCACGATATGTTTAATATATTTTGTCACATTGGCATGCCACAATGGCCAATGATTTCACTCAATCTTGCAAAGCAAGATTGTGTAAACAGTTATGAGATTGAAAAAAAGAAAATAAAGTCTTTGTTAAGTAATGTCTCTAAAATTAGTATCATGACGGATATGTGGAGGTCTAATGCTCAGACTATTGAGTACATGGTCATCACGGGGCACTTCATACATGATTGGAAATTACAAAAACGAGTCTTGAATTTTGTTCATGTACCTCCTCCAATTTTTGGAGTAGTAGTTGCTGATTCTATTTACAATTGTCTTGTGCAATGGGGAATTGAAGATAAGGTGTCTACTGTACATATAGTTGATAATGCAAAATACAATGATGTGGCATTGAGAGTCTTAAAAGATAATTTTGCATCAAAGAACAAGTTGGGTTTAGATGGTAGGCTATTTCATGTGTGTTGTACTGCACATATAGTTAATCTTTTAGTTCAAGATGGACTCAAAGAGATAGAAGAGATCATTGATAATGTACGTAAGAGTGTGAAATATGTGGTTCTTACAGAAGCCCATCTTGCAAAGTTTAGTGATATTAAGAAGTAATTGCGCTTGTCTAACAAAAAAACTGGTCTTAGATTGCTCAACCCGTTGGAACTCCACCTATTTAATGTTAGCAACCGCTTTGGAGTTCAAAGAATTTTTCCCAAGATATCAAGAAAGAAACTCTGGCTACACATTTCTTCCAATTCCCGATGAATGGGAAAAAAGTTGAAAAGGTTTGTGACTTCTTCGAAGTTTTTAACGACGTGACAAATATTATTTCCGGGAGCGATTATCCTACTTCAAATTTATTTCTTACAGAAGTATGGAGGATCAAAGAAGTGATAAATGAGAGGTTGGTGGATGATAATGATTTTATAAAATCAATGGCTCTCAGGATGTCTATAAAATTTGATAAGTATTGGGGTGAATGTAACTTGTTGATGGCAATAGGTGCTTTTTTGGATCCAAGGTATAAAATGGTGTTGGTGAGTTATGCTTTTCATGAAGTCTATCCTAAGGAGGAAGCATCTTACAAAGTTGGAGTGGTTAAAGATACTTTATATGAGCTTTACAATGAGTATGTTGCTAACCATTTAACAAGTAATATTGATTCATCTGCACAAGCGAGTGCTCAACAAGTTGGGTCTTCTAATAGCACTATTAGCCGTGGAAAATTTTCAGGGAAAGAGAGTTATGAGTCCTATGTTAGGCAAGTTGACACTATTCAACCAACAAAATCAGAATTGGATGTATACTTGGATGAACATGTTTACATTTCTAATACTAATACGGGTGAGCGTTTTGATGCTATTGAATGGTGGAAAACAAATCAGCTTAAATATCGCATTTTATCAAAGATGGCAAACGATATTCTATCTATTCCTACTACTTCAGTGGCTTCTGAGTCTACCTTTAGTGCTGGTGGTAGGGTTATTGACTCCTATCGTGCGTCTTTAAAGGCGGATACTATACAAGTTCTGTTATGTGGAGCTGATTGGGCACGTCATTCTCACGGGATCAAAAAAGTTTCGAAAGTAAATTCATTTTCCCATTTTACTTATTGTTTATTCTTATTCAGGAATTTATTTTAATGATAATGATCTCTTTTTTACTTTTTGTTCATTTCTAGAAAGAATTTGAAGAAGATATCCAGGATTACTCTTTACCTTAGCTAGGCTTGGTATTGAATCCAACTTGCTTACTTACAATCTTTTCTTTTCTTTTTCATATAAATTGTTATAACAATCTTTTCATTTTTCTTTTCCTTTTGTTATTTCTGTTTCAGGAACAAGTGGAGGAGGAAGTTGTTATGGAGCTTCTTGTTACTCTTCTTTTTCTTTTTCGTTTTTTTTCTACATTATGGAGTTGTAATATTTAGATTGTTGGAAATTGTTGTCTTTTGTGTTGTTTTTTATGTTGTGAATTGTGATGTGATCATGTGAGTGTTGGTATTAGTAAGTGGAAAGATTTGGAGATGGAGTATTATAATTTTTGGTGGCTTTTATTTTTATTATTATTATTTTTTTGAAAGTTCAATAAACTAGTAGACTAGTAGTAGTAGTGCATGTTGTGTTGCATAAAATTTTTTTAAAAAAAGTAGTGTAGGCTATGTTAATGTAGCAGTTTTTACAGAAAATAAATAAATAAATAAACTAGTCGAGCATAGCTCATAATCGAGCCTGAGCTCGAGCTTGTTCATGTAGCTAAAATGAGCCAAGCTCGAGCTCGAGCCGAGCTTGATCTGACTGTTTTTTGTCGAGCCGAGCTCGAGCCAGCTTGTTTAATATTTAGACGAGCTCGAACCGAGCTTGAACATGCACATTTTCAGTTGAGCTCGAGCCCGAGCCTTTAAAGCTCGGCTCGTATACACCTCTAGTTTTGGGTGTCACGCCCCAAAATCCAATTGGTGGATTTAAGGCACGTGACCGGCCACCAAGACCTCAAAACTTGTACAGAGACTAGCGGAAGCAACATAATTAAAGTTTATTATAGTATAGGTCATGAAGACCATAATATTACAAATCATTCCAAATTTATTACATAATATTCTTATTGGCTAACTTGAGCCTTTAAATATTGCCTTTGAGAACTCCATTGGAATTACTCATGTTATTTAACTAGGTAGCTAGTATTTTAAGTTCTTCTTCTTCTTCTATAGGTCTTCCTCAACCAGGTTATCTCCCACCTTTTTATACTTTTCATTACCTGAAATGGGCTAGAAAGATTTGGAGAGTGTGAGTAGAAGACTCAGTGAATAATCGTAATCCTGGATGATGAACATAAAGATAAATCTGTATATCAATAGTAAATGAGATAAACATAACAATCGATATATCAAGAGAGTAGAATATCATCAGGACAGGTATAACGAATACATATTTAGAAGGTCAGATTACCAACCACCCATTCACGTACTCATACATATACATATACTGCAATAGCTAACTGATCAGAAGCACTCGTAGACCCAATAAGGAGGGTCGGCCAATTTTGGGCCACTCGTAGATCCAATATGGATCATCCCACATAGGGGCTCGTAGATTCTTAATAGAATCAATATATAATCATGTAGAATGGTGGTAATTGACATTATGAATCAATGAAATATGGAACTTACAATAACATCAAATAAAATAACCTCTTTCAGTGGAACGAATCGAAGTGTTCCAGAACAAATGTAAGAGCAACGATTACATAAGTAAAATAAAACTTGTTCAAGTAATCGGATAAAATTCACTCATGAGGAGTTGAATCAGTAAAAGGGAAACGATCACTCACCTTGGTAGTTTAGGTGGTTAAAGAATTTCTTTTGAAATTAACCTTCAAGTCCTATACAACATGTTTATAAACCCAGTCAATTAGTCTAATTTCAATGTATAGGGGTAAAATGGTAATTATAAGTTCTTAGGGGTATTTTTGTAATTTTACCAAAATAAGATTTTCCCTGGCTAAATTATTCTTTATATTATTACAAAACTAATGCCATTGACTACATTCGATTCGGAGTTCGTTACAATAATATATGAAAAATTATATAGCTTTTCTATATCAATTTTGCTCCAAAATAAGCGAGATACAAATTTATGTCCCCAAAATTTAGGAAAATAGTGTCGAAATATTCTAAATATTATTTTAGTGACAACGATATTGACCATTTATTTTTCAGAGTTTACAAAATTTTAAAAGTAATTTTAATGTAAAAAAACTCATATTCTATAATCATTTTATGAATTGAAAATCAGATAAATATCAGTTGATGTTCAAAATTTACCAAAATTTAGAAAATAGTAGGAAATAATTTATAATGATTTTGCATATTTTTGAAATACCAAAAATGCCCTTTTATGTATCCCAAAAATCAAGTTATCTTTGAAACTTGAATTTGCTGTTAATGACGATTTAGGGGCTGTTTGGCCTTGCTCAAACTTTAAATTTTGAGAAGGCCTTCTAAGGGTCTAATACAGATTATGAAAATACATATAGAAGGTACATATTATAATGTGCATGAAGGAATTTTGGAAAAGAAATTTACCCATTGATTGATGATAGAGATTGAAACTGAAACTTCGGTTCAACTTCTTTTACTACCAGAACTACCACCACTAATCCAATATTTTATCCCCCAAACAACCCACTATGAGAGTTTGTAGAATACTCTCACAACTTTCTCTAACTCTCTACTTCCCTCTTTCTTTCTCCTAAAATTCCCTCTCTCACTCAAAAACTTCTCTTTTTTTTTTTTTCTCTCTTGAGTGAAGTGCTTTTAGGACATGGGTTAGGAGGCCTTTTATAGGCATCTTAAGATCTCCCAAAGTGAATTACGGGAGGAGTTTTTTTTTTTTTGAAATATTAATTGAACATCAATAAATGTTGTAAGCATTTACTGAAGTTAAACTCATTTTTTTAAATTATACTATAACTATGAAAGTTGTAAGATTTTCTTACAACTCTCTCTCTCTCTCTCTCTCTCTCTCTCTCTCTCTCTCCGTGTATTCATGTATGCATGTATTTTGTAATATTTGTGTTAGGTGGACAAGGTCATTTTCTAGGATCACATGTAGGTTAGTTAGTTACGTGACATACCAATAGAGCTTTAACACATGTTTAGAGTTGATTGGTTAAAGCTAAAAAAATGATGATATTTTACGAATTTTTAATAATGAAAATTTGGGTCTTGACATTCTCCACTACTTAAGAAAGTTTGGTCCCCAAACTTAACTTACCTTATTAATTGAAAAGTTGTGGGTATTTGGTTTGCATTTCATCTTCTCTTTCCCACGTAGCGTCTTCTACTGCGTCTTCTACTGCGTGATTTCGACAAAGTACCTTAACTAACGGAATGACCTTAGTTCTCAGAACTTGGTCATGACAATCCAGAATTTGAACTGGTTGTTCCACGTAGGTAAGATCTTCTCGCACATCCAAAGGTTCGTAGGCTAATACATGGCTGGGGTATGATATATAACGACAAAGCATAGGCACATGAAATACGTTATGGACGTTAGATTGATCCGGACGTAACGCCAAATGATAAGCTACAGCTCCAACTTGATCTAAGATCTCGAACGGTCCGATATAACGAGGATTGAGTTTACCCTTCCTGCCAAAACGAACTATGCCCTTTGAAGGTGAAACTTTGAGAAACACATGATCACCTTTCTTAAACTCTAGATCTCTTCTACGTGTATCTGCATAACTCTTGTGCCTACTTTGTGCCGTCTGAAGCCGTTGACAAATGAGTTGAATCTTTTCTGTCGTTAGCTGAATAATCTCTGGTCCCAAAATTTTCCTATCACCAACCTCGGTCCAATATATAGGAGATCGACATTTCCTTCCATAAAGTGCTTCATACGGTGCCATGCCAATGCTGGCCTGAAAACTGTTATTATATGCAAATTCTACTAAAGATATGTGTTCTTCCCAGCTGCCTCTAAAATCTAGAACACTAAGTCAAAGAATATCCTCCATAATTTGAAATTATTCGCTCAGATTGTCCATCTGTTTGAGGGTGAAAAGCGGTGCTGAAATTAAGAGTAGTTCCCAAAGCTCTTTGTAAGCTCTTCCAAAATTGTGATACAAATCTTGGATCTCTATCTGAAACTATAGTAATCGGTGTACCATGAAGCCTGATAATCTCATCAATATACAATGCTGCTAACTTCTCTAGTGAATGAGTGACTTTGACTGGTAGAAAGTGTGCTAATTCTGTCAATCTATCAATAATTACCCAAATAGCGTCATTTTGCTTCAAAGATTGTGGTAATCCAACTACAAAGTCCATGGTGATATGCTCCATTTCCACTCTGGGATAGGAAGTGATTGAAGAACTTCACCCGGTCGTTGATGCTCTGCCTTAACTTATTGACAATGTAGACAACGTGATACAAAGTCAGCGATCTCTCTTTTCATGTTGGGCCACCATAAGTATTTTTTCATATCTTAGTACATTTTAGTACTACCTGAGTGTACTGCAAAGCTAGAAGAATGTGTGTAGACACCCCGATTTTGACCAAAACGTCAAATCCAGGGATTGGTTACCTCTAAAAGGCCGATGATGACGATGACCGGTGAAATTCGAAGTTTCTTTCCAGAGAATTCAAATTCTTCAAAAATTCTTTAAATCGAGTTTTAAAAATCAAAAATAAAAGAAAGAGAAATTGGGTATTCGGGAGAAACCCGAATGTTGAAAACATATGAGAAAGTCAGTCTGGGGATTTATCCTAAAAAAGAGAGAGAAAATGAAAAGAAGTTTTGAAAGAAAAGAGAAAGGGATAGAAGAAAAGAAAAGAAAAGAAAAGAAAAGAAAGAAAGAAATAAAATGATATATTAGAGTATATACCATGCATATGGGTGTATTCTAATGAAGTACATTACAAATATAAGTACAACAGTATATGGGTGTATTTTGAAAATTAAAAAGGAGGCAGAAATTCTATTAGTCGCGGCACGTGCCGAAGCTGGCGGTACTCAGCACCGCCATTCACTGAGTGTCGCTCGGCAGTCAGTGAGTGCCGCCCGACACTCAGCAAGTGCCATAGGCAAGTCGTCGAGTGCCGCGCGCTGTAATAGACTACTTTTTCCACATGTTCTTGAAGAAAACTTTGCATATGGGTTTTCACCCGAATTTACCCATTTAACTTTGAAATGTTGGTCTATATAAATAGACCTTCATCTCCATTATTGGGACTTTTCACTTAACCTTTGTATCAAATTGAGATACACAAGATATATATATACAATAGAGAGAATTGAGAGAGGAGAAGAGAGTTTTCTTGAAGAATTTGAAGATTTTTTGGAAGAGCTTCACAAGAGATAGAAGAAATCCTTGAGGTCATAGAGGTAACCTCTCAATCCTTGTTAGAATTGGGCAAATTCAATCACAAGTTCATAGCTCTAGGATCTTTAAACATTTTCAAAACCTTTTTCCTACCTCATTTCATCACACACCCCTTAGAATTTGTGATTAAATCTCATAGTATTTCATTAATTTGGATCTAATTCGTGCCTTGAGTTTAAAATAAGTTTGGTTTTGAAGAATTTGTGTTCCAATTTCTCTAAGTAAACTTTGATTCTTCATTTCTATTTTCCTCTTAAGATTCGTAAGATTTTATATATCTTATTGAGTCTCTTTGAGTTTGATTCTTTAGTTTCCTATGATCCTATGATCCATATGGAGATTAAAGTGAATCATGGTCATATCTACACATAGTTGGTTGAGTTCAAGTCTTAGCTCATGATTTGAATCTCCTCACTAAGAATCTTATGGGGTTCATGCTATATTCCATAGAGGTTTATGTAGATTTGGATCTCATTTAGTCTCCAAGGACCATTAATTTGAGAGGAGATTAAGATGTCATGACTCTATATTCCTCAAGGATCATGTTGTTTGAGAGAGGAATTAGATGTAGATTTTCATAGTTTCTATTCAAAATTCATAAGATTAAGTAAGACCTTAGGATTCTCTTGCTATGAGATCTATGATGGAAATCCATTAAGGCTAAATCTATGAATCTCTTCATGTTTCATTATTTATTCCAATAATCATATTCATACTTGATCCTAGTTCTCTCTAGAATCATGGATCAAGTTTGATTCAAAATATGAACGCCAATTCAATAAAGGTGCAGTGAATCCATAAACCAACTATGATCAAAGATTTTTTATAAAATCATGGTTCATTGGAATTGGATGAAACCAATTGGAGCATGCTCATAACCCATTTAAGTACCTCTGTGATTTTTGTTTTAATGAAATTCCATGCTCAAGATGGTTTGGTCTTGTGATTTCAAAACAAGCAACTCTCTGTCCAAAATTTCAGAACAGTAAGTCCATTCTAAAATTAATAAATCAGAACCTTAATCGATCTTTCTTGACCCAAAATAATTTTTTCTAAGTATTTCAATGTGTTAGGAAGATACCCTAAAAAGATCTAAGTATTTCTCACTTGTTTACTATTTTTAGAAAATCATACAAGATCTCTGGACAGAGAGTCGTAGATTCATGAGTGACGTCTAGTGTTTTCCATATTCACAGAGATCTAACCATTCAAATTTCTATCTTTGAAAGTTGGGTCCACTCTCTGTAATTCATAAGAAACTGTCACTGTTTTATCTAATCTTATTGATTTTGACTTAAATGGTTTCCTAATGTCTTGAGACCCAAATAAAGTTTTGAATAATGATAATTAAGTGTAAATCCAGAGGCTAAATGATCCAAGTTAGTGAATAATTCATAGCTCATTCATGTTCATACCCATGCATTCATTCATGTATATAGATTCTTGTAGTTAGGCTTTAGCTCTATATTGTTTTGTCCTTAGTTGAACCTAATTGTGAGTTCCTTATAATCATGTTGGGATTATACCACCTCTATATAGACATTGAATTAGCTCCTAGTTGAGACTTGTATATCTATAGAGGTGTTATGGCTCCAACTAATCAAAAGGAATTCATAATTTTGTCAATTCTTTCCATGCTTGATAGATTTAAGCTAGAAGCTTAGGGTTGATTATTTGATATCTTTGATCAAGGCATGTGTACTAATCTTTGTTTTGTAGCGCATTTGAGGTACAATTTCTCAACTCCTTCTCTAGTTTGATTTACTTCTTTGATTTTAATTGACTTTAAACCTCATGTGTGACACATTAGTCTAGGTTCTTGCCTTATGTGTTTATATGCGTTAGAGACCTTTTCTTAGGTTTTATTTTATATGTATGCATTGCACATTTCTATTTCACGGCCGGATCCCGGGTAAGTTCTTTAGTTCCCTATTTGCACATCATTTTGCTTGCTACTTGAATTATGTGGATTATGAATGCTATTTTATCGTTAGCGATTTTGCACCCTTTTCAACAAGCTTTTGTAATGTATTATTTACATATATGTATTAGTTGAGGGCATGCTTAGATTAATAATTCGATTAAAAGGATGATGAGTAGAGGCCTATCACGAGATAGGATGAAAGGGGGTGTTTTAGTCCGCCAGGCTCCTTCCCCTTTCATTCCATAATCCCCGGACACAGATTATCTTTGGTTTCGCAAAAGATCAGTTTGCTTTCAAAATGGTTTCTTAATTTTCCTTTAAAAAATTAAGTGGCAACTCTTTGTAATTGAAATTTGAAAAATTGTTTTAAAATTAAAAGTGGGCCCAAATGCCGGTATCCATAATGTGCTTCTTCCATTACTTTTATCTTAATCTCAGGAAGGCTTGGTACACAGATACGGCCTCGATACAGTAGAATACCGTCTCATGATGCAAATTCAGGTCTCTTCCCTTCTGGTATCTCCTTAGAAATCTTGTTTAGGTAGTCGTCTTGCATTTGAGCTTCTTTCACCTCATCGATGACTATGGGTTGTGCAACAAGAGCTGCTAATATACCATTGTAATGATGAGAGGTAACTTTTATTTCTAATCTTTCAAAGTCTTCGATCAATTGTTGTTGTGTAGTGAGCAAGTAATCCAGATTTCCTGAAGATTTTTGACTTAAAGCATCAGCTACAACATTAGCCTTATCGGGATGATATTGGATATCAAGATCGTAGTTTTTCATCAACTCAAGCCATCTTCGTTGCCTCATATTCAATTCCTTCTGAGACAATAGATACTTTAAACTCTTGTGATCGGTGAAAATCTCACATCTTTCACCATATAGGTAATGACACCAAATCTTTAAGGCGAACACTACTGCGGCTGGTTCCAAGTTGTGAGTAGGGTAATTCTTTTCATGAATTTTGTGCTGTCTGGATTCATATGCAATTACTTTACCATGTTGCATTAGAACACATCCCAACTCTTGGAAACATTGCTCACGATCATCAGTCCATTCAAAAGGTACGCCTTTCTGCGTTAATTGAGTAATTGGCCCAGCTATCTTGGAGAAGTTTTTGACAAATCTCCAGTAATATCCTGCCAACCCTAGGAAGCTACGTACTTCTGTCACAGTTGTTGGTCTCGGCCAAGACATGATCGCCACCACCTTTTGTGGGTCAACTGATACGCCATCTTTTGAGATCACATGCCCCAAGAAAGAAATCTTTGGAAGCTAGAACTCATATTTCTTGAATTTAGCAAATAGTTGACGATCTCTCAATGTCTGTAGTATAGTCCTCAAATGACATTCATGTTCCTCAAGGCTCTTAGAATATATAAGGATATCATCGATGAATACTATTACAAAATCATCGAGATAAGGTTTGAACACTAGATTCATCAGATCCATGAATGCAGTAGGAGCATTAGTAACACCAAAAGGCATTACTAGGAATTCGTAATGACCATATCGAGTTTGAAAAGTTGTCTTTTCTACATCTTCTGCTTTAATCTTCAATTGATGGTAACCTGATCTCAGATCAATCTTTGAGAACACTTCTGCTCCTTGTAATTGATCGAATAAATCGTCAATCCTTGGAAGAGGGTATCGATTCTTTATCGTCACCTTGTTCAATTCGCGGTAATCGACACATAACCTCATAGTCCTATCTTTCTTCTTCACAAATAGAACAGGTGCACCCCAGGGAGAAGTGCTAGGTCTAATAAAACCTTTATCCAACAATTCTTGTAATTACATCTTTAACTCTGTCAGTTCTATTAGAGCCATACGATAAGGGGTCTTCGATATTGGTTGGGTATTTGGAACGGGATCAATAGTGAATTCAATCTCTCTATCAATCAGAGTGTTAGGCAAGTCATCTGGAAAGATGTCTGGAAATTCCCTTACCACTTAGATATCTTCCAAAGTTACTTCTACAGGTGAATCTTCTAGAATGGTACAGAGATAACCTTGACATCCTTTCCTAAGTAATTTATTGGCTTTCATGGAAGAGATAAGACACGTAGGAGGTAACATTGCACCCTTTCCTTCAAAAGAGAAGTCGGGTTGATCATGAATTTAGAAAATGACTCTCTTTATAACGCAATCGATAGTAGCATATACTGAAGATAACCAATCCATACCTAAGATGACATCAAAACCTTTACTCTAAAGGTATCAGGTCTATAAGTAGTGGCACATTACTTATTATGATGTTGCAGGATCGATATGCTAAGGTAACAAGCATAGAATTTCCAGAGGGAGTAACGACGGATAGGTCATAACCTTAATGCTCTGGTGACTTACTAATTTTTGAGGCAAAGTATGGTGATACAAATGAATGAGTAGATCATGAGTCCATAACCATATGAGCATCAATACCATAAATAGAAATTATACCTGCCACCACAGTATCAGTTGCAGCCTCACCACTTGGGACTAAGGCAAATACACGTCCGTGGCGTTGTTGATTCATCCCTTGGTTCCCCTGATTTTAAGCCGAACGTTGGTTGGTTGGAGTGGCAACTGGGACAACTTCCTTCTCAGTCTTCCACGTTGGGCATTCTCTGATCATATGACCCATTTCCCCACACTTGTAGCATGCTCCTGAACTCAGTCGATAGATACCCCAATGCATCTTCCCACATGTTTTGCATGGAGATATGGTTCCACCCTGTGGTCTACTCTTGTTCTGAGAGTTAGAACCTACACTAGACATTCCCGTGAACTGTCTCTTGGTATTTCCTTGTCCTTTTCCTTGATTACTTGACTGTCTTTTAAAATTGTCTCAATTTTTCTGAAGTTCCAAGCTTGTTATTTCAGCCACGAGAGCACGGTCCAGCACCTCCTTGTATAACTTGAGTTTGAACATTTCTACCTTGCTGCGTATATAGATTTGTAGGCCATCTTCAAATTTCTTTACCTTTTGGATACATGGAAAAATGGGATAAGGTAGAGAACTCTGTAGCATATTGGAGCACCATCATGTTTCCCTGCTTCAGGTTCATGAAATCCTTAGCCTTCTGTTCCTTCATAGAGTCTGGGAAGTACATACCATAGAATACCTCCAAGAATCGTTGTCAGCTCATCTCGGGCTTGCTTTCCTCCATTGTAGTCCACCAATGATCCACTTCCCCTACAAAGGTAAAGGTGGCATACTTCACTTTCTCTTCCTCGGGATATGGTAAGACTTTGAAAATCTTTTCCATCCGACGGACCCATGCTTTAGCCTTAGTAGGGTCTGCACTGCCATCAAAAGTTGGTGGTCATAGTTTTTGAAATTGCTCCACCGTTATCTGCATTCCCCAGTGTCCATTATTTTTACTTCCATTGCCACTATCCTCAGAATTAGCTACTCTATCCTGGGCAGCATAAGCTAGTCCTTCGATGATTTGTTCGACACGTTCAAATCTAGCATTCGCTACTTCATCCATGCTGGTTGAGCTTACTCCTTGTTAGTACTTCTCTGACTACATAACAATAATGTAATTAATAGTATTTCTTACCTTATGTTTATACCTTAATAGAAATTACCATGCCTATGTATAGGTATGTAGCATATGGTCCTACTAAATAGTTGAGGCTTTCTAATGGCCCAAGAACTATTGCTCTGA
Source organism: Hydrangea macrophylla (assembly GCA_033977485.1). Lineage (NCBI taxonomy): Eukaryota > Viridiplantae > Streptophyta > Magnoliopsida > Cornales > Hydrangeaceae > Hydrangea > Hydrangea macrophylla. The sequence goes on from CM066988.1 coordinate 65,407,956, forward strand.
TACCAAGCTTGTCACGTCCCAAAATCCAATTGGTGGATTTAAGGCACGTGACCGACCACCAAGGCCTCATAACTTGTACAGAGACTAGCAGAAGTAACATAATTAAAGTTTATTATATTTATAGGTCATGAAGACCATAATATTACAAATCATTCCAAATTTATTACATAACATTCTTATTGGCTAACTTGAGCCTTTAAATATTGCCTTTGAGAATTCCATTGGAATTACTCATGTTATTTAACTAGGTAGCTAGTATTATAAGTTTTTCTTCTTCTTCTATAGGTCTTCCTCAACCAGGTTATCTCCCACCTTCTTATACTTTTCATTACTTGAAAGGGGTTAGAAAGATTTGGAGTGTGTGAGTAGAAGACTCAGTGAATAATCGTAATCCTGGATGATGAACATAAAGATAAATCTGTATATCAACAGTAAATGAGATAAACATAACAATCGATATATCAAGAGAGTAGAATATCATCAGGACAAGTATAACGAATACATATTTAGAAGGTCAGATTACCAACCACCCATTCACATACTCATACATATACATATACTGCAATAGCTAACTGATCAGAAGCACTCGTAGACCCAATAAGGATGGTCGGCCAATTTTGGGCCACTCGTAGATCCAATATGGATCATCCCACATAGGGGCTCGTAGATTCTTAATAGAATCAATATATAATCATGTAGAATGGTGGTAATTGACATTTTGAATCAATGAAATATGGAACTTACAATAACATCTAATAAAATAACCTCTTTCAGTGGAACGAATCGAAGTGTTCCAGAACAAATGTAAGAACAACGATTTCATAATTAAAATAAAACTTGTTCAAGTAATCAGATAAGATTCACTCGTGAGGAGTTGAATTAGTAAAAGGGAAACGATCACTCACCTTGGTAGTTTAGGTGGTTAAAGAATTTCTTTTGAATTTAACCTTCAAGTCCTACACAACATGTTTATAAAACCAGTCATTTAGTCTAATTTCAAAGTATAGGGGTAAAATGGTAATTATAGGTTCTTAGGGGTATTTTTTTAATTTTACCAAAATAAGATTTTCCCTGGCTAAAATATTCTTTATATTATTACAAAACTAATGCCATTGACTACATTCGATTCAGTGTTCGTTACAATAATATATGAAAAATTATATAGCTTTTCTATATCAATTTTGCTCCAAAATAAGTGAGATACAAATTTATGTCCCCAAAATTTAGGAAAACAGTGTCTAAATGTTCTAAATATTATTCTGGTCATAACGATATTGACCGTTTATTTTTCAGAGTTTACAAAATTTTAAAAGTAATTTTAATGCAAAAACACTCATATTCTATAGTCATTTTATAAATTGAAAATCAGATAAATACTAGTTGATGCCCAAAATTCACCAAAATTTAGGAAATCGTAGGAAATAATTTATAATGATTTTGCATATTTTTGAAATACCAAAAATGCCCTTTTATGTATCCCAAAAATCAAGTTATCTTTGAAACTTGAATTTGCTATTAATGACGATTTATGGTCTGTTTGGCCTTGCTCAAACTTTAAATTTTGAGAAGGCCTTCTAAGGGTCTAATACAGATTATGAAAATACATATAGAAGGTACATATTATAAAGTGCATGAAGGAATTTTGGAAAGGAAATTTACCCACTGATTGACGATAGAGATTGAAACTGAAACTTCGGTTCAACTTCTTTTACTACCAGAACTTCCACCACTACTCCAATATTTTATCCCCCAAACAACCCACTTTGAGAGTTTGTAGAAAACTCTCACAACTCTTTCTTTCTCCTAAAATTCCCTCTCTCACTCAAAAACTTCTACTCTTCTTTTTTTTTGTTACTTTTTTTTCCTCTCTTGAGTGAAGTGCTTTTAGGACATAGGTTAGGAGGCTTTTTATAGGCATCTTAGGATCTCCCAAAGTTAATTACGTATGGGAGGAGCATTTTTTTTTTGAAATATTAATTGAACATTAATAAATATTGTAGCATTTACTGAAGTTAAACTTATTTTTTTTAATTATACTATAACTATGACGGTTGTAAGATTTTCTTACAACTCTCTCTCTCTCCCTTCGCCCCCCCCTCTCTCTCTCTCCATGTATTCATGAATGCATGTATTTTGTAATATTTGTGTTAGGTGGACAAGGTCATTTTCTAGGATCACATGTAGGTTAGTTAGTTAGGTGACATACCAATAGAGCTTTAACACATGTCTAGAGTTGATTGATTAAAGCTAAAAAAATGATGATATTTTACGAATTTTTAATAATGAAAATTTGGGTCTTGACACTAGGAATCTATAAATAGGGCAGTTGTGTCCAGAAAAAGGAGTTCGTCGATTTATTATACCAGAAGCTGCAGAAACTGTTTTAGGGGGTTCCCAAACCTATTCTATCCTCTCTATCAACCTTAGCCTCTCCGGGAGCATCCGTAGGAGTCATAAGAGTGAAGACCATCGAGTAGAGGCTTCTGAAAGTCAGAGATTTCAGAATTGGGTTCAAGACTATGAGGTATAATTCTTGTCCCCTTCTTATACGCATCTATAGAGTTAACGAGTAGTAGATCCGGGCTACCAATAAAGTTTTTGAAACTTAATCTTTCCGTTGCGCGTTTAAAATAATTTTTAAACCTAATTTTCCACCAGTATCTACAACACGTTGTATAGTTATACAGCATACCAGTTTCGATCGTATCCGATCGAGATTCATGCTTTAACGTAGAGTTTTGGAAGAGTCTCCAAACAGAGATGGGAACAACACTAAATTTAAGTTCAGCCTTCCATCTGCAAACTGATGGACAGACTGAACGGGTTAATCTAGTGATGCAGGACATGCTATGCGATTGAGTTATAGATTTTGAGAGTTCTTGGGAACAAATCTGCCATTGATCGAGTTTGCCTACAACAACAGTCACCATATGAGCATAGGGATGGCGCCGTTTGAAGCTTTATATAGAAGACCTTACCGATCGCTACTATGTTGGGCCGAAGTCGGAGATACTCAACTTCTTGGGCCAGAGATGGTACGAAAAACTAGCGAGAAGATTCAAATTGTACGTGAGTAGCTAGAGACAGCTCAGACCCGATACAAGAGTTATGCTAACAAGTGATGCAAAGATTTGGAATTCACTATTGAAGACCACATGCTACTCAAGATTTCACCGATTTGAGGCATTGTCAGATTTGGTCAAAAGAGAGGCAAGCTATTGTCGGGATTGATTGGACCATTTAAGATTCTAGAGCGTGTTGGAAAAGTTGCATATTGACTCGCATTGTTGCTAAAGATGTCAGAAGTGCATAATGTTTTCCACATCAATATGCTACAGAAATGTGCTCACAACCCAGCGCATGAGATTAACTTTGAAGATATTGAGGTCAACGACAACGTCACATTCAATGAAGGACCAGTGCGGATTTTAGATCGAGGAATCAAGAAGCTTGAAAATAAGGAGATTCCATTGGTAAAGATCCAGTGGAAGCATCATGACGAAGGAGAAGGTTCACGGGAGCTAGAGTCGGAGATGCGTGAAAAGTTTCCGTTTTTATTTTAGACCTTGTTTGTTTTTTATTTTGAGGACGAAATCCTTAATGAGTGATGGATGATGTAAGTATTTTTAGTAATTATTAATATGAAGAGATTCTATATACTTCCCTTGATCATACTTGAAATCTTACTTTTAATCGATCAAAGTCCTTTCGAGTGATCGAGCATTTCTGAGTTCAAGTGATCGAACCTTGTTCAATTGATTGAAACCCTACCGACATGAATTTATGATGTGGACCCCACTTCAATCTCAGTCTTCAATCAATCAAACCTGGCAGATCTGCTCTCAATAGATTGAAGAACCTTCAATTGATCGAACCCCCTGGATATTTCATCTCAGTTTGTGTGCTGGATATGCCACCTTCCATCATCTCCCCTCTATATAGATGTTTGGTCATTGTGAGTGAGGATTGTTTTATGCCCAAGCTTTGTTAGTTTATTTAGAGAGAGAGAGAGAGAGAGAGAGAGAGTGTGTGTGTGTGTGTGTGTGTGTGTATGTGTGTATGTGCTTGTGTTTATATATATACACATATCTATATGTATAGATATACATGATGGAAAAACCGGTTTAAGTTAAAAGTTTTAAACACGCAGCGGAAAAGTCAAGTTATAAAACTTATTTGGTAGCCTAGGATCTACTACTCGTCAATTCCATAGATGCGTACAAGAGGGGACAAGAGTTTATACCTTAGTGTCTTGAACCCAATTCTGAAATCTTCAACTTCCAGCAGCCTCCACTAGATGGCCTTCACTCTTATGACTCCTGTGGATGCTCGCAGGAAGGACTAGGGTTGGTGGGAACCCTAATGGAGAGGATTGGAAGGTTTTGGGAAACCTAAACAGTTTCTGCAGCTTTTTCGTATAAAAAACGACGAACCTATTTTCCAGAACGCAGCTGCCCTATTTATAGATTCCCAGAACCGACCTAGCTCTCGAGCGATCGAAGTGGTTTCGATCGATCGAACATTCGATCGATCGAACCATCTTCAATCGATCGAAACTGCCTAGACTTCAATCGATCGAGACAACTTCGATCGATCGAACCTGTCTTGACATCATCCTCATTTGCCTTTCCAAGCATCCTGGCGAAGCTAAGAGTGGGACCTCCTAGGCTCTTTATTGTTGGCTCAGACCAGTTTGTTAATCACCATGACCAAACTCTTTGATCAGCAAACTAACTAACTGGTCAGTTAACGTTTACTCCACTATAAAACGATAACTGAACTCCAACGCAAAAGAACATATCCGAAGCGATGACTAGACTTGTATGGTGTACTAATGTCCCTCTACCGTCAGCATTTGTAATCATATTCAGGTAGTCGGATAAACAGTTACTGTCAACCTGAATCATGATTAATTCTTATAATCCTTAAGTCCCATTCACCTCTCATGATTACCAAACATGTTGATAACTCTTATCAACAAGACTGCAGTACTCAGTAATCGACTTGGTGACATTCCCAAGGGAATGCTTACTCTGAAACAGAGGGTAGATTCTGTCTTGACAATATATGTTCACAACCCTATGAATATGACATACCCAAGATACCCAGGTGTTGATCTTTTATAGACCTCACTGATTGGTAAGTCAAAGCAGTCATATCCACAGTCTGTGTTCATAATCGTCTCAAGATTAAGAACACGTACCTTATACAAGTTATGAGTTCCTATCGACTGATTGACAGTCTTGAGTGTCAACAGGAAAGCTCAGGTCCGTCAATGCACTATAAGCACTAGCATATCAACTAAGAGTAACACTCTGGTGATTGAGATTAATCACTCCATCCAATGGTAGTCAATCATGCTACAGTGTAGACCTGATGAGATATCCAGTCTCATCATCCACTGTGACAAGCTTTAAGTATCAAAGAATAGTAATTCGTATCTCACTTGTATATATCTCATACATACACGAATTACTTACTATGATACTTATGGATAAAACAATCATCTCATGAAAGGAACATACATAATGTAAAACTGATATCCATATATTAAAATGCTAATGTCTCATACATAAAGTAATGGTTTGAGAGCACAAACCCAACAATACAATCAAAGAGAGAGACAGACAGACAGACAGACAGAAGAAGAAGAAGATAAGAAGAGAGAGACAGAGGCAGAGGCAGAGAGAGAGAAGGCAGAGATAGAGAAGAGAGAAATGAGCTGCATTAGAGACCCTTAAAGCTTGGAGTTTTGCCAAACGTACCCTTACAATTGTTCGGTGAGTTCTAAACTCACTCGATAGTATTTGTATAATGTTTTACATGTTTTTGGAAGTTTAATATTGATCTCAAACACCACCTAATACTTCTAGACGTTCACTGCCAGAATCTAGAGAAGACGACTTTCAAGCGATCAAACTAGGTTCAATCGATCGAACACACTGAGTCTCAATCGATCAAAATGACTTTAATCAATCAAGACCACCTTCACTTCAATCGATCAAGAATGACTTCAATCGATCAAACTCACTCTCATCAATCGATTGAGATGACTTCAATCGATCGAACCAAATAGAACTTGGTTGTTCCGTTAAGGTTATAATTCATAATGCTTAGCTGTTTAATTTAAGTTCCCTATTTCTATTATGCAATATTATGGATTACGAGAGTAATGGGATACGACAATGAGACTGAGATAATATGGTGATAAACGTAGTAGGGTTTGGAACATTAGTAATAATATGATGCTATAATGAGATAATGTTTGAGGCATAATGGTGAGTAACCTTGGATCACCTGGTGACTGAGTCAACGGAATATTAGTTACTTTCTATGCAAGTATGTCAGTGTCAGGGATTGGTCATTAACATGTCTGCGTGGGATGTGAGCGCTATGTATTGTACTCGTAAGGATTATAAGAGCATTGAACAAGAGTACTAATACATATTGATTATGAACGGATGATACTCGTAAGTATTCCTAAAATCAATGAATAGTAAGAGTTCTTAAAAGTAGTGAACAAGAGTATTGATGCATCTATAAACTAGTAGTTATCTTGGGAGCTATGAGTGTACAGTATCGCAAGCGTTCTTAAAAGTAGTGAATAGTTAGAGTTCTTAAAAAAAGGTGAACAAGAGTATTGGTACGTCTATAGACTAGTCATTATATGAGATCGATGTCTAGTGTTCGCATAAAGTCCGAGTCAGTGTATCCTACTGGAATTAACTCATTACCACCGTACATAAGCATGTAATCTTTAGTCCTTCTCAAGTACTTAAGAATGTGCTTGACGGCTGTCCAGTGCTCTGGACCTGGATTCGACTGATATCTGCTAACCATGCCGACGGCAAAGCAAATATCTGGTCTAGTGCATAACATCGCATACATAAGACTTCCCACTGCTGAAGCATAGGGAACTCCTATCATGCGATTCCTCTCCTCCTGTGTCTTTGGACACTGGTCCTTGGAGAACGCTAAACCATGCCTGAAAGGTAACAATCCTTTCTTCGAATTATCCATTGAAAACTTAGTTAGCACCTTATCGATATAACCAGCTTGAGACAATTCCATTATCTTTTGCTTGCGATCCCGAAAAAGCTTTATCCCAAGAATATAGCTCGCATCTCCTAGATCCTTCATATCGAAAGTACTAGCTAGCCAAACCTTGACCGTTGACAATGCCGCGACATCATTCCCAATGAGTAGAATATCGTCAACGTAAAGCACAAGAAAGGCCATCACTTTCCCTTCACACTTCTTGTATACACAAGGTTCATCCAGATTCTGTATGAAACCAAACGACTTGACCACTTGGTCAAATCGGATGTTCCAACTCCTGGATGCCTGCTTAAGCCCATAAATGGACTTTTGCAGCTTGCATACCAAGTTACCTTTCCGACCAGCTATGAACCCTTCTGGTTGTTGCATATAGATGTCCTCCTCAAGATTGCCATTCAAGAATGCAGTCTTGACGTCCATCTGCCAGATCTCATAATCTAGGCATGCAGCAATGGATAAGAGTATTTTGATGGACTTGAGCATGGCTACCGGCGAGAAGGTTTCCTCATAGTCAATGCCCTCCTTCTGAGTATAACCTTTCGCTACAAGCCTAGCCTTAAAGGTCTCAACCTTTCCATCAGATGCTCTTTTCCTCTTGTAGACCCACTTACAACCAATGGGTTTAATATTGGCTGGAAGTTCTACAAGATCCCAGACCTGATTAGAATCCATAGATTCTAATTCAGCCTTCATAGCTTTAACCCAATGTTCTGAATCAACATCAGCCATTGCCTCTTCGTATGTGGCAGGGTCAGATTCAGATTCTATGGAGACAGCTTCAAAAACTTCTCCTAAGAACATGTATCTATCAGGCTGGCTGATAATCCTCCCACTACGACGAGGTACCGGTGCGGAAATGGGTGAAGAAGTGGTATTTTCTTGATTTATATCGTTATCAACTACGGGTTGGACTGAGGGCTCTCCTTCTATCTCTCTAAGATCTATCCTTCCCTTAGGTTTATGGTTCATGATATAGTCATCCTCCAAGAAAACAGCATTCGTACTAACAAACACTTTCTGCTCTCTTGGATCATAAAAATACCATCCATAAGTACCCTTTGGATACCCTACGAAGTAACATACTTCCGATCTAGAATCCAACTTGCTCATCTTTCCTTTCAGCACATGTGCCGGACACCCTCATATCCGGAGATGTTGCAAAGAAGGCTTGCGCCCAATCCACATCTCTCGTGGTGTCCTGGGAACAGATTTGCTTGGTACTAGATTTATTATGTACGCAGCGGTTTCCAAAGCATAACCCCAAAGGAATAATGGCAACTCTGAATAACTCATCATCGACCTAGTCATGTCTAAAAGAGTCCGATTCCTTCTCTCCGCTACACCGTTCTGCTGAGGCGTACCAGGTGCAGTCAACTGTGAAAGAATCCCATTCTGTACGAGGTGATCAATAAACTCATTAGAGAGGTACTCGCCACCTCGATCAGATCGAATGGCCTTGATATGTGTGCCCAATTGCTTCTCCACTTCAGCTCTAAACTCTTTGAACTTTTCAAAGGATTCAGACTTGTGCTGCATTAGGTACACATATCCATACCTGGAGTGGTCATCAGTAAATGTTATGAAATACTCATAACCACTCCTTGCTCTAATATTTATTGGTCCACACACATCAGTATGAACTAATTCCAACAACGCATCGGTTCTATTTCCCTTTGTAGGAAAGGGCCTTTTGGTCATCTTACCCTCTAAACAAGACTCGCAGACTTCCATTGGTTCTAAAACCAAATCGCCTAAGATCCCTTCTTTGACTAGTCTGCCAATCCTATTTAGATTGATATGGCCAAGCCTCATATGCCAAAGCCTTGTTGGATTAGTGGAAGGTCTCTTTCTTTTAGATGGTACATTAACCACTGAGTTATTAAGTTCCATGCAAGAGTCTTTAGAAACATTGGGAGTAATCACATACAAACCATTTGATTTAACACCAGAACATATAAAAGAACTATTTCTTTTAATCACAACTTCAGTTCCAAAATGAAAAGAATAACCATTATTCGATAAATTAGAAACTGAAATTAAATTACGTCTCATTAAAGGGACGTAAAGTACATCTGATAAAATCAAAATTTTATTGTCTAGAAATTCTAAAACTACGACTCCTATAGCAACCACATAAACGGTTGCGCTAGAACCTAGAGTAAGTACGATTTCCCCATCACTGCACCTCCTGGTTGATCTGAACCCCTGCAATGAATTACAGATATGGTTAGTCGCACCACAATCAATGCACCAAGTGTTTGAAGTATCCGTTATAAAACTTACTTCAATCACATGTGATTCAATCATACCTTGAACTCTTGTAGCTAAGAATTCTGGACAGTTCCTCTTCCAGTGGCCCTTCTCACCGCATTGGAAACACTTTCCTTTGCCTTGGCCACCCACCTTCCCTTTGCCCTTACCTTTTCCCTTAGATTTTGCAATCTTAGGGACTGGTCCAACACTTGAACCACCAGTGCTAGCTTTCTTCTTCCCTTTCTTTCCTTTTGGCACAGATCGGGAGGAGGAAGCGCTTTTCTCAACGTTCAAAAAGTTGACCCCAGGTTTGATCACCCCTTCCGCTGCCAAAAGAGAACTCATCAATTCGCTCATTGAAAAATTCATTTGATTCATATTATAGTTAAGTTTAAATTGAGCGAATGAAGGCGACAGCGAATTGAGGATCATATCAACTTGGGTTTGTGCATCGATGTTGGCACCTAGGGTCTCCAGCTCGTTTAAATAACCAATCATTTTTAAAACATGTTCCTTGACTGGAGTCCCTTCCGACATCTTTGCACTCATTATCTTTTGCATGGCTACCTGCCTGGCAGGCCTGCCATGCTCCCCAAACATCTTTTTCAGGGATGTGATAATGTCACTGGCAGAATCATTCGATTGGAATTGGTGTTGCAACACACCAGCCATTGAGGCCAGAATATAGCAACGAGCCATTCCATTCGACTTCTTCCATTTGTCGAACTCGCGTCTGGCAGCTGCCGAAGCATTTGCCGCAGGTTCTTCGGGGCATGGGGTGGTGAGGACATATATGTGATCCTCCGTAGTTAACACGATGTCAAGGTTACGTTTCCATTCAGTGTAGTTGTTTCCAGTTAACTTGTTTTGAGTGAGTATGGTGGCAAGTGGACTAAATGCAGATCCAGACATTATGATTACTGAAAATCAAACAAACAAAATAAATATGGATATCAGGATTTGACAGTTTGAAATAAAACAATCCTTAAAACTCTTATTTTAAAACAAAGTCGCCGGAATATCGAAACAAAAGAATAAAGCCTCCGTGTGGAGGTCAATTTTCTATTTTTCGATTAATCAAGACTTGTCCGCTATGCAACTCTTGCAAAACAAGTTATGACTCCCGATCCCTTTTGATCTCTAAGTTTCTGAACAATGCCCCGTGTGGGATCCCTTATCCATAGCTTAGCTAGTATGTACCATTAACTAGGATCCAATCACAACCGTCTCAAGTAGCGCCTCCGTGTGGTGGTCACCCTCTAACACGTCTGATTGATCCTATCATAAGAAGTTCACATCTAGTAACCAATGAGTAATGCACCCTCCGTATGGAATGATCACTCCTGACGAGGTGACACAGAATGCACCACTCATCTTACAGTGAACCGTTAATGGAAGATCGTGGGTGTAATTAATAAGACCCTCTCCCACTAGTTTTAGTAAAAGGATTTCGCTGTTTGAGAAAATCTGTTTCTACACACTTCCCATAAACATCTAATGTTTACTAATGTGTTGAAAACGGTTTTTGAATTTTATTTTAGAAAACTTGTTTTGCGTGCATGCAACAATGTATTATACGCCAATCATAAACCAAGCACATAAAACAAAAAACTAAAATGAAAATATAGGCATTCAAACAATGCCTCTATCTCCCATGGCTCTATCTCCATAGAACCTGCTCTTGGTTTGGTCGCCTCCACCTCCATCTTCATGGACAACGGCTCCTTGCTCCATCTTTATGAATTTTTCTAATTCTATTACATTGGTCCTATGCTTCTCTCGAAGCTTACAATTTATCTAAAAATAGAAATAGCTACAAATAAAATAAAAGGCTAGGGAAACCGGTGCGACTTTCCTTTTCGTAGGATTAAAGTCGCAGCGCCCTTTACATATGCCTTAAAACCAAACCAACAATAATATACACCAATCTCAAACAATTAAATACAAAAATTTAAAAGTCTTGGTGCCATGGGAGATAGTGACTAAACTGGCTGCAAAAGGGTTAGTCGTACACGCATCCACACATACATAACAAATATATGTAACTATTGGAATACTTAATTGATTCACACAGTATATGAACTCTTTACATACTGAATTAGAACTTAAAACAACATCTTACTTCTCTATCATAGTTCGATCGATCGAAGAGCGTTCGATCGCTCGACCCTTCGAGCGATTGAACTCTGTTCAATCGCTTGAACTTTCTATTTCACAGAATGATTTTAAAAAATAACAGAATACTTTAAAATTAAAGCTTTTCATTTCAAAACACTTTAAAACTGTGAAACAGAGAACCTGACAAAGAATCTGTCTCGATCGATCTAACTTCATTCGATCGATCGAATACCAAAAGGTTTCGATCGATCGAAGACTGTTCGATCGCTCGAGTACAGAGGATGTTCGATCGATCGAAGCATGTTCGATCGATCGAACCCGCCTTGCATCCCATGCAATCACAGATTTGTATTCTGCTGCGATAACACTGCAGAAATAGATCTGTGACAATGCCGTTTCGAAAACAGTTCTAAAATCAACATGCAAATCAATATAGTGTTCCAAAACGCATCTATAGATCCAAACGAGCGTGGCTCTGATACCAATTGATGGAAAAACTGGTTTAAGTTAAAAGTTTTAAACACGGAGCGGAAAAGTCAAGTTATAAAACTTATTTGGTAGCCTAGGATCTACTACTCGTCAATTCCATAGATGCGTACAAGAGTGGACAAGAGTTTATACCTTAGTGTCTTGAACCCAATTCTGAAATCTTCAACTTCCAGCAGCCTCCACTAGATGGCCTTCACTCTTATGACTCCTGTGGATGCTCGCAGGAAGGACTAGGGTTGGTGGGAACCCTAATGGAGAGGATTGGAAGGTTTTGGGAAACCTAAATAGTTTCTGCAGCTTTTTCGTATAAAAAATGACGAACCTATTTTCCAGAACGCAGCTGCCCTATTTATAGATTCCCAGAACCGACCTAGCTCTCGAGCGATCGAAGTGGTTTCGATCGATCGAACATTCGATCGATTGAACCATCTTCAATCGATCGAAACTGCCTAGACTTCAATCGATCGAGACAACTTCGATCGATCGAACCTGTCTTGACATCATCCTCATTTGCCTTTCCAAGCATCCTGGCGGAGCTAAGAGTGGGACCTCCTAGGCTCTTTATTGTTGGCTCAGACCAGTTTGTTAATCACCATGACCAAACTCTTTGATCAGCAAACTAACTAACTGGTCAGTTAACGTTTACTCCACTATAAAACGATAACTGAACTCCAACGCAAAAGAACATATCCGAAGCGATGACTAGACTTGTATGGTGTACTAATGTCCCTCTACCGTCAGCATTCGTAATCATATTCAGGTAGTCGGATAAACAGTTACTGTCAACCTGAATCATGATTACTTCTTATAATCCTTAAGTCCCATTCACCTCTTATGATTACCAAACATGTTGATAACTCTTATCAACAAGACTGCAGTACTCAGTAATCGACTTGGTGACATTCTCAAGGGAATGCTTACTCTGAAACAGAGGGTAGATTCTGTCTTGACAATATATGTTCACAACACTATGAATATGACATACCCAAGATACCCAGGTGTTGATCTTTTATAGACCTCACTGATTGGTAAGTCAAAGCAGTCATATCCACAGTCTGTGTTCATAATCGTCTCAAGATTAAGAACACGTACCTTATACAAGTTATGAGTTCCTATCGACTGATTGACAGTCTTGAGTGTCAACAGGAAAGCTCAGGTCCGTCAATGCACTATAAGCACTAGCATATCAACTAAGAGTAACACTCTAGTGATTGAGATTAATCACTCCATCCAATGGTAGTCAATCATGCTACAGTGTAGACCTGATGAGATATCCAGTCTCATCATCCACTGTGACAAGCTTTAAGTATCAAAGAATAGTAATTCGTATCTCACTTGTATATATCTCATACATACACGAATTACTTACTATGATACTTATGGATAAAACAATCATCTCATGAAAGGAACATACATAATGTAAAACTGATATCCATATATTAAAATGCTAATGTCTCATACATAAAGTAATGGTTTGAGAGCACAAACCCAACAATACAATCAAAGAGAGAGACAGACAGACAGACAGAAGAAGAAGAAGATAAGAAGAGAGAGACAGAGGCAGAGGCAGAGAGAGAGAAGGCAGAGATAGAGAAGAGAGAAATGAGCTGCATTAGAGACCCTTAAAGCTTGGAGTTTTGTCAAACGTACCCTTACGATCGTTCGGTGAGTTCTAAACTCACTCGATAGTATTTGTATAATGTTTTACATGTTTTTGGAAGTTTAATATTGATCTCAAACACCACCTAATACTTCTAGACGTTCACTGCCAGAATCTAGAGAAGACGACTTTCAAGCGATCGAACTAGGTTCAATCGATCGAACACACTGAGTCTCAATCGATCAAAATGACTTTAATCAATCAAGACCACCTTCACTTCAATCGATCAAGAATGACTTCAATCGATCAAACTCACTCTCATCAATCGATTGAGATGACTTCAATCGATCGAACCAAATAGAACTTGGTTGTTCCGTTAAGGTTATAATTCATAATGCTTAGCTGTTTAATTTAAGTTCCCTATTTCTATTATGCAATATTATGGATTACGAGAGTAATGGGATACGACAATGAGACTGAGATAATATGGTGATAAACGTAGTAGGGTTTGGAACGTTAGTAATAATATGATGCTATAATGAGATAATGTTTGAGGCATAATGGTGAGTAACCTTGGATCACCTGGTGACTGAGTCAACGGAATATTAGTTACTTTCTATGCAAGTATGTCAGTGTCAGGGATTGGTCATTAACATGTCTGCGTGGGATGTGAGCGCTATGTATTGTACTCGTAAGGATTATAAGAGCATTGAACAAGAGTACTAATACATATTGATTATGAACGGATGATACTCGTAAGTATTCTTAAAATCGATGAATAGTAAGAGTTCTTAAAAGTAGTGAACAAGAGTATTGATGCATCTATAAACTAGTAGTTATCTTGGGAGCTATGAGTGTACAGTATCGCAAGCGTTCTTAAAAGTAGTGAATAGTTAGAGTTCTTAAAAAAAGGTGAACAAGAGTATTGGTACGTCCATAGACTAGTCATTATATGAGATCGATGTCTAGTGTTCGCAAGATTTCTTAAAAGCGGTGAATAGTAAGAGTTCTTAAAATCGGTGAACAAGAACACTAGTATGTCGTGTTGATATAATCAGTTCAGTATAGTCAGTCGGGATTGGTACAGTCAGTCTTAGAGTTTGAAGACGATGAGAATTGGACATTGTGGGGTCTGAATAAAGGAGGAAAAGATGTTATTAGTATCACTACTTTATATAATGTATAACTGGCAATTACTTTATACCTGTGATACTGTGGGAGTTTCTATTCACTCAGCTGAAGTAAGCTGACGGTGTTTATGCCTGGACATTCCCCGTCCATACTACCCTGTTCCTTTTAATGCAGGTGATGGAGCCTACGATGATGGCTACTAACCAGAAGGGGATTATTTAGAGGGTGGTCCCACTGATGATGGTTATGCTGGGGAAGATTACTACGTTGACAACTACCCTTACGCCAGCTACAGATGAAGAAAATTATATCTAGCTTATATTCTGTTATTTGTGTTGAACTTTTGTAATGGGTACTTGGGCATATGTTGTCTCTAGATTTCTTGTGATCCTGAGGACCACTTTGATATTGCAATGGATAGTATTGTTTTATGTAAAGTTGTTTACTATTCCTGTTTATTAGTTAGACTATTACTGTACGGTGTGGACAATTAGTGACATTCACCCGTCATTCCCTATGGACCCAAAAAGGAAATTTATTTTTCTCTATTTTTGCTGCTCCGAGGCGTGACAAGATTTTTTGTATCAGAGCCTTAGTTTGTGATACTTTCGTTCACTAACTGTTCCACACCATCTGGTCCTAGTATTTTAAGATTCCCTGAGATGAGATATGAGTTTAAGATAAGTTCGTCCTCTTGATGATAGATAGTTTTCCCTTGCAGGTTAGCATCATGGATCCAGAGTCCATAAGTTTGTGACTGATGCATATGGAGGACACGTGATCTATGGGGATACCGTGGAGCTAGCTGACTCGAAGTTCTACCATGAGCGCATATGCTAGACAGCTAGTCGATATCTAAAGAAGGATATGTGGAAGGCTCTCTATGTGACCGGAAAGACTTACCCTATAGAGATACATATGGATGCTTATAATTCTACGAGGATTGTTAGGGATATTTATCAGAAGATTATACGATTGATCCATAGTAAGCTGGAGATAGACGTTATAGAGCTATGAGCTATTCTTGGAGGACCTATTAAGGCAGCACCGTCAGTAGCACCACCGTCACTAGTACTTGAGGTACCCATCCCAGAGTTGTCGGAGGCCGAGCTGATAGAAGATGCTGACCTAGAGGAGGATCCCGCAGAGGACATTGACCCCGTCGATGATAATGAGGAGCTAGAGGAGGATCCAGAGGAGGTCCCAGAGTTAGTTGATGATGATGTTATGGCTAAAGAGGATGATGTAGTGTTAGAGGAAGATGAGATTATGTAGATACCAGTAGAGGATGTTCCTGAGGTAGATGAGGTAGTAGTACCTGAGATACCTGTTATGCCTGAGTTACCAGTGAGACCTATATTACACATGGAAGCCATTGCCAACTTGGCAGCCGAGTGGGTAGTGGGGATGGTTGCACAGCCAGATGGACTTTCGATAGAAGAGGCTGCACTAGTAGAGGCTATGGCTATAGCTGGGGATTTTTCCAAGATGATTGTCGACATCGGCGAGCCAACATTTGTTGTTGAGGATATGGATGTGGAAAAGATGATCATTGAGTACTAGGATATAGGAGTAATAGTTGGAGGTCTTGCTGCGCCAGTGGAGGCTGACCAATCTGTAGAGATGGACATTGTACCTAAGGATGAGGCACCACTAGCAGGATGGGATGCTGATGATTTTTGAGTCAGGATCTGGAGGGAGGTTTAGGTTTTGGTTAGTTTATTAGGACATATTGTCCACGTGATTTTTGGGAGCTTAGCTATTTGACCATAGCTTTGTATAGTAGTATATTGTAAATAGCTTACGTTAGTACTATTTTAGCCTATGTCCCATATGGTACACAGTTTGACTAGTGTGTACTATGCGGTACATCTTTTGGATATATCTATATTAATATTGGGCAATGGTGTTGGACCCAAGAAAGAGTGATCAAATGGCTTAAATTTGCCCATTAAATCAACTTAAAATCTGCACCTTTATTCCTCTAGATCTATTTTCTACCTTTAGATCAACTTAATCCAAAGGTCACAACACTAATATATTTGCACACATCACACACCATATGAACACTCACCCCATGATTCTCTCCCTCTATCCCACGTCTCTCCTATGTCTCTCACACGCATGCAGCAAAGCATTTGCTGACCAACTCTCTCTCCAATCCCAAAAACTGCTAATGATTTCAAACAACTTCAGCCTCTCTCTCTCACCCCAAACACTCTCCCTCTTTCTCCATCTCACTCTATTTTTCCACAGCACTGCCTCATCAATTTCAAGGTATAGTCTCTCTCTCTTTCAAGTTTGTGTGTTTATTGAAAGTAAGAGTTACGTGTGTCAGTGTGTACCCTTTTTCCTTTTTCTTTTCATGTTGAGTGAAGCTGTATTTTTATTTCTTTTTCCATTTTACTTTGTTTTAAGTATGTCCGACCATCTAATTTACATATATTTTGTATATGTATTTTTTAATCTTTTAATTTGGGTGCAAGACACATTAAAATAAAAGGCCAAGGTAATTTTGGTACCTAATAGTTAATTTTTTTTACACAGAGAGAGTGTGTGTTTGTTCAAAAAAAGTGCTTTATTTGCAACTAATAGTGAATCTGTATATTTTTTTTTTCATTTTACTTTGTTTTAAGTATGTCCGGCCATCTATGTTTTTTATGTGTATTTTATTTTCTTTTGATTTGGGTGCAAGTCTGCAAGACACATTAAAAAAAAAAAAAGGTAACTTTGGTACACAATAGTTAAGTTTTTTTACAGAGAGAGAGAGATGGATCAGTGTTTGTTAAAAAAAAACAATAGATGTGATTGACCCGCACACACATTGCACGAGCACACACACATTGCGCGCGCACACACATTGTAAAAGAACAGTAAGGTATGGCTTTGGTTTGCATGCCACGTTGCTTTGTCAAATGGATCCACCTTTTGCCAAGTTCACTACTTTATTGCCAACACCTTCCACACATTGTAAGCTTTATGAAACAATTTGAAAATGGCCAAATTTTCTTGGTTAAACCTGTGTGTGCGCCCTTTCCCGTTTTCCTTTTTCATGATGAGTCAATCTGTGTTTTTATTTTTTATTTTTTTATTTTTTATTATTTTTTTTTACTTTTTTTAGTGGTCTCAAAAAAATATTTAATCTGAAAAAAATAAAATTTTGTATCAATTACATGTTCTTTAATACATCCAGTTTGGCCATTTTCTTTAATAGGCCATGACCAAATTTTCTTGGTTATATCTGAGTGTGTGCCATTTTTCCTTCTATTTATTATTATTTTTAAAAAAATTTACATATGTTTTCCTTTTAGGTTAATCCAATTACATATGGGTCTTCCCATCTAATTAATTACATATGTTTTAAGATCCAATTATCTTAAGAGGCTTTACTAGGAGAACACATTAGATCAACAATTGCTAAAATAATATTGGACCACTAAGTTCTACGCTTTTGCTTATAACAAATTCTCTGCACATTATTAACTTCCAGTTTGTTGGATTATTTCAATATATGCGTATGTATATCTGGTGGTTCAAACATTATGTACATGTTTCTTTTTAATGATTTACATTTGCATTAAACTAATATTGCTTTTTTTTGTTAATTTTTACATTGGGGAAGATACATTGAGATTGGTACTCCAACGTTTTACAAAGTGATGCCGAGAATGCACAACTTGCCAGTTAAAAGATAAATTTGTAGTTAATTTATTCTGATTAGTTAATTGAGATTTTAAAGAACACTTAATATTTTTTTAAGGACCTTTACGTACTTAATGTTTGGTGATAACCCGTACTTGCTTCTCTTTTTTTGTTACAGTGATTTCATAATGATTGGAGTTTAAACAATTTTAACTTCAGAATTAAAATTTATATTTAATACTCTATCATCTTAATTCCAATCGACGTAAAAGTTATTTGATTATCAAGTTGTTTGGTTAAGCTTATCCCCCTTTACTCGATCATTGCATCTTTTCTTTATGAAATAGTTTTAGCGAATGATCATGAATTCAGCTATCAAACTTTTGTATAAACCGTTTATTTATTTATTTATTTTTCACTTTCACCATTTTACGCCCGTGCCCATGGGCACGGGTACGTACTAGTATATATATATGCGATCAATGCTGAGTCAAACTAGCTAGTACGATTTGTGAACCATACATAGATTTTCTAAACACCAGTAGACGAATCCGGTAGAAGCAATGTTGAGTCAGCAAGGAGCCGCTGCGGATGATAAGATAGAAGTAAGCCTGATTCGTGGACAGAGGTCATATTGAGAAATCATTTCCCTTGTCCTACTTTAAATCTTTATGATTAAATTCATGCCTTCTCTTATCCATTTCTTGTAAGGAAGGTCTTCATATATTCGGTAAGTGTTGTCAGTTTTTGCAAGTGGTTATTGGAATACCATTCCTTGTGAGAAGATTGAATTCCTTGAACTTTGGACAATTTCTTCAGTTACCATCCTCTAAGTATACTTGATCATCTTGACTATTGATAATCCATTCAGGTTTGAGTTTGATTGCTAGTATTGCAAGTTCGTTCTGCTAAACTTCTTATTCATTGAACAAATTCTTGCATGTTCATTACCTTTGAAATAAATTCTAAATGAGGTCTCTGTCTTTGTTCATACGATGAATTCAAAAACCTTGTACCCCTTATGAGTATGTTTTGATCTCTATTTCATTGTTTTTCCTCGTACTTATTCTAGTAAGGTTTTATTTAGACTATATCACTTATGAGAATACTCAATTCTTATTACCCATATCGAAAACCTTACGCTATCATTTATTTTCATTCCTTGCAAATCTTCAAATGTTACCATCGCTTCTATTGTAATCGATCATTCGATCACTGTTAGATTTACATTATAATATTGAATGGATCATATCCCTTCTACTATTGTACTTATGTTTGTAGGTGCTCATGTGCCTTTTGAGATTCAACTTCATTCTTTTATGAGTAAGGCCTCGTTTCGATTATTGCACTTATATAATGATTATCTCTTTTTTTCTACTCTGAGAGACTTACAATGCTCGGTTAGTTATTGCACTATCTTTTAATTCTTGAGATATATCTCAGAAAACTCATCATCTGTTATGAGATTACCCGTCAGATCTTGGTATAGTCTAAAACGACTTAAGAATTCAGGGGAGAATAAGGATAGGATTTTGTCGCTACCTTAAGTCACATAGTAGTTGTGTCACCTCACATGTTAGTTGAGTAGATGCACAGTCGAGACCTAAAGATAGAAGATAGCAAGTTTTGACTAGATGTAACATGCGATGTTTTGAGACGTGCACAAGGCACATGAAAATCTTCTTAACGGCTATAATGATGGAATCATCTCAAGTAATCCAAAGTCAGGCAGGAGGATCGATTAACACGTCACCCTCAAAAGTTGATCCCAATCGGTGTACACAAAGCAACGATCCAGGACTTGTCAAAAGTCAGTAGCGGCCTACCCAGACGTGTAAATCTAGCAATAGAGGTGCACGTGGAAAAGCTTACATCATCGACTGCGAAGGCTCATAAGCACAGCATGAGCAGGAGCATTTGGGAACTCATGTGTCGCTGATCGACGATCGCCTACTACAACGGAGTCAAGTATAGGCATGACAACATTCGAAGCCCTACCCCGAGGACTGAGCTAGTCTTTGATATGTCAATCATAGATAGAAATTGAAGAATTCCTTGGTTGCAGCCCTGTTCAACGATCAACAAGAAGATTCAAGTTGCGAGAAAGAAGATGGCGACAGAACAGACTTAATGTAAGAAGTAATGTAGATCAACGATGCGACAGCTTTGAGTTCGTAATGGAAGAATTGCACACTACTCAAATTTTATTAGCTCAAGATCTTGGAAAAAGTCTCCAACAGACCATACGTTGTTGCCGAAGATGTCAGGAGTGCCCCATGTGTTCCACATTAGCATATTGAGGAAGTATGCACACAACCCAGTGCACAAGAATAACTTTGAAAATATTGAAGCAAACAACAACGAGACGTACCACAAAGGACCAGTGCGGATTCCAGCTTGAGGAATGAAGAAGCTGGGAATCGAGAGTTCTATTTTTGTTTTGAAATAACTTCGCTCTGATTTTGAGGATGGAATCTTTGATAAGTGGTGGATGATGTAATACCCTATATTTTGGAGTGTATATTAATAAATAAGACTTGGGATTCACCCTTGTATACTTGTATGACCCATACCCTTCTGTTGGACGAATCTTGGTCCCAATCGATTGCCCCTTTGTCTCAATCGATTGCCACTTTTTGAATATCGATCGATTGCCACTTTACCAACCTAAATCCATGACATGTACCTAGCCCCAATCGATTGCCCCTCTGGTGTCGCTTTGTGCGTGGACGTAGAATTGATGGATGGTGCCCTAACATATGTGAACTGCTATCATTATGAGTGATCGGGCATGGATTACCGGTGTCCTAAAATGTGTGGACTGCGATCATTGATCCAGAGGTTTGACTGCGCAAGTCGTGGCTTAGTGTGGTATATATTGATTGACGGTGTCCTAAAGTATGTGGACTGCAATTAATGGAATATCCATGGCATACATTGATTGACGGTGTCCTAAAATATGTGGACTAAAATCAACGGTATGTCCATATTGTGATTCAGGGTAATGTTTGTTGCGTATCGATGTCCTAATGTATGTGGACTGCAATCAATGGTACATTCCTAGTATGGCATGGATTGATATATTCTGATCAACGGTGTCCTAAAGTATGTGGACTGCGGTCAAGGGTGTATCCGAATAATCGTATTGTCAAGTTGTTCATCGAATCTTGAGTATGATGGTCTTTGCATAATAAAACGTTTTAGGAGGTTGGTTGTGAAGAGAAGACACTATCAATGGAACTTAGTCTATGTTGTTTCATAACTCGTAATAACTTTCTAATTGTAAAACCTTGTTAGTATTTTACTCACTCAGCTTTCATGAAGCTGATGGTGTTTGTGCCGCTAGACATTCCTATGTTCTAGTGTATCCTATCTAAGGTTATATAGGGGAAGGACACCCAGTGGAAGACTTCTACGTGGAGGATAGCTATAATGAGGACGGGAGCACCAGAGGGGGCTACTATGCAAATGACTACTCCTATATGGACTGAAAACTAGGATTAGACTGCAATTCCTTATATTTACGATTTGGATATTTATTACTTCTATATTCGGTGTATGTTGCTTAAGACCTTAGTTCTTATAATTGCTGCAGATTCTGATTTTAATAGAGTAGTAACTTTATTTTATATATGATGTTGAAAACTTAGGATGTATGTTACTGCATCTTCAATTATTCTGTTGTGTAGAACTATGTGATGTGGACAATCATGTGACTTCACTAGTTATGACCTAGGGACCCAAAAAGGAATTTATTTTCTCTATTTTTGCTATTCTAAGGCGTGACAATTTACATGTTTTTATTCTACTTACCTGTGATTATGTATAAATAGACTTTTAGTATACTTTTGAGTTGTATACAACATTGCACAAACGTGTCGATATGAGTAGCACCTTGCACTATACCTATCAAATGTTTGGTTCTGATTTGTCTTCAGATTTTTGTGTTTATATACTTTGATGTATATCCTTAAGATGCTACATTCGTGTGACATATGTTTTTATTAGCAAGTTGTGCTAAGCCTTTTATGAGGCTCGATTGGATTATTTTGACGTGTTGCTTTTGGGGTAGCACAAAGTGCGATGTCCCCTTTCATACTTGAATATGATTGATTCAAGTTGTGGCTTATGTAAAAAGCCTTGTGAGTGAGGTGTATCCTAATTTTGGCTACATGTAACCATTGTATATTGTTGGAGTAATCATTTTCCCTTATAAGGTTGTCATACTCTTTAATTTGTGAGAACTATCGTTGAGTTGTCAATTCGGTATAATAAGTATCCTTTCGAGTAGATTGAAATATTTCTATCAGATGATTTGTGGATTTCTAGATCCAAACCTTTTGTATTCGGATAGATTTGCTTTTGAAATCTATAAGTTGTTTGGCTGTATGATTTTACATATGAGTAAATCCTACCATTTAGGTCGTTTAAAAAAAATACGCCGTCTAGGGGCTTTACCGGGACTAACTAATAAAAGGCCTAGACCCAGATTGAACCTTAGTTCAATTCCTTGTTTGAGAATAGATTTACTATTCAAGTCAGTTAATTTCTTTACTCGGTGATACCTTTCACATGTGAGTGAATTCTACTACTCTGATGATCGTCTCTTTTCTTGAGACCGTGTATCTTGTTGATTAGTGAAGTTTTTTGTTCACTAAATTTTTGTTGTACATTTACACAGTATTGATAAGTGTATCGATTTTGTAAGAGTCATTTCTTGGACTCAAACATCAGTGTCTCATCGATTCCTATTGAAAAATCTATTGTGGTTTGTCCTCTAAATTCTTCGCCCTTAGTATGCTTGGATTGGGAAACCTCATAATGGATATGTAAAGTATTAAATTTTCCTTTGGTTGTGTTTAACGTATCCAAACTCGTGAGTACATACTTTGGATGTTTAACGTATCAAATTCGTGTCTTGGGAATGTTTTATAATGTCTTTCATGAGTTGTAGAAGTGTGGATTCGATTTGGTTGAGTGAGATTTAGGTAAAATCCATCAAGTAAGGAAGGATTCTGCGCAGGTCCCATTCGACCGATCGAATGGGATAGTTTGACCGGTCGAAATGCCCTCTGCCCGTTTACTCCTAGCTACCCTTTTGAAAATTTTTTGAAGGTTCTAATTGGTTCTTAGGGTACCTTTAGGGCCCCTATTAACATATCTATTCTTGTTTTGATATGTAATTAACTTTTCGATTTTATGCGGATTTTACGAACTCGTAGTTCAAATTTGACTTTAGTCTTTGAAACACATTTTACTTTAGTGTTTCCTTTTTAGTGGACAAGTGTGGCTCTTTATGCTCATTGCACTTCTTTGGAGTGATTTGTGGACGGACCCTCGTGGCCTTAGGCTCTTGACAGAGCACAATTGTTTCAAGTCTTTTCTTGACAAAAACATATTCATTTTGTTGTTTCGGGATTGTATTGAGCTAGGCTTATCAATTCAAGCCTAGTTACTCATAAGTTGCTATTTAGGTGTGTACCATTGTGGTACCGTGACATCCTTCCCTGTGGACTCACCAAGTAAATCATTTCTCCCTTTCATTTATTATTTTATTTAAGTCATTAATGTAATTAATGAAATACCCCCATTTGGATTTTTTTTTTTATAAAAATTAATTTCTTATAGAAAAAAAGTCAACTTTCCCTTTGAAGGCAAAATTATCAATTTTTACACAGTGTGTGATATTGGAACATCATTTTAACTAGGTTCTTTTCCTTTTAAAAAATCTTAAAAATTATATTTGACATATGGGAATCTAGATGAACTATTCGCGAGAACTCTTGAATCGAAATTTTATATTTGACCATCCTTAGCTGTTTTGGCCATTCCGGGTCAACCGTTGACTTTCTGGACTTATTCGGAATTCTCGTTGGACTTTCAATTACTTCGTCCTTTATGGATTGATCTAACTAAGATCATCAGATTCTTTTTTAAAATGAGTTTCAATGAAAGTTGTAGTTTTATTATATTTATCCATACTAACGCCCATGTTTAGAATGCGGGACGTTATAGGGTACATGGATTTAAAGTCGGGTGTCAAAAAGTGTGTGTAGCACTACCCTTAATAGAATTGAGTATTATTAAAAGAGTAATGTTATGCTTCCCAAATCTAAATTTTAAATTATCATCCCAAATGATGTGGCAGTGAACCTACTGGATTTTGATTGGTGGATGTTAATGTCACCCCACAGTGGTTAATGGGCCGACTAAACTGTGATTAGTGGCACACTATTTGAGACAAAAATTTGAAATTTAGATTAGAGAAGCATAACATTTACTATTATCAAAGCTATCTTGCTTACAAAGATGGTTTAAAAGATATCAATTTGTGAATAAAGTGGTTATTTACTAATTAAATATCACGATACAAACCAGAATGAACATTATAACATTCAATAAAAATGGGTTAATTCCTACAGCCAATTGTATCCATTTGGCCCCATCTGTTGCAATCTCTCACAAGATCTTTGAATTGGTATAAAGTTTGACAATTGATTTAAATTATAAAAATAAGAACTTCGAAGAAAGAATTTAGTATATCACAAAATGTAACTACAATACTTCAATAATGGACCAGTAGTTGACTACTAATACTATACCTGAAAAGCTTTGACAAGGGCGTAGTCAACACCAAGGCACATCGGATAGGCATATAGTGTAGCCTATAGGTACTTATGTATATGTTTATAAATAATAGAAATATAATCCATATAAGAATTAGTCACTACACAGTCATTTTATTAGGATTTAATACATCTTAAGATCTATATTCAAAATAGATTCTTGATTAAGCATATTAATTAGAAATATGTCATTTTTTCCAATTTAATAAATATTTAATGTCTAAACTACCTCTACTCACATAGTCAGTAATATACATATATTTTTGTATATCTATATAGGGATATGTTGATTTTGATGATTTGAAGTTAATGACATTAAATGATAATGGGATAATGTTCCCTTAAATTAAGGGATTTCCTTAATTTCCTCACCATGATCTTTTGGTTGAAATTCAAATTATTTCATATGTTTTACAGACTGAATTGAAGGATTTTGGTTAATTGTCATTAAAAATATAGATATCGATCATCTCTACGGCTGTGTAATTGTAATTGCATTGTTGGAGTTTTTGGATAACAATTTGTTCTTCTTTGAAAAGGTAATGATTAAAATTTTAGTGAGAAATTCTCATAATAAATTGAGAATATCTCACCGAATATGATAGAGTTTTCTCTTTATATATATATATATAGATATATATATATTTTTCTTTTATGTTTTTGATAATTCGTGTTTTTTGTTTGGGAGAACAAATTTCGTTGCCATGGAAAATCCGATTCTTGCTCTATGCTCTTACGGTGATGAGATTGCAATAACAGGCGTTATGGACTGTACCAGTTTCTACGATTTGGTTTGTTTTGTACTGGGAAGATGGACAGACATTAGCGATTTTGACGTTAAGGTACAACATTGTTGGATATGGTAAGTGTATGTTGGAGGGTGATAGAGATATGGCAACTATGAATATGTTGTACAAACACATGAACGTGAATCGCATGGATGTCTAGGTAACGGTAATGGTGACGGATGATGATAGATCCAAAGATGAAGATGATGGTTAGCCATTTGGCAGTAGTTCTTTTGATTTGGTTGGTGTTGCCCAACTTTTATGAACATCGAGAGCAGTTATTGATGGTCTCACCATGGAGTATTGGGATTCAATATGAGGGACAGAAATTTGAAGGCGGAGTGGTGGAGTTTCGCAAAGCTATTTGTAAGGTTTTTTTTTTTTATTTATTGAAGTTGGTTTTCAATTCAAGTACTTGAAGAATGATAAACAACGAGTGACTACTGTTTGCATTTTCCGTGAGGAAAAGGGATGTCAATGGCGGATTCATGGTTTAATGAGTCCATAAATGGGTTTTTACTACATTCATAAATTTAACAAGGTACACACTTGCGGATCAATTATTCGTAAATCCAAACATCCTCATGTCACTTCGAAGTTTATTGGTGATTTGATGGAGGAGAAAACTTGGCGGGAGCCATTGTTCTCGCTTGTGAAAGTAATAAGTGAAATGAAAGACAGATATGGCCTTGACATAAAATATCATCACACATGGTATGGAGTGGAGAATTCTAGGAGACACATCTTCCGTGACCATTCACAATCATTTGACAAGCTTAGATGGTATTTCGAGGAGACAATGAGGGTAAATCCTGGAAGTCACCTTGTGTTGGATGTGGATGAGTCAAGTAAGAGGTTTCGTTGTTGTTTTGTTTCATTTGTTGCTTGCATTAATGGGTTCAAGTATATTTAACCCATGATATTTCTTGATGGTACATTTTTAAAAGGCCGTCATAGGGGTGTAGTTTTGGGTGCTACGTGTAAAACTACGCATCAAGGTAAAACTACAAAGTCTCAGTAAATAGTGAGAAATTATTATTGTTTATTGAGAAATTTTCACCAATTACATAAGTGTTTGCACCTAAAAACCGCCAAAGGTTTTTTAGCTCGAGTGGTGTGGTGAAATGGGCTTGATGATGATCGGCCCAAGACATGTACAGGAGTAGCCGACCCAGAGCTGCAAAGACCCATCGAGTTGAGGGAGGTAACCTCATATGGTTTCGAAAAGCAAGGTTGTTATCCCAGTATGGTGGAGCCCGATAGGCAGTATAGATCATGTACTAACCGATCGGGCACTATTTACGAAATAAGCAAGCAATGACAAACATTGGAGTCCGATTGGGAGGCCAAGCAAGGATGACAGATATCGGGCATCTGAGAAACAACCAGTGTCAGAATGGAAGCCCGATGGATGGAGAGGGTGACACCCTTAGCAATCAGACACTGAGGTAAATAATAAAGGCCGGTCGGGGGAGCCTATTTAGTCGTGAGCATTCGTAGGATTGTCATCGGGCATGAAAGAAAGAAACCATGATGAGTGGAGGTTGCATGTGTCCGATAGAGATGGATGCAACACCATGAGAGCCTGATGAGCGGATAGGGAAACTGGTAGCTGTCATTTGTAACATCATCCTGATTTTAGGGAGTTAGAGTCCATCTGGGAATGAAATCAAATCACGTCCAGCTGGATTTAGAAGATTAATTCCTAAAATATTGGGATTGGATCAATCAAGACCCTGGATAAGGCAAGAGTTTGAGAATGGGAGGATTCTACAATCAATCAATATCTGTTTGGAGCGCAAGTAAAGGAATCCTTATCTTATTAGAATTAGTCAGGGGCGCTATAAATGTATAAGAAGGCCAACTGTGCAGAGGACTCCGCGTCATCTCGAAAACAGCACTCAAAACATTATTCAAAGCATTTAAACCTTTATGTTCTCGTTATTCTGCATCCATAGCAAATAGGTTTGTCCTTTTTGTCATTGTTTACTATTTTCAATCTTATGAACAATCAGAGCATGTTCTGATTCCGTTCTTTGCTCGTATGTTTTATTTTCCAAACATTCAATAAAATATCCTCATATTTTATTAAACCGTTTGTGATTGTTTACTTGGTAAACTCGACACTAATTGGCTTGTGCGCTTCAGTACTGCCATAGGATTTTTTATGAGGGTACTTTCCTACTCATCATACACAATCACTTTGTTTAGAAGTCAGATCTTTAAGCCTTGAGTATCACTCACTCAAGCGTATAGGAAATTAGTTTGCACACACATTGAGCCCGTTTAGCTCTGGCACGCCCGCATAAACTATAGCAAACAATAAGTTTGTCAAATATTTTGCATTGTGTCAATAAACAGTGAGAATTCTCAGTGTTTTACTTATAAAAGTTCACATTTCTTTCATCAATCATGATTTAGGTAAATATTACTTACCTCCCTCGAGGTTTGTCCTAATAACTCTTACCTCCCTCCATGTTTCAAAGGTAACACTTACCTCCCCTCTCAGTAGACATCGTTAATAGAGGTGGTCTTCTTACTCTTTTGCCCTTATACTTTGTTCAAATAAAAAAAATCAAAATTAAATCCCATTTTCTCTTCTCCCCGATTTTCTCTTCTTCTTCATTCTCTTCTCCACAAACAAATGAACAATTCATTTCCAATCTATCATTCATACACCATATTGCAAACCCAAAAGACCACCACAAATTCACCACCGCTGCCATGAAAGAGGACGATGATGAATCACTAGAGGAGGAGAGAGATGAGTCTAGTAATGGGTTTTGATTTCACACCATTCACTTTAATTCCAAGAATTTGTTGACAATGTATTTGCATATAAAAAATTAAAGGAATTTATTTGAAATCTCACAAATCAAAAACCTGTTGAATCGCATGGAAGGACCCAAAATTAACTTCACAATCCCATTTCGAGAAGAATTATAGAGAGAGAAAATGGAACTTGACCCAAGTGGGTCTACTTTTTAGAGAGAGAAGAAAGGCCAACTTGAACTAATTGACATGCGTAAAGTCGAGGGTTTTGATACATCATAGAATGGCAAATTGCAATTTCAAGGGATCAATCGTGATATAATCCATGGATATGGGTTTATATTCATGTTTTGTGTCTATATTCCTGGATGTGGGTCTATATCAATTAAGTTTTTGTGTCACTCATGGATGTAGGTCTATATTCCTAAACCAATCCAAAAATTAAAATGAAGTACAATTCTAATTCCAAGGTCTGGCTATGTACAATAGGTATATCTATGTGTATATATCTGTATATGTGGTGAGAGGATGATGAAGTACCACCACAAACAAATTAACAAACAAATGAAATGGTTTCATTCTATTGAATGCATTTTTGTGTTCAAATTTGTAGTAAAAAATCCATTGTTTCAATCACTGTGTATGATACTATGTTTGGGTTTCAATTTGGTCTATTTTTTAGAGAGAGAAATGGGTAAGAAGGATGAATAGAGATGAGAGAAAGAAGATGACCAGTAATGGAGGGTAATTTTGGTATTTTAGATTATTATTAAGTGATGTGATCATGATTCCGTTAATTTTCTAGCGGTTTGTTAATGGAGGGGAGGTAAGTGTTACTGAAATTCAAAAATAAGGGAGTAAGTGCTACTCGTGAAATGTCAAGGGAGGCGAGTGTTATTAGGCTAAACCTCGAGGAATGTAAGTGATATTTACCCATCATGAGTTTTAAGAATTTTTCTATATATATTTATCATTCAAGCACATTTTACTAAGACTTTCTCACTGTTTACAGAGAAATTCTCATTAATTGTATAAGTTTTTCTATACTCCACAATTTTCTCAGTAACAGTGAGAAATTCTTCACTATTCTACTTATAAGTTCACAATTTTTTTCATCAATCATTATATTTATGAAATGATTTTGTTTTTTTTTCTTATAAATCCAGCATATTTTAGTAAGAAATTATCACTTTTTGCTAAGAATTTCTTCAAAGTCACATAATCTTAGTGAGAAATTATGAAGTCATTAAAACAGTGACAAATTCTCTAATAAGAAGTGAGAAATTGTCACTTTTTGATGAGAACCTTTACATTAGAGTGACAATTTCTAAACTATGATGGTTGACTCAGCCATACAAATGGACTAATAAATTAATTTTTTGTTTGACTTTTGTTTTTGCATAGATTTATTGTCTTGCTTTTGCAGTTCTGGGTGCGAAGGACATAGAAAACTAGGAGTGGCTTCTGAATGAATTGAGATTGATTGTCGATGATAGCTGAAATATTACTTTCATTTCTGATAGGCACCCAGGTATCATTGAAGGAGTTAAGAAGTTTTTTCCAGAAGGTTTCCATGGTTTTTTCTTGTTCCATTTGAAGTACAATCTCATGGATAAGCTTAGAAAGATTGATCCAAAAATTCATAGTTGTCTTGTGTACAAGATGACAGAGTGTGCATATGCTCCCGACTATGATTTATATAGGGAAAAGTGTGGTTCTTTGGTGAAAGAGGGCGGTCAGAAGGTGAAAGACTTCTTGAGTGACATGCCTATTCAACCCTAGTGTAATGCTTTCTTTAGGGGACAAAGATACAGGGAGATGAGTTCTAGTGTTGCTGAGTCCTGGAATAAGATGATTGATGAAGCATGGCACATGCCCATCACTAATATCATTGACAGCATAAGGGTCCAAACCATGAAGGCTATGTCGAATAAGAAAAACCAGTGCAAAAGGTAGAACAAAACCCTTTGTCCAAATATGCTGGTTCGCTAACAGACTGCATTGGACAAAGGAAGAACATGGAGGATAAGTTCATCCAATGAGTTTTTATACTAGGCGCATTGCAAGCTTTTACTTTTTGTAAATATTGGATAGAGGATGTGTTCGTGTGGGAAGTGGCTGTTGGGTTTGTGCCCTCAAACCATTACTTTATGTATGAGACATTAGCATTATAATATATTGATATCAGCTTTACATTTCATTGTGTATGTTTCTTTCATGAGATGATTGTTTTATCCTTAAGTATCATAGTAAGCAATTCGTGTGTGTATGAGATACACACAAGTGAGATACGAATTACTATTCTTTGATACTTAGAATATGTCATAGTGGATGATGAGACTGGATACCTCATCAGGTCTACACTGTAGCATAATTAACTACCATTGGATGGAGTGATTAATCTCAATCACTAGAGTGTAGCTCTTAGTTGATATGCTAGTGCTTATAGTGCATTGACGGACCTAAGCTTTCCTATTGACGCTTAAGGCTGTCAACAGTCAATAGGAACTCATAACTTGTATAAGGTACGTGTTCTCAATCTTGAGATGATTATGAACACAGACTATGGATATGGCTGCTTTGACTTACCAATCAGTGAGGTCTATAGAAGATCAACACCTGGGTATCTTGGGTATGTCATGTCCATAGGGTTGTGAACATATATTGTCAAGATAGAATCTACCCTCTGATTCAGAGTAAGCATTCCCTTGAGAATGTCACCAAGTTGATTACTGAGTACTGCAGTCTTGTTGATAAGAGTTATCAACATGTTTGGTTATCATGAGTAGTGAATGAGACTCAAGGAATACAAGAAGTAATCATGATTCAGGTTGACAGTAACAGTTATTCGACTACCTGAATATGATTACGAATGCTGACGGTAGAGGGACATTAGTACACCATACAAGTCTAGTTATCGCTTCGGATATGTTCTTTTGCGTTGGATTTCAGTTATCGTTTTATAGTGGAATAAACGTTAACTGACCAGTTAGTTAGTTTGCTGATCAAAGAGTTTGGTCATGGTAATTAACAAACTGGTCTGAGCCAACAATAAAGAGCCTAGGAGGTCCCACTCTTAGCTCCGCTAGGATGCTTGGAAAGACACTTGAGGAAGCTGTTAAGACAAGTTCGATCGATTGAAGTATGTTCGATCGATTGAAGTCAGCAGGTTCGATCGATCGAGAATGGTTCGATCAATCGAAGTCACTTCGATCGATCGAAGTCTAGGTCGGTTCTGGAAATCTATAAATAGGGCAGCTGCATTCTGGAAGTAAGTGATCGTCGTTTTTATACGCAGAAGCTGCAGAAACTATCATAGTCTTCCCAAAACCTTCCTATCCTCTCTATTAGGGTTCCCACGAACCCTAGTCTTTCCGGCAGGCATCCGCAGGAGTCATAAGGGTGAAGATCATCTAGTGGAGGCTGCTGGAAGTTAATGTTTCAGAATTGGGTTCAAGACACTAAGGTATAATTCTTGCACCCCCTTGTACGCATCTATGGAATTGACGAGTAGTAGATCCTGGAATACCAAAAGTTTTATAACTTAACCTATTTCCGCTGCGCGTTTAAACTCTAACTTTAAACCACTTTTTCCTTCAATTGGTATCAGAGCCACGCTCGTTTGGATCTATAGATGCGTTTTTGGAACCCTAGTTTTGATTTGCATGTTGATTTTAGAACTGTTTTCGAAACTGCATCGTCACAGATCTGTTTCTGCAGTGTTATCGCAGCAGAATACAAAACTGTGATTGCATAGGATGCAAGGTGGGTTCGATCGATCGAACTAGTTTCGATCGATCGAAGCCTTCTGGTGTTCGATCGATCGAATAGTGTTAGATCGATTGAGACAGATTCTCTGTCCAGGTGTTTTGTTCACAGTTGTAAAGGTTTTTTAAATTATACTTTAATCTTAAATTATTTCTGTAAAATTTTTAAATCATTCTGTAAAACAGAATGTTCAAGCGATTGAACAGTGTTCAATTGATCGAAGGTTCGAGCGATCGAACGGTCTTCGATCGATCGAACTGTGACAGAGAAGTAAGATGCTGTTTTAAGTTCTAATTCAGTATGTAAAGTGTTTATATACTGTGTGAATCAATTAAGTGTTCCAATAGTTACATATATTTGTTATGTATGTGTGGATGCGTGTACGACTAACCCTTTTGCAGCAAAATTAGTCGCTATCTCCCATGGCACCAAGTCGTTTAAATATTTATATTTAAATTGTTTGAGATTGGTGCATGTTGTAATTTATTAATGGTTTGGTTTTAAGGCGTATGTAAAGGGCGCTGCGGCTTTAATCCTACGAAAAGGAAAGTCGCACCGGTTTCCCTAGCCTTTTATTTCTTTTTTGCTATTTCCTTTTTCTAGATAAATTGTAAGCTTCAAAAGAAGCATAGGTCCAATGTAATAGAATTAGAAATTCCATGAAGATGGAGCAAGGAGCCGTTGTCCATAAAGATGGAGCCGGAGGCGACCAAACCAAGAAGGTGGTTCTATGGAAATAGAGCCATGGGAGATAGAGGCATTGTTTGAATGCCTATATTTCATTTTAGTTTTTGTTTTATGTGCTTGTTTTGTGATTGGCGTATAATACATTGTTGCATGCACTTAAAACAAGTTTTCTAAAATAAAATTCAAAAAATGTTCTCAACACATTAGTAAACATTGGATGTTTATGGGTAGTGTGTGGAAACATTTTTCAAAAGCAAAATCCTTAATTTACTAAATCTAGTGGGAGAGGGTCTTATCAAATAACACCCACGATCTTCCATTAACGGTTCATTGTAAGATGAGTAGTGTATTCTGTGTCACCTCGCCAGGGGTGATCATTCCATACGGAGGGTACACTGCTCATTGGTTACTAGATGTGAACTTCCTATGGATAGGATCAATCAGACGTGTTAGAGGGTGACCACCACACGGAGGCGCTACTTGAGACGGTTGTGATTGGATCCTAGTTAATGGTACACACTAGCTAAGCTATGGATAAGGGATCCCACACGGGGCATTATTCAGAAACTTAGAGATCAAATAGGTTCGGGAGTCATGGCTATTTTGCAAGAGTTGCATAGCGGATAAGTCATGATAAATCGAAAGATCGAACATTGACCACCACACGGAGGCTTTATTCTTTCGTTTCGATATTCCGGCGACTTTGTTTTTAAATAAGAGTTTTAAGGATTCTTTTATTTCAAACTGTCAATTCTGATATCCATATTTATTTTGTTTGTTTGATTTTCAGTAATCATAATGTCTGGATCTGCATTTAGTCCACTTGCTACCATACTCACTCAAAACAAGTTAACTGGAAATAACTACACTGAATGGAAACGTAACCTTGACATCGTTTTAACTGCGGAGGATCACATATATGTCCTCACCACCCCAAGCCTTGAAGAACCCGCGGCAAATGCTTCGGCAGCTGCCAGACGCGAGTTCGACAAATGGAAGAAGTCGAATGGAATGGCCTGTTGTTACATTCTGGCCTCAATGGCTGGTGTGTTACAACACCAATTCCAATCGAACGATTCTGCCAGTGACATTATCACATCCCTGAAAAAGATGTTTGGGGAGCATGGCAGGCCTGCCAGACAGGTAGCCATGCAGAAGATAATGAGTGCAAAGATGTCAGAAGGTACTCCAGTCAAAGAACATGTTTTAAAAATGATTGGTTATTTAAACGAACTGGAGACCTTGGGAGCCAACATCGATGCACAGACCCAAGTTGATATGATCCTCAACTCGCTGTCGCCATCATTCGCTCAATTCAAACTTAACTATAATATGAATCAAATGGATTTTTCAATGAGCGAATTAATGAGTTCTTTACTGGCAGCAGAAGGGGTGATCAAACCTGGGGGCAGCGTTTTAAACATTGAGAAAAGCGCTTCTTCTTCCCGATCTACACCGAAAGGTAAAAAAGGAAAGAAGAAGGCTGGCACTGGTGGTTCAAGTGTTGGACCGGTCCCTAAGATTGCAAAATCTAAGGGAAAAGGTAAGGGCAAAGGGAAGGTGGGTGGCCAAGGCAAATGAAAGTGTTTCCAATGCGGTGAGAAGGGCCACTGGAAGAGGAACTGTCCAGAATTCTTAGCTACAAGAGTTCAAGGTATGATTGAATCACATGTGATTGAAGTAAGTTTTATTACGGATACTTCAAACACTTGGTGCATTGATTCTGGTACGACTAACCATATCTGTAATTCATTGCATGGGTTCAGATCAACCAGGAAATGCAGTGATGGGGAGATCGTGCTTACTCTAGGTTCTAGCGCAACCGTATCTGCGGTTGCTATAGGAGTCGTAGTTTTAGAATTTTCAGACAATAAAGTTTTGATTTTATCAGATGTACTTTACGTCCCTTTAATGAGACGTAATTTAATTTCAGTTTCTAATTTAACGAATAATGGTTATTCCTTTCATTTTGGAACTGAAGTTGTCATTAAAAGAAGCAGTTCTTTTATATGTTCTGGTGTTAAATCAAATGGTTTGTATGTGATTACTCCCAATATTTCAAAAGATTCTTGTTTGGAACTTAATAACTCAGTGGTAACTTTACCATCTAAAAGAAAGGAACCTTCCACTAATCCAACAAGGCTTTGGCATATGAGGCTTGGCCATATCAATCTGAATAGGATTGGCAGACTAGTCAAAGAAGGGGTCTTAGGCGATTTGGTTCTCGAACCAATGGAAGTCTGCGAGTCTTGTTTGGAGGGTAAGATGACCAAAAGGCCCTTTCCTGCAAAGGGCAACAGGACCAATGCATTGTTGGAATTAGTTCATACTGATGTGTGTGGACCAATAAATATTAGAGCAAGGGGTGGTTATGAGTATTTCATAACATTTACCGATGACCACTCTAGGTATGGATATGTGTACCTAATGCAGCACAAGTCTGAAGCCTTTGAAAAGTTCAAAGAGTTTAGGGCTGAAGTGGAGAAGCAATCGGGCACACATATCAAGGCCATTCGATCTGATCGAGGTGGCGAGTACCTCTCTAATGAGTTTATTGATCACCTCGTACAGAATGGGATTCTGTCACAGTTGACTGCACCTGGTACGCCTCAGCAGAACGGTGTAGCGGAGAGAAGGAATCGGACTCTTTTAGACATGACTAGGTCGATGATGAGTTATTCAGAGTTGCCATTATTCCTTTGGGGTTATGCTTTGGAAACCGCTGCATACATACTAAATCTAGTACCAAGCAAATCTGTTCCTAGGACACCACGAGAGATGTGGATTGGGCGCAAGCCTTCTTTGCAACATCTCCGGATATGGGGGTGTCCGGCACATGTGCTCAAAGGAAAGATGAGCAAGTTGGATTCTAGATCGGAAGTATGTTACTTTGTAGGGTATCCAAAGGGTACTTATGGATGGTATTTTTATGATCCAAGAGAACATAAAGTGTTTGTTAGTACAAATGCTGTTTTCTTGGAGGATGACTATATCATGAACCATAAACCTAAGGGAAGGATAGATCTTAGAGAGATAGAAGGAGAGCCCTCAGTCCAACCCGCAGTTGATAACGATGAAAATCAAGAAAATACCACTTCTTCACCCATTTCCGCACCGGTACCTCGTCGTAGTGGGAGGATTATCAGCCAGCCTGATAGATACATGTTCTTAGGAGAAGTTTTTGAAGCTGTCTCCATAGAATCTGAATCTGATCCTACCACTTACGAAGAGGCAATGGCTGATGTTGATTCAGCTCATTAGATTAAAGCTATGAAGGCTGAATTGGAATCTATGGATTCCAATCAGGTCTGGGATCTTGTAGAACTTCCAGCCAATATTAAACCCATTGGCTGCAAGTGGGTCTATAAGAGGAAAAGAGGATCTGATGGAAAGGTTGAGACCTTTAAGGCAAGGCTTGTGGCGAAAGGCTATACTCAGAGGGAGGGCATTGACTATGAGGAAACCTTCTCGCCGGTAGCCATGCTCAAGTCCATCAGAATACTCTTATCCATTGTTGCATGCCTAGATTATGAAATCTGGCAGATGGAAGTCAAGACTGCATTCTTGAATGGCAATCTTGAGGAGGACATCTATATGCAACAACCAGAAGGGTTCATAGCTGGTCGGAAAGGTAACTTGGTATGCAAGTTGCAAAAGTCCATTTATGGGCTTAAGCAGGCATCCAGAAGTTGGAACATCCGATTTGACCAAGCGGTCAAGTCGTTTGGTTTCATACAGAATCTGGATGAGCCTTGTGTATACAAGAAATGTGAAGGGAAAGTAGTGGCTTTTCTTGTGCTTTACGTTGACGACATTCTACTCATTGGGAATGATGTAGCGGCGCTGTCAACGGTCAAGGTTTGGCTAGCTAGTACTTTCGATATGAAGGATCTAGGAGAGGCGAGCTATATTCTTGGGATAAAGCTCTTTCGGGATCGCAAGCGAAAGATAATGGGATTATCTCAAGCTTGTTATATCGAGAAAGTGCTAACTAGGTTTTCAATGGATAATTCGAAGAAAGGTTTGTTACATTTCAGGCATGGTTTAGCGTTCTCCAAGGACCAGTGTCCAAAGACACAAGAGGAGAGGAATCGCATGGCAGGAATTCCCTATGCCTCGGCAGTGGGAAGTCTCATGTATGCGATGTTATGCACTAGACCAGATATCTGATTTGCCGTTGGCATGGTTAGCAGGTATCAATCGAATCCTGGTCCAGAGCACTGGACAGCCGTTAAGCACATTCTTAAGTACTTGAGAAGAACTAAAGATTACATGCTTATGTACGGCGGTATTGAGTTAATTCCAGTAGGATACACTGACTCGGACTTTATGTCAGATAAAGATTCGAGAAAGTCGACATCCGGACATCTCTTTACCTTGGGAGGTGGTGCTGTTAGTTAGAGGAGCATTAAGCAGAAATGCATTGCAGACTCAACTACAGAAGCTGAGTAGGTGGCTGCTTGTGAAGCCGCAAAGGAAGCTGTTTGGCTCAAGAAGTTCCTTATGGAACTCGAGGTGGTACCAGCGTCGCTGTCACCTATTACGCTATACTGCGATAATAGTGGGGCAGTGGCTCAGTCCAAGGAGCCAAGGAACCACGGGAAGGGAAAGCACGTAGAGCGGAAATATCACCTAATCCGAGATATAGTTCAACGTGGAGATGTGACTGTCACCAAGATTGCCACCGCTGACAATCTTGCTGATCCGTTTACAAAGGCCTTACCACAGAAGGTCTTTGATCGTCATCTAGATAGTCTAGGTCTTAGATGTAGTTCTGAATGGTTGTGAGTGCAAGTGGGAGTTTGTTGGGTTTGTGCCCTCAAACCATTACTTTATGTATGAGACATTAGCATTATAATATATTGATATCAGCTTTACATTTCATTGTGTATGTTTCTTTCATGAGATGATTGTTTTATCCTTAAGTATCATAGTAAGCAATTCGTGTGTGTATGAGATACACACAAGTGAGATACGAATTACTATTCTTTGATACTTAGAATATGTCACAGTGGATGATGAGACTGGATACCTCATCAGGTCTACACTGTAGCATAATTAACTACCATTGGATGGAGTGATTAATCTCAATCACTAGAGTGTAGCTCTTAGTTGATATGCTAGTGCTTATAGTGCATTGACGGACCTGAGCTTTCCTATTGACGCTTAAGGCTGTCAACAGTCAATAGGAACTCATAACTTGTATAAGGTACGTGTTCTCAATCTTGAGATGATTATGAACACAGACTATGGATATGGCTGCTTTGACTTACCAATCAGTGAGGTCTATAGAAGATCAACACCTGGGTATCTTGGGTATGTCATGTCCATAGGGTTGTGAACATATATTGTCAAGATAGAATCTACCCTCTGATTCAGAGTAAGTATTCCCTTGAGAATGTCACCAAGTTGATTACTGAGTACTGCAGTCTTGTTGATAAGAGTTATCAACATGTTTGGTAATCATGAGTAGTGAATGAGACTCAAGGAATACAAGAAGTAATCATGATTCAGGTTGACAGTAACAGTTATCCGACTACCTGAATATGATTACGAATGCTGACGGTAGAGGGACATTAGTACACCATACAAGTCTAGTTATCGCTTCGGATATGTTCTTTTGCGTTGGAGTTCAGTTATCGTTTTATAGTGGAATAAACGTTAACTGACCAGTTAGTTAGTTTGCTGATCAAAGAGTTTGGTCATGGTAATTAACAAACTGGTCTGAGCCAACAATAAAGAGCCTAGGAGGTCCCACTCTTAGCTCCGCTAGGATGCTTGGAAAGACACTTGAGGAAGCTGTTAAGACAAGTTCGATCGATTGAAGTCAGCAGGTTCGATCGATCGAGAATGGTTCGATCGATCGAAGGTTCGATCGATCGAAGTCACTTCGATCGATCGAAGTCACTTCGATCGATCGAAGTCTAGGTCGGTTCTGGAAATCTATAAATAGGGCAGCTGCGTTCTGGAAGTAAGTGATCGTCGTTTTTATACGCAGAAGCTGCAGAAACTATCATAGTCTTCCCAAAACCTTCCTATCCTCTCTATTAGGGTTCCCACGAACCCTAGTCTTTCCGGCAGGCATCCGCAGGAGTCATAAGGGTGAAGATCATCTAGTGGAGGCTACTGAAAGTTAAAGTTTCAGAATTGGGTTCAAGACACTAAGGTATAATTCTTGCACCCCCTTGTACGCATCTATGGAATTGACGAGTAGTAGATCCTGGAATACCAAAAGTTTTATAACTTAACCTATTTCCGCTGCGCGTTTAAACTCTAACTTTAAACCACTTTTTCCTTCAGTGGCAACAAGATAGATTTCCTTGCTCACATGCAACTGTTGTACTTAATAGTAGTGGTCATGTCCCAGCCTAGTCCCACAATAGCAGAACCGGAGCCCGTAGCACACCACCGAGGCTAAACCAATTCATTAACGTTCCCAAAATTTTGTTTTAAGAACACGCAGCGGAAAAGAAACAAACCATTTGAAAACCAGCAGTCCAATCGACTGCACCTCGTGCCCAGTTGACTGAAACTGGTCCAGCCGAAAGTTGGATTTTGATCCTTAATCCAGTCGATTGTTTTCTATGTCCAGTGTCTAGGGTGCCAAATTCCCACTCGAATGATCTGTCCGGTCGACTGAACTCCAATCCCCACAAAACATAAATGATTTACAAACATGGCCCGATCGACTGTGTCGTGGACCTAGTCGACCGGCATTTTATGAAAGGATTCAGTGAGTTGCTAAGAAAGAGGGTCCAGACGAATATTTTTACAACCAGTCAACTAGTTAATGGCAGCAGTATATTCTATAGAATTTTCCTAAGTTTAAAAGCTTTCTGAAATCCACCAAGGATCAAACACACACTCCAAACAAACTCCCAAGTGATCCTAACTGTATTACAACATTACTAAAACATAATTACATGTTGCTGTCTATTACAACATTTCGAATCCAATCTACGATTCCAAGTTAAACATAGTTACAAGTCATAAATCCTTATTACAACTTTTCTAAGTAAAAAATATGAGATAGGCATGATAAGTTGCCTTCTACAAGAACTCCCAACCCACAAGCTCACTTCTACGATTCCTCACCGGCATTAACACCTGAAATAGTTATTTGAAAACCACACATATTCGATTTGTTTAAGCTAATGCTTAGTGAATAAAACAACGATGCACATGAATGATAGACATGCTCGCATTCATATCTCTACATTTCATACTAGTCTCTGGAGTCTCACGTGTATGTTACATACTCCTAATCTGCGACTCCTCGCCAGTAAGTCCACGTGAAAAGGTAATACCCACGTTTCTTTTCTTCAAACGTGCGACCTTAATGCCGATATCAGCAGCTCAAAATGGCTTGGTACCAAGTGCTCCTTTGACCCAAATAACAACTCAACATACTCAAATACATTTCACTGTGCTTTCGACATAATCAAACATTCCACTGTACAATTGGGCCTACTTATCAATATAATTGCCCAATATGAACTACACAATATCTATCTATCAACTAACATATGCTATTCATACAATACATGAATACATGACAAAAAATCATCCCAAAACACATGGATGAATCACTCACCTCGGATTTATGCTCTTAAAGTTCGATCCAAAGAAAACTCGTGTATAAAGAATGTGCAGTAATCCTTCTAGTACAATTCCTATTGATCAGAATTCCAATTATCAACTTTTTAGGAAAATTCTAGAAAAAGTGCTTTCAAAAAACTTGGCCAAACAAGGCCTCATGGATATCAAAATGAAGCCCTTACCTCAAGGAGTTCGAATATAAAATCTCGGAGAAAACAAACCGACAGAAGGTCGTCGTTTGGCGACAGAAAGCTCTAAGCTCTATATCTCCCTTTGGCCTCCTTTAGCTTTTAGGTTAGAAAACTTTTTGAAATGAAAATATCTCATGAGTTTCTGTATATAGGCACGACTCTCGGGAATTACATTTACCTCCCCGCGAGTTCTCAAAACTCCTAATCAGTCTCTGAAACTTTTTACATAGCTAATTCATAGCTTCACGAGTGAAACCTAAAAATTAGAAAAGTTTTCGCCTAAGTTCCGTTTGGGTGCTAAAATGCAAATTTCTACATGACTTTTCTGAAGTTGCTAATTAGCCTACTAAATTAGTAGCGTTTTAATTCGTCCTCACTAGGATACTAAAACTAACAACATAAATAAATTCTAAACCGGAAATAATATAGATAGTGAAATACACAGATAAATATTTATTTTCAGATAAACATTTAAGGTATTCCACAATGACCGTCTCATTCTTGGAGGGACGTCACAACAACCAAAATACTCATTCTACACAATCTTAAAGGGTTCTCTAACACAGACACCCAAATCAACTCGTGAGTTAAAACTTACTCACACATGTGCCCAAATGCACAACGCATCACATTATCATGCATGACAATGTAATGAAATGCAATAACACAAATACAAGTGTTATAATACTCTCCCCCTTAAAAGAAGTTTGTCCCTTAACTTATACCTCATGTCTTGAAAAGGTGCAGATACTGAGTACGCATCTCCTCTTCTGTTTCCCATGTTATCTCTTCGGTCGTTTGGCTACGCCATAACACTTTTACCTTCGATATCACTTTATTTTGTAAGACTTGATCCTTCTGATCCAGGATCTCTACTGGGTACGCAACATACGTCAAATCAGTCTGAATTTCATTCGACGTCGGAGTCATCAATTGATTTCTATCCTCCGTTAAATGTTTTCGTAACAACGATATAAGGAATACGTTATGAACTTGGGCATACTCATTCGGCAAGTTCAAACGATACGCTACGGGTCCAACTCTCCCAATGATTTCGAAAGGTCCTACATACCTCGGGTTGAGTTTCCTGTATCTCCCAAATCTAGTAATTCCCTTTGAAGGTAACACCATCAAGTAAACCAAATCTCCCACGTCAAATTCCAACGGTCATCTACGTTGGTTAGCATAAATCTTATACCTACTTTGAGCTGTTAGTAACCGTTGTAGAATTATCTTTATCTTGTCCATCGTCTCTTGCACAATTTTTGGCGCTTCAATCATTCTTTATTCGACTTCTGTCCAACTAATCAGTGAATGATATACTCGTCCATACAAAGCTTCATAAGGAGCCATTCCAATACTTTACTGAAAACTATTGTTATATGCAAACTCAATCAATGGCAAGTGGTCTTCACAATCACCCTAAAAATCAAGTATGTATAACCTAAGCATTTCTTCCAAAATTTGGATTACTCTTTTCGATTGACCATCGGTCTGAGGATGAAAAGTGGTACTGAAAAGCAATTTGGTACCCATTTCTTCTTGTAAGGCTCTCTAAAACTTTGATGTAAAATTGCTATCTCTATCTAAAACAATCGAAAGTAGAATACCTTGTAGTCACACAATCTCACGGATATACAACTTAGCTAAAGTCTTTAGCTTAGTTCTTCGAAGTGGTAGGAAGTGCGATGACTTCGTCAAACGGTCAACAATCACCTAAATAATAGTATTTGACCTCTTAGATATCATAAACCCACTAACTAAGTCCATCGTAATGTGTTCCCATTTCCACTCGGCTATCGGTAACGGTTGTAACAATCCCGAAGGTACTTGGCGTTCGACCTTCACTTGTTATAACTCGTACAATGTGAAATATAGCGTGCTATTTCTCTCTTCATTCCCGACCATCAATAAACATGTCTCAAGTCTCTATACATCTTGGTGCTTCCCGGATGAACAGTGTACTTCATATTGTTTGCTTCCTCTAGGATACTCTGTTTTAAACCTTTCTCGTTAGGTACACAAATTTTACCCCTCAATCTTAAAACATCATTTTCAAAAGTGAATCTTGGTTGCTTTCCCATTGAAATCTCATCACAAATCTTCTTTAAGGCCACATCTTGAAGTTGTTTCTCTGTGATCTCGTAAATCAAGAGTGGTTGTGCCACAATCGGCCACATTAAGCCACTTTCAATCCTCAGAATCACTTCAAGTTCCAAATTTTCTATATCTTGAATCAATTCTTTCTGAGAAGTTATATCTGATGCTATGTTGGTTGGTGTTTTACAATTAAGAGCATCGACGACGACATTCGCCTTGCCGGATGATACTGAATTGACAAATCATAGTCCTTCATCAATTCTAACCATCTCCTTTGCCTCATGCTCAAATCTTGTTGTGTGAACAAATACTTCAAACTATTATGGTCTGTGTGAATCTCACATTTCTCCCCATACAGGTAATGACGCCAAATCTTCAATGCAAAAATCACGGCAGCCAATTCTAGATCATGTGTTGGATAATTCTTCTCGTGTGGTCTAAGTTGTCCCGATGCATATGTAATGACCTTATCACCTTATATAAGAATGCAACCTAAACCTCTATATGAAGCATCACTGTAAATGACAAACCCTTCAGTCTCCGTCGGAACAGCTAAGATTGGTGCTTTCACAAGTCGACCCTTCGACTCTTGAAAACTTTTCTCGCATTTCAAACTCCATACAAAGAAACATCTTTCATCATCAACTATGTCATCAGCATTACTATATGTGAAAAGTCTTTTACAAACCTCCGATCGTACCCAGCTAATCTTAGAAAACTTTGAATCTCTGTCTTGTCGATCTCAACCAATTGGTAACTGCTTCTATCTTCTGAGGATCTACAGGAATTCCTTTTGCTGACACTATATGTCCAAGAAAAGCAATCTTTTTCAACCAAAACTCACACTTTTTCAATTTTCCAAACAAACTCTTCTGGCATAGTCATTGTAAGGCTAATCACAAATGGTGTTCGTGATCTTGAACACTTTTGGAACATATTAGGATTTCGTCTATAAATACAATAACAAACTCATCTAAGTAATCCTTGAAAACACGATTCATCAAGTCCATGAAAGCAGCTGTTGCGTTAGTCACTCAAAACGGCATAACTAGAAATTCAAAGTGACCATATCGAGTCCTGAAAGTTGTCTTCTCTATGTTCTCTTCCTTAACCTTTAATTGGTGGTAATCGAATCATAAGTCAATCTTCAAAAATACCTTAGCCCCTTGCAACTGATCAAACAAGTCATCTATTCGCGGCAACGGATACTTGTTCTGATGAACAACTTATTCAGCTCTTAATAGTTGATGCATATACGCATTGTCCCATCCTTTTTCTTCACGAACAAGACTAGAGCTCCCCAAGGTGAAACACTCAGTCGAATAAAACCCTTCTCTAATAGGTCTTGTAACAGAATTTTCAATTCTTTTGATTCTACTGGTGGCATTCGGTACGGTGCTTTGGATACCGGTTGTGACTCTGGTACTACTTCTATTGTGAATTCAAGCTCTCTTTCAATCAACACATCGGGTAATTCATCGAGTAAAACTTTTAAAAATTCTCGAACTACTTGAATGTCTTCTACTAGTTGTCTAAGAACTCATGTGTCAACAATCGAACATAGGAAACCCGAACAACCTTTCTTCAACATCTTACTTGTTTGAATCGTCGATATCAAGTACGGGGGTATAGTCACACCCTTACCCTAAAAAGTAGACTCTTCTTGTTCTGACGGATAGAAACTAACTCATTTTTGCTCACAATCAATCTTAGCTTGATTGACTGATAACCAATCCATGCCCAAGATAACAATAAAATAGTTCACTGTCAACAGA
Source organism: Hydrangea macrophylla (assembly GCA_033977485.1). NCBI lineage: Eukaryota > Viridiplantae > Streptophyta > Magnoliopsida > Cornales > Hydrangeaceae > Hydrangea > Hydrangea macrophylla. Next base: position 65,452,554 of record CM066988.1, read on the forward strand.
ATTAAATCAACGCTCAAGACCTTATCACCTATCTTGATCTCACATGACTTGAATACTAAGGAAGTTACTAAAGGTTCACTAATAGGCAATAATATGCACAAATCATATCCTAGTGGTTCAGACTTAATAGTTAAATGCTTAACAAAATCACAAGACATAAAAGAATGTGTGAAACCAGAATCCATGAGTACACGTGTAGGATGTGAACAAATAGGAAGAATACCTGATACGACTGTATCATCTATATTCCCCGGTCTGAGCTGGCAAAATCGTCCTTGTTGCACGACTCCTTTCCGTTTATCCACCCGTAGTTCTTTCCTTGATCTGCTTGGCACACTCGATGCCTCGGTACTCATTCTTAGTTGCCTCTTACTCGGACAATTATTTGCTACATTTCCCCCTCATTTCTAGGTTATAGCTCTTGGTGTTTGAGGTTGTGTTCAGTGTAGTCATATTCGTATTCATAGGAAAATTCTGAGATATGTGTCCTAGTTGCTTGCACAGATAATAAGTGCTCAATAAATGGCAAGTACCCTTATGTCGCATAGTACACGTTGGGCACAATGGTCTTGAGTCTCCAACAAACGTACCCCCTCTTTGGTTACCCACATACGATCCTGAACTTTGCATAAACAATTTCTTCGCATTCCCCTGACCCTTGTTCTGATTGTCATTGGCCTTCTTCCCTTGTTGTACTTGTTGATATCGATCGACACTTTTCCCAGTGATGCGAGCAGCTTCCTCAACTAGAGAAACAGTTGGGTGTTACAACATGTTAACACGGCTACGGATGTTCTCCCTAAGCCATTCCTTAAACTTACGAGCTTTATCCTTATCAGTCAGAATCGTCATTTTCCCAAAACCTAACAAAGCATTATAACAAGAAACGTACTCACTCACAGTCATGCCTCCTTAGACTAAGCTTGCAAACTCTTGGCATTTCTAATTGTAATCAGATCGTGGAAAGAAACATCGGTTGAATTCCTCTTTAAATGCTTCTCATGTAGTTGGCTTTCATTGCTCAAGCACGTTGTTCCACCAATCCAATGCTTCTCCCATTAACGTATCGGATGCGCAAAGAATGTTCTCTTCATCGGTGCATATCATGGTACAAAAATGTCTTTCCATAGCCATCATCCAATGATCGGCCAAATCTCTATTGACTTATCCATAATACAAGGTCGGTTTTCGTTTATGGAACTGTTCTACAATCATCTGTTGAGTTCGTGGTACCGGTGGTGCGTTGATATATCGAATTTCGACCGGTGGAGCCTGAACATTCATCTGATCTCGTTCACTTACAGCTTGCACAAAATTCCCCACTATATTCACTATTTGATTCATTTGCAAATGCGGTGACAACTCTCTTATCGGGTCAATCATGACATTTTAAGTAGTTGTCTTGATAAGTACAATGCATAAAGACGATGCATGCTATGCCACAATATATAAATATGTGCACAGATCATCACAATCAACAAATGCAACCATGAAGCGTTTCTACTATGATAACAATATTATCGTCACAATCATACACTCCACTCGACATCACTCAGCATCTAACGTCACTCGATCACAAGGCTCTAAAATTAAGCTCTAATACCACTGAATGTCACAACCTAGTCCCACAATAACATAATCAGAGCCTGTGGCATGCCACCAAGGCTAAACCAATTCATTAACGTTCCCAAAATTTTGTTTTAAGAACACATAGCAGAAAAGAAACAAACCATTTAAAAATCAGCAGTCCAGTTGACAGCACCTCGTGCCCAATCGACTGAGACTGGTCCAGCAGAAAGTTGGATTTTAAACCATAAGCCAGTCGACCATTTTCTATGTCCAGTCGACTGATTTGTTCGGTTGATATAACTCCAATCCCGCAAAACATATCTGATTTGCAAACACGGCCCAGCCGACTGTGTCGGGGACCTAGTCGACTGGAATTTATGAATGGATGCAGTGAGTTGCTAAAAAAGATGCTCCAGTTGACTATTTTAACAAGAAGTCGACTGGTTTATGGCAACAGCATATTCTGCAGAATTTTCCCAAGTTTAAAAGCTTTTTAAAATCCACCAAGGATCAAACACACACTCCAAACTCACTCCCAAGTGATCCTAACTGTATTACAACATTACTAAAACATAATTACAACATGTAACTATCTATTACAACATTTTGAATCCAATCTACGATTCCAAGTTAAACATAGTCACAAGTCATAAATCCTTATTACAACGTTTCTAAGTCAAAAATACGAGATAGGCATGATAAGTCGCCTTCTATAAAAATTCCCAACCAAAAAGCTCACTTCTGCGATTCCTCACCGGCATTAACACCTGAAATGGTTATTTGAATAACCACACATATTCAATTTGTTTAAGCTAATGCTTAGTGAATAAAACAACGATCCACATGAATGATAAACATGCTCGCATTCACATCTCTACATTTCATAATAGTCTCCGAAGTCTCACGTGTACGTTTCATACTCCTAATCCGTGACTCCTCGCCAGTAAGTCCACATAAAAAGGAAAGACCCACGTTTCTTTTCTTCAATCGTGCGACCTTAATGCCTATATCGGCTCCACAAAATGGCTTGGTACCACGTGCTCCTTTGACCCAAATAACAACTCAACATGCTCAAATACATTTCACCGTGCTTTTGACATAATCAAAACATTCCACCGTACAATTGAGCCTACATATCAATATAATTGCCCAATATGAACTACACAATATATATCTATCAACTAACACATGCTATTCATACAACACATGAATACATGATAAGAAATCATCCCAAAACACATGGTTGAATCACTCACCTCCGATTTACGCTCTTAAAGTTCGATCCAAAGAAAACTCGTGTACAAAGAACGTGCAGTAATTCTTCTAGTACAATTCCTATTGATCAGAATTCCAATTATCAACTTTTTAGGAAAATTTTAGAAAAAGTGCTTTCAAAAAACTTAGCCAAACAAGGCCTAACGAATATCAAAATGAAGCCCTTACCTCAAGGAGTACAAATATGAAATCTGGGAGAAAACAAAAAGACAGAAGGTCGTCGTTTGGTGTCGGAAACCTCTAAGCTCTGTATCTCCCTTTGGCCTCCTTTAGCTTTTAGGTTAGAAAACTTTTTGAAATGAAAATATCTCATGAGTTTCTATATAGAGGCACGACTCTAAAAAATTACGTTTACCTCCCCGCGAGTTCTCAAAACTCCTAATCAGTCTCCAAAACTTTCTACACAGCTAATTCATAGCTTCACGAGTGAAACCTAAAAATTAGAAAAGTTTTCACCTAAGTTCCGTTTGGGTGCTAAAACACAAAGTTCTACACGACTTTTCCAAAATTGCTAATTAGCATACCAAATTAGTAGCGTTTTAATTCGTCCTCACCAAGATACTAAAACTAACAACAAAAATAAATTCTAAACCAGAAATAATACAGATAAAATACATAGGTAAACATTTATTTTCAAATAAATATTTAAGGTATTCCACAATGACCATCTCAATCTCGGAGGGACGTCACAACAACCAAAATACTCATTCTACACAGTCTTAAAGGGTTCTCTAACACAGACACCCAAATCAGCTCGTGAGTCAAAACTCACTCACACATGTGCCAAAATGCACAACACATCCTGTTAGCATGCATGACAATGTAATGAAATGCAATAACACAAATATGGGTATTACTGGGCAAGACATCATGGAAATTATTGAGCCATATTTCTTCTAAGGTTCTATGAATTTGCTTTTTCTAAGCTAGTTCATCCTGTTGTTTCATTTGGGAGACTAGACATTATTAATAATGAGGTTGGAATTCTTCCCCCAATCACCAGGAAAAAGAGGTCTCCCTCGCTGGGGAGAGAATTTGTGAGTGGTAAGGTGTGGTAGGTGTGGCAAAATGGGGAGACATAGCAGGAAGTCTTGTAGAGAAGTAATAAGCAATTGATAATATTGATATTATGTTGTGTTTTGTTTTTCAAAAAGTTGTGTACATGTCAATAAAGTAGTGTTGTCCTTGTGACTAAAACAGTGTTGAATATGAGGATTCTTTGAATTTAAAAAGTGAATATTTTCTCAGTATGTGTGAGGAATATGTAAGTGACAAGAATGAATTTCTCAGTAAACAGTTACGATTTCTCAACAAACTGTGAATACTTCTCAATGTAACTGTTTACCCAGAAAGTCACACTGTTGACTGAGAAGTAACTGTTTATTTTATGTTTACTCACTAAATATTGAGAATTTCTCAGTAAATATTCTAAGATTGATAAATAAATGACAAATTTTCAACTGATAGTGATGATATTCTCAGTAAACATTATTGAATTGATAAATAAAACCATAAACAAGTTCACAATGAAAAGGGGATATTTCCTCAATAACTAGAGGAATATGTAGGTGAGAATAGGGGTGCTCACGGGTCGGGTGATTCGGGTTTGGGCCTCACCTGATCATCCACCCGTGAGCTAGTCAAGTTGGCCAACATCAACCCGTCATCCATTCACATAGTCAGGTGAAACTGACCCCTCGGGCTCGGGTCGGTTTGAGTTGGGTTTGGGTGAAACCCACACACAAGAGTGCAGCCTGTTCTTTGCACAAACAAAGTTCATCATTTTTTTTATTTTACAGTGAACCAAATAGATTAAAAGATTAAAAAATATGTTTGATTTTTCACAGAACCAAACAAATTATCATTTTAATTCCGTCCTTGAACTAGATTTTATCAATTTTTGAATTTACAAACCCAAATAGATCATTCTAGCTAATGATATGAGGATCTCGGTCAGAACATAATAAAGAAAAAATCAAAAATAGATCTATATCAATACAAGAAAAAAAACAATAAAGATTTAGATCCACCAAGTCTAAAGACTAGACTACCAGATCTACGTACCACACCAAATCTATCACGCTTAACCGACGCCAATGATGGGAGGCAAAGACAGGCAGCTACAGTGGGTGGCCCATTCGATTGACCGACGGCAACGCTTGGTGTTGTAGCACCACCAAAGACGGTGAGAAAAAGAGAAGAGGGTTGTTCTTGTATATCTCTTGTTGTCAAGTGTGAGAGAGGCTTGACTAGTCTTGGTCCCCATCGGCCATCTCTCTATCTCTTCGTCCCCTCTCTCTCTCTCTCTAACATTGAAATAGATTAGGAGTATGCCCTAAATTTCACAGTAACGTGTGTGTGTATATATATAGTGGGATCGGGTTTTAGAAAAGCAAACCGACATCTGACCCGAAACAGTCGGGTTTAACACCCTTGGACCCGTGACTCTATCCAGGCACTTTAATAACCGACCAAAATGGTTGGGTGGGGTCGGGTCAGCTGGGTGAGTCGGGTGGGCGGGTCTTTTTTATCACCCCTAGGTGAGAATAGAGAATTTCTCAATAAATAGTGATAATTTCCCAATAAATTCACGAAAATTTTTCAGTACAAAAAAATAATTGGGAATTTCTCAATATCATGTTTACATTAGAATAGTGATAAATTCAATTAAAACAGTGAGAAATTCTCACCTTCATGTACCAAATAGAATGAAGTACTGTTAGGGAATTTCTCATTAAAATAGTTAGAAATTCTCTAATAAAAGGGAGAAATTCTCACTGTTGGATGAGAATCTTTACATTAGAGTGACAATTTGTAAACTATGAGAATAGAGAATTTCTCAGTAAATAGTGATAATTTTCCAGTAAATTCAATGAAAATTTCCAGTACAAAAAAAAACAATAGGGAATTTTTCAATATCATGTTTTACCAAAAAAAAAAAAAATTTTGGGGAACTCATTAGTTAAACAGTGAGGAATTTCATAATAAAACAGTGACGTATTTATGATTAGACAACACGGCAATAGATAGGATACACACAAGTAGTAGTGTGTGCTAACATTATAGTATTTCCTAGAAATATTTGTACTATACTATTAAAAAAAATTGCCATACATGAGTTTAACTGCCTACCATTTTCAATGTATGGATGCACTAATATTATAATTGTTCAAAAACTAATTAGCAAGAAGACCCAGGTTTGTGTCAATCCCCCTTGAACTGATATTGTTGCTCCAACTATAGTGCTTTGTAGCCCTTCTTTGTAAAGAAATTGCCTGTCGTGTTCAAAAATGTGTGGATCAATTCAGCCCGCGCTTTTGTGGTGTTACACTATCTTTCAATTGGGGTGTGATGAAAAATATGGGCCATTATCTCACAAATTATGTCACGCCCCAAGTGGTCCACTAGCCCAACAACTTGATGGGCATGCCACATTGGCCCTTAAAATGCTTAAGCCCAAGTTGTTAATAGTAACCCCCATGGTGCTATATATATCATACTAACTTTTTGCATTTATCAGATGTGAGACAGGATCACACAGTCTCCCCCACTCAGAGATGCATCGTCCTCATCGCATAGGCCTAATTTTCCCCTTAGCTAGTCAATGTGGAAGCAGATAATTAGTGACCATAGAGCAACCTATTAGCGTGCACAAGGTATACTTCCTCGGGGCCTTTACCCTTCTCCACTAACCCAACAACTTGGGGGGCCTGCCACATTGGCCCTTAAAATGTTTAAGACCAAGTTGTTGGTAGTAACCCCTTTGGTTCTACATATATCATACTAACTTTTTATAAATTTCCGATGTGGGACGGGATCTCACAATCTCCCCCACTCAAAGACGCGACATCCTCGTCGTGTAGGCCCAGTTCTTCCATTGGCAGGTCGATGTATAAGTAGCTCATTGGTGACCATAGAGTAGCCCATTAGTGCACACAAGGTATACTACCTTGGGGCTTCTACACCTCTCCGGAGCCTCCACTCCTCTGCCACACCACCCACGGTGCCCTTTTGGGACCAGGGTTGGCTCTGATACCATTTGCAATGCCCCAAGTGGTCCATTAGTCCAACAACTTGATGGGCCTGCCACATTGGCCTTTAAAATGCTTAAGCCCAAGTTGTTAGTAGTAGCCCCCTTGGTTCTAAAAATATCTTACTAACATTTTGTATTTATCTGATGTGGGATGGGATCTTACAATCTCCACCACTTAGAGACTCAGCATCCTCATTGCATAGGTGCAATTCTTCCCTTGGCTGGTTGATGTAGAAATAGATCATTAGTGACCACAGAGCAGCCCATTATGTGCACAAGGTATACTATCTCGGGGCCATAACCCCTCTCCGGAGTCTCTACTCCTCTGCCATACTGCCCAGGGCGTTCTTATGGGAACAGGGTTATCTCTGATACCATTTGTCATGTCCTAAGTGGTCCACTAGCCCACTAACTTGACAGACCTGCCACATTGACCCTTAAATTGCTTAAGCGCAATTTGTTAGTAGTAATCTCCTTGGTTCTACAAATATTAAACAAACTTTATGTATTTATCCGATGTAGAAGTAGATCATTGGTGACCATAGAGCAGCCCATAAGCGTGCACAAGGTATACTACCTTGCGGCCTCTACCTCTTTCCAAAGCCTCTACTCCTCTTCCACATTGCCCATAGCATCCTTATAGGACCAAGGTTGGCTCTATTGTCACCAATGATCTGCTTCCACATCGACCAACCAATGGGAGAACAGGGCATACGCGACGAGGACGTCGCATCTCTGAGTGGGAAAAATTATGAGATCCCGTCCCACATCATATGAATACAAAAAGTTAATATGATTTATGTAGAACCAAGGGGGCTACTACTAATATCTTGGGCTTATGCATTTTAAGGGAAAATGTGGTAGACCCATCAAGTTGTTGGCCTAATGGTCAACGTGGGGTGTGACAAATGTTATTAGATCCAACCTTGGTCCCGTAATGGCACTATAGGTGGTGTGGCAGAAGAATGGAGGCTCCATAGAAGGGAAGAGTCCTAGAGGTAGTATACCTTATGCACGCTAATGGGCCGCTATGTGGTCACTAATGATTAGCTTCTACATCGACCAGCCAAGGGGAGAATTGGGCCTATGAGATGAGGACACCGCGTCTATGAGTTTGGGAGATTATGAGATCTTATCCTATATTGGATGAATACAAAAAGTTACTCTGATATATGTAGAACCAAAGGGGCTACTACTAACAACTTGGGCTTAAGCATTTTAAGGGCTAATGTGGTAGGCCTGTCAAGTTGTTGGGCTAGTGAACCATTTGGGGCATGATAAATGGTATCAGAGCCAACCCTGGTCCCGTAAAGACACCGTGGGTGGTATGGCAGAGCAGTAAAGACTCTAGAGAGGGGTAGAGTCCCCGAGATAGTTTACCTTATGCAAGCTAATGGGCTACTCTATGGTCACTAATGATCTGCTTTCACATCGACCAGCCAAGGGGAGAACTGGGCTTATGCAACGAGGACGCTGGGTCTCTGAGTGGTGGAGATTATGAGATCCTAGCCTACATCCCAAAAATATAAAAAGTTAGTCTGATATATGTAGAACCAATGGGGCTACTACTAACAACTTGGGATTAAGCATGTTAAGGGCCAATTGTCACGTCCCAAGTGGTCCACTAGCCCAAGAGCTTGACGGGCTTGCCATATTGGCCATTAAAATGCTTAAGCCCAAGTTGTTAGTAGTAGCCTACTTTGTTCTACATATATCATACTAAATTTTTGTATTTATTCAATGTGGGACAGGATCACACAATCTCCCCCACTCAGAGATGCAGCATCCTCGTCGCATAGGCCAAGTACTCTCCTTAGCTGGTAGATGTAGAAGTAGATTATTAGTGACCACAGAGCAGCCCTTAGCGTGAACAAGGTATACTACCTCGGGGCCTCTACCCCTCTCCGGAGTCTCTATTCCTCCGCCACACTGCCCATGGTGCCCTTATGGGTCCAGGGTTGGCTCTGATAACATTTGTCACACCCCATTTGGTTTACTAGCCCAACAACTTGGCGGGCCTGCCACATTGGCCCTTAAAATGCTTAAGCTCAATTTGTTAGTAGTAGCCCCTTTGGTTCTACATATATCATACTAACATTTTACATTTATCTAATGTGGGACCAGATCTCACAATTTCTACCACTCAAAGATGCGGCGTCCTCGTCGTGTATGCCTAGATCTCCCATTGGCTGGTCGATGTGGAAGCAATTCATTGGTGACCATAGAGCAACCCATTAGCTAGCGTGCACAAGGTATACTACCTCGGGGCCCCTACCCCTCACCAGAGCCTCTACTCCTCTACCACACCATCCACGACGCCCTTATGGAACTAGGGTTAGCTCTAATACCATTTGTCACGCCCTAAGTAGTCCACTAGCCCAACAACTTGATGGGCCTGCCATATTGGCTCTTAAAATTCCTTAGCCCAACTTGTTAGTAGTAGCCCTCTTGGTTCTACATATATCAGACTAATGTTTTGTATTTATCTGATGTGGGACGGGATCTCACAATCTCCCCCACTCAAAGATGTGATAATCCGTCGCATAGGCCTAGTTATCCCCTTGGCTAGTCAATGTAGAAGCAGATCATTAGTGACCATAGAGCAGCCCATTAGCTTGTATAAGTTAAACTACCTCTTGGCCTCTGCCCCTCTCCGAAGCCTCTACTCCTCTGCCACACTGCCCACAGTGCCCTTATGGGACCAAGATTGGCTCTGATACCATTTGTCATGCCCTAAATGGTCTACTAGCCCAATAACTTGAAGGGCCTACCACATTGGTTCTTAAAGTGCTTAAGCCCAAGTTGTTAGTAGTAGCACCCTTGGTTCTACATATATCATACTAACTTTCTATATTTATTCAATGTGGGATGGTATCTCTTGTTATGCCCTAAGTGGTCCACTAGCCCAACAACTTGACGGGCCTACCACACTGGCCCTTGAAATGCTAAATCCCAAGTTGTTAGTAGTAGCCCCTTGATTCTATATATGTCAGACTAACTTTTTGTATTTATCCGATGTGGGATGGGATCTCACAATCTCCCCCACTCAGAGGCGCGACGTCCTCATCGCATAGGCCCAGTTCTTGAATGCTTCCCGGAGAGGCTAGTGTTTGTGGGAACCTAATAGAGAGGTACGGGAAGGCTAAGAAAACCCTAAAAAACTACTGGAGTGCTGGTGCAATAAAACTACATTTAACTTAATTTTGCGCAAATCTCTCCTATTTATAGGTTTTTAAACCGACCTTTGGGTTTCAATCGATCGAACCACTTTCAATGAATTGAAGAATTTTCAATCAATTAAAAGAGACCAGTTTTCAATTGATTAAACTATCTTCAATCGATAGAACTACATCTTCCTACCTTTTGAAGTATTCTTGCAGAGCTAAGAATGGGACCTCCAGGTTTGTTATTGTTGGCTCAGACCAGCTGTTAATTCCCATGATCAAACTCTTTGATTAGAAAATTAAGCAACTAATTAGTTAACGTTAACTTCACTATATAACGATAACTGCACTCCAACGCAAAAGAACATATCTGAAGCGATAACTTGACTTGTATAGTATACTAATGTCCCTCTACCGTTAGCATTCATAATCATATTTAGGTAGTCAGATAACTGTTACTATCAACCTAGATGATGATTACATCTTCCATTCCTTGAGTATCATTCACCTCTCATGACTACTAAACATGTTGATAACTATTTATCAACAAGACTGCAGTTATCAGTAATCAACTTGGTGACATTCTCAAGGGAATGCTTACTCTTTATCAGAGGGTAGATTTTATCTTGACAATATATGTTCACAATCCTATGTATATGACATACCTAAGATAGCCATTGATCTTAAGACCTCACTGATTGGTAAGTCAAAGTAGTCACATCCATAATCTGTATCCATAATCGTCTCAAGATTAAGAACACGTACTTTATATAAGTTATGAGTTCCTATTGATTGTTGACAGTTTTAGATGTCAATAGGAAAGCTTATGGTCCGTCAATGCACTATAAGCACTAGCATATTAACTAAGAGTCATACTCTAGTGATTGAGATTCATCACTCCATCCAATGGTAGTCAATCATGCTATAGTGTATATCTGATGAGATATTCAATCTCATCATCCATTATGACAAGTTCTAAGTATCAAAGAATAATAATTTGTATCTTAGTTGTATGTATCTCATACATACACGAGTTACCTACTATGATAGTTAAGGATTAATAACAATCACCTCATGATACACGTATAATAACATGTAAACTGATATTCATATATTAAATGCCAATGTCTCATACATATAGTAAAGGTTTGAGGGCACAATCCCAACAAACTCCCACTTACACTCATAACTCATTAGAACTACATCTGAGACCTAGACTATCTAGAGGACGATTAATGACCTTCTAAGGCAAGGCCTTTATAAATAGATCTGCTAGATTGTCAGTGGTGGCAATCTTGGTGACAGTCACATCTCCACGTTGGACTATATCTCGAATAAGATGATACTTCCTCTCTACATGCCTTCATTTTCCGTGGTTCCTTCGCTCCTTGGACTGAGCCACTGCCCCCATTATTATCACAGTATAGTGTAATAGGTGACAATGACGCTAGTACCACCTCAAGTTCTATGAGGAACTTCTTGAGCCAAACAACTTCCTTTGAGGCTTCACAAGTAGCCATATACTTAACTTCTGTAGTCAAGTCTGCAATGCATTTTTGCTTCATGCTCCTCCAATTAACAACACCACCTACTAGAGTAAAGAGATGTTTGGATGTAGACTTCCTGGAATCTTTATCTAACATAAAGTCCGAGTCAGTGTATCCTATTAGAATTAATTCATCCCTGCCATATAGAAGCATGTAATCTTTAGTCCTTCTCAAGTACTTAAGAATGTGTTTAATGGTTGTCCAGTGCTCTGGACTAGGATTTGACTGATACCTGCTAATCATGCCAATGGCAAAGCAAATATCTGGTCTAGTGCATAACATTGCATACATGAGACTTTCCACTGTTGAAGCATAGGGAACTCCTACCATGCGAATCCTCTCCTCTTGTGTCTTTGGACACTAGTCCTTGGAAAATGCTAAACCATACCTGAAAGGTAACAAACCTTTATGCAAATTATCTATGGAAAACCTAGTTAGTACCTTATCAATATAACTAGCTTGAGATAATCCCATTATCTTTCGCTTACGATCTCAAAAGAGATTTATCTCAAGATTATAGCTCGCCTCTCCTAGATCCTTCATATCAAAAGTGCTTGCTAACTAAACCTTGATTGATGACAATGCCCCTACATCATTCCCAATGAGTAGAATGTCATCAACATAAAGCACAAAAAAATCCACCACTTTACCTTCATATTTCTTGTATATACAAGGTTTATCTAGATTTTGTATGAAACTAAACGACTTGACCACTTGGTCAAAAAAGAATGTTCCAACTCTTGGATGCTTGCTTAAGTCCATAAATGGACTTCTGCAGCTTGCATACCAAGTTACCTTTTCTGCCATCTATGAGGCCTTCTGGTGCTGCATATAGTTGTCATCCTCAAGATTGCTATTCAAGAATGCAGTCTTTACGTACATCTTCCATATCTCAAAATCTAGGAATATAGCAATGGATAAGAGTATTCTGATGGATTTGAGCATGGCTACCGGTGAGAAGGTTTCCTCATAGTCAATGCCCTCTCTTTGAGTATAACCTTTCGCCACAAGCCTCGCCACAAGCCTTGCCTTAAAGGTCTCAACTTTTTCATTAGATCCTCTTTTCCTCTTGAAGACCCACTTACAGCCAATGGGTTAAATATTGATAGGTGCTTCTACAAGATCTCAGACCAGATTAGAATCTATAAATTCTAATTCAGCCTTTATAGCTTTGACCCAATGACTTGAATCAACATCAGCCATTGCCTCTTCGTGCGTGGCAGGATCAGATTCAGATTCAAATTCTATGGAGATAGCTTCAAAAACTTCTCCTAAGAACATGCATCTATCAGGTTGGCTGACCATCCTCCCACTATGACGAGGTACTGGTGCAAAAATGGGTGAAGATGTGGTGTTTTCTTGTCTTACATCATTTTCAACTGTCAGATCTATCCTTCTTTTAGGTTTATGGCTCATGATATAATCATCCTCCAAGAAAATAGCATTTATACTAACAAACACTTTCTGTTCTCTCGGATCATGAAAATACCAATCATAAGTACCCTTTGGATACCCTATAAAGTAGCATACTTCTGATCATGATTCCAATTTGCTCATCTTTCCTTTCAGCACATGTACCGGATACCCCCATATCTGAAGTTGTTGCAAAGAGGGCTTGCATCCAATCCATATCTCCTGTGGTGTCTTAGGAACAGATTTAGTATGTACATAGTGGTTTCCAAAGCATAAACCCAAAGAAATAATGGGAACTCCGAATAACTCATCATCGACCTAGTCATGTCTAAAAGAGTCCAGTTCTTTCTCTTCACTACACCGTTCTACTGAGGCGTACCGGGTATAGTCAACTGTATTAGAATGCCATTCTGTACGAGATGATCAATAAACTCATTACAGAGGTACTCGCCGCCTCGATCAAATTGAATGGTCTTAATGTGTATGCCTAATTGCTTCTCCACTTCAACCCTAAACTCTTTAAACTTTTCAAAGGCTTCTGTAATACCCTGTATTTTGGGATATATATTAATATAGGTAAGATCTAATGTCTGCCTTAACCTTTCATGCAAAGCCATTCTCAAGCGATCAAACTATTCTCGATCGATTGAACTTGTGCCTTCTCGATTGATCAAACGAATCTACTTCGATTGCTTGAAACTCTACTGACATGATTCTATTATGTGGACCCTTTCTCAAGCGATCGAACAATTTTCAATCGATCGATCAAACTCACTTCAATCGATCGAAAGTGTTATGACATGTATTACCCAGTTTGCGTAGAAGCTGCCACCTATACCCTCTTATCCCCTATATATACCCCTTTCCTCATACATGTATATGATTGGATAGTGTGTTTAGAAAGAGAGAGTTTGTATGTGTTTATATATATATATATAAAAGTGTGTGTATGATATATATCTATTTATACCCTCCCAGGTAGGGAAGGAGAAGAAGAAATGGAGGAGAACAGAGGGAAGAAAAGGATAAGATAGAGAGAAGAAGAGAGATAGAGAACACGAAGAAGACAGAGAAAGCTCGCCGCTACCATAGTCTCCATCGCGGAGCTCAGAACGCCGCCACTAGACCACCAGAGTGAGGTGAGTTCATTAACTCACTCGAGAGAGGTTTCTAGGATGATTTCCATGTGTTTAGAATATATATATATTATGACCCTGAGACCCCAGTTTGTCTCTGCCTAGTTCTGGGAAGAAGACAATTGTTCGATCAATCGAAAAGTTTTCAATCGATCGAACATAATATTCTTCAATCAATCTAAAGGACTTCGATCAATCGAACTTGATGTTCCTCAATCGATCGAGACCAACTTTACTCCAATCGATTGAGAAGGACTCCAATCGATTGATACTTATAGTATATTGATAAATTTGTGTTGTTTTATATATGAATAGCTTAGTTGTTTAGATCTTGTATTATGATTCCATATGTGATAATGAGATATTGGATAAGTGAATAAACCACATGATGATATATCAGAATCAGACTTACATAAGGTTATCATTAATGTTACGAGATGAACTATTTAGGTATAGTACACAGAACATGACTGCATGTTAATAACCAGTTAATGAATAGATATGGTAGATGATATCACATGTAATAATCCTATTATCTAGAGTAATGCATTTCATGATGTGTGGTCAACATGTATGGAATAGTAGTATGAATAGATGGTAGAATATGATGAGAAAAAGGTGATATGTGCTTGGCATGGAACTACGTGATATGGGTACTTTGGATCCGGGGGATCAATGGCTAATGAGTCGGGTGGACATAGGATGGTTAGAGTTCCTAGTGTGTCTTTTGTTGTTGAAGATGTCTAGTGATGCATATGTAATATTGAAGACATCCAGTGTACCGTTGATGCTTACGTCCAGCTAGTGCCCTAATGTATTCTCACCATATAGATAACCAGTGAGGATAAACACGTTGTAGAAGATGTTCGATATGCCATTTCCATTGTTTACATATAGAATGTACCGTATAGACGACCGGTAGCCTATCAAGCAATCGTGTGACATAGGACATCACCAGATAAGCGACCGATGTGGCCTACTATGTAAGTTATGTGATATCATGTTTCGCATTATTGTATCGACGTATGGATACGGATTGGTATTGTGGAATCGATGTATGGATATCAGATTGGTATTACTGTATCAGCGTATAGAATTGGATGAGAATAAGAATATGGATACCAGTATGAAAATGGATATGTGTATGGATAGAATAGATGATGGTTTAGTCGTGGATTCAGCGTCCCGGCGTAAAGATAGATACATGGGATGGATGCATGGGTTGCATGCATGGTTTTTGTGAATAGCGTGATGAGATGTTATACCATGATCTTTATCGTTATCTTTATCATTACTTAATATGTTTCCTTCTATCATTGATTTGATTTGTATTTACTGAGACCTCTATTATATCTATGAGAGACATCATAGATAAGAGATTAACGGCATTTTAAGATGCTAAACAGTAACGGGTGAGGAGTGTGTTTGATGTACTGACTCAGCTTTGTATTCAAAGCTATTGGCGTTTATGCCCTAGACATTCCAATGTCTAGAGCTTTGTAGATATTGAGGACAGAAGATTGATGTTCTGCCAGACTTGGAGCTGAAGGCTTAAAGATAAAGACATACCATTTTGTAGTAGCTAGTCTATTTATCTATCATACATTTGTTAATATTTATTGTAGGCTTCAGACTATAAGTCAACTGTTGTAATAGTTTTTAGTAGACTGTGACCTATGAGTTTCCTTTGTAGCCTTTAATTATGTTAATAAGATATGTTCTATGAATAGCATCCTCTCTATCATTGTATTTGTTGGTTTGAGTAGATGACAATTCGGTTATTCACCAGTTATGGGCCTATGGGACCAAAAAAGAATTTATTTTCTCTATTTTTTATTCTCCGAGGCGTGATAACTTCAGACTTGTGCTGCTTCAGGTACACATATCCATACCTAAAGTGGTATTCGGTAAATGTTATGAAATACTCATAACCACCCCCAAGCTCTAATATTTATTGGACCACTATAGACACCCCAATTTTGACCAACTGTCGAATTCAGGGATGGTTACCTCTGAAGACCAATGATGACAATGACCGACGAAATTCAAAAATTTTCCAAAAGATTCAAGTCGCCCAGAAGAATTCTTCAAATTAAATTTTCAAGTTTAGAGAAAGAAAGAAGGAATTGGGTATTCGGAAGACCCGGGTATCAAAGTACATGTGGTAAAGATGGCCTGAAAATTAATTTCAAAATAAAAAATACATATGTATATAAGAATTTTAAGAGAAAAAGAAAGGAGAAAAGAAAAGAAAGAAATATACATATATGCATAATCTATTAAGTATGTAAAGTATATACTAGTAATACTAGTATTAGCATAAGATTCCTAAAGTATATTAGCATAATAGTAAGTAAATGTGGTGAAAATAAAATAAAAAAGAGAGGGGATTCAGTTAGCTGCGGCACGCGAAAAAGTCGGCACCGACATTCATTGAGTGCCGCTCGGCATTCGATGAGTGCCGGAACGGCAGCCAACTCTTCGAGTGTCGCGTGCTGTAACAGTCTGTTTTTTTCTCACATGCTCTAGAAGAAATCTTTGCACATGGGTTTTCATCTGAATTTACCTAATTAACCCCATGGGGAAGGTCTATATAAGCAGGTCTTTATCTTCATTAGAGGGGACTTTTGAATCATTTTGATATATACAAGAGATATACATATAATATAGAGAGAATTGAGGGAAAACAAGAGATTTTTGAAGAAATTCTTTGAAGAATTTGAAGAATTAAAGAAGAGATTGGAAGATCTTCACAAGAACAAAAAGGAAATCCTTGAGGTTATAGAGGTAACCTTCCAATCCTATTTAGAATTAAGCAAGTTCAATCACAAATTCATAGTCCTAGGATCTTTACACATTTTCAAAACCTCTCTTCTTACCTCATTTCATCACACACCACTTAGAATTTGTGATTGAATCTCATGGTAGTTCATTAGTGTGGATCTAAACAAGTCTTGGGTTTAAAATAAAACTAGTTCATAAGGAGATCTTGTTAATTTTGGACTTTCTCAAATAACTTTTGATTTTGTTTCATTCTTAACAATACTTCTTTTGGAAATCTATGAGATTTCTGATATCTCAAGAGGTTTCCTTAAGAATGATCTCTTAGTCTCCCATAATCTTATGATTTATGTGGGGATTAATTTGATCATAATTGTACCCACACAACTTTGAATGGATTCAAGGTCTTAATCCATGACTTGGAACCTTGAATTTGAGAATCTCATAGGAGCCTCTCTATGTCCTTTGAAGGTTCATATGGGTTTGGCCTTGATTAAGTCTCCAATGACTATTAACTTGGTAGGAAAAATAATAAAATGAACCTATACCCCTCAAGGACCATGTATTTGGGAGAGGAACTAGGTGTTGTACAAGTTTGAATCCACAAATGGTGCAGTGAACTCATAAACTCACTGAGATCGAAAATTTTTAATTAAATCATGGTCCATGAGAATTGAGTGAGACCAATTGGAAAATGTTCATAACTCATATATGTATCATTAGGATCTTTACCTTGATGAAATTCTATGCTTTAGGATGGTTAGACTTCATGATTTGTGAGTATGTTGCCCTCTGTCCAAAATTTCAGAACAGCAAGTTCATTTTAAAATGAGTAAATCAGAGCATTAATCAAGTTTTCTCGACCTCAAATAAATTTTTCTAGGTAGTTCAATGTGTTAGGAAGATGCCCTAAAAAGATCAAGGTGTCTAATTTTTTTACTATTTTTAGAAAATCATACAAAAACTCTGGATAGAGAGTTGAAAGTTTTTGAGTGATTTCTGGTTATGACCCTATTCCTAGAGATTCAACCGTTGGATCTTTGATTTTCTTTTTGGGTCCGAAACTAAACTCACAGAGGCATAACATACTCAAAAATATTAAGATCCCACCGTTGGAAGTATTTTATTTCTATTTTTGAAAGTCTGGTATGCTCTCAGTAATTCTTACAATTCTATCACTGTTTTGATAAAACTTGGATAACTTTAATCTAATGGACTCCTAATGTCCTAAGATTCAAACCATGTTTTGAATAAGGTCAATTAAGATTAAATCCAGAGGTTAGATGATCAAAATCAATGAATAGTCAATAGTTTGTTCTTTTTCATATCCATGCATTCATCCATGTATGTCGATGCTTGTAGTTAGGATCTAGTTTCAAGTTAAGTTGCCTCTAATTAAACCTAGTTGTGAGTTCCTTATAATCATGTTGGGGTTATACCATCTCTATATGGATATGGCATTGGCTCCTAGTTGAGACTTGTATATCTATAAAGATGATGTGTTTCCAACTAGTTAGAAGGAATTCATGATTGGGTCAATTCCTTCTATGTTTAATAGATTTAAGTTAGAACTTTAAATATGCTATTTAAGATTCAATGTTGTATATTGTTCAAAGCATGTGGACTAACCCTTTGTTTATAGCGCTTTTTGAGATATAACTTCTCATCTCTTCTATAGGTTATTTCACTTCTTGATTTTATTGATTTTCGACTTCATGCGCGACACCTTAAACTATGCCTTGCTTTGTGTGTATATATGATTAGAGACCTTTTCTTAGGTTTTTATTTTTTGCATGCATCACACATTTAATATTCGTGATGGGATCCCGGGTAAGTTCTCTAGTTCCCTATTTGCATGCCATCTTGCTTGCTACTTGAATTATGTGGTTTTTGAATGATATTTTATCGTTAGCAATTTTACATCCTTTCCAACATGCTTGTGTAATGTATATTTATATATATGTATTAGTTAAGGGCATGCTTAGATTAATAATTCGATCAAAAAGGATATTCAGTAGAGGCCTATCACGAGATAGGATGGGAAGGGGTGTTTTAGTCCGCTGGGCTCCTTCCCCTCTCATTCCATAATCCCCGGACCAAGTTTTATCTTTAGTTTTTCAAAAAAGATCGGTTTGCTTTTAAAATAGTTTCTTAATTTTCCTTTTAAAAAAATTAAGTGGCGACTCTTTATTTTGAAAACTTGTTTTAAACTTAAAAGTGGGCCCAAATGCCGGTATCCACAACCACACACATCAGTGTGAACTAATTCCAACAATGCATTGGTATAGACACCTGGCCTATTTTGGTTTGTCTGTTCAACAGAAGGAACCCTTCCTCAAGAATAACCCGATGACTAGAATCAGGATTTATTGATTGTATGAAGTAGAACTCTGTGAAGCACTGTGTTCTCTTAGACACATTAGAATAACCTCTAGGAAGACTTAGGTATGTTAGAAACCCAATTTAGAGACAAAAATCTAAGTACAAATAGCCTTTTTCGCATGAAATGACAAAAATCGCCTTTACTGGGCAAAATCCGGACCTTGGGGTAGGATCCCGAGAACTCCCTTTATGAAATGTTTCTAAATTATCTTAAAATGATTCCCCAAGCACTCACGATTGGCTAAAAACTGCTTAGGAGAATTTTCATGCCAAAATAGCCCTTCTACGCATCTCCGATTTGCTCCTTTTTGGAGTCAGTCTCACATTTTTTATCATTACTCAAAATCTACAAATTTTTTTTTAATGAGACCAAAATCATTGAAAACTAAACTTCCATACCTTTCCAATGGTATATCACAAGCCTAAAAACGATAACTGATGTGAGAGAAAGAAGTTCAGGAAAGCAGGGGTAAAAACACAACTTCCAGCCCTGAGTGCCATAGTGGCACTAGACTGAGAGCTGCACAGATCTTGAGAGGGTCGGCCCCCATTTCTTAAGTGCCACTATGGCACTCAGCCTGGTACTCAATCTGAGCCGTCCGTTACGTCTCAATCCTATTAAACTTGTACAAATTTAACCAATCAGGGTTAAGTACGACCAAAACCTCTTAGGTACACCGCAAATAGTCTAGGTATAGGCCTCTAATGCTTGGATTTCAGTCCCATATCTCTTAAACACAGAAAACACAACCCAGAATTGAAACTATAAATAGAGGTCTTCACCTCTCCATCCAATGCACGAGAAAATCCTGAGAACTAGAGAAGGCTCAAGGAAACCCCATAGGAGGATTCCGAAGCATTCATCAAAGTTCTTGGGAATATTTAAATCTTTTTTGTTTTAGGGTTCTGATCCTAGAGATTGCGGTATTAGCAGAGCTCTGACGGAGAAGATTCTGAGGGATGTTCTTGAGGTAAGCTTTTTTCTCTTATTTTCTTCTTTGTTTCTGTTGTTTTTCTTAGTTTTGATCTTCGTAGTTCATATTTTAGATCTGTTTTCTTACTTTTTCTTCGTAGTTCTTATTTTCTTAGTAGTTTAGATCTTCTAGGCTCCTAAGTTAGCCTACTATCCCGTTGGCAGATAGGCTATTCCTAATCGTCCCTACTGTGGACACGCGGAATTCCGCCGTCCACTCCCGGGTTTTTAGTTTCCGGGGTTTCAGAATTGATTTTCCTTTGGTTTTGAAATTGATTTGAAAGAGAAGAAGAGGTTGATTTCGAAGAAAAGAAGGTCTGTTGAAAACAGATACAGAGTCGCCACTTGGTCTTTAAGGAACCAAGAAACCTAATTTTGACTCACCCAAACGGATAAAGAGCACAGGCCCTTCATAACCAAAGAACTTGGCTCGGGGTTTTGGTACGAGAGAGGAAGGAGCCTTTGTCACGACTAAAACACCCTCAACTCGCCCCATCTCTCGACGGGCCTCAATTAGCATCCAAATAATCATCTTATACTATGTGTTGTTCGACAATTACTATTATGATAGTATATTACATTACATAAGAAAACTTGAAATTGGAAGATCTAAAGATAAGATATCATTCATAAGATCTAAGCCAAGTATCACACAATGCAAAGTGAAAGATCACACAAATAAACCTAGGAAAAATTGTCTAATCATATATCAAATAGTAAAGTTTCCCTAATCTAAAGGGGACATGAATTGTTCTTGAAACAAAAAATCAAATAAATCAAAATATGCTTAGCAAACTAGTATGATGCATGTTATTCTTTGAGAAAAGAAGACCTCTCAATCCCCGGGACGGATGAGAAAGGAAGATTGGATCGAGGGAAACATGAACGTATGATCAAGTTCATTCCTTATAATCTTCTTAGATTAGGAGTCACAAAAGCTCCAAATCTTTGCATGGATGCAATGCATGTATCTAGATTGTACTAAGGTTGTAGTGTGCCTTGTGTGCATGGAATCCTAGAATGGCTTAGAAGTCTAAAAGGTGTATGAATGAATGAATGAAATAAATATGGGATATGTACAAATGTAGTATGAACTACTTCCTAAGATATAAACTAATTTGGAGTGCATGTAGGCATCAAATCAAAGAATGAAAGTTAAAAGGTGCTTGCTGTGAATAGTGGACAGAACAGTAACATGATCTTTTAGAAATTGAAACAAGGGGTTAGGAATGTTTTCAATGCATGATTTTTTATGTAAATGTTCCTTATTGTGTCTAGAACACAACCCAAAAATCCAATCTTCAATAACTATTACAGATTGAGAGAAATCATATAAACAATGAAGGTCATTCAGAAACAGAGTCCGTACTGTCGACTGAAATGTTAGAAAATCTTAGAAAATGAAATCAAATGATCTTGAGGCCCATTTTATACAGAACGTTTTCTAAGACATTGACGTTTGAGGGAAAAATAAGTTAGGACCACCCCTTTCGGAAAGGATTTCTGAAAAAGAGGTTGGAAGTGGACCTAGCTGCTGTGACAGCAAAAACAAAATGTCTGGAAGGAATGTTTAGATCCAAATGGACCATTTTCAAGTACTTCCAATTCAAACCAAAAATCATGGGTGTTCTCCAATGGGTTAGGAAGACTTTCCAAGTGACCCTGAATCCATATGTTGAGTATTGAGTTCTAGGAAAATCTTTGAACTCAGATTATTCACTGTTTTGACTCACTGTTTTGAAAGTTTTGGAAAAAACTAGAGTTTTCTTTCTTGAGATTAAAATGAGGGGTTTTAAGAGGGGTTTTGAAGTAGATGTTTTGAAAGCATATTTTCAATACTCAATGAAGATTATAGCCACTTGAAATTTCAACATCAAACTCATCATCAAGAACCTCCAAGATTGTTGGAAAGATTTATTTTTATTAGAACATAACTTCAATACACTTCAAGAATACCTTGGAGGTATTGAAGTTATGATCATCATCTATCAAACATGTTTTTGAGGTCAAGAGCTACTATCCATAAGGATTCACTCACCTCAAACTTCATGTCATCATTTAGATGATGGAGAACAAGTAAGTAAATAAAGAAAAATAAAAAAGAAATGAGGTAAGAAGAGATGAACATAATATGAACAAGCAAGTAAATAACAATCAATGGATGATAATCAATGTTATTTTGGACTTGTAGCTTGGTGCTTCACTCATAGATTTTGACATTTAGACATTTAAGAAGCTTCCACTCTCTTAAATGATCACTAAAATGGTGGTTGGGTGTATTGAATGTTGAAGTATAAGAGAGGTAATGGAAGAACACAAGATTAGAACTCACTTTCTATAGCAAAATAGTAGGAGGAAGCTCCGTTTCTCTCTTCTAAACCTATCTCTATCTCTCTTCTTCTCTACAACTTTTCAAGCTTTTGCACTTGGCCCCCCCAAAATGAAGAGCAATAGGGGGTTTACATAGGCCAATTTGGGGTGGTTTTGGGATTTTAGAAGTGTTCCCATTGGTCCCAAACATCTGTGAACATAAAACTACGTCGTTATGGTTTTCAATTAATCAAAATTAATCCCCAAGAAAAATTACAAAAATACACTATTCTGGAGGGGAGTGCCGCGGTGGCACTAGGCCAGTGCCTTGGCTGCAGTGGGCCAGTGCCATGGCGGCACTGCTCCTCCTTCGTCCAAATAATGTTGTTTAGGCCCCCAGAGGTTCCGGTATTCGCGAAAAGGCCCTATTTCGTCCGAAATTCACAGAAAATGTGTACGAACTCCAAATTGAGGTTGTGATATACCGTTGGAAAGTTAATGGAGTCTAATTTACATAAACAATAGTTCGGAGATAGGTCTCTTTGAAAGGTTTTGCGGTATTTGCGATAAAAGCCAATTTGATCGCCTTTTTCGCCTTCGAAAATTCATAATAGACTCGTTTTAAATCCGAAAATTATGTGCGACATACCGTTTGAAAGCTATCGACCTCTAGTATCCATGAAAAACATTTTAAAATTGTTTCGGTGCCCCGGTTTTAAAGTCAAATTCTGGTCAAACTGGTCAAACCTGGGATTCCCGGGAAGTTCCCAAGATCTGACGTTTTCGCTCGATTTTCTTTTAAAACTCATTTTAATACTTTTCTCATGATCTAGAATGATTCCGGTGAATTCGGATGATTTCGGTCAAACTTGGTCCAACTTTGATCAAATCTGGTCAAACCTTGGTCAAACTGATCAACGGGGACTTCCGGGAACTTTCGGAACTTCCGGGGGTCTCTGGGAGCTGACGATTTCATCCGATTTTACTTAAAAACTCTTTTTATCATTTTTCTTATGACGTAGTATGTTTCCAGAACTTTTGGTCCAAATCTGGGAGCTTTGGGCTTTTAGGGGTATTTTGGTCATTCTGAGCATTTTGAGAAATAGAACCAACTTCCAGAGTCCTTTCGAGTCCTTTTTCGATCATTGTGAATCACCAAGCTATGGGTCTCCTAAATCTGATAGCCGACAAAATGGGGTGTCTACAGTTTGCCCCTCTTTGGCATGAACTTGCTAGGCAACGCATGTCGCAAGCGAGTGCCAAAGCTTTAAAGAGACAGGTCTTTTGGAGGCTATAGATTTAGGATAAAAAGTATTGCAAAAGATGAAATGATGCTGAGGTCAGTGCTGGTCGTGCTCCGCGTGAGCTGCCTACGTATCCCAAGGGGAATCAGACCAAGACGTAGTTCAGGGCACAAAGGAACAAATCACATATGCACAACAAGACATGCGGATGCTATGCTATGAGGATGATATGCAATGCATGGATGTGATATGAATTGTGTCACGAGTCCTATCATGTCTAGTGTTATGATCCTAGTATGAGCAGGTGATGTGGGGTGTGTGCCACCCCGAGTGGACCGGTGTTGTGCTAGCGTTTGTGACTGTGAGGTGGTGGATGACTCGTATAAGGACATCAAGGTTTAGAAGACTCTGGGTTTAGGGGCAAACTTCTGTGCTTTGCGAGCGAATGTAGTCAGATGTGGGGTCCCTGAGGATGACAACTAAGGATAACCCATAGGCGAGGGAGTTCATGATTACCGATAGTTTTATAATAACCAAAGTGAGGAGGCTCATGATAAGTGGGGTAGCTCACGATAATTGACAGGTGAGATAACCGGAGTGAAGAGGCTCACGATAAGTGAGGAAACTCATAATGACTGACAGGTGAGAAAGCTCATGATAATCAGTGGACACGGATCCTTGAATTGTGAATAGACAGTGCTTGCCCTTGGAATCGGGGTGATTTGACTACGAGTGATGTTTTCAATCGTTGGCCGATCCTTATGATGACAAGTCCTGAGAATCGGTTCGGACTTCTGTTGTCTTCTGCTGGGGATGGTAGGGGACTCTCTGAGAATCTCTCTTCAATTCTTGACCTAGAACCAGGATCCATCTCTGAATCTCTCGTGGTTGGTCAGATTTTGTAATGCTCAATCCAAAAGAGCCGGTTAGGGGCTTCGGGAGCTGATGGACTCTCTGTGAATCTCTCTTCAATTCTTGACCTAGAACCAGGATTCATCTCTGAATCTCTCGTGGTTGGTCAGATTCTGTAATGTACTCTGCTAGGAAGAAGGAAATACGCCCATTAAATGGGAGTTAAGGTATCATTTTGTTTGTGACAGAGATGATTTGCGGTGGTTTGACACTGATGGAGGGTGATAATTAATAGCAACTTATGGACTTATGTTGCTAGGATGAAAGAAGATCATCAACAGCCACTCATGGACTTATGTTGCTAGGATGAAAGAAGATCATCAACAGCCACTCATGGACTTATGTTGCATGAGCGAAGGAAGACAGTCAACAGCCACTCATGGACTTATGTTGTATGAAGAAAGATGAAAGATCAACAGCCACTCATGGACTTATGTTGCATGAAGAAAGATGAGCAACAGCCACTTGTGGACTTATGTTGCTAGGGAGATCATCAACAGCCACTCATGGACTTATGTTGCATGAACGAAGATGAGCAACAGCCACTCATGGACTTATGTTGCTAGGAGAAAGGAAGATTATCAACAGCCACTCATGGACTTATGTTGCATGAAGAAAGATGAAAAATCAACAGCCACTCATGGACTTATGTTGCTTGAAGAAAGATGGTTAACTTTTGGCAGTTTGGAAAGGGATGAAATTTGCATTTGCCCTAAGTTTGGACACTTCTCATGCTGACGCCTTATCTGGGCAGTAATGATGTTTGGTACTCCTGCTTGTATTGTCATTGGAATGCTCTTTATAACTTGATTTGAAAAATTCATTATTCGTCACTGTTGACTTACACATTTGAGACTACGACCGACTCTTTTCCTAAAAAAGACTGACACAGACTCAAAACTGACAGATACCGACACGCAAGGGTGACACATTTGACACCAAAATGAAACAAGCTCGACTTGCCAAAACTTGATGTGCTCTTGTCATAAATGATGTACCATTTCTCTTTTGTGTTTACTTCTCACCTTAACGTGGCATCACTTTGATGGTGAATCTTATTTTTGAAAATTCCTCCCTACTGATCTAATAAATTTCTTTGCTTCTCCCAAGATGCGCTTTGAATTAGTGCCTTAGCTTATAGAATAAAAGATGCTCCATTTCCATCTGTTCAAGACAATGTTTGTGACTTGAAGGCTTACCATTGGTGTATAGGGATCGGGTGGCAAACGAAGTTTGCCCCTAGTTTGAAGGCCATAAAGTGTGATCAGTAGGCAAACGAGGTAAATGACCGAAGTTTGCCCCTTGTTTGGAGGAAGGTTCATTGGAGGTTTTGGGAAAACGAGGTAGGTGACCGAAGTTTGCCCCTTGTATGAAGGGTAGATAGTAAAATTTAGGCAAACGAGGCTAGTAGCCAAAGTTTGCCCCTAGTGTGGAAGGTGATTTCTGGCTTGAGGCAAGGACCGTGACTTTAATCTCTTAAATGCTCATAACTTTTGCCTAGGTACTAGTGGGGTGACCTAGCGAGCTATTTTCTCTCTTATGTTATTGCTCACCTTGGATTCAGCTCTAACTTTTGCCTAGGCGTCCTTTCGGATTTTCAACCTAGCGAGCAATCCTTCTTTTCTTTTTTCAAAGTCTGCCTACGTACCCCCGAACGGGGATCAGGTCCAACGTAGTTCGGGCCGAAGCTTGAAATAAATTGGGCTATTTTTGTGGGTGGAGCGACCAAATCGATGTGGTTGCCTACGTATCCCCGAGTGGGAATCAGGTCAAGCGTAGTTCAAGCAAGGCCTTGAAAGAAATTGGTTTGATTATGATGGTGTCGACCGAACCGATGCGGTTGCCTACGTATCCTCGAGTGGGAATCAGGTCAAGCGTAGTTCAAGCAAGGCCTTGAAAGAAATTAGTTGAGGGTTTTTCAAACCAATTGTCAAAGAAATTCAAACTTGGGTTACTTATGGTAGCCTTGAAGAGGAGGATTCAGTTTCCGTCTCCCTTTCTTTTCTTTTCTTTTCTTTTTCTTTTTCATTTCTTTTTTTTTCTTTTTCTTCTTCTTTTTCTTTTGAGGATTGATCCTTTTCACTTTCGCCTAGCCAGTCAATTTTCCTTTTCACATAGTTGATTCATGTGAGATCTTTCGATCATAATTTTGAAATTCCAGAATGTGCACGTCAGCTCTGGGGATTTATTTGTGGTCGTTCCGAGCCTTTTGAAATGTGATCTAGGCATGTTCTTATGCCGTACCTTGAAGTGTACAATTCTCTGTATCACCAAATTTTTTCTTTCATTTTCCCCATCATTTTGACTGGCTAAGGTCAGATCTTGGAAATCAACACCTTTTTCAGCTCTAACTTTTGCCTAGGTGCCCTTTCGGGTTTTCAACCTAGCGAGCCTTTTTTTTTTTTTTTTAAAGTGGAGATGAAACTCACTGAAATGTTCGGCTACCATTAAGGGCTAAGTTTGCATTGCTTTCAATTGGACAGATTGCGTGGCTCTTGATTGGACTGGGCTCAAGGCTTTAAAATGGTGGAAAAGGGTGTTGGGCAAGCCCCAAATCAGTTCCAAGTATGTCTTTTCGAGATTTGAGCAAAAGCATCTTTGAATTCTTAAAGTAAGACTATTCAATTCTTGGCTCTTCACCGGTGTCAGCGCAAAATTGACTTTGACCTTTCAGGATTTTTTTTGTTTGAGTAAAAAAAATTTATTTTTTTAGCACAGTAATATCCATGGTAATTTGAAAAGTGACACTTCAGTTCAGCGATTCATGCATCTATGACTAGGCACATCAGATTAGGCAAAATGAGACTTCATTCCATCAGTAGAGAAGGATTACAGACTCATTAATAACTCGATGACAGACAGACTCGACCACAAGACTAAACTTAAAATAGACAAAACATACAGCAGACTCGACTAGACTCGACCCAGTCTCAAATGGAATGTCACAGTGACTCACTTATTCTTTTTTATTTATTTTTTTTTTAAAGAGCATCTTCATTTGGTTTTCTAGCAAGAGTCCCAAACACCATCACTTCACCGGCACAGGTTCAACATTCATGGTCCTCAGTGAAGGGGATCATTTAAACGGATAGGTCAAGGGTTGGTCGAGACCAAGGTGGTGGATTGGATTGGGGTGCGGCGCATCATCTAAGAGATCCTGAATTGAGTAACGGAGCCTCTTACAGTTGTCGGTCTCATGGCCTTGGTCTTGGTGGTAATCACAATACTTGGATTCATTATACCCAGGAGGTGGGTGCTTAGGAGGCTTACTGGGCTCCAAAGGTACAAGGTGGCCCTTTTGAACAAGGTGATTGAGAGCGGAGGACAAGCTCATGTCAAGTGGTGTGAAGACTCTTTGGTTTCCTTTCTTGTGCCGCTTACTGCAGTCATTTTGGCTGGATGATGGGCTTAAGGCATTGACATCTAGGCTCTCTGATCTTCACCAAAGGTGTGGGGTCTCTTCTCCTTTTTCAGTGACCCAGCTCCATTGATCTTGCCTTCACAGATAGCATCCTCGATTCTAGTTCCAACCTCAAACAACTCTTCAAATGTTGAGATGGACTGGTAGAATAGTTTTTCATGGTATACTGGTTGCAGGTTCTTGACCAGCATACGTACTTGCTCTTTCTCAACAGGCTTGTGGATCATTTGGGCTACTTTATTCCTCCATCTGCTCAAGAATGCAGTAAAGGACTCATTAAAATTCTGCCTGGTAGTTTCCAGATCTCGGATGGTGACATCAAGCTCTTGGTTGTAGGAGTAGTGATCAATGAAAGTTCTAGCAACATCTTCCCAAACTCGGGTCTTGGAAGTTTCAAGGGTTAGGAACCAGGAAAGTGCGACTTTCTGGAGGGTTTGAGGGAACAACATAGATATGTGCTCATGGGTGCAGCCCATTGACTGGAAAATGCTCATACAAAACTTCACGTGGCTCTTCGGATTTCCAGTTCCATCAAAACGGTCGATTTCAGGCATCTTGAAGTTCTCGGGTAGCCTCACTTTGTTGGGCTCAAACAATCCTTCCAGATCTAACATGTAATCGTCAACTCCCTTACTCTTCCTTAGTATGTTCTCAAGCTTGTCGACCTTGTCCATTTTCTCTTGGAGCTTTTTCTCATATACAGGCGGCAGGACTCCTTGAAACCATTCTTCTTTCCCATTATTCTCGGGAGGCGGTCCAAATCCAGGCGGTGGTGGTGGCATGAACCCTTGTGGTGGTGGGAACCTAGGTGGGTACTGTGGTTGCTGTTGTCGGAACTCTTCCATAAATTTCAGAACTTGAGTCAGCCGATCTGACTATTGATTGATTAATTCAGTGACCTTGGCTTCCAAAGTTTCCTGATTCATGTTGGATTTTCTCGGCGGACTGATTCTAGCCAAATGACTGTTCGAACTTCTGACCAAGGATGGGGATCTCAGTGGTTGATTTTGGGAATCTATAATGACCTATAGATTCGAGAGGAGTGTATCAGATTCTGATAGTGATGACTAGAGAGGCAATGACAGTGAGGTTAAGGAAGATGGACTGACTTATGTACAGACTGACTGAGATAGTGTGCGCAGACTGATGAGAATGGTGCATGCACATGAGACAAGCATGCGGATGCAAGCCCTAATCTATATGATGCCCCTACTTCTAACAGATAGCAGGTAAACAAATAAGGTCCTAGCCATACAAAGTGTGCTAACCTTACTTTCCAGTATGATCACCAAGGGATAACAGGGATTTCCGGGATACTTTGGGAATTTCGGATAGAGCTTCTAGGAGAAACATGGGTTTGGAAGATTCAGAGAAATTTCTAGAAGTCATTTGAGTTTCTAGGAGAAATAAGGATTTCTGGTTGATTTGGACTGAGCTTCTAGAAGAAACTGGTATTTTGGGTATTTCTGAAAAATATGGATAGAGTTTCCAGGGGAAACAAATATATCTGGGCATTTCTGGGTGATTTGGGTAGAGATGCTGGGATTTTTGGAGAATCTGGGAGATTTGGGTAGAGCTTCTAGGAAAACAGGTACTTTGGATATTTCTAGGAAATTTGGATAGAGTTTCTAGGAGATAGGACAGAGTTTCTGGGAGAAACTGGTATATCTGGGAAATCAGGGAGATTAAGACAGAGTTTCTGGAAAAAACTGGTTAATATGGTTATATCTGGACAGAGTTTCTGGGAGGAACAGGTTATGATGGTGATCATACTGTCTAGCTAGTTTTCATACTCCTATGTCCTAGGATCAACAAACAAGGTTTGCGGT
This sequence comes from Hydrangea macrophylla, assembly GCA_033977485.1. Taxonomy (NCBI): domain Eukaryota; kingdom Viridiplantae; phylum Streptophyta; class Magnoliopsida; order Cornales; family Hydrangeaceae; genus Hydrangea; species Hydrangea macrophylla. The sequence continues at coordinate 65,482,543 of CM066988.1, forward strand.
GTATATCTTTGTGAACATGGAGCAGACATCCTTGTCATGGTGCCTAAGCAGGTCAACTCAATGTGATCACATGTGAGTGATTGCCTTGGGGATCATAAGAAAGAAGTTCTGCCTCATGCCACATAAGCGTCTACACCGCGCAGGTAATCCCGTCAGGGCATACAATAGTTATATCACATTTGTCCTATCTGAAAAGATAAATCAACAACCCTATGAAAGGTTCTACAGGAATCTATATGCAAAGGCTGGGTTTAGTCAAAGAGGGTCCGTTGACGAGAGTTCCAATATACCGTCAGAGAGACAGTACGGAAGTGTTTACTCTTTTTGATATACCTTGGAAGGTACAGTATCAACGGTGACTTGTGCCCTGGCACAGCAAGACCTAAACAATGTCAGCGCCGCGTTTCAGACACAGTCGAAGGGGGAAAATGCAAAGTGCAATGCGGTGAACCAGACACAGTAAAAAGATTATTTTAAGGATGTTTTTTATGAGTCAAACCTCTGTATTATTTTGTTTTGAAAATAAATATCCCCAGCAGAGTCGCCAGATTGTGGACACGCGGAATCCGTCGTCCACTCCCGGTTTTTCCTGTTTCCGGGGTTTCAGAATTGATTTTCCTTTAGTTTTGAAATTGATTTGAAAGAGAAGAAGAGGTTGATTTCGAAAAAAATAAGGTCTGTTGAAAACAGATACAGAGTCGCCACTTGGTCTTTAAGGAACCAAGAAACCTAATTTTGACTCACCCAAACGGATAAAGGGCACAGGCCCTTCATAACCAAAGAACTTGGCTCGGGGTTTTGGTACGAGAGAGGAAGGAGCCTTTGTCACGACTAAAACACCCTCAACTCGCCCCATCTCTCGACGGGCCTCAATTAGCATCCAAATAATCATCTTATACTATGTGTGGTTCGGCAATTACTATTATGATAGTATATTACATTACATAAGAAAACTTGAAATTGGAAGATCTAAAGATAAGATATCATTCATAAGATCTAAGCCAAGTATCACACAATGCAAAGTGAAAGATCACACAAATAAACCTAGGAAAAATCGTCTAATCACATATCAAATAGTAAAGTTTCCCTAATCTAAAGGGGACATGAATTGTTCTTGAAACAAAAAATCAAATAAATCAAAATATGCTTAGCAAACTAGTATGATGCATGTTATTCTTTGAGAAAAGAAGACCTCTCAATCCCCGGGACGGATGAGAAAGGAAGATTGGATCGAGGGAAACATGAACGTGTGATCAAGTTCATTCCTTATAATCTTCTTAGATTAGGAGTCACAAAAGCTCCAAATCTTCTTAGATCAAGTTCATTGTACTAAGGTTGTAGTGTGTCTTGTGTGCATGGAATCCTAGAATGGCTTAGAAGTCTAAAAGGTGTATGAATGAATGAAATCAATATGGGATATGTACAAATGTAGTATGAACTACTTCCTAAGATATGAACTAATTTGGAGTGTATGTAGCCATCAAATCAAAGAATGAAAGTTAAAAGGTGCTTGCTGTGAATAGTGGACAGAACAGTAACATGATCTTTTAGAAATTGAAAAGAGGGGTTAGGAATGTTTTCAATGCATGATGTTTTATGTAGATGTTCCTTATTGTGTCTAGAACACAACCCAAAAAGCCAATCTTCAATACCTATTACAGATTGAGAGAAATCATATAAACAATGAAGGTCATTTAGAAACAGAGTCCGTATTGTCGACTGAAATGTTAGAAAATCTTAGAAAATGCAAACAAATGATCTAGAGGCCCATTTTATACAGAATGTTTCCTACGACATTGAAGTTTGAGGGAAAAATAAGTTAGGACCACCCCTTTTGGAAAGGATTTCTGAAAAAGAGGTTGGAAGTGGACCTAGCTGCTGTGACAGCAAAAACAGAATGTCTGGAAGGAATGTTTGGATCCAAATGGACCATTTAAAAGTACTTCCAAGTCTAACCAAAAATCATGGGTGTTCTCCAATGGGTTAGGAAGACTTTCCAAGTGACCTTGCATCCATATGTTGAGTATTGAGTTCTAGGAAAATCTTTGAACTCAGATTATTCACTGTTTTGACTCACTGTTTTGAAAGTTTTGGAAAAAACTAGAGTTTTCTTTCTTGAGATTAAAATGAGGGGTTTTAAGAGGGGTTTTGAAGTAGATGTTTTGAAAGCATATTTTCAATACTCAATGAAGATTATAGCCACTTGAAATTTCAACATCAAACTCATCATCAAGAACCTCCAAGATTGTTGGAAAGATTTATTTTTATTAGAACATAACTTCAATACACTTCAAGAATACCTTGGAGGTATTGAAGTTATGATCATCATCTATCAAACATGTTTTTTGAGGTCAAGAGCTACTATCCATAAGGATTCACTCACCTCAAACTTCATGTCATCATTTAGATGATGGAGAACAAGTAAGTAAATAAAGAAAAATAAAAAAGAAATGAGGTAAGAAGAGATGAACATAATATGAACAAGCAAGTAAATAACAATCAATGGATGATAATCAATGTTATTTTGGACTTGTAGCTTGGTGTTTCACTCATAGATTTTGACATTTAGACATGGAAGAAGCTTCCACTCTCTTAAATGCTCACTAAAATGGTGGCTGGGTGTATTGAATGTTGAAGTATAAGAGAGGTAATGGAAGAACACAAGATTAGAACTCACTTTCTATAGCAAAATAGTAGGAGGAAGCTCCGTTTCTCTCTTCTAAACCTATCTCTATCTCTCTTCTTCTCTACAACTTTTCAATCTTTTGCACTTGGCCCCCCCAAAATGAAGAGCAATGGGGGTTTATATAGGCCAATTTGGGGTGGTTTTGGGATTTTAGAAGTGTTCCCATTTGTAACAACCTGCATTTCCATTTATTTTTAAATTACATTTTCATAATTAATTTGTTATAGCATTGTCATATTTAAATTGGTATTGTTTGCTTTCTTTTTTTTGTTTCAAATCCCCTATATTAAAACTGGTTGCTTGTTTTAATTTCTATTAAAATTCTTTTGGGGTCAAACTGCAATTTCTGTACAATTTAGAAATACCTGTGTTGAATTTCAAAACTGTATTTCAAAACGGTGGAAATGTTTTCTTTTAACTGAATCAGTATTTTTATAAAACCAGAAAACCACTTCCTACATTAAAATGAATTTTCTGTATTTTTGTGACGAACACCGCGTCACAAAAATACCAGTTTATGTCCAAAACTGTCCACGCGGTGCTAAACTTCCACAGATTTTGGAAGTGATGTAAAGTGTGATTGGACATACACTTTATTTCTATTTATGGCAACTCATCATTGGTTAAGGCCTTGTTTGGTTGTTACATAGGTGAGTGTACATTGCTAGTGCCATAAGCTTGTTTTCCCAAACAATTTCAATTGCCCCCTATAAGCCTAACTTGGCTCTTCAACATCTGAGAATGTATATACGTATATACATATCTGTGAATAAGTTGCATTTTAGTTAATTTGGAAATCAAATTGATTTTGTTGAGTGTGTGTGGTGGTTCTTGGTGGCCAAGTTAAGGAATCTCTATATATACTCATACACACTCTCTTCACAATCCACACATTCTTAGAGACTGAAAACACAGAGAGTTTAGAGAGAGCTTGAGAGAGTTCAACAGAATTTTATAGAGAGAAGAAGCTCTTCAATCCTCCATAGCCGAAAGCATGGATTGGATTCTTATATTTGCTTATCTTTCTCAAACAATCACACATCTTCTCAATCACAGTGAGTATTACTCACTCATCTTGGATGTAACTCCTGCCTTAATTTCTGTTTGTATAGCTTGAAGTATATATCTCCATTACAAATTTTACGTTGAAACTCCATAGCACAAAAACATGGATTTTCCAAACTTAATCAAAACTCGTTTTCTGAATGAAATATGAAAGATTATACATCCTACATGCTATGTTTAAAGTATTAGAGTCTAATTTGATCACATGAGAAAGTATATTAAGAATTAAGTTTTGACAACTTTTAGTTTTTCATGAAATTCGTGAGCTACGGTTTGAATTATGTTAAATTGATCGTAGATTATTAATCCTTGTCAAAAATCGGAGAGATCCATATATTACTTGCCATATTTAATTCGGAATTGCAAAATGGGTCAAAAAGACCCCATTAAACTGAAATAGAGCAGTTTCTACGAAGAAGAAGGAGCCTCAGCAATTAATCGCGCCACGATCGCGCGCGCGAGGATCGGGCGAGCGGCCCGCGCGAGCGACCCCTCGCGCGAGTGGCCCGCGCGCGCGAGCCCTGTGTTTTTCTGGTCGTTGAAGAGTTTATATATATGAAATGAAATTTAGGCAGGTCGCACGAGGGACCTTTCGCGCGAGCGATACGCCCGCGCGACCTTGGCTTTTTCAGGCAGACAGAAAAGTTTATATATAAAAAGGAAAAGAGGCAGATCGCGCGAGCGGCCCGCGCTAGCGACCTTTCGCGCGAGCGGCCCGCGCGCGCGATCTGCTATTTTGTGGTTTTTGTTTGTTTTGGGTCAAGGGACTGTTTGGTTCAATTTTTAAGTACTGTTAAGGTTCTGTTTGGGAATTTTATTAATACATAATGCTATTAGTTATGTTCGAAATGATTAAGGTAATGAATTACAAGTTATCAATCCCCGTACGTACATTGTTTCTTTAATTCAGCGATTTACCTTGTGTTTAAGTTCATGGCATTCATGTGGGGTCAGTGGTACATGCATGTGAGTGTTAGTCTATGTGGAAAAGAGTAATGGTCAGTGTGGAAAGAGTATTGAGATTGGGATTGTGTGGTGGACACTCCCTGGTTATGGTGTACCAAAGTGTGACGTGATGAGATTGCGGTTGTGGTTGTGGTTGAGGTTTCGATGAGGGTATCTTTGAAATGCGACGGTGGCAAATATGGACACTCCCTGACGCCCATGGAAGCGTTAAAGTGTGTGAAGCCGAACTTGGACACTCACTGGCACCCATGGTAGTGCTAAAGTGTGGCCTACGGACACTCCCTGATACCCGAGTCTGGATACTGCGTGAGGTTACTCCGGTATTTGCATGGTGGTTTAGGTATTCAAAGTGTGAGGCAATGGACACTCCCTGGTACCCCGGACCAAAGTGTGAGGCAAACTGGACACTCCCTGGCGCTCCATTGCTAAAGTGTGGCTATCTTAGTGTTTCAAAGATACCAGGAGTAAGATAGTGGGTTGTTGTGTCTGTCGAGAGAAAAGAGTCGGCAAGATGAGTATGGTGCATTGCCTCATACACGATCATATGCTTTATGAATGAATGACTTTCAATATGTTCCTCATTGTTTTATAAATTAAATTCTCTCTATGGTCAAACTATTGATTTTACAAATTAAAAATGGTAAAAGGTAAATGAGTATGTTTTACATTTAAAGTTATGTTTTTAATACTCACCAGCTTCTTGAAGCTGACGACGTTGATGCGTTCTGGACACTCGTGTTCAGGCTTTTCAGGTTATGATCAGGAAGGACCTTATGACTACGCTAACTGAGAATGGCTGCCTTTGGAATGAGAGAACTGTTTATTGATTATATGCTTTAAGTTATATGTTTTAAGTTTTAAACTGTTTGTTTTATAAGGATGACTGTAATAGACACTAAGTTATTGTTTTATTTTAAGGCGGTCTGTGCCTTTAGATGACCCCGTGCTGTAATATGTAATAAGTTAGAAAAATTTTATAAGCCTTGATTGCTCTGCTCTGATTATTGTTTATTATTGTTCGACGTTTGGGACGGAATCGATCCTTCAAACTGTCGCGACCTACGGGTCCATAAAGGAAATTAAACGCTTTCCTTATTTATGCTACGTCGGGGCGTGACAGGATTTAGTGGTATCAGAGCCAGGTTATGATTTATCTCAAGATAGTTTAGCCAGGTTAGGGTTTACCAGTATAGACCCGATTCCACATTCCATTAAGTGTTACACACCCGATGATACGACAGGGAGGATAGACTCAGAACCCAAACGCCTAAGATTATTCTGTCCTGACTTAAGTAGTACCTTTTTATCAGGTATGGATCCAGCTCATCCACTATATGTACCAGACAGATTTGGAGGACACTTTGTGACACCTGGGGCAGTGATCCCAACCTTTCTCGACTTATATCATGCGGTCGTTGAGCAGTTGGCCACAGCGACCGTAGTATCTGATTTATGGCACCAGGTTCATGTGGTAGGCTTAGTAGACCTGACTTGTATCCGCCTAGAACTTCGTTACTTTGCAGAGGCTCAGCGCTTGGTTTTGGTCGAGGTTTTGAGGTTGGTCAATAGCGATGCTTTCTACCTTCCTCTCGAGATCCAGATTGTGCATGCCCATCTGGCTCAGTTAGAGATGCCTCTGCCAGTGGTTCCCATTGCTGAGGACGATGATGGGATTGTTCATGTGGTCCCAGTAGGTGGAGAGATTGTAGAGGACGGCATAGGTCTAGATGATCTCGCCGCTAAGCTCGAGGCTGAGTTAGCACTTGAGCTAGCTTTACCTGAGGAGATGGTCGTTGAGGCAGATGCCCCTGTACCTGCTTCATCGTCGACCTCTCACGGTTATGACGGGGTTGGTCCGTTCTTTATGCAGCGATTTCGCCCCGTCGATTCGCAAGATCTCCTAATAACTGCTTATGGAGATGATTGACTTTTTAGATATAACTTGGTACATATTAACTACTTTTGACTTTTAGCTCTATCTCTTTTTGCAACTGTAATTACATGCATTAGAGTGTAGGACAATGACCCATTTTTGTAACATTAACTCTTGCATGCGTCCTAACCCATACAGATAGGGTAGGCATTGATCTGACCATACATGTTTTTTGTATCAACTTGACAAGAAGTTATATATATAATATACTCTTTTGGATATTGTCGTCATTTGAATTGCTTCATAGTACTGTTGCATGCATGTTTCTCATTCTACTATTACTATCATGCATAGAATGGCTGGAGGACTAAGGAGGAACAGGAACTTGATCGAGGGAGCACCTGAGGCTGCCGATCCTACGGGGATGTTTGAAGCGTTTATCATACGATTGGAAAGAATCGGTAATACGAATGACAACCGACGAGACCGTCAAACTGGAGACAAATTGCTGGAGAAGCGGAACAGTGGTTAAGACAGATGGACCGCATGTTCGAAGCTGTCCAGTGCAACGAGATGGACAAGAGGAGATTGGCTACGTTTCAACTGACCGATGCTGCCGCAGATTGGTGGGATTCGGTTATAGCTACTATCGGGAATGGAGCTGCAATGGGGATGATGTGGACTGCGTTCAAGGGGAGATTTCTGGAAAAGTACTTCCCGGCTACGGAGAGGCATAGAAGAGAAAAGGAATTCATGGATCTGACGCAAGGAACCAAATCGGTGCAAGAGTACACCACACAGTTCGAGAGACTGTCTCGGTTTGCTCCACACCTGGTTGATACTGAGGAGAAGAAGATCCATAAGTATAATCAAGGGCTGACACCACAGATTCATCGCTTAACTCTTGGCCACCTAGATAAATCGTTTGAAGGACTTGTTGGTTTGGCTACCGACCTGGAAGAGGATGCTCGAGTGAACCGAAAGCAATTTGAGTTTCGGCCGCCTCAAAGGGGTAATTATGGGAATAGACCACCAATGAATCGTACCCAAGGGCAGAAGAGGAATTTCGACGGAAGCAAGAAGACCCAGACTATTACCTATCCGACTCAACCCCGAGTAGGAGAAGGAAGTAGTAGTGGAAAGTGCTTCAACTGTGGCAACCCTGGTCATCTGGCTCGAGATTGCAAGGCACCAAGGCGTGCTGCTCAGTAAGGGATAGTCTGCTTCAACTGTGGTGAACCAGGTCACATCAGTAGGTTCTGCACTGCTCCTAAGCAGGTGACCTATGGTCAACAGGGTCAGACTCGCTTGAATGCTGTTATTCCTGATGCCGCTGGATATGATGGAACTGTGTACGAAGAAGGAGATTATGGAGAAGCTCAACCTGATCAGCAAGCAGTGGAAGGTACATTAACTCTGTTTAACTCCCATGTTAAAGTGTTATTTGATATGGGTGCTACTCTTTCGTTCATATCTGTTAATTCAATTCGGAGATTGGGTATCTTCCCTCATCGCTTAGAGAAAGCTTTGAAGGCTACATCACCATTAGGAGCCTCGGTCAGATTAGGACATGTGTGCAAGGATTGTCCTCTACGGATAGGAGACCGTGAAATCCCTACAAGGTTGATCGTCCTATCAATGAAGGAGTTCGACATAATCCTAGGGATGGATTGGCTCTCTCAGAATCAAGTGAAGTTGGATTGTGCGAAGAAGAGAATTATATTCCCCGACAATGAGAATCAACCCTTTGATTTTCAATGTAACCCTTCAGGAGATATGTTCCTCACGAGATGTTTAGCCAACATCGAAGTCATCAGTACAGAGGTGACAGCGTCATCTATACCTGTAGTCAAGGACTTCGAAGAAGTATTTCAAAATATTTCTGGTTTGCCACCCGAGAGAAGAATAGAGTTATGTATTGAGCTTATACCGGGTACCGTACCGATCACCAAGGTTCCCTACAGAATGGCCCCCACAGAACTATTGGAATTGAAGGAACAAGTTCAAGAGCTTGAGAACCTAGGTTTTGTACGTCCAAGTACATCGCCTTGGAGAGCACCGGTGTTATTTGTGAAGAAGAAGGACGGAACGCTCAGACTATGTATCGACTATAGAGAACTGAACCGGGTGACTATCAAGAACAAGTATCCCTTACCTCGGATCGACGATTTGTTTGATCAACTACAAGGAGCTACGACATTTTCCAAGATAGACCTAAGGTCGGGATATCATCAGTTGAGGGTACGAAAGGAAGACATACCTAAGACTGCTTTCAGAACCCGATATGGTCATTATGAATTTTTGGTGATGCCATTTGGAATGACGAACGCCCCGGCAGTGTTTATGGATTTGATGAACAGAGTGTTCAAGCCTTATTTGGATCAGTTTGTCATCATCTTTATAGATGATATTTTGATCTATTCTAAGTCAGGAGAAGAAAACGAGCAACATCTACGGATTGCGATGCAGACGCTCAAGGATCACCAGTTGTATGCCAAATTCAGTAAGTGTGAGTTCTGGTTGCAAGAAGTGAAATTTTTGGGACACAAGGTGTCATCTCAAGGAATTTCAGTGGATTCGTCCAAGACCGATGTTGTGTCAAACTGGGTTAGACCGAGCAACCCTACAGAAGTTCGAAGTTTTCTTGGACTTGCAGGCTATTATCGGAGATTTGTTGAAGGATTCTCCAAGATAGCAGCACCTTTGACTGGGTTGACGAAGAAGAATCTGAAGTTCGAGTGGACAGAGAAGCATGAGCGAGCCTTTCTAGAGTTGAAAGAGAGACTCACTACCGCACCAGTACTAGCAATACCCAAGCCTGATGAAAAGTTCACTATCTTTAGTGACGCATCATATCAAGGGTTAGGGTGTGTACTTATGCAAGAGGGCAGAGTTATTGCCTATGGATCTAGACAGCTGAAGCCGAATGAGTTGAACTATCCTATTCATGATTTGGAGTTGGCGGCAGTGGTATTTGCACTCAAGATTTGGAGACACTATCTCTATGGTGAGAAGTTTGATTTATTCTCCGATCACAAGAGCCTGAAATACTTGTTCACACAGAAAGAGTTGAACATGAGGCAGCGCAGATGGATGGAGTTTGATTCGAGGTGAAAAGTGTATGTTTATAGCGTATTACACGGTCTTTTATGCATACTTTTATCCCCAAGTCCCTAGATTTAGATGCATATCAATGATTAAGTGTTTTCTATAATGTTGAGACTCAAACATGTGTTTTTACACTATTTTACAGGTCATGGAAAGCAAACATTGCATAGAAAGTGATTCTGGTGAAGAGAATAGCGGAAGCAGCTGAGAAAACGCCAATTTTGACAATGAAGACTTCAGATTTGGAAGATTTACCTAGAGACATGAAATGTAGATCTTTGAGTTACGGTCGCGTGGCCGCAAACGGGAGGTCAATCCGAGGTCCGAGTGAAAAGTTATGGCCATTCTCCCATCGGTGCGTAGAGCTGTCAAAATCATAGAGTTCAAGCGATTGAAGAAGGGTTCAATCGATTGAACCTTCGATCGAACTTAGTTCGATCGATCGAACCTTATTTTCACCCAAAAGTTGCATAAACTCTGTGGGAACCCTATATATACGTCGTTTTGACGCCAGACGAAGGGAGGACGCTCCAGAACGCAGAAAACAGCAGTTTTAGGGTAGTTTTAGGGTTAGATTCGGTGTAGATTAGGTTAGATTCTTGTTTTTCTTCCTCTTTTCCATTGATTTACTGAAGATTATTGAAGATTCAAGTTTCTTTCATGTTTATTTCAAGTTTATTTCAGATTATATCCAGCTTTTTCTTCCCAATCCTTGTTATTTGATTGCTATTAGTTTATATGCTATGATTACTCTAGTTTGCTATTTCTGCAATAGTTTTATTTATGTTTCCGTAGTTTAGACGTTGGGAATATGTGATGAAACATTGAATCCCAGCCTCTGCCATGCAATCTTTAGAAACCTTGGGCTCGATCGATCGAAGGTATTTCGATCGATCGAACCAGGGATAGTCAAGCGATCGAAGACATTTCGATCGATTGAAGGATGATGATGTTCGATCGATCGAGAGCGCTTCGATCGATCGAACATGTTAATTCCTGAGATGATTCTTTTAAGTATTCCATGACTTTCTGTTTTAGAAATCTGTCATCAAATTGTCCCTATAAGCTCAGTTTGTCACAACAGTTTTTAGAACTTAAAGCCTTAAGGCTATTTTCTTCAATGACTTTTGAAAACCACTTTGAATGCTAACACCATTTAGAGTGCAAGTAATTACCATTGTTTTAAACCGTCTTCCAAGTATTTTAAATCAACTGTGATGATGTAGTCCCGGTCATGAAAGGGCTATTGATTCTTTATCTTTAGAAAAAATACGGAATACTGAAGGGTAATGAACTCCATAGAACGTTAATGAGTATGCATGGTAGATGGTTAGGATTAATGTGGATTCACGTATTTCCAACACCTTTAGTTCATCTGTTTAATTAGTTATGTTTCTTTATACTTTAGTTTATTAGTTAGTTTACTTTAATTAATTAGGATTCGTAGAACCTTCACTTCTATATTCTTATTTTCTTTTCTTTTGTTTTAGGTTATAACTTAGTAGACATTCTCCCTATTCCTTCCCTGTGGGATCGACCTGGACTTATCCAGTATTACTTGCACGATCACCTACACTTGGCTGTTGCACAAGAGCGCACAACTTTTTAGTCGTGTCAGAGTTGATCAAAGATTACGACTTCACATTGGATACCACCCGGGTAAAGCCAATGTGGTTGTTGATGCCCTGAGTCGACAGACTCGTGAGACGATCGCCTCCTTAATGGTTAGAGAATGGTGAGCATTGGAGATGTTGGCAGAGTTCGATGTACAGAGTGCTGAAGAAGGAGAAGGACAATTGTTCGAATGTCTCATCCTACAGCCTGTTCTTATCGATCGCATTATTGGAGCTCAGAAAGAAGATGAGAAGTTTCAAGCCTGGTTCGTGAAGATGTCAGAAAATGACCCGACAGAATGGAAGGTGGGTATCGATGGAGGATATCGGTGTAGAAATAGATTTTGTGTGCCAGGTGATGGAGAGTTAAGGAAGGATATCCTGGAAGAAGCACATAAGTCAAGATATACAGTTCACCCGGGAGGGACAAAGATGTATAAAGATTTGAAGAGAAATTTCTGGTGGGAAGGTATGAAGAAGGATGTGGCTGAATTTGTATCCAAGTGTTTGACGTGTCAGCAAGTCAAGGCCGAACATCATAGACCCTCGGGATTGTTGCAACCACTACCTATTCCTGGTTGGAAGTGGGAGCATATAACCATGGATTTTGTAGTGGGATTGCCTCGATCTCAGCAGAATCATGACGCTATTTGGGTAATTGTGGATTGATTGACGAAGTCGGCTCATTTTATTGCTTACAGTATGACATACCCGGTAGAAAAGATGAGTCGGATGTACCTACGACAAGTTGTGCGACTTCACGGTGCACCTGTGTCAATTGTGTCAGACCGTGACGCACATTTTACTTCTGGATTTTGGGAAAGTCTGCAAGAAGCTATGGGAACCTCGCTCAAGATGAGCACTGCTTTTCACCCTCAGACAGATGGACAAACTGAGCGTGTTAATCAGATCATGGAGGATATGCTCAGGGCTTGTGTAATCGATTTTGAAGAATCCTGGGAAATACACTTGCCGTTGGTTGAATTTGCCTATAACAACAGTTATCACACGAGTATCGGGATGGCTCCGTTCGAAGCATTGTACGGACGACCATGTCGTTCTCCGTTGTGTTGGGCAGAGGTGGGAGATACAGAGTTGTTGGGACCAGATTTGGTTAGAGAAACCAACGAGAAGATTTACTTGGTCAAAGAAAGGATGAGAACCGCTCAAAGTCGGTATAAGAGTGATGCCGATCGACGCCGGAAAGATTTGGAATTCAGTGTTGGAGATCACGTGCTTCTTAAGGTTTCACCGACCCGAGGAGTAGTACGCTTCGGTCTCAAGAGAGGGAAGTTAGCTCCGCGTTTCATCGGACCGTTTGAGATTTTGGATCGTGTCGGGAATGTAGCTTATCGACTGGCGCTACCACCAAAGATGTCTGGGGTTCACAATGTGTTCCATGTGAGTATGCTGAGGAAGTACATACGAGACCTCTCGCACGTGGTTAGTTATGACGATATTGAGACGAGTCATAACGTTTCTTACAAGGAGAGACCTGTGAAGATTTTAGATCAGAGTATCAAGAAGCTGAGGAATAAGGATATCACATTGGTGAAAGTTCAATGGAATCACCATGACGAGAATGAAGCCTCGTGGGAAGTTGAAGCGGATATGAGAAAGAAGTACCCGGAGTTATTTCATGACTAGTTAGTCTTGATTTCGGGGACGAAATTCTGTTTAAGGGAGGAAGGATGTAACAACCTGCATTTCGATTTATTTTTAAATTACATTTTTATAATTAATTTGTTATAGCATTGTCATGTTTAAATTGGTATTGTTTGCTTTCTTTTTTTTGTTTCAAATCCCCTATATTAAAACTGGTTGCTTGTTTTAATTTCTATTAAAATTCTTTTGGGGTCAAACTGCAATTTCTGTAAAATTTAGAAATACCTGTGTTGAATTTCAAAACTGTATTTCAAAACGGTGGAAATGTTTTCTTTTAACTGAATCAGTATTTTTATAAAACCAGAAAACCACTTCCTACATTAAAATGAATTTTCTGTATTTTTGTGACGAACACCGCGTCACGAAAATACCAGTTTATGTCCAAAACTGTCCACGCGGTGCTAAACTTCCACAGATTTTGGAAGTGATGTAAAGTGTGATTGGACATACACTTTATTTCTATTTATGGCAACTCATCATTGGTTAAGGCCTTGTTTGGTTGTTACATAGGTGAGTGTACATTGCTAGTGCCATAAGCTTGTTTTCCCAAACAATTTCAATTGCCCCCTATAAGCCTAACTTGGCTCTTCAACATCTGAGAATGTATATACGTATATACATATCTGTGAATAAGTTGCATTTTAGTTAATTTGGAAATCAAATTGATTTTGTTGAGTGTGTGTGGTGGTTCTTGGTGGCCAAGTTAAGGAATCTCTATATATACTCATATACACTCTCTTCACAATCCACACATTCTTAGAGACTGAAAACACAGAGAGTTTAGAGAGAGCTTAAGAGAATTCTACAGAATTTTATAGAGAGAAGAAGCTCTTCAATCCTCCATAGCCAAAAGCTTGGATTGGATTCTTATATTTGCTTATCTTTCTCAAACAATCACACATCTTCTCAATCACAGTAAGTATTACTCACTCATCTTGGATGTAACTCATGCCTTAATTTCTGTTTGTATAGCTTGAAGTATATATATCCATTACAAATTTTACGTTGAAACTCCATAGCTCAAAAACATGGATTTTCCAAACTTAATCAAAACTCGTTTTCTGAATGAAATATGAAAGATTATACATCCTACATGCCATGTTTAAAGTATTAGAGTCTAATTTGATCACATGAGAAAGTATATTAAGAATTAAGTTTTGACAACTTTTAGTTTTTCATGAAATTCGTGAGCTACGGTTTGAATTATGTTAAATTGATCGTAGATTATTAATCCTCGTCAAAAACCGGAGAGATCCATATATTACTTGCCATATTTAATTCGGAATTGCAAAATGGGTCAAAAAGACCCCATTAAACTGAAACAGAGCAGTTTCTACGAAAAAGAAGGAGCCTCAGCAATTAATCGCGCCACGATCGCGCGCGCGAGGATCGCGCGAGCAGCCCGCGCGAGCAACCCCTCGCGCGAGCGGCCCGCGCGCGCGAGCCCTGTGTTTTTCTGGCCGTTGAAGAGTTTATATATATGAAATGAAATTTAGGCAGGTCGCGCGAGCGAAGGTCGCGCGAGGGACCTTTCGCGCGAGCGATACTCCCGCGCGACCTTGGCTTTTTCAGGCAGACAGAAAAGTTTATATATAAAAAGGAAAAGAGGCAGATCGCGCGATCGGCCCGCGCGAGCGACCTTTCGCGCGAGCGGCCCACGCGCGCGATCTGCCAGTTTGTGGTTTTTGTTTGTTTTGGGTCAAGGGACTGTTTGGTTCAATTTTTAAGTACTGTTAAGGTTCTGTTTGGGAATTTTATTAATACATAATGCTATTAGTTATGTTCGAAATGATTAAGGTAATGAATTACAAGTTATCAATCCCCGTACGTACATTGTTTCTTTAATTCAGCGATTTACCTTGTGTTTAAGTTCATGGCATTCATGTGGGGTCAGTGGTACATGCATGTGAGTGTTAGTCTGTGTGCAAAAGAGTAATAGTCAGTGTGGAAAGAGTATTGAGATTGAGATTGTGTGGTGGACACTCCCTGGTTATGGTGTACCAAAGTGTGACGTGATGAGATTGCGGTTGTGGTTGTGGTTGAGGTTTCGGTGAGGGTATCTTTGAAATGGGACGGTGGCAAATATGGACACTCCCTGACGCCCATGGAAGCGTTAAAGTGTGTGAAGCCAAACTTGGACACTCACTAGCACCCATGGTAGTGCTAAACTGTGGCCTACGGACACTCCCTGATACCCGAGTCTGGATACTGCGTGAGGTTGCTCCGGTATTTGCATGGCGGTTTAGGTATTCAAAGTGTGAGGCAATGGACACTCCCTGGTACCCCGGACCGAAGTGTGAGGCAAACTGGACACTCCCTGGTGCCCCGTTGCTAAAGTGTGGCTATCTTAGTGTTTCAAAGATACCAGGAGTACGATAGTGCGTTGTTGTGTCTGTCGAGAGAAAAGAGTCGGCAAGATGAGTGTGGTGCATTGCCTCATACACGATCATATGCTTTATGAATGAATGACTTTCAATATGTTCCTCATTATTTTATAAATTAAATTCTCTCTATGGTCAAACTATTGATTTTACAAATTGAAAATGGAAAAAGTTAAATGAGTATGTTTTACATTTAAAGTTATGTTTTAAATACTCACCAGCTTCTTGAAGCTGACGACGTTGATGCGTACTGGACACTCGTGTTCAGGCTTTTCAGGTTATGATCAGGAAGGACCTTATGACTACGCTAACTGAGAATGGCTGCCTTTGGAATGAGAGAACTGTTTATTGATTATATGCTTTAAGTTATATGTTTTAAGTTTTAAACTATTTGTTTTATAAGGATGACTGTAATAGACACTAAGTTATTGTTTTAGTTTAAGGCGGTCTGTGCCTTTAGATGACCCCGTGCTGTAATATGTAATAAGTTAGAAAAATTTTATAAGCCTTGATTGCTCTACTCTGATTATTGTTTATTGTTGTTTGACGTTTGGGACGGAATCGATCCTTCAAACTGTCGCGACCTACGGGTCCATAAAGGAAATTAAACGCTTTCCTTATTTATGCTACGTCGGGGCGTGACACCATTGCTCCCAAACATCTGTGAACATAAAACTACGTCGTTTTGGTTTTCAATTAATCAAAATTAATCCCTAAGAAAAATTACAAAAATACACTATTCTGGAGGGGAGTGCCGCGGTGGCAGTGGGCCAGTGCCGCGGCGGCACTGCACCTCCTTCGTCCTGATAATGTTGTTTAGGCCCCCAGAGGTTCCGGTATTCGCGAAAAGGCCCTATTTCGTCCAAAATTCACAGAAAATGCGTACGAACTCCAAATTGAGGTTGTGATATACCGTTGGAAAGGTAATGGAGTCTACTTTACATAAACAATAGTTCGGAGATAGGTCTCTTTGAAAAGTTTTGCGGTGTTTGCGATAAAAGCCAATTTGATCACCTTTTTTGCCTTCAGAAATTCATAATAGACTCGTTTTAAATCCGAAAATTATGTGCGACATACCGTTGGAAAGCTATCGACCTCTAGTATCCATGAAAAATATTTTAAAATTGTTTCGGTGCCCTGGTTTTAAAGTCAAATTCTGGTCAAACTTGTCAAACCTGGGATTCCCGGGAAGTTATGGAAACTTCTAGGAGTTCCCAGGAGCTGACGTTTTAGCTCGATTTTCTTTTAAAACTCATTTTAATACTTTTCTCATGATCTAGAATGATTCCGGTGAATTCGGACGATTTTGGTCAAACTTGGTCAAACTTGGTCCAACTTTGGTCAAACCTGGTCAAACCGATCAACGAGGATTTTCCGGGAACTTCCGGGACTTCCGGGGGTCTCTGGGAGCTGACGATTTCATCCGATTTTACTTAAAAACTATTTTTATCACTTTTCTTATGACGTAGTATGTTTCCAGAACTTTTGGTCCAAATCTAGGAGCTTTGGGCTTTCAGGGGTACTTTGGTCATTCTGAGCATTTTGAGAAATAGAACCAAATTCCAGGAGTCCTTTCGAGTCCTTTTTCGATCATTGTGAATCACCAAGCTATAGGTCTCCTAAATCTGATAGCCGACAAAATGGGGTGTCTACACCTACTCTAACCATGGAATAGCCACCACTAGTGGGATTGGTAGCCAAGCCATGGCTATTCCAAACTCACTAAGGACCATGAAACCTAATCATCTTATTCCTTTCTAACCTAGTTTAATCTTATCCATGCTTATCCATGCATCCATGCATACACGTACACACTATCTACACGTAGAATAGTAGGATATCCCGATTAAGGGTTACACATGCACACATGCACGTAGTGTCCATGTTTGGTTATTATGCTTATGTTACCTTAACCATGTAAATTAGGAAGCTGCTATAAGGAATGCTACGCTATCCCAGGTAAGACCTTGCACCTTCCTCTTTACTGCTTTCCTAGATCACCTAGAAGTATGCATAGGTGGATAAAACTGGTTAAATTTCTTTATATGGCATATGCATAGATATCCTATTTTTCTAGGGTGAGTGCGATTTTAACATTTACTTCCTTTTTTTATTTATTTTTGCATGCATAGGGGAGCGTAGCAATACATTTAGTCCTCGAATTACTATTTTAGTACATGCATTGCATGTATTTGTACAGTCTCTTGCACAATTTTCCTTTTTATTAGTTGTTTATAACTTGAACATAGGACTGCATTAGTGTAATTGAAACAATCTTCATAATGTCTAGTCAAACACCTTGAAAGCTAAGTAGAGGCCCATCTCACGATGGGGTGAGAGAGGGTGTTTTAGCATGATCTAGCTCCTTCCTCTCACACACCTTAACCCCAAATCGAGTTCTTTGGTGACAATAGGGTGGTGATCTCTTCCATTGGACTTGATAGATTTAGTTTTCTTAGTTTTCTTTATCAAACCAAGTGGCAACACTATTAGTGAAGATCTCTCTAAATTTAGCCTTATAGGATATATATGGATTACTCACTTGTAGCCTCGGATATGGGTCATGGGCATTAATGTTGCCTCGGGTTGGATAAAAATCCCCATGGAATCCAAAATATGAGTAATCCAAATCGTTCGAATCAGATAAAGGCTAATGGAAGGTGGTGAACCTCACTCGTGGTTGTTGATATAAGAATTGTAATGGGCTCAGTCAAGTGGGATTAATCCTTCTAGGCCCTATACTTGATGCGGGTACCCACAATTGGTTCTGTTGCCTTTTACAGGAAAGGGCCTTTTGGTCATTTTACCCTCTCCACATGATTCACAGACTTCCGTTAGTTCTAGAACCAAATCGCCTAAGATCCCTTCTTTGACTAGTCTGCTAATCCTATTTAGATTGATATGACCTAGCCTTATATCCCAAAGCCTTGTTGGATTAGAAGAAGGCTCCTTTCTTTTAGATGGTGTAATTACCACTAAGTTATTAAGTTCTATGTTAGAATCTTGAGATATTTCGAGTGATCTCATACAAGCCATTAGTTTTAGCACCAAAACATTTCAAAGAACCATTTCTTTTAATGACAACTTCAGCTCGAAAATAAAAAGAATAACCTTTATTCAATAATTCTAAAACAGAAATTAAATTACATCTCATTAAAGGGATGTAAAGTACATTTGATAAAACAATTGTCTTATTATCTGAAAATTGTAAAACTAACACTCCTATAGCAACCGCTGAAAAGGTTGCACTAGAACCAAGAGTCGGCACGATCTCCCCATCACTGTACCTCCTGGTTAATCTGAAGCCCTACAATGAATTACAGATATGGTTAGTTGTACCAAAATCAATGCACCAAGTATTTAAAGTATCCGTTATAAAACTTACTTAAATCACATTTGATTCGATCATACCTTGAACTATTATAGCTAAGAATTCTGAACAGTTCCTCTTCCAGTGGCCTTTTTCCCCGCATTGGAAACACTTTCCTTAGCCTTAACCACCCGCCTTCCCCTTGTCATTGCCCACTCCATTAGATTTCGCAATCTTTGGGACTGGTCCAACACTTGAACCACGAGTGCTAGCCTTCTTCTTCCCTTTCTTGACTTTCGACGTAGATTGAGTAGAAGTGCCTTTCTCAACATTCAAAATGTTTCACCCAGGCTTGATCACCCCTTTCGCTA
This sequence comes from Hydrangea macrophylla, assembly GCA_033977485.1. Lineage (NCBI taxonomy): Eukaryota > Viridiplantae > Streptophyta > Magnoliopsida > Cornales > Hydrangeaceae > Hydrangea > Hydrangea macrophylla. The sequence continues at coordinate 65,501,581 of CM066988.1, forward strand.
ATTGAAGAGAGCTCACCAGTTTGCTCATAGAAAAATTCATTTGATTCATATTGCAGTTTAATTTAAACTGAGCGAATGATTGAGGCAGTGAATTGAGGATCTTATCAACTTGGATCTGTGCATCAATGTTGGCACCCAGAGTCTCCAGTTCATTTAAATAACTGATCATTTTTAAAACGTGCTCTCTAATTGGAGTTCTTTCCAACATTTTTGCACTCATGATCTTTTGCATGGCAATCTGCCTGGAAGGTCTGCCATGCTCCCCAAACATTCCTTTTAGGGAGGTCATGATGGCACTAGCGGAATTGTTCGATTGGAACTGATGTTGCAACACACCAGCTATAGTGGCCAATATATAGCAACGAGCCATCCCATTTGACTTCTTCCAATTGTTGAACTCGTATCTGGCAGTAGTTGAAGCATTCCGTGGTTCAGCAAGGCATGGGATAGTAAGGACATAAATGTGATCCTCCGCAATTAAAATAATGTCTTGATTACATTTTCATTTGACGTAGTTGTTTCCAGTTATTTGTTTTGTGTGAGTATGATGGCAAGTGGACTAAATGCAGATCCAGACATGATAAATTACTGAAAAACAAACAGACATAATAATTTATGGATATCAAAATTTAGATAGTATGAAATAAAAGAATCCTTAAAAAACTCTCATTTAATGACAAAGTTGTCGGAATATCGAACCGAAAGAATGAAGCCTTCGTGTGGTGGTCATTATTCGATCTTTCGATTAATCATGACTAGTCCACTATGCAACTCTTGCAAAATAGGTCATGACTCCCAAACCAATTTGATCTCTAAGTTTCTGAATAATGCCATGTGTGGGATCCCTTATTCATAGCTTAGCTAGTATACACCATTAGCTAGGATACAATGACAACCGCCTCAAGTAGCGACCCCGTGTAGTGGTCACCCTCTAACATGTCTCATTAATCCTATCCATAAGAAGTTCACATTTAGTAACCAATGAGTATTATATCCTCCGTATGGAATGATCACCCATGGTTGGATGACACAGAACACTCTACCCATCTTACAGTGAACCGTTAATGGAAGATTGTGTGAGTTATAAATAAGTCCCTCTCCCACTATATTTGATAATTAAGGATTTTGCTTTAGAAATGATGTTTCTTTACATTACCCACAAACATCCAATGTTTACTAATGTGTTGAAATTAGTTTTTGATTTTTATTTTAGAAAGCTTGTTTTACATGCATGTAGCAACAATACTAAAATGCCAATCATGTAAGCACATAAAACAAAAACTAAAATTGAAATAAAGACATTCAACAATGCCTCCATTTCCCATGACTCTATCTTCATAGATCCATTTCTTGGCATGATCATCTCTGGCTCCATCTTCTTGGAATTTGGCTTGCTGCTCCATCTTCATGAATTTTCTTATTCTATTACATTTGCCCTATGTTTCTTTCGAAGCTTACAATTTATCTTTAAAAGGAAAAACAATAAATAGGCTAGGGACCAGTGCGAGTCTCCTACTCGCAGGAATAGAGTCGTAACACCCTTTACACATGCCTTTAAAATCAAACCAAACTTAAATACACCAATCACAAAATTAAACAAAAATAATACTTCTTGGTGCCATAGGAGACAATAGTCTAACTTGCTACAAAAGGGTTATACATACACACATCTACGTATCTAACAAAATATACATTCATTGGAACCCCTAGTTTATTCACATATTTCATAAGACACTTTATAAAAAGGTTAAAACTTTAAAACATCATCATATACTCTCTGTCCATGTTCAATCAATTAAAACAAGGTTCAATCGATTGAAACAAAAAGTTCACTGATTGATATAAATTTTACAGAATGGTTTAAAGTGATAAAATAAATGATTTTGCAAACTTTCAAAATTGTGAAAACTTTAGGATAGAGAAGTACTTTTCAATCGATCGACCCAATTCAATCGATTGAACTCAGTACAGTGTCAGTCGATCGAACAACTTTCAGTCGATCGAAACTCCCAAGCATCCTATGCAATCACATATTTGTTTTCTGCTACAAAACTGCTACAGAAATCCATTTGTGATGATTCAGTTTCAAAAAACAGTTGTAAAACAACATACAAATCAAACTAGTGTTCCAAAAATGCATCTATAGATCCAAATAAGCCTGGCTCTGATACCAATTAAAGGAATTTAGGTTTTGAAAAACTTAAATGTATACACAGCGTAAAAAAAAGTTTCAAAAACTTTATTGGTGAACCAGATCTACTACTTATTAACTCCATTGATGCGTAGGAAAAGAAGGACAATATGCAATACCTTTGTACATTTTGGGAATTTCTTTGCTCATAGTTAATTTTGTTTAACTAGATCAATTTATTTTGTTAAATTGATTCAAAATGTTTTTGGGCCATGATAAAAATTCTGGAAATTTTTTATACTTAATGAAAAATTAGTTTTTTAGTTATTTAAATTTTTTCATGAGGTTTTTAATTAATTTGTTAATTTAAAAACCCTTAACTAATTGGTTTAAAAAAAAGGCCCTTGACTAATTGGTTTTAAAACGTAAAATTGTTTCTAAATTATTGAAAAATCAAGGATTTTTCATTGAATTTTTCCCTTAGCTTATGGGAGCTATCCGGGCTTAGCAATGAATTAGTTCATTGTATTATTTTTAGAGGCTCATTGTATTGTAGGTCATGTTTTAATTTCTATTATTTGTGATTGGATGACCCGAGACCTCTAATCCTCCTCCTTAAATGGAGTGATGGATTAGTCCATTCATTTTTAAATAGACTGCATGAGTGATTGGTGTACATGATTATTGCATTAATCTGGATAAAATGAATAGATGATTAATTGACAATTTATGGAACTTGTGTCCTCACGGCGTATGTTTAAGGTTGTTTCTATGTATGTATATGAACAAAGCATCCCTATTTTTATGGCTATAAATGTAATGTGAGGATGAGCGTTTGTATTTCTTGTATGGGAAAACCCTATTTGTAAAGGGATGGTTTTCTTTGTTCATACATCATACGCTTGAATTACCTTAGCATGAGCTTTAAGTTGTCAATTCGGACCCACGTGGGGGTCCCTGCTTACTTTTGTTGTATGGCGCACTATATATCATTATGGGAACTTAGATAGGTTTTTTTTACCATCTAATTAATATTTGTTTAGAAAAATCAATTATAAAAGGTTTTTCTTGATTTATAAAATTAAGATTTGACTAATGAACAATAGAAAATTTTTTTGTCTTAAATTGTAAAAAGGGGAAAATGGTTTGTAATTGGATTTTAAAACAAACTTTATGAAATGTGCAAATAATAATGTCAATCCCTTGCGCATGTTTTCAAATGCTTTTCAAACCACACTTCATTGATCTTTACAAAGATAACAAGTTTAAAAGGGACTAATTTTTAATATGACACTGCAAAGTAACACACCTACAGAATAAGTAAGAGCTTATGGGCTTTAAACTTATTCTATAGTCTAACCCATTGAACCGAATAATGGGCCTTGAGCCCAATATCGTTATAACCTTCAAAGCCTATAACGTTTGGCTCGAGAATGATCATAGCACGCGGTTAGTGATAAGCAGCATGCATCATGCATCATGATCTTGTTGGAACATATAAGTACTACCCAATAGCCAAAGAATTATGGGATTATCTCAAATTTATTTTTGGTGGCACATTCACTACTAGATTGAGCATCTAGTTATGAAGCTCGAGAAAGTAAAAGAAACATTCCAAGTACAAGATGATTGAACATCTAAGGTCGATGTCAAGTATGATTCGTAATTTTAGATTTTTGGGGAACATCTTTGCTGGCGAAATGCAGTTTCAGGCTATGAGTAGTTCTTTGCCTGATTCGCGGGTCCACAGGAAACAAATCATAATCCACAAAGGAAATGTTAAATTTTTGTTTTTGACATTTCTTGACATGTTGACCTAAATACAGGGCGCCAAAAGGTAAGGCGAACCATATAGCTACACTCTTGACCGCAACTTCCATAAGTAGAAGAAAGCGCAAGGCCAGTGGGCCTAAACGCAATGGTAAGGGTAAACCCTCTAAGAGGCAGGGTGGGGCTAAAAAGTTTGCGCCCAAGGCTAATAAGGTGGAAGAGCGCAGTCGAAGCTATTTTTTCTAATTCAGTGGAAATATGATGGATATTTTGTGGTGGTAGTATTACTAGGACATGGTTATCTAGGAATAACTACTTGTTTTAATAAATTTTAGTTTCCTCTGTTATTCACTGATTCTGAAACATGGCATGTTGGACTTAAACGCATAGGATGTGATAGGATGACTTGATTAGCTCGAGAAGGCCTTTTGGGCCCACTCGCTGAGGTTGACCTGCCTATGTGTGAGTCTTGCTTAGTTGGAAAAGCATGATGAAAGCCTTTTAGAAAGGCTATATAGAGCTACTTAAGTATTAGAGCTAGTTCACTCAGATATCTATGGACCTATGGTTGTAAAGGCACGTCATGGTGCTTCTTATTTTTTCACTTTTATAGATGATTTCGCACTATATGAGGATCGTGAGTACTTGTCTAATCAGTTTAGGGAACTGTGTGAGGAAAAAAGGATACATAGACAACTTCCTATTCTTGAAACTCCACAACAATATGGTGTTGTGGAGAGAAGGAAAACGACGCTCCTAGATATGGCTAGGACTATGATGGCGCAAGTCAACCTCCCAAACTCTTGATTGCTGCCTACATACTAGAGTGCTTTTCTCAGTTAGTTCCTTTTACCCCCTTTATGAGCCATGAAAATGCGAAAAGCTCATTTAGGAGCATTTGCGCCCATGGGGTTCAAAAGGTAATAATCACTATACCTCGCATAAGTGTGAGAAACTACGCCCAAGAGCTAAAAAGTGTATCTTTATAAGATATTCTAATAGCTCAAAATGCTATGTTATATAAATAGACTACTGGGTATAGGAATGACAAAAATGGTGTCACATGATATTGAGAATGACTTTCCCATGTTGGTAATACTAAGAGATATCTTGACCGCTATAAGTTGAAAAATGTTGAAGACAACATACCATTTTTAAGCAAGGTATGGAGATTGATTCCACATCCAGTAATCGGTAATCGCTGAAAAATGGCATTAGTAATCGCTGAAAAATGGTACTAGTCTCCAGCAGAATGGGAGTACACTGTTAGACGCTAGTAGGAGTGTAACAGATAGTGGGAGTGTACACTACTAGGCACTCAAGATTCTCAAGTAGTATACCGTAAGTGATGAAGAAAAAGTTCCTTGTCACCATTTTTAAATTGAGGGAGACATTTTCATGTGTATAAATGTGTGTATAAGTTGATGAGGATGAGCCCAATTCTTTTGATGAACCTTTTTTCCTCATCTGCTGAAGCTGAGTGGATAGTTTCTATGCTAGATGAAATGAGCTTTATGAACGCGAATAAGGTCTAAGAGTCAGTTGATATTCCGCTTGTGTGTAAGGCTATTGGAGACAAGTGTGTTTTCAATATCTAATGCAAGGCAGATGGTTCAATTAACAAGCACCTCGTGGTGGTAGTTTGTACCCAGAGAGAGTATAGATCATGGAAACATGTTCTCCCAAAGGTTGAGATCTGACTCCATTTGCCTAATCCTAGCAATTGTCGTACGTTTAGTTTTAGAACCTTGTTTAAACTATTTTTCTTAAGGAGAACTAGACGAAGAGATCAATATGGATTAGCACATTGGTTTTATGACCCAGGGAATAAGCGCAAAAGTATACCATCTTAAACGTTCCATTTATTATCTCAAGCTAGCAATAGTCTAGGCAATGGTACAATGTGTGTACATTAAATAGTCTAGGAAAAGTTTTCTAATTCTTTGTATGTTTACGACATCCTTTTAGCTGGGAATGAGATGAGTTCCATTGTCGCCTCTTGAGAGTGTTGTCCTCTCAGTTTGAGATTGAGGATATGAGTGATGCCAACTATGTGTTGGGAGTTTAGATTGTGAGACATTGTTCTAGAAGCTCCTCTGTTTGTCTTGAGGAACTTACAAGATGAAGGTTCTTAAATGTTTTCACATGAAACGCTTAAAAACCATTAACATCCTAATTTTTAAAAGGGCAATGCTAGGGGCACTAACAACTTCCACTAACACTTACTAACACACTCTATCTCTCTCCTAGTGGTACTGCGGGGTCCACTGCGGAGCCCACAGTGCCACTAGGAGAGAGATAGAGTGTGTTAGTAAGTGTTAGTGGAAGTTGTTAGTGCCCCAAATATTACTCTTTTTAAAAAGGGACTCACCTTGACCTTAGATCAATGTCTTAAGAATAATGAGAAAAGGAAACAAAATATCCAGTTTGTCATAGGCGTCAGTGATAGGGAATCTGAAGTATACTACGTTGTGTACTCAATCAGATGTCTGTGATGCAGTTAGTTTAATTAGTCGTTGCCATAGCAACCCTGGTCCTGTCACTAGAGAGTAGTGAAGATGATCTTATGATATGTTCGTATGACTGTGGAGCTTACCTTATGTTGTCCACGATGGAAGCATAATATGTGGTGTGCTTACCAGCTATTCGAGAAGCTATTTTGGCTAAAGTTTTTTGGTAGTGGCTAGGCTCTTCACCTTATAGTGATGAGGTTATGCTCATCTATAGTAACAGCACATAAGCTTGAGCATATGCAAAAGATCTCAAAAGCCATTCTAGCACGTAGACATTCTTTTTTGGTCACATTTAAGGTGTTGTTTGCGTGAAGGAAAGTTGTCTTATGGCACATCTCCACCTGGGGATTTGATATGCTTAGACATTATATTATGGTATTGACATTTTTATTCAAGTGTTTATTATCAGCTAATAATAAACTAGTTGGTTTTCATATATATATTTGCTATATGAATGGAATGAATGGACATTTGTAATATGTCACCGGGCTAATCGACCTACTCACACGGATGATTCACCTTGATGCTGAGATAGCGAACTAGGACATGTGTGTCCATGGCGCTTAGATGGCAAGCAAGATGAGACATTTGTGTTTATGGCGCTTAAATAGCTAGCTAGGACATGTGTATCCATAGCACTTAAAAAGCGAGCTAGAACACTTATATCTACGCAGTGTAAGAAGAGCGAGCTAGATGTAAATCCTTATTATCTCTATATGTCGCCTTAGATGGAGCTAAGATGAGACCTTTATATTTGGTCGAACATAGAGAGATCCCACGACTCTATGTAGCCTGTTAATAGCCGAATGTGAGTTTTTAGACAGGCGCCAAGAGGGGGGACTGTGCTTGGAAACTTAGGTTAGACTCTTTGTGTAACGTCTAGACTAAGATTCGTATGGCGTTACTTGTTTTTTCAAACATAGAGTGACATGCCCATTTTTATGGAAGAATGCAATAGCATACATTTCATATTGTATATGCTTTCGCGATCGACTGTGGAGCAGTGAATGAATTTCTCTTCATTATTGTGTGAGCCACGTAGCATATACAAGATATTGGTTATCCTACAAACTGATTACCTTTACAACTTAAGACTATGTCATGAAGAGGATGTTGGGTTTGTGCCCTCAAATTATTACTTTATGTATGAGACATTGACTTTTTAATATGTGGATATCAGCTTTACATTTCATTATGTATGTTTCTTTCATGAGATGATTGTTTATCCTTAAGTATCATAGTAAGTAATTCGTGTATGTATGAGATACATACAAGTGAGATACGAATTACTATTCTTTGTTACTTAGAATGTGTCACAGTGGATGATGAAACTGGATATCTCATCAGGTTTACACTGTAGCATGATTAACTACCATTGGATGGAGTGATTAATCTCAATCACTAGAGTTTAACTCTTAGTTAACATGCTAGTGCTTATAGTGCATTGACGGACCTGAGCTTTCCTATTGACACTTAAGACTGTCAATCAGTCGATAGGAACTCATAACTTGTATAAGGTACGTGTTCTTAATCTTGAGACGTTTATGAACACAGACTGTGGATATGGCTGTTTTGATTTACCAATCAGTGAGGTCTATAGAAGATCAACACCTGGGTATCTTGGGTATGTCATATTCATAGGGTTGTGAACATAAATTGTCAAGACAGAATCTACCCTCTGTTTCAGAGTAAGCATTCCCTTGAGAATGTCACCAAGTCGATTACTGAGTACTGCAGTCTTGTTGATAAGAGTTATCAACATGTTTGGTAATCATGAGAGATGAATGGGACTCAAGGAATACAAGAAGTAATCATGATTCAGGTTGACAGTAACAGTTATCCGACTACCTAAATATGATTACGAATGCTAACGGTAGAGGGACATTAGTACAACATACAAGTCTAGTTATCGCTTCGGATATGTTCTTTTGCGTTGGAGTTCAGTTATCGTTTTATAGTGGAATAAACGTTAACTGATCAGTCGATTAATTTGCTGATCAAAGAGTTTGGTCATGGGAGTTAATCAACTGATCTGAGCCAACAATAAAGAGCCTAGGAGGTCCCACTCTTAGCTCTGCTAGGATACTTGGAAAGGCAAATGAGGATGATGTGAAGACAGGTTCGATCGATCGAAGTTGTCTCGATCGATTGAAGTCTAGGCAGGTTCGATCGATTGAAGATGGTTCGATCGATCGAACGCTCAAATGTTCGATCGATCGAAACCACTTCGATCGCTCGAAGTCTAGGTCGGTTCTGGGAATCTATAAATAGGGCAGCTGCGTTCTGGAAAAATAGTTCGTCGTTTTTATACGTAAAAGCTGCAGAAACTATTTAGGTTTCCCAAAACCTTCCAATCCTCTCCATTAGGGTTCCCACCAACCCTAGTCCTTCCTGCGAGCATCCATAGGAGTCTTAAGAGCTGAAGGCCATCTAGTGGAGGCTGCTGGAAGTTGAAGATTTCAGAATTGGGTTCAAGACACTAAGGTATAAACTCTTGTCCCCTCTTGTACGCATCTATGGAATTGACGAGTAGTAGATCCTAGGCTACCAAATAAGTTTTTATAACTTGACTTTTCCGCTGCGTGTTTAAAACTTTTAACTTAAACCGGTTTTTCCATCAATTGGTATCAGAGCCACGCTCATTTGGATCTATAGATGCGTTTTGGAACACTGTATTGATTTGCATGTTGATTTTAGAACTGTTTTCGAAACGGCATTGTCACAGATCTATTTCTGTAGTGTTATCGCAGCAGAGTACAAATCTGTGAATGCATGTGATGCAAGGCCGGTTCGATCGATCGAACATGTTTCGATCGATCGAACATCCTCTGTACTCGAGCGATCGAACAGGTTTCGAGCGATCGAACATTGATATGTTCGATCGATCGAATGACATTCGATCGATCGAGACTGATTCTTTGTCAGGTTCTCTGTTTCACAGTTTTAAAGTGTTTTGAAATGAAAAGCTTTAATTTTAAAAGTATTCTGTTATTTTTAAAATCATTCTGTGAAATAGAAAGTTCAAGCGATTGAACAGAGTTCAATCGATCGAAGGTTCGAGCGATCGAACGGTCTTCGATCGATCGAACTGTGACAGAGAAGTAAGATGTTGTTTTAAGTTCTAATGCAGTGTGTAAAGAGTTTATATACTGTGTGAATCAATTAAGTATTCCAATAGTTACATATATTTGTTATGTATGTGTGGATGCATGTACGACTAACCCTTTTGCAGCTAATTTAGTCACTATCTCCCATGGCACCAAGACTTTTAAATTTTGTATTTAAAGTGCTCGAGATTGGTGCATGTTGTAATTTAAGTTTGGTTTGGTTTTAAGGCATATGTAAAGGGCGCTGCGACTTCAATCCTACGAAAAGGAAAGTCGCACCGGTTTTCCTAGCCTTTTATTTTATTGTTGTTGCTATTTCTATTTCTAGATAAATTGTAAGCTTCGAAAGAAGCATAGGACAAATGTAATAGAATTAGAAAATCCATGAAGATGGAGCAAGGAGCCATTGTCCATGAAGATGGAGCTGGAGGCGATCAAACCAAAAGGAGGTTCTATAGAGATAGAGCCATGGGAGATAGAGGCATTGTTTGAATGCCTACATTTCATTTTAGTTTTTGTTTTATGTGCTTGGTTTGTGATTGGCGTATAATACATTGTTGCATGCACGCAAAACAAGTTTTCTAACCCGTTTTAACGCATTAGTAAACATTGGATGTTTATGGGTAATGTGTAAAAACAATTTTTACTAAAAAGCAAAATCCTTAATTTACTAAATCTAGTGGGAGAGGGTCTTATTAATTAAAACCCACGATCTTCCATTAACGGTTCACTGTAAGATGAGTGGTGCATTCTGTGTCACCTCGCCAGGGGTGATCATTCCATACGGAGGGTGCATTACTCATTGGTTACTAGATGTGAACTTCCTTTGATAGGATCAATCAGACGTGTTAGAGAGTGACCACCACACGGAGGCGCTACTTGAGACGGTTGTGATTGGATCCTAGTTAATGGTACACACTAGCTAAACAATGGATAAGGGATCCTACACGGGGCATTATTCAGAAACTTAGAGATCAAAAAGGTTCGGAAGTCATAACTTGTTTTGCAAGAGTTGCATAGCGGACAAGTCTTGATTAATCGAAAAATTGAAAATTGACCTCCACACGGAGGCTTTATTCTTTTGTTTCGATATTCCGACGACTTTGTTTTAAAATAAGAGTTTTAAGGATTCTTTTATTTCAAATTGTCAAATCCTGATATCCATATTTATTTTGTTTGTTTGATTTTCAGTAATCATAATGTCTGGATCTGCATTTAGTCCACTTGCCACCATACTCACTCAAAATAAGTTAACTGGAAACAACTACACTGAATGGAAACGTAACCTTGACATCGTGTTAACTGCGGAGGATCACATATATGTCCTCACCACCCCAAGCCCTGAAGAACCCGCGGCAAATGCTACGGCAGCTGCCAGATGCGAGTTCGACAAATGGAAGAAGTCGAATGGAATGGCTCGTTGCTATATTCTGGCCTCAATGGCTGGTGTGTTGCAACACCAATTCCAATCGAATGACTCTGCCAGTGACATTATCACATCCCTGAAAAAGATGTTTGGGGAGCATGGCAGGCCTGCCAGACAGGTAGCCATGCAAAAGATAATGAGTGCAAAGATGTCGGAAGGGACTCCAGTCAAGGAACATGTTTTAAAAATGATTGGTTATTTAAACGAGCTGGAGACCCTAGGTGCCAACATCGATGCACAGACCCAAGTTGATATGATCCTCAATTCCCTGTCGCCTTCATTCGCTCAATTTAAACTTAACTATAATATGAATCAAATGAATTTTTCAATGAGCGAATTGATGAGTTCTCTTTTGGCAGCGGAAGGGGTGATCAAACCTGGGGTCAACGTTTTGAACGTTGAGAAAAGCGCTTCCTCTTCCCGATCTACACCGAAAGGAAAGAAAGGGAAGAAGAAGGCTGGTACTGGTGGTTCAAGTGTTGGACCAGTCCCTAAGATTGCAAAATCTAAGGGAAAAGGTAAGGGCAAAGGGAAGGTGGGTGGCCAAGGCAAAGGAAAATGTTTCCAATGCAGAGAGAAGGGCCACTGGAAGAGGAACTGTCCAGAATTCTTAGCTACAAGAGTTCAAGGTATGATTAAATCACATGTGATTGAAGTAAGTTTTATTACGGATACTTCAAACACTTGGTGCATTGATTCTGGTGCGACTAACCATATCTGTAATTCATTGCAGGGGTTCAGATCAACCAGGAGGTGCAGTGATGGGGAAATCGTACTTACTCTAGGTTCTAGCGCAACCGTTTCTGCGGTTGCTATAGGAGTCGTAGTTTTAGAATTTCTAGACAATAAAATTTTGATTTTATCAGATGTACTTTACGTCCCTTCAATGAGACGTAATTTAATTTCAGTTTCTAATTTATCGAATAATGGTTATTCTTTTCATTTTGGAACTGAAGTTGTGATTAAAAGAAATAGTTCTTTTATATGTTCTGGTGTTAAATCAAATGGTTTGTATGTGATTACTCCCAATATTTCTAAAGACTCTTGCATGGAACTTAATAACTCAGTGGTTAATATACCATCTAAAAGAAAGAGACCTTCCACTAATCCAACAAGGCTTTGGCACATGAGGCTTGGCCATATCAATCTAAATAGGATTGGCAGACTAGTCAAAGAAGGGATCTTAGGCGATTTGGTTTTAGAACCAATGGAAGTCTGCGAGTCTTGTTTAGAGGGTAAGATGACCAAAAGGCCCTTTCCTACAAAGGGAAATAGAACCGATGCATTGTTGGAATTAGTTCATACTGATGTGTGTGGACCAATAAATATTAGAGCAAGGAGTGGTTATGAGTATTTCATAACATTTACTGATGACCACTCCAGGTATGGATATGTGTACCTAATGCAGCACAAGTCTGAATCCTTTGAAAAGTTCAAAGAGTTTAGGGCTGAAGTGGAGAAGCAATTGGGTACACATATCAAGGCCATTCGATCTGATCGAGGTGGCGAGTACCTCTCTAATGAGTTTATTGATCACCTCGTACAGAATGGGATTCTGTCATAGTTGACTGCACCTGGTACGCCTCAGCAGAACGGTGTAGCGGAGAGAAGGAATCGGACTCTTTTAGACATGACTAGGTCGATGATGAGTTACTCGGAGTTGCCATTATTCCTTTGGGGTTATGCTTTGGAAACCGCTGCATACATACTAAATCTAGTACCAAGCAAATCTGTTCCCAGGACACCACGAGAGATGTGGATTGGGCGCAAGCCTTCTTTGCAACATCTCCGGATATGGGGGTGTCCGGCACATGTGCTGAAAGGAAAGATGAGCAAGTTGGATTCTAGATCGGAAGTATGTTACTTCGTAGGATATCCAAAGGGTACTTATGGATGGTATTTTTATGATCCAAGAGAGCAGAAAGTGTTTGTTAGTACGAATGTTGTTTTCTTGGAGGATGACTATATCATGAACCATAAACCTAAGGGAAGGATAGATCTTAGAGAGATAGAAGGAGAGCCCTCAATCCAACCCGTAGTTGATAACGATATAAATCAAGAAAATACCACTTCTTCACCCATTTTCGCACCGGTACCTCGTCGTAGTGGGAGGATTATCAGCCAGCCTGATAGATACATGTTCTTAGGAGAAGTTTTTGAAGCTGTCTCCATAGAATCTGAATCTGATCCTGCCACATACGAAGAGGCAATGGCTGATGTTGATTCAGAACATTGGGTTAAAGCTATGAAGGCTGAATTAGAATCTATGGATTCTAATCAGGTCTGGGATCTTGTAGAACTTCCAGCCAATATTAAACCCATTGGTTGTAAGTGGGTCTACAAGAGGAAAAGAGCATTTGATGGAAAGGTTGAGACCTTTAAGTCTAGGCTTGTAGCGAAAGGTTATACTCAGAGGGAGGGCATTGACTATGAGGAAACTTTTTCGCCGGTAGCCATGCTCAAGTCCATCAGAATACTCTTATCCATTGCTGCATGCCTAGATTATGAGATCTGGCAGATGGACGTCAAGACTGCATTCTTGAATGGCAATCTTGAGGAGGACATCTATATGCAACAACCAGAAGGGTTCATAGCTGGTCGGAAAGGTAACTTGGTATGCAAGCTGCAAAAGTCCATTTATGGGCTTAAGTAGGCATCCAGGAGTTGGAACATCCGATTTGACCAAGTGGTCAAGTCGTTTGGTTTCATACAGAATCTGGATGAACCTTGTGTATACAAGAAGTGTGAAGGGAAAGTGATGGCCTTTCTTGTGCTTTACGTTGACGATATTCTACTCATTAGGAATGATGTAGCGGCATTGTCAACGGTCAAGGTTTGGCTAGCTAGTACTTTCGATATGAAGGATCTAGGAGAGGCGAGCTATATTCTTGGGATAAAGCTTTTTCGGGATCGCAAGTGAAAGATAATGGGATTATCTCAAGCTGGTTATATCGATAAGGTGCTAACTAAGTTTTCAATGGATAATTCGAAGAAAGGATTGTTACCTTTCAGGCATGGTTTAGCGTTCTCCAAGGACCAGTGTCCAAAGACACAGGAGGAGAGGAATCGCATGATAGGAGTTCCCTATGCTTCAGCAGTGGGAAGTCTTATGTATGCGATGTTATGCACTAACCAGATATTTGCTATACCGTCGGCATGGTTAGCAGATATCAGTCGAATCCAGGTCTAGAGCACTGGACAGCCGTCAAGCACATTCTTAAGTACTTGAGAAGGACTAAAGATTACATGCTTATGTACGGTGGTAGTGAGTTAATTCCAGTAGGATACACTGACTCGGACTTTATGTCAGATAAAGATTCGAGGAAGTCGACATCTGGTCATCTCTTTACCTTGGGAGGTGGTGCTGTCAGTTGGAGGAGCATTAAGCAGAAATGCATTGCAGACTCAACTACAGAAGCTGAGTATGTGGCTGCTTGTGAAGCCGCAAAGGAAGCTGTTTGGCTCAAGAAGTTCCTTATGGAGCTCGAGGTGGTACCAGCGTCGCTGTCACCTATTACGCTTTATTATGATAATAGTGGGGCAGTGGCTCAGTCCAAGGAGCCAAGGAACCACGGAAAGGGAAAGCACGTAGAGCGGAAATATCATCTTATCCGAGATATTGTTCAACGAGGAGATGTGACTGTCACCAAGATTGCCACCGCTGACAATCTTGCTGATCCGTTTACAAAGGCCTTGCCACAGAAGGTCTTTGATCGTCATCTAGATAGTCTAGGTCTCAGATGTAATCCTGTATGGTTGTGAGTGCAAGTGGGAGTTTGTTGGGTTTGTGCCCTCAAATTATTACTTTATGTATGAGACATTGACTTTTTAATATGTGGATATCAGCTTTACATTTCATTATGTATGTTTCTTTCATGAGATGATTGTTTATCCTTAAGTATCATAGTAAGTAATTCGTGTATGTATGAGATACATACAAGTGAGATACGAATTACTATTCTTTGTTACTTAGAATGTGTCACAGTGGATGATGAAACTGGATATCTCATCAGGTTTACACTGTAGCATGATTAACTACCATTGGATGGAGTGATTAATCTCAATCACTAGAGTTTAACTCTTAGTTAACATGCTAGTGCTTATAGTGCATTGACGGACCTGAGCTTTCCTATTGACACTTAAGACTGTCAATCAGTCGATAGGAACTCATAACTTGTATAAGGTACGTGTTCTTAATCTTGAGACGTTTATGAACACAGACTGTGGATATGGCTGTTTTGATTTACCAATCAGTGAGGTCTATAGAAGATCAACACCTGGGTATCTTGGGTATGTCATATTCATAGGGTTGTGAACATAAATTGTCAAGACAGAATCTACCCTCTGTTTCAGAGTAAGCATTCCCTTGAGAATGTCACCAAGTCGATTACTGAGTACTGCAGTCTTGTTGATAAGAGTTATCAACATGTTTGGTAATCATGAGAGATGAATGGGACTCAAGGAATACAAGAAGTAATCATGATTCAGGTTGACAGTAACAGTTATCCGACTACCTGAATATGATTACGAATGCTAACGGTAGAGGGACATTAGTACAACATACAAGTCTAGTTATCGCTTCGGATATGTTCTTTTGCGTTGGAGTTCAGTTATCGTTTTATAGTGGAATAAACGTTAACTGATCAGTCGATTAATTTGCTGATCAAAGAGTTTGGTCATGGGAGTTAATCAACTGATCTGAGCCAACAATAAAGAGCCTAGGAGGTCCCACTCTTAGCTCTGCTAGGATGCTTGGAAAGGCAAATGAGGATGATGTGAAGACAGGTTCGATCGATCGAAGTTGTCTCGATCGATTGAAGTCTAGGCAGGTTCGATCGATTGAAGATGGTTCGATCGATCGAACGCTCAAATGTTCGATCGATCGAAACCACTTCGATCGCTCGAAGTCTAGGTCGGTTCTGGGAATCTATAAATAGGGCAGCTGCGTTCTGGAAAAATAGTTCGTCGTTTTTATACGTAAAAGCTGCAGAAACTATTTAGGTTTCCCAAAACCTTCCAATCCTCTCCATTAGGGTTCCCACCAACCCTAGTCCTTCCTGCGAGCATCCATAGGAGTCTTAAGAGCTGAAGGCCATCTAGTGGAGGCTGCTGGAAGTTGAAGATTTCAGAATTGGGTTCAAGACACTAAGGTATAAACTCTTGTCCCCTCTTGTACGCATCTATGGAATTGACGAGTAGTAGATCCTAGGCTACCAAATAAGTTTTTATAACTTGACTTTTCCGCTGCGTGTTTAAAACTTTTAACTTAAACCGGTTTTTCCATTAGAGGACACTTGATGACAGCTACTTTAGCATGCTATCCTAGGACGAAGAGAAGATTATGTTCTATGGGATGTGTTTGGGCAAGCGGTCAAGTTAGTTGGATTGACATGTGGGCTCAGGAAAGACCATTCAATAATAAACAATGTTTTGTGACTCATTAGTAGGCCTGCGAAAATCCTATTTTGTTACTGATATGTCATGAGTCTATAATATTGAGGTGGTGTAACACTTCTTTTCACCGAGGGAGTGAGAATGTTGTGTCTGGTGTGGTTGAATAGTCTACGGCATACACAAGAAGCTTTCGAGTGATGTGTCTTGCTAGTTATGGTGATGACTTGGCATTATATTTCTGTCACTATACTTTCTTTTCGTAAGATCACACACTCTATTTCCCTGTATGAAGATTTGAGAAGTTTTGTTTCGAGAGATTGTTTTTAGCAACAAGCCCTATGTGGGTGAGTGGGAGATGTACGAAAATTGTGGGTCATTGGTGCACCCACATACATTGGACAGTGTCCAATGGGCTTTGGCCTTTTGGAGACCTAGGGTTTCCTAAGGTGTATGTGCCTATATATATATATGTATATTGCACATACAACTTGGGGGTTACACAATACACCCAAACAAGCGGCCTCTCTCTCTCTCTCTCTCTCTCTCTCTCTCTCTCTCTAGGCTGTCACCATTGGAGCCTTGGGATTTAGCGCATGAATACAATGGAGATTGCTCTAGTAGTATCTCCTACAATCAACACGAAGCATAAGAGAGTACACGGAAGTGAGGAAGGAGTAGCAATTCGAGGAGTTTCTTGTCGGGCTCATAGCAACGCCGAATATCGATCCGTCGAGCTATATTCTGCTAGGTAAGACCTAAACCTGACTCGTATGTATGTGTGCATATATTATCTACAATTATCTTTAAAAAAAAAAGTAACCAAACTACACTGAAAATCGGGTGTAGATTTTTTTCGTCCCTTTTCCTCAAAGTCAGTGTTGCTTGATTGTTTTGTAAGCAAAATGTATTTCAGATATGGCTGGGGTGATATGTATGTACAAAGAAGGTTTAAACTGAGAAATTCTCATTATTTTCATATATTTCTCTCATCAAAAACTGCAATTTCAAACTTTGCATTGGGAAACTTCATATTATGTTGGAAAATCAAATAACTAAGAACTTATCAACTTGTGTACACAGAATATCATTATCATTTATTTTTGTGAGAAATTTCTCAGTACTTGACCTACAAAAAACCATAATCATTTTTTTGCATGAAAATTTTCTAATATTGTTCAATTTCTCAGTGTTTGTCATAAAACTCCACACAATACGAGAGCATTTAGTGAGAAACATCTCTGTATTTGACCTACAGAAAACCATAATCTTGTTTTTTTCATTTGAAATTTCTACTATTTTGTGAAATTTCTCAGTGTTTGTCACAAAACTCCTCACAAAACGGTAGCAATTATTGAGAAATTTCTGAGTATTTGACCTACAAAAAATCACATTCATTTTTGTTTCATTTGAAATTTCTATTAGTTGTGAAATTTCTCAGTGTTTGTCACAAAACTCCTCACAATACGGTAGCAATTATTAAGAAATTTCTCATTATTAGGTAACGAAATCCCCATTTTTTTTACGAGTTTTTCTCTTTACAAACTGTGAGTAACATAACTAAAATTGTGGAACAAGTGAGAAATTCTGTTAGTTACATTACTCTCATTCATGAGAACTTCTCTATTTTTGATGACAAATATGAGAAAATCATTACTAGAGTGCAAAATTCCCATTTTTTTCTTGATATTTTCTCACTTAAAATGTTAATAACATTGTGGAACAATTGAGAAATCTGTTAGGTGTGAAACTAACAGAGAAAATCTGAGAAAATATGATTTTTTGAGTATGAACACTGAGAATGTCTGCTAGATCTGTCAGAAAATGGTCATATAAGTTCTTTCCAACTTATCGAACCATTAAATTGTTGGGAATCAGAAAACATGCGAGATTAGATGAGCTTTGAAGTTCGTGGTCTTACCAGTACGAGCCATCGATACCGATTAGGTGGCCGATACCCTAATCCGAAAAAAGAATATCTTTTCGTTAGAAACCCTAATTTTGAAAGAAGAAACACAAGACTGAAACTTTAATGAGAAGTTTATACCAGAAAGCAACGATTTTTTGTTCGGTCATCTTAAAAATGGACTTTTTTTAAAAAAAATTCTGAGGTTGATCGGGGTCGATTTCTCGCCGAAAATGTGTCATCGCCAGTAAATCGCCTTGGACTGCTTTGTTTGAAGAAGAAGATGTGAGGATGCGTTAGGATTCAAAAATGGTAGTTGAATGATTTTAGGGAGTTGAATGATCATTTTGAAAAACTCTGTAATGTAGGGATGTGTACTGAAGGCGCGGCAAAAATAAATTGGGGGTATTTGTGTCTTTAGCAACACAAAAGGACTACATTCTAGATTCAGATATGGGAAGGACCTATTTCTAGAAAAAGCTAAGATCGGATTCTGATCTCAGATGGACAAATTCGCCTGCTTAGGGACTAAATCCTTCTTTACCCTACAAATAAGCCCTAAAGTGCAACTAAGTTTTTTTTTTTTAAGTTTTAATAATAATGTTATGAGCAAAGTGTATGTTGTATCCAAAATCTGCACTAGGTTGAACCTGGTCTTGGACACCTACCTGCAAACAAAGGCAATGGGTTGAACCCACAGTCTCCTTCAGCGATCAAGTTAATCTCAAAATAGAAACTGAAGCAGAAGCAGAAGCAGAATAGGTATTCATACTATGAATAAACATGAGCATTCAATGGTTGGGCCATACTTGGACTTGAGCTTGGCAGAGCCTGACCTGCACATTCTTGGGCTGAGCAGAGAGTGTCTATGGCCTGATAAATTAAAGACATTTGGACCTGGCTTTTACGGCCCAGCCTCAAGTGCTTTGGCCTGATTGGCCTGATTAAGCTCACATAACATATATAGATAATGTGGCAGATTGTATATTTTTTGGCACAGTACATGTTAGTGTACTTGAACTTGCTCATAATTTGCAACACTGTGTGGTTTTCGACACTTTTGAAATAAAAGTTTTGTGTAAGAGAGATTCAAACTTCTTCATGGTATCAGAGTCAGACCCATTCTCAACCCTTCAAAAAATTTAAAAATAGCCCACATCCCACCCACCCCCCCCCCCCCCCACCATGATGACAGATCAAAAGGGTGCACGATGATAAGACTCAAAATAGACACACGTGATAGACCCAAGAAGAGTCTGCATGGGAGGGAGCTAGTTAGACAATATGTCTCACGTGGAATAAATATGGGGTTGACTACGGCTAGATAGACATGTTGGGCCTCTCCACCTAATCACTTAAGCAGTTAGGTTAGATAAAGATTTTCTTCAATTTATTGTTGAAGAGGATTAAAATATGGCTATTATGAGAAAGTAGTAGTTTTATAAGAGTAATGCTTTATTTTTATTTATCCTACATATATATATATATATAAAGAGAGAGAGTGAGAGTGAGAGTGAGATATATATATATATATATATATATTTGGATCCCTACATATGTGGTAATATTAGAATTAGGGGTGGGCAATCAGTCGATTTGGGTTTGAACCAGAAAGTTCGGGTTGGGAAATATAGCAATGAAATCTGAATTGAAACAAAGTTCGAAAATATGGTTCAGGTTCTGAAATGGAAGTTCGAGTTCGGTTTGAAACTTCGGGTTGAAATTCAACCGAAGTTCAATTTTTATTTTTATTTTTTTTAATTCTTAAGATATCATTATTGATCACAAAAGCCTACAAAGTCATTTTATGGGGGGGGGGGGGTGGTGTTTAAGCACTTTGTTTTGTTTTTTTCTTTCGTTTTATGCAAAAAAATGTTCAAATTGAGTTCAATTGAGTTTTGTTATTGACTATATATTCCTAAATATTTAAGCACTTACTTTCCTAAATGTTTCGCATTGACTACTCAAAGCATCTCAATTGAATTCTGTTACTAACTATATATATTTATGTAGAAAGATAGATAGAGAGAGAGATAGAGTGAGTGAGAGTTTGAGAGAGAGAAAGAACCATACCTTGCCTCACCGCTAGGCTGGTGAGAGAGAGGGAGTAGTCGTCGGAGTGAGAAGGAATAGAGATTGGGAGATCTGGTGAGTGAGAGAGAGAGCGCGTAGTGACCGGACGGCCGGAGTGAGAGAGAGTGCAGATTGTTGCTGACACAAATTAAAATGTGCTCTCTTGTGCAACACCCAAGTGTAGGTGATCATGCAAGTAGTAAACTGGTTAAGACCAGGTCAAACCCACAAGGAATGTGAGAGTGTACTAACTTAGACTAACTTAACAAGAAAATTAAAATTCAATAGTTTAAAAGCAGAAGTAGAACACAAAGTTCCACAGACTAACAACTACAAAAATTAAAACAGATAAACTAAACTAGCAATTAACTAACTAGCTAAGCGGAATTTGAAACAATTTTTACTCAATAAAAGGAAAACGTTGGGATCACAAGAATCCACATTGACCTAGCCATCGACCATGCACATTTATTAATGCTCTATGGAGTACATTAATTACTTTTCAGCATTCCATATTTTTCTAAGGATTAAGAATCAATAGCACTTATATTAACCATGTTGTGATGGACATGACTAATGTGTAACTATATCATCTACAAGTGTTTTAAAATACATAGAAGACAATTTAAAACAATGGTTAAGACTCGCACTCTAAATGGTGTAAGCATTCAAAGTGATTTTCTAAAGACATTGAAGAAAATAGCCTTAAGGCTTTAAGTTCTAAAACTATTTTGACAAACTGAGCTTTCCTGGACAGTTTGATAACAAATTTTAAAAACAAAAAGTCTTGAAATATTTAAAAGAATCATCTCAAGATTTTTCAGTTTCGATCGATTGATACGTTTTCAATCGATCAAAAAGTGTCATCCTTCAATCGATCGAAATATCTTCGATCACTTGACTTGAGCTCTGGTTCGATCGATCGAAATATCTTCGATCGATTAAACACAGGCTTTCTGCAGTACTATGCATGACAGAGGCTTGAGACATATTTATAGTTGCAGAAAATAAGTTTTTAACGTTAAACATGATTAAGGTTGTGTTTGGTTTGATACTAAATATGAAAACTATGGAAAACTATGGATAATTACTTCTAGCATGCAAAACCTACATCCAAAACATATTATATCGATGAGAAACTAAAAACAGAATGTAAAGAAACTATAATACAGAACCTGGAACATAAAACTTGTATTAACTTCAACGAAAATCCAAACTATTTCAATATCCAGGCATGAAAACCTACAAAACCAATGAAAAACTCTCTCTCTATCTAAAAACTGTGAAAATAAAAGTGGGCGTCCTTATGGACGAGTTTACAACAAGTATTTATAGATAAAACCTAAGCTAGGGTTGACAATCCGCTTCTGCTGTGTTGCCCGCAAAATTCTGGTAAATATACATTCGATTGATTGAACTTGCTTCAATCGATCGAACTTGTATAATCATCAAGCACTGGAAGCCTTCGATCGATTGAACTCAATTCATCTTCAATCGCTTGAAAACTCTTCAGTCGATTGACCTTGTCTTTTCAACTTTGAAATGTCTCCTTTGCACTTGTGCTTTACCATTTCCCTGTAAATAGTTCCTGTATAGGGCGCACAACATATCTGAACATAAAATAGTCTAATATAACAAAAATCATCATAGAATCATCATATTTTATCAAAACATACATTGTAACATAACTGCAGATAAAACGAAAAATTATGAACTTATTCATGGTGTTTTCGTGTTCCTACGTGGATATATTCTACAAATATTTCCACTTGTCAGTTGCCAGAGTGAGACTATGAGAGAGAGTGGAGATTGACAGATTGTCGCGCGGAGTGGAGACTATGTGTGTGTGTATGTGTGTGTGTGAGAGAGAGAGAGAGAGTAGTCTAGATCTGCCAAAAGTTTAGCCCTAAAAATTTAGGAAACGAATCAACATATGTTCAATACTTTGGATGATCGGGTCGGGATTTCCCTACCGATATCCGATCTGTTTCCGGTTCGGTTCCGACCCAAACTTAATATGGTCCGATTTTCAACCCGAACTAAATTGAGTTTAAATTTTGGTTTGGGTTGAAATTTCGAGGTGAACCCAAGTCTGCCCACATCTAAATAGAATTACTTAAAGCAATTTTCAATAAAACTCAAGTGGCCTTAGAATATATGTGTCATAATATTACTTAAAATACATGGGTATATTTAATCTAAAATTATGAATATTTACAATATATATGTTTTGGATGTATTAGTATATCTTGCATTTCTATAGATAAATAAAAAGGTTATTTTTATCAGTTTTTAGATAGAGTTAAATTTCAAGTGTGTTCTTAATAAATTAAAACAAATAGAATGAACGAGTTAGGCCATAGTTCAACTAATTTTCAATGGGTCAAGTTTGATGGTTAGACATATTTGCTTATCTTTTACTTCTGACTTTAAAAGGGTAAACTGTTGATTTTGAAATATTAACAATCATCTACACTTGACTAATGTAATAGGGAATGTAGTACTCAAAGAAACTTCAAAGGAGTTCAGTGTGCTTCTACAACCATGAGGGTAGTTGTTGTATTTTGATCTTATATCTCAAACTGTTCTAATGTTGCTACTAGGCAACTTATGAAAGCGCGTGGTTCGATTTATAACTAGGTGAGAATTAACTCGTGCTAGCTAGGCTCGGGCTATTTCAAAATTTTCTGATCATATTAGGTAATTCAAATTTCTAAGAAGCAAAAAGTATTGAACTTTGTGCATTACATAGAGAAGAGAAACTCTGGATTATCAAGTTGAATTTGTCATCTCTTTCTCTTTAAAGAAAATAAAGGGAGAAACTCTCATTGCCAGCTTGGGTGGAAAAATTATTATTACTAATGTAAACATGAATATACATAATAATTTTTCTCTCTTCTTTTGTAGTTAATGTATTTTGTTTATCAATGCTTTCTAAAAGAAAAAATAATTTTAAAAAATAAGGGAAAAAAATAAAGAGAAGCATTGGAAAATAGAGAGAGGTGGTCGGAAAAAAGATAATGTCACATCTTAGTTTAATAACAGATATATTCTACAAAAAGTGGATAATGAATTTAGAATTACCATTTGCATTAATAATGAAAATAATCAACATATTAATGGATTATTAATTAAATGAAAGAATAGAACAGTTCGAAGTTAAAAATATTTCTTAATTATTTTTAGGTATATAAGTAAAAATAAGTTGTAAAACAAAACAAAAGATAGGGAAAAAGAAAGAAAAGTGGAGAAAAATGCCACATGATCATGACACCAACATATGCATAATATTATGAGTAGTTGTGAAGCGACTAATATCAATATATAATAGCACTAATGTGCTATCAAATCTTGACCACCTATATAGGAACTCGCAAGCTGTGGATAAGTCTTGATGTTAATAGCCTTCCTAATCAAGGCTACAAGGAAGCAAAAATGAAAATGAGATAACAAAAAGTAACTTAAGGCAATCTAAATTAATGCCAAACTAAATCGTACTCCCAAATTTCAAATAGTGAATGTAGACTTATAGTCCATATTAAAGTAGAGACTGACCAAATACTAATACAATACAATTGAATAAATACTAATACAACTGAATAAATAATGAATTATTTTGAGGCCTACCTTTCATATGCTTATTAGATGGCAGGTAGCCTTTCCCGAGTTGTATTGTGGGTAGGATGTATATGTATGTTGTGTTTGTGTGTGTGGCGTGTGTGTGTGTGTGTGTGTGAGAGAGAGAGAGAGAAGGCTAGGGAATTGTAGAAAATATGTAGCAAGGAAAGGGAGAAATAGGAAAAGGGTTTTGCCTTGTTTTTTATATAGCCCGGGAATCCATAATCTTTTAGAATGCTCTTACTAAATGGATGACTTCAAGGCAGCGGAACAAATGAAGTTCATTGGGTAAGACAACAATTGTTGGTGTTTACAATATTACTGATTTCATACAAACTTTATTAGCAACTTAGTAATAAACGTGCAATAATCCTCGTAGAATAATCGGCCTCATCAAGAATACCAACATGCCCAATAAACCGATTGCATTCGACAATTGTTACCCAATATTGAAGGATCCACCGAAATTTAATCCAACTATGACTAGGATTATCACACCCCGATATATAGCAAAATAGGTAAAAAAAAATTATTTTCTTTTTGAACCCGTAGGTCGTGATAGGCGAGAGATCAATTGTCATGTACTTAGCTTCACATGAAATAATAAATAGTCTTTAAAGCAACATGGAAGATAATAATAATAGTCATACAAAATCCAACTTAAGGTTATTACATTGTTAATTCAATAACTTAAGGCATATCCGGCCTTATTCAAATAACTGTTAGAATTAGTTTTATTAGCTTTAGGGTAGTTTAGTCTTTTCTTTTATATTAGGGTAATACAGTATACCTAGATATTCTATTATTATTGCCTCTTCTATTCCATTGTATTCATTCATTCAGTTTTTGTGTTATGAAAAACTCTAGCTCTCTTTTCTCTTTCCCTTTGTTGTTTTCTTGATTATTTAATATATTCACATGGTATCAGAGCAGGTTCGAATCCTTTTTTTTCGGATGATTCTGGTTCGTTGTTGGATTTCTCGCTGCTTCGGATTCGTATTTAGATCTCGCACTGCTTTGCGCTCGTTTTTGGATCTGTCACTGATTCTGGTTCGTTTGTTTTGTGTTTTTGGATCTGTCTTTGATTTTGAGTTCGCTTGTTTTGTGTTATTTAATTGCTTCGTTTTCGTAATGGCTACTGAATGTGATGATTCGCTTCAAGCGATTAGTGTTAAACTCGATGACAAGAATTTTGCATATTGAAATTATGTGATGAAAAATTTTTTGAAGGGGAAGAAGATGTGGGGTTATATCAATGGGGATTTTAGTAAACCTACGAATGAAAATGCTGATAAATTTGTAGAATTGCTAGATGCTTGGGACACAAATAATTCGAAAATCATTACTTGGATCAACAACTCCGTTGCTCCCTCAATAGGTATGCAGTTGGCAAAGTTTGAATATGCAAAGGAGGTGTGGGATCATTTGGCTAAATTATTTACACAGTCCAATTTTGCGAAAAGGTACCAATTAGAGTGTGATATTCGTGCCCTTGAACAAAAAAATTTGAGTATTCAGGAGTTTTATTCTACAATGACAGATCTTTGGGATCAATTAGCTCTCATGGAGTCACCCGAATTGCGGGCCTTTGCACCATATATCGCTAGTAGGGAGGAACAACGTCTGGTTCAGTTTTTGATGGCTCTACGTGAAGATTTTGAGGGCCTTCGTGGGTCCATTCTCTATCGTAGCCCACTTCCGTCCGTTGATTCTGTTGTCCATGAGTTAGTAGCTGAGGAAATACGTCTCAACACACAGCCTGGAAAGGGAATTCTCCCTGACTCTACTCCGTCTGTTTTAGCAGTCCCTTTTCGACCACAGTCCAACAATCAGAATAAGCCTTACTCGAGAGTTGGTAGTGATGTATGCAGCTACTGTAAGGAGAAGGGTCATTGGAAGGCTCAGTGTTCTAGGTTGGGTCGTGCAAACCAGCCCAATAGCAGCAACCAGCCCTCACATGGTCGACCACCACAACAACAGCAACCTCAATCTTCTCATTGGAAATCTGACAACCAATCTCAGCAGCGTTCATATAGGCCTCCACAGCCTAACACTGCAGCAGTTGTACCACCATCAGACTCATTTAGACCCGGTTCCCCTTCCCCATCCACTCCGTCCATGACCTCCCTTGCTGAGCAATTTCAGAAGTTCCTTGCCATACAGCCACATGCTATGGCCACCTCTTCACTAGGTATGTCTTCAGGTATGTCCTCAGGTATTTGGGTTTTAGACTCTGGAGCTTCTAATCATATGTCGCCTGACTTGTCGTCTTTTGATTCCTTATGCCATGCTTCCTCTTTGCCTGTTATGACTGCTGATGGTACTCCCATGCCATTAGCAGGTGTTGGGTCTGTTGTCACACATCATGTATCTCTCCCTAGTGTTTACCACATTCCTAAACTTACTATGAATCTTGTTTCTGTTGGTCAGCTTTGTGATGCAGGTTATTTAGTCTCTTTTTCTTCTACTTTTTGTCATGTGCAGGATCCGCAGTCACAGACACTGATTGGGATAGGCCGTAGGCAAGGGAGATTATACATCTTGGACAAGCTCAATGTACCAGTGGTTGCAGCTTCTAGTGTTGACTTGTCATCCTTTCATTTGAGTTCATCTTCGTCTAGTTTTTATTTATGGCATTCTCGCCTTGGTCATGTTTCAGCCTCTCGTTTAAAATATTTACCTTCTACAGGAAAATTAGGAGATTTACAAACTCATGACATTTCTGATTGTAGTGGTTGTAAACTGGCAAAATTTTCCGCTTTACCATTTAATAGAAGTATTTCTTATTCTCTTGCACCATTTGATTTAGTTCATTCTAATGTGTGGGGACTATCTCCTGTTACTACAAGAGGGGGGTCTCGATATTATGTATCATTTATTGATGATTGCACTCGTTACTGTTGGGTTTATCTTATGAAACGCCGTTCAGACTTCTTTTATATTTACAATACCTTTCGTGCTTTTGTTAAAACTCAACATTCTGCTGTCATAAAATGTTTTAGATGTGATTTAGGTGGAGAGTATACCTATCATAAATTTCGTGAGTTGCTTGCTTTAGATGGAACTATTCACCAGTCCTCTTGTACAGACACTCCTGAGCAAAATGGTGTTGCTGAAAGGAAACATCGGCATATTGTTGAAACTGCTCGCTCTCTTTTATTATCTGCATATGTCCCTAGTGATTTTTGGGGAGAGGTTTTCCTTACTACTGTCAATCTAATTAATAAAATTCCGTCCTCTCACTGCTCAGGTCTGTCACCTTTTGAAAAATTGTATGGGCATGCTCCTGATTATTCTTCCTTAAAGGTGTTTGGTTCTACTTCTGCTGATACTGGTACCTTGCCGCTTGATGCTACCTCCCTTCCAGAGGCCACCCAAGCACCTACTGAGACTGTGGAACCTCCTCGCTATCCTGCTCGCACTCGTAAGTCTACTCAATCACCTGATTTTGTTTATTCTTGTTATTCGGATTCTTTTGCTTCATTTTTGGCTTCAGTTCATGATCTCTCTGAGCCTCTGTCCTATAAAGAGGCAGCTCTTGATCCTCTTTGGCAACAGGCTATGGCAGAGGAACTCTCAGCATTGTATAAGACAGACACTTGGAGTTTGGTTCCCTTACCTTCTGGTAAGAGCGCTATTGGTTCTCGTTGGGTTTATAAAATCAAAACCAAGTCAGATGGATCTGTTGAGCGGTACAAAGCAAGATTGGTTGACAAGGGTTTTTCCCAGTAGTATGGTATGGATTACGAGAAGACTTTTGCTCCTGTTGTTAAAATGACTACTGTTCGTACTCTTATTGCAGTTGCTTCTATTCGTCAGTGGCATATAACTCATATGGATGTTAAAAATGCTTTCTTGAATGGAGACCTCCAAGAGGAGGTTTATATGGTTCCTCCTCCGGGTGTTCCTCATGGTCCTGGTGAAGTTTGCAGGCTTAAAAAAGCCTTATATGGTCTTAAACAAGCCCCTCGAGCTTGGTTTGAGAAGTTTTCCACAGTGATTACCTCATTTGGGTTTTCCCCGAGTGAGTATGATTCAGCTCTCTTTATTAGGTGTACCACTGCTGGTCGTATTATGCTTTCTTTGTATGTTGATAATATGATTATTAATGGTGATGATGTTGATGGGATTGCAGTGTTGAAGTCTGAATTAGCTCGTTGTTTTGAAATGAAGGACTTAGGTCCACTACATTATTTTTTGGGGATTGAGGTAGCCTATTCTCCAAAAGGTTATCTTCTTTCTCAATCTAAGTATACAGGTGACATTCTTGAGCATGCTCGCCTCACTGATAATAAGATTGTTGATACCCCTTTGGAGCTTAATGTTCGTCTTTTCCCTTCTGATGGCGTTCCTTTGCCTGATCCTACCTTATATCGCACTATTGTTGGTAGCTTGGTTTATCTTACTATTACTCGTCCGGATATTGCTCATGATGTTCATGTTGTTAGTCAGTTTGTTACTTCCCCTACTACAGTTCATTGGGCTGCTGTTCATCGTATTTTGAGGTACTTGAGGGGCACTAGGTTTCAAAGTCTTTTACTTTCTTCATCATCTTCCTTGGAGCTGCGTGCGTACTCTGATGCTGATTGGGCCGGTGATCCTACAGATCGCAAGTCTGTTACTGGGTTTTGTATATTTTTGGGTGATTCTCTCATTTCTTGGAAGAGCAAGAAGCAAGATGTTGTTGCTGTGTCTTCCACAGAAGCTGAGTATCGTGCTATGGCTTCGACTACCCATGAGCTTATTTGGTTACGCCGACTACTTACAGATATGGGTGTCTCCCTTCCTCGCCCTTCACCTATGTATTCCGATAATAAGAGTGCTATTCAGATTGCTCACAATTCCGTTTTCCATGAGAGGACCAAGCATATAGAGATTGATTGTCACATTACTCGTCATCACCTTAAGTATGGAGCTATCACTTTGCCTTTTGTTTCTTCTTCCGCACAGATTGCTGATTTGTTTACAAAGTCACATTCGATTCAGCATTTTCGTTTTTTAGTTGGCAAACTCTCTATGCTTTTAGCTGCAGCATCGTGAGTTTGAGGACGGGTGTTAGAATTAGTTTTATTAGCTTTAGGGTAGTTTAGTCTTTTCTTTTATATTAGGGTAATAGAGTATACCTAGATATTCTATTATTATTGCCTCTTCTATTCCATTGTATTCATTCATTCAGTTTTTGTGTTATGAAAAACTCTAGCTCTCTTTTCTCTTTCCCTTTGTTGTTTTCTTGATTATTTAATATATCCACAATAACAACATTATTCTTTTATTACAGACATTAAGTAAAAGAATAACAACATTATTGTTTTATTACAGACATTGAGTAAAAGATAAAGAAATCTTCTTCGTAGGACTTCTTCTTTTTAGCTGGCATAGTCGTACTGCCCTGTATAATTAGAACCTGAGAAGTCTGGACAATCGATTGTCCAGGACATTAAACGTCATCAGCTAATGAAAGTCGAGTGAACGTAATGAACAACACACGCAATGGATATAAAAACATATTTAAATGTCATCGTGGTTAAGTACCTTAAACTACAGTTAATTGATTATTCAAGTCGTCACTTATTCATTGAACCATTTAATTAATAATATATGACCGGTCATGAACAGTGTGACCATCTATGGACACCCGGCCTCCGAGAGTCCACCCTCCTTTTCGGGGTTTTCAGAATTGATTTTCCTTTGAAATGTTTGGTAAAGAACAAAGAAAGAAAGAAAGTCTATGAAAACAGTTACAGAATTGTCACTTGGTCTTTAGGGAACCAAGAAACCAAATTTTGACTCACCCAAACGGATAAAGGGCACCGGTCCTTCATAACCAAACGGGGTTTTGGTACAAGAGAGGAACGAGTATTTGTCACGACTAAAACACCCTCAACTCGCTCCGTCTTTCGACGAGCCTCAATTAGCATCCAAATAATCATCTTATACAATGTTTGGTTCGACAATTAATACTATGATAGTATATTACACCTCATAAGATCTTGAAATAGAAGATCAAAAGATAAGATATCATTCATAAGATTTAAGCCAAATATCACACAATGTAAAATGAAAGATCATACAAACAAATCTAGGAAAAATCGTTTAATCACATATCAAATAATCGAGTTTTCCAAATTTGAAGGGGACATGGATTGTTTTTTAACAATAATAACAAAGAAAAATGGGATATGCTTAGCAAACTAGTATGATGCATGTTATTTCTTCGAAAAGAAGATTTGTCAATCCCCGGGACGAATGAGAAAGGAAGTTTTGATCGAGGGGAAGCATGAACGTGTGATCAACTTCATTCCTTATAATCTTCGTAGATTAAGAGTCACAAAACTCCAAATCTTGCAGGGATGCAATGTATGATCCTAGAATGTGCAAAGGTTGTAGTGTGTTTTGTGTTCAAAGATTTTCTAAAGTGATTTAGAAATCTAAAGTATGCATTAATGAATGAAGAATGTCATTGTAGGATATGCAAAAATGTAGTATGAACTAATTCCAAAGATATGGGCTAATTTGGAATGCACGTGAACATCCAATCAAAGAATTAAAGTTAAAACATGCTTACTGTGAATAGTGGACAGAACAGTGAACTGATTTTGTAAAAATGGAAATGTGAGGTTAGGAGTGTGCCTAATTCATACTTTTTATGGAGATCAGCCTTGCTATGTCCAGAACACATATCAAAAGCCAAATAAAGATAGAAGTTACAGATTAAGAGAAATCATATAAACAAGAGAGGTTACTCAGAAACAAAGTCTGTACTGTCGACTGAAGTGTAGAAAAATCTTAGAAAATGAAAACAAAACATTTAGAGATCCATATTACACCGAACGTTTCCTAAGACACTGAAGTTCAAGTGAAAAATGAGTTGGGACCACTCATTTTAGAAACTTATTCTGGAAAACAAGTTGAAAGTCAACTAAGCTGCTGTGACAGAGAAAACAAAATGTTTAGAACGAATGTTTGGGTCAAGATGGTACCCTTCCAAGTACTTTCAAATCAAGCCAAAAATCATGGGTGTTTTCTAATGAGTTAGAAAGACTTTCCAAGTGGTCTTGCAATCATCCATTGAGTATTGAACTCAGAATGACATTTTGAAGTTGAATAACTCACTGTTTTGAAGATTTTGAGATTACAATTGTTTTGTTTCTTGAAATCAGTTTAAGAGGGGTTTTGAGATGGGGGTTTTAAAAGTATATTTCCAGCACTAAATGGAGATTATGACCACTTAGAATATCAATATCAAACTCATATAAAGAACTTCCAAGATTGTTGGAGAGTATTGCTTTATTTTGAACATGACTTCAAGAGTACTCGGAAAGTATTGAAGTTAGAATCATCATCTATCAAACATGTTTTTGAGGTCAAGAGCTACTATCCATAAGGATTCACTCACCTCAAACATCATGTCATCATCTAGATGATGATGAACAAACAAGTAATCAAAGAAAAATAAAAAATAAATGAGGTAAGAAGAGATGAACATATATGTATATATATATAAACAAGCAAACAATAGCAATCAATAGATGATAATCAATGTGATTTTGGACTTGTTTTGGTGTTTCACTCATATGTGGTGACATTTGGATATAGAAGTAGCTTCTATCTCATAAATACTCACAAAATGGTGGTTGGGTATATTGAATATGAAGTCAAGAGAAGTAATGAAGTAAAAACAAGGTTGGGAACTCACTTTTCTATAGAAAATTAGTGGAGTAAGCTCACTTTTCTCTCTTCTGACCTTACCTCTAACTGTCTCTCTATAACTTTCTCTAGAACTTGTATTTGCCACTCCCAAATGAGGAGTAAAGGGGAGTTTATATAGGCCAACTTGGGGGGAGTTTGGAATTTTAAAAGTGCTCTCAATGGTCCCAAACATCTGTGAATAAGAAACTACGTCGTTATGGCTTTCAATTATTCAATTTGGGCTCCCAAAACAAATTATAAAAATGGACTATTCTGGAGAAGAGTGCTGCGGCGGTACTGGGCCAGTGCCACGGCGACACTGCTCCTTAGATGCCCAGATTATTGTATTTAGGCCCTCAGAAGTTTCGGTATTCGCAAAAAGGCCCTATTTTGTACGAAATTCATAGAAAATGTGTACGAGCTCCAAACTGAGCTTGTAATATACCATTGGAAAGGTAATGGAGTGTGCTTTTCATAAAAAAAAAAAATAGTTCGGAGTTGGGTCACTTTGGAAATTTTTGCGGTATTTACGATAAAAGCAAATTTGATCGTCTTTTTCACCTTTGAAAATTCATAATAAATCTGTTTTAAATCTAAAAATTATGTGCGATATACCATTAGAAAGCTATTGACCTCAAGTATCCATGAAAAATGTTTGAAAAATAATACGGTGTTTCGGTTTCAAAGTCAACTTTTAGGTCAAACCGATCAAGCCAGGGACTTCCAAGAAGTTCTGGGAACCTCTTGGAACTCCCAGGAGCTGACGTTTTTGTCCGCTTTTCTTTTAAATCGGTCAATAGGGGCTTTTTGGTCAAACCTTGGTCAAATCTTGGTCAAATCGGCCAATAGAGACTTTTTAGGAAATTTCAAGACTTCTAGGGGTCTTTTAGAAGCTGCCAATTTCATCCGAATTTACTTTAAAACTCATTTTATTGCTTTTCTTAAGACGTAGCTTGTTTTCAGAACTTTTGGTCTAAATCTAGGAGTGTTTTGGCTTTTAGGGGCATTTTGGTCATTTGCAACACTTTCTTTGCATTTTGAGAGATAAAAAAACTAACTTGCAGGAGTCCTTTTTGGGTTTTTTTTTTTTCAATCATCATGAACCACCAAGATATGGGTCTCCTAAATCTAATAGCCGACAAAATGGGGTGCCTACACCATCTCATCTTTCTGACTCTTTTATCTCAACCACAATCTCTCAACTCAGTCGGTTTGCCAAAACCATTTGGCACAAAACCATTAATTTAGAACATCGTCTCCTATAATAGCCGCTTGATAGGTTTACCGTAACGATGTAGTATGGGTTAAACCCATCAAGATATTCAAGGTTGCAATAACCTGTTTATCCCGATTGATATACCATCGTCACCCATAAAAGCCTCTTGGTCAAATGCTTTGACCAAGATAGTATCGTCGCCCATACAAGTCGATCAATTCAGATAACTATGCCCATAAAGGCCACAACAACAACTCTTACTCTTTTCTCACAAAGCACATGATTTTCTTATACATTTTTCTTATAATAGTAACAAGTAGACTTATACATATGATTTTCTTTGATAAAATCAACATACAGTTTAGAAACTATTTTCTCTTTCTTTTAAATTAGTAATACAGTATGTTGCAATTGTTAAGGCAAAGGTACAGTTGATTAAAGCATAAAACATAACTTTTCTTAAATTGTCTCACTCGAGCGCTCAGACTGCTCAAGCGCTCCATGCTCAACGCTCGAGTGCTTGGGCTTACTCGAACCCTCCCGATCCATGCAAGTGCTCCAAACCATCGTCTTCAACCTCCAGACAGTTTGTTACAGAGTTATATAAGATTTTTATAAACTTAAATCAAATAGGGGTTGTTACATACCATTCTCTTCATTTTTCGACGTAGATTACGAATGCATAACTCTTGGTTCTCCATTACTACCATAGCTCTACTTATAGTGAAAATTCGAGAGTCGCCAAAACTTCAATTTACCCGTTCTTTGCAACCATTACGATTACATGCCTAATACTTGAAACTAACCTCATAGGGACTGTAATATACCATTTACAATTTAAAAAATCGAATTTTGTTAACGTTTTTTGTACCGCTAATTTTAGACCTCCATTGATATATATACATATATAGGCGCTTTCAATTACTTTTGAAATGCACAAATTGTGCATATAGACTTAAAGTACATTCGGATTGAGTTCAAGAGACTTATTGTTCCTTGGTTTGACTGGACTAAGACTCTGAAAGAATTTCGTGATATATCCCGAGAGTTTGAGATAGCTATGGCTTTTCTTCTAAAAGTGTGCTTATTCTCCTTTATGTGCATGCTTTATGTGTGTGTGTATGAGAGAGAGAGAGAGTTATAGAGAGTATGTATTGCTTGTGTGAAAATGAGAGTCTGTGAGAGTTTGAATGTGAGAGCTTAAGAGTGTATTCTGTACTGTGTGTGGATATATAGTTTTGAGTAATATTTAGGGCACAAACTGTTGGAAACTTTAATTTATAAAACTGTAGAACCCTAGAGTAGTAAAACCATATCCATTGGATCATATCATGTTAGATTATCAAGGATATAATATAGTAGAATACATACCTGTATCTATTGTAGCAATTAGCAAACATTAGGAGAACGATGATGATCAGTTATGTATTCCTCAGTCAAATCTCCTTAGATCTGTAATGGGTTTCTTCTCTAGATGGGATAGAAGAAGAAGACTGTATATATTGATTTGACATATTGGGGACCATAACCTATATGTCTTTATACACTGATATGTAGGGTTCCCATTATTCCTAACAGGGTCAGTATTTGGTATCCACTCATTAAACCCATACCCAGTAGAAGTCCATGGGCTTCCTACAATTAGACCACATAATATAAGCCCATCTAATTAATAGCCCTTATAATATAATTGATATTAATATGTTGCCCAATCTTATTAGGAAATATAATTTCCTAACGATTTCCCACTTGGGCTACATATGATTCCTGAAACAGTTATATTATATGTTCTTTAGACGTGCACCTGTGCTATTTATCTTTGGACTTCACTTTAGTTTCAATCTGATCCATTTCCTATATTAATATGGGATCAAGGCGGCTTTCATCACACATAATCGTAACTAGACTTTCAATGGTCACCATACCAACACATTGAATGACATAGATCAAGTTTGGATGAGTAGTATGGAAATTACATACAATGTGATCTCAAATACGCCTATTTCCAACTAGTCCTACTTTAGTCTTTATTGAGATCAATCCGAAACAATACAAAATGCATATAGAAAATAATTAGATTCAGAGATAAACCATCAACTTTATTCTGCAAAAAATGAAAACCACATAAATGTCAAAAATAGAACCTCCAAAGTAAACTCTCACTAAACCAAAGTATTGTTAGACAACCTAACACCCATAGCAGTGTGCTCGTGAAAGACCTTAGGAGGGAATCCTTTGGTCAACGGATCCGCAATCATGGTGTTTGTCCCTATATGTTCTATCGAAATTGGACGACTCTGAACTCTTTCCTTAACAACCAAAAACTTTTATTGTCATAGTATATCTTTAATGACCTTTCAACGTCATCTACCACACGCAGCCCAGTGACAAAGTTTCGCAACCATATCCCATGATTGGATGCCTCATAACAAGCTATGAACTCCACAGCCATGGTTAAAGAAGCTATGAGTGTCTGCTTAGCACTCTTCAGGATATAGCTCCTCCAGCCAGCATATAAACATAGACTGACGTGGATCGCTTATGTCTTGGCATCCAACAAAATCACAATCATAATACCCGATGATCTCCAAAAATCTGATCTCTGATATGTGAACATGTAGTCCTTTGTTCTTTATAAATACTACATAACCCGTTTGGCTGCTTTTCAATGATCCATTTATGGGTTACTGTGGACACGCGGAATCGGACCACTTCTCTCTTGTTTGAGATTGTTTTGAAATTGATTTGAATCAAAGAAAAGGAAAGGTCTGTTGAAAACAGATACAGAGTCGCCACTTGATCTTTAAGGAACCAAGAAACCTAATTTTGACTCACCCAAATGGATAAAGGGCACCGGCCCTTCATAACCAAAGAACTTGGTTCGGGGTTTTGGTACGAGAGAGGAAGGAGCCTTTGTCGCGACTAAAACACCCTCAACTCGCCCCATCTTTCGACGGGCCTCAATTAGCATCCAAATAATCATCTTATACTATGTATGGTTCGGCAATTAATACTATGATAGTATATTACATTACATAAGAAACTTGAAAATGGAAGATCTAAAGATAAAATATCATTCATAAGATCTAAGTCAAATATCATGCAATGTAAAGTGAAAGATCACACAAATAAACCTAGAAAAAAAATCGTATAATCATATATCAAATAATCAAGACTTCCTAATCTAAAAAGGGGACATGAATTGTTCTTGAAACAAATAATCAAAGAAATCAAAATATGCTTAGCAAACTAGTATGATGCATGTTAATCTTTGAGAAAAGAAGATTTCTCAATCCCCGGGACGGATGAGAAAGGAGGATTAGATCGAGGGGAGCATGAACGTGTGATCAAGTCCATTCCTTATAATCTTCTTAGATTAAGAGTTACAAAAACCCCAAATCTTGCATGAATGCATTGTATGTATCTAAAAATGTGCAAAGGTTGTAGTGTGTTTTGTGTACATGGATTTCTAAAATGACTTAGGAGTCTAAAATGTGTATGAATGAATGGATTAAATCAACATGGGATGCATACAAATGTAGTATTAACTACTTCCTAAGATATGAGCTAATTTGGAATGCATATAAGCATTAAATCAAAGAATGAAAGTTAAGGTATGCTTGCTGTGAATAGTGGACAGAACAGTAGCATCATCTTTGGAAATTTGAAAAGAGGGGTTAGGAATGTTTTCAATGCATGATTTTTTATGGAGATGTTCCTTATTGTGTCTATAATACAACCCAAAAAGCCAATCTTAAATAGCTATCACAGATTGAGAGAAATCATATAAACAATGGAGGTCACTCAGAAACAGAGTCCGTACCGTCGACTGAAATGTTAGAAAATCTTATAAAATGAAGAAGAATGATCTAGAGGCCCATTTTATACAGAAAGTTCCCTAAGACATTGAAGTTTAAGGAAAAAATAAGTTAGGACCACCCCTTTTGGAAACGTTTTCTGTAAAACAAGTTGGAAGTGGACCTAGCTGCTGTGACGGCAAAGACAGAATGTCTGGAAGAAATGTTTGAGTCCAAATGGACCATTTTCAAGTACTTCCAAGTCAAGCCAAAAATCATGGGTGTTCTATAGTGAGTTAGAAAGACTTTCCAAGTGGTCTTACATTCATACATTGAGTATTGAACCCAAAATAATTCCTTGAAGTTAAATGACTCACTGTTTTGAGGGTTTTGAGGAAAACAAGGTTTATTTCTTGAAATCAAAATGAGGGGTTTAAGAGGGGGGTTTTGAAATGAGGGTTTTGAAAGTATACTTCCAGACCTTGGATGAATACTCTAACCACTTGGAATATCAATTCCTAACTTATTTCAAGAACTTCCCAAGTATTTGCAAACCATGGTTTTATTTGGAAATCAAACTCAAGAATCTATGGGAGTATGATACATGAGAGGATAGATGATACATGATATGATATAGCATGCTAAAAGTGGTAAAGAACATGTGCATGGGATATGAGTTCATCTAGATACAAGAGAGTGTTGCATCAAAGTGTGAAAGCCAAAAAGTGAAATGCTGTGAATAGTGGACAGACTGTATGCATTACTTTGTAACATTATAATGGGAGGTCAAACGTGCCTAGAAAAATGTGATAAAAATCAGAGATCATGCTTATTGTGTCTAGAAAATTACCCAAAAAGCCAAACCTCAATAACTATCACAGATTAAAAGAAACAAATCAGAATGTACACATGACTCAGAAACAAAAGCTGCATTGTTGACTGATTTTGTATGATTTTTCATAAATCAAAGAAAGGGTTTATGACGACCCATTATACACCAAAAGTTTCCTAAGACACCCAAGCTTCATAAAAAAAATAGAAAAGATATATGTACAGTGACGAAAATATCCAGAATAAGTGCAAGAAGTTGGGTGAACATTCTGTGAGAACAGAGGCAGATTATGAATATTAACTTCTCACATCCAAAACAAATACTTTCATATCTCTATAATTGATGGGAAAAATCAGAGACAAACTATGATGTCTTAGGAAGATTTTCCAAGTGGTTTCATCATCATAACTCAAGTATTTAATTCAAAACAAATCTTTGAATCTGAACAGCTCACTGTTTTGGATCATTCTTGAAGAAAATGGATTTGGGTTTTGAAATAGAGTTTGAGTTCTTGATTGGGGGTTTTGAAATAGATGTTCAAAGCATGAACTTAAACTCTTGAGATGACCATGTGACCACTTAGAACCTCATCCAACCTTGAATCATCAAAGAACTCCCAATATTATTGGAGAGATTCATTTTTATTTTGAACATAACTTCAATACATTCTAAGAATACCTTGGAAGTATTGAGGTTATGATCATCATCTATCAAACATGTTTTTGAGGTCAAGAGCTACTATCCATAAGGATTCACTCACCTCAAACTTCATGTCATCATCTAGATGATGATGAACTAGTAAGTAAATAAAGAAAATAAAAAAGAAATGAGATTAAGAAGAGATGAACATAATATGAACAAGCAAGTAAATAACAATCAATAGATGATAATCAATATGATTTTGGACTTGTAGCTTGGTGTTTCACTCATAGATTTTGACATTTGGACATGGAAGTAGCTTCCTAACTCAAGAATGCTCAAGAATGGTGATTGGGTATATTGATGATGAAGTATATAGAAAAATGGTGGAGGAAAACAAGATTAGAACTCACTTTGATTGGAAAAAATGGAAGAAGAAGACTACTTCTTCTCTTTCTCTCTCTATATTTCCCTAGAGTTTCTTCCTAAGCTCTCTCTAAGCTTCCATGTCTCTCCTCTAAATGGAAGTAAATGACTTCTTTTATAGGCAAAGGAGGGGTGGTAAATGGAGTTTTAAAAAGTTTAAAATGGTCTCCCATTGGTCCAAAATAAGCTGGGAATCAAAACTACGTCGTTTTGGTTTTTAATTAATCAAAATGGGACCCCAAAAGAAATTACAAAAACTCACTGTTCTGGAGGGGAGTGCCGCGGCGGCACTGGGCCAGTGTCGCGGCGGCAGTGGGCCAGTGCCGCGGCGGCACTGCTCCTCCTTCGTCCAGATAATGCTGTTTAGGCCCTCTGAAGTTCCGGTATTCGCGAAAAGGCCCTATTTCGTCCGAAATTCACAGAAAATGCGTACGAACTCCAAATTGAGGTTTTGATATACCGTTGGAAAGGTAATGGAGTCTACTTTACATGAAAAATAGTTCGGGGATAGGTCACTTTGAAAAGTTTTGCGGTATTCACGATAAAAGCCGATTTGATCGCCCTTTTCGCCTTTGGAAATTCATAATAAATTCGTTTTAAATCCAGAAATTATGTGCGATATACCGTTGGAAAGCTATTGACCTCTAGTATCCATGAAAAATATTTGAAAATTATTTTGGTGCCCCGGTTCCAAAGTCAAATTCCGATCAAACTGGTCAAACCTGGGATTCCCGGGAAGTTCTGGAAACCTCCGGGAGTTCCCGGGAGCTGATGTTTTCGCTCGATTTTCTTTTGGAACTTGTTTTAACATTTTCTCATGATTTAAAATGATTCCGGTGAATCCGGACAATTTCGGTCAAACTTGGTCAAACCTGGTCAAACCTTGGTCAAACCTTGGTCAAACCGGTCAACGGGGACTTTCCGGGAACTTCCAGGACTTCCGGGGGTCTCTGGGAGCTGACGATTTCATCTGATTTCTCTTAAAAACTCATTTTATCGCTTTCGTAGCATGTTTTCAGAACTTTGGGACCAAATCTGGGAGTTTTTTGGGCTTTTAGGGACATTTTGGTCATTCTGAGCATTCTGAGAGATGGAGCTGACTTCCGAGAGTCCTTTTGAGTCTTTTACGATCATTGTGAACCACCAAGCTATGGGTCTCCTAAATCTGATAGCCGACAAAATGGGGTGTCTACAGTTTGCCCCTCTTTGGCATGAACTTGTGAGGCAACGCATGTCGCAAGCGAGTGCCAAAGCTTTGAAGAGACAGGACTTTTTGGAGGCTATAGATTTAGGATAAAAACGTTGCAAAAGATGCAATGAAGAAAAAAAGAAAGATGCTGAGGTCAGTGCTGGTCGTGCTCTGCGTGAGCTGCCTACGTATCCCAAGGGGAATCAGACCAGGACGTAGTTCAGGGCAAAAAGGAATAAATTACACATGCACATACACAACAATCAGGCGGATGCTATGCTATAAGAGTGATATGTAATGCATGGATGTGATATGAATTGTGTCATGAGTCCTATCATGTCTAGTGTTATGACCCTAGTATGAGCAAGTGCTGTGGGGTGTGCCACTCCGAGTGGACTTATGCTGTGCTAGTATTTCTTAACTGTGATGCAGTTATTGACACGAATAGGGAGATCAAGGTTTGAATACTCTGGGTCTAGGGGCAAACTTCTGGAATTACGGGAAGTGTGCTTTACAAGCGAATGGGATCGGATGTGGGGTTTTTGAGGATGACAACTAAAGATAACCCATAGGTGAGGGAGTTCATGATAACCGACAGTTTTATAATAACCAAAGCGAGGAGGCTCATAATAGGTAGCTCACGATAATTGACAGGTGAGATAACCGAAGTGAAGAAGCTCGCGATAAGTGAGGAAACTCATGATGACTGACAGGTGAGAAAGCTCATGATAATCAGTGGACACGGATCCTTGAATTGCGAATAGACAGTGCTTGCCCTGGGAATTCGGGTGATTCGACTGCTGGTGATGTTTTCAATCGTTGGCCGATCCTTATGATGACAAAGTCCGGAGAATTGGTTCGGACTTCTGTTATCTTCTGCTGGGATGGTAGGGGACTCTCTGAGAATCTCTCTTCAATTCTTGACCTAAAACTAGGATCCATCTCTGAATCTCTCGTAGTTGGTCAGATTTTATAATGCTCAATCCGAAAGAGCCGGTTAGGGCCTTCGGGAGCTGATGGACTCTCTAAGAATCTCTCTTCAATTCTTGACCTAGAACCAGGATCCATCTCTGAATCTCTCGTGGTTGGTCAGATCTCGCAATGCTCAATCCAAAAGAGCCGGTTAGGGCCTATCGGTTTATGTCCTCGGAGGATGATGTAGGGTTCTCGGAGAATCTCTTTTGGCGCTCAATCCAAGGGGGCCGGTCAGGGCCTCCGGGAGCTGGTATCTATCGGTTTCTGTCCTCGGGGGATGATGTAGGGTTCTCGGAGAATCTCTTTTGGCGCTCAATCCAAGGGGGCCGGTCAGGGCCTCCGGGAGCTGGTATCTATCGGTTTCTGTCCTCGGGGGATGATGTAGGGTTCTCGGAGAATCTCTTTTGACGCTCAATCCAAGGGGGCCGGTCAGGGCCTCTGGGAGCTGGTATCTATCGGTTTCTGTCCTCGGGGGATGATGTAGGGTTCTCGGAGAATCTCTTTTGGCGCTCAATCCAAGGGGGCCGGTCAGGGCCTCCGGGAGCTGGTATCTATCGGTTTCTGTCCTCGGGGGATGATGTAGGGTTCTCGGAGAATCTCTTTTGGCGCTCAATCCAAGGGGGCCGGTCAGGGCCTCCAGGAGCTGGTATCTATCGGTTTCTGTCCTCGGGGGATGATGTAGGGTTCTCGGAGAATCTCTTTTGGCGCTCAATCCAAGGGGGCCGGTCAGGGCCTCTGGGAGCTGGTATCTATCGGTTTCTGTCCTCGGGGGATGATGTAGGGTTCTCGGAGAATCTCTTTTGGCGCTCAAAACAAGGGGGCCAGTCAGGGACTCCGGGAGCTGGTATCTATCGGTTTCTGTCCTCGGGGGATGATGTAGGGTTCTCGGTGAATCTCTTTTGGCGCTCAATCCAAGGGGGCCGGTCAGGGCCTCCGGGAGCTGGTATCTATCGGTTTCTGTCCTCGGGGGATGATGTAGGGTTCTCGGAGAATCTCTTTTGGCGCTCAATCCAAGGGGGCCGGTCAGGGCCTTCGGGAGCTGGTATCTATGGGTTTTGTCCTCGGGGGATGATGTAGGGTTCTCGGAGAATCTCTTTTGGCGCTCAATCCAAGGGGGCCGGTCAGGGCCTCCGGGAGCTGGTATCTATCGGTTTCTGTCCTCGGGGGATGATGTAGGGTTCTCGGAGAATCTCTTTTGGCGCTCAATCCAAGGGGGCCGGTCAGGGCCTCTGGGAGCTGGTATCTATCGGTTTCTGTCCTCGGGGGATGATGTAGGGTTCTCGGAGAATCTCTTTTGGCGCTCAATCCAAGGGGGCCGGTCAGGGCCTCCGGGAGCTGGTATCTATCGGTTTCTGTCCTCGGGGGATGATGTAGGGTTCTCGGAGAATCTCTTTTGGCGCTCAATCCAAGGGGGCCGGTCAGGGCCTCCGGGAGCTGGTATCTATCGGTTTCTGTCCTCGGGGGATGATGTAGGGTTCTCGGAGAATCTCTTTTGGCGCTCAATCCAAGGGGGCCGGTCAGGGCCTCCTGGAGCTGGTATCTATCGGTTTCTGTCCTCGGAGGATGATGTAGGGTTCTCGGAGAATCTCTTTTGACGCTCAATCCAAGGGGGCCGGTCAGGGCCTCTGGGAGCTGGTATCTATCGGTTTCTGTCCTCGGGGGATGATGTAGGGTTCTCGGAGAATCTCTTTTGGCGCTCAATCCAAGGGGGCCGGTCAGGGCCTCCGGGAGCTGGTATCTATCGGTTTCTGTCCTCGGGGGATGATGTAGGGTTCTCGGAGAATCTCTTTTGGCGCTCAATCCAAGGGGGCCGGTCAGGGCCTCCGGGAGCTGGTATCTATCGGTTTCTGTCCTCGGGGGATGATGTAGGGTTCTCGGAGAATCTCTTTTGGCGCTCAATCCAAGGGGGCCGGTCAGGGCCTCCTGGAGCTGGTATCTATCGGTTTTTGTCCTCGGGGGATGATGTAGGGTTCTCGGAGAATCTCTTTTGGCGCTCAATCCAAGGGGGCCAGTCAGGGCCTCTGGGAGCTGGTATCTATCGGTTTCTGTCCTCGGGGGATGATGTAGGGTTCTCGGAGAATCTCTTTTGGCGCTCAATCCAAGGG
This sequence comes from Hydrangea macrophylla, assembly GCA_033977485.1. NCBI lineage: Eukaryota > Viridiplantae > Streptophyta > Magnoliopsida > Cornales > Hydrangeaceae > Hydrangea > Hydrangea macrophylla. The sequence continues at coordinate 65,544,384 of CM066988.1, forward strand.
GGCCGGTCAGGGCCTCCGGGAGCTGAAGGATAATGTACTCTGCTAGGAAGAAGGAAATACGTCCTTTAAATGGGAGTCAAGGTATCATTCTATTTATGATGAGGGATACGGAGATGGCCTGCGGCAGTTAAGGTTTTGATATTGAAAGAGAAGAGTGATGATGGACTTATGTTGCTTTAGGATGAAAAAAGGTCATCAACAGCCACTCATGGACTTATGTTGCATGAAGAAAGATGAAAGATCAACAGCCACTCATGGACTTATGTTGCTAGGAGAAAAGAAGATCATCAACAGCCACTCATGGACTTATGTTGCATGACGAAAGATGAAAGATCAACAACCACTCATGGACTTATGTCGCAAGGAGAAAGGAAGATCATCAACAGCCACTCATGGACTTATGTTGCATGAAGAAAGATGAAAGATCAACAGCCACTCATGGACTTATGTTGCTAGGAGAAAGGAAGATCATCAATAGCCACTCATGGACTTATGTTGCATGAAGAAAGATGAAAGATCAACAGCCACTCATGGACTTATGTTGCATGAACGAAGATGGTTAACTTTCGACGGTTTGGAAAGGGATGAAATTCTCCCCAAGTTTGGACGCTTCTCATGCTGACGCCTTGACTGGCGCAGTAATAGTGTTTTTGGTACTCCTGCTTGCATTGTCCTTGGAATGCTCTTTATAACTTGATTTGAAAGATTCATTATTCGTCACTGTTGACTTACACATTTGAGACTACGACCGACTCTTCTCCTGAAAAAAGACTATGACAGACTCAAAACTAACAGACACCGACACGCGAGGGTGACACATTCGACACTGAAATGAAACAAGCTCGACTTGCCCAAAACTTAATGTGCTCTTGTCATATATGATGTACCATTTCTCTTTTGTGTTTTACTTCTCAACTTAACGTGGCATCACTTTGATGGTGAATCTTATTTTTGCAAATTCCTCCCTACTGATCTAATCAATTTCTTTGCTTCTCCCAAGATGTGCTTTGAATTAGTGCCTTAGCTTATGGAATAAAAGATGCTCCACTTCCATCTATTCAAGACAATGTTTGTGACTCGAAGGCTTACCATTGGTGTATATGGATTGGGTGGCAAACGAAGTTTGCCCCTAGTTTGAAAGGCATGAAGTGGGATCGGTAGGCAAACGAGGTAAATGACCGAAGTTTGCCCCTAGTTTGGAGGAAGGTTCATTGGAGGTTTTGGGCAAATGAGGTAGGTGACCGAAGTTTGCCCCTTGTATGAAGGGTAGATAGTATAATTTAGGCAAACGAGGCGAGTAGCCGAAGTTTGCCCCTAGTGTGCAGGGTGATTTCTGGCTTGAGGCAAGGACCGTGACTTAAATCTCTCAAATGCTCATAACTTTTGCCTAGGCACCAGTGAGGTGACCTAACAAGCTCTTTTCTCTCTTTTGTTATTGCTTACTTTGGATTTAAGCTCTAATTTTTGCCTAGGCGTCCTTTCGGATTTTCGACCTAGCGAGCCATCCTTCTTTTCTTTTTGAAAGTCTGCCTACGTACCCCCGAGCGGGGATCAGGTCCAACGTAGTTCGGGCCATGGTTGGAAAGAAGCGGATTGATTTTTAGGTAGGTGGGGCGACCGAACCGTTGTGGTTGCCTACGTATCCTCGAGTGGGAATCAGGTCGAGCGTAGTTCAAGGCAAGGCTTGAAGGAAATTGGTTTGATTATGATGGTGTTGACCAAACCGATGTGGTTACCTACGTATCCCCGAGTGGGAATCAGGTCGAGCGTAGTTCAAGGCAGGACTTGAAGGAAATTGGTTTGATTATGATGGTGTCGACCGAACCGATATGGTTACCTACGTATCCCCGAGTGGGAATCAGGTCGAGCGTAGTTCAAGGCAGGGCTTGAAAGAAATTGGATATGAGGGTTTCTCAAACCAATCGTCATATAAGTTCAAACTTGAGCCACTTATGGTAGCTTTAAATAAAAGGATTCAGTTTCAATCTCCCTTTCTTTTCTTTTTCTTTTTCTTTTTGTTTTGTTTTGAGGATTGATCCTTTTCACTTTCGCCTAGCCAGTCAATTTTGCTTTTTAATGTAGTCGATTCTTGTGAGATCTTTCAATCGTAATCTCAAAATTCCAGAATGTGCATGTCAGCTCTCAGAATTTATGTGTGGTCATTCCGTGCCGTTTGAAATGTGATCTTGGCACGTTCTTAAGATGTATCTTGAAGTGTATGATTCTCTCATCAAAATTTTCTCCAACATTTTGACTGGCTAGGGTTAGATTTTGGAAATCAACACCTTTTTCAGCTCTAACTTTTGCCTAGGTGCCCTTTCGGGTTTTCAACCTAGCGAGCTTTTTCTTTTCTTTTCTTTTCTTTCTCTTTTTTTTTTTTTTTTTTTTTTTTTTTTTTTTGAAAGTGGAGATGAAACTCACTGAAATGTTTGGCTACCATCAAGGGCTAAGTTTGCATTGCTTTCAATCGGACAGATTGTGTGGCTCCCAATTGGATTGGGCTTAAGGCTTCGAAATGGTGGAAAAGGGATGTTGGGCAGGCCCCAAGTCAGTTTCAACTACGTCTTTTCAAGATTGAGGCAAGAGCATCTTTAAATTCTTAAGTAAGACTATTCAATTCCAGCTCTTCATCAGTGTCAGCGTGAAATCGACTTTAACCTTTCAGGATTCTTTTTTTGTTTTATCGTAGAAAAATTATTACCAGAGTAATATCCATGGTAATTTGAAAAGTGACACTTCAGTTTAGTGATTCATGCATTTATGGCTAGGCACATCAGATTAGGCAAAATGAGACTTCATTTCATCAGTAGAGAAGGATTACAGACTCATAACAACTTGATGACAGACGGACTTGACCACAAGACTAAACTTGAAATAGACAAAACACACAACAGACTCGACTGGACTCGACCCGGTCTCAAATGGAATGTCACAGTAACTCACTTAAAAGAGCATCTTCATTTGGTTTTCTAGCAAGAGTTCCAAACACCATCACTTCACCGGCACAGGTTCAACATTCATGGGCCTCAGCAAAGGGGATCATTCAAATAGGTAAGCCATGGGCTTAGGTGACACGGGGTTGAATGGGTGGTGGCTCAATGATGTTTTGGTCGATGAGGTCCTGGATATCATGGCGGAGACGTATGCACTGGTCGGTGTCATGGCCTGGGCCTTGGTGGTAGGCACACCGTCTGGACAGGTCACAGTTAGGTGGTGGGAGATCGGCACGAGGCTGAAGGAGTTGGAGGTGTCCTTTTTTTAGCAGACGGCCTAAGGCTATGGAGGGGGAGATATCTAGTTTGGCAAAGGTACGGGGTTGCTTTTTCTGGTAAGGGCAACTAGTGGTTTGGTTGGAGGATTGGTATGGCCGATGAGGGTATGCCATGGGTTGGCTGCGCAGGGCGTCGACATCCGGGGAGTGTCGGGAGTATTTAGGCCTCTTGGACTGGTGTTGGGGTTCATCATTCTTGAACTTTTCTTCTATGATGGCATCCTCAATTCTGGTCCCCATTTCAAGCAGTTCTTTGCTAATGCTCCGTGCCATCTTCTCAAATCGACTCACCCTTAAACTCAACTGTTCAACAGTGGTTTGAAGCTTGTTCACTTTCTCTTCCAGAGCTTTGTAGGCCATTGGTGGATCGATGATGGTCTGTGCTAGCCCGTGATCACGATAATGAATTTGGGGAGGTACAACAGTGTTTTTACCCGGGGCTACAATTTTTCTGCAAATAGAAGTAAAAGTCCAAATTAGCGGAGGCGCGAAACACTTCTTATGGACTCCTATCAGGGAGAGATGATCAGAGATTTTGAAGAATTCATCGATGTGAACCGATGACGGTTACAGTAAGTATACGACTTCTGTATAACGATTGAGATGGGTGGGGATGATGATATGTATGTATTTGATGTGTAGAGACTAACACATGTGAGACTGACGATATGTACGTACATGTAGACTGACACGAAATGTGTATGCATATGAGACAAGCATGCGGATGCAAGCCCTAATCTATATGATGCTCCTATTTCTAACAGATAGCAGCTAAACAAATAAGGTCCTAAGCATACAGAGTGTGCTAACCTTACTTTCCAGTGTGATCACCAAGGGACAACAGGAATTTCCGGGATACTTCGGAAATTTTGGACAGAGTTTCTGGGAGAAATAGGGATTTGGAAGATTCGGAGAAATTTCTAGAAGTCATTTGAGTTTCTAGGAGAAATAGGGATTTCTGGTTGATTTGGACTGAGCTTCTAGGAGAAATTGGGAAATCAGAATTTCTGGGAGGAATTGGTACATCTAGGCATTTTTGGGAAGTTTGGATGGAGTTGTTGGAATTTTTGGGAAATCTTGGAGATTTGGATAGAGCTTATGGGAAAACATGAAAACTCGGGTAAGTTGGACAGAGTTTCTGGGAGAAACAAGTATACCGGGATTTCTGGGAGAACTTGAGATTTCTGAGTAATCTGAGAGATTTGGACAGAGCTTCTGGGAAAATAGATATAACTGGGTAAGTCAGACAGAGTTTCTGGGAGAAACAAGTATATCGGAATTTCTAAGAAAAATTGAGGTTTCTGGGTATTCTGGGGGAGAAATAGGGATTTCTAGGAAATCTTGGTGATTCGGACAAAGTTTCTAGGAGAAACAGGGATATCCTGATGAGTTGGGTAGAGTTTCTGTTGGAAGAAATAGGGATATACGACGGGAATAGGTGATGATGGTGATCATACTTTCTAGCAAGTTTTCATACTCCTATGTCTCAAGACCAACAAACAAGGTTTGCGGTGTATATCTTTGTGAGCATGGAGCAGACATCCTTATCATGGAGCCTAGGCAAGTCAACTCAATGTGATCACATGTGAGCGATTGCCTTGGGAATCATAAGAAAGAGGTTCTGTTCTATGTCACACAAGCGTCTACACCGCGCAGGTAATCCCACCAGGGCATACAGCAGTTATATCACATTGTCCTATCTGAAAAGATAAATGAACAGTCCTATGAAAGGTTCTACAGGAATCTATATGAAAAGGCTGGGTTTAGTCAAAGAGGGTCCGTTGACGAGAGTTCCAATATACCGTCGGGGAGACAGTACGGAGGTTTTTACTCTTTTTGATATACCTTGGAAGGTACAGTATCAACGGTGACTTGTGCCCTGGCACAGCAAGACCTGAACAATGTCAGCGCCGCGTTTCAGACACAGTCGAAGGGGAAATGCAAAAGTGCAATGCGGTGAACCAAACACAGTAAAAAGATAATTTTAAGGATGCTTCTTATGAGTCAAACCTCTGCATTATTTTGTTTTTAAAAAATAAAAATCCCCAGCAGAGTCGCCAGATTGTGGACACGCGGAATCGGACCACTTCTCTCTTGTTTGAGATTGTTTTGAAATTGATTTGAATCAAAGAAAAGGAAAGGTCTGTTGAAAACAGATACAGAGTCGCCACTTGGTCTTTAAGGAACCAAGAAACCTAATTTTGACTCACCCAAATGGATAAAGGGCACCGGCCCTTCATAACCAAAGAACTTGGTTCGGGGTTTTGGTACGAGAGAGGAAGGAGCCTTTGTCGCGACTAAAACACCCTCAACTCGCCCCATCTTTCGACGGGCCTCAATTAGCATCCAAATAATCATCTTATACTATGTATGGTTCGGCAATTAATACTATGATAGTATATTACATTACATAAGAAACTTGAAAATGGAAGATCTAAAGATAAAATATCATTCATAAGATCTAAGTCAAATATCATGCAATGTAAAGTGAAAGATCACACAAATAAACCTAGAAAAAAAATCGTATAATCATATATCAAATAATCAAGACTTCCTAATCTAAAAAGGGGACATGAATTGTTCTTGAAACAAATAATCAAAGAAATCAAAATATGCTTAGCAAACTAGTATGATGCATGTTAATCTTTGAGAAAAGAAGATTTCTCAATCCCCGGGACGGATGAGAAAGGAGGATTAGATCGAGGGGAGCATGAACGTGTGATCAAGTCCATTCCTTATAATCTTCTTAGATTAAGAGTTACAAAAACCCCAAATCTTGCATGAATGCATTGTATGTATCTAAAAATGTGCAAAGGTTGTAGTGTGTTTTGTGTACATGGATTTCTAAAATGACTTAGGAGTCTAAAATGTGTATGAATGAATGGATTAAATCAACATGGGATGCATACAAATGTAGTATGAACTACTTCCTAAGATATGAGCTAATTTGGAATGCATATAAGCATTAAATCAAAGAATGAAAGTTAAGGTATGCTTGCTGTGAATAGTGGACAGAACAGTAGCATCATCTTTGGAAATTTGAAAAGAGGGGTTAGGAATGTTTTCAATGCATGATTTTTTATGGAGATGTTCCTTATTGTGTCTATAATACAACCCAAAAAGCCAATCTTAAATAGCTATCACAGATTGAGAGAAATCATATAAACAATGGAGGTCACTCAGAAACAGAGTCCGTACCGTCGACTGAAATGTTAGAAAATCTTATAAAATGAAGAAGAATGATCTAGAGGCCCATTTTATACAGAAAGTTCCCTAAGACATTGAAGTTTAAGGAAAAAATAAGTTAGGACCACCCCTTTTGGAAAAGTTTTCTGTAAAACAAGTTGGAAGTGGACCTAGCTGCTGTGACGGCAAAGACAGAATGTCTGGAAGAAATGTTTGAGTCCAAATGGACCATTTTCAAGTACTTCCAAGTCAAGCCAAAAATCATGGGTGTTCTATAGTGAGTTAGAAAGACTTTCCAAGTGGTCTTACATTCATACATTGAGTATTGAACCCAAAATAATTCCTTGAAGTTAAATGACTCACTGTTTTGAGGGTTTTGAGGAAAACAAGGTTTATTTCTTGAAATCAAAATGAGGGGTTTAAGAGGGGGGTTTTGAAATGAGGGTTTTGAAAGTATACTTCCAGACCTTGGATGAATACTCTAACCACTTGGAATATCAATTCCTAACTTATTTCAAGAACTTCCCAAGTATTTGCAAACTATGGTTTTATTTGGAAATCAAACTCAAGAATCTATGGGAGTATGATACATGAGAGGATAGATGATACATGATATGATATAGCATGCTAAAAGTGGTAAAGAACATGTGCATGGGATATGAGTTCATCTAGATACAAGAGAGTGTTGCATCAAAGTGTGAAAGCCAAAAAGTGAAATGCTGTGAATAGTGGACAGACTGTATGCATTACTTTGTAACATTATAATGGGAGGTCAAACGTGCCTAGAAAAATGTGATAAAAATCAGAGATCATGCTTATTGTGTCTAGAAAATTACCCAAAAAGCCAAACCTCAATAACTATCACAGATTAAAAGAAACAAATCAGAATGTACACATGACTCAGAAACAAAAGCTGCATTGTTGACTGATTTTGTATGATTTTTCATAAATCAAAGAAAGGGTTTATGACGACCCATTATACACCAAAAGTTTCCTAAGACACCCAAGCTTCATAAAAAAAATAGAAAAGATATATGTACAGTGACGAAAATATCCAGAATAAGTGCAAGAAGTTGGGTGAACATTCTGTGAGAACAGAGGCAGATTATGAATATTAACTTCTCACATCCAAAACAAATACTTTCATATCTCTATAATTGATGGGAAAAATCAGAGACAAACTATGATGTCTTAGGAAGATTTTCCAAGTGGTTTCATCATCATAACTCAAGTATTTAATTCAAAACAAATCTTTGAATCTGAACAGCTCACTGTTTTGGATCATTCTTGAAGAAAATGGATTTGGGTTTTGAAATAGAGTTTGAGTTCTTGATTGGGGGTTTTGAAATAGATGTTCAAAGCATGAACTTAAACTCTTGAGATGACCATGTGACCACTTAGAACCTCATCCAACCTTGAATCATCAAAGAACTCCCAATATTATTGGAGAGATTCATTTTTATTTTGAACATAACTTCAATACATTCTAAGAATACCTTGGAAGTATTGAGGTTATGATCATCATCTATCAAACATGTTTTTGAGGTCAAGAGCTACTATCCATAAGGATTCACTCACCTCAAACTTCATGTCATCATCTAGATGATGATGAACTAGTAAGTAAATAAAGAAAATAAAAAAGAAATGAGATTAAGAAGAGATGAACATAATATGAACAAGCAAGTAAATAACAATCAATAGATGATAATCAATATGATTTTGGACTTGTAGCTTGGTGTTTCACTCATAGATTTTGACATTTGGACATGGAAGTAGCTTCCTAACTCAAGAATGCTCAAGAATGGTGATTGGGTATATTGATGATGAAGTATATAGAAAAATGGTGGAGGAAAACAAGATTAGAACTCACTTTGATTGGAAAAAATGGAAGAAGAAGACTACTTCTTCTCTTTCTCTCTCTATATTTCCCTAGAGTTTCTTCCTAAGCTCTCTCTAAGCTTCCATGTCTCTCCTCTAAATGGAAGTAAATGACTTCTTTTATAGGCAAAGGAGGGGTGGTAAATGGAGTTTTAAAAAGTTTAAAATGGTCTCCCATTGGTCCAAAATAAGCTGGGAATCAAAACTACGTCGTTTTGGTTTTTAATTAATCAAAATGGGACCCCAAAAGAAATTACAAAAACTCACTGTTCTGGAGGGGAGTGCCGCGGCGGCACTGGGCCAGTGTCGCGGCGGCAGTGGGCCAGTGCCGCGGCGGCACTGCTCCTCCTTCGTCCAGATAATGCTGTTTAGGCCCTCTGAAGTTCCGGTATTCGCGAAAAGGCCCTATTTCGTCCGAAATTCACAGAAAATGCGTACGAACTCCAAATTGAGGTTTTGATATACCGTTGGAAAGGTAATGGAGTCTACTTTACATGAAAAATAGTTCGGGGATAGGTCACTTTGAAAAGTTTTGCGGTATTCACGATAAAAGCCGATTTGATCGCCCTTTTCGCCTTTGGAAATTCATAATAAATTCGTTTTAAATCCAGAAATTATGTGCGATATACCGTTGGAAAGCTATTGACCTCTAGTATCCATGAAAAATATTTGAAAATTATTTTGGTGCCCCGGTTCCAAAGTCAAATTCCGGTCAAACTGGTCAAACCTGGGATTCCCGGGAAGTTCTGGAAACCTCCGGGAGTTCCCGGGAGCTGATGTTTTCGCTCGATTTTCTTTTGGAACTTGTTTTAACATTTTCTCATGATTTAAAATGATTCCGGTGAATCCGGACAATTTCGGTCAAACTTGGTCAAACCTGGTCAAACCTTGGTCAAACCTTGGTCAAACCGGTCAACGGGGACTTTCCGGGAACTTCCAGGACTTCCGGGGGTCTCTGGGAGCTGACGATTTCATCTGATTTCTCTTAAAAACTCATTTTATCGCTTTCGTAGCATGTTTTCAGAACTTTGGGACCAAATCTGGGAGTTTTTTGGGCTTTTAGGGACATTTTGGTCATTCTGAGCATTCTGAGAGATGGAGCTGACTTCCGAGAGTCCTTTTGAGTCTTTTACGATCATTGTGAACCACCAAGCTATGGGTCTCCTAAATCTGATAGCCGACAAAATGGGGTGTCTACAGTTACCAAAATATCTGCCCAATATTCCACTGAACTTGCGATATACACAGTCATCAACCACATTCGCCTCAAAACCATACGAGGTGATTACTTGATGGAACTTGTGATATCATTGATGGGAAACCTGCTTGAGACCATAGATGGATTTCTTTAATTTGCAGACCATAGACTTTGGATCTCCATATGCAAAGTTTTTTGGCTGGATCATGTAAATCATCTCATTAATGTTTCCATTGAGAAACGTTGTCTTAACATCCATTTGATGTAGCTCTAAATCAAAATGAGCCACAAGTGCCATTATTGTCCTAAAAGAGTCTTTTGATGAACTCGAAGAGAAAGTCGCTTTATAATCTATGCCTTCCCTTTGAGTGAAACCCTTGGCGACTAGATGAGCCTTATATCTCTCGACATTACCCTTTGAATCCCTCTTTGTTTTAAATATCCATTTGCAACCAATGGGCTTTGTTCCTTCAGGCAATTCGACAAGATCCCAAACGTCATTGTCTTTCATGGATTTCAACTCATCATTCATGGAATCAATCCACTTTTGAGAGTTAGAACTTTGTTTAACTTGGTGAAAGTTGATTGGATCATCTTCCACTATCCCTATGTCAAACTCATGTTCTTGGAGGAATACAATGTAATCATCTGGAATTGCATTTCTCCTTTCCCTAGTGGATCTTCTTAATAGCATCTCCTCTTGAGGTTGTTGAGTTTGCACTTTAGGTATAATTTATTCATTATGCAAAGGGAGCTCTTGTACATTGTCTTGTATATCCGGATTTGCATCTTGAACAATGTCAGGGATAGGAACCTGAACATTATCAATAGCAATATGACAAGGAATAAATTCCTCTTTAAAGTCAATATCTCTAACCTTATCTCCCCCACAAACTCAACTTCTTCAAGAAATCTCGCATTTCCCGTCTCAAAAAAGTCCTAGCAGTGGGATCATAAAACTTAAAGCCACGAGAGTGTTCAGCGTATCCAACAAAGTAGCAACTGACTGTTCTTGAGTCCAATTTCTTTTCATGTGGCCTATAAGGCCGTGCCTCAGCTGGACAACCCCAAATATGTAAATGCCTTATGCTAGGCTTCTTTCCAGTCCACAATTCATAAGGGGTTTTGGTTACTACTTTACTTGGAACCCTGTTGAGGATATATGTTGTAGTCTTTAGAGCTTCTCCCTAGAGTGATTCTGGCAAAAAGGAATGCTTGTTCTTTTGAAATAACCAGATTTGTCCAAATTAGAAATAAAAACTAAATTCTGTCTAAAAGACGGTGCAACAAAAGTCTTAATCGAATCCAAATAAACACCAGTCTTTAATAATAATCTAAAATTTCCTAAAGCTTCCACTGGAACTTTCTTACCATCGCCCACAAGGATGAATCTTTCAGCATCAGTTGGCGACCGGCTCCACAAGCAACCCTGCATCGACATACTTATGTGAGTAGTAGCACCAAAATCTACCCACCAAGTATCTTTAGGTAGAGAAGCTAAATTCACTTCAGAACAAATCAAAACGAGAAGCTTACCCTTCTTTGCATGCCAAGCGGCATATTTGGGACACTCTCTCTCTTCATGTGACCTCTCTTCTTGCAGAAATAGCAAAGGAATTCCTTATTTTGCTTCTTTAGTTTCTTCTACTGAGGTGTCACATCTGCAGCATCCTTAGCTCTCTTCTTTTTATTATTCTGAGAGGTTGATGCTAAGTGAGCACTTTCAGTCTTGTCTCACTGAATTATTTCCTCTTCTTGCACACAGTGAGATATGATCTCATTAAGAGTCCATTTGTCCTTTTGGGTGTTATAACTGACTTTAAATTGATTGAATTGTGCAGGAAAAGATATGAGAACCAAGTGCACGAGCAAGCTCTCCGACAACTCAAACTTTAGTGCCTTGAGTATCCCACTGAGATGAGACATTTTCATAATATACTCCCTTATGTTCCCCTTTCTTTTATACCTCATGGAAATCAGAGTAGCCAAAACGGTACTCGTTCCTGACTTTTTTTTTTTAGCAAAATATTGTTGTAATTCAGAGAGGAAATTTTTAGCATTTGTGCTCTCAGTAATTGAGACCCGAAACATTTCTGGAATGGAACGTTTCATAATCATCAGACTCAAGCGATTCGAGCAATCCCATTTCTCAATTTTAACCTCATTCAAATTTTTCATAGTCGAAGTGGGTCGTTCTGTCCTTAGTGCAAGGTCCAAGTCCATACATCCGAGAACGATTTCCACGTTCTCTTTCCAGACCTTAAAGTTTCCCCCATTCAGCATTGGGATAGCACTAATTTGAGCAGAAACATTTGTAGCAGTAGCAGAAACTGAATAGAGAACAAAATAAAATAAAATAACATGCTCACAATTAATAACATGTCATAACATAAACATATCATAAATACTTTATATATATACATGCATGACACATTACATAATTTTCTTAATGGTGGGCCCATCACAAGATACCTAAAACAACATTGATATTTTAGTCGTTGGACATAAATATCAACTGTAAGTGGTACTCCCCGTGTAGTGATCAAATACTGACAACAAGTGCTGTCAAATAGTAGCCTTCCTTTGGGCCGACTCCTTGCCCACATGGATAATTATATCTTGATAATTGTCACATATTTACCACCACATGTACACCCACCATTCGGCCAATTAAAAATCTTCCTTTGGGCCGATTGTTAATCGCATGAATAACAGATATATCATCTTAAAATTTTAAAATAAATAAATTTACAAAATAGAGGTTACTTTGGCAACATATTATTTCAATTTATTTATTTAAAATATCATACATATGTATTGGAGCCTAAAATAGACCCCAAAATCTTAAGCTACCATAAAACTTAATTCATGTTATGAATTAACCAATATTCTAAAGCACAATAAAAATACCTTAATTTATGTTATGAACAACCAAGATTTCACATCACGAATGAATCCAAAAAAAAATTATTTCTAAAGTGCTATAGAAAACCTAATATCATATTATGAATTAAAATCAATATGATATTAACCTAATAAGCACAGCCGAAACCTATTGTGGATACCGGTATTTGGGCCCACTTTTAAAACATTTTCAAATTTCAAATACCAAGAGTCGCCACTTAATTTTTAAAAGAAAATTTAAGAAACCATTTTTAGCAAACTGGTCTTTTTAGGAAACCAGAGATTACCTAGGTCCGGGAATTATGGAATGAGAGAGGAAGGAGCCCGACGGACTAAAACTCCATTTCTCATCCTATTTGCAATAGGCCTCTACTCAACATCCTTTTAATCGAATTATTAATCTAAATGTACCCTCAAGTAATACATATGTGTAAATATACATTACAAAAGCATGTCTAAAGGGTGTAAGATTGCAAGTGATAAAATATCATTTCAAAAACCACATAATTCAAGTAGCAAGCAACATGGTATGCAATAGGGAACAAGGGAACTCACCCGGGATCCAGCCGCGATATTAAACGTGCAATGCATACAAATGAAAGAAAATCCTAAAAAAAAGAGTCTCTATTTCAAATATACAAATAAAGCAAGACTAATTTCTAAGGTATCGCTCATAGGGTCGAAAAATCAATAAAGATCAAGAAATAAAAATAAACTAAAGAGGAGTTCAAGAAATCATACCTTGATAGCGCTACAAAATAAAGGGTTAGTCGACATACTTTAAACAAAACACATCATTGATCTCCTAAGTAACTAACTCTAACACAAGGTGAATTCTATTTACAAGTATCAATCTACATAAATGAATGCACATGAACACATGAGTATGAATGAAATAAAGCTATGAACATTTCATTGATTTGGATCATTTAGCCTCTGGTTTTAAGCTTGACTAATCACTATTAACACATAGTTTAAGCCTTAGGTCATGGAAAGATCATTGGGACCATTGTTTGCAAGATATATCAAAATCATAACAGAATTTTGAAAATTACTGAGAGCAGATCAGAACTTTAAGGAAATAAAAAAGCACGTTTCATGTGGTTTGATCTTGATGATTTTTGGACACAAGATGCCTCTGTGTGTCTAGTTTCCATCCAAAAAAGAAAATCAGAGTTTTGACGGTTAGATCTCCGGGAATTAGACAAACACTAGACATCATTCAGGGACTTTCAACTCTCTGTCCAGAGTTTTTGCATGATTTTCTAAAAATAGTAAAAAAAAAATCAGAAATGCTTTGGTCGTTTTAGGCTAGCTTCCTAATACATTAAACTATCTGGAAAAATTTATTTTGGGCCAAGAGTGTACTTGATTAAGGTTATGATCTGCTTATTTCAAAAGAGTATTACTGTTCTGAAACTCTGGACAGATTATAGTTGTTCCACAAAACCATTGACCAAACTACCCTAAACATGAAGCTTCCTTAAAAAAAAATTACAATGGTGGAACTTTGAGTTATAAACACTTTCCCGTTGGTTTCATTCAATTCCAACAGTCTGATATTGAACTAAAAATCCTTGATCACAGATGGTCATTGAATTCACTGCACCGTTTGTTCAAGTTTAACTTAGTTGGTTAATTCTAACTACTAAACCATGAAGTTGGGCTTAATCCAAGCTACTTCTCCTACCATTTGATGGTCATTGGAGACTAAAGACATACATGTTTGTGGATTTTGATGAAGCATAAAATGACTTTAACAAAATTCCCAAAACAATGAACTCAAACTTATGGACAAAAGCTTGGATTCATATTGTTACTCCTACCACTTGATGGTCATTGGAGGCTAAAGATACACACATGTAGATTTTAATAAAGTATGAAGAGCTTCACAAAACCTAAGAAAAGGATTAGCCTAAGCCATAGAGATGGACTTAAACTAAGCTACTTATCTTACCATTTGATGGTCATTGGAGATTAATAACACTTGAACTTATGGGTTTTAATGAAGTATAAGGCACTTCACAAAACCTTGAAATAATAAGCTCAAACTATGGATGAAGTTTGGACTCATTGACTCAACATACTAAGATCAACCTCATTCCCTTTATGAATCATAAGTTCATAAGAATATTGAGGGATTCTAAACACAAAGGTTCAAGTAAGGCATTGAAAGTCTCATGAACCTAAGAAATAAACATAATCAAAGAAAAGGGACCAAGATTTTATTTCAAGATTTATTTAAGCTTTAAACACTAAACCATTTTGATCCAAACTAATGAGATGAAAGCTCAATCACAATATATATGTGGTGTGTGATGAAATGAGGTGGGAAAAGAGGTTTTGAAAATGTGTAAAAGGTCCTAGGTATCTAAATATTGTGATTAAGCTACTAATAAACTAATTAGTTTTGAGTTTTACCTCTAAGTATCCTCAATTTCTTGGCTTCTTTAAGACCTTCCAAGTAATGATCAAACTCTTCTTCCAATTCTACTACTCTTCCTCTATTTAGAAAATTTTTGAAGTAGAATCAATCTTGGGATCCTAACATTCTAATATTACATCCCTAATAATGGGATATACACCTTCTATATATAGGCAATCATTAGGGGGTCATTTTGCAAAATTCGCAGCCAAAACCTTAATTCCCGCCGCCTTTTGATGGTATAAACCGACCTACTTTTGGACAGACTGTCACAAAAATGCGGCACTCCCTGGAGATGGAAGCGGCACTCGCTGAATGCCGGAACGACACTCAGTGAATACAGGTGCGGCATTCTCTGAATGCCGCAACGGCACTCATGGAATGTCGCGTACAACTCCATGGTCATTCATGGAATGCCGCAACGGCACTCATGGAATGCCGCGTACAACTCCATGGTCTGCCGTCTTTTTAGAATTTTCAAATTTAGCGGCACTTGAAACAATTTATCGGCAGTTAATAGATGCCGGTGTGGCTCTCCCTGAATGCTGTTCCGATACTTAGGAGTGCCGCAACGGTAACCCGTGACTGCAGCAAATCCGCCTAAGTGTCGTTTTGCCTCAATTCTCTTCTTTCTTTCTTTTTTGCTTTTTGTTTAGGTTAGAGAGTCTTTCGAAGAGTTTGAATCAGCTTTGGAAGTCCTAGATTAGTTGGACACTTGTCATCATCAGATCTTAGAGGTAGTACTCCCCTTAACTCGACGTTTGGTCAAAATCGGGGTGTCTATAGTTTGCCCCTCTTCGACAGAGCTTGTGGAGCAACGCGTGTCACAAGTGACTATCGAAGCCTGTGTGAAGACAAGCCATTGACCAAATCATCGAATTTAGGTAAAAACAAAATGCGTCGCGAAAGAGAACACGTGTACGGCAATGGTTCATGCTGGTCGTACTCAAGGATGAGCTGCCTACGTGTCCCTTCAGGAATCAGACCAAGACGTATTTCGGACGAGGGTCAAAACACACGCAGGCATAAGTAATCACACTGATGAATGCACCTATCCTGTCGTGATGCACATGCTCATGCAACGGTAAAATAAACTCGACTGAACAAATGTCATGCTTACTTCTATATCATGTCTTCTCTATATGTGATGCGCATTTGATGGTGCGCTTAGCCAGAGAAGATTTACCAAATGTTGATCGATGCAAAGATTAGTTTGCAAGGGTCAAGAAAATGTATTTCTAACTTCCCAAAACGAGGGTTACAGCAAATCTTTTTGCGAGAACTAAGAATGCAAATTTGTTACACTCTCACGATTTTGATCATTGCAAATCTGTTACGAGGATCGAGAATAAAAATCTGTTATATTCCTAAAACGAGGGTTAACGTAAATCTATTGCGAGAACCGAGAATGCAAATATGTTACACTCTCATAATTTTTATCATCGTAAATCTGTTATGAGGATCGAGAATATAAATCCGTTATATTCCTAAAACGAGGGTTAACGCAAATCTTGTTGCAAAAACTGAGAATGCAAATCTGTTACACTCTCATGATTTTGATCATCGCAAATCTGTTATGAGGATCGAGAATATAAATCCGTTATAATCCTAAAACAAGGGTTAATGCAAATCTGTTGCGAGAACCGAGAATGCAAATCCGTTACACTCTTATGATTTTGATCATCACAAATCTGTTACGAGGATCGAGAATATAAATCCGTTATATTCCTAAAACGAGGGTTAATGCAAATCTGTTGCAAGAACCAAGAATGCAAATCTATTACGAGGATCGAGAATATAAATCCGTTATATTCCTAATACGAGGGTTAACGCAAATCTATTACGAGAATCGAGAATGCAAATATATTACACTCTTCCAAAAACGGGGCAACCATATTTGGATGAATCAGGGGTCGAACAGACTCAAATTTGTTTCACTTTCAAAATTTGGAGTCCACAGACTCAAATTCATTTCAATTTTAAAATTTGGAGTCCACAGACTCAAATTTACTTCAGTTTTCAAAATTTGGAGTCCACAGACTCAAATTCATTTCAATTTTAAAATTTGGAGTCCACAGACTCAAATTTATTTCAGTTTTCAAAATTTAGAGTCGACAGACTCAAATTTATTTCAATTTTCAAAATTTGGAGTCCACAGACTCAAATTCATTTCAATTTCAAAATTTGGAGTCCACAGACTCAAATTTATTTCAATTTGCAAAATCGGGAATTAGTTTGGTCCTAAAAACCATCTCCGAGGGTCAAAAGCATAATGAGGGCAAAATGTTAGGGGTTAAAATTTAATTTTCAAGACCCAATTTGAATTTTGGGGCAAAAATGAAGGGTCTGGTAACCGCCTCAAACACGGCACACGCTAGAATTTACGACAGTCCGTGAATACCATACGGCACTCACGGAGTGCCGCTCCAGCATTTAGTGAGTGTCGCACGGCAGTTCACCAACTGTCGCACACATAAATCGAGTGCCACGTTTGGCAGGCGGCAGCTTATACCGAGAGTTTCAATTCATTTTCATTCATCCTCTCAATCTCTCTTAAACCGAAACCTCTCTGGAGAAATTTTCCCCTTCCCCTCTTTTCTCTTGTATTGATCTACGGAACTCACAGGTTAGTTATGTTCGATCAAAACTTTGATTATTCTCATTATATTTATTGTTTTTCTGAATTTATTCATGAATCTAACCACAAATTCCTTTTTTTCTTTGACTGATCATGGCGAGCGGTTCTGGCAACAGGAAGAAGGCAAAGTACCGCGCTACTCCTAACTCCGACGCTACACTCTTGCTCCAGGATCCAGACGAGCATTTACCCGCCCGTGCATTCAAATGTGAGGTAAATGTGCCCCTCTCTTTTCTCTTTTCATGATTCTTACGCCGTATGCAACGTGCAATCAATGCAACTTCGAATGCCTCATTTCAAACGCAAATGCTATGCTTGTAGCACTCTCGAGTGTCTTGAATGCTTTTAACTGATGCTCATTCCATTTTGTATTCTTTAATCCTATTTCTTATGAACTTTTACCAATGCGGGGACAAAAAATGAATGTTATGCTTATGAATGCTGCGGTGTCCCATCGATTTATGCGCAATTCAGTTATGTTAACTTTTCTCAAAGAATTCTGACTGCGATGTATGCTAATTAAAACCTCGCACACCCCTTAATGAATAATAAACCAGTATTCTATACAATCCTGTTATTCAAACTTTTCGTAAACGTGAAGTCCACGCTCGCGAAGTTCTCTAAAAAAAACTTTTTTTAATTACTCGTTCCTCATGGTCGCGCCATTCTCAAAACCTATATCTCGAAAAAAAAAATGTAGATATTGTTTCATTATTTTTATTATTTATTATTTTTTTTTTATTATTATTTTTTATTTTTTTTCATATATAAATATTTTTCTTTCTTTTATCTTTCTCTTCATATTTTTGCTTCTCATTTCTTTCTTATTTACTGACATCAAATCTTATGATTCTTTCTCTTGCAGCTGCAGCCCAAGGTGCTGAAGGGGCACGACAGTCTCGCTCACGGGGAGCTTAGTGAGATCGTACAAGGTTTTGTCAGGACTGCAGGTTTTGGAGACTTCGTTAAACTCTTGACGAAGAGCTCCAATGACCTACAATAGATCCACGCGCTAGCGGAGAGGTGGTGGGATACCACCAACTCCTTTCACTTCGACTTTGGGGAGATAATGATGACTCCCTTGGACTTCAACATGATCATCGGGATCCCATTCTGAGGAGAGATCCTACGATATTTGGATGTAGTCACCGAGTGGAACAGGGTGCAGGAGCTACTTGGAGCGGTCCTGGAGGGGCCCTTGGTTACGGCCAATTGGTTCCTTGACACCTTTAGAGGCCAGCCTGGCTTTACCGACGAGCAGATGGCTCGGGGCTTCTTGATGTACATGCTGGGGTGTTCCCTGTTGAGCACCAAGGGAGATCGGATCTCCGTGACTCTGGTGGGGTCCTTGGAGCGCATGGACCAGATCTACCAGTATGATTGGGTCAGTGCTGGATTGGTCATCTTATATAGACATATGGGAGAGATATCTCGAGATCACCCGGCCTCCACTGGCGATTTCTGGAGGGCATGGGAGGTATGCAACACTTCTCTTTTCTTTTATTTCATTTCCTTTTCTAATCAATTTTCAAAAGAATATGATCCTTACACTCCTCTCTTTCTTGTTTTGCAGATTTGGTCCCACGAGTATCTTCACATGATGTCACCTAGGACGTGACCAGTAGACACCCTCATCATGCCCCAGGGGCTGAAGTGGGCAAAGGACCAGGTGGGGCTACAGACTGGGGCCCACGACTTTATCTCATTCAGGAACTTCCTAATGACTTTGCGAGTACAGCACATGGAGTGGCAGCCCTAGAGGGACGTGCTTCCCGAGGCTCCTATCGGGATACGACAGTCGGGTGGGTACGATCTGATGAGGGTCCTACTGGACGGCCCTAAGGCTAGGGAGTCGTACCTAGGCGAGAGAGTGACCAGGCAGTCGCTGATGGCGCCTGACTATTTCGTGCCACATCCCCCTCCTGCTTCTATGAGGGCCCTGGATACGCTCCAGGGCTTCCAACTCACGGTCGCTTTTGAGGGAGTCTCGATTTAGACACTCTTGGAGTCTCCCGATGGATACACAGCTTTTCGTGCTGCGAAGCTGATGAAGAACTTTCCCTTGATGAAAGTGACTCGGGTGAGTCCTCTTTGCTTCTTCACTTTTTCTTCTATATTTGAGTTTCCAAATATTTCGTTATTGATTGCATTTCTTCTGCTTGTAGCCTGTTCCTGTTGTAACTCTGGCCCCAGCTTTGCCACCTTGGAATTGGAGTATTCGGACCGTTTCTTATGGCGAGCAGGTCATGATTGAGGTCCCCCGATACCCCACGGGCGCTCCCGTCATTCCGCTCCAATACGATCATGTCCTGCGGGATTATGCGGAAGAGGGCCAGATCTACGCTCATAGTGTTAGAGAATGGATCCACGACCGGGAGTGGAGGGTGAGCTTCTAGAATATCCATTCTCTATTCTTGTAAACTTTTTCTGATTTCTTTTAATTTCCCTTCTCTCTTCTTCTCCCTCTTCCTTTTATTGATTGATTTGATCCTTGTTCAGGCTGACGGGGCGCGAGTGACCGCCGAGGCTCAGGCAAGAGCTAGGTAAGTCGAATTGACTCCCTCTGTTCGCACTTCTTTCCTTCTTCTCTCTCTTTTTTGAATGTATTTAAAAATGGACTGTGTCACTCACTTTCCTTTTATTCAGGATGATGAGGTCAGGAGACTAACCCTGCGAGTGAGGGAGCTTGAGTAGCGACTATGGCAGTTTGGGATAGATCCCGATGGAGATTACGGAGGAGCTCTTAGGGTAGCAGCACCGGACGAGGCGGTGGTGGAGGTGGAGGTACCAGTGGTGGTCGAGGCGGAGGCAGCAGTGGTGGTACTAGTGGAGGAGGCAGAGGCGGGACGAGCGAGACAGAGTCAGAGGAGGAGCCCCTCAGACGCGTGACTCGCCAGGCTCGAGGTCGGGGCTGACCTTTATCTCTCTCTCCCTTTTTTTCTTTTTGAGTGTTTTGGTGAGGAGACATATACACCTGGATAACTGTATATACTATATACATGCATATACTTTCTTTTGGATGTTTACATGCATGCACTTATTTTTCCTGCTTTCACTATTGCTCCCCGTATGTGTGACCATAGCTTGGTCCATTTATTTTAACCTTGAATGCTTCTATCTTCTTTAATTTTTTAAGATGAATGGATGAATGAATGGATGTATGTGACCATGGCTTGGTCTTGCTTGCATGTGCTGCATGATGAGCACTTTTATTATGTTTTCTTGTTTGCAGGTGGGCTGAAAATACTACAAACAGACCCTGGCCAAAATTAAACTCCAAACGGCACTCGGTTAGGCCTTTGCGGCACTCAATGAATGCCGCAATGGCAGACAGTGAAAGCCGTGATGGCATTCACGGACTGCCGCGCGGCACTTCGTTGAGTGCCGTTTAGCTTTATCGATTGCCGCTGGCAGGTAGGCAGCTTTATTCTCCTATTTATACCACTTCCTTCCCCCAATACTCTGCAAAATATCCTTTTCTCTTCTTCACTTCTTCCCATAATGGCCCCCATTAGTTCCTAAATCCTCTTCCCAAGGATGGATTCTCTCCCGGGTATTGATAGGCTAAATTTTGAGTGTTTCAAGCTGAACGACCTCTTCTCTTTTCGACGAATGTTTTTGAATGAAGGCATGCTTCGAGCTGCGATTCACTATTAGGATCCCTCCTTTCATGTCTTTCGCTTCGGTTCCCATGAGGTCTGCCCTTTATTTGAGGAGTTCAGCGCTATTATTCACACCGACCACTTTGCGGATCTGATAGTTCCCCCGGTACAGGCGGGCTATGTTTAAGATTTGGCCACCCTGCTCCATACGTCATGGAGTGCTACGAGCTCTTTTGTTCATGATGGTTGTATCGACTTTAAGAGACTTTCCCAGGTCTATGCTCCCATGGGAGATCCTTATGATGGCGGATATCAGATTATCCAGCGCAGTGCACTATCGATTGCCATGCTCTCTTATTTCCTCTTCCAATCGTCATCCGACATCCTCATACCCATTGCCTATGGTCTACGAGAGATGAAGAGTGCCGTCATGCTGGTCCTTGGCGAGACCTTTATAGGATTGGATCAGGCTCATGCCACTAGGGCAATGTTATCCGTGGGAGCCCCTTTTGTCCTGCAGCTTTGGCTCATGGAGCGCTTGGATCTCTTTGTGCATCCTTCACACCTTTGTGGGTCACTTCCCTACGACCGCATTGAGGTTCATCATTTGTTCCGTTCAGATGATGCATCGCTTAATTGGCTTAAAAACCCCGCTGCTGGTGATATTCGCTGGTTTTGCCCGAACTGGTCTTATTGCTTTGTCGCAGTGCGGCTTCCTGGGAAGCCTGGTATCTGGTTGCCTGGTTTGCATGCCACTACTTTCTACTTTCCCAGTCGAGTGGTCCGTCAGTATGGATTACTTTAGGATGTTACTGAAGATATTGCTGTGGATTTCACAAGGAGTTCAATCATACGCTCCTCTACTGTGAGGGCTTTTGTTAAGGCTTGGCATGACAGGGTAGCTGCTTCCCTTCAGAGGATTCCTGCTTCGGTCATACCTACTACTGAGTACCTCTCGCAGATTCAGACCCTAGTCGAGAGGCTAACTTTATAGACATTCATAGATAAAAGCAAGATAGGGCGAAGCTTTATTTTACAAAAATTTAGACAGATCCTGTCTACTTTCTTACGCATCTGAATGTGATGTTCTTCCGTTTCCAGAAAATGTTTTTATGTTAAAAAAGGGCATGCTCTAGCATGTTTAATCAATGTATTCACTCTTTCAGTTTATCTTTAAGTTATGAAAATTCTCCTTTCAAAATCTCTTTTCGGCTTTTGCTACTTTGCTTTGAATCCTGGTTTGAAGCTTTAATCATCCTATACCATGAATCCTCATTCGTTCTCTTATAGTACTTATTTTGACGACCAGGAGATCCAGAGATGGGTTTAGACATTATCTGAGTTCTTCAATTTAGCAAATGAAGTTTGCCCCTAGTTATGTGTAACAACCCTAATTTTCTAAGTACTTTTAGTAATTTTTGTATTATTATTTTCGAGTGTTAGACATTAACTGTGTGTATGTATCTTAGTGACACCTAATAAAAATGTTGAAGTAGCGTGTTTGGGTCGTTAGTATGTTAAGTAGTGTGCTTAACATAGAAATTTAGTGCCCGGGGTCATGGGTATCTATTGGGCTAATTATTTGTCACATTAGAATGCATTTTCGGGTCCATATAAAGCCTTTTGTGAGGCCCTTAGATAAAAAAGGGGATTCACATGTTTGTGTGTGTTTTATTTATAAGTGTTGTGTGTGAAATATATATACACATATATTAAACCCTAGCCCCCATTTTAACAAAAAAAAAAAAAGGGAAGAGGAGAGAAGAAACTAGAGAACAGACGTATGTGAGAGAAAGAGATAGAGAGAGGGAGGAAGAAGAAGAAGAAGAAGAGAGAAACCTCAACCTTTGGTTTGTGTAATCATCATCAACCTTGAGGCCCTAAATTGGTGAGTTAACTTGTTATTTTCTTTTAATCTCGTTTGATTGAAATTTAAATAGATAGAATATTAAATTAGTATGGTTATGGATTATGAGATTTAAGCATTTTTTTTTTACAATGATTGAAGTTGTGATTTGAGATTTATAGATGAGCATTGAATATGCATTTGAGCAATTATTCAATTTTCGGATTTGGGGTTTTCACGGATCAGATTTGAGTAGCAAATTCATAATAAATCATACGTTCCAGTTTTCGTGATTCTGTTCACTATGGGCTGTAGGAAACGCAATTTTGGACAACTTTCGTCTAATGGTGTTTTTCCCAATTCTGCACCGTTTGGGCAGAAAATTTATATTACAGTAGCAGTTTTATGAATGTTAAAATAAATGTTTTTGCCATATCACATTTTTGGTGTGATTTCGTGTTCGTTAATATGAATTAATTTGTTTGTACTTAGGGAGCTATGAGTTCTCATGTATAGTTGAGTTTTCTAAAATTGTGACTGTGCAATTTTGTAAGAGTTATGAATCTGTGTGAACATGTAGCTGTTAATATGATTTTAACGGGAATTTGATTTGAGATATATGAATCTCTTATAAAGTTGAGTTTTGTGAAAAACGTGAATGTATGAACGTTAGAAAAGTCCTTATAGTTCACCACTACTCCTTATAATTTTAGGCGGCGACTTCGTGGATGACCCGTCCTTGTGTGATTAGACGGCGACTACGTGGATGACCCGTCTCTTCATTTTTAAGCCTTATGCCCGGCTTGTTGGTCTATTTCATGTGTATTTAGACATTGTTTTATTGACGTAAAGAACGTAAGGACTAACCTTTCGATGGATACTCAAATCCCAGTGATACCCCATGGGAGTTGGGACCGGATTAGGAGTTAGTATTACGTTAGGAAACACATGGGATATATGTGTAGGCTGAACCATGGATGGGTGGCCGAGGTGGTGAACATAAGGTGTAATTTGGATCGAATATTATGTGTTTTTTTTTTATTTGCGGATTTACAGTTGTAATGTGGTTTATGATTTTTAGTTATATGAAATTCTAGGAATTGGTAGTCGTGTAGTTTTCAGGATTTTAAATAATTTCGGTGTTGTGCCCGTTAGCTGAAACCTAGCATTCTAAGCCTATGTGTAACGTACCATTTTTGGGAACTAGTTACCAAATGAATTAACATTAAATTGTGCTTTAAAAAAGGAGAAGCACCATGTGGGGGCCAAACTAAGCCTATGTGTAGCGTACCATTTTTGGGAACGTAGTAATTTGAAAATAAACTGGACCAGATTAGTAAATTGAATATTTTGGATACTTAGATTCATAGTTTATGGTCGTTTCACGAAAACTGAAGTAAAACGACGATCCGAACAACTTTCGTGTTTTACACTTTTTCTAAAAACGTCATCTTGACACTATTTTCATCGATTTTCAGAATCTGCTGAACATCGTCTATGTAAGAGCTGAATTTTAATAATTAATTTCTGAATTATCTATTTAGAATTTATGAACGAGGACGCGTGTCATTCCTTGAAAATTTTATTCTTGACATTTTTTGTGTTTTAAGTTTTTTCTAATTCCCGTTCTTTGTTAGAGATAAAATCATTTTAATTAATAATACCTTATTATTGGTTTATATTATTGCGTTAAGTTCTATTTGTATAGGATGGTAGGCCTACTAATGGTTTGCAGGTATCGGCCTACCATAGTTAAGAAAGGTAAGTATTTTAATTGTTTTTATTCGAGCAAGAAACTACTTGCCACCACATAAATGGAAACTACTCTGTTGTCCAGATATGTGTGTGGAACTACCTGTCTTGGCCCAAGAATGTTGTAGTATGATTTGTAGTCTACGGGTTCAAGTTGGATCCCTAAGACTTGTGTTTTGTTTAACTCATACTAGTCATGTGACTGACCCGAGTGTGTTATGCATTCGGGTGCGTTTCTGTTTGAAACGTAGTCGGATGACATGTGCAGGATAGTATAGTTGGAGTTCATTGTGGAGCAGCCGATCTGTTCGTGAAGTTGAAGATACCTTCTTTTTATTCTTTAATTACTATATGATACTCTCTTTTTTTTAGTTGGCATTGTGAGCCATGGTTGAGAACTTGTATTAGATGTAGTTATATTTTAGTTGTATTATTGGACTTTTGGGGACGTTTATAGCAGATCTGACCTGAGATAGTGTAGTGTTGAAATTATTCCGTTTATTATTATAACCAGATAATTTTATTGTGATTCGATGGAGAAAATTATATTATTTCTATGTAAAAGGAAACGTTTGGTTTTCATTTTGTAATAAATGAGAATGGAGAAAATTCGAAATGTGGATTTTTCTTGTAATATTTTTGAGAATGAGTTTGATAATAAATGAGTTTTGTTTAAATAGAAATCATGTGGTTTATGAAAGCAATTAAATTCAATTTATCTTAAAATGGTCTTTTAAAATTGGGTATAGGTTGTCACCCTTGGATTTTTGGGCAGTTGAATATTGATTAGGGTATGCACTTGATTGAATATTTGTCTTTCCAAAAATCGGGGTGTGACATTATGGGGCACTGAAGTGATTTTGGGCAAACGGGAGTTTGCCCCTGGTTTGGCGTAGGCTTCTTTTTTTTTCTTTTTTTTTTTTGACCGAAGGCTTTTGAGAGCCCACCTACTTATCCCCAAGTGGGTATCAAGTCCACAGTAGTTCGGTTTAAGGCTTGATAGAAGGTGCCACTCAGGCGATTTATTAATGACTGAACCGAGCTGGTTGCCTACGTATCCCTAGTGGGAATCAGGTCGAGCGTAGTTCATCTAGGTAGGAAGTTTTGAAAGAAGTGGTTTCAAGCAAAGTATTTTTTTGAGACGATCGAGGTTGATTGGTTGTTTGAATTCAACCCTGTCTAGGTCCATGAGATAGGTCGCTCCTTCAGAGAGGAGAGTCTTAATTATGTACAGCCCAACCCAGTTGGGTATGAATTTTCCTCTGGGGTCATAAACGGGCACTTTTAGTTCTTTAAGAACCAGGTCACCCTCAGCAAGCTTCCTTGGGCAGACCTTTTTGTTGAAAGCACGAGCTATCCTCTTTTGGTACCCCCGAGTATGGTTTATTGCAACCAACCTTTTCTCATCAAGCAACATTAGTTCCTCATACCTCCCTCGCATCCATTCCAACTCAGTCACTTCACACTCCGCCAAGATTCTTAAAGAAGGTATTTCTACTTCAATTGGAAGAACAGCTTCCATCTCGTAAACCAATGAGTACGGCGTAGCTCCTGTGGAAGTCCTTACAGAGGTGCGGTATCCCCATAATGCAAATGGTAACTTCTCGTGCCAATCTTTGTATGTATTAGTCCTTTTCCCTAAGATTGCTTTAACATTCTTATTTGCCGCTTCTACTGCTCCGTTCGTTTGAGGCTGTATGGGGAAGACTGATGGCGGGTGATTTTGTACTTTTCTAAAAGTGGGATAACTTCTCCCTGGAAATGGCTACCATGATCCGAAATGAACTCATTCAGGACCCCATATCTGCAAATTATGTTCTTCTCTATGAAGCTCACCACATCTTTAGCCTTTAAAGTGGCGTATGACGCTGCCTCTACCCATTTGGTGAAATAATCAATTGCCACAATTATGTATCGGTGTCCATTGGATGGCTTTGGAATTATCTCACTGATGATATCAATGCCCCAAACAGAGAAAGGCCACGGCATGGTCATGCTATAGAACTGGGAAGGTGGGGTATGCATTAGATTTGCATAGATCTAACACTTATGGCATCTTCTGACGTACTCACAGCAGTCTTTGTCTAAAGTGGTCCAGTAATACCCCTGTCAAATTATCTTCTTGGCCAGCATATGTCCATTCATGTGGGGCCCATAGACTCCTTCGTGTATTTCTTCCATCATCCTCCTAGCCTCCCTTTCATATAAACACTCCAGATTGAACCCGGTATACGATTTCTTCCACAACTTATCCGTATAGATAACAAATTGGGCGGAGAACCTTCGGATCGCCTTTCTGTCCTTCTCTGAAGCTCCCCTGGGGTATTCTCCTTTCTTAATAAAATTCCAAACATTCACGTACCAAGGCAACTCACATCCTTCCTCTATCATTGCGATCATCTCGAATGAAGGTTGGTCCCTGATTTCTATGGATAACGGTATCATGGTGACTCCCGAAGGGATTTGTATCATCGAGGCCAAGGTTGCTAGGGAATCGGCTAACTGGTTCTCTTCACGAGGAAGGTAGTAGAATGATTTCTTTTTGAACTGTACTTTTAAGCTCACTAGGTAGTCATGGTAAGGCCTCAACTTCTCATGCTTCAACCTCCAATCACCTCACACTTGGGATATGATCAGGTTAGAGTCTTCGAAGACATCGATCCTTTCAACTTTTAGAGCTAAGGCTGCTTCCATCCCAATTATGCAAGTCTCGTATTCAGCCGTGTTGTTGGTTGAATTATACTTAAGCTTGACGGCTAACGGGGTAGGTGTTCCATCGGGTGCTACGAGGATGATTCTAACCCCATAGCCTAGTTGGTTGGTGGCTCCATCGAAATACATCTTCCACAGATCCTCTTTCAACTCCATTACCCCTTCGTCGAGAAACTTGAACTCTCATTTCTCCTCAGATTCTATGGCAAGGTCGGCTAGGTATTCAGCAACGGCTCTTCCTTTGACAGATTTAGAAGTGACATATCTGATATCGAATTCGGCCAGCATCATGGTCCAACGGGAAATTTTACTGGTCAAGACAAGCTTTTCGAATAGGTATTTGAGTGGGTCCATTCGGGAGATTAGGACAATGGAAAATTCCAACATATAGTGCCTAAGACGACGGGTACACCAGACTAAGGCCCAACAGGCTTTTTTTAAAGGTGAGTATTTCAACTTGTATCCGGTCATCCTCTTGCTCAAATAATAAATGAATTTTTCCACATGTTCCTCTTCCCCTTCTTGGGCCAACATGCACCCCATTGAATCCTCGGACATAGAAAGGTATAACAGTAAAGGTCTCCCGGGTGAGGGTGGTGACAGGACAGGTGGGTTTTGAAGGTAGGTTTTAATCTTATCAAAGGCTTGTTGACATAGGGTATCCCATTCAAATTTCTCTCCTTTTCTGAGTAACCTAAACAACAGGTCCCAGGTTAAGGTGAGCTTCGAGATGAAGCGGCTTATGAACTGTATTCTACCCAAAAATCCCCTTAACTCTTTTTCGTTCTTAGGCGGCTGCATTTTGACTATAGCCCTCATCTTGGTCGGGTCCACCTCTATCCCTCTTTGAGTAATGAGAAGCCCTAACAATTTTCCGGTAGTGACTCCGAAGGTGCACTTCTAGGGGTTCAACCTCATTCTGAATTCCCTCAACCTTCCGAAGAATTTTCTTAATGCCTCCAAGTGACCTCTCCTTTCCTTAGATTTTACAATCATATCGTCCACATACACCTCTACCTCCTTATGGATCATGTCGTGTAATAGCGTAGTAGCGGCCTGCTGATAAGTTGCTCATGCATTTTTGAGTCCAAATGGCATCACCCTATAGCAGTATGTCCCCCATGGTGTGATGAAAGTGGTTTTCTCCCTATCTTTGGGTGCCATTAGAATCTGGTTGTACCCTGAGAACCCATCCATAAAAGATAGGAGTTCATGCCCCGCCGTATTGTCCACTAACACATCAATGTGAGGTAAAGGGAAATCATCGTTAGGGCTAGCTTTGTTCAGATCCCGGAAGTCGACACAGACCCTAACACGACTGTCCTTTTTTGGGACAGGTACTATATTGGCGATCCATTCTGGATACTAGGTGACCATTAAGAATCCGGCTCTCAACTGCTTTTCAACTTTCTCTTTGACTTTCAGTGCCCATTTAGGCCTCATTCGCCTCGATTTTTGTTTTACAAGTTTGGAATTGGGGAAGACGAGGATGTGGTGTTGGACTATTTTTGGATCAATGCCTGGCATATCATTATAAGACCATGCAAAAACATCTTTGAATTCACTTAATAGTTTGATTAATTCTTTGATTTCTTCTTTGCTAAGTGTAGAGCCGATAAAAACATTTTGAGGATAATCTTCATTTTCTAGATTGATCGTTAGAGTGTTCTCAATAATTTTACATGCAGATTCTTTTTCTTTTTCGATTAACTTTTGCAATTCATCATTATCTTCACATTCATCACATTCATTAAGCGCATTCGAGTAGGCAGAATCGGTCATGTTTTCATTGATTTTCTATGGAGCAATTACAACAGACAGAAATTGAAAGACGCCTCATTTGGGCCATTACAGACTCTGGGTGTGGGGGAAACCTATCACTAGACTCAAAAACCCCACTCTTTCTTGCTTTTTCCTCCCAGATTAGTGATGAAGCACTCTTCTAGTTCCCCTGTCTTAGTAATCTCTCCCATTTCTGGCTTCTCGGTATTTTCCATGTCATTCTCCCTGCCTTACATCTCTTCCACCAATCCCTCAGCGTGTTCTTTTCCGGCCCTGTCTTCCATGACCCCTTCTTGGCCCTGTTCCCTTATCTTCTGTGCTTTCCTCACCCAACAGGTTCTTCATGACTGAGTCATCTAGCGTACCAACCCAATCTTTTATAGTAGCTGACTTCACGGGTATCTGCAGGTATGGATCCTGATACTCAGAGAATTTGTGGGGGAAGAAGATCTCAAACCCAGGCTTAATACACTTGTTCTTCTGATCTACCCATGGTTCTGGGAAGCCACAATAAGGGAAATCCTCTCCTCCTTTCACAAAGTACCCATTAAGCGTCTTCAGGTATGGATCCAATGGTGCATCAATTGCCTTCTTCTTATCTCTCAGCTCCTTCTTTGACAGTTGATAGCCTAGGCCATGAGTGTGAGTCTGAGAGGCGATACTTAGAAATTCCGGCAGACCCTGATGATTCTTACCCAATCCCATACCTGGGAAGTAACCCATCTTCTTCATGATACCAGCAACCAGTGGACTCACGTACTGATCAAAATATAATGGTAGAAACTCTCTTGGCTTCTCTCCCTCCAACATATTAATGAATTCGAACCCTCCCAGACCTGTATCTTCTTCTTGGAATTGTACCTCCAAAACTTGCGTGCTCGATGAAGCTTCGGACGGACAAACCCAACTATCTCCAAGTATATCACAGACCTTACTCTTCCAGACACACTTGACTTTTTCATGAACCGTAGACGGTATGGCGCCCAAACTGTCTAGCCACGACCTTCCCAGTAGTAAATTGTAAGAAGCAAGTATGTCGATGACCTAAAATTCAGTTCCCTTTTCTACAGGCCCGACAGCTAAATGAAGGAGAATTATTCCCATGACCGTTCTCTGAGTGTTGTCGTATGCCCTTACCTTCTGCTCAGATGGTACGAACGTTGTTTCATCCAAACCTATACATTTGGCTATTTGGAACGGACACACGTTTAGAGTGGATCCATTGTCAACAAGAAAGACAGGCACAGTGTTCCCCAGGCATTCGACAGTGACATACAATGGCTTATTGTGAACAGGCCCTCTTGGAGGTAGGTCATCTGATGAGAAGGTAATGGCTAGAGTTGGAATTCTACTGATCATTCGCATGAGGTCTTCTGGTGTTGCGTCGATGGAAACGTTAGATTGGTTCAAAGCATCCAAGACTACCTGCCTGTGACGTTTTGAAGCGATCAGTAAGCCCCAAACAGTGATGTTAGCCTGAGTTTTCTTCAATTGTTTCAGGACCCTGTCTTCCTCTGCTTCTTCATCTATTTTTCCTTTTCCCTTGTTTAGATCCCTCCACGAGTGATCTTCCTCCAGTTCGTGCGGCTTGAAGTGTCTGCCTGACCGGGTCAGATGACTGACTTTTTCTCTCATCCACAAATTGTCAGCCTCCGAAACCCTTCCCAAATTCTCATTTTTGGTTCCTACCCCTTCATCACTCTTGTACCACAAATCATTCTCTATCTGATCTATATCGCCCGTTTCCTGAACCCACCAATCCATCTGTTCTGCTTTTTCTTCTTCATCCCTTCGAAGCACCCTCTAAGGTACAAATTGTCGGATTCTCCATCAGCTGATAAGGCCTTCTTGGTGTCCTAGCCCTAGTGATTAGCCTAGACAGATCGAAGATGGTTTCTTCTATCCCCAAGAAATAGAGGCCTTGCGGTGGTAGTACAGCGTGGTGGTTTGGTAGTGGATTTCTTGTGACATTCGGAGCTCTGGCAGGTGGTTCCGATATCACCTTGTTATCAATAAGATCTTGGATTTCGTGCCTTAGCCTCATGCAACGATCCGTTGAGTGGCCCTTTTGTTGGTGGAATTTGCAAAAGAGATCCCCTTGAAAATTTGGCGGAGGCGGATTTGGTATAGGTCGAGGTTCCAATTGACGAAGATGCCTTTTCGCTAATAGCCTTTCAAGAGTGGTTGACAGTGATACTCCCAGATCTAAGAATTTTCTCGGTACTTTGTCCCCCCCTCTCCTTGGTGTTATGTCAAATCTCCTCTCTGGCCCGGTCAGTGCGTTGACATCGGTGGGGCCAGAGTGACCCCCTGACTGTCCTCCATTGGACCCGTAGTTTGGTCTTCTGTATCTGTTCGGCTGTTCTTCCTTCTTAATTGTCCCCTCTTGGATCGCATCCTCTATTCTCGTTCCCACATCAAAAACTTCAGCGAAAGTGTTGATCGACTAGAATCTCATCTTCCTTGGTAGACAAGTTGGAGGTTCTTCATCAACATTCAGATCTGGTCTTTCTCCGACGGTCTCTGGACCATCTTAGCTGCTTTTCTCCTCTATCTGCTCAAATACTCGACAAACGATTCTTTGTTTCCCTGCCTAGTGGTCTCCGAATCTCAGATTGTGACATCCAGGTCTTGATTGTACGCATATTGTGCCACGAATGCTTTGATCACTTCTTCCCAGGCCCGGGTTTTGTTTGGCTCGAGAGTGAGGTACCAGGATAGGGCGGCTCTAGTCAAAGTTTACTGAAATAGGACGGCCATCATGGTAGTACTCAGCTCGCTTGGTTGGAAAGCCCCGATACACATTCTCACGTAACTGCGTGGATTTCTTGATCCGTCAAACTTATCAAAAACTGGCATTTTAAAACCAACAGGCAGCATCTCGCGGACCCCATCGTACAACCCTTCTAATTCCATCAGGTAAGTATTGACCTCTTGAGTTTTACGCATCACCCTTTCCAGCTTCTCTATCTTTTCGGTCATTATCCTCTCTTTGTCAGTCTTTTCCCTTTCTACTCTCTTCCTTTCTGCTCTAGGAATCTCTACTCTTGGCATCTCTGGGTCTTCATACCAACCCTCTTCCCTAACTGGAGGATCGTTATTTGGTGGGTTCACGACTGGTGGTGGGTGTGCTATTGCTTCTATCATGGCCATTATTCGGTTCATATTCTCAGCCTGTCGCCTCATCTGTTCCACATGTTCTACCAATGTTCTTAACTCTGCTACTTCCCCATCGTTCCTTTCATCCACCATTTCACTGTCATCTCTTCTCCTTACTAATCTTGCAGTGGGACCTCTAAACCAAATCGTACCCGAACTGGATGCTATCTTTACTCTACAAAAGAAAGATGTTTTTCAAAAGACCCTTTTTATTTTCTTCCTTTTTTATCAAAATTTATCATATTCAAAAAGACATTTTGGTGGGATGTTCATATGATGCGCGGATGTAATGCATGTGTGCGTGTGTGCCTACTCTATATGCAGAAGAAAGGAAAATTCTAATCCTAACATATAAGCACATAAATACATAAGATCCTTATTCATGTCAAGTGCGCCAACTTTTCTTTTCATTGTGATCTTCACTACCCTCTCAAATTTTTTTTTTAATTCAAAAGTAGTTCTTTAGCTGATGAGACCTTTCAAAAACGTTTCTAAAGGATTTTGAATTATTTTTTTATGAGGATGTGAAAATATTTCTTAATAAAGATGAAATTTTGCTTTGAAATTTGTTTGAAAAACAATCCCTAAAATTTTTGAATTTTTCCTTAGAAGATGATCATCAGGGGTTAGTTTGGAGCTTTAATCAAGAAGTAAGTTCTAAAGATTTTTTTTAAAAAGAGCGATTGATAAAGATAGTAAAAAGACGTATTTAAAATTCTTTGGGTAGGAGGAACACGTGATCGGATAATTATTGCACTTTTCATGAATTCGGATGCATACAAGGTCAATGATGCTTAGCTAATAAGATATAAGAGATGTAATCTTATAATCAAGATTCAGCATGTTCCCAAATGTCGCGGGACATGAGAAGGAATTGCTAAAAGGTGATTAAAGGGTTACACATCCTTCATCAAGCAAGTATTGTCATCATCTCAAATAATCCCTTCTAGGCATACAAAACTCCCTAGCACATAATCCTAATCAAGAATTGATTTCCTAATTTTGAAAGGTTATATGGAAGCTACTATGCAAAAGCTAGGTTTTGTTCAGAATAAGGGACCCTTGACACACACCCGATAGGATGTTTCATATACCAAAACATGGTACAAGATCAAGGGTGATCACACAGTCCCATGATAACTTAACTGACCAGGTTGCCTCGAGCCTCCAAGGTTATAGTTCCATGCAATCGACTGGCTAGACATACAAGTGCAATGCAACGGGCACACAAAAATTAATTAATCCGATTAAAAGGATGCTTTCAAGTCTAATCCTCAAGTGAACCCAAAATCAGAAATTCTGGTCTGCGAAACCAGAGATTCTGGGTTCGATCCCCAGCAGAATCACCAAATTGTGGATACCAGCATTTGGGCCCACTTTAAAAACATTTTCAAATTTAAAATACCAAGAGTCGCCACATTTTTAGCAAACTGGTCTTTTTAGAAAACCAGAGATTAACTAGGTCCGGGGATTATGGAATGAGAGAGGAAGGAGCCCGACGGACTAAAACACCCTCTCCCATCCTATCTTGTGATAGGCCTCTACTCAACATCATTTTAATCCAATTATTAATCTAAATGTACCCTCAATTAATACATATGTATAAATATACATTACAAAAACATGTCTAAAAGGTGTAAGATTGTAAGTGATAAAATATCATTTCAAAAACCACATAATTCAAGTAGCAAGCAACATGGTATGCAATAGGGAACAAGGTAACTCACCCGGGATCCAGTCGCGATATTAAACATGCAATGCATACAAATGAAAGAAAATCCTAAAAAAAGAGTCTCTATTTCAAATATACAAATAAAGCAAGACTTATTTCTAAGGTGTCGTTCATGGGGTCGAAAAAACAATAAAGATCAAGAAATAAAAATAAACTAAAGAGGAGTTCAAGAAATCATACCTTGATAGCGCTACAAAACAAAGGGTTAGTCGACATACTTTAAACAAAACACATCATTGAACTCCTAAATAACTAACTCTAACACAAGTTGAATTCTATTTACAAGTATCAATCTACATAAATGAATGCACATGAACACATGAGTATGAATGAAATAAAGCTATGAAAATTTCATTGATTTGGATCATTTAGCCTCTGGTTTTAAGCTTGACTAATCACTATTAACACATAGTTTAAGCATTAGGTCATGGAAAGATCATTGGGACCATTGTTTGCAAGATATATCAAAATCATGACAGCATTTTGAAAATTGCTGAGAGCAGATTAGAACTTTAAGGAAATAAAAAAGCACGTTTCATGTGGTTTGATCTTGATGATTTTTGGACACAAGATGCCTCTGTGTGTCTAGTTTCCATCCAAAAAAGAAAATCAGAGTTTTGACGGTTAGATCTCCGGGAATTAGACAAACACTAGACATCATTCAGTGACTTACAACTCTCTGTCCAGAGTTTTTGCATGATTTTCTAAAAATAGTAAAAAAAAATCAGAAATGCTTTGGTCGTTTTAGGCTAGCTTCCTAACACATTAAACTATCTGGAAAAATTTATTTTGGGCCAAGAGTACTTGATTAAGGTTATGATCTGCTTATTTCAAAAGAGTATTACTGTTCTGAAACTTTGGACAGATTATAGTTGTTCCACAAAACCATTGACCAAACTACCCAAAACATGAAGCTTCCTTAAAACAAAAATTACAGTGGTGGAACTTTGAGTTACAAACACTTTTCCGTTGGTTTCATTCAATTCCAACGGTCTGATATTGAACTAAAAATCCTTGATCACAGGTGGTCATTGAATTCACTGCACTGTTTGTTCAAGTTCAACTTAGTTGATTAATTCCAACTACTAAACCATGAAGTTGGGCTTAATCCAAGCTACTTCTCCTACCATTTGATGGTCATTGGAGACTAAAGACATACATGTTTGTGGATTTTGATGAAGCATAAAATGACTTTAACAAAATCCCCAAAACAATGAACTCAAACTTATGGACAAAAGCTTGGATTCATATTGTTACTCCTACCACTTGATGGTCATTGGAGGCTAAAGATACACACATGTAGATTTTAATAAAGTATGAAGAGCTTCACAAAACCTAAGAAAAGGATTAGCCTAAGCCATAGAGATGTACTTAAACTAAGCTACTTCTCCTACCATTTGATGGTCATTGGAGATTAATAACACTTGAACTTATGGATTTTAATGAAGTATAAGGAACTTCACAAAACCTTGAAATAATAAGCTCAAACTATGGATGAAGTTTGGACTCATTGACTCAACATACTAAGATCAACCTTAATCCCTTTATGAATCATAAGTTCATAAGAATATTGAGGGATTCTAAACACAAAGGTTCAAGTAAGGCATTGAAAGTCTCATGAACCTAAGAAATGAACATAATCAAAGAAAAGGGACCAAGGCTTTATTTCAAGATTTAATTAAGCTTTAAACACTAAACCATTTTGATCCAAACTAATGAGATGAAAGTTCAATCACAATATATATGTGGTGTGTGATGAAATGAGGTGGGAAAAGAGGTTTTGAAAATGTGTAAAAGGTCCTAGGTATCTAAATATTGTGATTGAGCTACTAATAAACTAATTAGTTTAGAGTTTTACCTCTAAGTATCCTCAATTTCTTGGCTTCTTTAAGACCTTCCAAGTAATGATCAAATTCTTCTTCCAATTCTACTACTCTTCCTCTATTTAGAAAATTTTTGAAGTAGAATCAATCTTGGGATCCTAACATTCTAATATTCCATCCCTAATAATGGGATATACACCTTCTATATATAGGCAATCATTAGGGGATCATTTTGGGAAATTCGCAGCCAAAACCCTAATTTCCGCCGCCTTTTGATGGTATAAACCGACCTACTTTTGGACAGACTGTCACAAAAATGCGGCACTCCCTGGAGATGGAAGCGGCACTCGCTGAATGCCGGAACGGCACTCAGTGAATGCCGCGTACAACTCCATGGACTGTCGTCTTTTTAGAATTTTCAAAATTAGCGCCACTTGAAACAATTTATCGACAGTTAATGGATGCCGGTGCGGCTCTCCCTGAATGCCATTCTAGCAGTTTGGGAGTGCCGCAACGGCAACCCGTGACTGCCGCAAATCCGCCTAAGTGCCATTTTGCCTCAATTCTCCTCTTTCTTTCTTGTTTGATTTTTGTTTAGGTTAGAGAATCTTTCGAAGGGTTTGAATCATCTTTGGAAGTCCTAGATTAGTTGGACGCTTGTCATCATCGGATCTTAGAGGTAGTACTCCCTTAACTCGACGTTTAGTCAAAATTGGGGTGTCTACACCTATCATTAAATCGAGTGCCATCACATCAAATCAACTTGGGCTGAATATATGATTTTGTGAATGTGTAGCAATCCCAATAATTCAACACATCAAATCCGAATCAATATGTTTTAACAGAGCACAAACAGTAATGAATTTGTACAATCAGATCTGTGCAGTTTTTTTTTTCTTAGGTCCATATAACAATTCTGACCTTCCATTCGTGATAATATTTGTATATACATTGAATATGAACATCAACATATATTAAATGAATCAAATACCATCATATTATTTTAATAATATTATTGAATCAAGTGCCGTATTAACAACAGCCAAAGGTACAATATTAAAGGTTTATGAATAACTCTGGCACTTTATACCATTCCAATTATCATATTATTTTAATATAAATATGAATTAATATCACTTCAAATTAACAATATTTTAATATTTCAAAATAAATCTCTTGGCTCAACAAATAGTGTTCACGTGGGTAACAACCAATCAAAGGCTGTGATTGAAAACAAATATCAAAATCTTTCATGCTTATGTGCGTATGGACCAACTATTTAGACCAAGATTCCATGAATTAATCAACAGTTTAGGCCGAATATTTCATGATCATCAATACGATTTGGTTGAAACTATATACACAATAACCCTAATAATTAACATGATAACTGCTCTGATACCACTTGTTAGATATTTTAATCTATAAAACTGTAGAACCCTAGAGTAGTAAAACAATATCCATAGGATCATATCATGTTAGATTATCAAGGAAATAATATAGTAGAATACATACCTGTATCCATTGTAGCAATTAGCAAACCTTAGGAGAATGATGATGATGATGAGTTATGTCTTCCTTAGTCAAATCTCCTTAGATCTGTAGTGGGTTTCTTCTTTAGATGGGATAGAAGAAGAAGACTGTATATATTGATTTGACATATTGGGGACCATAACCTATATGTCTTTATATACTGATATGTAGGGTTCCCATTATTCTTAACAGGGTCAGTATTTGATATCCACTCATTAAATCCATACCCAGTAGAAGTCCATGGGCTTCCTACAATTAGACCACATAATATAAGCCCATCTAATTAATAGCCCTTATAATATAATTGATATTAATATGTTGCCCACTCTTATTAGGAAATATAATTTCCTAACACAAACACTTTACATAAAACACTTACAAACACACTATATCTCTCTCTTGGGCGCACTGTGGGGTCTGGATAATTAGTTTGTAAGTGTTTGTGCCCCTAGCATTGTTGCATAGTTTTTCATATGGCTTTTAAGAGCCTTTAGAAT
Source organism: Hydrangea macrophylla (assembly GCA_033977485.1). Taxonomy (NCBI): domain Eukaryota; kingdom Viridiplantae; phylum Streptophyta; class Magnoliopsida; order Cornales; family Hydrangeaceae; genus Hydrangea; species Hydrangea macrophylla. The sequence goes on from CM066988.1 coordinate 65,582,322, forward strand.
CTAACAATCCGTGGTCTCCCCATTGCACACACATCACATATGTTTTAAGCCACATATTTTCACTGATTGCACATAATCATTTCATGTAAATAATATGACTTGAACTGATTGATTTCAATCAATCAATTAATTGTTTTAAGTTAGTTCAGTTAGTTTAGGTAATTGGTTTAGAGAATTAAGCTAGTTTAGTTAGCTTGTAAAATGTCTCAAACGTCGTCATTAGGGACAAAAATGTAGGTGATGTGGTGTTGTTTATTTATTAATGACTTTATCCCAAATCGTAGGGTATCTTAGAGGCGCAGTCTTTACGTGATAATACAAATAAAAATACCAAGGGTTACAAAATTAAAGGAGTTATATTTATAAATAACAATATAGGTACTAATTATTTATTAAAATAGTATTATTGCTAGGAATAATACACAGTAATAAAATAAAACTGGTATTTTATTTAACATTAGGGAAATGGAAATTATATGTTGCAACAAGGATCAACAAGCAATGTTATTCGTCTGATGGCAATGAAACATCATTACCAACATCTCCAACCGATACTAGTGACAACATCAACCTTAGCGATGATTTTCCTATTGACATCGAATCACCATCAGAGAGGCCACCAGGAAAAATAGGTGAAAAACAATGACAAACTATCAAATGCTTTAGTATTGAATGCAAAATGTACATGTACTGGCATCGATGTGTGCGTGTACTCATATAATAAATATATGTTTACAATTTATATCAATTGCATACATGAAATTAAATTAAATGTCAAATACTTTAGTATTGAATAAAAAGCGTACCTCAATAAATTGCTAGAAACAATCCATATTATTCATTTTGCGTCTACAACATATGTCAAATGCAATGAAAATAAGTGCCAATATGGGGGACCCCTCACTCATACTTACCGATTTCACTCACGTCTTCCACCAGTGATAATCATCCAACGAGAATCGTAGGATTGACATTTAGGAAGAAAAGACTACCGATTGTCTAGAGCCAATACGCTCTAGCAATTATATGTGGGTATACTGGTGCCTTCCCTTGAAGGGAAGCAATCAAGCCTTCAATATACCCTTAATACATATTTGATTTTAATGCCATCAACTTTGTACGTATGTATCAAAGGTAGCCCCTAGGAAAAAGCGTGCTATAGTGGCCTTGGGAGAGCTTCTATGTATGCAACATCGCTATAATCGGGAAACAAAACACCAATGTCAATTGAAATGCCTGAAATTAGGACGATTTCATAAGTCGTTACAAATTAAATGACATTTAGTACAACCTTTTTCAAAGTCACATAGAAATGCATACTGGTGATAAAAGTAAAGTTGTATGGAGTTATGCCTAACTTGAGATAAGGTAGATGAAATGTGTGCGTCTTGTCGCACCACCGCTTGACAGCTGACTCCGGTATTTTTTTTTATCTGAATTAGGCATTTCCACCGAAGTAAACTGAGACCATTTAACAAGGTCTATGATCTCTCTTATTTTAGGCCACTGGGAAATTCAATTGTACAACACTTGTGGATTCCTTCAATTCCCTCACATTCTAAACATTATTCCTTGAGAGTTGGCAACAGTTTGACCATCCTGAAGCGTGTGTGTCATCATTGACAATGCACAAATATTATTCATTATTTTATTATTCACACGGAATCTCGGAGGGTATGGTGGTGCTGGTAGATCGGCGCCTAGCACTTTTTTTTTCTTCGAATAATCGATTCGTGATTATTCAAACAAAATACCTTTCTATAAAACAAAATAAGATATTATGTAAAACACACTCTCTCAATTATCAATTTGGCTAACAAACCAACAAATTATTTGCCAAAGTTAGATGCAAAGACTTGAAAATATAAGCTTTTTGAAAAAACTTAAAATACTCTACTACAATTAGTTTTTGAAACTATGGCAATGACTTCTTTTTACACCCTTGATATAAATAACCTTTGGATATTGGATTTTAGCCGTTACTATTAGGGATGTAATCAGTCGGGTCGGTCGGGGATTTCCTACATTTTGGAACCGAACCAAGATGGTCGGTTTTCCAAAAGCTAGCACTGAACTAACCAACTCGCTTTCAGTTGTAGTCGGTTTCGGTCGCCACTGATTTTCAATCGGGGTGGTCGGGTGGTTCAGGGTAGGAATTCCAAGCATAGAGTTTTCAAAAAACAGAACTAAGAAGACAGAGATTAGGCAGAAGTTCAAACAGCCTTTAAGAGGGAAAAAAAATTAAAAAACCAAAAACCATCTTTCATGATGATTAGTGAGCAAATGAGGATATAGATAAAAAGCGAGATGGGAGAAGCAAAAACCATAATATAACCTTGGACTTGGCCCTTGTTTCGACGACGGCAGCGAGTGAAGATTTAGAGGTCACAATGTACTATTTTCCCATGAAACCTTAAAGCTTCATTTCATTTAGATAAAGATAAAAATACAGAGGCATGGAAATAAAGTATTAAAGAGAGAGAAGAAATGGAGTGAGAGAAAGAGGAGTTGGTATATACGTAGTGTAGTCTTGTTTGCACTAAAAAATCGCCAAAGGTTTTTGAGCCCGAGTGGCATGAAATTGGATAGGGGGGAGGCCGGCACAAGGGTTGCAATAGCTTATCGGGCTCGAGAGGACGATATCACGTGGTCTCTAAAGATCCATACTTGTTGGTTAAATATGGTGAAGTCCAAATGAATGATGAGCAGTCTAATCGGGCTATAGCCATGATAGGAGCCCGATTGGAAGGGTGGGCATGAATGAGGACCATCGGGCATAGAAGTAACATAACCTAACACAGTTGGTTAAATATGTTGGTTAAATATGGTGAAGTCCAAATGAATGATGAGCAGTCTAATCGGGCTATAGCCATGATAGGAGCCCGATTGGAAGGGTGGGCATGAATGAGGACCATCGAGCATAGAAGTAACATAACCTAACGCAGTGTAAGTCCGATGGTTGATCAAAGCAGCATGGAGGCCAATCGGACACCGTATAGTTAAGGATGGTTGTATGAGTCCGACCGGCCATAGGCATTCGTAAAAAGGGAATAGGGCATGAAAGACAGTATTGAAACTGCCAAGCCCGATTCAGCTGAAAGAAGAAGTTGGCAAGGCCGATGGACTAAAAGGGGAAGGCGGTGTTATTCACAGCTGTCAAAGCGAAGTCATCCCAGATTTTTAGGAAGCAAAAGTTTGGTTTGGAAGGTATTTAATCACGTCCAGCTGGATTGAAAGACTGATCCCTAGAATATAGGGATTGGTTCAATCAAGAGTCAGGATAAGGCAAGAATTGAAGACTGGGAAGGATTCTTCCACTATCAATCAATCAGGATTGCTTAAGGCGCAAGGAAAGGAGTTCTTTCCTTATCAGGATTCATAGAGGCCACTATAAATATGGAAGCAGGCCAACCAAGCAGGGGACTCCGCGTCATCTCGAAAAACGGTACACATTGCATCCAAAAAATATTCAAAGCATTCAAACCTTTATGTTCTTTCTGCATTCATAGCAAATAGGTCTACCCTCATTTGTTATTTTCTTTACTGTTTTCATTCTTACGAACAGTCAGAGCCTGTTCTGATTCTGTTCTTCGCTTATATGTTATATTTTCCAAACACTTAATAAAATCTGTATTTTATTAATCGTTTGTGATTTGTTTACCTAGTAAACTCTACACTATTTGGCTTGTGCGCTTCAGTACTGACAAGGGATTTTGGGTGAGGGTACTTTCCTACTCATCACACACAATCACCCCGTTAGAAGTTAGATCTAAAGCCTTGTGTCTCATTCACACAAGCAATATAGGAAATTAGTTTGCACCTACACCGAGCCTGTGTGGCTCTGGCATGCCCGCGCAAAACTACTAGCAAACAAGTCTGTGTAGAGAGAGGCCGAAGAGGGGTCTAGAGAGAGGAGAGTAGGACTGAGTAATTAATGGTTTGTGATATTACTTTATGAGAAATTACAAAACATGAAGAGAGATATGAGTTAGATAGGTCTAGATAGGAGAGTCAAGTGAAAGGTAATGATATTAATTATGAAAGAGAAATATTGCAGGCTTTATGAATATTAAATGTTAAATATTTATGGGAAAAAGAGAGAATAGACTATTTGTATTATCAAGGGAGTGAAAGTGCAGATGCGCCAAACATGTATAGGTACATATAATACAATTGAGCGGTCGGCTTTGGTTTTTCACCTGGAAAAATCGGCCACCAAATCGAAAACTGAAAATTTTAATTGCTGAAAATCGTGAACTGACCGAGAGTGTTATAATCCGACCAAAATCTATCGGTTGGTTGGTTCGGTCGGTCGGTTCGGTTCTACGATTTCTTTGTACACCCCTAGTTACTATAGTCATTGGAAAGCCGTTGGAAAGTAGCTGTTGTGAGCAAAATGGCGAAAGCCTAGCCGGCATTGGGACTGCCTAGGGATGGCAACGGGGCGGGTATGAGACGGGGACCCCATACCCCGCCCCGGTCCCGCTTCATTGAACCCTCCCCCCGCCCCCGTCCTGTTTCATTGAACCCTCCCCCCGCCCCGCACTTGGAGTACCCAACCCCGCCCAGTCCCGCCCAGTCCCGCCCCGCCCCGCCCCGCCCCAATTAAGAAGAGTTTTTTTTGTAAACAAATTGAAAAAAGTTATTTTTTTAATGCATTCTTTTTCCCATACACAATCACACAGTACACGAACAGATGAGAGAGAGAGAGAGAGAGAGAACTGTTTGAATTAATAATTGATGTTTGAGGGTATGTCACGAATTATTCCATAAAACTATGAATTGGACGAACCACTAAGCTTATCAAAAATCGGGGCAGGTTCGGGTTTTTTGACTCTACCCCGACCCCCGACTCGGGTTTTAAAAATCTCTCCCATACCCGCCCCTAGCCCTATTAAGCCCCCATATATCCTACCTATTAGGGGCGGGGCGGGGCGGGGAACTCGGGAAACCCGTCCCATTGCCATCCCTAGGACTGCCAGCCCAAGCCAGCTGGCATTGGGTCTATCAACCACACCCTGCCGATATTGTGTCAGTCAGCCCACCCTAGCCGGCATTCTTTCTGCTCACCCATTGCTAGCCCTAGCACTCTTTCCGCTGTCTCTCTTGATACACAACTGTTCACCTTCCACCTCCTGTATAGAAACTTACTTAAATTTACGGTACAAATCTTTGCACCACTGAAAATGCTCTTAAAGGCAGTTAGATTTTTGCCCTTCCCTATGCAACAAAAAAGAAAAGAAAATTAAAATTGGGAGCTCACTAGAAGTCGGTAGACTTCAAAACACCAAACAAAACCCAAGCAAGAAAACGCCTACCTCGAATACGCGCCAAGGCGAGTGTTGTTTTTTTCGCTATAAAAGGCCAAATCGCAGCAGCGAAATTTCAGCTTTTCATTTCACTATTTGAGAGAAGAAGAACACACGGAAGTTTAGAGAGAGAAACAGGATCACATCAGCCGACTTCATATCGATTTCTATTACAAAACTCCAAACCCTCAGGCGTCGATCTAGAATTCTTCGAAATATCCGTCCCAAATCATCCAAAATTGTGATCAGTTCAATCCAAAATCTTGATTCCAAATCCAAACTATGTAATTTGCCCCCAAATCAAAATCATTTTCGAGTCCAAAATCGATCCATTTCAGATTTGCTTCAAAAACCCTAATTAAATGGAGTTCTCTGAGCTTCCTTCAATTGTTGGTTTCTTGATTTTCTCTCTCATCATCAGTCACCGCGTTTCGGTTTGTCCGTAGATTTTTGTTGAAGCTTTCGAGGGCTTTTTGGGTTCTGTGGGGTTTCTCTCTCTAGAAAAGGGGAAGATGAGTGTGGCGAAGTCTCAGGTGTGGCAGCCTTGCAAGAAGAAGAGATCTTAGACAGAGAAGAGAGAAGTGGGTATAGAGAGATTCAATGGACGGTATCTGTATCGAATTGATCTCAGGAGAGGCACACTTGTGAGGACTGAGGAGAAGTGATCTTGAGGTTAGAGAGAGAAAGGGCGTAAATCGATATATAGTTGTATATACATATACATTTATATATATATATATATATATATAGAGAGAGAGAGAGAGAGAGAGAGAGAGAGAGAGAGAGAGAGAGAGAGAGAGAGAGATGGCTTCTCGCTCCAGTAATCGGACGCGCGTGGGGAAGTACGAGCTGGGACGGACGCTTGGGCAGGGATCGTTTGCGAAAGTGAAGTTTGCTCGGAACATAGAGACTGGTGAGAACGTTGCTATCAAGATTCTCGACAAAGAGAAAATTCTCAAGCATAAGATGATCGGTCAGGTACCCTCTGATCAATTTATACACCCACATATATGGATCTAGAAATTTGGAGCTTGGTAGGGCGAAAGGGCGGTGAAAGAGGTAGTGAGTTTACGGTCGGGGTACAGCCTTGGAGGCTTTTTTAGGTTTAGTCGTACATATTTTGTTTTATCGGGGCATAAACAAGTTTCTCAAAATCTCTCTTGGTAGTACTGTGTGGTCTATTGAAATTATGCGGATCCTATACTGCCGCCACCTAAGAGAGAGATAAGAGTGTGTTTGTAAGTACTTGTGAAACTTGTTTGTATCCCAAATATTACTTATTTTGTTTGGACAATAGAAAAGTTAATACTGATTACACGACACCTGTTACTACAAATTGGGACAAAAAAGTTGAATGTTTCATACTTGATGGGATCCTTAGGTGTAAAATAGAGAATTTTTTAGTTTGAGAGGAGGGCTTTAAGTGTAAAAATATATTTTTTAAGTACACACTCCGCTTCTTGTGCGGACATTCGCAACTCTTAAGTTGCAGACTTTTGTTTTCAACCGTTATCCAGTTTTCATTAAGTGTGTATTGCAATAATTTCACAGTATACAGTTATTGGAAACAGACTATATATATATGTGCACCCAGAACCCTTCTCCCGAGGAGTGTTAAAGTCTTCACTTCTGTTTACACTGCCATATCCCGTTTTCAGTCAGTGAAATTATTTTAATTCCCCTAATAAAAACTGGATTCAACGGTTATAAACAGAAGTCATAAATTGAGAGGCTTTATATATGCATATGTATGTATGTATATATTCTCTAAGAACAACTTTTCTGATGCTTAAATTCCTTTTTTTCGATTGAGTATCTATATGTCTGTCTTTATCGGACAAGTTTTCTGATCCTTAAATTCCTTTTGTTCAATTATCTTTGCAATTTGACCCTTTCTTAAACAACACCCCCCCCCCCCCCCCCCCCCCCCCCCCTTCCTTTCAATGATTTGACATGAAGTGTATTTTAGATATTCTAGTATACGTAGCTGTTGCATTTAGTTGGTGTTTGGATGCCAAGAAAACTGAAAGGAAGAAGGAAATGAAAAGTTTGAAGCTTTGTGGTTTTTACTTTTACTTGATTGAGACGTCTCCAATCTTTATTCAAATTCCCACATAAATTTGAGTGAAAATTGAGTAAAAGCTTTGTTGATGTTGAAGCTTGATATACGAGTAGTTGGTAACTTAACATGGTATCAAAGCCTTGTTTGTGGGAGGACCTGGGTTCAACTCTCCACCCCGTTTTGTTGTGCATATTTGCACTTTGTTATTTGTCTCCACTATAATGGAGTTTGGTTTGTTTGCTCTCCACGTGCAAGTTCGAGTTGCACGTGAGAGAGGGTGTTGAAGCTTGATATACATTATTGGGCCATTCTCTAACAGTTTGAGTGTTTGGAGTAGTGGGTAACTTAACAATTGATATGAAACCCTCTAATGGTTTTACTCAATTGTAACATAGTATATGATTTTACTCAATTGTAACATAACCACGCTCCCTCAATATGTATAAAATTTGGAGTAATGCTAGTCCCACACAAAATTTTATATAAAATTTCACACAAAACAATTATGACCCTTGATTTTGGTGGGTGTTGTGTGGGCCCCATGTGTTCCCCACTAGGCCTGGCAAATGGGCATGCTTGGGCGGGTTCGGGTCGGGCTGAAATTGGGCCGGCTTGGTTCGGGTTCTTATAGGTCCGGGCCCCGTTTCTCTCTCTCTCTCTCTCTCTCTCTTCAGTGTTAACATGATTTTCAAACTCAAAAAAACAGATCTATTGCAGAAAATAAAAATCTAACCAGAGAAAAGCCTTCCAAAAAAAAAAAAAGAGCTTAAAAAATAGAGAAAAGCCTTCAGATTCAGAAAACAGAGCTTAAAAATCTAACCAGAGAAAAGCCTTTAGATTCAAAGAACGAACATTTAAAGCAAATACAATTGAAAGCCACATTTGTAACAACTCATAAATAGAGTTTCACAAATAGAGAATCTGCTAAAATTTCATAAAAAAAATAGAGCTTTAAAAACATCAACACAAATTGTGTTGGTGTATTCGCGAAAAACTTATTGATCTGCCATGGAGGAGCCCGAGCCCTGAAATCCTCGAAAAAGCCTTGAAGAATTGCGAAATCTTGTTGATCTAGTGGAAAAATGTTGATTTTGCTGACACCCAGTTTATTAATTCCTTGTTGATGAAGAGAGAGAGAGAGAGAGAGAGAGAGAGAGAGAAGCACCGCTTGAGGAAAAGACTGGAAGAGAATAAGATAAAGTGATATATCATATATCATATAAGTCAAACCCTAGTTCTAGACTTCAGCCCCCAATTTCAATAAATAAAAAAAAACTTCAGCCCCCAATTTTTAAAGGCTCAACGTATACCTGACTTCAGCCTGCAATTTTTAAATGACCAGCCCGAAGACGGCCTGCATAGAAATAATACATACCCGAAAGTGAACATTCACGGGGTTGTGCGGGCAAGCTGGAAGGTTTGGGCTTTGGTTTGCCGGGTCTATTCCCCACATATAGTGACTCAGGATCGTTTTATGTGGAATTTTGTGTGAAATTTTGTGTGGGTCTAGCATTTTAGTAAAATTTAATTGAGCATCTACAACTGTAACAGCAGACCCATAAAAGGACCCTCCAACCCTTTGCTCAAACCCACATCAAATCGCTTCCCCGTTCCCGATTCGCTTCATGCTTCTATGGTTTTGAGCAACGGTTGGAGATACCTGGAAAAGAATGATAGATTTGTTTACGTTAATTTAATTTACTCCTATGTTCTGTTAGCAAAATCGAGCTGATCAGTTTACACTTGCCCGTAAAGAAAGTCTAAACAAAATTGGTACATACGTGTGGTGGTGTACATCTTATCCTCCCCAGACTCACTGTGCCTGGAGGCTCGAGTTTGCCCTTTATGCTAATGTAAAGGATTTTATTTCATATGGTGCAGACTGCAGAGTTGTTTTTAATTTGTTGTTTTTTTTTTTTTTGGTTATCCAGTGTTTTTTTTCCCTCTCATCAAATGCTTATAGTTGCATTTAACCGTATCCGTTTTTCCAGATTAAACGTGAAATTTCAACCATGAAGCTTATCAGGCACCCGAATGTTATCCGAATGTTTGAGGTACATTCTCATAAAAAGTTGTAGCATTTTCTTGTTAATTTTGTTTCATCATTGCTTCATTTTCTACAATTTTACTTGTATTGATTGTTCTAACTTGATATTATTTCGCTATCTACGATTATGGACTCGAAAATGACAAAGCAAAGCTTTGTCATTGAAAGCCTTAGAGCCTGTTTGGGAAGGAGGCCCAAATGTGGTTCCAAGAAGGCCAATCACAATTGCAACCCATTTGGGAACACTGCGATTGTGATGGCAGCAATTGCAAAAACCTGTGATTGTAAAAATCAGCACAAGGGCTGCTTCTGGCAATTGCAGATTTTTGTGATTGATATTGCAATTGCAAAAGCATTGCCAAACAGGGCGTTAATCCTGTTGTATTATGCATGTCACAATCAGATAGTTTTGGTTTTCATGATGACCTTTTTTCAATAAGCTAGTCTTTAATTTTTTGATGATCTTGTATTGAGTGACTCGGTTCATATTGCTGTAGGTTATGGCTAGCAAGACAAAGATATACATTGTTCTGGAGTTTGTGACTGGTGGTGAACTCTTCGACAAAATTGTGAGATTTTATTTTTTCAGTTTTGCACTTGTTTCCCCAGACAATTTTTAGCAACAAAGTCATAATACATGTATTTTTTTCTGAGCCAGGCTAGTAAAGGTAGGTTCAAAGAAGATGAAGCAAGGAAGTATTTTCAGCAGCTCATTAATGCAGTCGATTACTGCCACAGTAGAGGGGTTTTTCATAGAGACTTGAAAGTAAGAACTAAGAAGTGAGAAAATTATTTTTGGGTATACTTAACACTGTTCTCCCCTGTTTCAGTAGAACCCCATCAATGTTAATGGTGCATGCGAAATTGTTACTATACCCCCCAATATATTAACACAAAAATCATCATGTTAGGAAAGGTTAAGTTTCCGTCACAGAATAAATATTACTCCCTCCGTCCCATAATAAGTGTCCACTTCCTTTTTGCACAATGTTTAAGAAAGTTGTATTATATTAATTTATTTGGTTCATTAAAGAGTCACTTTCCAATTTTACCCTTGGATGTGATGGGTGTTTAACTTTTTGCTTGTTTTGGGACCACAAATAAATGCTTCTTTGTCTTTATTATAAGGGTAGTTTTGGAAAATAAGTTAAAGATATGCCAATTTAGGAAGGTGGACACTTATTATGGGACATCCCAAAAAGGAAATGTGGACTCTTATTATGGGACGGAGGGAGTATATTTTAGTTTTCTGACTTTGATAAAGGTAAACTAAGTCATTCTAATGAAAATTAAATAATTAATGGTCTTCTGATGGTTGACTAACGAAGGGGACAATAGTTACTCAACTACAAAACTCGGGAGGTTTGTGTAATTTTTTATACCACAAGGTAGGTCAGAGTAATTTTCCCTTATTTTTCAATATTTACTTTCACTCTGAGAGATTTTGAAATGGAGTGTATGGGGTGATGAACAAGTCAGTTATACTGATTTAAAAACCTTCACTTTTCCTTGTGATTCACAGCCAGAGAATCTACTGCTGGATGTAAATGGGGTTCTTAAAGTTTCTGATTTTGGGTTAAGTGCTCTACCTCAGCAAGTTCGGGTGAGTATTACAGTTTTTTGTTTCAGTTGAAGAGCTTTTAGGCTTTGTTAGGCCCATGGGTATAGTGAGGGAAGGGGAAAGAGAGAACACTAAGGAAAGCACTTTTGTTTGTTTGGTTTTAAGAAAAGCAATGAGCAAAATAGGAACAAAAAGAAAATAGGATGTAATACATTACAAAGCTGAGAATTTTGTGAGCCACTTCCATTCCTATTATCTTGAGTTAGTATTCATTTTTTTTCTTAAATTAATTCTAGTAGTAGTTGAGTATGGAGGAAAACAATAGGAAAAGCACTTGGAATTCCTTTCCCTTTCCTTTTCCTTTTCCTTTACTGAATCCATAAACCAAACAAAGCCTTGAATTGTTAAACCAATTCTGACATTTTGCACAACGCACCAAAGCATAAAGGCATTCAAAACTGACTTGCATGCTTTTGCTTCAGGAAGATGGCTTACTACACACAACATGTGGAACACCAAATTATGTCGCTCCCGAGGTAAGTTATTAGCTTTTGGTGCAATTCTATGATATCTGTGTTTTGAACCACATCTTATGCTTTCAGTTCCTTATTTCATAGGTGATCAACAATAAAGGCTACGATGGAGCTAAGGCAGATCTATGGTCATGCGGTGTAATTCTTTTTGTCCTTATGGCGGGCTATTTACCTTTTGAAGATTCCAACCTCATGGCATTATACAAAAAGGTTAGTTTTTCTTTGTTTTTCTAGTATCCTCGATATTATTTTGCACGAACTATAACGTCTTCTATTATTTTGCAAGATGACAACATAATGGGTTTATTTTTTATGATATCTCGAGCCCTTCTAGTATTGTTGTGGGAATTAGAGAGATTTCTTATAATAGGTTTTCGAAAAAGCTGCAAATTTATGCTTATGATTTAAGCTGTTTTTTCAACTTTAAAGTGGATTCGATTTTTGGAAATATGTGAAGAATTTTTTTGCCAAAAGGACTGAGGTCTCTCAATAACACAAAAAAGTGATTGCTGATCCCAAATAAGCTATTCCAAACAGGCTCTTAGACTTGATCCAAACCTTTTTAATTTGCAATTAGCTAATTCCAATTTCATTTTAGATCACTGTAAACCTCAACACAGCAGGAAAGAAAATGTAATTAGAGATCAGCATTGTGTTTATCTTGTATTTGTATAGTTACATGAACACTTAGCTTAAATCTAAAGCTTCAATAATAATATCCCGAGAAGCAACGGGTCATTTTCTGCAATTCAGCTATGTTACCCGGACCCTTCATAATCCATGGAGTACCCGTACCCGACACGACTCCCGGATAAGGGTACTTCTCTCTCCGATCCTTCAAAATAGTGTAAAATCTTTGAAAACTGGACGAACCCGACACTCGTACCCGAGTCTGTACCCGACACCCGTACCCGAGTCTGGGTAACATAGCAATTCAGTGACAACTGCTTTGTTGAAAAGGGGAGAGGAAAATTAATTATTTGAGGCATCAGGTGTTTATACTGTGATTTACACATCTGCACGGCCTTTTAATTGGAGTGGCTAACCTGCCAAGGGTCGGTATAAGCCTGGTTGTTAGAATCGTCGATTCACAATTCGATTTATACGAGTCGATTCGAGTTTCATATAACGATTCACTATTCAATATGATTCTTGATTCGTAATTTTGAATTTTAAACTTTGTAGTTGAGTGGAAAACATTCAACATTCTGAGCTTTAATTGCAAGAAAATTGTGTTAAATTCATGTGTGTTTCCATATGTATTCAATACAGACATATATGTTATGGTTCATTTCTGGAATCTTATGATTCACAATTCATAATTTTGGGAAACCAGTTCACGATTCAATTCACGGTTTCACAACAGTGGGTATAAGATTGTCATGTGCAGATCTACGTTCTTTAAAGCGTAGTTTCTCTTGTTTAATTTACATTGAGTTTGAAATTTGCTATGGATACTCCACATGATGGCAGATACACAAAGCTGACTTCACATGTCCTCCATGGTTCTCCTCAAGTGCGAAGAAACTAATCAAAAGAATCCTAGATCCTAATCCCTTGACAGTACGTCCACTTTTCTGTTGGTCTTTTGATTAAAATAGAGTTTTCTTTTTCTTTTTTGGCTGAAAATATCGTGTTCATAAAATTTTATAAAACTCATTAGAAACTATATCATTTTATGGTTTGAAACAGCGGATTACAATTGCGGAGGTCATTGACAATGAGTGGTTTAAGAAGGGTTATAAGCAGCCCAATTTTGAACAAGAAGATGTTAGCCTTGATGATGTGAACGCTATTTTCAGCGAGTCACCGGTAATTGACCTCTTTTTCCGAACTTCACTCAGGAAAAAAATCCATTTTCCATCGGCATGTATTGTCTTTGTATATGTATACGTACTGTATATATGTAGGCATGCAGCGATCTTGTGGTTGATGTTCCTTTTGGTCGTACAGGACTCTCAAAACCTTGTTGTGGAGAGGCGGGGTGTGCCTGCAACGCCCGTCACTATGAATGCGTTTGAGCTTATCTCTAAATCTCAGGGTCTCAACCTCGGTTCTCTTTTCGAAAAGCAAATGGTATGCCTTGGGCTTGTAAGATTTATGAAAGATTTATTAACAATAACAAACACGGCATAAATTATGGTCCGTTTGGAATGGCATTTGTAGAATGTATTCTCGCCAATTATAATTACATTATCATCTTCATTTTCAACTTATTTACAGGATGCATTCTAATATAATACCCTTTTTACTTCTTCAAAAAAGCAAGTCTTACTTGCTTCTGCTTTTAAGTTGGAGGATGTCTCTTGCATATAGGGACATTGGTTAGGGGTTGATGGAACCCCATACTCCTTCACCTTATAACAAAGAGCTCTCACATTATAATGTCTTCATCTTCATCTCTACCCTTCTTTCATCTTTTTTTCGCTCTCTATGTCTGAAGTACATAATAAATTATCATGTGCTATGAAATGAAAGTGACTTCCATACCAAACGGAGCATTATGCACAAGCAATATCAAGTATGTACTGTCTTGAAAAAAAAATTATGAAGTAACAATAATACCATAAATCTGCATTGTAAGGAAAAGAAGAAGAAGAAGAAAAACCATAAAATCAATGAAAACATCACCAGTCCTGAATTAAATTGTAAAGAAGGGGCTTTACAATATGAAGAGTCTGAGCTTGTTCATATGTGAAGCTTGAAATGGCTATCCTTTTTCCTTTGATTACCAGGGGCTTGTTAAACGGGAAACAAGATTTACATCCAAATGTCCTGCCAATGAGATTATCTCTAAAATTGAGGAAGCTGCTGGGCCTCTGGGTTTTGATGTAAAGAAAAATAACTACAAGGTATATACTCTTGACTTTTTTCTTCCGCCGCGCCCTTATGTATGTATAGGTTTTGTCCTTTTCTTTTTTGTTTGTTGAGTAGTTCAGTGTAAATAATACCAAACACCAGTTTACTAATGTGTGTTTATTCAGGCTTTGTATGGTTTGCTACTTTAAAGAAGGAAAAGTAGGAAAGGAAGACAAGAAGGGAAACTATTTCCCTTATGTTTTCCCTATTGTTTTTTCCTCTACTTTCCAGAAGATTAGGATTTTTAAGTTTTCAGAATATAGTGGTAAAAAGAGGAAGGGAAGTGACTCCCAGAATTCAAAACTTCAAATTTATTTTTCCCCATACTATCTTTTACTTCCTAGTTTCCGCTCTGTTTTTGTTATTAACCAAACGGAAGAAAAAGAAAGAATTTATCTTCTCAATGTTTCTTTTTTCCTTTCCCTTATTAGATCCATGAACCAAACAGGGTCTTCGAGTAATTGAATCAATATAAGGAATGTGATGGGGAATTCCTTTATCCTGATTTTGTTTCTTTGCAATTTTTTTTGTTTCACTATTTGCTCTGATAGATTATGCACAGCGAACCTTCATTCAGCAAGTGCTTTGTACTTTAAAGGAAGCTCATAAAACCTAAGCCGCGTGGCGATACCCGCGAAGAACAAAGGACCATATATCATCTTTTGGTACTGATTTAACAAAATTGGACTATTATAATAAAAACTTTTGGCCTAGTAGTGTGGGATTCGGAATAATGGGGTTACATAGTGGTGCTATTGGAATGGAACGAAACTGTATTCACAATACTAATAAGTAATGACAAGTTTTAAACTGTTCTCGGACTTATAAATGTAAATTATGCTTTGTTATCCATCTCAGCTGAAGCTTCAAGGGGAGAAAACTGGGCGGAAAGGTCATCTATCAGTTGCTACAGAGGTATGGTTCTGATAAGCACCTCTCTCACTAGATCATCGTTGACTGAATAATCATTCGTATATATTTAGAAGAGTATTACAAGCTGGTTTGGTTTTATGCCACAGATCTTTGAGGTGGCTCCCTCACTTTACATGGTTGAGCTTCGCAAGTCTGGAGGGGATACATTCGAATTTCATAATGTATGGTATTCAAATCTCATTTCATAAGTTCCATTATCTCAGTAGTATTAATATGTTTATTCGATGCACCATTCATATCTTAGGACCTGTTTTGGGAGTGCTGAAAAATAAGATATGGTCGGTCCCATTCTCGCTTTCTATCTAGTTTTTTTGAGAACCAAGTTATCCTGGCCGGACAAAGAGTTAGTTTAGGAAATAAACACACTTGAATGTACAGAACTGGTACTTCACTTTTATGAATCACACAACCGGTTTTTGCATTCCCAAACAGCCCTTAGGGTGTTCAGTCAATTGTTGATGTAATATATCATCATTGATTGTCAGCAAATCAGCTAAATTTTGAGCGTAGCTTGAAGTTGAACTGAAACTGCCCAGAACTATCTTTTGTGCTGTGGGCTGTCTAGGCAGATTGCCCATACTAGGGAAACCTTCCTCTTGTTTTGTGTCTGTGTGTGTGTTTATTTATTTGTTTTTCTTTTAACTACTAGGTTGAAACTCGCGCGTTGCACATGGCATGTGCATGTAACATGTGCGTTGTGCGTAATATCAAAATATAAAATTAAATTTATAGACAAGTGTAAATTTCATTTATAGGCATGTGTGTGTAAATTAAATTTATAGGCATCCGTGTGTGTAATATAAAAATAAAATTCAAAAAATACATCAAGTACTTCTCATATTCTGCTTACAAGAAATAAACTCAAATACATAAATATAGTAAGATGCTTTAAGAAAAGTAACTAAATTATATCCAAATATCAAATTAAATTAATAGACACATTTTTGTGTAAATGAAATGTGTGTAGTTCACATCGGTAGGTATAGCTCAAGTGGCAAAGAGTTTGGCATTTATAAGTCCCTCTAATGCATAGGTTCGGTGTTTGAACCTCACCCCCTCCCCATATCAAAAAAAAAAAATTTGCGTGTAGTTCCATGAAAAAAAATGTGTATACTAAAATTAAATTTCTAAGCATGTGTGAATTAAATTTATGGGCAAGTGTGTGTGTAATATCATAGGTCTGTGTAAATTATATTTATAGGCAAGTGTGTGTGTGTGTGTGTGTGTGTGTGTGTGTGTGTGTGTGTGTAATATCAAAATATCAATATAAAACAAAATGTATGAAAATTATGTGCAATGAAATTTATAGACATTGTGTGTATAATATCAAAATATTAAATTAAATTTATAGGCATGTGTGTACGATCAAAATATAGAATTAAATTTATCGGCATTGTGTGTGTAATATCAATAACAATCCAAATATAAAATTAAATTTATAGGAATTTTAATTTATAGGTATTGTGTCACTTTTGTGTGATCAAAATATTTTGGGACAACCAGTAATAGTGGGGTGTGTGTTTTGGTGTCTTTCTTAAGTATGTGTAATAAAATTAAATTTTTTTAGGAATTTAAAATTAAATTTCGCTTTTTAGGTATTGTGTGATCAAAATATTCAGGGACAACGGTGATGGGTTTTTTGTTTTTTTAGGTATGTGTGTGGAACAAAATTAAATTTCTAAGCATGTGTGTAAATTCAATTTAACAAAATATGAAAATCAGTTTATAGGCATGTGTGTGTGCCATAAAATATAAAATTAAATTGATAAGCATTTTGTGTGTAATGTTTATATGCAAGTGTGTGTAATATGAACATATTTGTGGGTAATATCCAAATATAAAATTAAATTTATAGGCATTATGTGTGTAATATCAAAATATTTTGGGACAACCGGTTATGGGTTTTTTTTTAGGCATGTGTGTAATAAAGTTAATCATCAAGCATGTTTGTAAACTAAATTTTTAGGCCAACCCCACTTTTTGGCATGTGTGTCAAAACATAAATTTAAATTTTTGTGTGTAAATTAAATTTATGTATGTGTGTAATAAAATTAAATTTCTAAGCATCTGTGTAAATTCAACCCCACTTTTTCAAGAAAATTTAAAAAAAAAAAACCAAAAAAATACAACAAAAGGCATTTTGTGTGATCAAAATATTTTGAGACAACCCAGCAAAAAAAGAAAAGCAACACATGTAATAAAATTAAATTTTTAAGTGTAAATTCAATTTATAGGCCAACTCCATTTTTTCAAGATTTAAAAAAAAAAACAATAAAACAAGCAAAATGGGTTTTTTTTTTGTTTTTAATTTTAAGGTATGTTTATTACATTAAAATCAAGAACATTTAAAAAAAAAACAACAAAACAAAGAAAAACAAACCATTGTCATAAAAAATAAAAAATAGAAAAAAAAACAAAAATAAATAAAAGGAAAAAAAAAGGGCCTATTTTTTCAAGGGATTTTTTTGAAAAATATACAAAAAAAAAACCAGGAGGGGGAAAAAAGGGCCTTGTTTGGGAACAAAAAAAACAAAGGCACAAAAACAAAGCCCAAAAGCGGTTTGCCAAACATGGCATAGCCTAAATTGTTGCCTTAGGTATTAGTGGCTTGTTTGGGAAAAAGGAAACAAAAAACAAAAAAAACAAATCAAAACAAAGGCCAAAATGTGGTGGACAAACAAGGAGCTGTAATTGTTGACTCTTGTCCAAGGCACAATAGTGCCTTGTTTGGGAAAATGGAGATATTGAGAAGAAAAACTCAAGCCAGTCTCGGTTTTACCAAACAATTTTGAAGCAACTTGTAAGAATTATTTCAAAAGTTGATTGAATCCTCATTTTGATATTAAATAGAATTTAGAAAACTGACCAACCAATAATCATCTTCTTGAACTTGCAAAAATACCCTTAAACCTCTAAAATATTACACGATAAAAAGGGGGAAAAAAGGGAACAAGGGCAAAACAGTCATTACACGAAATGGATGAACAGTGGGAACTGTTCATGGATGCCCAGAAATGACAAAACTACCTCTAAAGTAATAACATATGGCACATAAAGTGGGGAAAAAGGGAAAAACAAAAGAATAAGGGACAAAGTTGTCCGACCACTGTAGAGATGAACTGTGTTTACTGTTCAATACCTTCTCTTCTTTTATTAAGGTGGTAGATATATGTTATAAGCTAAATATTGAACTCTCTCTTAAATCACAGTTCTACAATAACCTTTCCACCGGGTTGAAAGATATTGTCTGGAATTCAGCAGACCAAGCAAAAGAGGAAGTAAACGAAGGTTAGTGTATAATAGCAAATACCTACTTATGAGATTCCTTCAGGTGAATACCGATGCATTTATCGATTCACAGAGTACTTGTGCATTAAGTATTTTTGTTTATGCACTGCATGGGCAAAGCTAGTGCTATAACAAAAATTTATTTTTACCAGGTGACTGCAGTTTCATGATTGTAGCTTCTTTCCAGGCCAAGGTTTTTTTTAAAAAAATAAAACTAAAAATGAATAAAAGAATTTGATATTGCGACAGTATGAATTAGCGCTGGCAATTCCGGCCCGCACCAGAGAGCCCGCCCAAAAACAGCCCGAAAATTTATGACTTCGGGCCTAGCAGATTTGATTAGCGGGCTGTTATTGGGTTTCCTTATAAAGCTTGTATATATGTTCGGGCTTTAGCGGGCCCGCAGTGAACCATTTGAAGCCGTGAATATCTTAACAATACATACTTCATAAAATAACAAAACCCTACTTGTACTCTCTCTCTAAACAAACGGCGCCTCTTTTCAATGCCTCACTCACCTCTCTCTCTCTCTCTAGACTGGGATTGCAGACATCTCTCCACACACAAACGTCTCCTCTCCTTCTCTCATATACAATAATAATTTTTTTTTTCATTTTCAAGACTCATTTTTTCCACAAGAAATCTTCTTTATTTTGACTAATAATACACACATAGTTTTTATTTTTATTTTTATTTTTATTTTTTTTTATGGGTTTTTTCATTTGTGTACTTTTCTTCTTTGTATATATATATATGCATATATAATTTTTTTGGTTTCATTTGGTTGAATTAGGCTTTATTTGGTTGAAATATTCTACACATATAGATATACGTATATATATTGTTTCATTTGGTTGAATTAGGCTTTGTTTGGTTGAAATCTTCTACACATATAGATATACGTATATATATATATGTAATATGTTGTGTGTGTATTACTTTTCCCTTTTGGAATGACGTAAAAAAAAAAATCTGCTCTGCATTGATTGGGCCAAACGGACTGAACCCGGCCCGACCCGTATCAAATCCGCACAGATCTGATCTTGGCCCGGCCCGACGTCAGCCCGGCCCGAGCCAGTCCAATTGCCAGGCCTAGTATGAATTAACGATACATGCATTGTTTTTTTGGGGTACATAGACCTTGTATAGAAAGTTAATTTTTTATAGACCTTGTATAGAGTACTTTTTATGCATGAAGTCCATCGGAATTTTGTTTAGTGAAAAGTCCCTCAATATAAAACTTGGCAAAAAAAATCCCAACGATTTCGTGAATTTTCACTAAAACTTGTAAAATTTCAAAGTTTAGTGAAAATTCATCAGAAAGTTAAAAAGTAAAATTTTCCAAAATTTTGCCCAACTTTATGTGGATTCTTCTAACAGGCCTACGCACCTGCACTTCGTGCGCCGGGGACTTCTGATTTCTTTTGGAGTTCAATTTGGATTTTGGGTGTGCAAGGATTTGTCAGGTGCGTCATGAGTGTGGTCGGGACACCTCGGGAGTGCGGCTGTGGCTATTTTGTAGCATTCTTTTGTAAAAGAAAAAAAAACTCAAGATCTTCTTCATACAATGTTGAAAACTTTGGGGGTTTAAAAGAGATAATAGAAGATATAATAGCAACTATCTAGGGTATACACTAATGCACTAATTGATTTAAAACTAATGATCTAACATTGTTTTTGGTGTTATTTCTTTGCATTGCATTGCTTTGCTTATTCATAGACCATTAGTTACAGAATAATTTACTATGTAGTTACAGAATAATTTACTATGCTATTATATAAAATCGTATCTTTAATGTTTTATACAAGTACCCGCACTCTCACCCTTTTTGAAAAATTGGTGAATCCCCCGGGTGCTTCCTATATGAGGTCTTATGGTCAAAAAAGTTTTCATTGTGTCTTTTAACTATTAACTTTTCCTAACAACACTAATAAACTCATTTTTGTTTTCGGCTCCTTCCCTTTAATGACGTAACAGCACCGATTTTTTTTTTTCCCGCCTTTCTTGAATAAATTGCTATTTTTATCTCCGAAATGATCTTTGAATAATTTTGGTTATGAATCGTGAATTATTATTTCTGGTCCACATACAGGTGCTGCTAGCGGGCCGTCTTCTTGATTAACTTCGTTTCAAGGTTTCTTCTGGTGGTGGCACATCAAAAGACTTCGAAATGTATGGCCTCGTATTTTCAGGCTTTCTCTGACACATCTTGATTATTACTCGGATATATATCTTTGTTACTTGTATGTTAGATCTGGTGTTCTCCAAGTTACCAAGTATATTTACTTTAGTAGTATCCTTTAAATTTTGTACCAGGATTTGATTTTCACTTCATGGATAAAACACTCTCTCTCTCTCTTTCTCTCTCTCTCTCTCTGTGTGTGTGTGTGTTTTTTTGGGTCAGTTTGTGTTTGAGGTCAATTGTGATAACTGAAGTGATGGATATGCAAGAACAGTTTGTTAATCGTTGTGAGGGCTTTTCAGTCAAAGAAAAAAAGAGAATTTTTTTTTCTCACCCAATCTACAAAATCGTGTTTGAGCCAATCATTTAGGACCAATCTGCTACGTGTCATTTCCAGAAATAGATAACAGGAGTGGGATAACTGATGACCCACCCCCCCCCCCCCCCCCCCCCCCACACACCTAAAAGAAAGGTTCATCTCTCTCTCTCTCTCTGTGCATCATCATGCCTGCATCGGCAACAGCCTTCCATTCTTGCCTATGCTTCTCTGCCCAGAAGCCATCTTCATCATCATCATCATCATCCCCACCCTCAGATTCTCACCAACCAAACCACCTTTTAACAACAAAACCCAAAACCCTCCTTCAAACGCACCCTCTCTATTCAACAACCCATTCAAACCTCTCCCTTCAATTCAAAGAGAAAATCCTATGCCTTGAAATAATGGGTGTTGATTCAGGCAAAGCACTGTCTTTAAACCCTTCTCTTCACACAGCCACTCTTCACTCAATCCACTCCATCATCTCCTTCCTCCAATCCAAAGGCATCCACCAAAAGGACATGGCCAGAATTTTTGGGATGTGCCCTAAAATCCTAACCTCAAACATCGAAACTGACCTTAACCCAGTTTTCATCTTCCTCAAAAATGACCTCCTAGTCCCTGAAAACAGTTTCAGAAGGGTCATCAACAAGTGCCCAAGATTGCTAGTTTCTAGTGTGAGAGACCAGTTAAAGCCAGCTCTTTTTTACCTTCAGAGACTTGGGTTTGGAGATTTAGAGGCTTTGGCTTATCAAGATCCAGTTTTGCTGGTTTCAAGTGTGGAAAAGACTTTGATTCCTAAATTGGAGTTCTTGGTGAGCTTGGGGTTTTCAAGAAATGATGCAATTAGTATGGTTTTAAGGTGTCCAGGGTTGTTTACTTTCAGTGTTGAGAATAATTTTAAGCCCAAATTTGAGTACTTTGCTGAGGAAATGAATGGTAAGTTGGAGGATTTGAAGGAATTTCCACAGTACTTTGCTTTTAGTTTGGAGAAGAGGATAAAGCCTAGGCACATGGAGGTTGTTGAGAGTGGGGTGAAGATTTCTTTGCCACTCATGCTCAAGAGCACTGAAGAAGAGTTTGCCCAGTTGATAAGACATGGGGGTGGATGAGTGAGGTGGGGGTCTCTCTCTCTCTCTCTCTCTCTCTCTCTCTCTCTCTCATATGTATATTATGTGGTTATAAAACCATCCCCCCTCTTCCCAATTATTTGCTCCTTCATGTAATTGTAAATGTTTTGAATGCGTGTTCCATTGAGAAATTGTAGCACACACATCATTGGCAATTTGACTTTCTGTATCAAAGTTTTCTAATTAGCTTTATGTTTAGAGTAGTGCCCTTATTTAATTTTTTTTTTTTGGGTAAGTTTTTATTATTATTTTTTTTGTTATTATATATATTTTTTATTTATTTTATTATTTTTAAAATATTTTTTGTGGATAAGAAGTGCCCAAATTTGTATTCCAAATATTTATATATCTCCGACTCATGGGATTCTCCAAAGGGGAGCCACTTGGAGTGCCATTCCACAAAATGAATCCTCCTTTTCCCCAAATCTCAACTTTAATGGAAGTGAGAAAATAGGTAACCAAATATCACTCCATGACATTGGTAATGGACTGGCAAAATTTGGAGGAAAAAATTCTAAAGACAACTACTAATAATATGGATGTAAAAATGGCCTAGGCCGACCCGACATTGAACGGGCTTGGACTTTGGTCCACGGGCTTTTTCTCTCTTTCGGGCTCGGGCCAAGCTCGGGCCGGACTAGAGGGTTCGTGCTCTAGGCCCTATCGAGGGCCTAGGGCCTTGGACTGGGCTTAGGACTTAGGGCCTCGGGTCGGGTCTAGGGCCTCGTGCTAGGCTTAGGGTCTCGGGCCGAGCCTAAGTTGTCTTTTTTTAATTTATTACTGTCCAATATGTAATTGTATTATATCCTTAAATTATTCGAGTAATACTATGCTTTTTTTTCCTGAATGGTTCCCATACACATGTGGTAGAGAGTTCACCTTCAATAAAGGTAAAACCACTTCAGCATCATCCAATCAAACTAGGCTCATTGTCACATATTTTTGGGAATCATTTGAGATATATAATTTTGGAAGCATAACACTACCCAATTTACTCGCAACTGGCAATACAATGAATTTTGTCACTAGCAATTTTGATTATTATAAATTCCTGAAAATGACAAAAAAAATCAATTGTTGGAAAGCTTCTGGGCTTGATCGGGCCAGGCCTCGGACCGGGTTTCAAATCGGGCTTGATCGGGTCAGGCCTCGGGCTGGGCATTGGGTCAGGCTGATTGGGCCAGGCTCGGGCTTCAAAGAATAGGCCCAGGCCCTACCCGGGGATGTAAGGGGCTAGGGCCGGGCTAGCCCTACCTCGGGTTTGTGTCGGGCTTAAGGCTCATTTTTTCGGGCTGGCTTCGGGTTGCTTGTCGGGCCGGGGTTTTTTTTTTTTTTACATCCCTAGCTAAAAGCATCTACGCAATTTCTCTGTCAACCAAAATTATGCAATTATGAAGAGTACATTCGTCATCTTTTGTTGTACATATTTGAGTAGGCATAATTTTAGGGAATTGTTATTCGCACTAATGTACTCCATGAAATAAATGCATTGATTGATTTGTATTACATGGTGTGTCAGTAGTACCATGGAGTGCATTAGTTCAATTTTAGAGTGGGAATAACAATTCCCTAATTTTAAGGGGTGTATTAATAACTCCCAAATTATGTATATATATACACGAAAATTCTCCAGAGAGGGCGCCCTCTCTTTATTAAAGAGAAGACCTCTGTTTTGACCGTCGGATCGTGTTAAAATATTGGATCTGACAACCAAAACAAATGTCCTCTCTTTAATAAGGATAACTCTTGGGGGACATTAGAAACTCATAAAAACAAGATACATAAATCATAATGTGTCTCTCTCTCTCTCTCTCTCTCCTGTTGGGTCTACTGACACTGTGGGATTTACGGAGGAGAGAGATAGACACATAAAGTTTCTGTATCTTTTTTTTGTGAGATTTTTTTGTGCCCAAGAGTTCTCTCTTTAATAAAGAGAGGGACTTTAATAAAGAGAGGGATTACATATATATATATACTAGGGTCCCGGCACGTGCGATGCACGTGCCAATCCCCTCTTATGCATTTGAATAGAAGATATAAATTTGGTATGAGATTTGAGTATAAGTGAATTTTGGTATATTAATGACCGAAATGTAAATATTAGTGACCGATTCGTAAATAGCCATTAAAATAGCAACTTTTGTTGAATTTTATGAATACTAAATTTGACAGAAGAAGTTGACCAAATTGTAAATATTAGTGACCAATTCGTAAACCATAAAAATAGACGAATATTTTTTTTAATTGTTTTGAAGTGAATAATGAATATTCCAAAAATTGCTGACCCATATGTAATTAGACATAATATTATTGATTGAATTCTCATTATTAAATTAAATAAAATTTTAATATAAATTTCAGACGAGAAGTTGACAAAATTATAAATATTAGTGACCAATTCGTAAATAGTCGTCAAAATAGCCGCAATATTTGACTTTTTTTGAAGTAAATAATAAATATTTCAAAAAGTGCTGACCCATATGTAATTGGGCATAATATTATTGATTGAATCCTCATTATTATATTAAATAAAATTTTAAAAGTTGGCCTGAATGTAATATTTCATTTGAAATGACATAATTACCCTCGCACAAACAAATAAATCATTATGATGAGTATCAAGGTGTATGAGTCATTATGTATAGTAAAAGGGTGAACTTGTAATTACAAGTTTTCATAAAGATACTTGGTGGGCTGAAATGACAAAATTGCCCTCGTAGAAATCAATATATTCTTATGACGAGTATGTATATAAGTTTTGGAGAGGGGCAAAATGGTATTTGACTAAGTCCATATTGAGACTAAGTCCATATTGAGCTGCTGCATTCTTCTATTATAAGGGTATGATATATGTATTCAGGGTAATAACTCCCAAATTATAAAGAGTACATCAATGATTGTAATGAGTCACCGCATTGGAGATGCTCCTACATTGCAGGTTTCCATAGAAATAACTTCTTCTTAGGGGGGGTGTGTGTGTGTGTGGGTGTGTGTGTGTGTGTGTGTGTGTGTGAGAGAGAGAGAGAGAGAGAGAGAGAGAGAGCGAGAGCTAAAATTTAAGAAAAATTATATATTTTAACAAAAGATTGTAGTTTAGCTCAAGGAAACACCAAGTAAAATAAGATATAATAATACAAGTGGAAGATCAACAGCAGTCATAATCATGATCACCCTCATTCTTATCATCTTCACCTCCACTGGTTATTTGCCATGTTACTATCCTATATGAAGATGTAAATATCTCAGATTCTCAATATCAGGGGAGACTTACTATTATACAAACTTGCAGGCACTAATTGCATTTCTCAAGCTATTCAACCAAAACACCAAGTATATGATGCAAAACTCACATGCATAGTCAGACACATTTCTTTTTTGGAATGTTTTAACCCTGTGTTTTTTTTTTTTCTTTCACCAATGGCCTCTCTTCCTTTTGAAGATCCAAATTTGCTGCTTAATCAATTGGTCCGAGTAAAATGTGTTCAAAGGTTTCTAGCCACGAAGACATCTTGGGTGATGAATGCAGCCCATGCATCCTGTAATAAAGGAACAAATTCATGAGGGATCATCATGGATACAAAACCATAACCACATTTTACCTTTTTAGTTATGGTTTTTTAGTCTTATGCTTTGTTTGGTAGGTGGGATGCAGAAGTGGAGGAAATGAGAAATTCCTCGGGAAGGGAAGACTATATTCCTTAATTATGGTTGGATAAGAGGGAAGAGAAATGATGACGGAAGTTATAAGAAGACTATATGATGTATATTGTGATATTTGCCTTTAGGATAGAAAGTTATTTTGCCAAAATTCCCTCTTCCGTCCCCAATCCCTCCATTTTTGGACGGATTGAATAGGCTCGGTGTGTGTGTGTGTGTGGGTGTGTGTGTGTGTGTGTGTGTGTGTGTGTGGGGGGGGGGGGGGGGGTAGAGGCATATTTCCCCTGTTACTTTCCTTCATCTCTTTTACCCTACCAAAACAAGTTATTTTCCTTTCTTCCTTCCCCCATCTCCTCCATTTTCCCCCTTCCTGACATACCAAACATGCTGTCAAGACTTGTTTCCTATACTTCTTACCCTTTATCTGTTGCAAATAATGCCCCTAGAACGCTGCGTAATGAGAGAATCTACTAGGAATCAAACCAAGAGGAATAAAAATATGTGACTTTCACCTACAATAGTAGATCAAAACTCTTCCTTTTTTTTAACCTGTATTGAAAATTTTCCTTCAATTTTCTAACTTTGTTCCTTTAATGGATTTTCTTCATGTGAAGATTCCATTGTCCAATCACACAGAATATATATATATATATATACCTGGAGGATTGAAAATGCCTTCTCTGCTACATATTTTTGTTGGATGGTTGCGCCTCTTTGTTGCAATTTGTCAGGGTGGAGACATAGCCTTGCTTTCTGATAAGCCTTCTTCACATGGGAGCTTTCTATGAGGCTTGTAAGGGAAATTGCACACCATCCGCTATTTGGCCATAGCACCTGATAAGATCAATTCCAAACAAATTGTTTTGGTTTTTCGTAAACAATGAGGGAAAGGAAAGGGAAGGAAAATGAATGGAAAGTAAAATGAAACTCTTTCCCTCTGTTGGTTGTCTAGAGAAAAGTGAGAAAAAATGAATAACTGAGGAAGCACTTTGTTTGGTTTCTGGGAGATAGAAGAAGAGAGAGGAATATTTATATCTAATAGAATGAGAAGGGTTCTTAAACTATCTTGCTTCCATGTGAAACCTTAGGCTTGTTTTGGTTCATGGATTTAGTGAGGGATAGAAAAGAAAATACTAAGTAAACACTTATCTTTGTTTGGTGAATGAATAAGGAAAACAATGAGAAAAATATGAAGGAACTTAAAATAGGATCAAAAACAAATTTTTTTAATTTTGTGAATCACTTCCCTTCGCCTTTTCTTGAGTTTCTATACGTAACTTTCAACATTAAGCATGAAAGAAAACACTAGAAAATTTTGTTTTCCTTCACATTTTTCTTTCTTTTCCTTCTCAAAATCCGCAAACCAATAGCCACCATAAAATGTAAACTATAACCCCTTGATGTAACTAACTATTTTATTCTAATGCAAACCAGTCGAACCGAATGGCAATTGACCATCATACCAATGATGGTTTCGCTTACGCAGGGTGCCAGGAGGTTGATTGGAGACATGTTTGAGTCTAAGAGCCGCTACTTTGTGGGGAAAAGGGCAAATATTAGGTCATCTCTAGTTTCTCTCTCCTGCCATACTTTGACAACCATAAAATGACAATCAAGATATCCTCTTTCTTCCTTGTTTCTAAGAACCACATACAGCCTAAATGTCTCAACGTGAGTGTTAGAGATCTTACGTGATGCAGTGTTGAGAGAAGTAGCCGGATGTTAGCTTCCTTTCCAGATGACCACATTCTTATATCTTCATCTAATAGCTCCATTTCTATCTGTTCTTTTTGCACAACAAAAGCACTGATCAATATTTGGTTGCTATCTAAAAAAAACAGATAAAAAATAAAAAATAGTAAATGAATGCAAGTTAATGGCGTGTTTGGTTGTCCCCTGAATTATTGTCCAATTTACCTTCTACATAAAAATCCTATAAAAAATTCATCATCTAGAATGAATCCATTTGAAACATAAATAGTCATGCAGGGAATAGTACTTAAAATCATGAATTTTTTAATCTCCAGAAAGCATAGGAATTCCCTTGTAGTTTATACACATGGAAAAAATAACATAAATCTATGAGTATAAGCGCTAGTGACGATGCATTTTGAAAAAAACATGCACTAATTTGCCTGTAACATGCCGATATGTTTAGTTTTTATTTTTTTGACATTAATATCATCCATAGCTATCTGCTTGTATGAGAAGCTAACAAACTTTTTGCAATGCACATGTGTATATATGCAAAAAAAACCACAATTAGGTTGAACTTTACTGGACAGACATTCGTGCTACTCATATATATGACCCCCATTTTAAGCTTACATTTTTTTCCAATTTGAGGTTTTCTTCTTCTGCTGCCTGCAAAGTACAAAAAAAGAAAAAGAAAATATAAGTTAATGCAATGGCCTAGCCATCTGAAAATTTAATTCCTACTATGGCACCATGATTGTCTAGGTTGTGAGCAAGGATCAAAATTTCGTTTCGGTCTATTGTTTTGGTGTGCTCGGAAATAGAAACATTTCAAAAAAGTTTCGGAAACATGTGGAAACACCGGAAAAAATTGGAAACATTGAGAAACATGTAGAAACATAACTTTAATCTTAACTTTTTGCACAGATAAAGCTAATAATTGATTAATTGAACCTTTAAGTGGTCTATATATGTACTTACAATAAAAATATATAGCTCGAATTAAAAGTGGGATTTAGTCACCAATCTACTGTGAAACAGTCCATAGAATACATATTTTTTTTATAGTTAATTTGCACTATTCCATATATGTATTGATATCACATATATGCATTTAGGTATTCACCACGCATTCAAATTTTAAATCTGAAATTTTTTAAATTAACTGACTTTGTGAACAATAGTTGATTGCAAAAACTAATATTAACAATGTTAATATATATGTTTGTTTTAGTACCTATATGGCTATATTCTTAGTATATTAATTAGTTTTATAATCAAATACATACTATACTAAATTTACTTATTGATAATAATAATTAGTCTTACAATATACTTGAAACACTAGATGAGTGTTTCGGTGGAATCATTCGAGTGTTTCGGTGGAAACAATTGGAAACAACTTCGTTTCAGTGGAAACATCGGAATTTAGAGATTCTAGCGATGATTCGTTTCGGTCCCTTGAAAAACCGAAATGTATCCGTCATTTCGGTGGAAACGAAATTTTGATCCTTGGTTGTGAGTAGACAAAAATCATAAAGATCAAAGTATTTTCTCTTACCATATGTAAGAGGTTAAAAAGTTTTGTGCCCTTTGTCTTCAGAATATAATTTCTTAAGACATAGATTGACTTGGGAATATGTAGTGCAACAAGATATGAATATATATAATTTAAATGAGCATATAGCTCTTGATCGTGCAGAATGGAGAAAAGGATTCATATAGCCGACCCCAATTGATTGGGACACAAGGCTTGGTTTGGTTTGGTTTGGTTTGGTTTTTATCATTTATTGCCCACTGTTGTAAATATGCTAAATCCCAATTTGGGCAGCTTATGAAGATATCCAAACAGCTTGTAACTTGATATCGTGGGTGGGCCTTAAATACCAATACAAGCTCTCTTATAAGCCGTTGATGTATTACCTTACGTACAAACAATGTCCTCTATAGTAACCCACAATTCATTTGGCACCACTTGTTTGGATGTTCCAAGTTGTGCTTGAATACTATGCCTCATAATTGGAGATACTTTTCTTTTTGTTGGTCCCAATTCTAGACTTCTATTATGGTTCCACTTCATACTTTATAGAGAGCTTTTCACTCTTGTAAAAAGAAAAGGCACTTTTATTTGTTTTGTTTTTGAGTAAGGGCTTGTTTGGAATCACCTCCTAAAGTGTACATTTGAACTCAAACATGCTTTTGGGGATCCAAAACGCATATATTACCATGTTTGGATTAGTTTTAGCAAGTGCTTTGAAGCCCCCCAAAAGCCCGTTTCGGCTGAAGCAGGTCAGAGGTGCTTCATTCCAAATGTGATGCGGGAAGCAGATTAGGAGTTTTAATGAATTCTCTCTAATTCCCACCATGCCCTTGTGATCAATGGTTTTGCTTCTTACTAAATGCACAAAAGCCACAATCAATCCAAAAAGGGCACCAAGTTCAAAGAGATGTGGCTTTAATTATCTAGATCTATATAGGGCCCGTTTGGGAACTGCTGCCTATGGAGGCCAATCGTGCGATTGGCTTCCATAAGCAGTTCCGTGGAGTTTTACGGCTTCTATCAGTACACACGGTTAATGGGACGCAGTTGTAGCATTTGCCAAACGTGGCCATAATGCAAATTTTCTGCTAAAAACAGAACTTCACCTCAGCAGAATGCATAGATCCATGTCCATCCAGCTTTCCTTCCGAAAACCCATGTGCAAAAGACATTTCTGCAGAATTTCCAAGAGAAATGGTAAGGTTATTTTATCTTCTTACTAGAAAAATTCACATTTCGAAAAAAATTTCACGACATTACCTTCTTTAATAGTCTCTTTCTCATGTTGTCTCACACTACAATCTTTCTCTGGACTTTGCGTTTGAAACCTCTCTTTCGCCCACGCAATTGCTTCATCAACTCCAAGTGCTTCGCCTGTACCTTCTCTGTGGTCCGAATTAATCTCAATAACATAAGAGCTCATAACTTCATCATCATCATCTTCTTGTTCTTCCATATCTTGTTCTTCCAAAACTTTATCATCAACTTTATTGAACTTGACCTCTGAATCTTGACAGAGTGAAGAGATAACCGACGAGGGGGAGTTGAGTTCTAGATCATCCATGGACACCTTCACACTTCCATACGAATTTGGATCGAGACTAATAGTTTCTGGGGACGAAACATGTTTTGAAAATCCGAAATGGAAGCTTCTGAAATTGTCAGTGTAATCATTTTCAGCAAATTGGTTACATGAAAAGGCTGGCATCCCCTGTTGGATTGGTTTCTCTTTGGGTATTGTTGTTGATGAGTTCCATCTACTAGGGACATTTATCGGTCTGCAAAATTGAACAAAACCTCAGCAAATTTTTTAATATCAGACATATGCTTTGGCAATTTATCATAAACAAGACATTTTGTACTTATTTTGATTAAGATTTTTGTTGTTGGAGATCAAATGGAGAAGTCATCGAAAAGAACTTCCAACTATCAGCTGCTACAAACAAATATCAAGTGGCTTTAATCCATGATTTTTGTTTGTGGACAATAAGACTTTATTTGGTTCATGGATTTAGTGTCGGAAAGTACACAACTTTTCTTTGTTTTGGTTATTTGAAAAATGCTTAGGAAAAAAAAAACATAAACAAAAGAGAATGGGGCAAAAAATATAGCATTGATGACCTCTAGATTGCTGAAAAACACTCAAAATATTAGCAATGTGTAACAATTTTCTTGACCTACCATTAGAAGTCTTTAATCCTAATAGTTGCTATGAGTCTTTAGGATCCCCCCTCAAAGCAAAATTTCCACAATATAATTAGTTTGAGTTTCTTTGTTTGTTTAAATTAGTTGATTATGGCCCGTTTGCACATTCTTTCATGCGATCATTGTTTTCGTATTTTTACATTGTATTTTAACTAAAAAGAATAAGGACGATGAATGGTTACATTCTCAAAATTATTTAAGAAAATAATACTCCTATGTAAAACCTAAATTTTTTGACATTACCCACAAACATAAAAATGATCATATATATATATATATGTATATATATAATCGGGCACCAGAATTATAAATTATACGCTATGGTTTTCAAATTTGTATGAGAAATATTGAATTCTAAGTAATTTAGCGATCGCCGTTCAGAACAAGTTTCTATGAAATTCAGGTCAATTCCGTTTAATAGGAGGTGGCTTTGTGCCACATTATTATAGTTATGTTTATTAAACAATCTAATGAAGTTGTTTCCATAGACAACTATTTATTATACATTCATAACCACATATACCCTCACAAAACCACACACACACACACACACACCAAAAAAACAAACAGTAGGGGCAAATTCGTCATTATGACAAGAATGAACCAAAAATAGTTGAAATCGAGACAGAACATCAGTTAGTTTTTGTACCTAAGCTTCGAAGCAAACGAAGAGAACGAACCATCGTCGCCGACGATCTCCGGCCGGCGAGGACTCAAATCCTCCGAACTCAACACCGACGACGAGTTCGACTTCGATTTCGCCTTCGAGTTAGTCCTCGACCTCGACCTCGATCTCCGATCATCGCCCTCCGATCCAAATATATCATCGTAAAACCCCTCGATTTTCCGACTCTCCGGAATTCTGAACTCCGGCAAGTTCCGGCCGCCTCTCGCCGGAGCCAATTTCTCTGGATGCCGGAAAATCTCGTCGTAGAACAGAGTGGATCGTGCAAAATCGCCGGAGAATTGCCGAGAGAGCACCGTCCGAGGAGGCCCCCCGAAGACGTCGTTGAAATCACACGTTTCTAGGATTTCTGAATCGGCGAAAACGGGTCGCCTCGATGTCTCTTCCGTCGATTTTCTCCGTGGAAGGTTCGGTTTCGTCGCCATTCCCATTCTCATCCTCCACGACTCGTCCATTTCCGGTTACTTCCGCCGGAGATGTTCACCGGCGTTTGACTGAGTGTGAGCGGCACTGTCTGTGTGAATGTGTGTAATGTACAAATATATATACATAAAATATAAAAACTTCTATAATTGAAAATGTGCTGTTGACTGTTGTCAATGCGTAATTTACTACTGCCAAGAGAATCCTTCTTCATTTAGTTGTACAATGTGTTATTACAGTTGTGCTTTTGATCTGGCATAAAGTCCCAATTGGGATATGGTTGAAATAAAGCTTTACTTTTGTGGAAAGGTAAATACTATCTTTTTGGATTAAAACACATCATGTCGTTTCTGAGTGTCTATTATACACACATACACACATATATATATATATACACACATATATGATGATATATTGAGGTGGGTGATGATGAGTGGAATTTATATATACATACTGTGAATTTGATCATAGATGAAAGTATGACACCACGCTTGTTGACCTGGAAAGATGTTTGGTTTGTTGGTGGGTCCACCACTAACCCCACAAAATTTCCATCTTTTTGTTAAAGGTTTATTGAGGGGAGAATTGAAAATCAAAATTCTCTATCACTACATAAAATGAAATTAAAACAATAGTCATTTAGTCTAAAGTCTTAAGTACCCTACCTTTCTTGCAATTGGTTCAGGCTTTCAAACATTTCGGTCTAAGGTCCACTGGTAAAAACATGGACATAACTATCCCTTTCCATTCCGCGCACATTCTATCCCCATTCTTTCAAATTCTGATAAAAATTCCAACTACCAAATTTGGCTTGCCCATAAATCACGTCAAATCACGTATGAAATAAGGAGATCTCGTGATATGCGATTACAATCCCAAAATTTAGGATTTTCAAAAATAAAAAATGGAAGAGAAGAAATCAACACCCCTTGTGTGATCAACATGCCTCATCTTCTCCGTCCTTTCGTGAAAAAATTGCATCCTCTCAGTCTCCGACGACCAAGCTCCATTATGATGATGACAATCGAAGCTTCAAGATCGTTTTGCAATTCCGACTAGATTATGGCGAAGAAGAAGGGTAAGTGTAAAGATTAACACTATAGTCTAAATCATTGACATGTTTTTCACACTACGGATCATTGTTTATCACAACCAAAAAATTATTGCCCAAAATCAATATATTGGGGTTAAAATTTTGGGAAAATCGTGGTATTCACTTGCCTGATAGTAGATTCATTTATTTATTTATTTTATTTTCAGACTATTCTCTGGTATTACTTGATCTTTATATGCTTTTAAGACCATAGACTCCAAAATTAGGACTTTTGGGGATGTTGTGTTTTTGGTTTACTCGTTTTGGGTTCCTACAAAATTAGGGTTTCTGCAAGAAGAAATTGAAGAAAACCAGTCAACTCCAACGTTGGCCACTCGAATATTGGAGCTAGACTCCGACGCCGACGAGAAAATGGGGAAGAAAGGTAAGTGAGAGGCCTAACACTATTTTTGGAAATCAATGATGAATTTTCACACTATGCATGTTTGTTTGATCATAATCACATGTTTTTATTTGGTCAAAATCATCTTATAGGAATAAAAAATTTGGGAAAAAATAAGGATATTTGATTCTTAAGTCAGTTGACAATCGATTCAGCAATTGATTATTTTATTTATTTAATTTTGTTCAAATACATTTAGATATTGTTTTTCATTTCAATTTAAGGATCAAAAGAAATATTTTAGATTTTGGTTGACTCATTATTTTTAAAACCTCCAAAAATCTAGGGTTTCTGCCAAATTCTCTAGACTGCAAACCTAGTCTGTGTATGAAATTTCATCCCCATTTATCACTTCATAAAATGGCAGTGATAAATTTAACACTCACATTGCTACACACATTGTCATATTCTAACATGTATCATGGTTCATGTTACACTGCGTCCTAGTATTTAATTTCACACGGTTTTGAACATTTCATACTGTGAATTTCTACACTGCCACTTGCCGTTTGAAATATCACACACACAGCGTGAGCATTAAAACAATGTGTATAATTTCATCAAGTTGCAATGTAGTTTACAATTTCACACTAATTGCAGAGTTTACAATGGATTCATAAAAATGGCAATGAGAAATTTAACACTCACATTGCTACACACAATGTCATATTCTAACACGTGTCATGGTTCATATCACACTGTGTGTGTGAATTTCTACACTGCCACTTGCCGTTTGAAATATCACACACACAGTGTGAGCATTAAACGTTGTGTACAATTTCAGAAAGTTGCTACGTAGTCTAAAATTTCACACTCATTGCAGAGTTTGTAATGGATTCATCAACATTTTCAACACAAATGTGAATTCATTCTCTGTTGTAGTGGGATCAAATATAAATTGATTCTCAGTGATATTGGGTTGCAAAAATTAATTGTTTGCTACATGGCTTCGAATTCATACGCTTCAAAGGGGTAGTATTCTTATGTTGTGTATGATTTATGACTACATCTCTTTTTTCAACTTTGGGATTTCCCTCTTGTTAAATTTTACACTAATGTCTTTCCATTTGTCCATGCAGCCCATGCTCAATTAACATGATTATCTTTCTTCTACATTTATGCTCAATTGGCTAAGGGACGTCTCTCTGTAAGCACCCAAGGTATAGAGAATCCTGGTGTGAACATGCTGAACTCACCCTGACAAGTTCCTGGGTCTCTAGATTATGGCAGGTAGTTTGCCAAATTATGACAAATTTTTTCACATTCACCAGTCACATCAGAGTACAATGCAAATTAGTGCAGGACCAATTTAATCCACAAGTTCCTAAACACTCACAAAAGGTCTTGGAAATTATTTTAACACAAAGCCAAAGAAGAAGTTCTGAGAATTAGTGGGCAACTTGATAGTGTAACAAACTTATAGGGGATAATTCATTGATTTTTGTTATCTGCTTGTAACAACTGCATTTATGTGAATATTGTAGTTAAAATTTTTGTGTGATTATTGGTTTTGGGTTTTCAGAATAACCTATTTAATGTTAGCTTAATCGTCTTTTATTTGTCATGAAATTTACATATAAATTGGAATCAGAAATTTCTCATACGATATTATTGATCTTCAATGGGTGATGTATATTAGGTGAGATTTTCTGTGAGGAATATACCCAGCAAGGGAGTTTTATCAAATGTCATAGAGTTAAAATTGACCAGACACAAGTGTGAAATTCAACACTGTAAAATTCTCAGTTTTGATAAGAATAGTGTGAAATTTGACAAGTATTATAAAATTCTAAATGAGAACTCATAGAATGCAGAACCTTCAGTCCAAAACATAACAGTGAGCCCAAACTCATTTATGATGTGATGTGTTGATTGGGTATGAAATACACTATGAATGAGAAATGGTGAAACTCGTTTGTAACAGATTTGTAAAGTTATATCCTAAAATATTGGGATATTATTTCTATATATATTGTAACCAATATCAATTGGGATTTGATAAGATTTGGTCAGATTTGATAATTGACTCAATCTTTAAATCTTTATTAAATATATGTATATATATATGTACGGTTATATATATAGGTTAGGGGTAGAAAAGTTATCTAATAATTCTATAATAGGATATTTTGGACTAATATCTAACAACAATCACAATTATCAGACTTATTATTATGGAGTACCAATTGGTGAACTTATTACAAAAAAACATTAGTAGAATGAGGCTTTTGACCATATTTTTCTAAAAAAAAAATGTCTTATAGACCTTAGAACTTTCGTAGTGGTGTTTCAAAAACTTAGGTAAACTTAAGCTAAGTTATTGCTTATATTTGGTGCGCATTGTAGTGTAGTGTAAATTGGGGGATGACACTTACAAAGTTGTGAGAATGGTAGACGACACACTGTGTACTGTGAGATGGTGGCCGACACACGTGAAGTTTTTTCATAAAGTGGTAGACGGCACACACTGTGCCTTCTGGCTGAACTTGGTAGAACTTAAGCGTACCACAAAATTAGATTTCCTACAATTTAACTAATGTATACAAAAGTTTTTTCTACATCACTATGCATATGATGAAAATTAGTTGGAGCAAACTCTTAAGTTCACCTAAGTTTAGTGGTGTTTTTAACACCACTATGGATGCTCTTAGGAGTTGTAACGTCATGAGTGAGAATTTGCATTGTTTTATTTCATGACTATAAACAATACAATAATGCTACATTCATCGAAAATGTGTACAGAATTTGTGCACCGAAAAATCAGGGCCATTCATTGCAGTGGGTCCTATACACTTTTGCGTGAGGGTCACTGAAATGAATGGCCATAATTTTTCGGTGCACAAATTTTGTGCACATTTTCGGTCACCCAAAGATTATTCTAAACAATAATTACTCAAGAATAAGATTTCAACCGCGGTTGTTTTAGTTCCCGTTTGATGGACCAATTATTTGAGATTCTATTCAATTATTGAAAATTTTGAGTTGGTTTAGTAACCAAAATTTTTCAATCATTTCTAAAACATATAAACTTTAAAGATGAAAACAATAGCTTAATTTAAAAGTAACAAATTTTAAAAGTAACAAATTTAAGATTTCTCAAATAATAATAATAATAATAATAATAATAATAATAATAATAATAGTAATAATGATAATAATAATAACTGAACTGAACCCTAAAAAAAAATTCAACGAAATTGTCAATTTATAAAAATCTCTTTTTTCAAGAGTAATACCCGACGCTAGCATCTCTTTGTTAATTGGATTTATTTCATATAACTTGTGCTTTGGGTTTTGTTAATTTGAGTTTATCTAATTTGGGTCATGGGCCTTTTATTTTAAAAAATCAAGGGTTGATTACAGAAACCCCCTTGTGATTAGGCGTTTTTTCAATTACTTCCACGGACTTTAAATTGTGTCACTAATACCCCCCGTGGTCTGGATTTAAGTAATACAGTCACTTTTTCCATTATAGTTAACAAAAAATGGATAAAAGTAAAAAATTACCCCTATTATATGCTAATGAGAACACCCTTATATGCTTAATGTTGGGATATAGGTATGAAATAATATACCCACCCAAGACCTTCCCTCTGGTGGTTCACGACAATTGCAAAACAATCACACGAACAAGGCAATAGAAAAGCAAACAAAAGAATTGGGCAAACACGATTCTCTCCTTTACTGATAATAAACCCTATAAGACAAATGCTCCCTCACCTCTCTCTCTCTCTCTCTCTCTCTCTCTCTCTCTCTCTCTCTCTCTCTTTTATTGCTTTTCCTTACTTTTTTTTTTCTAGAGTCTCTCTCCCAAAAGAAAATACAATTGTGTGGGATTCTGTCTTCTCTCAAGATTGGATTTCTTATTCTCTTCTTAGCTCTCTTCTCTCTATAGGATGTGATCTTATATATATAGAAACATAAATCATAGTCCTATAATAATAGAAAACTTCTTCTTCCATAAAAATGCATAATAGGAATAGGAACCCTCTAACTTGGTAACTTAGCCCTAATAGAAAACAAGAGATTTTGCTGCTCTCCGATCCCTGGCTCGCTCACGCGGATCGATCCTCCCGCGAGCGACATTACATAATGTCCACAATATTTCTTCGTTCCCATGCTCGTGCACGAGCTTCTCCTCCTTTGGCTTCTTGTCTTCGTCTTCTACTGAGTTTTTGTCACAAAACTCAACATTTAAGTATTTATTTAGGTATATATAGTATTATATTATTTTGATATTATATTTATTACTAGAGACTATCTTATGATCACTTTGGGGTATTTTTTTGAGAGCGAATTGGACACAAAAACACACACAAAGTCTTGGTGGTTTTTTTTTTTTAAGTTCTTCATACATCACTATACTGAGTTTCATTGTGTGTGCCTAATGCCTAATGTGGATAAAAAAACAAAGAAGCAATTATATCGATCACCAAGACTGTGCGTGTCCAAGAGTAGATAAAATAAATAAATAAATAAATAATATATCACCAAGACTGTGTGTGTTGTATGTCCAAGGGTATATAAAAAATAAATAATACATAAAATAAATTTACTCTCACAAAGTATCCAAAGTGACCACATAATAGTATCTAGCTAATTAATGATGTGCTACTAGCAGTAGAGATGGGAAAATACCGTGCCCCACTCGTATTAAAATGGGGTTTGGAGGATGTAGAATAGGATATGGATATGTTTGGGAGTTAAAAATAAAAAATTCTATAGGAGTCGGAGCAGAGTTACTAATTAATATTTATAGAATGAGTTCACTAAAATAATTTATAAAGAAGACAATTAAAACATAATTTAACCTTAGGTGCTTCGTAGAAATTACTTTGGTGTCTTCATTCAAATGAAGTATGGCACCCACTTTGTATTTTTGGACATATAGTGCATTGGTATTCCTTATTTAATTACTTGCAAATGGCCGGAAACATAAAGAAATTAACAACTATTTGATAAATTCATAAACAAAATACCGCACAGAAATGTTTTTTATTTTATTATTATTTTTTTATTTAGAATCGATTATCTGCATAAAGATGTGTGTGAGTCTAATTAACAAAATAATGAATTAGTTGTACTGAGTAAAGGTGTTTAAAGGAGGAAGGATGGTTGATACCTCAAAAGGAGACAATGCATGCTGTATAAGCTGATTGACATTAATCTTTATTATATATATGCCTCCAATCTCTCTACTTTCTTTTCCCCATCTCACTCATCTTTTACTTGAAAGCAAAGTTCATCATTAATCTCCCAAGCTCAACTCACATCATCAATTAGCATCAATTAGCTAGTAGGGTTTGTCTTCTTTTTTCATCCATGACGCAATACACATAACATATCTAATATCAGTATAGTACATATATCTTTTATATAACCAGGAGGAATATGCTTTTCCCTCCAAAAAAAAAAATAATAATAAATAAATAAAAAAGAAGAAGTAAAAATTTATCCAAGGATATCAAGTATTCATATCCATATAGTATTAATAATTGTTGCATAATTACAAAGAGGAATGTTTTTCATGTTAAAAAATATCACATGTTTAATGTTTCATCTTAGTTGTAATTATACATCTTAGCTATCCAAGAAATGAGTCATGTTAGCCCTTTGGTCTGTGGCAATTAAAGGGTTTAAATTTTCTACTTTTCAGATTTTGATTATTTTAAATTTTAAAATCACAGAAGCAGGGGCGGAGTCAGGATTTTTGGTCAGCAGGTATAAATGGAACCCTCGCAAAAGACAATATTATGTATATAATTAAACTTGTTATATTTTACAAATACCCATGGTGGGGTCTCATATCCTAAAAACGTTTCATTATCGCATCATTTGTCAGATTGTTGAATTGTTTTTTTTTTTTCCCTTCAATATACACAAGCTAATTATCATTTAAATATTGTTCCCCCATTCAATCACGCAAGCGATTTTTTACAATCTTCGTAACTGAAGATGCCCTCTCCAGCCTCCACTTAGTCCATTATAGCCGTTGCAACGGGTACAACCAATGACAGTTTGAATTAAGTCAATAAATTAAATCAAAAGCAAGTTGTTTTTCTGTCTAAACCATTTTCTTTGGTAAATCATCAAGCCCCATCAAATCCAAAAAAGTCACTACAAATAGGGATATTTACATTTCAGTCAACTTTTTGTTTAAAATTTAAAAGTCAATTTACTACTTTTTTTAACATTAAAAAAATTATCAACAATAATTATAAAAAAAATAAAATATTCATCAACAAAATTAAAAAAAAAAAAAAAAAACTATCAACTTAATTTTAAATACTAGTTCTTATGTGTTTTAGTCTACTTTATGTTTTGAACGTTGTAAACTTGCACCAAAATGTTGTAATGATTGCTCCCAATGTTGTGAAGAATTGCTTCCAACCTTGTGTAGAGTTGCACCCGACTTTAAAACGAGTTGCTCCTTACATTCTAAAGAGTTGTTTTCAACGTTTTAAAGAGTTGCTCCCAATCTTATAATGGGTTGCTCCAAAACATGATATAAATTTGATGAGTTTTTATTTTTACAAAAAAAGTTGATTTATTTTTTAATTTTTTAAAAAGTAATAGACTGACTTTTAAATTCTGTACAAAAAGTGGACTAAAACTTAAGCATCTCTTACAAATATAAGTATCAAATTGATATCCAAGATATACGTATAGTCTTTTTAGAGAAACTGCTGAGTTCACTCTAGTCGTTTCGGACTTGTCTGTTTCTTACCTTTCTTTGTTTAAGAAATACTCCCTCTGTCCCATACTAATTTATTTTTTATTTTTTTTCATTTGGGGGGGGGGGGGGGGGGGGGGAAGGAATATCTTTGATTTATTGTAAAATTTTACAACTTTTTATTATTATCCTTTTTAAAAATCAAAATTATAATGTCACATCAAAGAAAAAGTGAAAGAGTTTTGTGTTAAAGTATATTGACTTTTCAAAGAGACTCTTAAAATGGATTCAAGGACGGGTGGAAGGTTAGAACAAATAAAAAATACCTAAAAGTATTAAGGCTAAAGTTGTAATTTCTTAAAGTCCAAAGGAGGCTGGGCCCACCGTGACACCAATGTGGCTCCGCCCGTGCATAGAAGAGACCACAAAAATCACCACAGGCCGTCGCCACTGCCTCTATCGTCGTTGTCAAACAACTGCCACCAGCTCTACCACTTTTGACGCTTCCACCACTGTCACCTCTACAGTCGATGCTGCCATCACCTTTACCATCACTATCACTATCACTGTCACCGCCATGGTAAACTCTTTTTATTTATTTATTTATTTAATTTATTTATTTTTAATTTTTTAATAAGGCACAAACAATTCCTAAAATCTATATAAAAACAAGAGTGTCCAATAAAATATTCTATCTTTACATGAATATTAATAGAACCCATAATCAAACAAAGATTTTGGTCTGCTTCATGGTGTGTCATGTGGTCCAAAACAGAACTCAAAAAGACACTGTGGAAAAGCCTCCACTGTACAATGTGGTGGTGGAGGGGGACATATTAATAATGATACTGAATATAATATAATCACAAAGCTTGCCAAACACACATGCATACATATATACATGTAAATATTGTACATACACAATA
This sequence comes from Hydrangea macrophylla, assembly GCA_033977485.1. Lineage (NCBI taxonomy): Eukaryota > Viridiplantae > Streptophyta > Magnoliopsida > Cornales > Hydrangeaceae > Hydrangea > Hydrangea macrophylla. The sequence continues at coordinate 65,623,846 of CM066988.1, forward strand.
ACGGATTCAGAATCTTGCTTAGTGCGGCAATTGGTGAGCTTAATATTTTTTTTAAAAAAATTAGAGGTGGAGAGTTTATATATTTAAAGTTTATTTATGAATAATACTAGTATATAATTTCTGATATTATTTGAACAGTTAAAAAAAAAAAAAAAACAACAACAATACAGAAAAATAATTATAATAATTCATTTTCATTTCTCTTTTTAAATCTACCAACAAAACGGAGACTGAGAATCCAATTAATTTGGAGCTCAAGTTAAAATTTTGAAGTACCTATCTGACATTGGTAAAGCACTAGACAGTCCAAATTTTTTTTGATTTTTTTTTTTTCTGAAAAATAAAATGTTGATTTGTTATTTTTTGTTTAGATCTTCCACACAAATGACGACTAGTCAACCAGCTTGAAAGTGAACCATTTCATTTCTCTTCACTTCATTTCATTTATACTATAATTAGAATTTTAATTATGCCATCTTACCTATAAGCAGCACCCTTTTTAAGCTAGTCCACAGTACCAAAATGATAAGACTATTAGGTAGAGCCGTAGAGGGAGACAATGGGCTAGCATACCAATTTTTGTTAGACGTTAAGAATGAGGTAAAATCACCACATGCATATATATGAAACCAAAATCATGTTATAGTCCTAACCAAAATATATGATGTTTAGTATCTGTAATCTATGAAATTGTAGAACCCTAGAGTAGTAAAACCACAGCCCTAGGATCGTATCATGTTAGATTATCAAGGATATAATATAGTAGAATAAATACCTATATCCATGGAAGCAATTAGTAAACCTTAGAAGAACGATGATGATCAGTTATGTATTCCTCAGTCAAATCTCCTTGAATCTGTAATGGGTTCCTTCTCTTGATGGGATAGAGGAGGAAGTAGTATATTGATTTGACATAGTGGGGACCATAACCTATATATCTTTATATACTGATATGTTAGGGTTCCCATTATTCCTAACATGATCAGAATTTGGTATCCACTCATTAAACCCATACCCAGTAGGAGTCCATGGGCTTCCTACAATTAGACCACATAATATAAGCTCATTTAATTAATAGCCCTTATAATATAATTGATAATAATATGTTGCCCACTCTTATTAGGAAATACAATTTCCTAACAATCTCCCACTTGGGCTACATATGACTCTTGAAACAATTATATTACATGTTCCTTAGACGCGCACATGTATGCTATTTATCGTTGGACTTCACTTTAGTTTCAATCTGGCCTGTCCATTTCTTATATTAGTATGGGATCAAGGCGGCTTTCGTCACACATAATTGTAACTAGGCCTTCAATGGTCACCATACCAACACATTCAATGACATAGATCAAGTATGGATGAGTAGCATAGAAATTACATACAATGTGATCTCAAATATGCCTATTTCCAACTGGTCCTACTTTAGTTTTTCTTGAGATCAATCCGAAACAATGCAAAACCGCATATAGAAAATAGTTAGATTCAGAGATAAACCATAAACCATCAACTTTATTCTGCAGAAAAATAAAACCTCATAAATGTAAAAAATAGAACATCCAAAGTTAACTCCCACTAAACTAAAGTATCGTTAGACAACCTAACACCTATATGAGCAGTGTGCTCGTGAAAGACCTTGGGAGGTAATCCCTTGGTCAGCGGATCCGCAATCATGGAGTTTATCCCTATATGTTCTATCAAAATTTGACCACTCTGAATTCTTTCCTTAACAACCAGCAACTTTTATTGTCACAGTATATCTTTAAGACCTTTCAATGCCATCTACCACACGCAGCCTAGTGACAAAGTTTCGCAACCATATCCCATGATTGGATGCCTCATAACAGGCTATGAACTCCGCAGCCATGGTTGAAGAAGCTATGAGTGTTTGCTTAGTACTCTTCCAAGATATAGCTCCTCTAGCCAGCATATAAACATAGCCTAACGTGGATCGCTTACTATCTTGGCATCCAACAAAATCGAAATCAGAATACCCGACGATCTCCAAAAGATCTGATCTCCGATACGTGAGCATGTAGTCCTTTATTCTCTGTAAATACCGCATAACCCGTTTGGCTGCTTTCTAATGATCCATTCGTGGGTTACTCAAATATCTGCCCAATACTCCCACTGAACTTGTGATATACATAGTCACCAACCACATTCGCCTCAAAACCATACGAGGTGATTACTTGATGGAACTTGTGATACCATTGACGGGAAGCCTGCTTGAGACCATTGATGGAACTTTGTTTGACTTGGTGAAAGTTGATTGATCATCTTTCACTATCCCTATGTCAAACTCATATTCTTGGAAGAATACAATATAATCATCCGAAATTGCATTTCTCCTTTCCCTAGTGGATCTTCTTAATGGCATCTCCTCTTGAGATTGTTGAGTTTGCACTTCAGGTATAATTTGTTCATTTTGCACAGGGAGCTCTTGTACATTGTCTCGAATATCTAGATTTGCATCTTAAACAATGTCAGGAATAAGAACCTGAACATTGTCAATAGCAATATAACAAGGAATAAATTCCTCTTCAAAAACAATGTCACTAACCTTATCTCCCCCCACAAACTCAACTTCCTCAAGAAATCTTGCATTTCTCGTCTTAAAAAGGGTCCTAGAAGTGGGATTATAAAACTTAAAGCCCCGAGAGCGTTCAGCGTATCCAATAAAGTTGTTCTAGAGTCCGATTTATTCTCATGTGGCCTATAAGGCTGCGCCTCAACTGGACAACCCCAAATGTGTAAATGCCTAATGCTAGGCTTCTTTCTAGTCCATAATTCATAGGGGTTTTGGTTACTACTTTACTTGGAACCATGTTGAGTATATATGTTGCAGTCTTTAGAGCTTCTCCCCAGAGTGATTCTGGTAAAGAAGAATGACTAATCATACTTCTTACCATGTCCTTAAGCGTTCTGTTTTGTCTCTCAGCCACACCATTCATGCTAGGTTTGCCTGGCATTGTGTATTGAGGGACGATACTGCACTCCTCTAGGAATTTAGCAAAGGATCCTGGACGTGTTCACCTGATCCGTCATATCTACCATACTACTCACCACCATGGTCAGATTTGACAGCCTTAATTTTCTTGCCAATTTGAAGTTCAACTTCGGCTTTAAATGACTTGAAAACATCCAGGGACTGTGACTTCTCATGTATTAAATATAGGTACCCATATCTTGAGTAGTCGTCTATGAACGTAATGAAATATTGTTGTCCATTCCAAGAGGCTGTAGGGAATGGACCACATATATCAGTGAGAATGAGTTTTAAGACGTCTGTACACCTGTTGACACCTAATTTCTTTATGTTTGCCTGTTTCCCCTTAATGCACTCAATGCAGACTTGAAAGTCTGCCAAATCTAAGGGGCCAAGAATCCCGTCACGCACAAGTCTCTTAATTCTCTGTTTAGAGATGTGACCTAATCACTTGTGCCATAAGGTGGCGGAATTCTTACTTAATTTTGCTTTGTACCTCGTGAATAAGTATGCAGAATTTCATTATAGGAAGTAACAATGTTTAGCATATAAAGATTATCAATCAAAGAACCGGTACCAATAAGTTTTGAATCTTGAAATAGACTAACTTTATTATTTCCAAAAAAACAAGCACAACCAGATTTGTCCAAATTAGAAATAGAAACTAAATTCCGTATAAAAGACGGTGCAACAAAAGTCTAAATCAAATCGAAATAAACACCAGTCTGTAATAATAATCTTAAATTTCCTGAAGCTTCCACTATAACTTTCTTGCCATCGCCCACAAAGATGAATCTTTCAGCATCAGTTGGCGGCCGGCTCCACAAGCAACCCTGCATAGACATACTTATGTGAGTAGTAGTACCAAAATCTACCCACCAAGTATCTTTAGGTACAGAGGCTAAATTAACTTCAGAACAAACCAAAACGAGAAGCTTACCCTTCTTTGCACGCCAAGCGGCGTATTTGGGACAGTCTCTCTTCATGTGGCCTTTCTTCTTGCAGAAATAGCAAAGGAATTCCTCATTTTGCTTCTTTAGTTCTTTCTGCTGAGGTGTCACATCTGCAACATCCTTACCTCTCTTCCTTTTATTACTCTGAGAGGTTGATGCTAAGTGAGCACTTTCAGTCTTGTCTCACTGAATTCTTTCCTCTTCTTGCACACAGTGAGATATGAGCTCATTAAGAGTCCATTTGTCCTTTTGGGTGTTATAACTCACTTTAAATTGACTAAATTGTGTTGGAAGAGATATGAGAACAAAATGCACAAGCAAGTCCTCAGACAGCTCTAACTTTAGTGCCTTGAGTTTCCCACAGAGATGAGACATTTCCATAATGTACTCCCTTATGTTCCCCTTTCCTTTATACCTCATGGAAATTAGAGTAGCCAAAATGGTACTCGTTTCCGACTTTTCATTTTTAGCAAAATATTGTTGTAATTCAGAGAGGAACTTCTTAGCATTTGTACTCTCAGTGATCGAGCCCTGAAACGCTTCCGGAATGGAACGTTTCATAATCATCAGACTCATGCGATTCGAGCGATCCCACTTCTCAATTTTACCCTCATTCGGGTTTTCCGTAGTCGAGTGGGTTGTTCTGTCCTTAGCACAAGGTCCAAATCCATACATTCGAGAACAATTTCCATGTTCTCTTTCCAGACCTTAAAGTTTCCCCCATTCAGCATTGGGATAGCACTAATTTGAGCAGAAATATTTGTAGCTGTAGCAGAAACTGAATAGAGAACAAAATAAAATAAAATAACATGCTAACAATTAATAACATGTCATGACATAAACATATTAGAAATACTTTATATATGTATGCATGACATATTAACTAATTCACATAATGGTGGGCCCATCACAGAATACTTAGAACAACATTGATATTTAGTCTTTGGATAGAAATATCAACTGTAAGTGGTACTCCCCGTGTAGTGATCAAATACTGACAATAAGTCCTGTCAAACAGTAGCCTTCCTTTGGGCCGACTCACTGTCCACATGGATAATTAGTTTGATAATTGTCACATATTTACCACTACATGTATACCGATCATTCGGCCAATTAAGAATCTTCCTTTGAGCCGATTGTTAATCGCATGAATAACAGATATACCATCTTAATATTTCAAATAAATAAATTTACACAACAGAGGTTACTTTGGCAACATATTATTTCAATTTATTTATTTGAAATATCAGACATATGTATTGGAGCCTAAAATAGACCCCAAAATCTTAAATTTTCATATAATTTAATTCATAATATAAATTACCCAATATTCTGTAGCACAATAAAAACACCTTAATTCATATTATGAACAATTAAGATTTAATAATACTATAAAAAATCATTCATATCACGAATGAATCTAAAAATTCTAAAGTGCTATAAAAAATTTAATATTATATTATGAATTAAAATAGCATCATGAACAAACCTACTATATACTGCCAACCATATACATGAATAAACCATCACATTCATGTAAAATGAATATCACATTAAATCAAGTCACATTCAGGAATAAACCATCACACTAATGTTTCGGCAGTGCAGTAAGTAATTTAAAATACATGATTAAACGAGCTGATGTAAATATGAATACCAAGGCACTTTACGCCGCCACAGTGTCCATGAAATGTGGCTGTATCTTTGAAGCAACCGAATAAAATACCAAGTGCCATCATATTATTAAAATAATATTAACGAATTAAGATAATACATGATCAGCAACACTAATAACGGAGACATAAATTAGTCGAATCAAAATCATGCCTAAAAGCCTTAATAATTAATATGATGACTGGCTCTGATACCACTTGTTAGTATCTGTAATCTATAAAACTGTAGAACCCTAGAGTAGTAAAACCATAGCCCTAGGATCGTATCATGTTAGATTATCAAAGATATAATATAGTAGAATAAATACCTGTATCCATGGAAGTAATTAGTAAACCTTAGAAGAACGATAATGATCAGCTATGTCTTCCTCAGTCAAATCTCCTTGAATCTGTAATGGGTTCCTTCTCTTGATGGGATGGAGGAGGAAGTAGTATATTGATTTGACATATTGGGGACCATAACCTATATATCTTTATATACTGATATGTTAGGGTTCCCATTATTCCTAACAGGATCAGTATTTGGTATCTACTCATTAAACCCATACCCAGTAGGAGTCCATGGGCTTCCTACAATTAGACCACATAATATAAGCTTATTTAATTAATAGCCCTTATAATATAATTGATAATAATATGTTGCCCACTCTTATTAGGAAATACAATTTCCTAACATATGATACAATTGTCCAACGTATAACATTATGTTCATAATATTGAATTAGGAGGTTACTATAGCCCTAAACACAAATAACGGAATAACTTCCTTAGCTGATATGATTAATATATATAATGGTTATCATATTTCTATCTAAAAAGTGGTTCTCAAATAATGTGTTAGTAAAGTTCTTTGAAGTGGTCCCACTATCATACAAGTATTTGGAAACAATTTTTAAGATAGAAATTTGAGAACCATAACTTATTTGAAATTATTAGACAGAAGAGAGAGAGAGAGAGAGCGCTTTGTTGGGCAAACAAAATCTCCGTTTACTTTTTGTATACAATGAGTTAGCGTATTTAGAGTCCGAATTGTTTGATATTATGTATTAGGGAGCTGCTAAATACACGTATCTAATTTCTCTCTACACCCATGGACCTTATGTAGTGAGGAGAAGTACATAAGGCGTATCATGCTGTAAATATGGATGCAGAGAACAAATGTGGTGGGTATATTTAGTAATTCCTTGAGAGTTAGAAGCAATTAGGCTTAGTTTGGCCCCCACGTGGTGCTTCTCCTTTTTTAAAGCACAATTTAATGTTAATTCATTTGGTAACTAGTTTATGAGCTTTGCAAAAATTGAACTTAGGGCTTTTTTGGAGGGAGCTTTTAAAAGCTCTAAAATGGAGCTTTTAAAAGCCCAAGGTTGCTTTTTGGTTTCATGATGTCTTTTTGAAGAGTAGTGTGCCACTTATATAAAATTATCAAAGAACTTAGTAATAAATTTCATAAGCTCCTTTTAAAAAGCCACATGGGGGCCAAACTAAGCCTTAGTTGGTTGACAATTTCCATAAATTTACTAGAATTGCTATACAGTCTTGCCCTTATTTGCAAGTTAGTGCTATCGCTAATTGAAAGATTTGATGACGATTCAATGAATTATTGTGTCATCATTCATGGAGTTTTTGTTTATGGAATTTTTTACCGAAGGCATCAAAATGGGGCAAATAATGCCCTCACCCGTCACTGTTTCAACTTAATTCCCAAACCCATCACTTTTCTATAAGTCGCGACTTCAACTAGCGAGTTCAGGCAAAACCAAATCCAGGCTGAAATCGCGAGTTCAAATAGCGACTTTAAAAGAACTCGCTACTTGAAGTAGCGACTTCATCAGAAATCGCTACTTGAAGTAGCGATTTCATTTAAAGTGGGAAAACCCGCCGCATCTTCTTCTTCTTCCCTCAGTCCAGATCTGCTCTATACTCTCTCTCTATCTCTCAGCCCTCTCTGCGATCTCGTTCTCTCTCTCAGTGATCTCTCTCTCTCAGGTGTGATCTCTCTCTCTCAGGTGCCTCTCTCTCTCTCTCTCTCTCTGTAGACACACACACACAGATACACATACACACACACTAACATACACATACTCACAGACACACATACTTACACAGACACACAATGTGTGTATATATATACTCACAGAGATACACATACTTAGATACTCATAGACACACATACACATACACATACACATACACATACACACACACACAGACACATACTCACAGAGACACATACACATACACACACAAACACATACACATACACACACACAGACACATACACATACACACACACAGATACACATACACACACACATACACATACACATACACATACACATACACATACACACACAGAGATACATATACACACAGATAGGCCTGTAAACGGATCGGATTTGGATCCGATCCGATCCGAATCCGACAGAAAATAACCGATAAGGATCCAAACCTGCTTAAAGATTCAACATGAAATCCGAATGCTCACTACTAGTCACTAATGTAAGGATTTGACTAGTTAAATTGCAAGGATTTGAACACTAAATTCTTATTGTATTTTGGAAATTAATGATTTTTTGATATTATTTTAGTATGGATAAAACACAAAAGTAGACATTAGAAAAATAGAATTTCTCATCGTTTTCAATTCCAGATGATATATAAGAACTAAGGATGATCGATCCATATTCAAATCCCAATTTATGAACCATATGCAATTGAAATATACGATTTAAAGTTCCAACATGCATGAACCTATTGGAAACCTGGACTAGGAACAATGTAATCATTTCGATCCATTGAGAACTGAAAGCACTTTTCCTGGGTGAATCCATATTAACAAGCTTAATTCATAAAGTTTTACATAGTGAACTGATTGAAACTAGTAACTCATTAGAAATTCAGCGAACCCCCCAAGTTCTTCTGTAACCTAATTACCAAACTAGTAACTCATCAATATAATTGTTTGTCTTTTAATAATCTCATGTTTTGTAGGAATTCTTTCTCAATAGAAAAGTACAATTCTTAACGACGCGATGGACCATTGATTACTTACACTTGAATTTGCAAATGTGAAGGTATTAAAATGGCTAGTGTTGTGACTTTAATGCTGTATTGGGGGGGGGGGGAACATGTGCATCGGAGCTGATGGTCTATACTATGATAGTAACTGTCGAAGTTTCATTCGCCTGAGAACAGACGCTCAATACACTGAACTTGTTAGAAACGTCTGCAAGAAAATGGGGGTTCATCAGAATAGTGTTCGTTTGAAGTTCACATAATTTAACATTTTTAACTCTTGTTTAGTAGCATGTTGTAGCTTCATTACATTTAGTAGTGATTTTGTTGACTAACCATCCTGGACCTGAGGATCGCTCAGTACTAACATTACAGGACGCACATCGGTCATCCCCCATTTGGGATGGTCAGATCTTGAGACAGCTTTACTGCCGGCGCTCTGAGGCTGTTTTACGATGAGGTCCGGATCTAGATCAGCGCATATTAGATTACATCAGACAGATCGGGTTCTACGGCACATACATACTCGGCTTTATACAGTATGATTGGGGTCTGATCACTGCCCTAGTTGAGAGGTGGCATGTAGAGACACACACGTTTCACCTACCTGTCGGCGAGACCACGATCACGCTGCAGGACGTCAGCATTATATTGGGCCTACCGGTCGATGGCCGAGCAGTTACCGGTATTGATGTGTCACGCTCCAAGGAGCAGTGGCAGGAGCTATGTCAGGAGTTGCTCGGTTTCACGCCACCCCTAGCCACTATCTCAGGATCTTCACTGCGACTGACTACGATACGGGACCATTTCACTCCCCAGATCGCTTAGGATGCCGACGACGCCACTATTCAGCAGATGGCTCGATGTTATTGTATGATGTTGATAGGAGGGTCGTTGTTCCCAGACAAGTCTGGGAACAAGGTCAGCCTCATATATCTACCACATCTACGACACTTTGATGCTGGCTATAGCTGGGGCAGTGCAGCATTGGCATATCTATACCGTGAGTTGTGTGTTGCAGTTCATCGTACCGCTGTTGAGATATCCGGCCCGCTTATACTTTTACAGGTTATTTGTTATGTAAATTCTGTGAATTACGCATCTTTTACGATTGTTCAGTCTATCATACATAACTTAACTCAATTATTATCAATCGCAGCTTTGGGCATGGGAGAGATTGACCCATATCCGACCAGTCCCCTTACCAGCAGCTGTACCAGAGGATGGTCCATTGGGTTGTAGGTATACATTGTTTTATACATTATTTGTATTCATTACTCGTACATTCATTTAAGTGCTAACAATTTTGTCATTACTTTAGGTGGTTGACCCGATTCTCAGTTCGGGATGTGCCTACTCATGTCCAGCGTCACTTTCGAGACTAGTTGGATTAGATGAGGCCCGAGCAGGTAAATAATGTGCAGAGTTAAACCGCTATTTGCATTATTGTTCGAGTTGCTAATTATTTATATATTTTTCATAGATGATTTGGCAGCCGTACAGTGCTGAGCTTGTCGCTTCGTTACCTCCGTACTGTCGAGCTGGGCAGGGCACATGGATGGCCAGATGTCCGTTGATCATGTACGCCATGGTTGAGTGGCATCATCCCGACAGAGTGATGAGACAGTTCGGGATGAGGCAGGTAGTCCCAGAGCCATGTAACACTATGAGGACATTACATCGCATTGATCGACGTGGTCATGCGAATACCGACTGGAGTCACTTCCATAGGGAGTATGTAGAGCTCTGGGACCATCGGCTACAACATGTTATTGTAGGTATTCCAGATGCAGCTCAGATGATTGCCTCAGACCCATATATGAGATGGTATAGCCGCATTACACGTAGACTGATTGGACCAGTTAGAGATCCACCGACTGTTGGCTTCCAGCCAGTCGGTACGATTCGCGGTGTTTTGGTGAGATGTTTTACTTATTGTACAACATATAAAATTTTCATCCTGCACTTGGCATAAAATGTGGAATACGTAATTAAACTTTCCATTTGTTTTTCAGGAGGATGGTGTAACTCGTGTGTATGAGGTTGCACGATCGGTGTTGGCTAGTTTAGCAGCAGGCGGCCCTCATTCCGTCCCTCCAGAGGTGATGGCGGCATTGGAGGAGATTCGTACTATTACTGAGCATTCATTACAGGCTGTTCATGAGGACCTAAGAGAACGAAGAGGGTCCCGTGGTGTGGGACACATTATAAACAAAGATAGTCCATAGGATCCACAAAATAATTACACTTTTGTTTGTTTTTTGATGTATTATAAACAAATAGTTACACATTTGTATATATATAAATTTAATTAATTCTATACATCTATATCTCTCTCCCCCTCACTCTCTCTCTCTATCTCTCCCACTCTCTCTCTCTCACTCTATCTCTATCACCCACTCTCTCTATCTCTCACCCCCTCACTCTCTCTCTATCTCTATCTCCCACTCTCTGTATCACCCACTCTCTCTATCTCTCTCCCCCTCACTCTCTCGCACTCTCTATCTCTCCCACTCTCTCGCACTCTCTATCTCTCTCCCAATCTCTTGCACCTATCTCTCTATCTCTCTCCCACTCCCACTCTCTCTCTCGCACTCTCTATCTTATCTCTCTATCTCTCCCACTCTCGCGCACTCTCTATCTTATCTCTCTATCTCTCCCACTCTCTCGCACTCTCTATCTCTCTCCCACTCTCTCGCACTCTCTATCTTATCTCTCTATCTCTCCCACTCTCTCGCACTCTCTATCTCTCTCCCACTCTCTCACACATATCTCTCTATCTCTCTCCCACTCTCTCTCACTTTTTACAAATACACATTGTAATTGGATTAATTATGTTGGATTCATAATGCTTGGTGGTTCAATTCTGCAATATATGTTGGATATCTCTAGCAGGGAGCTGCTGCAATGGGACAGACTGCTGGGAATTTAGCTTCTGATGAAGTCGCTACTTCAAGTAGCGATTTCTGATGAAGTCGCTACTTCAAATAGCGAGTTCTTTTAAAGTCGCTATTTAAACTCGCGATTTCAGCCTCGATTTGGTTTGGCCTGAACTCGCTAGTTGAAGTCGCGACTTATAGAAAAGTGATGGGTTTGGAAATTAAGTTGAAACAGTGATGGGTGAAGGCATTATTTGCCCCATATTGATGCCTTGGGTAAAAAATTCTTATGTATGAGAAGCTGGTAATTGGGTGCATTCAGTACCCATGCTATTCTTTTTTTTTTTTTTAGCTAGCACTACTCATGCCATCTTAATTTTTTTTTTGGTAATTGAACCCATGCTCTCTCTCTCTCTCTCTCTCTCTCTCTCTCTCTCTCTAAAAAATGTATTGATATATGCATATATATATATATATATCTATATATATATTTTGATGATTTTTGAATGAAATATTAATAAACAAATCAAATCTTCCTCTTTGCGAGTTTACGCTTTTAGACTAGTTGGTAATTCGAGTGTACGCTTTTAGATTAGTTGGTAATTTGGCATGGCTATGGAGAAGTAAACCAATGTTTTTGAATCTTATTACCTCTCCAATAATTAATAATATATTATATTAGACAATGACATTGATGTTGAGGTCTGGGCAGAATTAGGGTGGGCTCTATAGCCCCTTAAATTCTGTTTTTTTTTTTATTTGATCAATTTGAATTCAACTCAACTTTTCTAATATATTGTCAATTTTAATCTAGTCTTCAATCTCCCTCCGAAAAAAAAAAGATAAATAAAATTAAATACGGCTTCGCCTTTCAGTGAGGTGTCAGAGATTTATTTGTCCAAGGATCTGCGAGAGAGGAAAAAAAAATTAGAAAAAAAAAAAAGCATCCAGAAGGGCATAGCCATGATTTTGTCTCAGTGGGGCAATCTAAAAAGAGATAATTAAAATAAACATCAATTGAATTTTTGTTTTTTTTTTTTAAAGAAAGAAGCAATATTATACCTCGCAATTGTCAATAGGTCCTCCATAGCTTGATCAATGGTGTATTTTTCGGTAAGATTTGGGCTATTTAAAACATATATATACAGAATATAAGAAAGAAAAAAAAAAAAAAAAAAAAAGAACGATATCACTGTGAGAACACGTAAATTATCCAATCGGTGACCTCATGATAGTGGAAAAAATTATGAAGTAAAGTTCTTATGGGACAAATTATAAAATTTCTTTGGGTGGAGGTAAATTTTAAAATAAATACTTACGGGACAAACTGAATATTTTTAACACTTTATGGGACAATCAAACTGAAAATTTTCTTTTTGAAAATTAATCTTTAGAAAAACTATGCTTATCATATATTCTGTTTGCCTCCACTCACCCTAAATCCGCCCCAAATGCATATAAACAAGAAGACCAGATTATATAGGGGCTTTTACCAAAAAAGACCCCAGTACACCATTTATTAATTTAAAGTACAAATTAGAGAGTGATTTAACAAAAAAAAAACCAAAAAGTTGACAGCTGGTGCTCGCATGGTATAAGTGCGCATACTATAGAATCTCCAATAAACAACCACCGTCGCCGCACACGCCCCAAGCACGCGCCCACGCACGCGTCTTCTTCAAAGGCTGCTTGCACCGTGCGAGCAGTGTACCGTATTATTTCTAATTTCGAAAAATGTTTTTAAACTTTAAACATCCATAATTTTTGACCAATAACTCCATTTTTTGCAAATTTTATACCGTTATAATCGTGTCGACGAGAGCTACAAAACTAGTACCATTGTTGACATGTTTTGAGGAAAAAAAAATTTCATGTTTTTACATACATGAATAATAAGTGAAATTTCACTTGATGTACATAAAATATTAAGTGAAATTTCACTCAATTATAGAGCTTTTAAAAGCTCTCCCAAAAAAGCCCTAAGTTCAATTTTTGCAAAGCTCATAAACTAGTTACCAAATGAATTAACATGATATTGTGCTTTAAAAAAAAAGAAGCACCAAAATAGGGGCCAAACTAAGCCTTAATGTTCATGTACGAGTTAAGTGAAATTTCACTAAATATTCATGTAGGCATGGTGATTTGTTTTTTTTTTTTTAAACAATGCATATTTTGTTAAAATAAGCAAATTTCATAATCAATTATAAAACACAAATTTTCAACCAAAACAAATGCAGGAATTCTTGTTAAAATTCGTCTTTTTTTTAATTTGATTGTTGATATATTTTGAGAAAAAAGATTTTCATGTTTTTACATACATAAATAATAAGTGAAATTTCACTTGATATACATAAAATATTAAGTGAAATTTCACTCAATTCTAGAGCTTTTAAAAACTCTCCCCAAAAAAGCCCTAAGTTCCATTTTTGCAAAGCTCATAAACTAGTTACCAAATGAATTAACATGTATGAAATTATGCTTTAAAAAAGGGGAAGCACCAAAATGTGGGGCCAAACTAAGCCTTAATGAGGTAGCAATGACTTTATTGCTATTCGTCTTTTTAAAATTTTTTTTTCTTCTCAAAACATATAAATTTGGCATACATAAATATTAAGTGAAAATTCACTAAACCCGTACATGTCTTCTTCTTGAAAAACTTGAAGTTAAACTTAACATTCGCATACTCGTTCAGTGAGATTTCACTTAGTTTTCTTGTATGGCAAGTGAAACTTCACTAACCAACTATCCCAAAAGTCACTAGAAGCAACTCTCTAGAGTTTAAAGTTCAATTTGATACTTAGTTTGTTAAAAAGTCTCCCAAATGTCGATTTAAGTGAAATTTTATTTAATTTTCATGCACGAGTTTAGTGAAATTTCACTTAATATTCAGGTATGCCAAGTGAAATTTCACTCTTTTTTTTTTTTTCACATTACAATGCATATTTCGTTTAAAAAAAATCAAATTTTACAAATAATTATAAAACATAGTTTTTCAGCCCAAACAAAATACAAAATTATTGTGAAATTTCACTAAAACCATCCTTAAGAACAAAGTGAACATTTTCTTTTCCTCACAACATATCAACTTAGCATACGTGAATGTTAAGTGAAAATTTAATAATCCATACACGAATATTATGTGAAAATTTTATTTGGTTTGTCTGGGACATAGGCATGTAAAAATAAGAATTTTTTTCTTTTTCTCAAAAGGTATCAACAATGGTACTAGTTTTGTAGCTCTCGTCGACACGGTTCCAACGGTATAAAATTTGTAAGAAACAGAGTTGTAGATCAAAAGTTATGGGGGTTTAAAGTTTAAAAAAATATTTTCGAAATGGATATCATCTGGTACAGCCACTCACACGGTGTGAGTGGCTGAAACCAAAAAGGCGCACGTGAGGGGGCGATGGTGACATGAGATTTTCTATGGTGCTTGCACTTATACCGTGTGACCACTAACTTAGATTCCTTTTGTCCTTTCTAGAAAATGGTCAAACCAATTGGAGTTTTAAACTTATGAGGGTTACTTGTAGGGATTTTTCAACAATTCTCTAGATTATATATGGTTCACCCAAAATTAGGGTTATGTCTACAGAACTGGTAAGATTTTCAATACACTCAATAGCGGGAAGAGAAGATTACATATTACATTGATGGCCATCCTTAAATTAAAAAAAGAAAAAAGAAAAAAAGAGAGAGAGAGATGCTACGGTCTCCAATTTGTATCCAATATTTGATTCTAACACACGTGGTAGTAAGTAGGACCAACATAAAATGACTTCTAATGAAAATCTAGCCCACTTTTACTATACGTAGTCTTAATGCCATATGTATTGAGACATGAAATGTGGTTACAAAATTTGAAATTATTGTGTTACTCTAAAATCAAGGCTAGGTTACAAGAGTACTAAAATTACCAAAAAATCCATAAGAGTACAGATTGTGTACAGTATTATCAGAGTCCACATTACTTAATGTTACTAGGATTATAATTGAGTTCAGTTGGAAAAGAATCAAGACACTACATACAAGTTCAGCAAAAAAGAAAAGAAAAGGAAAGAAACTACATACAAATCTTAGATATATGGAAATGGAAAACAAATCATGAGTTCATCATTCCAAGCAAACAAACAAACAAACAAATAAATAAATAGTTAGGGATCAATTGAGATTACAAGTTGAATAGCACAGTACTGCATCGACAAAGTTGGACAATCATAGTCACATAAGCACTTTCCACATGCTATGAACTGGTTACAATATGTTGATCATCTTGGGCAGTGCTTAAAACAAATGAGTAGAAACATTCATGGGAAGACAAGAACAATGTGCCAAAAGAATTATACACTTGCATTGAACATTATCATGTTGAAGAATATATGTACTATGCACAGTGTATTCTGAGTACTATAGATATTTTTTTTTATGAAAGGGTTATTAGAATCAGATGGGGTATGCCCTCAAACCAATTAGATTTGAAATATTATGGACATCAGTTGTAGTATATGTTTATGGATATCATTGCTGATTCATTATGTATATCTTTCATGAGATGAATGGTGGTTTGGCATCCTTGAACTTCATTGTATGTGATTCATTTGTGTAAAAGAGTTTTACACAAGGGAGATATGAATCATATGGTCCTTGGGAGTTCTAAATTGTCACTGCGGATGACAAGACTGAATATCTTATCAGGTCTATATTGTAGCATGATTAACTTCTATTTAATAGAGTGATGAATCTCATTCACAAGAGTGTAAGACTCTAAAGTTAATATCCTAGTGTATGTGATACATTGACGGACCTTGAGTATAATCCATTGACATGAACTATCAACAGTTAATGGACACTTAAACATGTGTAAGACATATCTCCTTAATCCTGAGATATTAATGGACGTAAGCTTTAGGCCTGATTGTCTTGACTTACCAATCAGTGAGGTCTATAAGATCAACACCTAGGTATCTTGAATAATTATGTCTGAGAGTATTGGGAACATATATTATCAAGACAGAATCTACCCTCTATTATGGAGTAAGTATTCTTTTGAGAATGTCGTTGTGTTAGTCACTGAGAATTGCATTAGTGTAGTAAGTATGTTACTACATGTTTAGTGAACTATGAGAAGTGAATGGGGACTCAAGGATGTAAGTTGTAATTATCAACTAGGAGACAGTACTGCTTAGTCTCAGTGATAGTTATGAATAGTGAAGGTAGAGGGGCATTAATGTCATTTCATATAGATCTAGGTATTGCACTGTGATTTGTCTCTTCTGTTTTGGAGTGCAGTTAGTGTCATCTGGTGAAATTGATATTAACTAAATAATTTAGACTGTTTGGGTAATGAGATTAATCGAGTACAGTTTATATTAATTCAAGCCAATTAGGAAGAGCCTAGAGGTCTCACGTCTAACTCATAAGAAGTCTAAATCCAATTAGGGTTAGTAGATGATGAGATGTGTATAAATATAAGAGTACAATTAGTTTTTTGAGTGCTCACACTCTAACCTTGGCTGTCTCTCCTTTATGTATTTTCTCTCTTTCTAATCCTAAGGGAGATCACCATTTATATAGATTCAGAAAGCGTTTAGAGGATAGACATGAAGATTTTTGGACTGAAAAGGAAGAGTAGCGTCTGGATCATGCTTGAAGTGTTCTCATAAGGATCCAACCGATCACAAAAAGCTATTGGATTTGTTTTGATAATCATATGCATGTTGGTTTTGAGCCAAATCTATTTTGAAAAGATTTTTCAATGGTTATCGCTTCTGCAAACCCTAAAATTTTAAAACGGGACCAACAACTGTTATCCGAGCCTGCTCAAACCCTATATGTATGATTTTTTTTGCATAACATCATGAATTAATGGCTGGAAAATAGATCAGAAATAAAAGCACGTGAAGCTGTTCCCTAGGGTTGTGCACATACATCAGATCCAAATCTGCGCGCTGTTATGGTGTGCGTAGCCTCTAGCTGATGTACACTATTTGTGCGCTGGCTGTGCACCATGCATGTAGTGTGTGACTGCGTGTGTATGCACCGTGTGTTCAATATGTGCATGCATATGTGTACGGCATGTGTATGCAATGTGTGCGGTATGTGCGTGTAGTGTGTGCACAGTGTGTGCGGTATGTGTGTGCAGTGTGTGCGATATGTGCGTATGTACAGTGTGTAATGTGTGTCGTGTGTGCGTGTTGTGTGTAATACCCTGTATTTTCAATAATTATTTATGCAGAGAGATTTTATATACTTCCCTTGGTCATATGTGAAATTTCATCTTCGATCGATCGAGGCTCTTTCGAGCGATCGAGAATTTCCAAAGTTCAAGCGATCGAACACTGTTCGAGCGATTGAAACCCTACCGACCTGAATTTATGACGTGTTCCCTACTTCAATCGATCAAACTTTCTTCAATCGATCAAACCTGACCGATCTGCTCTCGAGCGATCAAACTTAGTTCGATCGATCGAACGTGGAATCATCAGAATTCCAAGTTTCACGCTAAAATAACCACATGCACCTTTTCCCCTCTATATATATGTTTGGTATTCGTGTGTGGGTGATGTTTTGTTGCCCAGTGAGTTGAGAGAGTTGTGAGTGGGTGTTTATATATATACTCATACACATATATTATACACACACATCCATATATTATGTATATATATTCTGTGAGAGAGTGAGAGAAGCAGAGAAGAAGAAGAAGAAGATAGAATAAGAAGGGAAAGAGGAGGCAAAGAGAGATATCAAAGACAGAGGAGAGAGGGAGGCCACCATTGGAGGCCATTGAAGTTTTTAAGCTCAAAGCTCAAGCCAAACGCACCCTACGTGAGTCTTTACTCACTTGATATCTTTATTATAATATTTACAAGCTTTTTGATATGTTTAGACGTATTAAAATGTCCTTAGGATCTATGTATATATGCTGTTCAGAATCTGCTGGAGAAGACGACTCTCAAGCGATTGAACAGAGTTCAATCAATCGAAGGTTCGATCGATTGAAGCGATTTTGATCGCTCGAACATCACTTTTCCTCAATCGATCGAAACGGTTTCAATCGATCGAGACATGCAGAACATGGTTTAGTTCTTTAATTTATTTTTATATGAGGTTCGAATACTCGATTCAAGATTCGGACTACTATTATGCAATTATAGGTTAGTCATGGAGAATGTGACAACACAGATAAGTATGATTAAGAATAATGGATAATGTGATGACGTTAGATGATTTCGGTTGATGTATGAGTTCGATATCTGTTCATTTCAATCAGAGTAGTCAGGCCACATGGGAATTGTTATGTATCGATAGTACTACGGAGTTTAAGTAGGTTCGAAAGTTTTGGGAATGGTATGTGGGAAGATGCTTAGTCATAATATGCGTTCACATGCGGTGGATGGGTTATATCCTTAACGAGTAGTGAGCGGGACCATGTAGTCCTACTGTAACCAGATGATCCATGTTATATCCTTAACGAGCGGTGGATGGGTGATCATTGGTATACAACGATAAGTCGTGGCAATAGATTTGATACGCTGTTGTTCAAAGCATCGTATCCTTAACATGCAATGGATGGTTTATATCCTTAACAAGCGGGGGATCGACCGACGTGTTGTCCATGATGCGGTGGATGATTTATACCTTAACGAGCAGTGGACAGAATGATAGTATGTCTACATATGTGAAATGATTGAGTCTGTTCTTTCTAGAAAGAGTATGTTGATTATAGGTCTGTGTAATAAGACGATAAAGGGGTTGAGTTAGGACATTGGAATACATAGAGGATATTCTTTAGTAGAACTATATCTTAGACACTTCAATAACTGGTTATACGTTATATCATTGATACCCTGTGAGTTTCTATTCACTCAGCTCTCAGTAAGCTGACGACCGTTATTGCCTGGATATTTTCCGTCCAGATTACCCTGTCCCTTGTAATGCAGATAATGAAGCTTGCGACGATGGCTACTATCTTGAAGGGAATTATGCAGAGGTGGCCCCATTGATGCTGGTTTCGCTGGAGGAGAATGTTACACTGATGATTATCCTTACACCAGTTGAAGGCTGAAGATAGTTATCTAGTTTATGTTTAAGCTTTATATTACTGTTGAACTTTGTTAGTTAACGGGTACTTGGGCATATGTTGTCTCTAGACCTGTTGTGATCCTGTAGACCACACTCTGATGATTTATAATAGTTAGAATTGTTTTATTTTCAGTAGATGTTACTATTGTTCCTATTTATCTTGTGAACTAGTACTGTGTGGTGAGGATAATTAGTGACTTTCACTTGTCATTCCCTATGGACCCAAAAAGGAAATTTGTTTTTCTCTATTTTTGCTGCTCCGGGGTGTGACAGGGTTTTTGGTATCAGAGCTTTAGGTTGTGATATGAAGGATCTTGGTTAAGGTTTGGCTGGGTAGTACTTTTGATATGAAGGATCTTGGTGAGGCGAGCTATACCCTAGGGATAAAGCTTTAACGAGATCGAAAGAATAAGATAATCGGATTATCTCAAGATTCCTATATTAATAAAGTACTTTCCAGGTTCTCTATGGAGAATTCCAAGAAAGGTTTTCTACCTTTTAGGCATGGTCTAACACTCTTGTAGGATCAGTGCCCTAAGACAGAAAGTGAAAAAGTGAAAGAGATCGCATGGCAGAAGTACCCTATGCTTCGACTGTGAGAAGCCTCATATAAGTGATGTTATGTACATGACCTGATATCTATTTTACCGTTGGCATGGTTAGCAGATATCAGTTCAATCCTGGTCCAGATCATTGGACAACTGTAAAGCATATTCTCAAGTACTTGAGAAGGACTCGAGATTATATGCCGGCTTATGGCGGAGATGATTTATTCGATTTGGCTATACATATTCTAACTTCATGTCAGATAAGGATTCGAGGAGGTTGATGGAGATAAGTTAGTTCTATTTGGCTATACAGATTTTAACTTCATGTCAGATAAGGATTCGATGAGTTTGACATCTGGATATGTGTTTAGTCTTAGAGGTGGTGCTGTTAGTTAGACAAGCATTAAGCACAAATGTATTGCGGATTCTACTACAGAGGCAGAATACATTGCAGCCTGTGAAGCAGCCAAGGAAGTTGTTTGGCTCAAGAAGTTCCTTATGGAGCTAGGAGTGGTCCCTGCAACACAGTCACCTATTATATTTTATTGTGACAATAGTGGGGCTGTGGCACAAATGAACCACGTAACCACAGAAGAGGAAAGCATGTTGAGAGGAAGTATCATCTAATTAGGGAGATAGTGCAGATAGGTGACGTATTGGTGACCAAGATTGCGATAGCAAATAATCTTGTGGATCCATTTATGAAAGCCTTGTCTACTAAGGTTTTCGATCGTCATATGGATAGTCTTGGTATTAGATGTAATCCTAATTGGTTATGAGTGCAAGTGGGAGTTTGTTAGAGTATGATGGGGTTTGTCGCCCTTAAACCAATTAGATTTGAACTATTATGGGCATCAGTTTTAGTATATGTTTATGGATATCATTTCTTACATTCCATGATGTATGTCTTTCATGAGATGAATGGTGGTTTGACATCCTTGAACTTCATTGTATGTGGTTCATTTGTGTGAATGAGTTTTACACATGGGGATATGAATCATATGGTCCTTGGAAGTTCTAAACAGTCATAGTGGATGATAAGACTGGATATCACATTAGGTCTACATTGTAGCATGATTAACTTCTATTTGATAGAGTGATGAATCTCATTCACAAGAGTGTAAGACTCTAAAGTTAATATGGTAGTGTATGTGATACATTGACGAACCTCGAGTATAATCCATTGACATGAACTATCAACAGTTAATCAACACTCAAACATGTGTGAGACATATATCCTTAATCCTGAGATAATAATGGATGCACGCTTTAGGCCTGATTGCCTTGACTTACCAATCAGTGAGGTCTATAAGATCAACACCTAGGTATCTTGGATAATTATATTTGAGAGTATTGGGAATATATATTATCAAGATGGAATCTACCCTCTATTATGGAGTTAGTATTCTCTTGAGAATGTCATTGTGTTAGTCATTGAGAATTGCAATCTTGTAGTAAGTATGTTACTACATGTTTAGTGAACTATGAAAAGTGAATGGGGATTAAGGATGTAAGCTGTAATTATCAACAAGGAGACAGTACTGCTTAATCTCAGTGATAATTATGAAAATTGAAAGTAGAGGAGCATTAATGTCATTTCATATAGATCTATAGGTATTGCTCTGTGATTTGTCTCTTCTGTTTTGGAGTGCAGTTAGTGTCATCTGGTGAAATTGATATTAACTAATTAATTTAGACTATTTGGGTAATGAGATTAACTGGGTATAGTTTATATTAATTCAAGCCAATTAGGAAGAGCCCAGAGGTCCCATATCTAGCTCATAAAAAAAGTCTGAAACCAATTAGGGTTAGTAGATGATGAGATGTGTTAGTTTTTTTTAGTGCTCACACTCTAACCTTGGCCGCCCCTCTCCCTCTCTCCTCTATATATTTTCTCTCTCTTTCTCTCTCTCTCTCTCTCTCTCTCTCGCTCTCTCTCTCCCTCTCTCTCTCTCTCTCTCTTTAATCCTAAGGGAGATCACTCCTTCTTTAGATTCAGAAAGCTTCTAGAGGATAGACGTGAAGATTTCTGGACTGCAAAGGAGGAGTAGCATCTGGAACTTGCCTGAAGTGTTCTCCTAAGGATCCAACTGATCACAAAAGGTACTGGATCTATTTTTGATAATCATATGCATGTTGGTTTTGAGCCAAATCTGTTTTGAAAAGAGTTTTCAATGTTAATCGCTTCCGCAAACCCTAAAATTTTAAAACGGGACCAACAAGGGTAAGTTGCATTTTTTACTCTTTTAGTTTGGGTGTGGTGTCAGTTTGGTTTCTGTAATTTTAATTTTGATTCTATGGTCTTTATAGTTTCAATTTAGGTTCAATATAGTCCATTTATTGAAATCCTTTTCAATTTCTAATGGATTTAGATTTTCCATATAAAGGTTTGGCCAAAAAAAAAAGGATTCAATATAAGGGTGTGCACCGTTAAGAGTAAATTCTCTAGGTGAAATGTAGCATTATGCCCCTAATGGTAATCCACAATGTGACCTAATTCTTTCAAAAAAGTTGTAGATTTTCACAAATGGATTGTATTGAACCTAAATTAAAATTGTAAGGAGTAAATTGTCAAGACTGGAATTATAGGAACTATAATGACACTGTTGTCATCCAAACTATATTGGAATGCTTATATCTGTATAAATCTGAAAGCCACAAACAAACCAAATACAATATATAAGTAAACAGAACTTGGTATAGATACATATGCAGATCAATAGATCAAGTCACGTACTGCATTCGACGTCCTTAAGACAATTCAAATACTAAGATTCCAACGAATCATATTGTACTCTCTCAAACACTGACACATGAACTCTATACAAATCAATAATTCATACGTCCTAAATGACTTAATAAGGGTTTTACATAGGGGCGGAGCTTCTTGGGGACAGACAGTGGCCATGGTCCCTCCAAGAATTTGAGATTTTCTTAATACATGTGTATTTGTAAGAAAAATTTTAGAGTGTTAAGTGGTTGCCCCCTGCACCCCCCCCCCCCCCCCCCCCCCCCCCCCCCCCCCAAAAAAAAAATATATATATATATATATATACATATATCCTTATTCCTACCATAAAATTTGGTACGCAAATGGATTGACAATTGTACGTCATGATGTGATATGATTGATTATATCACATGTCAATGCATGTGGTACAACTAATAAAGCATTTGAGAACCAAATTTGAAATTCAAATTTGGGAAGCATAGCATCACTATACCTTAACCCTACCATATAAATTAAAATAAAAGAGACCAAATTATATTCCCATAAATCCCACCACTTATGCAAAATTATATAACATATTAACATGTAATAATCATTGGCTCCTTTAAAGTTTTAACTTTTATAGAGTGATCCATGCCAATATACATATTACAATATTAATTGTCAATTCACCCTAAACCAAATAAAGAGCATGGATTCCAAATAAAGAGCAGAACCCAATTATAATCCAACTCATCTTAAATATTTGATCCGACATATTTTCTTGACATTTTGAGTTTAACCTAATCCAAATTGATTTATTAGTCCAAACTTAACAAATTAGAAGCAAGCAGTCTCTTCATACATTATTGAACCAGACTGTACTGTTTGTTTCCTAGAATTAAATGGGTCTTTGTCTTTTCTGCATCATTTGAAAGAAGCAAATATTCAAAAGGGAAATCACTGGTCTACAAGATTGTGGACTGCAAGTTTTAATTAAAAAAAGATCAACTGGTCTTTTGTTTTAGGATTGGACATTTGAACCGATCAAACATTTTGTTTTCCCTTAAATCAAGAGAGTGTCAGTAGCATACGTGGAGCTCAGCATGTCTGGAAGCATGGGAAAACGTTCTTTTGCTGATATTATTACATGTATTCGATACTGGGTCATTCATAACAAACCTATACATTCCCTATTTACTCGACGAATTAAGGGGGTTGGTTATTCGTCAACACAAGTTTAGCTTCCTCTTCTGGTATAGGTTTGGGAGCCCTCGGCCAAACGAGTATTTTACAGCTCATTTCCCGAATTAACATCTCTATTTGAATCCGAATCGTAATCCAAATCCAAAGCCATTTCAGGCCAGTCTTTCCCAGGATTTGCTCTAGCCTGACAGATCAGTCATTTCATCCCCTCGCGAAATCGAGAACTTATTACCAGAGTAGGTTCTATCCGAGAACAATCTCTGGATTTGCGAAGTTTTTCTTTTTCCTTTATGGCTGACTTTAGTATAAAAAAAAGTGACAATATATGCAAATAAACGAAATTGTATAACTCTGTATAAACATACCCCAAAAAAAATCGCTTTGGGGGTGGTGCCCCCAAATTCTCCCTTTTACTAGGGACTGTAAACTCGGCTCTCCAGGTAAAACTTCATGGCTCCGCCCCTGGTTGTATATATAGGCCACTAGGTGACTGTTCGTGAATAGTCATGGCCAGTGATTATTCGTAAACAGTCATGACAAGTTGCACAAAAGACTATTTGGTATGACCAAACTCAACCATATATAACAATACAAAATTTCATTCAACTTTCCAACAACTGCATCCAAACTACATGAGTGGAAAATGTAATTTACTCTAAATCCTAGTTACAAAATATCAAAAACATTGCTGTCCATCAAAAGTGACAGAGATATGACATATCCTCAGTACATCGATATGCATATATGTATACATATAAACCATATATATCTTTCCAACAAGATGTCAATTTTTCCAGGACGGACACTTTAGTGGGGCTGCGGCAAATCACACAACTACTTCCTTGGCTAAAAAGAATTTTGGAATCTTTGTTGTTTTGGCCGAGTTTCACTCTGGCATTGCCTCAATATGTTGGTTCAATTATAATTTAACTCAACTTAAATATTTGTTATATCACACTCGTTCATCACTTTTTAATTTAGTCTAACAAAATGGTTTTATCTGTCAAGATTTGCAAAATACAAGAAGCTATATGATTTGTTGGATTTAATTGGAGTGATTCAATTAGTGTTTGTATGACTTGTGCTCATATCTTTAATTGACTGATTTATATTATACCTTGTACTAGACTTTTCCTAAACTCAAAAATAAAGGACTAACCTAGAGACCACATGATAACTATTTAACTATTATTATTTCAAAACTCTTCATATTTAGTTTTCTAATACATTGATCCTGTTTCCTTCTAATGTTACTTGTTAATAACATGTTTACAATAACAGTGTTATTAGTTGTAAATTTTAATAAGAGATTATTGACATAGATATGTTTTGTTAGAAAATTATTGGAAAGTCCCTACAAGTAACCCTCAAAAGTTTTAAACTCCAATTGTTTTGACCATTTTTTAAAAAGGACAAAAGGAATCTAAGTCAGTGCTCACACGGTATAAATACATGTACCATAGAAAATCTCACATGGAACCCCAGCCCTCACGCGTGGTTTTGTTGGTTTCAGCCACTCACACCGTGTGAGTGGCTGTACCATATGATTTTCATTTCAAAAATGTATTTTTAAACTTTAAACCTCTATAACTTTTGATCTACAACTCTGTTTCTTACAAATTTTATACCGTTGGAACCGTGTCGACGAGAGCTACAAAACTAGTACCATTGTTGATACCTTTTGAGCAAAAGAAAAAAACTCTATTTTTACATGTCATGTACCAGACGAACCTAATAGAATTTTCACATAATATTCGTGTATTGGTTATTTAATTTTCACGTAATGTTCACGTATGCCAAGTTGATATATTGTGAGAAAAAAAAAAACCAAATGTTCACTTTGTTCTTAATGAGAGTTTTAGTAAAATTTCACAAGAATTTTACATTTGTTTGGGTTGAAAAACTATGTTTTATAATTGATTTGTGAAATTTGATTTTTTTTTATTTTTTATTTAAACTAAATAGGCATTGTTTAATATGAAAGAGAAAAAAAAAAAGAAAAGAAAAAAAAGAGTGAAATTTCACTTGACATATATGAATATTAAGTGAAATTTTACTGAACTTGTACATTAATATTAAGTGAAATTTTACTTAACTTGACATTTAAGGAACTTTTTAACAAAGTAAGTATCAATTTAGACTTTAAACTCTAGAGAGTTACTTTTAGCGATTTTTATGATAGTTAGTGAAATTTCACTTGACACACTAAGTGAAATCTCACTGAACGAGGACACGAATGTTAAGTTTAATTTTAAGTTTTTCATGAAGAATGCATGTACGGGTTCAATAAATTTTCACTTAATATTTATGTATGCCAAATTTGTATGTTTTAAGAAAGAAAAAAAAAGATGAATTTTAACAAGAATTCCTACATTTGTTTTGGTTGAAAAATTGTGTTTTATATTTGATTATGAAATTTGCTTATTTTAACAAAACATGCATTGTTTAAAAAAAAAAAAAAAAAAACAAATCACCATGCCTACATGAATATTTAGTGAAATTTCACTTAACTCGTACATGAACATTAAGGCTTAGTTTGGCCTCCATTTTGGTGCTTCTACTTTTTTAAAGCACAATTTCATGTTAATTCATTTGGTAACTAGTTTATGAGCTTTGCAAAAATTGAATTTAGGGCTTTTTTAAGGAAAGCTTTTAAAGTTCTAGAATTGAGTGAAATTTCACTTAATATTTTATGTATATCAAGTGAAATTTAACTTATTATTCATGTATGTAAAATCATGAATTTTTTTTTCTCAAAACATATCAACAATGGTACTAGTTTTGTAGCTCTCGTCGACACAATTCCAACGGTATAAAATTTTCGAAAAATGGAGTTGTAGGTCAAAAGTTATGGATGTTTAAAGTTTAAAAAACATTTTTCGAAATTAGAAATTATACGGTACGTTGTTCGCACGGTGCGAGCAGCCTTAGAAAATGACGCGCTCGTGAGGTGATGTTTTGACTGAATTCATGCACGAGATCTTCTATGGTGCGCGCACTTATACCGTACGAGCACTGATTTAGATTCCTTTTGTCCTTTTTAAAAAATGGTCAAACGAATTGGAGTTTTAAACTTATGAGGGTTACTTTTAGGATTTTCTAATAATTCCCCCTTTGTTTAATGTGGTTTTGAATAATAAAAATAATAATAATAATAATAATAATAATAATAATAATTTGGTACTAGAAAGAAAAAAGGGAAAAATTTTGGCTTTGGAAAATAAATAGATTTGGAAATGAATATTGATATGCAAACTAAAACTTGACCCACAAAGCGAAAGAGATGAGCTAATCTTTACTATTGTTTCGAATTCATTGTGTTATAAAACTTGACATGTAATAAAATCATACCGCTATGGTTTATTTAAAGGAGACATTGATTTTTACTTGACATATATACATATGAACATTTCAAGTGATGTCAACTGAAATAGATTTGGAGCTTTTTTTTTTTGTCTTACACTCCGCTTGGTTTGATTGTAAAATAGAATAGAATTGAATTGGAGATAATAGAAAAGAAAAGAAAAGAATAGAATTGATTTACAATTCTAATTCTCATGTTTGGCTTAAAACAGAAATGATAATAATAGAATTGAAAAGAATTATTGCTATTTCCTGAAACACCCCCAACCCAGCATTAAGAAGACCAGACCAGAAAGGAAGAAGACGAAGAAGAAGAAGATGAACCAGAAGAAGAAGAAGAAGAAGAAGAAGACGAACCAGAGGAAATTAGGGCTTTTTGGATTTCGGTATTTTGGGAAGAACACATTTTCACACTGAATTCTCACCAAATCCGACCAATTTTGGTTGGATTTCACTTTGGTCTAAAACTTCAATTCTCAAGAATTGGCAAGAATTGGGAATCATTTCATTTCTAATTTTTGTGTTAAACCAAACACATTATTTGCCACAAAAAAGAGTTGCAAAATAAATTTTTTTTTTATTTGTGGCAAACCAAATAGAGTGTTACTCTCTGGGTTGTTTTGCTGGATAATGGAGAGAGACTCCTAGGTGTGATCTGTGAAAGCATTTAGATTCTACTTTGAGTGACAGTCTGGATAATATAATTTGCATTTAATTGCATTTATATGCTTAAATAAATATTCGTTTAGTTGTTTAAATTTATTATTAAATCACTAGGCAAAAACATGTGCTACTAAAATGCATGTGTGTAATAAAATTTAATTTTTAAGCATGTGTGTAAATTAAATTTATAGGCATGTGTCTGTAATATCAAAATATAAAATTAAATTTATAGGTATTGTGAGTATAATATAAAAATATTAGTAAGTGTTCAATATAAAAATAATTTTGAAGGCATGAGTGTGTGTAAACTATATTAATATTACTGAGTGTGCGTAATAAAATTAAATTTCTAAGCATGTGTAAATGAAATTTATAGGCATGTATATGTGTAATATCAAAATATAAAATTAAATTTACATGTGTGTAATTGAAATTTATAGGCATGTGTGTGTGTAATATAAAAATAAATTCAAGGCATGTGTCACGACTCATCCCGCTACGGGCGAAATAAGACACGTGGCACGCCACCAAGGCTCATCCAATTCAATTACATCATTATAGCAGTGAAAATATATGTGGGACAGTGATAAATCAGTCCCAAGGATTTAACGAATTATGAAAAATCAGAGTTATTGAAAATTTTCCCCTTTAAAACACTTAAAGAAACAACTCCAATTTGTAAATAGGCAATCTAGTCGACTGACCCTTGGTTCAGTCGACTAGGGTGTCAAAACTCCAGTCGACTGGAACTTGTCCGGTCCACTGGACCTTGATCCAACAGAATGCCTGATTTAAAAACACTTTTTAGTCAACTGGTTTAAAAACCACTCGACTACACTTCTAAAACCGGGGATAAATTTTGGTTAAAACAGAGGGTCCAGTCGACTGTGGCCCCGGCCTAGTCAACTAGTTTCCCCATTTACTGCACATTCTGCAGAACTTCAGTCTAAAGTTTTCTAAACTCAAACGGGGATTAAAGTATGCACATCAACTCACCCCAAAGCAGTTCTATCTATATTACAACATCATTAAAGTATAGTTACAACTATTTTACAACGAGTTACTAGGTTACGAATCCATTCCAAGATTTAAGATAAAACACGGTCCTAATTCTTACAAATTCTTATAACAACATTGGAATGAAACAAAAACATGTACAAGGACAATCTCATTGTCCTATCGACCTCACTCTGCTCACTTCTTCTTCTCTTTCTTCTTATCACCTGTAATGGAGGATGTCTCCACTGCTCAGTTACATGCTGAGTGTACAATTCTAAACAAATGCATATGAGGAAATTCATGCTTTAATATTGACACTCACATAGACTAGTTTCTAGGGAGAGAGATATGCATTCATCCGGTAATGGAATAACGAAACCGATGCCGTGGAGGGCCTTCTCCCAACCACTCATCCAAGTGCCCTAGTAGGGCCATCTCCCAAACCATGCACTGTAGCCGTCACTACAATAACTCTCAAACATCGAGAGGCTTACCCCTAGCATGAATTTGTACGAAACTCTCCTTTGACCCATATAATCACTTAGCATGCTCACATAATCATCTCAACATGCTTTCATATGTGCTCGTAGGTAAAATTAACGGGCGTAAATTAACACATGAGTTTTGCCCAGATCACAATATCATACATGATATCTAAAATATCCAAAATTCCTTATATAACTTAAGTCAAGAATTCATACCTTAAGCTATCGTCCTACAACTTTAATGGAAACGTAAGAATACCGATCGATTCTACGCCGGATCTCTGATTATACGCAAAACCTATGAGTTTTGACATGTTTTCCAAGAAAACACAATATTAGGATTTTCGTAAAACTTAGCCAAACAAGGCCTCATAGGTATCAAAACAAAGCTCTTACCTCGAGGGGTCCGAATACGAAATTTAGAGAAAAATTGAGGAATGAAAAGTCGTGGATTGGGGTCGAGAAAATCGTAGGAGTGAAATCCCCCCCGCCCCTCTCTCTCTCTCTCTCTCTCTCTCTCTCTCTCTCTCTAAATATTGAGTTTGAGATATTTTTGAAAAATATCTTGACTCCACTATATATAGGCACAACTCTCGGGATTTACGTTTACCTTCCCACGAGTTCTCAAATCTTTCAATTATCTCCCAAAAATGTCTTAAATGTCTAAGTTATTGATTCACGAGTGAAAATCTATATTCCATAAAAGTTTTCGTCTAAGTTTCGTTTGGGTCCAAAATTACGCTCCAAAAACTATTTTCCTGAAATCTCTAGATAATCTACCTTTTATGCACGTGTCACTTACGTTAAAACTATAACATTTCCCAAATGATCTTTAGCAAGGTTCAACTATTAGAAAATGCATTATACAGGTAAAATTACTATTCATAAATACCAGATAAGTAAAATAATATTTAATCACATAAATATCATTTAATCATGTCAATGCCTCATGCACTACCAACTTCCCGTGTCCTCGATGACACCCACCGTTGACCCACTGTCAACCTCACCCACTATTATTAATCAACATTAGTAATTCCCAAGAAATTGATTATTGCATTTTAAAACAAGAATTTTCCAGGATTGATGCGACAGCATGGGTGTAATATGAACATATCAATATAAAATAAATTTGATACAATTAATATTGTAGATTATGGGTAATTTCCAAATATGAAAATGCAATGTGTGTGGAATGTAAAACTTAATCAATATTGTAGATTGTGGGTATTATCTAAATATAAAACTAAATTATAGGCATTGTGTGAGTAAGATCAAAATACAAAATTAAATTTCTAGGCAGGTGTGTCTAATAAAATTAAATTTCTAAGCATGTGTAAATTAAATTTATTAGCATGTCAAAATAAATTTCAAGGCATAGACGTGTGTAATAAAATTAAATTTCTAAGCGTGTGTGTAAATTTAATTTATAGGCATATGTGTGTGTGTGTGTGTGTGTGTGTGTGTGTAATAGGAAACTTATACGTATGGGTGTGTGTAATATCAACAAATTAATATAAAATAAATTGATGATAATAATATTAATAAGTATGTGGTATGTATATAAATTAAATTTATAGGCATGTGTGTAAATGAAATTTATAGGCATAGTTGACCAAAATATAATTATCCATAATGTAGTTGTTTGAATCCTCATTTTGATATTAAGAATGTGTGTAATTGAAATTTATAGACATAGTTGACCGACATGTAATTATCCATAATATAGTTGATTGAATCCCCGTTTTAATATTAAGAAGACTGACCTAATTATAAAAGGTTGATCGAAATGTAATTATTCATAAGATAGTTGATTGAATCCTCATTTTGATATTCATTTTATTTTAGAAATTTGATCTAAAGTTAATTATCCGGCCAAAATTACATAAATAGCCTCACAGAATAACATATGCCAACAATTAAACAAAAATAAAAAGGGAAAAAAGCAAAAACCCAAGGGCAAAAAAGTCATGACACTGTAGCAGTGAATAATGGTTACTGTTCATGATCGGAGGGATTGACGAAACTACCCTTACACAAATCACATACGGCAAGCAAAGAAAGGGGAAAAAAATGTAACCCAAAAAAAAAGGTCAAAGGCGTCCCAACTCTGTAGCATGAACAATGTTTACTGTTTATGGGCATCCCTTCTTCTTATATGAAAATAGATATGTCAGGTAATGGGGACCAGTTTCGATACCCACGTACGGGCATAATTGAATAAAGTTCATAATTGGTAAGTTTCATAGCAACTTCATAATATATGTTGGACCACGTTTGGGACCCACACAAAACTTAGACTAAACCCATGTAGAGATATTGGGTAGTAAATGTAGTTACAAGGGGGTTTCATAATAATAGTTGAATACTTAGGGAAGACAAGTGTAATATGGCGCATAAGTCATGTGTTTAGTTAACAAAAAGAAGACAAGTGCCTTCTTCTTCATCCATTTTCGGACAAGTATAGGAGAGAGAGAGAGTGTGTGTGTGTGTGTGTGTGAGAGAGCTATGGATTCAGCCAATTCACCGTCCAATCTCCGATTCACGAACCGAAGCTATATTCAAACTCGTGGAGTGAGACGATCATTCTTATACTTTTCTTTTCTATTTTAATCATCAAATTTTTGGTGATCATTTTAGTCAGTGACACGCGGTTTTATCAAATTCATGTAGGAATTGCTCTAAAGTAAGAATTAAGCTAAGATTCACAAGAATTGGAGGATTTTTCTAGGCAAATTGGCTAAGAAACGAAGAGGTGAGTATTTATTCCCAAAATTGGGTGTTTAATTGTGTAGATATGATAATCGATAACTCACTTAATTCATGCTTATGTTGCTATATATACGCATGCTAATTGGATGAAATTTCCATGCTCGTGTGCTTAATTGCTTATATGCTTATGTAGGTCAAAGAGAAGTCAAGTAATGGTCACCATTTATAGGTCCTATAATAAGGGATAGAAATCCCTCAATGAGTGCGGCGTGGTGACGACTACAATGGAATGACGGTGACGCCTTCGGGGTCACACGAGAGTGACGTTATATACGATAAAAGAGTGAGAAGACCTGGGGTAAAAGGGCCCGGGGGTGGTGGCCTAATTTCTTGACATTCCAAAGACTAAATGATTAATATATGTTGAGTTGTTCCCTTTCACGTTAAATATACTGATAGCATGATTAGTTCTCTCACTAAGCAAAAGCTTAAACAAATGTTATTATCTGTGTGGTTATTAAATAACCACTGCAGGTATAAATTGAGAAGAAGAAAGAAAATGATCAGAACAACGGGTTGGGCTCGAGGGTGAATTGTGTATATGTTTTGTTATAGTTATTAACCTTGTAACTTTTGGTAATTCGGATGTTAGGAAGTTTGGGTAATGTGTTCGTGTGTTGTAATATAGGTTGTAAACTTGTACAATGATGTATTTGAGCCTTTCATTATCTTCCAGGTTATGTAAATTTCACTTATGTTCTTTTCCAGTAGAGAAAGTATGATGGGGTGAGTGTTTGGAGGAGTATTTTACCTTTGGATTTATGGTTGAGATCATTTGGTAGTTAGAATGCCGCATAATGCTCTATAGATACAAAACAGTCAACTGGATTCGGGCCTGTTGTTATCTTATGTATTGTGTACAAAATAGTGATGTAGTTGACCGAATGATGTAGGTTGTGAACTTGTACCGTGATGTATTTGGCCAGTTGTTATCTTATGTATTGTGTAAATTTCACTTATGTTCTTTTCCAGTGGGAAAAGTATGTTTGGGTGTGTGTTGGAGGTGCATTTTACCTTTGGATTTATGGTTTAGATCATTTGGTACTTAGAATGCTGCAGAGTGCTCTGCTGATAAGAAACTGATCGGGGGTGCAGTCAACTGGATTCGCTAATTGGTTAAGTCAGCTTCACCCAGGTTTCAAAACCAGTCGACTCTATTGGTCTTTACAATTGATTGGGATTGTCATTTAAAAAACTGAGGTCACTGGGACAATGATGTAGTTAACCGAATGATCACCAGTCGACCGAATTTGGCACCATCCTCTACAAACTTAGTCGACTGGTTCTCCGATCATTTGACTAGGTCTCCAATCAGTTGACCGAATTGAGTTCTTTAAAAAATGTGTTCTCTGTAATCTAGATACCAGTCGACCGGAGCCCTGATCAGTCGACTAGATCTGTAAACTTATAAATGATGATGTTTTACCATGAATTTGAAGGAAATTTCTTTACACCACATTATTTAATGGTATTGATTGTGATTATGTGGGAATTAGGTGCTAGTTTTGGTGTTGTTACATCTGTCCTAATCTGCGCGTGGTGGGTTGGGATATAACAACATATCATAGTTTATGGTTGTGTGTTGGACTCACAACACAGTATGCTTTTGTTTCAAACTATTTTGTTATTTTCTATGTGAATTCTCTGATGAAGAACACTAAAATTAGTCTCTTTAAGCACCTTTGGATGGTCTAACCCTATTTTGTAAAATTTCTCGGTATGGTAGCATGAGATCAGAAGTTGTCATTATTGTTGCTTCTTAGAGGTATGTTTTCTTGGACCTTAACATTGTCGATAGAATTTCCTATGTACGCTGTTAGAAAATTATAGTCCAAGTTCATTCTGGATTGTATCTTATAGTGCATTTTATCTAGATTCGTTGTGTACTACTCTTGTACTTCTCTTTCGTACTTTTCATTTCCATACTTAGGGTTTTCTCCTAGCCTATAAAAGGCTATCGACTGTAATGTTTGGCACACAACTCAATAATACATCTTCGTATTATTCTCTCAACTCTCTCTCTAATACTTTAACATGGTATCAGAGCCACTATTTTAGTGGTTTGAATCCTGGGCCTCTCTAGAGTAAAGTATGCTATGTGGTTAACACTATTAGTTGACTCTCCACATCAAAAATGCTTTGAGAGGTAGCCTCTTCATAGTGGCCAACCCTGACAGGTGGCACACCACTGCTCGCTAGATCACCAACTAACTGCTTCCGTCGCCTGATGACCATCTCTCTGTCCAACTCCCTCCAACCCCAGACAACCTCCCAGCAACTTTCGTCGCCCAGAGACCACCTCGTAGTTCAACTGCCTCCGCCTCCAGACCACCAACCACCTACCACCTCCTCTATTTGGCCTTCTCCGTAAGACCTCCGACCAGCCAGACCTCCGTCCATCTCCTTCTCAATCGGACATTCGCTCACTACCTCCTCCGCTGTCTTGCTCCCTTCACTGGCAGACCACCAAGCACCTACCACCTTTGACCGTCCGACCTCCTCTGTCAAACCTCCAACCGGCCGGACCTCCGTCCACAACTCCTCAGTCATGCCTCCCCCTTCTAACCTCCGACCGGCTGGGCCTTCGTTTACTTCCTTCTCTGCCGTCTGGCTTCCTTTATTGTCGAACCACAAACCACCTACCACTTTCGACCGTCCAGCCTCCTCCTATCGATTGGACCCCTATTTACTACCTCCTTAGTTATACCTCCTCTATCAGACTTTCGAACAACCTAACCTCCGTTCATCGCCTCATCTGTCATCCGGTTACCTCATCACCAGCTTTGCCCGTTCAAGTCGCCACTGGTCCAACCTCTGGCCACTGTTTCTACCATTTGGCCTCCTCTGTCAGACCACCGATTGGACGTACCCCATCTCCACCACCAGTAGCCTCCTCTGCGTGGATGTTACGATCGCCTCTACTCAGTCCAACCCAACACTATCATATCGGTGTTTCCTGGTTTGGATCCAGTTAGTATTTCCATCGTTCATTATCTAAGCCCAACTCAACGCTATCAGGTCAGCGTTTCACGGTCTGGTTCTGGTCAGTAGTACTCTCTTTGTTGGATTGCTCAGTTTCACCTTCTGTTGCAGCTTCTACTGTCCCTCATCGTCAGCTCCACTCAGTCAAGCAGCCAACTGTTTCAAGATTTCATTTTCAAGCTTAAGTTGGTCTCAATCTCACTACCTTGAGTTTGAGAGGGGTTGTTAGAATACTATAGTCCATGTTCATTCTGGATTGTATCTTACAGTGCATTCTATCTAGATTCGTTGTGTACTACTCTTGTACTCCTCATTTGTACTTTTTATTCCCATACTTAGGGCTTTTTTCCTAGACTATATAAAGGCTATCCGTTGTAATGTTTGACACACAACTCAATAATATACATATTCATATTATTCTCTCAACTCTCTGTTTAATTCTTTAACATGTAAGACATATTAGAAAAAGAATGATTGAATTGATTGATTCGAATATTACATACGAAGGGTTATATATAGCCTCGATAAATGTCTTAATGATTAATGGCTATATCAAAATAATATCAAACAAAATCACATAATATATTATATGATATATTACATGATATTCATATTTATATAATATATTATACATATGGACATTATATATCATGCAATCATTTTATCTTGATGTCTGCGATAGCATTTTGATAAACATATAAAAGTATTAAAAGAATATTTGTATTGGTTTACCATCAAATTGTAGTCCTGCATATCTTGGGCATACATTATAAATGTCTTATAGAAAATTATGGTCTACATAGCCACGTGCCTTTAATCAGACATTGGCAGACATGAATTAACTTATCCAGTCGTCTTGTTAGGACTTAGTATGTGTTGCTTCTCTTTTGTGATGGGTAGTAGAGTTGGCACTCTGCCTATTAACTTGATTGGGTAGTTTTTCAGATAAACTTTACTCCATTTTGGTACGAGAGACGAAGAAGCCTCTGGAAAGACTAAAGCACCCGCTAGTAGAGTTGGCACTCTGCCTATTAACTTGATTGGGTAGTTTTTCAGATAAACTTTACTCCATTTTGGTACGAGAGACGAAGAAGCCTCTGGAAAGACTAAAGCACCCGCTACTTGCCCCGTCTTTCACGGGCCTCAATTAGCATCCAAAGAATCATCTCATACTAAATTTGGTTCTACAATTAATACTTGGATAGATATATTACATCACATAAGAATCTTGAAATAGAAAATCAAAAGGAAAAATATCATTCACAAAAGCTATGTCAAGTATCATACAATACAAAGTGAAAAATCTACACGAAACAAACTTAGGAAAAATTGTCTAATCAAGTAACAATTAGTCAAGTTTCCTAACCTAAGAGAGGACATAGATAGTTCTTAAACAAGAAATCAAGAAAAGAAAATATGCTTAACAAACTAGAATGAAATACATGTTGATTTT
The DNA here is from genome assembly GCA_033977485.1 of Hydrangea macrophylla. NCBI lineage: Eukaryota > Viridiplantae > Streptophyta > Magnoliopsida > Cornales > Hydrangeaceae > Hydrangea > Hydrangea macrophylla. Next base: position 65,660,621 of record CM066988.1, read on the forward strand.
GAGAGGAGAGGACCCCTCAATCCCCTGATAAACAAGAAATGAAGATTTGATCTTGGGGGAATATGAAATGGGTGACCAATATCATTCCTTATGATCCTTGATTAGGAGTCACAAAGACCCCTGACTTGCATGAATGTCATGTAATGAGTCTAGAATGTACAAGGTAGTGGTGTGCAGATGTACATGAGACCAGAAAGAAGCGACGAGGAAGCGAAGCTATCTACGAAGCTTTGCTTCCTCGTAAAGTGACATGGAAGTATGAAACATGGATAAATGGATGGTGAATGGCATGGAAAAATGCAACCAATTGTGGCAAGAACACAATCATGGATTATGGCCTAATTAGGATGCATGGGCCAAGACCCTTGTAGTCTAGTGGCATCAATCCCTCTCCCCCAAGTGGGAGGGGAAGGGTTCAACTCCGTTTGGGAGGGGTGTGGGAGGTTTATTCCTCATTGGGCCATCTATTATAGGACATCTTCTTTGATATGGGCCTTGGCCCCCTGGCTCTTGTTTGTATGTGGGTGGGTGGTGCCTGTGGATAATTTGCCTAAGGCAAATTATGGCAAATTATCCACAGGCACCACCCACCCACATACAAAGGCAAAAAAAGAAGAAGGATGCATAGATATTTCAAATCAAAGCCTTAGAGATCAAAACACGCTTGCTGTGAATAGTAGATAAAATGCTTGCATCAGTTTGTAAAAATAGAAAAGAGGGGTTAGAAATATGATAAATTCATGCAATTCGACAAGGATCATCCTTTTTGAGTCTAGAACACATAGGAAAAATGAAACTACATTCAGAGTTCTAGAATGAGATAAATCAACCAAACAATAAGGGTTGTTCAGAAATAGAGGCCATACTGTGATTGGAATGTAGAAAAACTTAAAAATAGCATATGAATGCTCCTAAAATATACAAAAAATTCCCTAACACATTGAAGTTTAAGGGAAAAATAAATTTGGACCACATATAATGGAAAGAAACTTCGAAAATAAGTGCTTAAAGTCAACCCCACATGTTGTGCTGAAAAATAGAATGTCCTTGAAGAATGTTTGAGTCATGTAGGAGCCTTTCGATGCATCTTAGATTCAAACAAAATATCGTGGGTATACTTTGATGAGTTAGGAAGAATTTCCATGTGTTTCATCATCGTCCATTGAGTATTGAGCTCAGAATGTCATTTTAAAGTCAGCTTGCCCACTATTTTGGGGGGTGTTTGAGAAAACAAGGTTTTAATCTTTGAAACTCAAGACTTGGGGTTTAAGAGGGGTTTTGAAATATGACTTTCAAGAGTGATTTTCAGCCTTTAAGTATGGATTACAACTACTTTGAATGTCATCTTGGAACTCAAATCAAAAGCTCACAAAAAAGAGCTAATAATCAAAGTTTTCATTAAGAAATCATCATCACGTATTTAAATGAGTGTGTGTATGTAACACCAGCCCTTTTTTCGTTATATTTAGTTAATTATTATTATATTTTTCATAATTAGAATACGAGTATGTAAGTTTATGATTATTATATATTGAGCTCAATTCTTGACCCTTGTGCATTTTGCTTGCTTGCACCTTTGAACCCTTGAACCTTTAGATGAATTTGTGAACTAAGACCCCCGAGCGCTCCAACTCATCTGAGCACTCGAGCATGAACTCGCACCATTTGAGTGCTCGAGGTAAGCACGAGCTCTCGAGCTTGTTATTGCAGTGAAAAGACTAAACTGTCCTTGGACCCTCCAACTCTGTATAAACCGCACTTGCCTGCTCATTTTTTTTTATGTTTTAAAAAAATAGAGAGTTGAGAGGGAGAGTCTATAGTGAGCTTTGAAAGATCATCTCCATATCTTGCATACAAACACCTTGCATGACTCCCAAAACCACACACACACATCCTCCTACACATATAGACACTCATACTACTATATTAAAGTCCTAAAGACTGAAGAACAAAAAGATCAAAGGAGAAAAAAGGCTCTAGGAAGAAGATCAAGACTACCACTGTAATTTTGGAGCTTAAGAACAAGTTCACACACACACACACACATTCTATCATCTAATATTATCCATCATCCTCTACTTCATAGTGAGTACACTCACTCACCTAAAAATAGGGGTGGCAATCGGGTCGTGTCGGGTCATTATCGTGTCGGGTCATTATCGTGTCGGGTCATTGTCGTGTCGGGTTATAATCGTGTCATTCTTAACGTGTCATAATCGTGTCGGGTTATAATCATGCCGGGTCATATACGGGTCACCTGTTTAACCCGTCTAACCCGTGTAGGGTGTCATCGGTTCGGTTCGGATCAGATTGAATCGAATCGGATCGGATTTTTATTTTTTTATTTTTGATTTTTTTTTCATGTTTTGAAAACCAACCGAAGTGGTCGGTTCGATCTATTTTTCCAATTTTGGCGATCAGATCAATTTTTTAGTTGTATGTAATTTAAGAAACCCAATCGGTTAGCTCGGTTCGGCTATTCGAAATAAGCTTACAGCCCTACTAAGAACACAAACAAGTCTTCCATCAAATGTATTAATTATTAACACGTACATCTTAAATACCAAAATACTACAAATATAGCAATATCTAACTATTATAAACTTAACACCCAAGCACATCCACTGTAACAACCCTAAAATTTCTATGTAAATAATTATTTTAATTATTATTTTCAGTTAGCAATATTATATGAGTGTGCCTATGTAAGACATGTGTTTGGAAAATTTTAAGTGTTTGGTGGACATATAAATTAAATCATGAGTGAGCGCGTTTAGTTTGGAAGTTATATTTTATTAATTTATATTTGTTAAAAAATAAAATGAAGGGTTGATATGTATTTTTGTTATATAGTGTTAACAGGCCCGCGAATGTGTTAAATAATGTAATTAACATTAAAACTTAGTACGGTATCCATTGGGCTAATCATTTGTCACTTTACAATGCATTTTCGAGCCCATATAAAGCCTTTTTGTGAGACCCTTAGACAAAAAACGGGATTTACATGTGTGTGTGTAGATGTGTGCGGGTATGTGTGTTAGTATGTACGGGTGTGTGTGTTAATATACTAATAGGTTAGGTGTGCATCTTGTACACTTACATAATAAAATAATAGCGTTAGGAATCCCTTTCCTTTACACAGCCGCAATTGAGAGAGACAGAGAGAAAGAGAGAGAAGAGAAAGAAGAGAAGAAAAGGGAGAAGAAAGGAGAAGGGTCTAGGGTTCGTGGGCACGTGGGGAATCGTGAAGCATTCGTGGTGGTTGATTTTTGATCAACGAGGTGAGTTAAATTTTGTGTATCCGAATATATATATACACGTATGTATATATGTATATGGGAGTAAATTAAAGTACTACACATTTAATTTAATTGTTAGGGTTAAATCTTTGTAATGGATACACGCTATTGTTGAAGTAATTTAGTTAGTTTCTTTCCCCTTCGTGTGACTTTGCGATCATGGCATTAGGGTATTCGAAAGGGTTAGGTGAATCGTTAGTTTGATAAAAACCATATGTAAAATATTTATGTTTGTTAGGAAATATATGTGAAATTCGTTTTATTTGTAATTCACATAGTTGCAGAAACTTTAGAAAATTATTAGAAAATCGTGGCTTTGAATTTGAACATTCTGTCCGCGCATCTCATGTAAAACGTGATTCTGCACGTTTTTTTGTCTAATGGTATTTTTTTTATTCTGCACCGTTTGGGCAGAAATTGAAGATTTCAGTAGCAGTTTTTAGTATATTAAAATGTACGAAATTGGAGAAATATGATTTGTTGCGTTATTTTTTTATTCATTCGTTTGACTTAACGAAAATTACTTAGAGATACATGAATTCTCATATAATGTTGATAAAAAAAAGGATAATAGTCATTAACGTTGAGTCCGATGAAAATATTGTGCAACGACTGTTATAATACTTTACGATATGAGAATTTGAATTTTTATTATGGGTTTCATGTGGGCTAATTTTGAATGTTGGGTTGAGGTTATTGTACCTGAAATAACTGACCTTATTGTGTGATCATTTTGATAAAAAGGAGTAAATTAGATACGTTGAATAGTATATTGGGAATCTTGTAATTTGATTGAAAATTATTGAGGGAAGAATTGTTATGGGTTAATTGATAAAACCCTTTATTGTAAGAAATTGGAATACATCTAAAAGTTAGAGATGAGATTGGATGATGAGACGGAACTATGTGATAAACGTGAAATTCACAATTATTGGGATAATACGAACGATAAGTGATAATTGCAACATAGTTCTTTAGTGTTCACCGCTCCCCGTTGTTGTGTTATTATTTTTGGTAGCTCGCACTCTTTTGCCAGTGGCTTCGTGATCAAGCTGGCTTAAGACTTGTTGAGTGTACTTTTGCCAGTGGCTTCGTGATCAAGCTGGCCTAAGCCTTATGCTCGGCTTATATTGTATAGATGTTTAGGCATGTTGATCGGCCTTCCGTTGTGTATACCTGGTTTGGTTGATACCCCAACCAAACTAGCACCGGAGTGGGTGTTGGTAATATGTCCGGGCACACATGGGATATATGTGTGGGCTGTACCATGGAGGGTAGCCAAGGGGTGAACCTAGGGAACACAAAGATAAATTAAAGGCTAATAAATAATGACAATGGAGTATTTCATAAGACTGATAAGTGTGAAATAATGAACACGACGTTTAAGTTAGAATGTGAACGGCTTATGTACAGAATTATTCGCCTGGTTTGTGATCATTCGATTTACAGGATGGTGGGCCCACTAACTTTTATGCAGAGGTGGCTCACCATAGATATCCGAGGTAAGTATAAAACTCGTAGTAACTTTGGATTTTGGGCAAGAAACTACTTGCCACCACATAAATGGAAACTACTCTTTTGTCCAAATATGTGTGTGGAACTACCTGTCTTGGCCCAATAGTGCTGTAATGTGGTTTGTAGTCGACGGGTTAAGGTTGGAGCCCTCAGATTTTGTTATTTTTTGTTTAACTCATACCAGTCATGTGACTGACCCGAGTGTGTTATGCATTCGGGTGCGTTTCTATATGAAACGTAGTCGAATGTATGTGCATGTTTAGTATTTGGAGATTTTCTTTAGAGCTTCTGTTTGGGTGAAGAGATTGTCGCAGTATTGTTTAGTATTAGAGTTGTACTTATTTTTTTGTTGTACTTTATTTTATTTTTGGCAGTGTGGGCCACAAGTGTATAATTGTAATAAGAATTATATATTGGGTATTGGGAACACTGTAGTTGCTCGACCAATGGATGTATACATTTTATGCTTATTTATTTTCTTTCCACTGAATTCTGTTAAGAGTGTTTTATTAAATGAACATAATATTTCTTTTGTAAATCGAAAGGATATAATATGTGGAATAGAGTTTAATTTTTCTTATAATGAAAATGAATGTTTGGGAATACAAGTTTAATAATAAAGAGTTTTTCTTTAAACACAAAATCACATGTCCTTATTTAATGAGTATAAAATACTGTTTTCAATAATTATCTACTAGCATGTGTGTCGGTGTCACTCTTGATGTTTTGAAAATTGAATATTAGTCTGGATACATGCTTTGGATTAAATATTTGATTGTCCAAAAATCGGGGTGTGACATCCACACAAACTGAATAAGAAGAAATATTATTTTTACTAACAGTATAAAAAAATTTCTTCACTTGCCATCCATCAAGAATCAAGATTAACAGTTGTATTTATTCAATTGACTAATTTGTCTCCCTCCCAATCCAGCAATCCTAGCGGGCTTCTTCCCTTTTTTTCTATCTTTTTAATTTTTTAATTATTTTTTATTTTTATTTTTTATGCAATGCTTGATGCATGAATGCTTCCAGGCTCCAGCTTCCTTCGTCCTTATTAGTTATTAATTATTATTTTTTAATACATTAGTTATTAATTATTATGTATAAATTTACTTGTTTGGTAAGTTGGTAACTACTCTTTTTTTTTTTAGCAAAAAAATAATAATTTTAGTTTATATATATGTATATATATTTTAAATATTTTTTTATCTCTAAAAAAAAAAAATTTTTTCAAAAAAATTTTTTTTTTAAATTTTTTTTATATTACTTTTATTTTAGACTTCCAGATTATTAAAAATTATTTTTAAAACTAAAAAAAATATATTCTCCAACTGCACTTAAATACTTAATCGGGTCAAACGGGTTGACCCGCTTCAACCCGTTTATTAATCGTGTCAAACGGGTCGACTCGTTTATGACCTGTGCCCTTATACAGGTCACCCAAACCCGTTTATTTTCGTGTCGGGTCGTGTCGGGTTGCCGTGTCGTGTCGAAAATTGCCACCCCTACCTAAAAACATGTTTTTCATATTTTAAATGATGATGCATTGATATGCAAGAACTTTGAAAGTGAAATTATGTTATAAACTGTCATTCTGCTATATAATCACAGAACTCGAGCGCTCAGGCTCGTGCGAGCAGTCGTGTGGGCTCAGTAGGCCAATCCGAGCGATCGTCAAGATCGAGCACTTGAGTGTGTGAGTATTTGTAAAATTTGATTGCATGCATGTTATATTTGTAGTATTGGAGGATGTGTTTGTTGTACTTGGAATATGAATATTATGTTTTGGTGTTTGCATGTGTGATTTAAGCTTTACTAGTTGAACCTTGTGCTTAAGGATGATTAAACCTTATAGTAGGACTGATTTTGAAATACAGAACAAAGGATTCTAAAAGTTGTAAAGGTGAGCGCTCAAGAAAGTCCTGAGTGATGATCGCATTGTGAGCACTCAAGATTTCCAGAGCGGTCGCATGTGGAGCGCTCGATCACAGTGTTTTAAAAAGGTTCCTATTATCTATAAGTAAATTACGTTTTGGGTCTGTAACTTCCATGGACTTTGCAGTATGAGAATTCTGCATGTAGTAGGTTAATGTACTTAGGTATTGTAATGCGATAGTAATTACGCTTTGTCAACCCTTTAATAATATAGAAACCCGAGATATAACGTCGTAGCCGTAAAACATTCGTACGTGTCGGTTCCAGGCCAACGACATTTGTGCCGGATTGTGTTCAAAAGTGTCAATTTGGTAAAGATTGGACCAATAGTCCAAAGTGATGTCAAGATCAGTCGTGATGAGTTTGTCCCATCTCAAGTTGAGTCTAAGTATGTCATGTTGTAATCTGAACCTTCGTAACACCTCGAGATTGAATGTATTAACATCTAACCTATAATGTTTTTAGAAAGGGATAAAAGAATGTTTCACTTTCCTTAACAGATTAACAAATGTTTTCTGAGCCTGTTTAAGTGCAGTAGAGTTATTCACTCAGCTTTCATTAGCTGACGGCATTCATGCCTTGAACATTCAAACATCTAGATTTTACACAGATCGAATACCCAAAGGAGAAGTATGCTGAGGAAGACTATGGCTTTGCGAGTTAGATGACGAAGTTGAAGATTTTATCATTATTATTATTTTGTCGTTCTATTTATTTTGGGACATCGATGTCCGAACTTATTTCCAGATTTGTTATATTCTATAAGGCTTTAGAGCCTAAGACAATTTCTCTCATTCACCTCCTTCTTGTGTGGATTGTAGTAATGAATCTTATGACTCATATGTTTAATATATTACTATGCTTAGTGATTACCAATGTTATTATTACTTTTTATTATTCTTGATTCTACCATGTCTTGGACAATCCGGTGATCCCAACTTGCCACATGTCTACGGAACCAAAAACAAAATGTTTAAATTTTTTTCCCCTATTTGGGCTACTCCGGGGCGTGACAGTGTTAGTGTGTGTACATGAAAAATATTGTTGGGATTCTATAACATGTGGAAAAATTCCATTAATTTAGGAATTGTGATTGGCGAGAATCCTATTTTGAGTTAGTTTATTTTTGTGATAGAGTTTTATTTGGAGTGGATCTTTGAGTTCTTGTTGGACAAGGAATGATCGGAAACTCTATAAAAGAGATGGAGTATAGGAATTTAGGAAGCCCTTGGTGTACCAAGTTGGGGTTCTCCCTCATGGGGTTGCATGGTCTAGGGTGAGAGAGATAAGGGTTATTGGATATTGAGAGTAGGTGTACAAGGGGTTAGAGGGTTGGGTGATGGGATTTAATTCAATAGTGAAAGAATAGTTCTCTCGGGTATGGACATAGACAATGTTTGGCCGAACCACATAGAAATCTGTGTTTTCTTTGGTGTGCATATTTATTTCTGTTGGTATGTTTATGTGTGTCTATTGAGGGGAATTTGGTTCTGCATTTTTAAATTCCCAACAAGTGGTATTAGAGCCATAGTGGTGAGATCATGGTGGACAGAGGTGCATGGCGACAGTGATGTTAGCAGCACTGTGGTTTAAGATATAACAACAAAAGAATAAAAAAATTGTTCCAATGAGTGTCGTGGCTTATGCGTCTGGGAACGATCATGGCGAAGGAAGGCATCGTTTTTGTGACCAGAGATAAGCACTTGGTTTGGCCATGAGAGGGTGAATTATTGATTGCCAAGTAAAATAGTGATCAACTATTTTGGTAACTTGGTTACAGAATGATCTAGAGTGCCACGTTGCATAGTACCAATGGTTCTGATTGGTCATAATTTTAGGTAGCTTGTGAGACAAGTTATGTTATTCAGAATTCGGGTCAGAGTTGGTTTTAGAGGTTTTCAGGCACTATAGATTCATCAGTGGTATAGTTTTGTGTGAGATTCTGCAAGGTTTGAGTTCAGTTTTTTTTTTTTTGACAGATCAGATGAGACAGTAGGTCGTGATCTAGGGCAAAAGACAATTTCAGTGCTATTGTGACTATAGTAGTAGGTTGCATGTGGTGGAAAGGTGTTCACACTCCACTTGTACGTATACTTCTCTTGGATTATTAGATTTCGAGTACGGTACGTATGTGATTCAGGAAAATATTTTAATGCCAAAAGGGTTGTTGATTATCCTAGGGTGACTAGTATTGTCGCGAGGTGGAACGGGAGATTTCATAATATTTTGTTAGACTAGTTCGCTATTTGGGACTTTGGTCCCAAATTGGCAGAGGATTCTATAATCTCTATTGCTAGATGATCTCTATGGGTGCAAGCTTGGTGTTGGAGCTGAGGGTGGATTCATGAAAATCACACATAACAGATGTTCTCGACAGAGAGAGAAGTATGGATGGTTTTATCGTCTGGTTGGTCCTCGATAGATGAATTCATGCAAGTGCGTGAATGGTGATTTTCACGGTTCAGACGATGGTGAGGAAAAATCCTACTGGAGAGAAAAGGGATCGAGGCTCTTCTCTGAAGTTAATGGGCATAATTAACTTGGGCCTGTACATGTATTGGTCATGTTGATCGAATCAAAAGTGTTGAGACCGTGTTGATTCGAAAGTGTACAGACTGGTAAAATGATGGCCAATGGATTAATTTGTGTTTTGGCAAGTAGTGGTAAAGCGGTCAGCTTTGTGGGTGCTGGTCACATGTGACAGATTGATTTAGCAGTTGCCCCATAAGTGATAGAGGGGTGATTGTTGGGATTCTAACACATGTGGAACAATCCCATTAATTTAGGAATTATTTTTTGTGAGTTGGTGTCCTTTTGTGATAGAGTTTTATTTGGAGTGGATCTCTGATTTTTTGTTGGACAAGGAATGGTTGGAAACTCTACAAAAGGAGACGGAGTATAGGAATTTAGAAAGCCCTTGGTGTACCAAGTTGGGGGGTCTCCTCTCATGGGGGTGCATTGTCTAGGGTGAGAGAGATGAGGGTTCTTGGAATTTGAGAGTAGGTATTCAAGGGGTTAGAGGGTTGGGTTAGAAGTCTCAAACGGGCGGCCCGCCCTGCCATCTTGACGAGTTTGGTGAATTTTGGCGAGCCACAGGGAGGGTAGCCAAGATAGACGGGGCAGAGCGAATTGACTCGGTAAGGGATATAGGGTGACTCGCCCCAGCCCACTAATTCGTGGGTCAATGGGGCGGTGCGAGGCGAGGAAGGACGGCTAACTCGCGGGTTGGTTGGCGAATTAACCCACAAGTTGGCACACAGGTTGATTGCAAAAACCTGTTTTTAATTTTAATAAAAATAATTTCTTAATAAATCATTTACTCAAAAATTTATTTGAAAAGAGTTTATTAAAAAATAAATTAGTGAAAATAGTCTATTACAAAACAGTTTATTAGAAAATAGTTTAAAAATAATTCTTTACTTTCTAAAAAGTAGTTTAATAACACACTTTATTTAAAAACAGTTAAAAAAAATTTGAAAACAATTTTTTTTTTAAAAACATTTATTTTCTACTTAAAAGTTTAATAAAACTGTTTATTAATAAATATTTTATTTAAAAACAATTAAATAAAATCTTTCTATTCTCAGGTTGGCGAGGCGAGGTGGGTTGGTGGCGAGTTGTGGGCTACAAAAGGGGAAGTCGACCTGAGCCCATACGAATTAGGCTCGTTCATGGGGCGGGGCGAGGTGTGGGCCACCACGTGGCAGGGCGGGGTAGGACGGGCTAGGCCAGTCTAAGTTGGCCCACTATATACCCCTAGTTGGGCTATGAGATTAATTCAACGTTTTCTTGTGCTGGATTTTATTTTAAATAGTGAAAGAACGGTTCTCTCGGGTGTAGACGTAGGCAATGTTTGATCAAACCACGTAGAAATTTGTGTTTTATGTGGTGTGCATATTTATTTTTGTTGGTGCGTTTCTGTGTGTTTCTTGGGGGGAATTTGGTTCCGCATTTTTAAATTCCCAACAAATATGGCATGGCATAACATAGCATAAACATGTTGAAATTATATGCACATGGCATAGATAGATTGCATGAAGGCATAAAAGTATAGATTGTAATGTACATGTATACAAGGAATGAATATGGATAGTTGGCATGGGAGATGTCATAGCATGGTATGGTACAATATGACCAAAAGTGATGGGATATGGACTCATCTAGATACATGAGAGTGTTGCACCAAAGTGTGTAAGTCAAAAAGTGGCATGCTATGAATAGGGTCCAAACTACATGCATTACTTTATAAAATTAGAAAGGGAGGACAAACATGCTTAGAACAATTTGGAAAAAATCATAGAGCATCCATAGTATGTCTAGAATACACAGAAAAATATCAAACTATAGTAGATATTACTGAATTGGAGATATAAATCAAAGAAGACATGTGACTCAGAAGCAAAGACTACACTGTCAACCAAATTTGAAAGATTTTTTTTATAACTAGAACATTAACTCCTGAGTTAACCAAAAGACAAAAAGTTTCCTAATACATTCAAGTTCAAGAAAACAAAATAAAAAAAGTCAATGTTCTATGATGATAACATTATAAATAAATGCAAGAAGTCGGGTTACAAACTGTGAGAGAAAAGACAAATTATTTACATGAACTTTAAAAATCCGAAAATGGTACTTCCACATTTCTATAATTGATAGAAACCTTGGGGATAAACTAAATGAATTAGAAATATTTTACAAGTGGTTTCATCATTACAACGCAAGTATTTAATTCAAAATAAATTTTGAATCTGAACAACTCACTGCTTTCTATCGTTCTTGAAAAAATGGATTTGTGTTTTGTAGAAAAGTTAATTTCTTGATTGGGAGTTTTGAAATAGAAGTTCAAAGTATGAACTTGAATACTTGAGATAACAATATGACCACATAGAACTTCATCCAACACTTGAATCATCAAAGAACAAAAGAAATGAAGAAAATGGGGTTAAAGAGAGATGACAATAACGTAATCAAAGAAAGTGTAAAATAGATATGGGGATTGAGAAGAGATAACAATAATGTAATCAAAGAAAGTGCAAAATAGAAATGGGGATTGAGAATAGATAAAAAATAATGTAAATAAAAAGAAAAGAAAAATGGGATTAAGAAGGAGAGTGATGATGATGATAACAATAGCTTTCAAGAACAAGACTCTAGCAAAGTATTCCTCTCATATATGTGTGTGTATAAGACATGGAGCTCGCTCACTACCTCTCTAATGCTCAAGAAGATGGTGAAAGAAGTGTTTAGATGATTGAAGTTTTGATAAGAAACTCAAGTAAAACTAATTTTTGATTGGAAAAAAAATGAAAGAAGAAAACTATTTCCTTCATTTTCTCTCTATATTTCTCTAGAGTTTTCTCCAAAGCTCTCTCTAAGCTTCCAAGTCTTTCTCTGTAGCAACCTTTAATTTCTAAATTTCCATATTTTAAATAAAAATACCAGATTTATATTATTACTATGTGATTTAATTATTTTAATAATAAATAAATAGCACGTGTTACTATTTGCAAATTCAATACTTTAATTTTGTACAACTAGCATTCTTAACTGCAATATCATGTACAGACTACGCCCCAAAAATACCCTATGATTTGGGATAAACCCACTTATTAATACTCTCTTAATCATTATTTGCATTAATTTTCCCAATGATTATGTTTTAGAATATTTCCTTAAAGCTAACTTAGCAAACTAAACTAGCCTAAGTCTAAACTCATGAGTGCAATTGTGTGGTTAATGTATGTGTTGTGTGTGTACTGGTTGGAGCCACATGTTACAGCTTGGTCACCAAGCAACTGTAAAACCACACACAAATAGAAAATTCACATTACAACTCTCATTACAACACACACAATCTAAAAATTTAGTAGAGAAGAAAGAAGAAATACAAAATAGATATAGAATTACAGGAAAGGAGAAGAAAGAAGCTCAGAGAGAGCTCAGAGAGAGAGAGAGAGAGAGAGAGAGAGAGAGAGAGAGAGAGAGAGAGAGAGAGACCTTCCATTATTAAGCTAGGAGTATTACGAAAATTTTGGAATTCTCGGATTCTTTGCACCACTACCAATTCAAATATGAGAGTATAACTAACTCACTCCTTAATGTATATTTCAGCATATTAAAGTGATATAGAGATGTGTACATATATATGTGTATGTGTGTGTACGTATGTATATCAATGCTGGCCCGAAATTAGTGACACCAAAAAATTACTGAAAACTCATTTTGCGAATAAAAAAAATGATATATTAGAGTATGTAGAGGCTAGGTTTCAAGTCTTGAACGCTAATTCATAATGGTTGCGGCTAACAGTCGATTTAAAGTTTTGGCGACTTTCGATTTTTCACATGTAAGTAGAGCTACGGTATAATTCGAGTCTCAAAAAGTATATATTCATAATCTACTCGAAAATATAGAGAGAATGGTATATAACAATCCTCATTTGGCTAGGTTAGCTTTGAAAATCCTAAAATATAACACTAAACTAGGGAGAGAGAGGAGGAAGACGACGAAGTGGAGCACTCTGAGTTGAGCACTCGGAAGCAGAGCGCTCGAGGCTCAAGCACTCGAGCTGGTTAGAGCACTCGATACAGACAACTTCATGAAAGTTCTGTAATCATATTTTATGCTTTAACCAGTCGTACCCTCTGCCTATAACTGTTATACTTTACTGCTTTACTATTTTAAAAGAAAGTGAAACCCGTTGCTAAAACTAGATTAAGATACATTGGTTTAATAGGTGATAATCATATGTTTAATTCAAGTATAACTATGTTGAGAAAATCCTTAAGTAAAATATGACATACATTTGCATAGTCGAGATGGTATGTATACATGTGAGGGTTGAGTTTGGCTCAATATACGTGTTTTGTGAGAAAGAGAAAGAGTTGTTGGTTTAGCCTTTATGGGCATAGTTTGGGCTTTATGGGCTTAGTTATCTGAATTGATCGACTTTTATGGGCGACGATACTATCTTGGTCAACAGAGTTTGACCAAACAACTTTTATGGGCGACCATAGTATATCAATCATGATAAATACAGATTATTGCAATCTTGAATATCTTGATGGGTTTTACCAACACCATATCAGTACAGTAATCCTATCAAGCAACTTTTATGGGCGACGATGTTCTAAATTAACGGCCTTCAGCTGGAGGTTCTGGTGAACCGACTGAGTTGAGAGATTGTTGTTGAGGTAAAAGAGTTGTTGAGAAGAGATAGATTGCATTGTTCATGCATGATCGAATATTTTATTTTGACATTATTAACAGTACAATGTATGTTCATAAACAATGACTTGGATAAATTATTAACCGTGCTTTAAAGTGCTAAACCACGACAACATTAAATTTACTTTTATATACATTATGTGTGCTTGTTTATTATTATTAAATTCACTCGACTTTCATAAGCCGATGACCTTTATGCCATGGACACACAAAATTTCCAGAATTCTCAGAAAATGACTACACGGGGCAGTACGACTATGCTAGTTAAGGAGAAGAAGTTATGCAAAGAAGATGTTTACCTGCTTTTTATTATAAGTCTGTAATAGGATAATATAATTGGAATATGATTTGCAAAAAGGCGAGTTCTGCCTTAAGATACAATTGAAGTTGTAATAACTTTGTTTTGACAATTTTTCAATGCAATAACTACTATTATCTTCCTTATTTCAATATATACTTTGTTTTATCATTTATTGTTTAAGCTAAGTATATGACATTGGATCCCTTCACCTGTCATGACCTACCAAAAAGGAAATGAAATTTTTTTTCCTATTTTTGCTACGTCAGGGCATGACATTCTCTAAATGGAAGCAAATGGGTTTCTTTTATAGGCAAAGTAGGGCTGGTAAATGTAATTTTAGAAAGTTCAAAATAATCTCCCCTTGGTCTAAAAGTACTAGAGATCAAAACTATGTCGTTTTGGTCTTGAAAATTTTCATTTAGGCCCCCAAAAACAATAGCAAAAAATGACCCAGAGGGGGCGAAGTGTCGCGGCGGCACTGTCGCGGTGGCAGTGATTCCATACCACGGCCGCGGTGGAGTAGTATTTATAAAAAGGCCCTATTTCTTTCAAAATTCACAAAAAATGCATGCGAACTCCAAATTGAGCTTGTGATATACCGTTGGAAATGTATTGAGGTCTACTTTCATTACAAATATTTTGAAGTCAGATCACTTTGGAAAATTTTGTGGTATTTGCAATTAAAGCTAATTTGGTTGTCTTTTTTGCCTACAAAAATTCATAATAATTTCATTTTAATTCCGAAAATTATGTACGATATACCGTTGGAAAGATATGGGCCTCTTGTATTTATGAAAAATATTTCGGAGTCATAGAAGCACTTTGATTTTTTGGTCAAACTTTGGGCCAAATCGGTCAAACCAGGCATTTCCAAGAAGTTCCAGGAAGTTCTGGGAGCCACTGTAAAACTGACGTTTCGTCCGTTTTTCTTTGAAAATAATTTTTGGCCATTTTAGGTGACAATGAATGATTTTCTATCGTTTTGAATTTTTAGTTTTTCGGATTTTGGACATTTTGGTCATATTCACCGATTCTTGAACTTCTGGAGAGATGGGGGTGACTTATACGTGTCTTTTCAATCATTATTAAGGACTACCATGCTAGAGGACTCATAAACCTATTAGCCGACAAAATGGGGTGTCTACAGTTAGTCATTCTCGATTCTATTAATAACTGAAAATCATAGTAACTGAAAATTGCCCTAAATGACTTTAAATAGTGGTAGAGATGTTCTCTTGTTTCATACTCTGAAAGTGTGAGGATAGCTTTGATTTACACATAGTTTAAAGAGACGTTAGTTATATTTACTTTAATTGTAGGAGACTTGGATTATGTCTTTCTAAGAAAATTTACCATTCTATTTTGGTATGTTACTTTACTTATTTAAATATATGAGATACATAAATATGTATGCACTTCTATGAATTAATTATAACTTGACGGAGTTAAATTATCCATAATCATAATGATAGATGTCACTAATTTGTTATGGCTTGATGTTGTGTTCACAGAATTTTTATTCATTTGATATACAGAGGAACTCTTAAAGATGGTAAAGTACTGAGAATTTATATGGGCTTCTTTTCATTCAATGGAGTATATTGTCATGAATCGGATTTATGTCTATAACTAGCTTTCGAACCCGTGCAATGCACGGGAGAAATTATAATTATAAAATTAGTAAAAATTGGAGTGATATTTAAATAAAATAACATACAAATTATATGTAGGTGGCTAATATTACGTGCGCATGTATAATCAATGGTGGTAGAAATCCACCGTGATCATATAAACTCTTCAATATGGAGACTACAAAAAGATAGATTTTTTTCTTTTTATTATGCTCACGATAGCTTTAAAGAGATAAATGCTCTCTTTTCTCAATTAATGTCACTCCAAAAGCTGACTTTTATTTTTTTATTTTTGAAAAGTTGCAAAAATATGTATATTTAGTTTCTAAAAATTTGAGAAAATTTGATTTGCTTTACCTTTTTTTTTTTCCCTATCTTATGTCTACCAATTAAGAAAATTTAAACTTAAAACATGGTATAGAGTACGTGTGTCAATGATCTCGAATGGAAATAACATGTACAAATTTATGTCTTGGAGTTGTTGCACTTGTTCTTCTTCTTCTTCTTCTTCTTCCGTTTTTTTTCCTTGTACCTTCTTTTTCCGCTGAGATATTGTTTTTTAAACATCAATAAAAATCCATTAGAAGATGAGACATTCTCCATAAAACATAGCCCCTCCTTGCTGAAAAATGAAACAGGGAAAACAACTCCAAAGGAGACCCCCCCACAAAAAACAAAAAAAAAAAAAAAAAAGAAGAAGAAGAAGAGAAAGAAGAGAAGAGACCATAATGTTGGTTTTGAACAAAAAGAGAACTACCCAAAGAGGCAACGATGAAATCAAATAAGCATGACTAAACATACAAGGTCAAACTCCACTTAGACAAAAGATTAAACGCATATAATGCACTATCAGTAACTCGTCACAATGTACCTTGCCATTAAACAAACCTAGCTATAGCACAACCAACCCCCCAAACAACCAAATTTTAACAAAAATCAGAAGAACCAAAAAATAATAAATACGTTAATTGAGCTTTTTTTATCGCAATAGCTTTAAAAGGTAATTCTGACACTACCTATCAAAACCAATTGGATCTTGTAGTCTCTGTACGCAATGCCACCCTTCACCTAAGCAATTGTTCTTGTATGATATTGCATTTTTTGTACATTAGTTTGCATATATATATATATATATATAATCAAGACCATATATGTAAACCCTAAGATAATTAATGGAATTTTCATTATAATTGGCAATATAGTCTCTCCATTTTCCTTTGCAACCGTGAATTTAAGATGATTAACTGCATGCACTTGAGATTAGGCAGGGGATGAGGGGCATTAAAGTTGATTTTATTGATTATATTTTACAAAAGCAGTCTTTGATGAAACAATGATACATAGAGGGGTAGAGAGAAAGAAGTTGGGGGGGGGGGGGGGAGGTGGAAGGTTTAATAAAGATTTAAATGCTCTCCCATTAAAAAAATTGAAGGAAAAACAATTGTGAAATTATTGTCTGACCAAAATAAACATGAAATTATTCATTATTCTTTATTTTATTATTATTATTATTATTTTATGTTTGAGTTAATTTTGCACTATAGCACTCATTTGAAGTTGTTTCAAGTGTACAACACATATAGTAAAAATCAAATGAAATTTAATTTAGTATGTTTTAATGATATTTGCACTATATTTTGGCAGAGAAAGTCTTTCATTTTCTTTGTAACGTACAGTAGGAAGGTGAGGGACATTAAAAGTGGTTTCATTTCATTAGTTGTGTATTGATTAAGATTGGGAGCATGGAAGAGAGAGTGAACAAACAATGGGTTAAGAGGAATAGGAGAAAAAGGCGTGAGGTAAGGAATATTAAATTGATTTTTATTATTGAGAGAGATAGATAGATAGATAGATAGAGAGTGGGAGAGAGAGAGGCAAAAGATGGTTATAGAGGGATAAAAGCAAATCATGGAGAGAGTGCCACGTGGCATCTCAAGTCTTTCATATTATAATATTAAGATGATATATAGTGTTCCATGCGTTTTTAATAGTGATACATTTTTTAGTGGATTTCTTATAAATGAGGCATTGAAGATTCCAAGGCCTTCAATTAAATGATGAACATACATTTCATCCAATGTAATAGCACAAGGCCATAGCTTATTGTTGGAGAGTGTATAATCGGGCTCAGCAATGTATATATTTTAGTTTTCTTATAATGGAGAAATATTGGGAAAATTATGCGGGAACTTATTTGTAATACCCTGTATTTTTGTAGGATATTAATAAATAAGACTTCGTATTTGTACTTGTGTAACCCTTACCCTTCACTTGGTAAATTTTGGTTACCAATCGATTGAATAGATTCCCAATCGATTGCCACTTTTTGCATACCAATCGATTGACATCTTTTACAATCGATTGCGATCCTACCAACTTAAATTCATTACGTGGCATATATCAATCGATTGCCCCTGACTCACAATCGATTGACTTCAAATATTTGTCACTAATCGATTGCCTCTAGTCCCAATCGATTGGCATCTGCTGAGATAATTTTTCTTCTTTGTTTGAGCTTTGGATATATGGAACTTTTATTCTCTATATATATGAGTTGGTTTTGTGTTTGTGAGGCTTGTTTGACATTCTTGAGAGAGAGAGAGAGAGAGAGAGAGAGAGAGAGAGAGAGAGAGAAAGAGAGAGAGTGATATATATACACACACTCCTAAACATATATATAATCATACACATCTATATATATACACACACACACATACACACACCCTTCTGGACAAAAAAGGAAAAGAAGAAGAAGAGAAAAACAAGGGAAAAGAAAGAAGAAGAAAGAGACAAAGAACCAGAGAAGAGAAAGAGAAGGAAGAGGAGAGAGAAATCTTTGAAGGTTTCAAGCTATACACACACCCCACACTCAACTAGGTGAGTCTTTACTCACTTGGTCCCTTTTATATACCATTTTACAAGTTTTGGTGATGTTTAGATGTAGTAAACACGTCCTTAAGACGTTTATATATTCTATTTTACAAATCTGCTGGGGAAGACGAAGTCCTAATTGATTGGATTTTTCCTAATTGATTGACATCAGTTGAGTCCCAATCGATTGGATAGATTCCCAATCGATTGCCATTATTTGTAACCCAATTGATTGCCAAAGTTAGCAATCGATTGGCTTAGTTTTGGATCAAATCGATTGTCATGTTTCTTAATCGACTGTTATAGTTTTATCCCAATCTATTAGACCTTGTCCCAATCGATTGGCAGTTGTAGAACACGGTTAGGTCCTCTTGTTTATTATATAAAGGGTTCAATTCTCGATTCAGACTTCCATTATGCAATTTTAATCCGGGATAATTTGACAACAAAGATAAGTATGATTAAGAATAATGGATTAACGTGATGACGTAAGATACTATGCGATTCATGTATGAGTTCAATATCCGTTCATTTTAATTAGAGTAGTCAGGCCACTATGGGGTTGCATGTAATCGTTAGTGGTATAGCGATAGGTAGGTTTGCTAAGTTCTGGGATGATTACGAGAGGAGCTATTTCCCAAACACGGTAGACAAATAAAGGTGTCTATGACTTGCGGTGGCTGGGTAAACAAGTATTCTCAAATGCGCTAGATGACCTCTATGACTTGTGGTGTTACGCGGTAGAAGGTATCTATGACTTACGGTGGATGAGAATACGTAGCTGATGATAAGTTGTGGTAATAGAATTGATGTGTCAATGCTTGTAGCATTAAATCCCTGACATGCGGTAGACTGTGCATATGTTCTTAAAAGTGGGGGATGGACTGATTTATTATCTATGACTTACGGTGTACGCAGTAGTTTACCTCTATGATTTGCGGTGTTACAGGGTAGATGGTATCTATGACTTGCGGTGACGCGGTAGACAGAGCATTGGTACATCCAGGAGTTTTACAATCAAGTTTGTTCCAAGGATCAATATATACTGAGTTTTTTTTTATTAACAAGACAATAAGGGTTGAGTAACGACATTGTGTTAATAAAGAGAAAGATATTATTGTAACACTATATCTTAGACACTTCCATAACTTGTTATTACGTTATATAATTGGTACCCTGTGAGTTTCTATTTCAGCTCTCAGTAAGATGACAGCCATTATTGCCTGGACATTCCCCGTCTATATTACCTTATCCCTTTTAATGCATGTGATGATGCGTACGGCGATGGGTACTACCCGAAAGGGGATTATGTTACGGGTGGCCCTACTAATGACGATTATGTCGGGAAAGATTACTATGCTGACAACTACTATTACGCCAGCTAGAGATGAAGAAGTTATATCTAGTGTATATTTGTTTTACTCCTGTTGAACTATTGTTACGGGTACTTGGGCATATGTTGTCTCCAGACCTGTTATGATCCTGAGGACCACTCTGATGTTTGTAATAGATAAGATTGTTATTATATATTCAGTATGTTTACTGTTCCTATTTATTTATTAGACTAGTACTGTGTGGTATGGATGATTAGTGACATTCACCCATCATTCCCTATGGACCCAAAATGGAAATTTATTTTGCTCTATTTTTGCAGCTCCAGGGCATGATAGGATTTTTTGTATCAGAGCTCTAGGTTGTGATACTTTCGTTTACTAATGATTCTACATCATCTGGTCCTAGTATTTAAGATTCCTTGAGATGAGATATGAGTGTAATATAAGTTCATCCTCCTGACTATAGATAGTTTCCTTTGCAGGTTAGCATGGATTCAGATTTCTACCTGTTTGTGGATGATTCTTTTAGCAGACATGTTATTTATGGCGACATAGTAGAGCCAGCCATTCCAGAGATATACCAGAGTCATATTCGCCAGATGGCTAGTCACTATTTGGAGGAGAGGATGTGGACTTTACTCTATGTTGTGGACATGACACACTCGACAGAGATATGCATGAATGCGTATCACTACGTTATGACCCCAGCAGCCATATACTAGGAGATGGCTAGGTTGATTCAGAGTAAGCTGGAGGTATACGAGACTGAGTTATGAGCTATTATAGCCAGGATAGTTCCACCAAAGCCTACAGCTATACCAGCATCGCTAGCCCCACCATCACCGGTACCCGACGTACTAGTTCCAGAGCCTGAGCCGATTCAGGGTAAGGAGGACCCAGAGTCAGAGGATGAGCATCCTGATAAGGATATCGATGGGGATAAAGAAGAGGAGCCTATGGACGATGATAACCTAGTAGAGGAGGAGCCTGCAGATGATGATGATGATGATGAGCTGAAGGATGACCCAGAGGAGCTAGAGTTTGAGCCAGAGGACCTAGAGGCCGTTAAGGCAGATATTATCATTGGAGATGATGTCTCAGTAGTAGAGGGAGATATGATCATGGAGATAGTAGATGAGGATGTTCCTGATGAGGAGGTAGTTGTGTCGGAGGTACCGGTTATGCATGAGTTACCAGCCAGCTCTATAGTACATATAGCAGCCATGGCCAATATGGTAGTAGGATGGGTAACTGAAATGGTCGGACAACTAGTTGGATATATTATGGGATAGGCTACATTAGCAGGGGCGTTGAACATAGCTGATGGATTCGTTGTTGTAGCCGTCGATGTCGCTAATCATGCGATGATGGTAGAGGACACATAAGAAGGGATAGTTGAGGATTGGGATTTGGGGTGGTAGTCAGAGATCTTGCTGCACCAGTTGAGGATACACCCCTTAAGGAGATGGATATTGTTTTAGAGGATGAGGTACCACCAGCAGGATCAGATGCTGATGACTTTTGAGTCAGGATCTGCAAAGTTCAGTTTTTGTTAGTTTATATCAGGACATGTTGTCCACTTGATTTTTGGGAGCTTGAGAGATAGCTATTTGACCATAGCTTTGTATAGATATTATTATTATTATTATTAGTAGTAGTAGTAATAGTAGTAATACTGTAACTAGCTGACCTTAGTGCTGTTTTAGCCTATGTACTATGTGGTACACAGTTTGACTAGTGTATACTATGCGATACATCTTTTGATATATATAGATATACGCATAGTACTTTTGATATTGATTGTATATTTTAGTGATGTGTGATGATTAGTAGAACTAGTTAGTTCTTATTGCTGGTCATCGCTTCATCTTGATTTCATTTCTCCGAGAAGTCTTTCAGCTAATCGATAGGTCTCTTATAGGTACACTTCCCTAGCACACTATGGTAGGACCATTGAGAAATCATCAAGCACAAATTGGAGCACCTATTCCAGAGGATGGAACATGTAGGTGACACCTACAACCATGTTACTAACCAATGACCGACAATTGCAGCGTTTCAGCAAAGACAAACCGGAGACAAATTTCTAGCACATTTTTGTTGATTACGTCCCGAGAAGTTCAATGGATTGACAGAACCATGGAAAGCCGAACAGTGGATAAGAGAGATGGAATTGATCTTTGAAGCATTAGAGTGCAGTGAATAGGAGAAGCGCCGTCTTGCTACATTCTAGCTCACCTATGCTACCACAGATTGGTGGAAAGTTGAACAAGCTACTATTAGGATGAACACTCCAAGGATGATGCCTTGGGAAACGTCCAAAGGAAGATTTCTAGAGAAGTACTTTTTGAAAGATGAAAAAATCAACAAAAGAAGAATTTTATGAGCCTAGTCCAAGAAGATTGGACGGTAAGAGAGTATACCACCCAGTTTGAGCAATTGCCTTGGTTCGCTCAACATATGATTGATACACAGTAGAAGAAGATTAAGCGGTTCCATCAAGGACTGAACCCCCATCTTCGTGATATGATAATTGGGCACCTGAATCAGAGTTTTGAAGGACTGGTTAGACTTGCTGTGAGTCTAGAAAAAGACACTTATCCAGTGCAGCGACAACAAATGAATCGACCTCAGCCGTCGAGAAGTTTTCAGCAACATAGGAATTTCCAGAACCAACTGCTAAGGATTACCCAAGGGTAGAGACCTCAGCATAACTTTCAAGGCAACAAGAGAACCTGGGATGGAACCATGAAGCCTCATTCAAGCTATCCTTGACCCCAACAATATCAATAGCCTTAGGCACTGGTTATTGCCCCATTACCAAGTGACGGGGGATGTTTTAACTATAGGAAGCAGGGGCACATCGCAAGGAATTACACTATTCCTAAGACCCATCGCAGCCATCAGTTCTACCACAACTGCAATAAGTCTAGTCATTTGAGAAAGGATTGTTGTTCACCACGAGAAGGATACTATGGGGCACCAGTTCAAGGAATCCAAGGACCCCCAGAGCAGATTAGGATGAATGCCATAATCCCAGGAGAAATAGGCTTCAATGCTAATGAGCAGCAATATTTGGAAGGTACGCTTATACTCGTTCATCGTTTAGTTAAAGCTTTATTCGATACTGGGGCTACATGTTTGTTTATTGCTGTTAAGATTATGCGTCAATTGGGTTTAGAACCCCAGACACTTGACCCAGCACTTAATGCTGTGTCACCATTGGGAGTGACTGTTAAGTTGGATAAAGTGTGTAAAGATTGTCCATTGACCTTGGGAGATAGGAATCTTCCAGCAGACTTAGTAGTTCTATCGATGTCAGAGTTTGACATTTTCCTAAGGATGGATTGGTTGACTAAGTATGACGCCAATTTAGACTGCCCTACCAGGATGATTGTATTTCCAATACCTGGATAATCAATGATCAGATTGCAGTGTCAGCCAAAAAGCGACATGTTTCTTACAAGTTGTTTGGCTATAATCGGGAACACAGGTACGAAACTCACAATGGATCAAATTCCTACCATACAAGACTTTCAGGATATATTCCAGGATATTAAGAGACTTCCACCAAAGAGAGAAATAGACTTTTGTGCGGAACTAGTACCTGGCACATTGCCGATATCTAAGACAATATATAGGATGATGCCAAATGAGATGTTAAAACTGAAGAAGCAAGTTCAGGAACTTGAAGATTTGGGATTTGTTCGCCTGAGTACATCACTTTGGGGAGCACCAGTTCTGTTTGTGAAGAAGAAGGACGGAACACTTCAACTTTGTATAGACTATAGGGAGTTGAACAAGGCAACGATCAAGAATAGGTATCTACTTCCTCAAATAGATGATCTATTCGACCAATTACAAGGATCAAGGATCTTTTCAAAGATCGATTTGCGTTCAGGATATCATCAACTATTTCCCTTTGAAACCTTCTTTTATGAGACTTGGTATATTTAGGCTGTGCTAGGAATTTGGGGTAATCAGCCCAATGCCATTTTCCTTACTTCACTCTTGGTGGTAACACCATCCTTAAGTGTATGCCTGAAGAGGATGAATCTCTAGTTGGCTCATTCTGCCTTGAGAACATCTGGTAACACCTATCTTGTGATCAGCTACCCTCTCCAGTACTGATCTGCAGTGCTAATGATGATTTTGGAAACCATTCGGGCTTGGACTAGCTTTGTTGTTTTATCATTACAAGCCTATCATGAACTAACCTCCTCGGTCTCTGCTAGCGGTGCTCACTTGATCTCGGCCTTTTGCTTGAGACGGTTATCTCTTTTTTCACTTCAGCCTTGTACCTCAGGCATAAGCCCTATTTAATTAGTCCAGTTAGTGTCACATAACGACGATCAAATTATCCATATTAGATCGGGCTGCCTCAATTTTGGCCTTCCATTCTGCTTCTTTTCTTTCTTGGTATGTCCTTTAAAGTTCATGGATGGTTACCCTCGGGTTGTCCGATGCCGAGGTGGCCACCTGCTTGCCTTTTCTCTGCCTCGGCATTTCCTCTGATGTTTCTATCAGATCCACATTTAGTTTGGGCCGCGTTAACTTCGACAGGTCGGGCGATGCCATATTCGAGCCCACAAGTTTTGGAAATGGGTTAGCATTGATCCACATGGCCTTATCAGAAAACATGAAGATTCATTTTTCCACATTTTCCTATCTGACATTACGCAACACAACACAACACAATTATTAGTAGAATGCTTCAATGAGTTATGCCATTTATAATATTATTTATTCTTTATATCTTCGGCCTAGGGACTCGATGACCATCACTTAGCTTGATCACCTTTTTGGCCTAGAAGGATCAAAAATTTGATCGGCCATGGTGATATCAAAGGTGTAATTCTTTCCAACTTTAAATGCCATCTTTTTTGTCGTCGCGTTGTTATTTACTGGCTTGTTCAAGGCATTACAAACTATTGGCCGTTTGCAAATCAGCTCGGCTATATCTACTTTCGCTACCTCAAATTCACAATCAGCCACGTGAACCTCGTAGTTGGGGTCTTTATAATATATTCCCTTGGAGGAATTTTTCATCTCTTATTCATCCAACAAGATACGTTCGTATCGGGCAACCCTAGTGGCTAGCTCGAATAGATCGCGGAAGTCATTCCCTTCAAACCTCTTGCGAAGTTTAAAGGTCATCGATCCCTCCTATTACAATTTAAACGTATTCCTATTCAGGTAAAACCGTCTTACACCTATACATAGCCTTCCTGAACCGAGCTATATAAGTCTTGACTGTTTCACCTGCCAACTGCAACATCCTTGAGAGATCTGCCAATGATGTCTCGGGCTCAGTCCTATAGAACTGGCCTTGAAACAATTCATCCATCCCTTGCCAATTTTGGACACAATTGGCAGGGAGGTTGACATATCTATCCCTGTGAGGGAATTCAAAAACAATTTCAATTTTAATTGGTCATTACTACCCACATGGCCGCATTGTACTTTGAAACGGCCTATATGTTCTACCATTGACTATTCACCCTCTCTTGAAAACGTACAAGGTAAAATTTGGGACCTTGTATCCCTTAGGAAAATTAACTTGGTCTACCTCAGGTGGATACGGTTGTTTATAAGTTGGCCTCTCCATCCTTTCTTATAAAGGGACTGTATACTTCGTGTATGGTCGCTACTAACTCTTCCCTATTGATAGCCCACTGGGAAACATGTTGAGCTACCATAGGCAGTGCTAAAGGAGGTAACACCTTATGTTAATGGTTGACTGCCTGATGTGGCTAGAAAGTGTCATCGGGCCTTTTTCCCCCATGTGCGTAGGGGTTATTGTTGGGAATTATGTCATTGTTTCGGCCTCTAGGCTGTATGATCACTGCTATTACCGATCCAACGAGATCGGTGAAAACTACACTACCCGACTCCTCTTCATAGAAATCAGAAGATTTCGCATCTGACTGTTTATTGGATCCATTCTATTTTTGGAGTTTCGAACACATATAAAATGGATTTTTTTGTTTACCGTCCGTTCCAGACCCGCCGATATGTTCTTTATTGCTTCAGGCCTGCAAAGCATTTACGAGTCACTCTACCATTTTAGCCAGGCTGTTTATAGTTGCATTGGTTTTTTCCGCAGATGCCGTCAGTTTAATTTGGTCTTCTTGTATCTCAGCTGTTTGGCTGATTAGCCTTTCAAAATTTCCCATAGTCCCTAAGAGTACATGGTAATCTTTCCCATAGGTTCCATGTTCTGTTTCACGGCTTATGAGAAAGCTTCCAGAGTTAAGGAACTATCCTATGGTGAATGGGCAGCGCTCTCATCCTCTAGTGGATCGACAACAGTTAGGTCATCCTGTCCATTTTTATTAGTTTTTTTTCGGAGGCATATTTTAATACTAGGGCCCGACCGGTAGGCCAGTAAATTGATCGGATCTGGACCGGATCCACAAAAATCAGATCCAGATCCGTTAACAATTTTACTATCCAGATCCATCCATTTATCCATCGAATTTGCCTCATTTACTCTATATCCATATTTGACCGGATCTAGATATTCGGATCCGTTAATCGGATATAAAACGATAACTTAGCTGCTTATATGTATTCTAATGCTACCATTAAAACTATTAATTTTATTATTTTTCTCTATGTATACAAAAATCAATCAACGTTCAACCCATCAATACACTTGATTATGTAGAAAATCCTATCTTTAAATCAAAATAATATACCACTAAAGTAAAATATGTATAGTCTAGTGTATACTATATACGTTGTTCAATTTTATATGTAATAGTAATCTTATCTAGTGTATTGTATGCATATTTTTTGTTCAGAGTTTTTTGTTATTCGGATCTGGATCTTAGGCAGATCAGATACTGTAAAACCATATCCGATTCGTCAACCTAACAATCTAAATGGATCTGGATATGGATATGGATCTGGATCTAAAAAAAAGCTAAGATCCATCAAGAAGTACTGAATCCGGATCGAATCCGGGTCAAGATTCGGTCCATTGATAGGCCTACCACCGGGTCTGCAAATATGTTCGCTATAGTTTTGCATTTGGGCGTGCCGCGTGCCAGAGCCAAACGGGCTCGATTTGTGCAAGCTAATTTCCTAACTGCCTTATAAGTGATACTTAAGGCTTTAAGATCTAACTTCTATTAGGTGATTGTGATGGCCAAGTAGGAAAGTACCCTTGGCTTGTGATTCGTAGACAGCAGTGAAGCGCACAAATCTAATGGTGATGAATTTACCAAGTAAATAATCACAAACAATTAATAAAATATGCTGATATCTTATTGAATATGTTTAGAAAAACTAAAAAAATTAGGAACAAGGCCAGAACAGGCTCTGATTTTTCATGAAAGATTAAAAATAGTAAAGAAAATAATAGGGACAAACATATTCCTATAGATGTTGAGAAAACACGAATGCAGGGTTGAATGCTTTGAATGCCATTAATACTATTTGAATGCTTTTTGGATGCGGTGCATTGAGAATGGCGTGGAGTGTCTTGAATGCTTGGCTAGCCTATGCTTATATAGCGGCCGTTGCAGAGTTCAACTATGGCAAGGACTCCTTGAATTACGCCTCACATCAGATAACCATGTCCAGAATCCTTCCTAATCCTGACTCTTTCCATCCATATCAAGATTTGACTCAATCCTGAAATTTCAGGAATTGGCCTTCCATATCTAGCTGGATCTAATCAGCTCCACTCCTAAATGGTCTCCTTCCCTTAATCTTAGCCTTAACGGATAAAGAAACGACAAGTCACATGTTTTTACTTCCCTCCTCTGCCATCGAGCTACCGCTGCTTCTAGTATGTCAGGCTTTCTACTTTGACTTACAACATGGAGCCCGACGATAGTGAAACGTACGCCTCTGTCTAATCGGGCTCAAACCCTAAACTCTGCTACTGCCTTTTCATTGTTCATCGGGCTACAGGTGTTCCTTTAAATCATCGAACTTTATGCCTCAGCCCATTCTACATCTCGTGGAAATTTGTCCTCCAACCCCAATCATCCCAATACTTACTTGAGCTTTCAGTCCAGCCTTTCTATGGGCCACATAAAACCTAGTCTAGGCCCGTTCAGTTCCTCTCATTCGGGCACCAAAACCTTTGGCTATTTTTGGGTGCAAAGACCTAGGGTCCCCCAAAACTTATTGCCCCTGCTTGACGATCAGCCTAAATGACATCAATATGGAAAGCCGAATGGGTCACGACGATGTCTGGTTGTTGAAGACTCGACCATAAGGCGAAGTGCAGAGCAGCCGATGCAAAACAGTTACCATCGTAAACGTGTTCTTAAGATCAATGAAGATGGTGTTAGTTTATTCCTAAAGTTGAGGTATCGTAAACATATTCTTTGAATTTTTTTCTTTTATTTACTCGCTTGTATCAGCATAAAGTAAGAGCTCAATTAATGTCACGCCCCGGCGTAGCATAAATATGGAAAGCGTTTAAATTCCTTTATGGACCCGTAGGTCGCGACAGTTTGAAGGATCGATTCCGTCCCAAATGTCGAACAACAATAATCATAGTAGAGCAATCAAAGCTTACAAATATTTTTCTAACTTAATAAGTATTACAGCATGGGTCATCTAAAGGCACAGACCGCCTTGAAACAAAACAATAACTTAATGTCTATTACAGTCATCCTTATTACAAACCAGTTCATAACTTAAAACATATAACTTAAAGTGTGCAATGACATTAACAGTTTCTCTTCCAAAAGCAGCCGCTCTCAATTAGCATAGTCATAAGGCTCAGCATAGTCGTAACCTGAAAAGCCTGAACACGAATGTCCAGGACGCATCAACGTCGTCAGCTTCGAGAAGCTGGTGAGTATTAAAAACATAACTTTGAATGTAAAACATACTCACTTACCTTTTTCCATTTTCAATTTTGTAAAATCAATAGCTTGACCATAGAGAAAAATTCGATTTATAAACCAACGAGGATTATATATTCAAAGTCGTTAATTTATAAAACATATGATTGTGTATGAGACAATGCACCAAACTCATCTTACCGACTTTTTTCTCTCGACAGACACAACAACCCACTATTTCACACCAGTATCTTTGAAACACTAAGGTAGCCACACTTTAGCAACGGGGTGCCAGGGAATGTCCAGTTTGCCTCACACTTTGGTCCGGGGTACCAGGGAGTGTCCAATGCCTCACACTTTGAATGCCTAAACCGCCATGCAAATACCGGAGGAACCATTACGCAGTATCCAGACTCGGGTATCAGGGAGTGTCCGTAGGCCACACTTTAGCACTACCATGGGTGCCAGGGAATGTCCAAGTTCGGCGTCACACACTTTAGCGCTTCCATGGGCGCTAGGGAGTGTCCAGTTTTTCCACCGTCGCATTTCAAAGACACTCTCACCGCAATCTCAACCACAACACACTTTGGTACACAATTGCCAGGGAGTGTCCACAACACAATCTCAACCACAATCTCACTCTCAATCTCATACTCTTTTCCACACTGACTACCACACCCCATGCATGTACAACTGACTCCACATGTATGTCATGAAACCTTAATAAATATAAAGTACTGGGAATGATAACCATGGATATACGAGTAGAAATCAAATCTTATGTGAAACAACCAGTGAATTCATCAAAGAATACTTTAATCTATTTTTATCGCTACTAGAACACAAGTGGGTCTACTTTGAAGCAATGCCCTCAAAAATGAATTATAATTTTTATAGGTGAATTATACATCAAAAGAAAGGTCTTTAAGTCTAGTTTCCAATGCTTCGAACGGTGCGCGTTTTTGAGTTTTTTAGAGAAAGTTATGACCGTTTTAGTAAAAGTCGTCAGTGCTGAAAAATGCCAATCGATTGGTAAAAGTGCCAATCGATTGGTACACATGCCAATCGATTGGAACACATGCCAATCGATTGGTAAACATGCAAATCGATTGGTAATCATACCAATCGATTGGTATCAGCAGTTTCTCCCCTGTTACGAGTTTGAAGCCTGTTTTTGACCCATTTTTCAATTCTGCTTCAACCAAGACATATAATATATGGATTTCTTCGTTTTTCCGCAAGTATTACGAATACATGATCAGTTTTAACTAATTTCAATCGTAGCTCTCGGATTTCACGTAAAACCGAGAGGTGACAAAACTTTAAATCAACGATACGTCGCGATACGGATGAATTAGGCCGTAGTATTCGAACCACAGCTTAATGGGACTAAGATCTTTCATTCCCAATTCACAGAATTGATTTTGGTTAAGTTTGAAAAATTACCATTTTTGAGCTTCAAGCTTTCATACGAAAATTAACAATGGTGTTCTTCAAATTAGACTAAACTAATAGTAAATAAATATGAGATTACATTCTAAGTGAGTTTAGAATACTCACTGAAGGATTGTGACAGAAAATTAGAGACCAAGAACTTCCGCCGTTAATACCGTCGTTAGATTTTTCCACTCCTCCATTTCTTGAATTATATATGTATCTATGAATGTGTCACTGTGTGTATGTATATAACATTCACAATCTCTGTGTGTGTGTATTCTTCTTAAGAGAGAGTAAGAGAGAGTTGAGAGAATTTGAGAGTGATTGAGAGTTATGAGCAAAATGAAAGAACTGTGAGATTTGAGAGATACGCACACATAAATATACTGTATTGCTAAAATTGGGCTCCAAGCAAAGCCATAAGAAATGCACTGTGTGGTTGAGCTCACGTGCTCCCAAACCTAAGTCGCGGTATAACGCAGTTTTAAAACATAAACTGGTATTTTCGGGGCGCGGTGGTCACTACAAAAATACAGAAAATTTATTTTAACGTGGGGAGTGATTTTCCGGTTTCATAAAAATACTGATTGAGTTAAAAGAAAATGCTCCCATCGTTTTGAAATACAGTTTTGAAATTCAACACAGGTATTGCCATATTTACAGAAATTACAGTTTGACCCCAAAAGAATTTTAATTATGAAATAAAACAAGAAATTAGATTTAACAAATAAGAATTGGAAATTAAAATGAGATCAACAATACAGATTAATCATGGAAATTCAAATTGAATTCAAATATGTCAAATGCAAGTACAAATTAAATATGAACATGCTAAACTTAAAATTGAATGAAATGCAGGTTATTACATCCTTCCTCCCTTAAATAGGATTTCGTCCTCGAAATCAAGACTAACCAGTTATGAAACAACTCTGGCTACTTCTTCCTCATATCGGCTTCAACTTCCCACGAGGCTTCATTCTCGTCATGGTAATTCCACTGAATTTTCACTAACGGAATGTCCTTAATCCTCAACTTCTTGATACTCTGATCTAGAATCTTCACGGGTCTCTCCTTATAAGAAATGTTATGACTCGTCTCAATATCGTCATAACTAACCACATGTGAGGGGTCTCGTATGTACTTTCTAAGCATACTCACATGAAATACATTGTGAACCCCAGACATCTTTGGTGGTAGCGCCAGTCGATATGCCACTTCCCAACACGTTCCAAAATCTTAAACGGTCCGATGAAACGCGGAGCCAATTTTCCTCGCTTGAGACCGAAGCGTACTACTCCTCGGGTCGGTGAAACCTTAAGAAGTACGTGATCTCCAACACTAAATTCCAAATCTTTCCGACGTCGATCAACATAACTCTTATACCGGCTTTGAGCGGTTCTCATCCTTTCCTTGACCAAAGAAATCTTTTCGTTGGTTTCTCTAACCAAATCTAGTCCCAACAATTCTGTATCTCACACTTCTGCCAACGTAAAGGAGAACGACATGGTCGTCCGTACAATGCTTCAAACGGAGGCATACCGATACTCGTGTGGTAGCTGTTGTTGTAAGCAAATTCGACCAAAGGCAAGTGTATCTCTGCAATTCTTCAAAACTGATAAAACAAGCCCTAAGCATATCCTCCATGATCTGATTAACACGCTCAGTTTGTCCATCTGTCTGAGGGTGAAAAGCAGTACTCATCTTGAGCGAGGTTCCCATAGCTTCTTGCAAACTTTCCTAAAATCAAGAAGTGAAACGTGCGTCACGGTCTGACACAATTGGCACAGGTGCGCCGTGAAGTCGCACAACTTGTTGTATGTACATCCGGCTCATCTTCTCTACCGGGTATGTCATACTATAGGCAATGAAATGAGCTGATTTCGTCAGTCGATCCACGATTACCCAAATAGCGTCATGATTTTGCTGCGATCGAGGCAATCCCACTACAAAATCCATGGTTATATGCTCCCACTTCCAGCCAGGAACAGGTAGCGGTTGCAACAATCCTGACGGTCTCTGATGTTCGGCTTTGACTTGTTGACACGTCAAACACTTGGATACAAATTCGGCCACAATCCTTCTTCATACCTTCCCACTAGAAATTTCTCTTCAAATCTTTGTACATTTTCATCCCTCCTGGGTGAACTATATATCTTGACTTATGTGCTTCTTCCAGGATATCCTTCCTTAGCTCTCCATCACCTGGCACACATAATCTATTCCTGCACCGATATCCTCCATCGATTCCCACTTTCCATTCTGTCGGGTCTTTCTCTGACATCTTCACGAACCATGTCTGAAACTTCTCATCTTCTTTCTGAGCTTCAATAATGCGGTCGATGAGGACAAGCTATAGGATAAGACATTCGAAAAGTTGTCCTTCTCTTTCCTCAGCACTCTGTACGTCGAACTCCGCCAATGTCTCCAATGCTCGCCATTCTCTAACCATTAAGGAGGCGATCGTCTCACGAGTCTGCCGACTCAAGGCGTTAGCAACCACATTAGCTTTACCCGGGTGATATTCTAACGTGAAGTCGTAATCTTTGATCAGCTCCATCCATCTGCGTTGCCTCATGTTCAACTCTTTCTGTGTGAACAAATATTTCAGGCTCTTGTGATCAGAGAATAGATCAAACTTCTCACCGTAGAGATAGTGTCTCCAAATCTTGAGTGCAAAAACTACTGCCGCCAATTCCAAATCATGGATGGGGTAGTTCAACTCATTTGGCTTCAGCTGTCTAGATCCATAAGCGATAAATCTACCATCTTGCATAAGTACACACCCTAGTCCTTGATATGACGTGTCACTAAAGATAGTGAACTTCTCATTAGGTTTGGGTATTGCTAGTATCGGTGCAGTAGTGAGTCTCTCTTTCAACTCTAGAAAGGCTCGCTCATGCTTCTCTGTCCACTCGAATTTCAAATTCTTCTTCGTCAACCCAGTCAATAGTGCGGCTATTTTAGAAAATCCTTCGACAAATCTCCGGTAATAGCCTGCGAGTCCAAGGAAACTCCTAACTTCTGTAGGGTTGCTCGGCCTAACCCAGTTCGACACAACATCGGTCTTGGACGAATCCACAGAAATCCCCTGAGATGACACCTTGTGTCCCAAAATTTTTACTTCTTGTAACCAGAACTCACACTTACTGAACTTGGCATACAAGTGGTGGTCCTTAATCGTCTGCATCGCAATCCGTAGATGTTGCTCGTGCTCTTCTCCTGACTTAGAATAGATCAAAATATCTTCTATGAAGACGATGACAAATTGATCCAAATAAGGCTTGAACACTCAGTTCATCAGATCCATAAACACTGTCGGGGCATTCGTCATTCCAAACGGCATCACCAAAAACTCG
This sequence comes from Hydrangea macrophylla, assembly GCA_033977485.1. Lineage (NCBI taxonomy): Eukaryota > Viridiplantae > Streptophyta > Magnoliopsida > Cornales > Hydrangeaceae > Hydrangea > Hydrangea macrophylla. Next base: position 65,694,340 of record CM066988.1, read on the forward strand.
TAGTGATCATATAGGGTTCTGAACGCAGTCTTAGGTATGTCTTCCTTCCGTACCCTCAACTGATGATATCTCGACCTTAGGTCTATCTTGGAAAATGTCGTAGCTCCTTGTAGTTGATCAAACAAGTCGTCGATCCGAGGTAAGGGATACTTGTCCTTGATAGTTACTCAGTTCAATTCCCTGTAATCGATACACAGCCTGAGCGTTCCGTCCTTCTTCTTCACAAATAATACTGGTGCTTCCCAAGGCGATGTACTTGGACGTACAAAACCTAGGTTCTCGAGCTCTTGAACTTGTTCCTTCAATTCCAACAGTTCGGTGGGGGCCATTCTATAGGGGACCTTGGTGATTGGTACGGTACCCGATATAAGCTCAATACAGAACTCTATACTTCTCTCGGGCGGTAAACCAGAAATGTCTTGAAATACTTCTTCGAAGTCCTTGACTATAGGTATAGACGACATTGTCGCTTCTGCACTAACGACTTCAATATTTGCTAAACATCTTGTGAGGAACATATCTCCCGAAGGGTTACATTGAAAATCAAAAGGTTGATTCTCATTGTCGGAGAATGTAATTCTCTTCCTCGCACAATCCAACTTCACTTGATTCTGAGAGAGCCAATCCATTCCTAGGATTATGTCAAACTCCTTCATCGATAGGACAACCAGTCTTGCGGGGATTTCACGATCTCCTAATCGCAAGGGACAATCCTTGCACACATGTCCTAACTTGACTGTGGCTCCTAATGGTGAGGTAGCCCTCAAAGCTTTTCCCAAACGATGAGGTAAAATACCCAAGTTAGCTAACCTCCTCTTGTCCATCTCATTGCACTGAACAACGTCGAACATGCGGTCCATCCTTCTCAACCACTGTTCCGCTTTCCAGGGCTCCGTGGTACCCGCAAACTACTCGAGCCTGAGTGCACGGAATCTCTCTAGCAACTTATCTCCAGTTTAGCGGTCTCGTTGGTTTTCATTCGTATTACTAACCCTCTCGAGACGTTTGACAAAGGCTTCAAACATTTCTGTGGGACCGGCAGCCAAAGGTGCCTCCCTCCATCAAATTCCTGTTCCTCCTTGGTCTCCCAGCCATTCTTAATGCATGATAATGATAACAGAATGAGGCACATACATGAAGCAGTAATAATAAGCAGTTTAAATAGTGACAACAACCAAAAGAGTAAATATCACTATATCACATACTCGTACTATAACATAAGCATACAATAAAATCCAAATATGCAATATATATCAAGTACACATAATACACTAAACACGTATTCGAACTAGGGCTTTCTAATAGCAAAGAGGTCGTATTCTTATTCTTATTCTCTATACTCTGGGCTGTGGGCCATGCTGACTGTTCCGAGATTTGACTCAGGGAGTTCGTCAGAGCCTAAGCTATTTATGAAGGCCATGGTATGCCTTAACTCCTTAGAAACTCGGCTACTATCTGTCTATAGGGGCATCATAAGTCATGGCCATCTCGGCTAATTCTAAATGGATACGTCTGAAGATATATGGAAACTGCTATCATTCTTTTTTATGTGATAAGACATTCGTGTAATCATCTCTATGACGAAACCAACCTAGAACTTAGTTTCTGAACTAAGGATAATCCGTACTAAACTAAAACTGGAACTTGGTTGTTTGGTAAATATGAGCTTGGTAAATCAGACTATTCTTAGAGAAACTTGGTTGTATAGCTTAGTAAAACTTAAAGGTAACCTGTGTCACTAATCTGTGGCGTGAATAATTGAGCCTGGTCAATCTAGGTAACCTGGCTCTGATACCACTAAATTCTGTCACGCCCCAACGTAGCATAAATATGGAAAGCGTTTAATTTTCTTTATGGACCCGTAGGTCACGACAGTTTGAAGGATCGATTCCGTCCCAAACGTCGAACAACAATAATCAGAGTAGAGCAATCAAAGCTTACAAATATTTCTAACTTAATAAGTATTACAACATGGGTCATCTAAAGGCACAGACCGCCTTGAAACAAAACAATAACTTAATGTCTATTACAGTCATCCTTATTACAAACCAGTTCATAACTTAAAACATATAACTTAAAGTGTGCAATGACATTAACAGTTTCTCTTCCAAAAGCAGCCCCTCTCAATTAGCATAGTCATAAGGCTCAGCATAGTCGTAACCTGAAAAGCCTGAACACGAATGTCCAAGACGCATCAACGTTGTCAGCTTCGAGAAGCTGGTGAGTATTAAAAACATAACTTTGAATGTAAAACATACTCACTTGCCTTTTTCCATTTTCAATTTCGTAAAATCAATAGCTTGACCATAGAGAAAAATTCGATTTATAAACCAACGAGTATTATATATTCAAAGTCGTTAATTTATAAAGCATATGATTGTGTATGAGACAATGCACCAAACTCATCTTACCGACTCTTTTCTCTCGACAGACACAACAACCCACTATCTCACACCAGTATCTTTGAAACACTAAGGTAGCCACACTTTAGCAACGGGGTGCCAGGGAATGTCCAGTTTGCCTCACACTTTGGTCCGGGGTACCAGGGAGTGTCCAATGCCTCACACTTTGAATACCTAAACCGCCATACAAATACCGGAGGAACCCTCACGCAGTATCCAGACTTGGGTATCAGGGAGTGTCCGTAGGCCACACTTTAGCACTACCATGGGTGCCAGGGAATGTCCAAGTTCGGCGTCACACACTTTAGCGCTTCCATGGGCGCTAGGGAGTGTCCAGTTTTGCCACCGTCGCATTTCAAAGACACTCTCACCGCAATCTCAACCACAACACACTTTGGTACACAATTACCAGGGAGTGTCCACAACACAATCTCAACCACAATCTCACTCTCAATCTCATACTCTTTTCCACACTGACTACCACACCCCATGCATGTACAACTGACTCCACATGTATGTCATGAAACCTTAATAAATATAAAGTACTGGGAATGATAACCATGGATATACGAGAAGAAATCAAATCTTATGTGAAACAACCAGTGAATTCATCAAAGAATACTTTAATCTATTTTTATCGCTACTAGAACACAAGTAGGTCTACTTTGAAGCAATGCCCTCAAAAATAAGTTATAATTTTTATAGGTGAATTACACACAAAAGAAAGGTCTTTGAGTCTAGTTTCCAACGCTTCGAACGGTGCGCGTTTTCGAGTTTTCTAGAGAAAGTTATGACCGTTTTAGTAAAAGTCGTCAGTGCTGAAAAATGCCAATCGATTGGTAAAAGTGCCAATCGATTGGTACACATGCCAATCGATTGGAACACATGCCAATCGATTGGCGCGAACATGCCAATCGATTGGTAATCATTCCAATCGATTGGTAATCATACCAATCGATTGGTTTCAGCAGTTTCTCCCCTGTTACGAGTTTGAAGCCTGTTTTTGACCCATTTTTCAATTCTGCTTCAACCAAGACATATAATATATGGATTTCTTTGTTTTTCCGCAAGGATTACGAATACGTGATCGGTTTTAACTAATTTCAATCGTAGCTCTCGGATTTCACGTAAAACCGAGAGGTGACAAAACTTTAAATCAACGATACGTCGCGATACGGATGAATTAGGCCGTAGTAATCGAACCACAGCTTAATGGGACTAAGATCTTTCATTCCCAATTCACAGAATTGATTTTGGTTAAGTTTGAAAAATTACTATTTTTGAGCTTCAAGCTTTCATACGAAAATTAACAATGGTGTTCTTCAAATTAGACTAAACTAACAGTAAATAAATATGAGATTACATTCTACGTGAGTTTAGAATACTCACTGAGGGATTGTGACAGAAAATTAGAGACCAAGAACTTCCGCCGTTAATACCGTCGTTAGATTTTTCCACTCCTCCATTTCTTGAATTATATATGTATCTATGAATGTGTCACTGTGTGTATGTATATAACATTCATAATCTGTGTGTGTATGTGTATTCTTCTTGAGAGAGAGTAAGAGAGAGTTGAGAGAATTTGAGAGTGATTGAGAGTTATGAGCAAAATGAGAGAACTGTGAGATTTGAGAGATACGCACACACACACACACACATATATATATATATACTGTATTGCTAAAATTGGGCTCCAAGCAAAGCCATAAGAAATGCACGGTGTGGTTTATAAACTGGTATTTTCGGGATGCGGTGGTCACTACAAAAATACAGAAAATTTATTTTAACGTGGGAAGTGATTTTCCGGTTTCATAAAAATACTGATTGAGTTAAAAGAAAATGCTCCCATCGTTTTGAAATGCAGTTTTGAAATTCAACAGAGGTATTGCCAAATTTACAGAAATTACAGTTTGACCCCAAAAGAATTTTAATTATGAAATAAAACAAGAAATTAGATTTAACAAATAAGAATTGGAAATTAAAATGAGATCATCAATACAGATTAATCATGGAAATTCAAATTGAATTCAAATATGTCAAATGCAAGTACAAATTAAATATGAACATGCTAAACTTAAAATTGAATGAAATGCAGGTTATTACAATTAAGGGATTACATCTCTCTCTATCTCTTTTAATCGTTCATTTTATAGAAGTCAATTTAGGAGTATTCATTATTTACCACAAACATCTGAGTCCTAGGACTCTGGCTAGGAATGACAACGGGGCGGAGTGGAGTAGGATTCACCATTATCCTACTCCACTCCGCTTATATATATGGTCAATCCTATTCCACTTCACTCCACTCTATTCCACTCCACTCCTATTCATGAAGTATACCAACTCCTATACCATTTAATTTTGCCCACTCCTACTCCAATCCATCTCACTCCTACTCCATTTACCAATTTCTACATCAATTTAAAACTAAAAAGATCTACAATAAGAAGTCCATTCACAACATTAAAATATTTGAAACACTATTAACATGATTATAGTGTTGCAAAATGTAGCAAAGTAGCAAACCATATCATAATTAAACAGAATCAAGAGTAGGAGTGGAGAGGATTGCATGCCAACGGCCAACGGAGTAAATTACTTATAGTACTAAGGATAGTTTAGTAATTTTCAACATAATCAGATCGGAGTAGGAGTTTAAGGTTATTCTCAAACCCACTCCTACTCCTACGAAAGTTTTGTTTCTTCATACCAACTACACTCCTTTACGATTTTTTTAGACTCCATCTTCTTACCCCATTAAAAGCGGAATAGAATGGATTACCAACAAAGCGGAGGAAATTACCATCCCGACTCTGGCACGCCCCATCCACGTACGTACATACTTTAGAGCTAGTGAACATGCATGTAGTCCAAATAATTTAAAGTCTCATGTATAAAGTATGATAACAGCATATGCTTTGTTGTTTTCAATAACCCATTGAAAGGTACTTGGGAGGTAAGGGAAACAAAGAGAAATTTGAAGGGGATCAATGGTACATATTACAAGATATATGGTGGGACCGGACGTTGACTTGCCTTTTGCCGTAAAATTATATTGTACCATACGGGAATTTTATTAATTTATTTTTATTAATGACACGAGAGAGAGAGGGAAATGTTCAAATTTTAAATTAATACCTTAAATGAGATTTAAATGCCAAATTATATATCACTTGAACTGTACCTCACTTGGTCCATCTTGGTCCATATGAAACGTTCTGAATTGTTTGCTACACGGCCGACCTCTCCACTGTCAAACATACTATTTTTCTTTTTTTCCAAATACCATGAATTCATATGTTGTAATAATTTAAAGATAAAATGATGCATCCTCTAAATTTTGTACCTACACACATCTACAACAGTACAACAATAGAAGTTCATGTACTCTGTCTAGTGCATATAATATGGGTGTGAAGAGAAATCGGATTAGCTTATTTAACACCTCTTTTTTAGCCACGAGAAAGAAACTCACGACCCAATGCCTAATCGGGTAAGCTATGGTTACTAATAAACCTCGCAAATCATTCATATTAGAGTAATGTTAGACATACTTTAAAATCCACACTGAATTTGATACCCAGCTTTAAATGTATGTACTCTGTGCTGTATAAGTGGTGCACAGAAAAGTGTAAAAAAAAATTTACACAGCACAATGTACATATATTTAAAGCATAAGATGTCAAATTTAATGTGAATTTCAAAATGTGCCTAGCATTACTCTTCATATTATTTAACTTTGACCTTCCTCTGTAAAAATAGAATCTAAAATGTCCCAATTTATGGTTTGTACTAAATCTCTTACAGTACAAACTCTTTGTTTGCACATTTATCCCCCACTATTTCTTAATTGGGAAACCCTTCCGAATTTATGGTTTGTCCTAAATTGAGCAAACTTTTCAAATTTGTAGTAATGTTACAGATATCCCAGTCCCGTAATACCCAATGTTTACTCCTAGTAGTACTGAGGTATAGTTGTTTAGGTCAGGAAGTTGCAATTCAATTAAACTGCTCATATTACAATGAATAATGCTATGTGCATCGAAAAGTGCACCGAAAATGTGCACCGAAATAATCAAGGTCATTGATTTCGGCGGGTCTCATGCGCGCAGGCGTGGAGCCCATCGAAATCAATGTCCTTGATCATTTCGGTGCACATTTTCAATACACTTTTCGGTGCACGTAGCATTACTGTATTACAATTCATACTTGCAATATTAACTTGCGCAATGGCCAATTCTCTTTGAGTGCGTTTTTAGACACAGAGATAGGTTCATCTTGTACCGACTTTCATAAAAGTTAAAGATATCAATCTTCTTTTCTGACAGTCCACTAATTTTTGGATGAGTTTGTGTCGGTTGGCATGTGCAAGATTAAACATTATTATGATTGTACATTATAATCAAGGGCAGAGTCAAGATTTAATCTTAGTGAGCACAAGTTTACAACCTATTCTCAATCCAAAATTTCTTTGGTAGAATAATAATTTTGGGGTTTCTAGAGTTGTAAAAATTGTGTGGTTGTTCCATGAGTTTCACATATAGTGGGTTGAAGAGTAAAACAAAGTTATTTATTGACAAACTAATCTCTCTATAACTCTAAAAAAAATGAGTAATATTTGGGACACAAATACTTTACACAAATACTTTACACAAATACTTACAAATACACACACTCTCTCTCTCTCTTGGGTGGCATTGTGGGGTCTATTGAAATTATCCGGACTCCACAGTATCACCCATGAGAGAGATAGAGTGTGTTTGTGTCAAGTGTTTGTGCATTATTGAAAAAATATTATGTTCATTGGCTCAAATTTTTTTTTTAAGTAGTTTCACTTATAAAACAAAGAATCACTAATATGTTGAAAAGGGATATCTACAAAATCATAAGAATTTGATTCTAATTGAGTAATGATAAGATGTTTATATGGGTGGAATGGAAGTTACAAAAAATTTAAGTATCAAAGTGAGATTTCTAAGTATAGACGGTGATGATGTCAAATATTGGGTAAGAGGTAAGAAGAGTTATACAAGAGAAATTGTACGTGGTTCGGCCCTGTTAATGAAGAGAGCTACGTTCACGTGTGTATACTATCAAATCACTGGGGGTCTTTGGTGAACCAACAGAGGAGACGGAGCTACCAGAGACTGACCAGGTATATGCGTATGTCTAAAATAAGTATGCTCTCCTCCTTAAAAGAGGCGAGTGGTCTATTTTATAGATACAAGAGACCTAATCGTACATAGCAAGTAACCTAATAAGGAAATATAATTCAATTGAGATTGATTAGCATAGATCGTGTGAGTTTCCTAATTGGATTAGGAAAACAATCTACTCATTCTATTAGTCTTCTAGCTCGTGTAGGAAACTATCTGGAACATTCTGGATCACGTCCTAGGGCTTGGCTAGGCGGTGCCCGTGACAAACCATGCCTGGGATATGTGCCCGACCTCCGAGCATATTTCTCGAGTTAGGCAGGAGTGGAGCTTTGCTTTCATTGGATATTTTTGTATATATCAGATGCTCCCCATTTCCGAGGCTTATGTGATGCTTCATTAGATAAGGGTTGGAAATTTGTATAACTCGGCAAACCGTCAGGGATATAACTTGGGAAATTGCTCAGGGCCAGACTGGTCGCCTTGGTCAATCGAGGCCTGGATTGATCGATGGCCTCGGGAGCTTGGGGTCAATACTTGACATGTGCCAAGAAGTGGTTGTTCTGGTTAGGATTCAACGAGACATGTATAAGCACAACCGGACAGTCACAACCTAACCAAATCATCAATCGTTGTGCCATTAATGTGCACTCCTTTTGAGGCACCATTTAGGCTACCTAAGGTACCAAATGTCGGTTGTTTAGGCAAGAAACTGGTTGGACCGTTGGATCTGAGATCATCTGGACCAATCATGCAACTATAAAAGGAGTACTTGAGTATTTTCGTTACTTCTGCTACCCATAGGAAGAGTCTACTGAGAGGTATAAAAAAAAAGCGTCCAGTCAAGGTTCCCGAGCTCTTTCCTGCACTTCGTTGTTATAAGTCTTCGTCCTTCCAGTCTTGTAATTGCATTTTTCCTTCTCTTCTTCATTTGTTATTATTTTCGAACGAGGCTGGAGAGTAGGAACCCTTTAGGTCTTGCGAGTGAATGATATTTCTTTTTCATTAGATTCTGCTTCTTTCCAAAGTCAGGTGGTTCCCTTTCTTTGGTAGAGCAGTCGGTCCAGTCGATGTATCATAGGATCATTTTGTCAAAGTATTACCTGACCGTGAAGACCGTGTACGACTTACCATACAGGTTCTTGGTCCTTCTACCCTTGTACCTTAGATTTGGGGCTCCTGACCCCTACTTAGGCTGCCAGCTGCTCCCTTGTCCCGTCGTAGGGACCTTAGAAATGTGTCATTCTGATTTTAACTCGTCTTCCTGGTCAGAAGATGAGCAATCAAGGTCGGGGACCCTGGACACAAGCTTGGACCCTCCTTCACTGACTCCGTCAGACCACCACAGGGAAGGTAGGATTCCCATTCGGGTGTCTGTCGATAAGATGAGCTAGGGACTTTAGGTAGCTTCTGTGTCGTGGGGGTCGAGAGACGAGGCATCGGTCTCGAGTAGTCCCGACGTAGTCTTCTCTTGGAAGTGGACTTCTAGTAGTATGCTTGTCTCTGATCTGGGCGGATTAGGGATAGATATGATATTCTCGGTTATTGTTCCCTAGCCTTCATTGCAAGCCTTTACATTCCTCTCCATCCGCTTACCCGGGGACGTGCTGATCTACCTCGAGATTGCTCCCAGGCAACTTGCCCCAAACGGGTAGAGATTTTTTATGGGGGCCATACACCTCTGGCCCCGTGTCTTCGAGTACAAGCTTACCCTTTAGGAATTCTTATGGACCCACCGACTTTTCCCATTGCACGGGGAGGTCAACTTCTTTTCTCTGGGAGCCCGACAGGGGAGGAAGATAATTGATAAATGCCCGAGCAACAACAAGGGGTGGAAGAAGAAATTATTCTATGTGTCCAACCTCAGGCTTTGTGAGGATGCTCTGAGAATTTAACCGAGGAGCTCCTGGGCGGGGAAGTTGAGGAGTAAGCTCCCTTCTTGCATTTATTTTCTTTTTTGTTTTGTTGTTATTGTAGATCTAACTGACTTGCGTTCTGTTTTGTAGTGGGGTCGACCGACCCATCGAGCATACCGGAGGAATGCCTAGATTAGATTTGGGCCTTGGTTCAGGATCTTACCAACGGTGCTGACTTGTTAACTCGAACAGGGGATCAGAAAGTTAGCTACGTCTAGACAAGCCCTTTGAAGCACCCGTCTTTTCTCTGATTATTCCCGGTAAGGCCTTACCTCTCAAACTCCCTCTACTACCTCAGCCATTTTTTATTGCTTGCTCGACCACTTACTCGGCTTTTTTTAAGACATGGCCCCAAGGAGAGACCCCAAATCATTAAGGACATTGGAGGCCACCGCAGCCGCTCGGGCTGCCGAGAGGAAGAAGAGGCCAGCTGCTGAGCTTACCACCAGCGGTCAGCAGTTCAGGCGGATAAGACATGGGCCTCGCCCAAAATCGGCCGGGATGTCGGCTCCTAGGGTAGAAGTGGTGCATGACACTACCCCTGGGAGGGATATATCATCCAGGGTCCAGATGACGGAGTCTTTTGAGATTCGGGAGAGAATTCGGCCGGCTCTTCTCCCAAGCCAGGTCAAGATGTGTGTGGGAATGTCCCCACAAGCGCTCTTAGGGTGGCTCTATAGCGTCTCCTACATTGCAAGTAACACATCCCACCTTCTTCCATTTTTGTTAACATTCATTCGCTTGGTATGACTGACTGGTTTTGCTTTTCCTTTTGCAGGTCAGTTGCATAGCTGTTGAGGCCGAGGCCTTCCTGCCCGACGTGACTGAGAGGACGGTCGCTGCTGAGGCCACTCTTTCGAGTGAGAGGGCAGCTCTGGAGGCCAAGGAACATGCCTTGGCTTTGGAGAAGGAAAAAGTGAAGGGAATGGCCCTGAGTCTAGGTGCAGGTGTGGACACGTGAAATCGGTCGTCCACTCTTTCAGTTGGTTTGAAATTGATTTGGATCAAAGAAAGAAAATGAAGGTATGTTGGAAGCAGATATAGAGTCGTCACTTGGTTTTTAAGGAACCAAGAAACCGAATTTTGACTCACCCAAATGGATAAAGGGCACCGGCCCTTTATAACCAAAGAACTTGGCTCGGAGTTTTGGTACGAGAGAGGAAGGAGCATATGACGCGACTAAAACACCTTCAACTCGCCCCATCTCTCAACGGGCCTCAATTAGCATCCAAATAATCATCTTATACTATGTTTGGTTCGACAAATAATAGTTATGATAATATATTACATCACAGAAGAATTTTGAAATAAAAGATCAAAAGATAAGATATCATTCATAAGATCTAAGCCAAATATCACACAATGCAAAGTGAAAGATCACACGAATAAACCTAGGAAAAATCGTCTAATCACATATCAAGTAATCAAGTTTTTCTAGTCTAGAAGGGGGACATGAATTGTTCTTGAAACAAATAATCAAAGAAATCAAAAATGCTTAGCAAGCTAGAATGATGCATGTTAATCTTTGAGAAAAGAGAACCTCTTAATCCCCGGGACGGATGAGAAAGGTAGATTAGATCGAAGGGGGGAGCATGAACGTGTGATCAAGTTCATTCCTTATAATCTCCTTAGATTAGGAGTCACAAAAACTCCAAATCTTGCATGGATGCAATTTATGATCCTAGAATGTGCAAAGGTTGTAGTGTGTTTGTGTACAAGGACTTTCTAAAGTGACTTGGAAGTCTAAAATATGATTGAATGTATAGAGGACATCATCATGGGATATGCACAAATATAGTATGGACCACTTCCTAAGATATGAACTAATTTGAAGCACATATAAGCATCAAATCAAAGAATGAAAGTAAAAGTATACTTGCTGTGAATTGTGGACAGAATAGTGAGTTGACCTTGTAGAAATTGAAAAGTGGGGTAAATTTTTTTTCAATGCATGATGTTTTATGGAGATCATACTTATTGTGTCTAGAACACGTACCAAAAAGCCAATCATCAATAACTATTACAGATTGATAGAAATCATATGAACAAGAGAGGTTACTCAGAAACAGAGTATGTACTGTCGACTGAAATGTTGAAAAATCTTAGAAAATAAAAACAAAAGATATAGAGGCCCATATTATACAGAAAGTTCCTAAGACACTTAAGTTCAAGGAAAAAATGAGTCGGGACCACTCTCTTTTGGAAAATGTTCTGGAAAATAAGTTGAAAGTGGACCTAGCTGCTGTGACAGCAAAAACAGAATGTCTGGATGGAATGTTTGGGTCAAAATGGAACCATTCCAAGTGTTTTCAAGCTAAGCCAAAAATCATGGATGTTCTATAATGAGTTAAGAAGACTTTTCAAGTGGTGTCATGATCATACCTGGATTATTGAGTTCTAGAGAAATCTTTGAACTCAGATCATTTACTATTTTGAAGATTTTTGGTAAAACAAAGCTTATTTCTTGGAATCCAAATGTTGGTGGTTTTAAAGGGGTTTTGAAATAGGGGTTTTGAAAGCACATTTCCAGCACAAAAAGGGGATTAAAACCACTTGGAACATCATCATCAAACTCATATCAAGAACTCCCAATATTACTTGCACAAACATAGTTTTGTTTGAGAATATGACTTCAAGAACACATATGAATGTATTGAAGTTAGAATCATTATCCATTAAACATGTCTTTGAGGTCAAGAGCTACTATCCATAAGGATTCACTCTCCTCAAACAACATGTCATCTAGATGATGATAAGCATGTAAGTAATCAAAGAAAAATAAAAAAGAAATGAGGTAAGAAGAGATGAACGTTAATGTAAACAAGCAAGTAATAGCAATCAATAGATGATAATCAATGTGATTTTGGACTTGTAGCTTGGTGTTTCACTCATAGATATTGATATTTGGACATGAAAGTAGCTTCCTAACTCAAGATTGCTCAAAAATGGTGGTTGGGAAAGACTTGAATGTAAAATATAAGGGGGGTAATGGAAGAAAACAAGACTGAAACTCACTTTCTTATAGAAAATCAGTGGGAGTCATTTCCTTCTTCTAAACCTATCTCTATCTCTTTTTCTCTCTATAACTTCTATGAACTTTGCACTTGGTCCCCCCCAAAATAAAGAACAAAGGGGGGTTTATATAGGCCAATTTGGGTGGTTTTGGGATTTAGAAAGTGCTCCCATTGATTCCAAACATCTGAGAGCATAAAACTACATCGTTTTGGTCTTTAATTATTCAATTTGGACCCCAAAATAAATTACAAAAATGGATTCTGCGGGGGTTGAGTGCTACCAGGGCACTGGCCATGTGCCACTGCGGCAGTGGCCCAGTGCCGCCGCGGCACTGTTCCTCAGATGCCTAGAAATTTGTATTTAGGCCTCCAGAGGTTCCGGTATTCGCAAAAAGGCCCCATTTCGTCCGAAATTCACAAAAAATGCATATGAACTCCAAACTGAGGTTGTGATATACCACTGGAAAGGTAATCGAGTCTAATTTACATAAAAAAAATAGTTTGGAGATAGGTCACTTTGAAAAGTGTTATGGTATTCGCGATAAAATCCGATTTGATCGTCTCTTTCACCTTCGAAAATTCATAATAAATTCGTTTTAAATCCAGGAATTATGTGCGATATACCATTGGAAAGCTATTGACCTCTAGTATCGATCTATGAAAAATGTTTGAAAAATGATACAGTGCTCTAGTTTTAAAGTCAACTTTTGGTCAAACTGGTCAAACCAGGGACCTCCAGGAAGTTCTGGGAACCTCTGGGAGCTCCCGGGAGCTGACTTTTTGTCCAATTTTCCTTTAAAACTTGTTTTAGTACTTTTCACATGATCTAGAATGATCTCAGAGCTTTTGGGGAATTTGGACGATTTCAGTCAAACTTGGTCAAACCTTAGTTAAACCGGTCAACGGGGACTTTTCGAGAACTTCTGGGACTTCTGGGGGTCTCTGGGAGCTGACGATTTCATCTGAATTTGCTTACAAACTCATTTTATGACTTTCTTTACGATACAGAATGTTTCTAGAACTTTCGGTCCAAATCTGGGAGTGTTTAGGCTTTCGGGGTATTTTTGTTATTTGTACTACTTTTTGAGCATTTCGAGAGATAGAACTAACTTCCAGGAGTCCTTTTGAGTCTTTTTTTTTATCATTGTGAACCACTAAGTTATGGGTCTCCTAAATCTGATAGCCGACAAAATGGGGGTATCTACAGCAGCTCAGGCTGAGCTAGAGACCGCCCTGGCGGATCTGAGTTCTGCCCGGGAAAATCTGGCAGTTGTAAAGGCCGAGAAGAAGGCCCTGGCAGAGGCAGAGGCAGCGGCCGTGCGGGAGGTGGAAGAGAGATTCCCTGACAACAACTTCGACTTCGATGATGGCTTCTTTCAAGGCTGCGCGGACCTGAAGTGAAGGGTGGCTTTGGTCCATCTCTAGTGGGACCTTACAGCCTACTTGGGAGCAGACTCTGACTACTGGGACGTGGAGCTCACTTCTACTGAGGGAGCGGCCGCTATGGATGAGGCGCTTGCCAGGGATGTTGCTCCCGCCAGAGAGGTCGGGGAGACCGAGGGTAAAGTGGTCATCATGGATGATGCTGAGTGAGGAGCATGTCCAGCCACTTTTGGACCACTTAACCCAATTGCTCCCATCTTGTAGATTTATATTTCCTCATTTTTCTTTTTATGGGGATGCTGCTATAATTGCCCCCCAAGCAATGTACTTTTGACAAACTAGTAATGAAAAGGTCCCTTGAGATCAACTTTTTGTATACTGAAAATGTTTGTACTTATGCACTTTTGCTTTTTGTGTTTTCCCATGCCCGACCAGGTATTTTAGCTTTATTACAACCCTGCCTTAGCAAAAGGTTTAAAACTATGACTGGTAGGAGACACTTGTGATTAATCAAGCTTGGGCTTTATTACAACCTGGTATAAGTGCTCAAGATTAACTAAGCTCCTTGTAACAGTCCTAACATGGACTCAGAACATTGTGGGTGCTTGGATGTCTAAGGGTTTATACTTAGTTAAATTCAAGTCCTGTGAATGATCAGTGTGACTTCCTATTTAGTCCACTATCCCTTTCTGCCCCCCCCCCCCCCCCCCCCCCCCCCCCCCTTATGCTAAGTCAGGTGTTAATAAAGGTGATGACTGTAGGTAGCCGACCTAAAATGGTGGCAGTTTCAAGGTCTTTTTGAGTTCTCAGCCACCTAGGGAGATTTTCCCCCATCTATGTTATGGACCTAAGCAGAACTGGTGCCTCGGTGTGAGTTTGAGGTCTTTTTTATGCCTCGGGGTGGTCCTGAGGTCTTTTGGTGCCTCGGGTGTAGTCCTGAGGTCTTCTGGTGCCTCAGGTGTAGTTTCGAGGTCTTCTGTTGTGCCTCGGGTGTAATCTCCAGGTCTTTTTTACTGTAAAATACTGTTAGGGAACACTGTTTTCAAGAGAGAACCTTTATTAAATCTGAAAAACTACTATGATCTCTCGGGAAGAGCTACAACTTGTTCAAAGAAAATATAACTCCCTAACCAATACTGATCCTCATTCTACTGAAAGTACTTCCGTAGATGCTCCACGTTCTAGGGGTGTGATAGGTCCTGCCCTTCTAGCGTCTGTTACCAATAAGTTCCCGATCGGTTGACATGGGTAACCCTATATGGTCCTTCCCAGTTTGCTCCTAACTTCTCATGGCTCGGGATTTTAGTGGACTGGTTTACTGTTTTGAGGACGAGGTCCTCCCCTTGGAAACTACAGTGCCTTACTTTGCTGTTGAAGTACCATGAGACTCTCTTCTTATATGCTGCCACTCTTAGATATGCCCGATCCCTTTTTTCTTCGATCAGATCGAGCTCCCCTCTAAGGGCTTCCTCATTGCCTTGCTCACTGTAGTTTGGCACCCAGTAAGTTGGTAGTCCTAGTTCTGTGGGGACCACTACCTCGAAGCCATCGGTGAGTGAGAACGGGGTCTCTCCCGTAGCGGCTTGGGGACTAGTACGACAGGCCCACAGAAGGGTCGGTAGCTCCTCTGCCCAGAGTCCCTTGGCCTTTTTCAAGCCTGGTTTTAATGGGCTGTAGAATTGTTTTGATTTTTTCCTCAGCTTGTCCATTGGCTTGAGGATGCTCGTGAGAAGATAGTGATTTGATATCCCGTAGCCTGAGCAGAACTGCCTAAACACTGGTGTGTCAAGCTGTCTTCCATTATCACTGACTAGTACCCGGGGCACACCGAACTTGTTGAGGATGTTCTTCTCAACAAAATTTTCCATTTTTTCTCGGTTATTGTGGCCAAGGGCTTGACTTCTACCCACTTGGTAAAGTAGTCCACCGCGATGATGGCAAACTTGACTTGACCCTTTGCTATGGGAAGCGGCCTGACTATATTTGTAGACACCTCATTTTTTCCCAACCCAATCATTTTAAAATAAAGTGCTCATCAATATCCCAATCAGACATCCGATGAAAAAAAAATGCTATAAATCAAAGTTTATCGGGACAAAGGTCAACAAACTTATGCTCACCTGCTACACTATATCATCTCCCATTATCTATGATTCACTCATCTACGTATACCACAACTCTTGTCTCCTCTTTCACTTTCTTTACTCTTTTTTTCCTCCTTTCTTTCTTTTTCTTCACCTACTCCCTCTTGGGATCTACCTCACTTGTTCTTTTTTTTTTTTCCTCTCTCTTCATTTCCTTTTTTCCTCTTCTCCAACACATACTGTCTCAACCTTTTCTTTCTTTTCTTTCTCTTCTTTGTTTTCTTTTCTTACCCATCCATCCTGTGACTTCCTTTTCCCCCGCTCCCATTTTATTTTTCTTTTTCTTTTTCTTACTTTTTAATTTCTTCTCCCCTTGGGCCTATAAAAACCCACTCCCCCAATGCAAGAAAAAAAAAGAGGAAAATATTCTCTCTACATCCCCTCTATAGTATACATCTCCTTACCGCCCTGCTAGATATCCCTCACCTTCCTCTCTATCCCCCTCACTTTGTCATAAAACACACAAAAAAAAACCATAAGGAAAGAAATGAGTTTTCATTTTTCTCCATCACCATACCAACTCTTCTAACCACCACTATCAAGGCCACCACTAAAATCATCATCTTCATCTAGCTATCATATCACCACGATTTTCATTACCATATTTCATTGTTGCCTTAGCACCACCATCATCCGTTGCCGCCCAACCATCATCATACCGCCTCAAATTCTCGCCCAACATCCCAGTCATTTACCATTAAGGTTATAGCCGATTTCTCGAGTTCCTTTAATAACTCAGGTTTTTGTTCAAACTTTTTTTATATCTTGTGAATATCATCTTTATTCTTGCTTGATAATAAAAAATATATAAAGAAAGAAATCCACGTTCTTCTCGGAATTACTTGGTTTACAATACAAAAATCACATCAGACTCGAGATTACATGGTTCTGATAAAGAGATCCTACGTGGTTTCTAATAAACCGAGTCATGTTCTACTGGGGATGATGCAGTTGCTAATACGGAGACCTATGTGTTACTAGGGAGTACGCAATTTTTTAATACGAAAATACATGTCTAAATAAGAAAGATCGCTCAACTCACATAAATAGAATAATAAAAAGAAAGAAAGGACTAATCGGACTCAACAGTTGCCTTTGCAAATTGGAGATCCTCTTCAACTCGATGATAGTCGTCTGAGATTTTTTGTGACTTTATTGAAAAATGTCTAAGCCACTTTCAAAGCACAAATACATGAAGCTCATAATCTGCTAGAAAAATCACAACAGGTTTACTCAATGACGTCCTCCTTTTGGACACTTTAAATTTTTTGTTTTGCTCTTTTTTTTTTTTTTCTCATTAACATTAGCCTCTTACCTATCTCTACAATTTTTTTCAGATGTTTTAAAAATCATAAAATATTCGTAAAAAATCGTTTACTTTCAGTCGACAGTGCAGTCCCTGATTCTGAGTAGAGGTGTTTCTAAATTCAATTTCTCCCATTTTATGAAGGATATTGCAAAACGGTTTTCTCCCATGGAAACTAGACTCACTTGGGAACTTCTAAAAATTTCATAAAATTGGAAGTACCAAGACCCCTCCATTCCATTTTTGGAATGCTTAACTCAAATCTACGAAAAAACTGAAAGAAAAAAAAATAAAAAATAAAAGATTTCTTTTTTTCTTTTACCGAATATTTCTAATTTATCAAGTTTCTCAAAAACTTTGATCAAAGGAAATTTGAACATCCTTTTTCGGCTATTTGGGCCCCGACCTTTCCTTCCGTCATAAAAACAAAAAGACAAAAAAAATTCAAAAACATAAAATAAAAAAAAATAAAAAAAACACACACACACTTTCTCACATACCCCCCAAAAAAAGGCCTTTTCTGTCA
Organism: Hydrangea macrophylla; assembly: GCA_033977485.1. Lineage (NCBI taxonomy): Eukaryota > Viridiplantae > Streptophyta > Magnoliopsida > Cornales > Hydrangeaceae > Hydrangea > Hydrangea macrophylla. The sequence goes on from CM066988.1 coordinate 65,712,187, forward strand.
AGTTAATCAATATCTTTGACGAAAGGAAATTCGGGCACAGTACTCATCATTCACACGGTTGATCTACTCCATTTTTCAAGGTTAAAATCTAGGACTACACCGCACTGGTTAAAGTTCCTAGCTACAACAATTTTCACTCAAATCACTTTTCAAAACTCACTACTTCAAAGGTTAAAGTCTAGTCTAGGACTACACCGTATAGGTTAAAGTTCCTAGCTAAACCATCTTTTGCTCAAAACACTACTACACACTCGTATGGTCTAGATCGACTAACTTTTTTCAAAACACTTGCACACACTCACACGTATAGAAGGCACAAAACTCCACACGGCCTGAATCCCGACTTGAGATACATATGCAATCCCTAAATTGGGTGCAGCCATAACCACATCTTTTTTATTTCTTGTACATCCTCACACTCTACTATCTTTCACTTATGCCCCCATTATCATGAAAACCACTAGAATCGGCAACTGTGCTTGCACGGATGTTCGAGGGTGCCTAACACCTACCCTCGACATAATCGAGTCCTCGAACCCATCTCAAAAACTCAAGTAGTTTTGCATGGCTATTTACAGTCACACTTTTAAAGGTCTCACTTTTCTCAAAACGGTTTTCAAAAGTCAAAAGATGATTACTTTAATTGCCTTTGTAGGGATCCTAACACCCGAATAATGTTAGGTGGCGACTTTGAAACATTTCAAACGCCCCTACCATACTCTTTTCACCCTTTCCAATAAAAATCCGTTGCATTTCACCCACTTTTAGAAAGTTGGACCCACACGACAGTCGACATGTTCCGAGAGCATGGGCGCGATAGCTAGCGACTCTGCTGGGGACTCTAAGATTTAAAAGGACTCAGGCCATCACTTTAGTGATTTTCATTACAATGGGGCATTTCTTTTTTACTAGAAATTTTTGTTTTACCTTTTCTTTTGTGAATTCATATTCTTTTGCATAGGTGTTCGCGACTTAGACTGAAATAAAATTGCAAGGCCAATGCCGAAATTGCAAAGGGCAATGCCTAAATTATTATGCACACTACACACTAGTATGTGAGCATAACATAACCCTTCCTCAAGAGAAAACCTTGTAAGATTAGATAGGGAGATGAGTATGTGGCATGGCCGTCGCGGTGTCACCATCAATACCGCACAAAAAATTCTCCTGCTCGAACCATCAACCTGAGAAAGTGCTTCGGCATTGGAGGTTTGAAGGTTCGGGAACCGGGCTTAACTAAGGTCGTGCTAGGCATCAACCTCTCCACATGCTCTCACACTGTACACATGCATTCATAAGCTCATTTTCTTCTATATTGCTTCTTTTAAAAAAAAAAAGCAAAAAGAAAAAGAAACAAAAAATGATCATGCCTAAATAGGTGTGGTTCCTTTTCCTTGTCAGCTCATTTCAAAAACCAAAATCTTTGTACAAATGGCAAATCAGAGTTTAAAGCTTGGTTACATAGCAAAGATACACCCACAGTTGCATACATGGTATCACAAGCTTTCGGCTAGCAATGTATTGGAATTTCGTAAACACTTCGGATATCTGGGTCTCTACTCCAAGTCAAACCAAATGGTCAGTTGTTTGAATCTCTAATTACGTTCTGGGATCCGAATGCCATGGTCTTTTGCTTCCGAGAACAAGAACTAAGTCTTACTTTTGAGGAGTATGTTGGCCTTTTAACACTTTTTAACCTTAAATAGTTAGCCCGATGAGATTTCAGTGTTGGGACCAATCGAACAACTACTTTTCTCAAGATGAAGAAAGGAAACCTAGAAAAAGAAGCAAAAGGGGATTTTTCACGACTCCCTATTAAATTCCTGGTCAAAAGATTCATGCCTTTCGATGCTTTCAATAAGTTTACTTTCTCCTGCGCATGTTTAGAATGGCAAGATAAACGACTACTGGTTATTGCTCTATGCCTCTTTGCTCACCTCCTGTTCCCCCGTAAAGACAGGAAAGTCGACACGATCTTAATCAACATCGTCACACAGGCTCGTTACGGCAAGACATTTATCCTAATGATCCTAGCTGAGACTTTGCGAGCTCTGTTATGTTGCAAGCATCACAGCAAAAGCTTTTTCACAGCCAGCATTGGGCTTCACCAAATATGGCTAATACCTCACCTCACTAAAGAGGCAAATCCAAAATCGTAATTTATGATGTTTGATGTCATCTCGCCACTAAGCATAATACAGCCACCTGTCCAAGGTAAAGAAAAATGGTATGGGTACCTAGCACAACTAAAGGAAAAAACCTGGGTTTGTGCTCTCCCACATCAGTCCAAATTATAACTGACGAACTTCCATTTATCCTGCTAATGGGACTGTTAGGTATAACAGCTTATACCCCAAGATGTGTACTCAGATAGTTCAGGCGCATGCAGCGTATTCCACTAGTTATGGACATGTCTTATATTTGCTTTGATTATAACTCTCCATCTTTAAAGGAGCGCTACAAGAAGACATTGATCCAATGGAATCTGACAAAACTTGACGAAATGATTATGGATAGTTGCAAAATTAGCACATACCCTGAGTACATCAAATGGATGAATTAGAACAGCTACCATCTAGTCCCAAGAGGCATAAGCCAGAAGAACTAGGGGTCTAAGACCACATCAAAAGACTTAGAGCCACTCTCAGTCATGAAGAAACTACTAGGACCCAAGTCGAACAAGAAAGAGACCAACTCAGGATCACCTTCACTCACAAGGAAATTATTAAAAATCAGGTTGAATAGGAGAAGGATCAACTCAGGGCCATCCTCAATCTTGCTGAAAGGGTAAAAGGCCAGCTACTAGCCAGTTTACAAGATGCTTATGCATAGATATCTCAGCTGGAGCACGCCTTCTTCGACATAGCTAAGCCAAAGATTGCCACACTAAAAGAAGAGCTCAGATATGTGACAATCCAAAGGGAATGGCGGAGAAAAATCATGAGGAAAATTCAAGATCTGACCTTAGCCTTCCCCCAAGGCGATTTCAGCTCACTCCAAGCAGGTCTTGAGACTGCTAGGACCTATATGTGGAAAATTATGAGATTGTAGTTTTAAATAATCCTTTTGTAGAAAAATTTAAAGTCTTATCTCATGAAAACTCATGGTTTGATAAATTTGCAACTTCTCAAATGAGTTATAGAAACCACACTTATGTAGATCATGATCATGACTTAAATCTCAAAAAACTATCTATGGCTATAATCTTCTCTCCATTCATATGTAGGTAGTTTTGTTTAATAATTCAAAATTTTGAAGACACCAAAAGATTGGGTTCGTAGCCCTATCCTAACTCGAAGATACCTTCGAAGGCAACAAAGAAGCATGTCTAAGAATGAAGTGAACCCAGTCGTGGCTACATGCATCGCGCAAAGTCCCGAATTCCAGAGTATTCAGCAACATATTAATGATTTGTCTAATATTGTTAAGCAAATGGCAACCCAACACCTGGCATTCATCACTGGGACTAGCCAAGTACCGCCCAATAATATTGCCATTTCAACCATACTGAGGCATTCTGATAACCAAGATCAGCAACCTGCACTACCCAGCTATGTATATGTAGAAATTCTGCCAGCTACAGCATTGTTCCATGCTCTAGCACAACCATCTACCCTCCTTCGGGTAATAACTCAATTCACGACACCCCTGATAGCTACTCATATACCTACCATTACTATCAATGGTGGGATTGATCACTATGTTGAAGAAGAGAGGGTGAAAAAGCTCAAGGAAGCAAATTCGCTAGCACAACAGATCAAGCGTATCTAAAGCTCGGTCAGGATAATGCAAGGTTTTGAGACATTCAGTGGGATATCTTATTCAGATATATTTGCCACCCCAGACATCACATTCCCTCCAAAGTTCAAGATGCCGATATTTACAATGTACGATGGGTCCGACAATCCATTCATCCATCCAAAAGTGTACATCGGTGAGTTAGAAGAGCACGCTAAGGATGAAAGACTCCGAGTTCATCTTTTTCAAAAGCGTCTTGCAGGAGCAGCATTGCACTGGTATATTTGACTTGACAGCTCAAGGGTCTCTACTTGGGACGACCTCACAAAAACCTTCTACCATCAATATCGGTACAAAGGTAGGCTCACAAGTCTACCCACCATATGCCCACCGATGGAGAAAGGTAGGCTCACAAGTCTATCCACCAATGGGCGATGCTAAGATGACCAAGGCGTTCATCTATGCTCAACATTGTCCATATTATGAGCATTTCATATCAATGGTTGGAAGATCTTTTGCTGAACTAATCAGGCAAGGAGAAATGGTTAAAGACGGTCTACAATCAGGGAAAATAAAAATGGTCCATGATCAGAGTCAGTCTGGGAACTGTTATAACAACAAAGGCAAAAAGGAGAATGAGGGGGCCGTTTAACCAAATGCTGGGCAAATTGCCCCGGTTAATTTCATTCAATAACTTACATTCCCATATCAACAGGCCATACCTTCATGTCAGCAACCAATGGTACATCATGCAGCCCAAGACTAGTCCTAACTCATCACGAATCAATATCAAGGCTACAGACTACCTCCCCAAAACATGGGAAATCAATGGAAAACACTCAATAAGAATAAAAAATTCTCGCCCTCAGCGGAATCACCGAGCTCCATCCTGAGCAAGTTGTTGCCTCAGGGGGTCATATCATTAGCTCTAGTTGGACGAGTCCTGGACCCTCTCCTAAAGACATATGACCATAACAAGCATTGTGAATTCCATTATGGGATGATAGGGCATACAACGGATGAGTGTTTAATTCTGAAACACAAAATCCAAGACTTGTTTGACGAAGGACAAAACTCTCAAAAAGGTACTAAAAGCACTAGCATATCAACTAAGAGCTATACTCTAGTGATTGAGATTCATCACTCCATCCAATGGTAGTTAATCATGCTAGAGTGTAAACCTGATGAGATATCCAGTCTCATCATCTACTGTGATAAATTCTAAGTATCAAAGAATAGTAATTCGTATCTCACTTGTATGTATCTCATACACACACAAATTACTTACTATAATGCCTAAGGATTAACAATCATCTCATGAATGAAACATACATAATGAAATGTAAAACTGATATCCATATCTTAAAATGTCAATGTCTCATACATAAAGTAATGGTTTGAGGGCATACTCCCAACACTTGGTTCTGTCTCAGGAACTTAATTAGTTTTTCTTTAAGATCTGGCTTCAATAGAGTACCGATGCTAACGGATCGGCTAGGAAATAGGGGGTCTAGCACCACTTGACTGAGTTTAACTAGGCTGACTCCATCCCTAGCATCCCTCAAGTCTGTCTCCTGAATATTCAGTGTTTTTGAAATTGCCTCCCTATGCAACGAACTAACATAACAGCTCCCGGTGGTGGCCTGATCTCCTCTTAGGCTTCCTGGTCCCTATAGGATTGGAAACTCGACTACTAGGCTGTAAGTTAAAACAACCGCTTTGGCCTTATTGAGTGTTGGCCTTTCGAGGATGAAGTTATAAGTAGATGGGGTGTCTACTACAACAAAATTTACGAGCATGGAGACATACTGTGGGTAGGTCCCTATAAGAACTGGTAGCTCAATCATTCTGAGTAATTGCATGCTAGATCCATTGAATCCCACCAAGGGGGTAGCTACTGGTCAGAGTCGATCCCTTGATATCCTGAACTGATCAAAGGTAGAGACGAACATGATGTTAGAGGAACTTCCCATGTCCACAAGCACCAACCCTCTTTACCATATAATTAGCTATAGATTTACCACCAGTGGATCATCATGGGGGTAATGCATGTTCTTGACATCGTTGAATGAAAAAGTTAGGATATTGGTCATTGGGGAGTTACCTAGTTAGACTTATAGGACATCTGCTCGGGATGCCCAGGCATGCCTCCTCCTAGCCTACTGTGAATCTCCACTGCCTGATGTTCCTTAAGAGACCACGTTGATATGTTCGAGGGGTTGTTACTGCTCAGGGGCTCGGGCTTGTTGTCGCAATGTCTATCTGTGGTGAAAAACTTGGCCAAGTGCCCTTATTCAATGAGCTTCTCGATTGCAATCTTGAGCTTGAAGCAATCCTCGGTATCATGACCGTGGTCTCTATGGCACCGGCAATACTTGTCTCGATTCCTCTTCTCACGCAAGCATTTGAGTTTGGTTGGCTTCTTTAGTAGTTTATGCATCTCAGTAGCGACCATAACCTCTTGGATGGGATAGGAATGTGGCATAAAAGCGATCGGGGTCTGATCCTGACCACCCCGTTGTAGATCCTGCTTTGGCCTTTACCCTGAATTTTTCTCGAAGACCTCCCTCTTTCGCTTAACTTTTTGGGAGTCATCTTCAGCAAAGCTAGCACGCTTGGACTTCAGGAATTCTTCCGTGTCAATGTACTTCCTACCCTCTCTGAGAGTTCAACCAAGATAGAGGGTTGATCATGGTGGAACGACATATCAACCTTCGTATTCTGATCCCTTGAACAAAAGGCTGTGATTGCGACCATTTTATTTAGGTTGTAAATTTGAAGCTTTTGCCGATTGAACTAGTCAACATAGTCCCTCAGGGAATCTCCTTTACATTGCTTAATAGCTAGCAGTTGGGTGTCTGGCTACGGTCGGCCAAGCATACCCACGAATTAGTTGACGAATATCTTACTGAGTGCCTTGGAGTTGCCAACCAATTGAGGTTTGAGTGAGTGGAACCACTATATGGTTGGCCCTTTGAGCTAGGAAAGGCCAGGAAGAACAGTTCATTGGCATTAGTAGCTAATGTCATTTGAGCCTTGTAAGTCTAGATATGATCGATTGGGCTCCCTGAATCCTCATAAGAATCAAGATGAGGTTGCTTGAATTTGTGTGGAATTGGAAATCCTATGATTCGGACGGTGAAGGATGACTCAGTTTTGGTATTGGTGTAGTCATGACCCGACTTGTGAATCAACCTCTCAATCTATTTCAATAGGTCGTTGATGCGGGCATCGACGTCCTCCCGATTGGTGACCCGTTTAGTGTCAGTATGGTAGGTCGAGTTGGACGAAAAAGCCTCTTCTTTGAAGTGCGCTATCCTTAGGGATAGGACGCGGCTTTGACTCTGATTAATCGTGTACCTAAGGTCACTTCGACTTCTGGTCGAGTGACCCTGGGCTAATTCCTGAGCCGTTTGCTCTTGCCCCTCTCCTCTAGAAGTACACCTGTCATTGATGATCTCTTTGGCGTCCCCCGCATAGCTTGGGTTAGATCGGGCACGTTGTCAGATCCGTTCAGTGCCACAGCTATGCTTATCGTTCTTGGGTTGTCCCACTGCCTAGGGAGATACTGGTGTTGTATGGGCAATGTCGTCGGGACCATACAGGCGCTCGTCGATGCTTGTCATTCCCAAGCTGCTCCACAGTCTGAGGAGGCTTACTCTGTTGGGCCAACAGAGCCTCAATTTTCTATTGGGTCTAACACTGGCCCTCCAGGAGCTATACAAAAGTTGCGTTGATTTGTTCCAGAGTCATGGACTCTGTTTGACCTATTAGCTGAGTTGTCTTCTTGTTCTTCTTCGACGGCATATTGATCAGTCACAGATTTGTTATGGAGAAAAACTATTGTCTTTTCTACAGACAGTGCCAAACTATGATGCCTAAATTTGGTTAGAAATAAGAAGAATAAGACAAGAGAGTTTTTATGTGGTTCAGCCCTGTTAATTAAGAGACCTACGTCCATGTTGTGTGTCGGAGCACTTGCACTATGGAATGTCGAGGGTCTTTGGTGAACCAACAATGAATGGAGCTACCAGAAACCAGCTGGGCAATGTGTATCTGTGTAATGCAAAGTTGCGATCCTTTAAAGGGGGTGAGTCATCTCTTTTATAGATACAAGAGACCGACTCATACAAGGTAAGTAAACTGATAAGGTAATACATTTTGATTAGGATTGATTAGCACGAATCGTGGGTATTCCCTAATTGGATTAGTAAACAATCTACTATTTCCATTAATCCTCTAGCTCATGTAGGAAACTGTCTGGAGCATTCTAGAGCATGTCATGGGACATGGCTGGGCTGCACCTATGATGGACTGAACCCGTACAGTGTTCTCGATCTGTTGGTTGGGACCTGGTAATACCGAGTGTACTGCTTGGGTTAATTAGTAATGAAGGTTTGCCTTTACTGGATATTTTTGTACAAATTATAACTATTAGTGCATTAGTTTATACCCTAGATAGTTGCTATTATTATTTATATTATTTCTCTTTTAAACCCCAAAAGTTTTCAAAATTGTATGAAAAACTTATGTTTTTATTCAAAAGAATGATACAAAAAAGCCCCAGGCACACTCCAAAAGAACTCAAAGAATCTACAGCACACCCAACATAGGTACACTAAGTGCGGGTGTGGTGGCCTTTTCGAAGAGTCCATGTTTCGTAGATACCCATAAACTACTGGAGTCTTCGTGCTTCCGTGCACACTCGTTTGCTTCATCTTGGTCGTGAAAAAGGCTACTAGAGTTTTCCCCATGTTTCAATGCACTAAATCCCAAATCTCTATGGTGATTTGCTTTAGAAAGAGAAACTAGAGAGCGAGATGGTTGAATGTATGTGGTATGAACCGAGTGTGTATATGTGTATATATTATATATACATTCACACATGAACATGCATTGTGCCTTAGGACTCCTAAACCTAATAGGCTAATCCACCTAGGATTACTTGGAGCCTAAGTTCGGTTAACTAAGGACCATTGGACCGCATCAAATATGTGGGTGACCCAAGACTCACTTTATATCTACACCATACATGTTCTTTGTGTTTTTACTAGCAAACTTTGTATTATTGTATGGTCTCTTTTGTATTGACCATTAACTTGGAGCAATATATCTCATTATACCTTCTTCTTTGTTATGTCGTGCTAATGATTTTTTTTTGAATGATAGTACTTCCCTCAGTTATGTAAAACTGCTCACAGATCGTATATTTCAATTCCCATGTTTACCTGAAAGTCCATGTGACTTTTGGTCTTGAAGTTAAATAAAAAAGTTACTTGATTACTATTTTGGGGTTGAGACTGGAATGGAGTGGCCAAAATCTGTTCAGCCCCTTACACCTTAATGCTATTATTTCAGCTTGAAAATTGTATACCACTCAAAGCCAATTGCATGCGACAACAACACCATGTTTGGGCATAAGACTAGTAATGGTCGCAATATGCAGAAGTGAGGCGCATGGGCTTTTAAGGATCAAAATGAGCAGTGAAGATTGGGATGGCTCAAGGATTAAACACTGAATTGCGTCGCATAGAAAAGGATGACTACATTTTTCGAGCCTTAGAACGAGGTGATTATAAAAAGATCATCTTCTCGGCATTGATGCTACCAATGCGAGACAATTCAAATAAGTTTTGATGATTTACAGTTGTTAGTTGTTGTTTTTTTGTGTTTGCCTTTTGCCTAGTATAATTGTTATTTGGGATGATACTCTGGCATTTCAATGTTCAATTGTACCACAATTATTAATTATGAGTCTGCAATGTTCCAAGTGTAAAGCATAAATAACATTTTCAAACATTCATTGTTGATATCCCAGTCTGCAGCTCTGAAAGAAGCAATTGATGATCTTGAATGGCTAGGATCGAGAATTCAGATAATTTTACAACCTACTCCTCCTCCTTCGGTTACCTTTAGAGGTGAAGGCCATGGCGACTTACAGGTTGGATTCGGCACTTTTTTGACGACTTCAGTTAAAAATCTAGCATTTGTTATCGTTGTTGTCAGGATTTCATAATCTTTATATATATATATATATTCGCTTATTTTTCTTGCAGATAGACTTCATGTATTATGTGAATTGGATTTTTTGATCGCTTTTCATTGTGAGCAACAAGTGTCTTATAGTTATGTACTATGTAGTGATACCATGTTATCGTTATGTTGAAGCGGAATGCTAACTCACTATATATCAACAAGTATACATTTTTAGTTGGACAAAAAAGTGTCTGCCACTTCACTAAAATGGAAGTACCAAAGCCTTTCATAGACCTAAACTAAATGACTTTAGTACCCTCATTGTAAAATTACATTATTATCCTCCATTTAATGGGGTGGCAAGGACATTTCTTGTACATTTAAAATCAACACAATGCCATTTTAATGAGGTACATTAAAATAGCAAGACCTTTTGTTGAAAGCACCATTTTTTATTCCATTAGTCAGCCATTTGGTTCTTGCCTTAGGTGTAAGTACAAGTTCCTCCGAGCCACAACTTCAAGCATACCCGAAAATGTTATTAAAGACAATCGAGGAAGCAAGTTGACTATTAGGAGAGGTGGAATGTTGAAAGTTCAACACCTGGTTTCAGTTGCAAGGTCATCTAGTTCACATACCCACATCGATTCGGCTGGGTATCAGCAACCCAGTCGTATTGCTTATATATAGTTCTTCATCAAGCCAAAGGAAGATGAAGACATAGTAAATGATTCTTAGGCCTTCTTGGCATTATCAAAGTTGTATGCATTCTTTTTTTTGTTTTTGGTAGCAAGCAAATGTTTGTATCCTCTTTTTGTCCTTGAGTTTATGTCATTTGCATACTAAAATTCCCTAATTGTGGATTTCTACCAATGCTTAATTATGTGGATGATGTTTTTAGGTCTCTGTGGATATCGCAATTTTTCTTCTTACCCACAGCTTTTCTTTTAAAACTTCTTTTTCAAATTCAAAAAAAAAAACAAAACGAGTCGCCACTTAATTTTTAAAAGGAAAATTAAGAAACAATTTCGAAAAGGAAACTGATCTTTTGCGAAACCAAAGATTTGACTAGGTCCGGGGATTATGGAATGAAAAGGGAAGGAGCCCAATGGACTAAAACACCCCTTTTCATCCTATCTTGCGATAGGCCTCTACTTAACATTCTTTTAATCCAATTATTAATCTAAGTGTGCCCTCAATTAATACATATGTAAATATGCATTACAAAAGCATGTCCACATGGTGTAAGATTGCAAGGGTGAAAATATCATTCAAAATCAAGTAATTCAATTAGCAAACAATATGGTATGCAAAATAGAGAACAAGGGAACTTACCCGGGATCCGGCCGCGAATTTAAACGTGCAATGCATACAAAGTAAAAAAAAATCCTACTAAAAGGGTCTCTAATCACATATACATATAAGACAAATCCTAGTTCTAAGGTGTCGCGCATGCGGTCGAAAATCAAATAAAATCGAGGAATTCAATAAACTAGAAAGGGGGGGGGGGGGGGGGGGGGGGGGTTGAGAGATCATACCTTAATAGCGCTACAATACAAAGAGTTAGTCCACATGCTTCAGATAATAATATGATATCAAAACAATCAATACTAATTTTCTAGCTTAGATCTAGCAAGCATGAAATCCAATTCTATCCAATAGCTAGTTCTAATCATGAGCATTAAGGTACACGAATGAATGAATGTGCACAAGAATAAAACATGGATTTATTCACTAATTTGGAGTACTTAGCCTCTGAATTTAAGCCAAATTATCCTTATTCAAAACATGATTTGGGTTCCAAGACATTAGGAGACCATTCGAGTTGAAATAAATAAGATTGGACTAAACAATAGCATTTTTTTATAAATTACAGAGAACAGACCGGGTCCTAGAAAAAAGAAAAACCATACTTCCAACGGTTGAATCTCGATGATTTTTAGATATGATATGCCTTTGTGAGTCTAGTTGATAACCCAAAAAGAAAATCAAAGTTTGAACGGTTAGATCTCTGGGAATATGGAAAACACTAGACATCACTCAGGAATCTGCAATTCTCTGTCCAGAATTTTTGCACGATTTTCTAAAAATAGTGAATGAATGAGAAACACTTAGATCTTTTTAGGGTATCTCTCTAACACATCAAGGTACTTAGAAAAAATTATTTTGTGTCACAAATACCTTATTAAAATTCCGATTCACTTGTTTCAAAAGATTGTTGCAGTGCTGAAACTCTGGGCAGATTATCGCTACTTCCCAACACCTCATGGCCAAACCATTTTAAACATGAAATCTCATCAAAACAAAAAATTACAATGGTAGAATATTGTGTTATTGACACTTTCCCGTTGGTTTCACTTGATTTCAACGGTTAGATTTCAAACTAAAAATATTTGATCAAAAACAGTTTGTGAGCTCACTGTTTTCATTTGTCAAGTTCAACTTTTATTTGTTAACCCCAACTATTAAATCATGAAGTTGGACTTAAACTAACCATTTTCTCCTATCATTTGGTGGTCATTAGAGGCTAAAGACCTTCATATTTGTAGATTTCAAATGAAGTATGAATAGACTTCATGAAATCTCAAGATAAAGAATCTAAACCATGGAGATGGACTTAAATTCAAAACCACTTTCTCCTACCATTTGATGGTCATTGGAGATGAAGACATGACTAACACTCAAGAGTCTCAAAGGAATATAAAAGGATTCCATGAAACATCAAGTTTAGGGGACCCAAGTCATGAGTATGGACTTAGATCCACTTATTTGCTTATAAAACAAAGTGATGATCAAACTTTGCCTTCCATGTGAAGCATAAGCTTGCATGGGGTTCAAAAGATCATATTCAAGAGATTTCAAGAGAGATATTGAGGATCTCTAAGAGTCTCAAGAAGGAAGCGTGAACAATAAAGGAAATGAAGCAAAGAAAACAAAGTAGTTTTAGGATTCAAAAGAAAGAAAACAAATAAACAACTTATGGTTAGAGGATCACCTCCAACTATCCTCAAAGTTTCTCTTCTTTGAAGATCTTCCAAGCTCTTCTTCCTAGTTCTCTAAACTCACTCTTTTCTCTCAAATTATGTTAGTGTAATGGTAGTCCTTGTGTGTTCTTCCCCCCCCACCCCCCCCCCCCCCTTCTCCCAAGGAAGATCCTCTCTCTTTTATAGGCAAAATTACCAAGTATTTTCAGTGAATTCGGAGTAAAAACCAGGTGTCAATGTCTCATTAGGTGGTACAATATGTACTTCCTGAAATTAGACAGACTGCTGCCCAGGGCGGCAGTAAAAAATTATCTGCGGCAGTCCGTGGATGCTGACGCGACACTCCGTGAATGCCGCGGCGGCACTCCACGACTTCCGTGCGGCATTCGCTGAGAGCCGCAGAAAATAATAAACTGCCGCATTTAGTCAACCTTACTTTATCAGTTTTTTTTTGTTTTTATCCGCCTACACATACGTATTGTACCTCAAAATACGGACTTTAAAAGCAAACGGCAGTCAGAAATGTTGGCGGCACTCTGTGAATGCGGTTCGGCACTCACCGAATGCCGTCCGGCACTCCCTGAATGCCGTCCGGCACTCACTGAGTGCCGCGATGTTTGTCGTATGCCGTTTTCTTGTTAAGCTTCTCTTTCTAGGTCTTTTCTTTTTTTTTTTCTTAAAGAAACTTTATTTTTGAAGATCTTTTCCAAAAATGGTGTCTTATACCTGAATTCTCCTAAATACCTGGTATTTTCTCCTTTCTGTGAAATTTTATCGCGGTTGGAAAATTTTCTGAAGAGCTTGGAATACTTCAAATCTTTCGGTCCTTATCATCATTGGACGTGGAGGTGACACTCTCCTAAATTCGATGTTAGGTCAAAATTGGGGTGTCTACAGTCTCTTGTGATAGAAGAGTTGACTTTGATGGTCTATCTGAAGTAGTGAAGAAATATAGTCAGAAGGCCACAATATCTAGAGCTGTTTTGGGGGAGATAAAGAACCGAAGAACTCTATAACAAGAGTTTACAGAGATATATACTAGGCTATATCTACTTACAAGGTCTTTTTAAGAGGCCTTTCGGCTTACATAAAAGTAGTTATTGAACTTGTTTAGCTCATAGCTCCTACTATCTTAACTCTTAACTTAGCTCATAGCTACAAAATAGACAGAAGCCCTTATTCTATTCCTTATTAGGAACAGAGATTCTACGAATTCAAGTATTGTCCATTTCATGTACAAGATGCTCTGCACAGTCTAATATCATTCTTAAAAGGATAACTTATTATATAGTCCTAATATATATATCTAACTAGAAAATAGGTACCTTTTTCAAATGAATCTAAAAATAGGTCACTCTAGTATTTTAAGGACAAAACTGCCCCCGCATATATATATATATATATATCCACATGAAATCAGGGTTTTAAATTCAAACCCACATATATACATAGAGCGAGAGAGAGAGAAAAAAAATCTGCTACAGAGAGTAATATAAAGACAGAGAGGGAGAAAGAAGAGAGAGAGAGAGAGAGAGAGAGAGAGAGAGAGAGAGAGAGAGAGGGACGCAGCCCCTCCACCGCCACCGGTGAACGCCCACCACCTCCCTTCTCCTCCCCTCTCTACCTCCCTTCACCTATATCAACCATGCACCACCATCTCCGGCCACCCCTTTCTGCTGGAGACCACTTTGTGGATAAATTACTCACCAATTTGTGAGAAAAAAAAAATCAAATTTATAACAGATTCGAATTGTTTGAGGCGCAAAAATTCGATTTCACCTTTGTTCTCGGAAATGTGAGTGAAAAGCAAGGTTTCAAATTTGCAACCCGTCATCAACAAAATCAACCAATCACTCTTTGGACAAAGTTTCTCACCCATTTGTTTTCAAAAATTGAAATTTCTCACAAAAATCGAACATTTGAAGTAACGCGACGACATAACTAGTGCAATGTGAGAGTTATCTTGGATGGTCTAATCTAAGAATTTCTTATCTAAAATGGTTCATTAATTTGATGCATTCATCAACAGTTGTGCCATAGATTTACTCACTTCCATGAATTTGTATATATACATATAGTATTGATGAGGATCTCCTTATTGTATAGGCTGTAAGAAATTCCTTACTTGTTATGTAGATTATGTTAGTGAGAAAATTTTCACTTGTATGGACTGTAAAAAATAGCTCATTTGTTATGCAGATGAAGTTAGTGAGAAATTTCTCACTTTTATAGGCTATAATAAATTGGTCATTTGTAATGTAGTGAAATTAGTGAGAAATTTATCACTTGTATAGGCTGTGAGAAATTTATCACTTGTATAGGCTGTAAGAAATTACTTCCACATTGTATGTAGATTAAATTAGTGAGAATATTTTCACTTTTATAGACTGTAAGTAATAGATTATTTGTTATGTAAATGAAGTGGCAAATAGACTGTAATTAAATTAGTAAGAAATTTTTTCACCTTCACAATGAGAAAACATACTTTCAACGAAACTAGATTAATTTATCACACTTGTAAATATCAGTGACAAATTTATCACATAGTACTTATGCAATGTATAAGTTTGATATACGATAAACAATTACAAAATTATCAAAGGTTAACAAGTGCACGAGAAATTTATTGCCTTCACAATGAGAAAACATACTCCCAACAAACTAGACTAATTTATCATATTTGTAAATATCAGTGACAAATTTATCACATAGTACTTATGCAATGGATAAGTTTGGTATACTTTACAGTTAGAACTTTGGAATCCAATAATTTTGAATTATGATTATCTTATATCAAGATACGTTTGAATTTAATATCACATTTAAAACATCACACAATCCAATATCGTGATTTTAGGGAGCAATAACCCCCATAACGCTCCACTTCTCCATTAAAAGATAATGACTAAAAATAAAACAAATTCAAAATTAACTTCTATTTAAAAATAAGGGTATAATGGTAATTAAAAAAATGAAAAATTAGGGAAAGATCTAATTCCTGATATTGTCACATCCCAGAACCACCCAAATGATCCTAGGACACGTGGCACGCCACCAAGGCTCATCTCAAGTTATTAAAGTTGTGGAAATCATAATAATAAAAGTTTTGACCAAAGAACTCAACACACTATTTTTATTTTCTGAAGGTTTGGACACACGCACACCCAAACTCATCTTAATAAAGTCCGTTTTCAAAGGTAACATTTTTGTAGGTCAAGGGTCCCCAAAGTTACCCTCATTCCTAATTAAAAATTAAACTGAATATCGAAAGTAAGAGAAACAAAGTTTGGGCAGAGGAGTGTTCGACCGGTCAAATGGGACCTGGGCAGAATTCCTACCATTGCTGCAGAATTATGCCTAAGTCTCATTCAATCCACTCGAACTTACACCTCTTCCAACCATTTTAAAACATTGCATATATTCTGAAAACATGTAAAAACACTTTTGGGTCATAACCCCAATCTTATCTTCATGAGTTCTTAACATATCTTTAAAATACTTCAGAAAAGTATTTTTTTTTTAATCAATTCATGTCGAACTCAACGAGTAGAAACTCTAAGTTCGTCGCCTCGATCCAACTATGCAGTATACAGAAATACAACCATAACCCAAAATCAACCAATATAATACGTCTCCTATATTACAAGAATTTAAGCCATTATCCTTACTACACAATCCCAAATAACCAACTAATTACAATATTCCACAAATTTTACTTATTAACATAAGTTTATTAGACAAGAATTTATTTACGATTCCACACCCACGAATACTCTCCAAATCCATTTCTTTTCTTCTAAGCTCCATCTTGAACACGTACGATGGTTATTCAATAACCACTACAATATATAAGCTATATGCTTGTGAATAACACTAATTATGCACATGGATAATAAACATGTCTAATTTCATCTCATTATAACCAACTATAGTCTCCGGCAATTACTAGTTTACTTCCACTACTACTGACTAGCCCGCAGCCCCACTCCCTAAGCCCACGTGACCTAGTCATGAGCCACGCCTCTATACGTGCGATCCCATAGGCCTCTGGCGGCTATGGTTGTCACCACATCAATTACCTCATGGTGGTATAGAACTAGTAATTCTATTGACCCAAATAAGTGTTTGCACCCAAAAACTGTCAAAGGATTTTTGGCCTGAATGAGGCAGAATCGGGCTGGCCCAAAGTTGAGAATGGTGCGTTCAGACCCAAGAAGGCATGTGATTCATAAGGGCAAAGCACAAGTACTATGGAGCCTGATAGGTGGTATGGGTCAGATGTTATCCAATCGGGCGCCATACTTAAAATAAGTGAACAATGGTAAGTGTACAGCCCGATTGGGTGAGTTAGCATGAATAATGTTCATCGGGCGTTCGTAAGAAGAATGGAAGGCCGATGATATGAAGTGTGAACGGGCTCAAAGGGTAAACGTCATGTAGTGCAAACAGACAAGGCATAAACTGAGGATATGGAACCCGATAGGTGACAACAGTAGCATGCACGACGATCGAACATCATATTTGGAGAAAGTAGTAAAGGCTGATTGTAAGAGCCTAATTGGTCAGAAGCACAGGTAAAATTGTCATCGGACTCATATGCGTCAGAAGACATGATAAGTGGAAGTTGAGCGAGCCCGATTGATATGGCGATTTTGTTCCTGGCTGTCAAGGCAAATGTCATCCTGAAATTTAGGAAGCAGAGCCCTTTTTGGAATGGGATTGAGCGCATCCAGTTGGATATGGAGAGATAACCCCATGAATATTGGGATTGACTCAATCAGGATGAAGATAAGGAAAGAGTTTGTAAATAGGAAGGAGTTTACGATCAGTATTCTGCTTGGAACGTAAGACAAGGAGTCCTTGCCATATCAGGATTATTCTAAGGCCACTATAAATGCAAAGGCAAGGCAGCTATGCAAAGGACTTTGCATCATCTCGAAAATAGCACTCAAAGCATTCT
Organism: Hydrangea macrophylla; assembly: GCA_033977485.1. Lineage (NCBI taxonomy): Eukaryota > Viridiplantae > Streptophyta > Magnoliopsida > Cornales > Hydrangeaceae > Hydrangea > Hydrangea macrophylla. The sequence continues at coordinate 65,729,845 of CM066988.1, forward strand.
TTACAACATTCAAAGGCATTCAACTTTCTGTACAAAGCTCTGTATCCATAGCAATATGTCATGTCCCTTTTGTTAGTTTATTTTTACTGTTTCTATTCCTTGGCACAATCAGAGCATGTTTTGATTCTGTTCTATTTTTGTTAGTATTTTCAAAACATTCAATAAAAAATCTTCGTATTTTATTAATCATTTGTGATTATTTACATGGTAAATTCTGGCACTAATTGGCTTATGCGCTTCAATACTACCATAAAAGTTTTGGTGAGGGTACTTTCCTACTCATCACACACAATCATTTAGTTAGAAGTCAGGTATCAAAGCCTTGAGTATCACTCACTCAAGCATATGGGAAATTAGTTTGCACACACCGAGCCCGTTTAGCTCTAACACGCCTGCGCAAAACTACAAGCAAACATTTTGGCACGCCCAGTGGGACCCTAGTGCTAGAACATGCCTCCAAAAGGGATAAATAAACCAGGAAAAATGGACAGGATGACCTGAACGTTACTGACCCACCAAAGGATGAGAGCACTGCCCATTCACCACAGGAGAGTGCCTTGGCTTTGGAAGCGGTGTCAGAGCTCATGAGACAGACCGTGGAACCTATGAGGCCAGACTATCATGCACTCCTAGGGTCTATGGAAAATTTTCAAACGCTGATTGAACAGACGTCCGAGATACAAAAGGGCCAGGATAGGCTAATTACATCAGTGGAAAAAATGAATGCAACATTAAACAGTCTGGCTAGAATGATAGACCAACTCATAACTACTTATGAGGCCAAAAATAACAAGGATCAGACCAGGGAATCTGCCTCTGGCGCATCGTGCATGAACGATAAGCCAAAAGATCAACGTTATGTATGCCCGAATCTCCGAGAGCAGAACGGATCGGGCAGCACGGTAGTTACTGATCCCGCTGGATTGGCAACACCGGTACTTATTCAACCTTTAGGCCAAAATACAGACGTAATCGGCTATACAGAGCCCCCTGCTCACGCTGATGGGGGGCAAAGGGCTTATGATATGTTTTTGGCCTCATCAGGCCAATAACAACTAGTATAAAATATCACCTCCTATAGCACCCCGTGAGGTAGTGCAACCCGTTGTTCCACAGGTTATCAATAGGGAAGAATTGGTTAAAGTCATTCATAAAAAATATGGCCCACTCATAGGGAGGATGGAGAGGCCGATTTATAGACGGCCATACACCCTGAAGTTGACCAAGTCAATTTTTCCCAAGGATAAAAGGTCCCAAACTTTACCTTATTCTTGGGGTAAAGTGAACAGTCCTCTGTAGAGCATATAGGCCGTTTCATAGTGAAATGCGGCCATGTGGGTACATAGTAGCGACCCGTTGAAACTGAGACTGTTCCTAAACTCTCTCACAAGCATATCCTTCTTATGGTATGCCAATCTACCCACTAATTCCATGCAAAATTAACAAGGGATGGAGGTTATTCCATGGCCAGTTCTATAGGACTGAGCTAGAAACGTCATTGGCAGACCCATCTAGGATGCTCCAACTAGTAAGGGAGACAATGGAGACCTATATAGCCCATTTTAGGAAGGCTAAGTACAGGTGCCCGAAAAGGAATATGTGAAGATGGCTATGGGAGGGATGTCCTTTGAGCTTCACAAGAGGTTTGAAGGGACCGATTTTTGAGATCTATTCGAGCTGGCCACGAGGGATGCTCACTATGAGTGAATCCTTATGGATGAATAGGAGAAAAAAAATTCATCCAAGGGTACATACTATAAGGATCCAAATTACGAGGTCCATCTGGCAGATTGTGACTTTGAAACGAAAATTGACATGGCTGAGTTAGTTTACAAATGGCCAATAATATGCAATGCATTAAACAAGCCCGTGAATAATAATGCTGCTGTGAAAAAGATGGCATTTGAGGTAGGAAAAAACTATACTTTTGACATCACTATGGTCGATCAGATTTTCGACGCCCTTTTGACCGAAAAAGTGATCAAGCTTAGTGATGGTCATCGAATCCCTAAGGCCGATGACAATAAAAATAAAGAATACTATAAATGGCACAACTCTTGGAAACACTCTATTAATAACTACGTGGTTTTTCGTAATGTGATACAGGAAAATGTAGAGAAGGGAGTATTCAAGTTTTCAGATAAAGCCATGGGTATTGATGCAAACCCGTTTCCTCTTCATCGGTGCCAACATGGTGATGCCCGATTTGACTAAGTTGACCAGGCCCATGCTGAAGGTTGACTTATCAGAGATAAAGGAAGAAAGGCTGAGACAAATAGAAGGGAAGTGACACGATAATTTTCTTGTGCGCTCTTGTGCAATACCCAAGTGTAGGTAGACGTGCAAGTAATATCTGGTAAGACCAGGTCGATCCCACAGGGAAGGTGTTGACCTAACGAATTAGACTAACCTCTAAAGGAAACAAAATAAAATAACTAAGTTTGAATGAAGGTGCAGAACACGAAGTTCCACAAACTAAGATTACTAATGACAATAATTGAAATTAATTAAACAATTTAACTAACTATTGAAAACAATATTCTAAATTCCGTTGTTTAACTTTTAAAAGAACGTGTTGGGATTACACAAATCCACAGTAACCTAGCCATCTACCATGCATTTGCCATGAAGCACAACGGAGTATATTACCTACAGTTTTCCGTATTCCTCAAAAGAAATAAAGATTCTATGGCCCTTTCATGACCGGGACCATATCATCACAGTTAATTTAAATACGTGAAAGCGGTTTAATTCAATAGTTAAGACTCGCATCCTCAATGGTGTTAGCATTGAAAATGGTTTGCAAGATGTATTGAAAGAAAATGCCTTCGGGCCTTAGTTTTGAAACTGTTTTGACAGACTGAGCATTTATTTGGGACAGAATGATAACAAGTCCTAAAACAAAAAGTCCTGGAATACTGCAGGTAACATCCTCAAGAATCCGAGAGTTCGATCGATCGACGCGCCTTCGATCGATCGAAAACCTTCATCCCTCAATCGATCGAACTAACTTCGATCGCTTGACTGTCTCTGGTTCGATCGATCGAACTGACTTCGATCGATCGAACACAGCGATTGTTCTGCTGCATGGCAGAGGCTGGAGATCACTGTTTCATCGTGATCTCCCAACCTGGGACTACTCAGACATCGTCTGGAGTGTCGAGGATTGATTTTTAACGTAAGAAAACTTTAATACCATGTTTGGTTGTGAGTTATTCATTAAAACTATGAAATCTATGATTTTACCAATGTTTAGCATGCAATATCACGAGATGATGGATTAAACTACTCCTAATACGTGCAAAGAATGAATAAACAGTATATAGATAACCTGGAATAGAAGATACTTGTAAAAACTTAGAAGAATCCAATCCACAATCAATGGAAAACCTACAAAAATCAAAACAAAAACTCTCTATCTCTCCTTCTAAACTGTTAAAATGTAAAAGTCGGCCTCTAAGGACGTGAACAAAACACATATATATAGAAAAAACTAAAGCACTAGGGTTGAAACCCGCATTCTGCTGCGCATGCAAATGTTTCTGGAAATACCCCGTTCGATCGATCGAACTGCTTTCGATCGATCGAACCCTTGCTCGTCAAGCGCTTCTACTCCGTTCGAGCGATCGAACTCTCGATCGATCGAACCTTCTACGATCGATCGAACTTCACTTTTCAGCTTTGACTTCTTTTGTTTGCATTCCAGCATTCCATTTATTCTGATACTCATCTGTTTAGTCCGCACAGCAGTGATCTGCATAAACAACAGCTAAAACAATACAACTTATCATAGATTAATCATACTGTATAAAAATTAGCCATGTAATGCAAATTGCAGATAATACGGGAAGTTGTGATCAAAACTACTACAATTCTTCCTTTTAGCGCGGTTGTATTTTACAAATACCCCCGCTTTGCACAACCCCCAACTAGCTTATTGCTAGTCCCTAGCGATAAAGCGAAAATAAAAATAAACTTAAAACAAACACTCCTAAACTAATACTACCTCAACTAAGAAACAAAGAAAAACTAAAAAAAAACCTAAACTAAGATAGAGAGAAAAATTCCTAACTCACTTTCGCAGGAATCGCGATTGCATTTAGCGAATGCAACAAGCCGTTAAACCCCTAGGTTCCCCCTAGTGGACGAGTGTTGTCTCGTGAGGGTTTGCAGTGAATATACCCACAAAATTCCAGTTTTTTAGCTCAAAAAGAATTAGAATAACTTTGTAGAATTCCACCTTCCATTAAACTGTTAATTCAACTCTACAAGAATATAATATCCTCTATCAACTCATGGAAGAGATCCACATGCTCTCCTATATCACCAAGTAAAATATACAAATGTATTACCATCATGCACCCGTGTGTGTGTGGAATTAACAACCATGCATTTAACCCTTATTAGGAGTTATCTAGATTATTGTACTTTGGAAACTTGCAGTTTTAGCTCAATTCTCACATTGGTCACACTCAAAACGAACGTCTCTCAGAAACTTGCTTTACAATGATTGCACATAGTATGAAAGCTTTGAGAAGAATGATATTCTAAGTGCTAATGCTTTCATATTTTACTCTATGAAAAACGGACATTTAAGAGTGTAAAGTCTCATGAATGGAATACTACTTACTAGAGGAGCGAAATACCGTGGATAACTCAACTCACACTTTCATGTTCAAATCAATTGTTGAGAATCTTCAAGACTTTGAATTATGGCTTTTATTTAGTAGGTGGGGGTGTTGTAGAGAAGAGTGTGCTTTTTAGTATGTGATGGAATTTCCACTTCTCTTTTTATTCTTTATTCTTTTCTCCACCCAATCTCCCATTCATTTCTTCTTTTTTTTTTTTTTTTTTTTTTTTTTTTTTTTATATAACTCCTTCATTCATCATCACATTTTTTTTTTTTTTTTTTTTTTTTTTTTTTTTTTTATATATCCTGGAATATCCCACAACAACTTCCTTCCATTTCACATACTTTGATGACTCATTCTCAATAAATTTATCACACAGTTCGATGAGGTCAAGGTATAAATCAAGGATTTGGATTCTTGTGATTTTTTTTTATTGGAAATATTTATTTGCGGTGGGATCAGGAATGAATTCAATGAATGTCAGTAAGCTATGTTAGGTAAAGGAATGGGTAAACGATGGCTTGAATCATTTTCTCAACTTTCAATTTTTAGCACTTAAGTGTTTATCGAGTGTAATTGGTAAATCCTGAACATTCTCCTCTAATAAGCAGTCAAAACTTTTAACGAAAACTGAGACTTAACAACGAATTCACAAATATACGCAAGAAAAAAAACCATTCGACAATGTATGCGAATCCCCTCAGAAATGAAGATTGGCTCAAAAACTCACAAAGGGTTATTAGCTTCCACTACTTGTTCTTTTCGCACAATATTCATGTTAACTCCATTTTCAAGTTTTCTACATGGCTGCTAATTAGTGTGCACAAGTATTGGGTACATACTAGCTTTACAGATGCAATTCATTTCAGTGATACAGAAAAACGCGTGGATTTAATCCATAAAAAGATAAGAATACTACAAATGTATCATTGTCTAATTAACAAGCAGGAGAAGTTATTCAGAGTTATTCTATCAATACTATTCAATAAAAAAATTTTTCAAAATTTTTAACAGACTGTGTTCTCATTAAATTTAAAACATATCTAAGTGCAAAACCTGATTATTACGGGTGTATACCTATCTATTATCTCCTACCCCCAACTAAAAACAACAAAGTCCCCAGAAGTTGATTTTCAAGAAATAAAATAGATGGGTATCACCTGTATGGAGCAAATGTATGATCGCAAACGAGCAACCTAGCATAGAAAGGTAGAACACAATCTCCAAAACAAACAGGATCAATAGATAACAATAATGCAATCAAACCAGGATCCAAACAACCACACCACAATAATATGAACAGAGTAAAATAAAATACAAGCAGTAATAAATACTGTCCATACAATACCATCTAACCAGATAATACAACCAAAACCACCACATATACAGCCAACCAAAAATATAACAAAAATCAGAACACTACTAACCCAAAAATACATAACTACCACCTCCCCAACTAAACTAATCGACTCCAGACGGCGTATCAGCTGCTACATCAGAAGGGATGTCGATGGGAGCAGGCGGCAATACGATAGTAGTAGGAGCAGTAGTGGGTGGCTCGGTAGCAGTAGTGGAAACAGGATCAGCAGCCTCAGAAGCTGGGGCAGCAGATGATGGATCAGTAAGTGGTGGATCCGTAGGAGTAGCAACATGCGGGGCAGAAGGGGTAGCTGTGGGATGGTGAGCAGAGTGAACAGCCTGATCAACCCCTATCTGAATCAAAATGGACTCCAGTAGAGTCTGTATATGATCCATCCGGCCCTCGAGTCTAATCCTGGCCTCTCTCTCCTCCAATAATAACTCGCGAACTGTCGGGAGAGGCACCGAAGAAGAAGACTCTCCCTGGGCACGAGACTGCGACCGCTGTCGCAGCTCAAACTGCTGAACCGCAGCAACTGGATCATCCTCATCATCCGAATCAAGCTCCTCCACCTCTGTGGGTGTCCCTGAAGCTCCAGCCTCCGTGTCTGTACCGCCACGCCTCTTCTTCCTCCCCCGCACCCTCGCTGTCCCTTTCCCCTTGCGCTTCCTCTTCTGAGCGTCGGAGCGGCGAGCAGCCGCCTCGCTAAATCGGCGGGGAGAAGGGCGGATATCATCTCCAGGGAGCTCGAGGAACCCGGCATCGGCCATGACCCTCTGAATAGCCCAAGCACCCTTCAGGTGCTTTCTGGACGAGATATAACGGGTGGGGTGGACCATAAAATCGATGTATAGTCGTGGTATACAAACAGGCTGTCCCGTCCCCACAGCATATAAAACTCGCGCATACCAAGCCGCGATCTTCTCTCTATAGGACGTCACTAGGAGGCAGTTACTGAGGACCAAATGAAGCATGTGGTAGTCGTCAGTAAGAAAGTGGTCCTCGATCAAAGCATCACCATCCCAAGACGGAATGGCACCTCCCGTGAGCTCTCTGATGATAGTGGATGGTGGGGTCACTGGTGCATCAGGCCGGTGGGGGCAAACATAATCAGGTACCTCTGGTACCCCCAACGCGGCAGAAACGGTGGCGGGACTGATGATGAACGGCCGGCTCCGAAATAAGGCATGATAGGTGAATGGCGCAAACGGGTCGCTGATCATCGTCGCACATGCACCTCTAATCCAGGATAGGTTGACCCTCTTGGCCAATGACAGGAGATCGAACCAGTGAGGCATAGCCCGGATCCGTGTGAGGAACCATGGGCTCTCAGTCCATATGTGCTCAATAGGTCTCTCAATCATGACCATCCGAGTCTGGAAGTACCGCTCGTACCAAACCCTATCCTCGTTATTCCGGAACCCGTGATCGGGTACCGGATCTGGAATAGTACGATCGAGGGGCTTGGACTTATGATAGCCCGTCACTGGATTCATCTTGTAGTCCTGAAAATAAGACCACACAATATACAGATAAGAAATAGGAAGACAAAGAAACAAAACAAACACTGCTGGAGTTCGATCGATTGAACTGAGTTCGATCGATCGAACTGGAGTAGACTTCGATCGCTCGAAAATTGTTCGATCGCTCGAACCTCTCCCCTTCGATCGCTCGAAACCAGTTCGAGCGATCGAACACAGCGGTGTTCAGAAATCGCAGAAACAAAAAGAAAAACAAAGTTACGCTAAGAAAGGAAGAACCTAAGACCAAGGGGACACCCCCTTGGGATTTCCTAACACGAACAAAGAGAAAAAGAAAAAGAAACAAATCTGGGGGCCTACCTCGGTGTAGAAACCTGCAGTGGGGATGGAGAGAGGATGAGATGAAGGTGAGGATGATCGGATGGGTGAACAGGGCGTCCTCTGGAATGTGCGGGATCGGAAATTGCCCAGTCGCCTTCCCTCTGTCTTCGAGCGATTGAGAGTGAGAGTGAGGGAAATGAAGAGGTGTCCAGAAGACGCCTCGTTTAAATGCTTCGTTCGATCGATCGAAGCATGTTCGATCGATCGAACACAAATTGTTCAATCGATTAAACGTAAACTACAAGCGCTCGAACATTCAGGTTTCGATCGATCGAACGGGGTTCGATCGATCGAACACAAAAATTCCAGAATTCATTGGGATATGAACTACATCACCCCCAACTATCACAAACAACTCTGGACATGCAGATAGACTGAAAGAACAGTTGAAGAACAAGCATGTAGTGCAGAAATGTATCCCCAGAATAGAAGATTGCAATTTATATCAAAATAAAACTTTATTATTGCATCCAAATTGCACCATTATCATCCCCAACTGTGGTAAAAACCTTATTGGACTAGAAAACCAAAAATAAAACTAAAACTAAAACTGAAAACAAATTGTCAAGGATTACATTCCAGTTGCTAAACAAGAATTGGAATTGAACAGAAACAATTGAAATGTAGCACTAGTCTTCGAGTATAAAAATTTCCTCTTCCACGATCTCCTCATAATCCTCCGAATCTTCAGATGTGAAGTCCAAACTTGATGATTCCCTTTCCCAGAACAATCGGAAAGCAGCAAGGACATCATCAACCAAGTCTGGAGTCTCCAAGGAATGGCAAGCCCATGCAAGAGGTGATCCGCATGGAGATAGAGATAACGGAGTGATATTGCGCAATGGACATTCCTCTTGTGGCGGAGTCTGCGGCCGTTGAATGTAAAAGCCATGAAAGAGCTGATGTGGAAGGAAAATAGGTGGGTATGGAAGATTCATAGTGACAATCCTGACAAAGACAAGAAAAACAAAGAAGAAAATAAACAAAACGACATCAAGATATTGGAATACAAGAAATAAAAAACGAAAGGAAAAACAAGGAACAGAAACAAACAAAACACAGAAAAATGACCAAGTTCCAACCTCACTATCGGCAGGGATTCCCAAAATGCACTAGCAGGTAAAGGGCATTGAAGCCTGAAAAGCAAATAGCTCAAGTGCACATAGCGGTATGGGACCAACTCAAGCATGAGGAAATCATCCACGAAAACAAAGACGGCATTGTGGCGCTCTGGGACGACATCCTGAAGGACATGATCCTCCCATGGCTCCCACATATCATCGTTCTCCCATTGGGCCATGAGGGCATCATCCACCATGCGTCCCATATACAGGTCTTCTTCCTCATCCAACTCCTCCTCATTAGGAAAGTCCATATTTTCAAACGGATTGATGTCCAGGAGAGCAGGGTCGAATGGGATATAACCGATGGAAGCATTGATTCGAGTATGAACTTCAGGATCATAAGGATGCAAGGGGCAGGGCGTGGGTTCACCCTCAGTCCAAGTGCCACAACAACACTCGGAATCAGTCCATGAACCAATTGAATGGACATCATCACCTCGCATATTCACCTGCAACAGAGTGGTTTAAGGAATAATGGATTAGAACTAAATCACAATTACGAAAGAAAGAACAACTAAACACAAAAGAAAGAAAGAACTAAAATGCAATGAAAGAAAAGAAATACAACAACAAGTTGGAATTCCACTTGAGATTTTTAAGTGATGGAATAGGTGGGCTCATCCAGCTGGATGTGCTCCACTTCAGTGCGAAAATTCTCCAAAAACGGCTTCAATCTTTGGCCATTGACCTTGAAACACTCATCGTTCTTGGGATTGACAATCTCAACCGCCCCATGTGGAAAAACAGTCTTTACGATGAACGGGCCTGTCCACCGGGAACGGAGTTTTCCTGGGAAAAGATGGAGGCGAGAGTCATACAGCAACACTTTCTGCCCCGGCTCAAATGATTTACGAAAAATCGTACGATCGTGTCGAGCCTTCAACTTTTCCTTATGCAACTTTGCAGAGTCATACGCATCTCGTCGTATTTCCTCTAGCTCTGCAAGTTGGAGCTTGCGCAGCTGACCTCCCTCTTGAATGTCAAAGTTCAATGAGCGTGTCGCCCAATAAGCTTTATGTTCAATTTCAACCGGAAGGTGGCAAGCTTTCCCGTAAACTAGTCTATACGGGGACATACCAAGATTCGTCTTATAGGCAGTACGGTATGCCCATAACGCGTCAGTCAATTTGTATGCCCAGTCTTTTCGATTGGAACTAACCGTTTTCTCGAGAATATGCTTAATTTCTCGGTTAGCCAATTCTGCTTGCCCATTTGACTGTGGATGATAAGCAAGAGCGATTTTATGATGGACTCCGTATTTCTTGAGAAGTGACTCCAAGGGCTTATTGCAGAAATGCTTGCCTTGGTCACTTAGTAAAGCTTTCGGAGTACCAAAACGAGACAGAATATGTTCTCTGAGAAATGACATGACTGTTCTGTGATCATTTCGTCTCGTTGGTATCGCTTCTACCCATTTCGATACATACTCCACAGCAAGGAGTATGTACTCACAGTTATTCGACTTGGGAAATGGGCCCATAAAATCTATGCCCCAACAATCAAATATTTCAATTGTGATGATAGGGGTTAGAGGCATAGAATTCCTTTTAGAAATGGTTCCAAGCTTTTGACAGCGTTGGCATGTCTTACAAAAGGAATAAGCATCTTTGAAGACTGTGGGCCAATAAAAACCGCTTTGCAACACTTTTTGTGCGGTCTTCTGCGACGCAAAATGGCCACCGCATGCCTCAGAATGACATGACGCTAAGATAACGGTTATATCCTCGTTGGGTACGCAACGCCTGATGACCTGATCAGCACAGTATTTGAAAAGGTATGGGTCATCAAAGAAAAAATGGCGTGCAAACGAGAGGAACCGTTTCCTATCTTGATTCGACCAATGGGTCGGTGTTTCACCCGTGACCAGGTAGTTTACCACATCAGCATACCAAGGCAGACTACTTACTGCCAGTAGCTGTTCATCTGGGAACTCATCTTTGATGGATTGGGATTCAGTGTTATCGGTAAAAGTCAACCGGGATAAATGATCCGCAACCACATTCTCTACTCCTTTCTTGTCCTTGATTGTTAAATCAAACTCTTGGAGTAAGAGTATCCAGCGGATAAGCCGTTGTTTAGCGTCTTTCTTTGATAAAAGATACTTGAGGGCCGAATGATCTGTAAAACAGACGATTGGTGACCCTATCAGGTAAGACCTAAACTTGTCCAGAGCGAATACTACGGCCAGCAGCTCCTTTTCAGTAGTAGTGTAATTCATTTGAGCTTCATTTAAGGTTCGGCTGGCGTAGTATATCACATGCGGCTTATTGTCCTTCCTCTGGCCTAGGACTGCGCCAATGGCGTAATCACTAGCATCGCACATTAATTCAAAAGGCAAACTCCAGTCGGGTGCCTGTATTATAGGTGCGGAGGTGAGGAGATCTTTTAAATCCTCGAAGGACTTCTGGCAACTCTCTGACCATTCGAAAGGTGCATCTTTGACAAGAAGTTGGCAAAGGGGTCGAGAGATTGCACTGAAATTCTGGATAAATCGACGATAAAAACCCGCATGCCCCAAAAATGAACGAATGTCTCGCACTGTACGGGGGACAGGTAGGTTTGAGATTATGTCGATCTTAGCCTTATCCACTTGGATTCCTTCATCGGATATTATGTGGCCTAGAACTATACCCTTGGTCACCATAAAGTGACACTTCTCCCAATTCAAGACTAGGTGTTTGTCCTCACACCTCATTAAAACCTGTTCGAGATTGCTGAGGCAATCCTCGAAGCTATGGCCGAAAACTGAAAAGTCATCCATGAAAACTTCAAGGATGTTTTCGACCATATCACTAAAGATGCTTAGCATGCACCGCTGAAAGGTAGCCGGTGCATTACATAAGCCAAATGGCATTCGTCGGTAGGCGAAAGTACCGAATGGACACGTGAACGTGGTTTTCTCCTGATCTTCAGGAGCAATCTCAATTTGATTATACCCACTGTATCCGTCTAAGAAGCAGTAGTACTTATGACCCGCCACTCGTTCTAGCATTTGATCCATGAATGGCAAAGGAAAATGATCCTTTCGGGTCACAGTATTTAGCTTCCTGTAGTCAATGCACATCCTCCATCCAGTGGGGACACGTGTCGGTACTAATTCACCTTCTTTATTTGGAATGACCGTTATGCCCGCTTTCTTTGGAACTACTTGGGTAGGACTAACCCAAGGACTGTCAGATATTGGATATATCATCCCAACATCAAGTAGTTTAAGCACTTCCTTCTTAACCACTTCTTGCATGTTGGGATTCAGACGCCTTTGCATTTGCCTTGAGGGTTTGGCGTCTTCCTCCAGATATATCTTATGCGTGCATATGGATGGGCTTATGCCTTTGAGGTCAGCAATTGTCCATCCCATAGCATCTTTATGCTTTTTCAGTATGTCCACTAGCTTACTTTCCTGTTCATGAGTTAAAGCAGATGAAATGATTACAGGATAAGTTTTTCCAGTTCCTAGGAATGCATATTTCAGCTCTTTTGGGAGCTCCTTCAATTCTAACTCCGGGAACTGGAAACTAGAGGGCATTACCAATTTGGTTTTAGGAGGCAGTTGTTCATATGGCATGACCCACATGCAATCGGCTCTATCCTCCTCTATCGTATCCATCATAAGACACGTCTGATTTAGGTCAGCATCCAATGGAGTTGATTCTTCAGGCTGATAGTTATCGCCAAATTGTGTCATCACAACTTCCAAAGGATCTTTGTAGTCGACCAAATCAACTTCATCTTCAATAACCGCGTCTATATAATGGACTTCCTCCTCATCATCGTATTCTTCAGGTCGGGGATTAGAAAAGATCTTGACATTCAATGTCATGTTCCCGAATACGATTGTCATGATACCACTTCTAATCTTGATTGTGGCATCAATGGTGTTGAGGAACGGCCGTCCAAAGATAACCGGGATATGTGCACCAGGATTAGACACAGGTTCTGTGTCCAATATCACAAAATCCACCGGAAATACAAACGAGTCTATTTGAACCAGGACGTCCTCTAATACCCCTCTAGGGTACTTCACGGATCTGTCTGCCAACTGCAAAGCAACTCGAGTGGGTTTGAGTTCACCCAACCCTAGCTGTTTATAGACTGAATATGGCAGCAGATTCACGCTTGCTCCTAAATCAAGGAGTGCGTTGTCTATCTTTTGATTCCCAATTCGGCATGAGACAGTAGGTGTACCGGGATCTTTGAGTTTTGGAGGCAACTCGTTTTGAATGATCGCGCTAGCTTGGCACGCGACATAAGCATGTTTCTTCACACTTTGCCTCCTCTTGACCGTGCATAGATCTTTGAGATACTTTGCATAGGCCGGCACCTGCTTGATAGCATCTAGGAGTGGAAGGTTAATCTTAACTTGCTTAAACAATTCCAAAAACTCCTGATTCTTCGTCTCATTCTTGGGTTTCTTCAACCGTTGAGGATAAGGTGCAGGAAAGGGGCATTTTGGTGGTTCCTCCTTAACAAATTCCTTTCCCGGCCTTCGCTCAACTTCTTCTTCTACTCTAGGAGCTTCAAGGTTTTCCTTTATTGGTTCGTCATTAGTAGACGGCTCCTCCTCTCGAGTAGATGGTAGCTCAACTTCATCATCCAACACTTCCCCCTCTTTGTACACTTCAGAAGTGGACAGAGGTATGCCTTTTCCTATGACTTTTCCACTTCTCAGTGTGGTCACAGCTTTAGCATGTTCTTGATTATTAGGACCATTGTTATGTCCCTTAGGGTTCTGAAGTGGTTGGGCAGGGAATGTTCCTCCTGAGCTCTCTTGCCGTGCATCTATCCTCTCTAAAGTGGCAGACATTTTACTCATCATTTGGATGAGTTGCTGCGTTAGATTGGCATTAGCAAGTGGCTCCTCCTCTTGTACCTTCTTGTGCGGGGGCACATAGGCATTGGTTTGTGGTGCATTAGAGGGTTGAGCTTGATTGTAATTATTAGTTCTGTTTTGATTGTAATGCTGGGGCGGCCTATTATTTTGCCCTTGATATTGATTGTTGTTGTAGGGCTGCTGTTGATATTGATTTTGGGCTCCAGCATTGTTTCTCCAATCAAAACCGGGGTGATTCCATCTATTATTACTTTGAAAAGTATTGTTGGAATTCCCCGCCCCTCGAAAACCTTGCATGGCATTCATCTCTACAGGGGCTTGCTCTTGAAAATATGGCACATTAGGACAATACTGAGTTGTATGTCCCAACATGTTGCATGTGCCACATGGTTCTTCAGGCATGACTTGCCTAGAACTCTCTCCTTTCATGCTTAACTCTTCCACCTTCTTTGCTAGCTCTGCATACTTAGTCATGAGGCGATCTTCATTGGTTAACTGATATAGGCTTTTTTCTTCTACACAGGATATCTGTGAGCGTGAGATATTGTCAGAATTTGACCATTCATGAGCGTATTCAGCTAACCATTCGAAATGGGCTTCGGCCTCTTCAGTATTTTTTCGCAGAAATGGTCCAGAGCTCATTGTTTCCACCAACTTCTTTGTTTCACCATTTAATCCCTGATAAAAGAAGCTGATCGTTCGCCATTTCTCAAACCCATGGTGTGGGCATGAGAGAAGCAAATCTTTGAAACGCTCCCACGCTTGTGTGAAGGTTTCATTGCTCTTTTGTTTGTAGGAATTAATTTGACGCTGAAGATCTGTGGTCATGCGAGTAGGATAGAATTTCTTCAGAAATGCGGTGCTCATCGCATGCCAGGTGAAAATTGAATTAGGCTTTTGGGAGTGAAGCCACGCCTTCGCTTTATCTTTCAAAGTGAAGGGGAATAGCATTAAATGCGTCACCTCCCTAGGACAATTTTGCGAGAATGTTTTGCAAACATCCTCGAAATCGGTGACATGTAAATACGCCTTCTCGCTTTCCATCCCATGAAAAGTGGGAAGCAATTGAATCATCCCATTGCGAAACTGAAATTCGCCATTGTGTGGTGGGATTTGAATGCAAGAGGGCGTAGGTGCATGTTCTGGTTGCATAAGATCGCAAAGAGGACGGAGTGCCTCATCGATCGGCACCACAACATTGTCACCGTTTTCACTCTGATGATCATCCATTGATGCAGTTGGAGTGATAATCGGGTTGATGGAACTATCAGAGTCAGAGCAGTAGAATGGATTTCCAAAGAATCCTTCGATAGAATTCTCGGACATGAACTAGGAGAGTCCCTAGGGTGAGAACTTACCCAAAAGAACCGAAAAGAAAAGAAAGGAAAAATAGAAAGAGATGAAGAGAGACTGAGGTAATCTAAAGAATTGATCGTCGCCTTCCCCGGCAACGGCGCCAAAAACTTGACACGATAATTTTCTTGTGCGCTCTTGTGCAATACCCAAGTGTAGGTAGACGTGCAAGTAATATCTGGTAAGACCAGGTCGATCCCACAGGGAAGGTGTTGACCTAACGAATTAGACTAACCTCTAAAGGAAACAAAATAAAATAACTAAGTTTGAATGAAGGTGCAGAACACGAAGTTCCACAAACTAAGATTACTAATGACAATAATTGAAATTAATTAAACAATTTAACTAACTATTGAAAACAATATTCTAAATTCCGTTGTTTAACTTTTAAAAGAACGTGTTGGGATTACACAAATCCACAGTAACCTAGCCATCTACCATGCATTTGCCATGAAGCACAACGGAGTATATTACCTACAGTTTTCCGTATTCCTCAAAAGAAATAAAGATTCTATGGCCCTTTCATGACCGGGACCATATCATCACAGTTAATTTAAATACGTGAAAGCGGTTTAATTCAATAGTTAAGACTCGCATCCTCAATGGTGTTAGCATTGAAAATGGTTTGCAAGATGTATTGAAAGAAAATGCCTTCGGGCCTTAGTTTTGAAACTGTTTTGACAGACTGAGCATTTATTTGGGACAGAATGATAACAAGTCCTAAAACAAAAAGTCCTGGAATACTGCAGGTAACATCCTCAAGAATCCGAGAGTTCGATCGATCGACGCGCCTTCGATCGATCGAAAACCTTCATCCCTCAATCGATCGAACTAACTTCGATCGCTTGACTGTCTCTGGTTCGATCGATCGAACTGACTTCGATCGATCGAACACAGCGATTGTTCTGCTGCATGGCAGAGGCTGGAGATCACTGTTTCATCGTGATCTCCCAACCTGGGACTACTCAGACATCGTCTGGAGTGTCGAGGATTGATTTTTAACGTAAGAAAACTTTAATACCATGTTTGGTTGTGAGTTATTCATTAAAACTATGAAATCTATGATTTTACCAATGTTTAGCATGCAATATCACGAGATGATGGATTAAACTACTCCTAATACGTGCAAAGAATGAATAAACAGTATATAGATAACCTGGAATAGAAGATACTTGTAAAAACTTAGAAGAATCCAATCCACAATCAATGGAAAACCTACAAAAATCAAAACAAAAACTCTCTATCTCTCCTTCTAAACTGTTAAAATGTAAAAGTCGGCCTCTAAGGACGTGAACAAAACACATATATATAGAAAAAACTAAAGCACTAGGGTTGAAACCCGCATTCTGCTGCGCATGCAAATGTTTCTGGAAATACCCCGTTCGATCGATCGAACTGCTTTCGATCGATCGAACCCTTGCTCGTCAAGCGCTTCTACTCCGTTCGAGCGATCGAACTCTCGATCGATCGAACCTTCTACGATCGATCGAACTTCACTTTTCAGCTTTGACTTCTTTTGTTTGCATTCCAGCATTCCATTTATTCTGATACTCATCTGTTTAGTCCGCACAGCAGTGATCTGCATAAACAACAGCTAAAACAATACAACTTATCATAGATTAATCATACTGTATAAAAATTAGCCATGTAATGCAAATTGCAGATAATACGGGAAGTTGTGATCAAAACTACTACAATTCTTCCTTTTAGCGCGGTTGTATTTTACAAATACCCCCGCTTTGCAGGAAGCAAATTGCCACTTCGGCCATCGAGGGGCTGAAAGTAACAATTAATGAACTCCAGAGGACTTATCAGGAGAGAAAGCAAGTAGAACGCAAGGCCAAGATGGAAACGGCCCAGTCAAATACAGATAGTTTGATCACCGATTTACGGTGATAGTTGGATCTAATAGAGCAAGGCCTCTGCCTAAGGTGTAAGGCCGATATCAAGAAAGTGACCTCGAGCCCAAGCAAAAGGCTGAGGGTGAATGAGCACTGCGAGCACAGTTCGAGAAGGTCGGTGCACGAAAGGCTTATGTTGCCTGGGCAAAGTCAGTTTAAGCCCAAATGATAACCAAAATTGTCACCAACATTGCAAACAAGATTAAAAAATTTAAGCCGGTTTGGGTAAGGCATCATCAGATGTTTTCCAAATCGAATTTACTTGAAAAGGGACCAGCCTTGGACATACGTTCAAGGATGGTAGTACTACTAAGGGTAAATGAGGGAAAATGGCATCATGCTGAACATCCTAAGTTCCCAATGTAACCCAGGTATAGCAAGTCCCAAAAAAAGAGGTACCAATGAGCAAGGCAGGCTGAAAGGGAAAGATAGTATTGGAAAGATCGGGCTAACAATCCACCAAAGATTATGCGACCCTACATACCAGATTCCTCGATACATTAGACATTGGAGTAAAGCGAGGCCAACAAAAATAAAGGGGTCGGACAAACCCCAGAACTCTGTAAGATTGAGAAGATTGAGGAGGCCAATGATTTTTTAGATTAGAACGATTCAATGATTCAATTCGAGACCATTCCAAAGGAACTGTCTACAAACATGTTGTTCAATCTGCCCATGTCTTTCATGGCCAAGCCAGATCAACCAACGGCCATGAAAGGTGATGTGGTAGCAGATCAGGTTAAGAGGCAGCAGTAATAGAAGAGTTATTCTAGAATGTGGGCAAAACTATTAGACCTGAAATAGTTGAGGCCACAAGTAAAAATGTGAATTCCATCAACAATAGTCCAATTGGCCTAAGATCACCAGTTTAAGGTCGAAGATCAGCAAACGAAAGATAGTAAAGGTTAGCATGGCATGTTAAGGTGGTT
Source organism: Hydrangea macrophylla (assembly GCA_033977485.1). Classification (NCBI taxonomy): domain Eukaryota; kingdom Viridiplantae; phylum Streptophyta; class Magnoliopsida; order Cornales; family Hydrangeaceae; genus Hydrangea; species Hydrangea macrophylla. The sequence continues at coordinate 65,747,836 of CM066988.1, forward strand.
TTTTAAAAACCCACCTATCAGATGTCTCAGCATTTAAAGCCTCTGTATGTCAAGGGACATATTGAAGGGGTCCCAATAAACAAAATTCTTGTCAATGGAGGATCTACTATCAACATCATGCCCCAGATCATGCTAAGGGTTCTCCAAAAATCTGAGTCGAAACAGATTCCGACCAAAATGAATGTACAGAGCTTCATGGGGACACCCTTAAGAACCAGGGGTATTTAACCTTTGGAATTAACCATTGGAAGCAAGACAGTCATGACTGCCTTCTTTATCATAGAGACATCGGCTGATTATAATGCGCTGTTAGGCCAAGACTGGATTTATCCTAACTACTGTATCCCTTCTACCCTCGATCAGATGTTAATTTTGTGGAGTGGTGATGAGGTGGAAGTAGAGGGGACTAATACAAGGCCATTCATGGCACGTATATAAATGACCAATGTAGTTCTGTATGAAGACAACATTGGGCCAGTCAAGCTATTAGGATGTGGCAAGTTGGGAAAACCAAATGCAGCTATATTCCGCAAAGGAGCTCCATTGGACTTGAAGTTATATTACTACAATCCTAGTCAGGCTGAAGAGGTAAGACTGAGTGAGAGTAATGAGCAATACTTTATCAATGAATCTGTAACCGATTAAAGTCCAGAGATAGCTCGCCCTGAAGGCTAGCATGGCCAGATGGTGTGCATGTCTGGCCGATAAAAGACTAGAGATTGGCCCAACCGATTATGGGCTAAACCTGGACGATTGTATCTACAAGCAAGAACTGCCAAAAGAGGAAGAGATTCAAATGAAAGAATTAGAAATGATCATAATAAAATTGGACGACCTAAAGGCTGACGTTCAAGATCCCATTTTGGAAGTTAACTTGGGCGATGAAGGAGAGAATAAGCCAACTTATGTAAGTCAGATGCTAGAACCATAGTTTCAGGCTGAGGTTATAGCACTCTTACATAAGTATAAAGACTATTTTGCCTGGGACTATGATGAGATGCCAGGGCTATCTAGGGAACTGGTAGAACACCAATTACCAATCAAGTCTGGATTTAGGCCGTTCAAATAGCTACCTAGGCACATGTGTCTAGAGGTTACACTAAAAGTGAAAGAAGAAATAGAGCAACTCCTTGGTGCTGGTTTCATTCGGACTGCCAGGTATGTAGAATGAGTCTCAAACGTGGTTTAAATGGTGAAGAAGAATGGGAAGTTACGGGTCTGCATTGATTTTAGAAATCTAAACCTGGCTATTCCAAAGGATGAATACCCAATGCTCATGGCCGATCAATTGATTGATTCGGTTGCCAAACATAAAATCTTACCCTTTATGGACAGGCATTCGGGTACAATCAAATTTATATTGCCGAATAAGATGTCCCAAAGACAGCTTTTTGGTGCCAGGGGACAATTAGAACCTTTGAGTAGGTTGTGATGCCCTTCGAGCTGAAAAATGCAAGAGCCACCTATCAACAGGCCATGAATTCCATCTTCCATGATATGATCAGACGTTTCATGGAGGTTTACATTAATGATGTGGTGGTAAAGTCTAGTGATAATGTCGGTCATCTGAGGGACCTGGAAAATGCATTTGAAAGAATGCAGGCTCACAAACTAAAGATGAATCCACTCAAATGTGAATTCAGCGTTTTGGCAAAAAACTTCATGGGTTTTCTGGTGCACCAGAGGGGAATAGAGGTTGATAAGAACAAGGCTCGGGCTATTCAAGGAGCAAAGCCCCCAGCCAACAAGAAGGAGTTGCAAAGGCTGCTCGGGCAGATCAATTTCCATAGGAGATTTTGGAAGGAAGAATCAGGTATGGACTCCACTGCTAAAGATCAAGACCGATGAGGAGTTTAAGTGGGAAGACAGCCACCAGTAGGCCTTTAAAGGAATCAAGCAATCCTTGCTAACCCCCCCCCCCCCTACCTAGTGTTGATGCCACCCAAGAAGGGTAGGTGTCTCAAAATTGTACATATCGGCCTCTGATTGCTCTATAAAAAGCATGTTAGCTCAGGATAATGAGCAAGGTAACGAGCAGGCTATTTATTACTTAAGTAGGGTATTAACCCCAATCGAGCAGCGTTATGCACCGATTGAAAAGTTGTGCTTAGCATTATACTTTTCATCACAAAACTTAAGAATATATATGCTCCCTGTTTCTACTTATATTATATGTCAAACTGATGTGATCAAGTACATGCTATCAAGACCCATTATGTGTGGCTGGATTGTAAAATGGACCTTGGCCCTGATGGAGTTTTCCATTCAATACCGATCACAGCAATCAGTCAAAGTCCAAGCCATAGCCAATTTTCTGGCCGATTACCCAGACCTTACTAATTTAGGAGATCTGTCACTAGCACCTAAAATTTTACACGCGTCTTTAGTCCCATGGACATTAATCTTTGATGGTTCTAAAAATTCAGAAGGTGCTGGGGCAGGGGTGGTTATCATATCACCCAAACACTGAAAAACGAAAATGTCATTTTGGCTCGATTTTAAATGTACTAACAATCAGGCCGAATACAAAGCACTTATCATCGGACTTGAGATGCTCATTTTACATGGGGCATCATCCATGCACATAAAAGGAGACTCAAGGTTGGTAATCGAACAGATATTTGGTGAATTTTAAATAAAAGGCTAGGAACTTTGTCCGTTTCACTCCATGTTCACTCAGCTCATGGACTCGTTCGATGACATAAGGGTGAGTTATATTCCAAGATTAACAAATACAGAGGCTCATAAATTAGCAAGAGCAGGATCGGACTCATCTTCTGTCAAGGGTTTGGAGAATCAAGCAATGTCAGTACAAGTCCGAGCACTGCCATCAGTGGCAAAGAGAGGCTGGTACACCATAACCAATTCGGTCTTAATGGATGATGATGATTGGAGAAATCCTATCATTGAATACTTAAAAAACCTAAACGTTAGGGTAGACCGAAAGGTAAGGCTGTTTGCGGTCCGATTTATGGTGCTAAATGGAGAATTATTCAAGAAATCTATTAGTGATGACAAAATCCTAAAATGCTTAGGCAAAAAGAAAGCTATACAGGTGATGGTCGAAGTCCATGAAGGGATCTGCGGAGTTCATCAGGCCAGTACCAAGATGAAATGGCTTTTATGAAGGTACAACTATTATTGGCCAGGCATGTTAAAGGATTGTATCAGTTATGCTAATGGCTGCCAGAAGCATGGCCCGATTCAACGGGTGCCAGCCAGGGAGCTTCAACCCATAATAAAGCCATGGCGATGCAGAGGATGAGCCATGGATTTGATTGGAAAAGTACTCCCACCATCATTGGGCCAGCATTGTTTCATTATAGTGGCTACAGATTGCTTACGAAGTGGTCCGAAGCTATACCATGCAGGGCGGTGACTTAGGCCACTATCATTAAGTTTATTGAAGAGCATATAATACACCGGTTCAGCCTACCAGAAATCATTATGGCCGATCAAGGGCTTGTATTTATAGGAACAGAGACCACAACTTTTACAGAAAGTAGAAGAATTACCATTCTTAATTCTACTCCATATTACGCTCAGGCCAACGGACAGGCCGAGTTAACTAACACGATCCTCAAGGGGATCATTGAGAAGATGATAAATGAAAACCCAAGGGAATGGGACAAGTCGTTGTCTAAAGCACTTTGGGCCTATCGGACATCTAAGAGGTCTAGCACTGGGATTACAACATTTATGCTAACATATGGGCATGATGCTATGCTACCTATGGAAATCACAGTCTGATCAGCTAGGAGGGCATTGCAGAATCAGCTTGAGCCCACTGAGTACACTGAAGCTATGATAGCTGAGTTGGAAGGACTTGATGAAACAAGGTTGGTAGCCTTGGACTCATTAAAAGTACAAAAACAACAAGCTACTCGAGCATATAACAAAAGGGTAAAAGGAGAAGTCCTTCTGCACAGAGGACTTAGTTTGGAAGGCCGTTATGCCTATTAGAGACAAAGACAACCAGAATTGCAAGTGGTCAATCAATTGGGAAGGTCCTTTCATCCTCCACCAGGTGAAGAAAGGTGGAGCATACAGGCTGCGTGATTTAAATGGAGAGGTTCATGCGAGGTTGATAAATGGTCAGTATTGAAAGTCATATTATCCTACCTTGTGGGAAACTATTGATTTAGAGTACAAATCGAATCCAGGGTTAGAATATGAACTACTCATTAATTACAAGCTCGTATGATCAAAATTCAATTATATTAAATAAAAGTTGAGCACAGCTTACTTACAAAGTGCTTACAAAAAAGGAAAAAAATATACAAGTACAAAAGTTGGAGATCTGCTTCTAAGCCGACTTAAAATTCCTAAGTTTTGCACTTAGATCCTCCTAGGTTTTCTTAGCTCCAGCCCGATCTTGCCTAGCTTTATCAAGTTTTTGAGACCACACCCGGGAGATTGGGATGCTGGCTTGTAATTGGTCACTGCATTTCTCTGCATCCCCACCAAGCTGAGCCAAGACTTCATCAATCTTTACCAGGGTCGCGTCATTGGTGACAACCTCGACCTCATATTTCTCCAATTGTGCCCTGAGGGTAACAATGCGGACTTGTAGCCAGGCATCTCAGGCAATTACTTGAGCTTGAGATACCTTTTCGACCTCGCATTTTGTTTTGGTAGATTGGAAAAATTGCATCGCCATTTGCCGAGCATTGAGGTAAGTTTCGACCTCAATTTCGATAGTAAAGGCCGATTGATCCAAGATATGACATCCTGGTAGCCGTTCTTGGATCTCTTGTATCATAGAGAGTTGCCCGTTCGAGAGTAAATGATCAGCCACAAGAATATTCAGGGCAGCATCAACGTCAGTAGCAGATGGAAGATTGGTTAAATCATGGTTAGCTAGCCTAAGGAGAAGGTCCTTTGACCATTGAAGGTTTAAGGGTGAGGCAGCCTCGGGCTCGAAGGCTCCCAGGTCCAGACTGGTGAAGATATCACCGAAAGGAATAAACGGTGCTGGACCCAATGAAACCGCTTGTTCAAGAATCCAAAGGGTTTATAATACTAGCAAAAGATAGTGGAAATATGCCCGAACGTAGAATAAATTACTTGGGCAGGTGAGGATGTGGAAACTGGTATATCTTGATAAGGTACAATGGCCTCGCTGCCGGGCTGTGAGGTGGAAAGTCAGGACAATTGCTGACTTGGCACAAAGAGAGGTGCTACAACTGTTCCCTCCACCACAACTCCATTACCCACGCCCTTTGGATTTTGTTCGTCAATGCTCGGGGCAGACTACTCCAAAGGAACAAAAGTAATAGGATTGGCTGCTACAGTCTTGTCCATAACATCTGCGACCGATTCTATTATAGCAGTAGGGTCAGTCTGGTCGATCAAGTCATCTCTAATCGATCCTACCACTTATTGGACCATTTTTTCGACCTCTTCTCTGGCTATCTCCATAGTTGCATCACCTCCAAGTAAACTTTTACTACTGGAGGAGAGAATCACTTGCTCTGGTGCATCCTCTTCAGTTGGATCAGCAGCAGCATCTTCGTCTGAAGGAGTCATTGAAGGAATAATCCAGAGCGGAATCGAGCCCCTAATGGCGACCTCTTCAAGAACGACCTGAGCCCATTCAACTATGATGGGAACCAGTAGAGAAGGTGGTGTAGTTTGCGGTTGGGCTTCAAAAGTTGGAGGTAGTGGTAAGATCTGCTGGGTTGGCAAGACTTCATCATCAAAGTCCTCATCCACCAGCTAAAATGGAACAAAAAAGGAGGTTAGTAAGAATAAGGTGAATCGGTCAACCAGAAAAGAAAAGTAAGGAGGTATAAAGAATACCTGAGTAGTCGTGGTTGTAGTCTTTTTCTCTTTTTGCCGGTTCTTTGCCCGTTATCTTTTTGGGAGCCGGCCTCTTTGCAACTTATTTTTTGTGGGCTGTGATAGGCGCAGTAGTAGGTTCGTCAGCCATAGCTGCTGATGAGATGTTGAAAGGACCCAACACCTCAGCAGCAGAAGTTTTAAATATGTTGGAAGCCCGTTCAGACCACCAACAATTGAATTCGTCTGCAGTAATCAGCCGAAGTTAAAATGGTTGAAAAGCAAAGGCTTTCTTGAGTTTATCAGACCGATCACTAATTTTCTTTGCCTGCTCATCAGTCAGATTAGTAGTTGTGGCAGGAGGAATGGGTACCATTTGGGAGAACCAAAACTGACGGGCAAAAGTGGGGCAAAGTAAACTTCCACTCTACACTTGTTATTGCTGCGGTGGTTGGACGGACTGTAGAGGATGTCTTTAGCTACTAAGTAGCTAGAAAACACTTCATTATAGGTGACCTGGGTGCCCGAACCCCAGTTGGCAGGGTTGTTTGAAGTTGAAGAAATGGGCGAAAGTGAAGGGAAAAGAAAGGTAGAAAATCGGAAGGGGTCTAATTGGAGCATCGCTCGTAGAAAAAAGGTGAAACATTCCTCAAAGGAGTGAGGAGAAGGGACAACGTCCATGCAGTCGACGACAAAAATGGAAACATCGGTTAGTCCCCGGGATGGAGGCCGGTGCGCAATAAAATATAATGTAGCCAAAGCAGCAGAATCTAGATTGGGTTACTGTTGGATTGGAAGCCCGAGTCAATAAAATCTGTCACACCACGAACCATGTATGCCCAGACCATAATAGTCAAAGCCAATGGTTGACCCGCGGCTAGGGCCAGAGCTAAGGAGGTGTATTCCTTGGTGATAGCCTGGCTGGCCGAGCAGAAGAGGTACCTGTTTAACCAGTAGATTAGGAAGGCAGTGTACTCGTCGTCTGACACCTCTGTTCCTTCTGTGCCCATATTGGCAGTGATAAATGGCCCATACGTGGTAATAGGTCTAAGTGAAACGGCCCCATCCCTGATTGATTCACTCTAAGGATAGGAAAAGCTGGCCGCTCCTACGTCGAGACCTAGTCTGACCTCCGGCCCGTGAGGAAATTACCCGGTCAGATAACTGATGTCCTTTATGGTAGGTCCTATTGGCCCTCAACGAAAGAGGAATCCATTGCAAGATTGAGACCAAAATAGAAAAGAAGAAAACAGGAGAGGTCGATCAATCTCGAGCTTTAACCGGCTCAATACAATAGAATCATGGATTCCCGTTCACTTCTAGAGGTCGACCTTGGAGGTCGATACCCTAAGAAGTCATTTATCTCAGTCTATAGAAGGTTGGGGCCAACCTCTGATGGGATGTGTGGATGTCGAGTCATCACTCTAACGGGAAGGGAGTTGAAGGAATGCTTTGTTGGCTACTGGTGGGAAGTAAGGAACGAAGGTTGTCGGAGGATCACCGTGGAACACCGCGTCGAAACCAGGCGCCACTGGCATCCCGTCGAAAGAGGAGCAGTTGGTAAACCAATTGGTGTAAATGGCGGAGCCATGGGTTTTGGCTAGTTTCCTAATTTTCCTGCACCGATTTTGAGGAGGAGGAGCATCCAAAAATGATTTTTTTGCTTTGGATGATGATGCCAGAGCAGTCTTAGGAGTCATTGCTGTGGGTGGTGGTGGAGGTTTGATCACCTGAGAAGATGAAGTCTTTAGAGAGAGAAGCTCTAAGTTGCTGAGAGAGGGAGGAAGACGCAAATAATTTGGGAAAGTGGGAAGGCTTTTGGAAATCCCATCATTTTATACGCCTCAGCATTTAATGTGGATTGACTGGTGGGATTCTTGATATCTAACAACTCTGCATACTGGACATGTGGCAGTTTTATATTCAAATTGTCACATCAATCAAGGGCGAGATGATTGACATGACCTTTTGGGGGCAATTGTTTGCACCCAAAAACTGTCAAAGGATTTTGGCCCGAATGAGGCTGAATCGGGCTGGCCCAAAGTTGAGAATGGTGTGATCGGGCCCAAGAAGGCATGTGATTCATAAGGGCAAAGCACAAGTAATACGGAGCCCTATAGGTGATATGGGTCAGATGCTATCCAATCGACACCATACTTGAAATAAGTGAGCAATGGTAAGTGTTGCAGCCCGATTGGGTGAGTTAGCATGATTAATGTTCATCAGGCATTTGTGAGAAGAATGGCTGGCCCGATGATACGAAGGGCATTCGTGTTTAAGGGGTAAACGTCATGTAGTGCAAACAAACAAGGCATAAACTGAGGATATAGAGCCCGTTAGGTGACAATAGTAGCACACACGACGATCGGACACCATATTTGGAGAAAGTAGTAAAGGCCGATTGTGAGAGCACAATTGGTCGGAAGCACAGGTAAAATCGTCATCAGACTCATATGCATTAGAATACATGAGAAGTGGAAGTTGATCGAACCCGATTGATATAGCGGTTCTGTTCCTGGCTGTCAGAGCAAATGTCATCCTGAAATTCAGGAAGCATAGTCCTTTTTGGAATGGGATTGAGCACATCCAGCTAGATACGGAGAGATGACCTTGAGAATATTAGGATTGACTTAATTAAGATGAAGATAAGGAAAGAGTTTGGAAATAGGAAGGAGTCTGCGATCACTATTCTGCTTGGAACGGAAGACAAGGAGTCCTTGCCATATCAGGATTGTTCTAAGGCCGATGTAAATGCAAAGGTAGGCCAACTGTGCAGAGGACTCCGCGTCATCTCGAAAACAGCACTCAAAGCATTCTTTACAGCAGTCAAAGGCATTCAACTTTGTGTTTCAAAGCTCTACATCCATAGCAATAGGTCCTGCCCTTTTTGTTATTTTTTTCACTATTTTTATTCCTTGGCACAATCAGAGCATGTTCTGATTCTGTTATGTTTTTGTAAGTATTTTCCAAACATTCAATAAAATATCTTCGTATTTTATTAATCGTTTGTGATTGTATACTTGGTAAACTCTTGCACTAATTGGCTTGTGAGCTTCAGTGTTGCCATAAAATTTTTGGTGAGGATACTTTCCTACTCATCATACACAATCGTTTAGTTAGAAGTCAGGTATCAAAGCCTTGAGTATCACTCACTCAAGCATACAGAAAATTAGTTTGTACACACCGAGCCCGTTTGGCTCTAGTACGCCCTCGCAAAACTACAAGCAAATAATAAACAACTAAACATGCTCATATAAACATCACACAATGCTTTCACAATAAAATTGGGCCTAATTTAATCACATGAATTTTACCCAATAATAAACTAAATTAGTTTTATTACGCTAATTAACATACTTTTACATCCCAAATGAACTCAAGTATGGAAGCATCCATATATCATAATTAATGTCACTCACCTCTTGAAATCGCTCCTAAACTTGAGATTGGAGTCCTATTATGCTTCAGGTAAATCCTACACAATTTTTGTAAACTAAATGTTACCAACCCATTTGGGTTACAAAAAATCTATCGATTAAACTCAAATTAAATTATACCATAAGATCAGGCTTACCCCCACGAGTCCAAATATAGCTTCGTATCACGATTTGGGCAACATACGACGAAGTTATGGCATCGGGAAGGTGAGACCCTCCCTTTCTCTCTTTTCTTTCTCGCTCACTGTTTGTATTCTCTGTTTTCTTTCTTTCTTTTTTTCTTTTTGATTAACATGCTAATATACATATATATATATATATATATATATTATACATATCACATACCACCACCGCCACCAAACACACTCACACGCCCACATTTGTTTTTTTTTTTCCTTTGTTTCTTTTTATTTTTTTTTTATAATAAAGATGGTGAGTCACCTTCACGAGGTGTCAACTCCAGAGCCTCTAAATCAAACATTGGTTTATTCCATTTACACCCCCACTACTTTCTAAAGCCTTATTGTAACACATAAACTAATTATATTACTATCCTAACATCTAAGTGGGTCTATATCTATGTCATGTGAGTTTTCCAAATGTGGTCCCAAATATTATATGAAGTTACTAATTAACCTACTCATTATGTCACGTGCCCAAAGTGGTCAGATAAATAATCATGAATAATAATAGAATATTAAAGCACCTAACATTTTATCAATTAAACAAGCACATGGCATCAACATGTATTACAATGTACACATTTAAAATTACATGTCTGGACCTCCTATGGGTCCCGTTTCATATCTGTCCAATTGTGCCCTTTATCAAGCACTTATCACTTCGGGGTAACTGGAACTTACCCAAATCATCACATGCAATTAATTATACTAATTAATGCATGTCAAAATAAATATTAACACCATTTTTCGGGTATGGATATTACATCTCTCCCTCCCTTTTAGGAAGTTTGTCCCCAAACTCTTCTCACCTTACGAATGAAATAGATGTAAGTGTTTTCCCTTGAACCTCTACTGGTTCATATGCAACAACACGATTATAGAACACATTACACCCACTAGTGTGACCAAAATCGCAACCAATTGGTCCCCATTCTTTTCAATATTTTTAATTGACGTAATGGAATTTCAATCTCACTTGGTTCTTCGAACTATACCATTTTTTGAAGATAAAACTTTGAGAAATATTTCTCTTCCCACAGTAGTCATATCCCCCAATCATTCAAAAACTCAATTGCCTTTATTATATTTCCCTAACATGCACAAACGAGTAATAAACATCTCGTGAAAATTTCACTTTCATTGCTTCTTGCAAAACTTCAAAAAAATTTCATAATCGACTACTTTCTTCTAGGATGACAGGTGCTATTACTACATAATTGCGTAATTCTTTTCACATATAGGTCATTTAATCCCAACAAATCCGAAGTTTCAATCAATACCACAATCTGATTGGGACAACTTGTCCACAATCATTTATATGACAACACCTAATTCTTGTTAACTTTGGCAATCCCGTTATGAAATTTACTAAGGTGAATATTCAATTTCAGATTGTCAATAATATTAATCACAATAACCCCATGAACCTTCATTATTTCTGCCCTTATACCACACATTGCAAAGAATGCTTTATATTTATCATCTGAAAAGCAGCTTTCTCAATATCTTAGTTGATACTTTTACCTGATAGAACTTTAAATGCCAAATCAATCTTCAAAAAGACTTATGTCTTTGTAACTAATTACTAAGTCATCATATGCAATGAAATGCAATTAGTAATGTCGCATACCCAACTACTAACGTATTATATACTCAAATCTCATTATGTACTTCAATATTTCTTCTGAACTCATTTCCTTAAGCTATCTTCACTCAAAGTACATACCTGATCTTGAGATTCCGACACATTTAACTATAGAGCAGTGTTCAATCATTTTCCTTTCAATATCATAAATTTCTAAAACAGAAACTCAAAAGTCAATTTTTGCGCATCTATGATAGTAATGTTGGTTGACCTCAATTTATTATCATCATTCCTTCCCCAATTTGTAGAACAAATTTTAGTTTCTAATAAATTTTGAATCTTGACTCAAATCCTTTCTGAATAGTCAACGCACACAACAAACCCCCATTGATCTCTGATTCGAGCACCAACATCCATTTTATCTTCATCTGATTAATATAAAATTTCAAACTGTAGCCACCATGAGTTCCAACTATCTTCCGTACCAAGTATTCAATAGTCATTGTATAACTAAATATTCCAAGTCACGACAATTAATATAAACTTCTGGCTCGCAAGAATAGTACTATCAAATGATCAATATAAAAAAATACCATGAATTCTAAATCTTACACCAGATAATTCATTCTATGAATTTTCCACCACATGCAGTATAAATTACTATTGTATCAACATATAACCCAATCTCAACACAAACCTTTGCAATAATAATATCAATATCATCATAAACCAATCAATCTCGTAACTTTAAATTCATGTCACATTCATAAGTCCTTATTGATTAACGACACCCATGAAATCTCTCTTTTTAACCACATATTCTAGAAATATAACTCATCCACTAGATGTTCAACATAAGGCAAAGCTTCACAATTCTCAAACTATTCAGATTATAGAACTTACCTATCTTTCGGTTTACGCTGTCTATGGTTTATGATGTCTAAGTCCCAATATATAGAAATCGATATAACATTTGTCCCCTCCTTGTAGCACTTACAATCAATAAGCAATTGTTTTTGTCATGATAAACTTAAATATTAACATTCCTTACTCTCAAATTTTCTCCTGTTTACTCAAGTGTGCAATGCCCTTTTAAAGGCGTCACTTGTATGTACACAAGATCACTCGTTGATCTCTGACTGTAATTCCAAGCAACAAGCGATGAACTACCATTTTTTCAATGTTAGAATTCTACACCATCATACGTTCGAGGAATACAATATTCACCAGTTATTGTGACTCAATATCTTACCTAAAGATATCCAAAACATGTCTTTAAAATAAAGTGCTTCATTGTCCTTTCATACTCACTTTATAATCAAGAAAATCCCAACTCAATTCACAAGAAATAAATTGATACTCCTAATAACCCATTAACCAAATCATGTACCCGCAGGGGACAGTACTAAGAATTGGACATAGAAAATCACAAGTTACTTCCAGACCTTTTTTTTTTTTCCAAAGTCATTTGGAATTCATTTTAAAATATGATATTCCAACTTAAAACTAAATTTACAAAATAAGGTACTCATTTGAGCTTCCTAGCCCAATAGCATTCATTTAAAATCTCTCTCCATGCATAGAATAAAAATGCTTACACAACTATCATATAATCAAAATATTTTCCATTAGTAACTACCTTAAACAACAATTAAAATACCTACATTTGATTAAAACTATTTTCACTAGTTTCCCCTTCTACCCAATTTAGGTCAAATCCAACCACTTCCTTATATCAAAATATTTTTAAACACTTCCTGATTCACAATATATCATTTTTTTCCACAAACGATGATTTCAAAATATTTTCTACTTATTTAAACATATATAAACTCACTTAACGTCATTCAAATATCTCAAAAAAAATTATATATAATTAGTAACTAAATCCAAAGCCTGAAAGTTTTCAGTGATATACTAGGATACCTAACAATTGCTACAGTGCGGTGCAATAGTTAGATCTCGATTACTTACATATAAAGTACAAAGAAATAATAAGAATACTATTACCTGATACACATGGTGGTTGAACGGATCTTGGAGTAGTTTGGATATCTAAGAGAATACTATTTATTAAACTTGTAAACTCATTTTCAAATTCAAATCTCTAATAGAAAATTTCGATACCCCGTATAGCCAATCAACCTAATAAGTTATCCATAAAGCACAACTACTCAGTCTTGATCAGAATCAACCATATCCTTAAGCAGAAAATAATAATTTATAATCGTAGTGATACCCAATAATTAGGAACACAATAGGAAAGTCTGTTACTCTTAGTTAACCCTAAATCTACTATTCATACTGACACGTTGGAGAACCAATCATTATTCGATAATAAAGGAGACATCCGAAAGAATAGAAATAAATAAATTTATGTTGAGAGATTCCTCAAGAAGTTGATATAACCCAATTAGAGTTGAGAGATTCCTCAACAACCCAAGATAACTCAAATGACTGAATGAATCCCCAAATATCTTATCACCTCGACAAACTCAATATTTCACCCTCAATCCCAAGAGAATATATATATATATATATATATAAGGTGCTTGACAAATACTCCCCAAAATCATTACCGAATAAATTGATAAATAAGAGATGACAATGATACCGTATCTTCTCATGATGCCCATATAAATCATAAGAAATCCAGATACCCAATTTCTTTCCAGAAAATGAGAAAGAATCTTCACTAATAATAATACCCGATAACATTCGGGAAGAAATCCATACCCACAATTGTAATCCAATACTCAATAACTCTTCATTAAGTCAATACCCTTAATAATATAATATCAGTCAAATTATTTTAGGATGACTAACTCAACTCTTGATTTCTGAACCCAAATTCCACTAATATTCTCAAACTCGGATTTTTCTCAATCCCCTTTTCCAACTCAATCAATTCAACATATGGAAAAAACATTTCCCTTTATGCTCCATTTTATTACAATAAAGCTTTCAACCATCTTTCCACATATTATAATATGTAGAATGCATGCAACGTGATATGCATGCTCAACAACATTTAAAGAATGCTAATTTAAATGTGTATGCATGGTCATGCAACTATGCATCATTTTATTCAACTTACACGTCATATTTGCTCTCGCCCCCAAAGGCTAGAACCTATTGCTCTGATACCACTAATTGTCACGCCCCGGAACCACCAAAATGATTCTAGGACACGTGGCACATTACCAAGGCTCGTATCAAGTTATTAAAGTTGCAGAAATTACAATAACAAAAGTTTTGACCAAAGAACTCAACACACTATTTTATTTTCAAAAGTTTGAACACATACACACACACACCCAAACTCATCTTAACAAAATCCGTTTTCAAAAGTAACATTTTTTTTAGGTCAAAGGTCCCCAAAGGTACGCCGATTCCTAATTAAAAATTAAATTAAATATCGAAAGTAAGAGAAACAAAGTTTGGGCAGAGGAGTATTCGACCGGTCGAATGGGACCTAGGCAATATTCCTACCATTGCTGCAGAATTATGCCTAAGTCTCATTCAATCCACTCGAACCTATACCTCTTCTAACTATTTTAAAACATTGCATACATTCCTAAAACATGTAAAAACACTTTCGGGTCATAACCCCAATCTTCATGAGTTCTTAACACAACTTTAAAATATTTTAGAAAAGTATTATTTATAATCAATTCATGTCAAACTCAACGAGTAGAAACTCCAAGTTCGTCGCCACAATCTAACTAGGCAGTATGCATAAATACAACCATAACCCAAAATCAACCAATATAACACGTCCCCTGTATTACAAGAATTTAAGCCACTATCCTTACTACACAATCCCAAATAACCAACTTATTACAATATTTTATAAATTTTATTTATTAAACATAAGTCTATTAAACAAAAATTTATTTACAATCCCATGCCCACGAATACTATCCAAATCCATTTCTTTTCTTCTGAGCTCCACCTTGAACACCTACGATGGTTATTCAATAACCACTACAATATATAAGTTATATGCTTGTGAATAACACTAATTATGCACATGGATAATAAACATATCTAATTTCATCTCATTACAACCAACTATAGTCTCTATGTCACACCCCAACCCGCCCCGGGCAGATTAGGACACGTGTAACAAAGCCCACACACCAAATCATAAACTAATCATGAAGAAAAAATAAGTTTGAGACTCCATAAAAGAGCTTTCTTGGCACAAATCAGACCCAAGGGCAAAATTGTCATTAATAAGGTATAGCAATTTTATACCAAAAGATAGATCTTTGAGTCCCGGTTCCAACGCAAAAAATGGCGCGCGAATCCGATCTTTCTAGAAAGAGTTATGCTTGTTTCCGTAAAAGTGGACAGTCAAAATTTATAGGGGCGGATCGATCCGCGAAAAGGGTGGATCGATCCAATTTATGGATTTTGAGGCAGAATGTCCCCGGAAATGGGCGGATCGATCCGCGGGAAGGCCGGATCGATCCAGCCTCGGCAGAACACCTCCTTGCTACTAAAAACATCAGTTTTTCATGTCCACAACATATCCTAACATCCCAAAACATTGTGAAAACATTAAAGATGATTCCAAAACCATTTCTAAGTGTTCCCAATCATCAACACAAGTTAAATCAAGTATGATACAACAATTAAAACACACAACCTTCTCATATGGATCATAATTTGAATCAAAATCCTAATTCTCGCAACATATACATGAGTATCCAATATAAGGAACCAAATTAAGGTTTACAACTCAAACTTTCCTCCACAAGTTCAAGCTCCTTCCCCACCCTTACACATGACTCATGACATGTAAATACAACTTACACTTTGGTGCAAAATTAACATTAACACCCAACTTAATATATTACAAGACTTCCAAAACTCCAAGTATTTATACATTGCCAACATGAAGGTACATTTTTAGACATAAACTAATTAGTCATATGAACACATTCACAAGGACACAACTCCCACACCCACTCCGTCACGTGGATCACTTCCTCTCCTCCTCTCAGACGGTACCTGCGATGGTTATTCAATAACCACAACAGAAAATATATGTCACACCCGTTCCAAAATTTCATAGTTTTATCATACATGATTGGAAAGTTGTGAGTATATCAATGTTATTTGATAATTGGATTGAGATGAGGTTGACTGTGGGTCAACGGTAAGGTGTCAGTAAGGACACGGGAATACGATAGTCCATTTTGCATTGGCACGGTTAAATGGCATTTATGTGATTTAAATGTTATTTAACTTTTCTAGCATTTTATGAATAGTGAATTATACCTGTGTAGTATAATTTCTGATATTTTCGATATTGTTATATATCATTTCGAGAACTGTGGTGAGAACGTGAGAGATGCGTTAAATAAAAAGGTAGGATGTGCAGAGATTCCACAGAATATAGTTTTTGGACGTTATTTTGGACCCAAACAAAACCGAGTCGAAAACTTTTGAAACTTATAGTTTTCACTCGTAAAGTTATAAAATGGACGTGTGCGACGTTTCATGGGTTATTTGATATAGATGAGGATGAGATTTCATTCTCATCCAAAAAACTCAAAATATCTAGAGAGAGGAGAGAGAAAGGAGATTTGGCTCCTCCGGGCTTTGCAACGCCGATCGACGACCGTTCGTCCATCAGTTTTTCTCAAGATTTCATATTCGAACTCGTGGAGGTAAGACCTACGTTTTAATACTACTTAGGCCGTGTTTGGCCAACTTTTGTAAAAATCTTAATTCTAGACTTTTGGAGAAAACCCAGTAAAACTTGTAGGAATCGTCTCAAATTTGGAATTCGACGTTTAATTAGTTCTCTAGACGATCCTTCAAAGTTTGAAGAGAATCGCACGAGGTATGAATTCTAGATCTATGAAATATATGGATTTTCATGTTTTGAACATCAAATTTGATATCTTTGGATCCGGGCGAAATTCATGCGTTAGTTAGGCCCGTTAATTATGCACGTGAAATTACGTGAAAAGCCCGTATGATTGTTTATGTGAGCATGTTATGTGTCTACTTGGGTCAAAGGGGAGTTTGGTGCAAATTCATCCGGGGTAAGCTCCTCGAACCTTGAGGATTGTGATCTTGATTGTGATTGAAATGGAATTGGAATTGTGGTTGTGTCTGAATTGGAGGTGGGCCCAACCAGTACACGGTACCTGGTATGGAGGAAGACCCAAGCAGTGTACGAGATGCGTGGGAGAGGTGGGCCTCCTACGGCATCGACCGGATGAATGCGTACCACTCACCCTAGAGACTATTTCTATGTGTTTTAGATGCTTAAACCATGAATTGTCATATAAGCATACATTTAGAATTGTACGCTCAGCATATAGCTGAGCAGTGGAGATGTACTCCATTGCAGGTAAGAAGAAAGACAAGAAGAATCACGATGTGTGAGGCCGATGAACGCCGAGGAATCACCTTTGTAAATGTTTTTGTTTTTAATCCTAAAACTTGTGTAAGGTTTGGGAATTGATAATATGTTGTAATAGAACCATAGAGTAGTTTCACAGTATTGTAATCTTGTAATTGAACTCCTGTAGTTGTGTTTTAAATGTTATTATTGATGTTGGTTGTGATTGATTGTGAATATTAAAGAGCATAAGTTGTTAATATTTCAACATAGGGCTGCCAGCAGGGGAGCAGTCGACTGGACCCAGGGTCAGTCGACTGGATCTCGTAGGATTGAGACACTGAAAGTGAATAGTAAGAGAAGCAGTTGACTGGACCCTTGATCAGTCGACTGAACTACTATAGGTTTTGGCTACTGCTTCTATTAATGGAAAAGCAGTCGACTGGGTCCTCTGATCAGTCGAATGGACCTCTGTTGAAGATTTAGGATTTTAGTTTCTGCCAGGCACAGTCAACTGGACCTTCTTACAGTCGACTGGGCAGTTGACTGAACCTCTGTTTTTAGAATTGATTCTTTTGAATGTGTTTTCTATTGACAAAACTGTTTGTACCTTTGATTTCAATGGATTTTATAACTCAGAGGGAAATGTTTCCTAAAGTTTTAAAATACCCAGGGTTGTTTTAAAGTTCTTTCCGCTGCGTATCGTTAGATGATGTTTGGATGAGCCTTGGTGGCGTGTCACGTGTCCTATTTCCACGCGTAGTAGGATGGGTCATGACATTTATTGGTATCAGAGCTATAGGTAACAAAACTTTGGGAACGTTCGACGCCGAGTGGAGTGTTGAGTGAATTGTCACATATTCTAGATTGCATCCATACATTGTAGAGATGTTTGATGCATATGGTATGTTGTTATACATACATGATTATGTTATTGTCATACATGCATAGCATTTATGCATTTGTGAATCGGTGGAATCATACGGATGTAGAGTTGTATGATGAGGTGAAGTTATCATTAGTTATCATAGACAGCGTATTGTGGCAAGAGGGAAAGATGATATTTTGGTAGTGATGAACAGTGGAAATTTCTAAGCGAAAAGAAAATGATTTTGATCAAATCGGTTGATGTTCATAAGGTTAGTGACGAGTGTCCTTTGGGAGATCTTATCGAGAACGAAGTCGAGTAATAAACGTCAGAGAAGATTTCTGTATAGTTCACCTAGAGAATGAAAGTGAGTGTTGTGGTTGAGTTTTGAGACTAAAAGTATACTTCTGACATGGGATGCACGTCATGATGCGAGAGAAAAGGGATGACCAGTTGGGGTTTATGACAGAAAAATAGTTCAGCAGTATGTATTGCTCGTGTATGGGATCGGTGAGGAATCTCTCACCTCATCTTACGGTGGTAACCTACAGCACGATCGTGCGAGGTTATCTTATGGGGTATTTTTTGACATATACGGTGTATGGTTTGTCTTACGGTATATACGGGGTATGTCGGGTAGTTGGAGAATCTTTTTCAACTTATTGTATGGTATTGAGACGATTGGATGGTTGAGGAATCTCTCAACCTATCTTACGGTATGTATTGGACGGTTGAGGAATCTCTCAACCTATCTTACGGTATGTATTGGACAGTTGAGGAATCTCTCAACCTATCTTGTGGTATGTATTGGAAATTGAGAAATATCTCAACGAGTTATCATTATTGTGGTTGTTGAGGAATCTCTCAACTGAACCTGGTTTTAAATAATCGTAGCACTATAACAAATACAGATGTAGTGTAGGGATTTGTAACAAATGCTATTGAGTTAATAGTATAAAGGAAATTGTTGGGATTTGAAGGTTGACCTAAGATGAGAATTATGAATGAAAATGATAGAATATGAGTGAACAGTTTGAGCCTATAGATAGTCGAAGATTAACTGATGAGATGATGAGACTTCTAGAGTGGTTTCCTAGACTCGATGGTTATGCCCGTAGAAATGCAACAATGAGGATGATGACTGATGTTAAGGGACGACATAGGTCGGAGGAGAAATTGTATAGGTCTTGGTGAGAAACAAAAGAATGGACATGCATAGTAATGAAATTTCGTTGGTGTTTCAAGATGGTTCCCCAAATGAAATGGAATAAAAGAAGTAAGAAGACGAGACCAAAAATGATAGATGAAGGGAATTGATAAAAAAGACAGAAGTTCAGAGGAATCAAATTGATAATTCGATAACATAAGGATAAGATGATCTTGATAGAGAAATTCCATGGAAAAGGTTGATGGAGAGTAAATGGACAAAAATGCAGAGTAATAAGATTCCCTGATGTTTGTCGGGGGTTGTCGGAAGAGATAGAATAAAGGGAGTAAGATTAGGAGACTGAGAATAAAAGATAAGTGTGAATTATGGAACGTGATAAGAAACTCAGAGAAATTGAGTGGATATTTGGATATCATGGGGATGAGAGTACTTTGATAAGAAGCTTGTCGTGAAGGTGGTTATCACAAAGGGGTGAAGTACAGGCGATTTCAAACCTGGATTTTTAACGTATTTTCAAAATAAAACGAAAAATCTTTCCTTTGAATGCTTTTAAAATATCGTTGAATATTTAACACAAGATACTATCAGCAAGACGCTAGAGTACAACGGGTATTACGATAATGAACAAGAGCGGTTGTGGGAACGATAGACAAGTAGAAAGACTTTGGGTAAGTCAATGTAGAGAAGTGAAAATATAAATCAAAGAAATGAAGCTTTAATGAGTAAATGAACGGGGACAGTTGTGTGGAATGAAGACTTGGCAGTACGTTGAGTACGTTATCAGATATGATAGCGGGAATGTAAGGCTAATAGAGTACAGTGCTGGATGCAATGGGAAGCTATCTCAGTGTCCTGGATTCCAACAAGGTTGGAGAGTTTTGAGAATGTCGAATGTTACCCTAAGAAAATTTTAAAATGTTTAAATTGTTTTAAAATAAAACTTTCGTTGAGCAAGAAAATTTGTTTTAAATACTTGTGATTAGGTATCAAGTAGACCTTGGAAGACCGGTATCGTGGAAGGATATGGTATGCTTTGTGCTTGGGACATAACGGTGGTTATCAAACGAATGAGTTCTATGTGGGCAGATCGTGAACTTAGGAATTCTAAAGGAGTTGGTGAAATGTCGTGTACCTGAATTTGGCTAATTGGAAGTTATGACCTTAAAGGAGTCGTCGTGAGTATTGTTCCAATGGGAGCTCGACTTTGATTGAAGTATTGGAGTAACCTGAGGTAATGAATGATTTGAGGCTTTGATCAATCAAGAACTTGATGAGATTCGCAAAGTGTGAAGCACTTGAAAGATGGCAGTTAGAAATCGTTTGGCATTGGTGACCAAAGTGAGAATTTACCTTGGGGTATTGTCGTGAAAGGTATGTGAATTGGAAATCGATATAGAAATTATTGAACACAGTGATGCTATAGTACTTTGTGGGAAGATTTAATTACCAGCTTATCCTCAGATTGTATGTGGGGATTGTATTAATGATGTTAGCAATAGGTTATTCAAGAATAATGGGTTGGAAACCCGGATAGCATAAATGAAGGACTAGAAAGTTTAAATTGGAAATTAAGTTAGATTCAACTACGGTTATGAAACATGGAATGTCGGAATGAGATATGGTGCCTTGAGATATTATACGAAGAATATATGCTTAGTGTGAACGGTTGTCAGGAACTCGGTGAGAGTTGAGATACAGAAGTGTGATCGATATGGATTTGTACTAAGGTGAAAGTGAAACACCAGAGACTTATAGAGTTGTAAACTACATAAACGGTGGTGGATCTACCTGGACTGATATAAGAATGGACTACATTGCAGTTGAGATCTTCGAAAGAAAAAGTGATTGGCTCAGAGTGTGAGTACACTAGGTAAACATGGTGGATTGTGAATGATCAACGGATTGTGACAGAAACAGGGTATGTTCTGAACAAGAGGATATGTTTGATAAACTATGTGGTACGTGCATGATTGGCTAAGTCAAATTTTGATTAACAATGCTATTCGTTACGATGGATATTGGGGTGGTGGTGTTGAGAAAGAGATGAGGTCTTATGTGAGATTTCAAAATAGTTGTTTTAAAACCTGAATGAGAAATGTATTGGACTTTGTTAAACATTTTAAAGTGAATGATAGGGGTAACCTTCTATGTTAATTGACGATAGTTCGAGTACAAACTTGGGAGCGATGAACGACGAATGTGTTTGACCTCACTATAAGTGATTGGGACATGTGTAGACTCGAACGAGTGAACTGGTGTAAAATTTTCAATAGAGAATTTGATTGATACCTTACGAGGCATAAGTGATGGGAGTATAGTATGAGGTTGGTAAAACCGGAATGGAATGATAAGTATTGTGAAAAATAGAGAGGATATTAGTGCGATGCACTACCGACTAAGTGTTATTCATTGAATTGATGTTATTGTGATATGGCGTTCTGGGGAAGAAAGAGTGTGATTGATAAGAACTTGGAAGTCGTTTGAAATGCGTATAGTGCTACAAGTGGTTGGGGATTGGCAGAGTAAGGGATTGAATCCATAGTATGTGAAACAATTGATTGAAGCATTGACTTATCGACGTGGTATATATGTATGATAGTGCTCAGTTGTGGTTCACTTCGGGATGAAGAATCGTGTATGATTGTGCACCAGCTAAGACGTATTGTCAACAACTTGTAGTCGAGAAGCAAGATAGGTGAATGAGAGATGAATTATTTCCTTGGATTGAGTATTGTGATGAAACTTTTGAATTCCGGAAAGGAAATGTGACACGTACGATGAGATGATACATGAGTTGACGTTGTGATGTCGTGAGGTGATGTCAGGTATGACTATTGGGTAAGTTTCACTCAGGTATTGATATTCTTATCTATCGAGATGCTTCGGAGTATTGCTAGGATTCTGTTTGAATTCCTATCAGATTGAGATGAAGGCTCTGAGGATTTATTTTCCTTAAGAGCCTGAGGATTTATTTTCCTCGTGAGACTGTGACTTCTCAGTGAAGTGATTGGTTTGTGTATGAGGCAAATGTTGGAAGTACTTGTGTGAAGTCTTGGTGACTTGCGAAGATGGTTTAAGTTTGGGGACAAACTTCCTTTTTGGAGGGGAGAGTTGTCACACCCGTTCCAAAATTTCATAGTTTTATCATACATAATTGGAAAGTTGTGAGTATATCAATGTTATTTGATAATTGGATTGAGATGAGGTTGATTGTGGGTCAACGGTAAGGTGTCAGTAAGGACACGGGAATACGATAGTCTATTTTGCATTGGCACGGTTAAATGGCATTTATGTGATTTAAATGTTATTTAACTTTTCTGGTATTTTATGAATAGTGAATTATACCTGTGTAGTATAATTTCTGATATTTTCGATATTGTTATATATCATTTCAAGAACTGTGGTGAGAACGTGAGAGATGCGTTAAATAAAAAGGTAGGATGTGTAGAGATTCCACAGAATATAGTTTTCGGACGTTATTTTGGACCCAAACGAAACCGAGTCGAAAACTTTTGAAACTTATAGTTTTCACTCGTAAAGTTATAAAATGGACGTGTGCGACGTTTCATGGGTTAATGAGAAGTTTGAGAAACTTGCGGGGAGATAAATGTAATTCCCAGAAAGTTTGCCTATATATATAGATGAGGATGAGATTTCATTCTCATCCAAAAAAACTCAAAATATTTAGAGAGAGGAGAGAGGAAGGAGATTTGGCTCCTCCGGGCTTTGCGACGCCGATCGACGACCGTTCGTCCGTCAGTTTTTCTCCAGATTTCATATTCGAACTCGTGGAGGTAAGATCTACGTTTTAATACTACTTAGGCCATGTTTGGCCAACTTTTGTAAAAATCTTAATTCTAGACTTTTGGGAAAAACCTAGTAAAACTTGTAGGAATCGTCTCAAATTTGGAATCCGACGTTTAATTAGTTCCCTAGACGATCCTTCAAAGTTTGAAGAGAATCGCACGAGGTATGAATTCTAGATCTATGAAATATATGGATTTTCATGTTTTGAACATCAAATTTGATATCTTTGGATCCGGGCGAAATTCATGCGTTAGTTAGGCCCGTTAATTATGCACGTGAAATTACGTAAAAAGCCCGTATGAATGTTTATGTGAGCATGTTATGTGTCTACTTGGGTCAAAGGGGAGTTTGGTGCAAATTCATCCGGGGTAAGCTCCTCGAACCTTGAGGATTGTGATCTTGATTGTGATTGAAATGGAATTGGAATTGTGGTTGTGTCTGGATTGGAGGTGGGCCCAACCAGTACACGGTACCTGGTATGGAGGAAGGCCCAAGCAGTGTACGAGATGCGTGGGAGAGGTGGGCCTCCTACGGCATCGATCGGATGAATGCGTACCACTCACCCTAGAGACTATTTCTATGTGTTTTAGATGCTTAAACCATGAATTGTCATATAAGCATACATTTAGAATTGTACGCTCAGCATATAGCTGAGCAGTGGAGATGTACTCCATTGCAGGTAAGAAGAAAGACAAGAAGAATCGCGATGAGTGAGGTCGATGAACGCCGGGGAATCACCTTTGTAAATGTTTTTGTTTTTAATCCTAAAACTTGTGTAAGGTTTGGGAATTGGTAATATGTTGTAATAGAACCATAGAGTAGTTTCACAGTATTGTAATCTTGTAATTGAACTCCTGTAGTTGTGTTTTAAATGTTATTATTGATGTTGGTTGTGATTGATTGTGAGTATTGAAGAGCATAAGTTGTTAATATTTCAACACAGGGCTGCCAGCAGGGGAGCAGTCGACTGGACCCAGGGTCAGTCGACTGGATCTTGTAGGATTGAGACACTGAAAGTGAATAGTAAGAGAAGCAGTCGACTGGACCCTTGATCAGTCGACTGAACTACTGTAGGTTTTGGCTACTGCTTCTATTAATGGAAAAGCAGTCGACTGGGTCCTCTGATCAGTCGACTGGACCTCTGTTGAAGATTTAGGGTTTTAGTTTCTGCCAAGCACAGTCAACTGGACCTTCTTACAGTCGACTGGGCAGTCGACTGAACCTCTGTTTTTAGAATTGATTCTTTTGAATGTGTTTTCTATTGACAAAACTGTTTGTACCTTTGATTTCAATGGATTTTACAACTCAGAGGGAAATGTTTCCTAAAGTTTTGAAATACCCAGGGTTGTTTTAAAGTTCTTTCCGCTGTGTATCATTAGATGATGTTTGGATGAGCCTTGGTGGCGTGCCACGTGTCCTATTTCCACGCGTAGTGGGATGGGTCGTGACAATATGTTTTCGTTTAAGCTTTCTCTTAGTGAGGGGACTAATCATGCTATTGGAATGTTTAATATGCAAATGCAACAATCAAACAACAACAAATTGATCTCCGAAAAGTCAAGTAACTCAAGCCACCACTCCCGGGTCCTTCTCACCCCGGAATTTTTCACTCTTTTGGCGCATATAGCACAACACACACTCTCTTGTGACCCTGATGGTGTCACCGGCATTTCATTGTGGTCGTCACCACGTCCTACTCATTGAGGACTTCCTATCCCTTACATATGGGACCTATAATGGTGCTCACTACTTGACTTTGCTTTGATCCACATAAGCATTTAAGCAACTTAGCATATAAAGCATATAAGCATGGCAATTTCATGACTTTGACATACTTTTTACCCAATTTCAACAACACATATAAACATAAACATGGATTAAGCATTCTAAGCCAACAATTATTACACAAACATATCTAAACACCCAATTTTGGGATTAGAGCACTCACCACCTCAATTTACTAGAGATTAAGCCTAGATTTTTCCCAATATTTTGCTAATTTCCAACCCAATTTCCACCGGTGTAATTCATACATAAGTCTGGTACCAAGAACATCATCTATTAAGAACGGCCGCCGTAAAAACGGTACCGAAAATGAAAATAAAGGACGTGCATGTGATCCTCTTACCTCCATGATTCCAAATCCGGTCTCGGTTAGTGAATCCGGTGTCAGACGGCAAAGAAACGACATGTTGTCGGAGAAACCGTTGCCGACTCGAGAGCTCTCGTTCTCTCTTAATTTCTGGAGAACCCAGCTGTGTTTACAAGTGAGAGACACTTATGTACACGTGCATATGTGTTGTATCAAATTCCCATTAATTATGTTTACCTCCCCCAACTTTCTTTAAGTTTTATTATGAAATCTCCATGTTAATCACATTAATTACCCACCTTTTCTAAATAGATTTAAACTAAGTCCCGCGTGGGTCCCAAACGTGGTCTCACATAAATTATGAGGTTGTTATTAAACCTACCAATTATGAATTATATTCAAATACGCCCTCACATGGGTACCCAAATTGGTCCCCTTAATCTATCATAAGACATAATAATATCAATAAGCATTTAAACAAGTAGTCATATAAGCACATAATGACATCAAAATGGAAATTATTTTAATTAGACCCTCGTTGGGCCCCACATTTATACCAGTCCTGTCCTTTTTACAGAACTTTCACCTGTGCCCGCATTTGAGCACCTTTTCACATGTGGGTTCATAACCCCACCTTTAAACATCACATGCATTAATTGTCTTTAATTAACACACATTGATATCACATTAATCTTATTTTTCGGGTACGGGTATTACACTCCGGCAATTATTAATTCACTTCCACCACTACCGACTAGCTCGCGACTCCACTCCCTAAGCCCACGTGACCTAGTAATGACCCACGCCTCTACACGTGCGATCCCATCAGCCTTTGGTAGCCGTGGTCATCACCACATCGATTACCTCATGGTGGTATAGAACTAGCAATTCCATTGACCCAAATAAGCAACTCAACATGCTCATATAAACATCACACTGTGCTTTCACAATAAAATTGGGCCTAATTTAATTACATGAATTTTACCCAATAATAAACTAAATAAGCTTTATTAAGATAATTAACATGCTTTTACATCCCAAATTAACCCAAGCATGGAATCGTCCATATATCATAATTAATGTCACTCACCCTGTGGACACGCGGAATCGGACCACTTCTCTCTCGTTCGAGATTGCTTTGAAATTGATTTGAATCAAAGAAAGAAAATAGGTCTGTTGAAAACAGATACAGAGTCGCCACTTGGTCTTTAAGGAACCAAGAAACCTAATTTTGACTCACCCAAACGGATAAAGGGCACCGGCCTTCATAACCAAAGAACTTGGTTCGGGGTTTTGGTACGAGAGAGGAAGGAGCCTTTGTCACGACTAAAACACCCTCAACTCGCCCCGTCTTTCGACGGGCCTCAGTTAGCATCCAAATAATCATCTTATACTATGTTTGGTTCGACAAATAATACTATGATAGTATATTACATCACATAAGAAACTTGAAAATGGAAGATCTAAAGATAAAATATCATTCATAAGATCTAAGTCAAATATCATGCAATGTAAAGTGAAAGATCACACAAATAAACCTAGGAAAAATCGTCTAATCATGTATCAAGTAATTAAGTTTCCTTAATCTAAAGGGGACATGAATTGTTCTTGAAACAAATAAACAAAGAAATCAAAATATGCTTAACAAGCTAGTATGATGCATGTTATTCTTTGAGAAAAGAAGATCTCTCAATCCCCGGGACGGATGAGAAAGGATGATTAGATCCAAGGGGAAGCATGAACGTGTGATCAAGTTCATTCCTTATAATCTTCTTAGATTAAGAGTTATAAAAACCCCAAATCTTGCATGGATGCAATGTATGTATCTAAAATGTGCAAAGGTTGTAGTGTGTTTTGGGTACATGGATTTCTAGAATGACTTAGAAGTCTAAAATGTGTATGAATGAATGGATTAAATCAACATGGGATATATACAAATGTAGTATGAACTACTTCCTAAGATATGAGCTAATTTAGAATGCATATAAGCATCAAATCAAAGAATAAAAGTTGAAATGTGCTTGCTGTGAATAGTGGACAGACTGCATGTATTACTTTGCAACATTATAATGGGAGGTCAAACGTGCCTAGAAAAATGTAAGAAAAATCAGAGATCATCCTTATTGTGTCTAGAAAATAACCCAAAAAGCCAAACATCAATAGCTATCACAGATTAAAAGAAATAAATCTGAATGTACACATGACTCAGAAACAAAAGCTGCACTGTTGACTGATTTTGTATGATTTTTCATAAATCAAAGAAAAGGTTTATGATGACCCATTATATACCAAAAGTTTCCTAAGACACCCAAGTTTTATAAAAAAAATAGAAAAGATATATGTGCAGTGATGAAAATATCCAGAATAAGTGCAAGAAGTTGGGTGAACATTCTGTGAGAACAAAGGCAGATTATGAATATGAACTTCTCACATCCAAAACAAATACTTTCACATTTCTATAATTGATGGGAAAAATTAGGGACAAACTATGATGTCTTAGGAAGATTTTCCAAGTGGTTTCATCATCATAACTCAAGTATTTAATTCAAAACAAATCTTTGAATCTGAACATCTCACTGTTTTGGATCATTCTTGAAGAAAATGGATTTGGGTTTGAAATAGAGTTTGAGTTCTTGATTGGGGGTTTTGAAATAGATGTTCAAAACATGAACTTAGACTCTTGAGATGACCATGTGACCACTTAGAACCTCATCCAACCTTGAATCATCAAAGAACTCCCAATATTATTGGAGAGATTCATTTTTATTTTGGACATAACTTCAATACATTTCAAGAACATCTTGGAAGTATTGAGGTTATGATCATCATCTATCAAACATGTTTTTGAGGTCAAGAGCTACTATCCATAAGGATTCACTCACCCCAAACTTCATGTCATCACTTAGATGATGATGAACTAGTAAGTAAATAAAGAAAATAAATAAAAAAGAAATGAGATTAAGAAGAGATGAACATAATATAAACAAGCAAGTAAATAGATAGCAATCAATAGATGATATTCATGATTTTGGACTTGTAGCTTGGTGTTTCACTCATAGATTTTGACATTTGGACATGGAAGTAGCTTCCTAACTCAAGAATGCTCAAGAATGGTGATTGGGGTGTTTGGAATGTGAAGTATAAGAGAGGTAATGGAAGAAAACAAGGTTAAAACTCACTTTCTATATCAAATAAGTAGGAGGAAGCTCCTTTTCTCTCTTCTAAACCTATCTCTATCTCTCTTCTTCTCTAAAACTTTTCAAGCTTTTGCACTTGGCCCCCCCAAAATGAAGAGCAATGGAGGGTTTAAATAGGCCAATTTGGGGTGGTTTTGGGGTTTTAGAAGTACTCCCATTGGTCCCAAACAACTGTGAACATAAAACTATGTCGTTTTGGCTTTCAATTAATCAAATTGGACCCCCAAAAAAATTACAAAAATGGACTCTGCGAGGGATGAGTGCCACGGCGGCACTGGGCCAGTGCCGCGGCGGCAGTGGGCCAGTGCCGCGGCGGCAGTGCTCCTCTGAAGCCCAGAAAATTATGTTTAGGCCCCCAGAGGTTCCGATATTCGCGAAAAGGCCCTATTTCGTCCGAAATTCACAGAAAATGCATACGAACTCCAAATTGAGGTTGTGATATACCGTTGGAAAGGTAATGGAGTCTACTTTACATAAAAAATAGTTCGGGGATAGGTCACTTTGAAAAGTTTTACGGTATTCGCGATAAAAGCCGATTTGATCGCCTTTTTCGCCTTTGGAAATTCATAATAAACTCGTTTTAAATCCGAAAATTATGTGCGATATACCGTCGGAAAGCTGTTGACCTCTAGTATCCATGAAAAATATTTGAAAATTGTCACGGTGCCCCGGTTCCAAAGTCAAATTTTGGTCAAACTTGGTCAAACCCTGGTCAAACCTGGTCAAACCGGTCAACGGGGACTTTCCGGGAACTTCCGGGACTTCCGGGGGTCTCTAGGAGCTGACGATTTCATCCGATTTTTCTTAAAAACTCATTTTATCACTTTTCTTACGACGTAGCATGTTTTCAGAACTTTGGGACCAAATCTGGGAGTTTTCGGGCTTTCAGGGGCATTTTGGTCATTCTGAGCATTCTGAGAGATAGAGCTGACTTCCGAGAGTCCTTTTGAGTCTTTTACGATCATTGTGAACCACCAAGCTATGGGTCTCCTAAATCTGATAGCCGAAAAAATGGGGTGTCTACAGTTTGCCCCTCTTTGGCATGAACTTGCGAGGCAACGCATGTCGCAAGCGAGTGCCAAAGCTTTGAAGAGACAGGACTTTTGGAGGCTATAGATTTAGGATAAAAAGCGTTGCAAAAGATGCAAGGATGATGAGGTTAGTGCTGGTCGTGCTCCGCGTGAGCTGCCTACGTATCCCAAGGGGAATCAGACCGGGACGTAGTTCAGGGCACAAAGGAATAAATTACACATACACATACACAACAATCAGGCGGATGCTATGCTATATGAGGATGATATGCAATGCGTGGACGTGATATGATTTCATACATGAGTCCTATCATGCCTGGTGTTCTGATCCTAGTATGAGCAGGTGCCGTGGGATGTGCCACTCCGAGTGGGCTGGTGTTCGTGACTGTGATGTAGTGGATGACTTGCATGAGGACATCAAGGTTTAGAAGACTCTGGGTCTAGGGGCAAACTTCTGGAACTTGGGAAGTGTGTGTTGCAAACGAGTGAGGTGGATCAGGTGTGCGTTGTCTAAGAAAGACAAAAGGTGACCGAGGGATTTTGTGATGAAAAGGGATAGATGAGGAAACTCATGATAGACGGGAGACACGGAGCCATGGAAGGACTGTGCTTCATGTGGGTTATGCCCTGATTGTTCCTGATGGCTGATTTTCGGGAGTCGGTTCCCCTTCTGCTACTTTCTGATGGGGGTAGTGGGAATTAGTATCTTTCGGTTCCTGTCCTCGGGGGGTGACGTGGGGTTCTCGGAGAATCTCTCTTTTCTTGATCGGGGAACCAGGACCCATCTCTGAATCTCTCACGGCTGATCAAGTCTTTCGGCACTCAATCCGAGAGAGCCGGTCAGGGCCTCCGGGAGCTGGTATCTTTCTGTTTCTGTCCTCGGAGGATGATGTAGGGTTCTCGGAGAATCTCTTGATCGGGGAACCAGGACCCATCTCTGAATCTCTCACGGTTGATCAAATCTTTCGACGCTCAATCCAAGAGGGTCGGTCGGGGCCTCCGGGAGCTGGTATCTTTCTGTTTCTGTCCTCGGAGGATGATGTAGGGTTCTCGGAGAATCTCTTGATCGGGGAACCAGGACCCATCTCTGAATCTCTCACGGCTGATCAAATCTTTCGGCGCTCAATCCAAGAGGGCCGGTCGGGGCCTCCGGGAGCTGGTATCTTTCTGTTTCTGTCCTCGGAGGATGATGTAGGGTTCTCGGAGAATCTCTTGATCGGGGAACCAGGACCCATCTCTGAATCTCTCACGGCTGATCAAATCTTTCGACGCTCAATCCAAGAGGGCCGGTCGGGGCCTCCGGGAGCTAAAGGATAATGTACTCTGCTAGAGTAAAGGTATCATTCTCAATGTGATGAGGGATATAGAGATGGTCCGCGACAGTTAAGATTTTGATTATTGAAAGAGGAGGGTGATCAACAATCACTCGTGGACTTATGATGAAAGAAGGTCATCAACGGCCACTCATAGACTTATGTTGCAATGAAGAAAGATCAAACAGCCACTCATGGACTTATGTTGCTGGGAGAAAGGAAGATCATCAACAGCCACTCAGGGACTTATGTTGCATGAAGAAAGATGAAAGATCAACAGCCACTCATGGACTTATGTTGCTTAGGATGAAAGAAGATCATCAACAGTCACTTATGGACTTATGTTGCATGAAGAAAGATGAAAGATCAACAGCCACTCATGGACTTATGTTTCTTAGGATGAAAGAAGATCATCAACAGCAACTCATGGACTTATGTTGCATGAAGAAAGATGATCAACAGCCACTCATGGACTTATGTTGCTAGGATGAAAGAAGATCATCAACAGCCACTCATGGACTTATGTTGCATGAACATAGGAATGAAATCAACAGCCACTCATGGACTTATGTTGCATGAAGGAAGATCAACAGCCACTCATGGACTTATGTTGCTTAGGATGAAAGAAGATCATCAACAGCAACTCATGGACTTATGTTGCATGAAGAAAGATGATCAACAGCCACTCATGGACTTATGTTGCTAGGATGAAAGAAGATCATCAACAGCCACTCATGGACTTATGTTGCATGAACATAGGAATGAAATCAACAGCCACTCATGGACTTATGTTACATGAAGGAAGATCAACAGCCACTCATGGACTTATGTTGCTAGGATGAAAGAAGATCATCAACAGCCACTCATGGACTTATGTTGCATGAACATAGGAATGAAATCAACAGCCACTCATGGACTTATGTTGCATGAAGGAAGATCAACAGCCACTCATGGACTTATGTTGCTAGGATGAAAGAAGATCATCAACAGCCACTCGTGGACTTATGTTGCATGAAGGAAGATCAACAGCCACTCATGGACTTATGTTGCTAGGATGAAAGAAGATCATCAACAGCCACTCATGGACTTATGTTGCATGAACATAGGAATGAAATCAACAGCCACTCATGGACTTATGTTGCATGAAGGAAGATCAACAGCCACTCATGGACTTATGTTGCTAGGATGAAAGAAGATCATCAACAGCCACTCGTGGACTTATGTTGCATGAACGAAGGAGGATCATCAACAGCCACTCATGGACTTATGTTGCATGAAGAAAAATGAAAGATCAACAGCCACTCATGGACTTATGTTGCTAGGATGAAAGAAGATCATCAATAGCCACTCATGGACTTATGTTGCATGGACGAAGGAAGAACATCAACAGCCACTCATGGACTTATGTTGCATGAAGAAAGATGAAAGATCAACAGCCACTCATGGACTTATGTTGCATGAAGAAAGACGGTTAGCTTTTGGCAGTTTGGAAAGGGATGAAATCTTCCCCAAGTTTTGACGCTTCTCGTGCTGACGCCTTGACCGGTGCAGTAATGGTGTTCGGTACTCCTGCTTGTATTGGCATACTCTTTATAACTTGATTTGAAAGATTCATTATCCGTCACTGTTGACTTACTTATTTGAGACTACAACAGACTCCTCTCCTGAAAAAGACTATGACAGACTCAAAACTGACAGTCACCGACACGCGAGGGTGACACATTCGACACTGAAATGAAACAAGCTCGACTTGCCAAAGCTTAATGTGCTCTTGTCATAAATGACGTACCATTTCTCTTTTGTGTTTACTTCTCACCTTATCGTGGCATCACTTTGATGGTGAATCTTATTTTTGAAAATTCCTCCCTACTGATCTAATCAAATTTTCTGCTTCTCCCAAGATGTGCTTTGAATTAGTGCCTTAGCTTATGGAATGAAAGACGCTCCATTTCCATCTGTTAAAGACAATGTTTGTGACTTGAAGGCTTACCATTGGTGTATAGGGATCGGGTGGCAAACGAAGTTTGCCCCTAGTTTGAAGGGCATGAAGTGGGATCGGTAGGCAAACGAGGTAAATGACCGAAGTTTGCCCCCTAGTTTGAAGGAAGGTTCATTGGAGGTTTTGGGCAAACGAGGTAGGTGACCGAAGTTTGCCCCTTGTGTGAAGGGTAGATAGTAAAAATCAGGCAAACGAGGCGGGTAGCCGAAGTTTGCCCCTAGTGTGGAAGGTGATTTTCTGGCTTGAGGCATGGACCGTGACTTTAATCTCTCAAATGCTCATAACTTTTGCCTAGGCACCAGTGAGGTGACCTAGCAAGCTCTTTTCTCTCTTTTGTTATTGCTCACCTTGGATTTAACTCTAATTTTTGCCTAGGCGTCCTTTCGGATTTTCGACCTAGCGAGCCATCCTTCTTTTTTCTTTTTTGAAAGTCTGCCTACGTACCCCCAAGTGGGGATCAGGTCCAACGTAGTTCGGGCCATGGTCGGAAAGAAGCGGGTTGATTTTTAGGTAGGTGGGGTGACCGAACCGTTGTGGTTGCCTACGTATCCCCGAGTGGGAATCAGGTCGAGCGTAGTTCAAGGCAAGGCTTGAAATAAAGGGTTTGAGCTATGAGGGTTTTTCAAACCAATCGTCAAAGAAGTTCAAACTTGAGCCACTTGTGGAAGCTTTGAATAAAAGGATTCAGTTTCAATTTCCCTTTCCTTTCTTTTTCTTTTTGTTTTTGTTTTGTTTTGAGGATTGATCCTTTTCACTTGCGCCTAGCCAGTCAATTTTGCTTTTTAATGCAGCTGATTCTTGCAAGATCTTTCAATCGCAATCTTAGAATTCCGAAATGTGCATGTCAGCTTTCAGAATTTATTTGTGGTTGTTCCGTGCCTTTGGAAATATGATCTAGGCACATACGATTCTCTCATTTGTTTTATTAAAAATTTCTTTCATTTTCTCCATCATTTTGACTGGCTAAGGTCAGATCTTGGAAATCAATACCTTTTCAGCTCTAACTTTTGCCTAGGTGCCCTTTGGGGTTTTCAACCTAGCGAGCTTGTCTTTTCTTTTCTTTTTCTTTCCTTTTTTTTTGAAAGTGGAGATGAAACTCACTGAAATGTTTAGCTACCATCAAGGACCAAGTCCGCACAGGTTTACATGGCTATCAATTGGGTTGGGCCCAAGGCTCTGAAATGGTAGAAATGGTGGAAAGGGGTGTTGGGTAAGCCCCAAGTCAATCTCAAGTATGTCTTTTCAAGATTTGAGCAAAAGCATCTTTTAAATTCTTAAAGTAAGACTATTCAATTCTCGGCTCTTCATCGGTGTCAGCGCAAAATTGACTTTGACCTTTCAGGATTTTTTTGTTTGAGTAAAATTTTTTTTTTTTTTTTTAGCACAGTAATGTCCATGGTAATTTGAAAAGTGACACTTTGGTTCAGCGATTCATGCATCTATGACTAGGCACATCAGATTAGGCAAAACGAGACTTCATTCCATCCAAAGAGAAAGGTTACAGACTCATTAACAACTTGATGACAGACGGACTCGACAACAAGACTAAACTTGAAATAGACAAACACACAACAGACTCGACTGGACTTGACCCGGTCTCAAATGGAATGTCACAGTGACTCGCTTATTCTTTTTTTTTTTTTTTTTTTTTTTAAAAGAGCATCCTCATTTGTTTTGATAGCAAAAGTCCCAAACACCATCGCTTCACCGGCACAGGTTCAACATTCACGGTCCTCAGCGAAGGAGATCATTGAAATGGATAGGTCATGGGTTGGTCCAGACCGAGGTAGTGAATTGGATTCGGGTGCGGCGCATCATCTAAGAGATCCTGAATTGAGTGACGGAGCCTCTTACAGTTGTCGGTCTCATGGCCTTGGTCTTGGTGGTAATCACAATACTTGGATTCATTGTACCCAGGAGGTGGGTGATTAGGAGGCTTACTGGGCTCCAAAGGTACAAGGTGGCCCTTTTGAACAAGGTGATTGAGAGCGGAGGATAAGCTCATGTCAAGTGGTGTGAAGACTCTTTGGTTTCCTTTCTTGTGCCTCTTACTGCAATCATTTTGGCTTGATGATGGACTCAAGGCATTGACATCTAGGCTCTCTTGATCTTCACCAAAGGTATGGGGTCTCTTCTCCTTTTGCACTGACCCAGCTCCATTGATCTTGCCTTCACAGATGGCATCCTCGATTCTAGTCCCAACCTCAAACAACTCTTCAAATGTTGAGATGGACTGGTAGAATAGTTTTTCATGGTATACTGGTTGCAAGTTCTTGACCAGCATACGTACTTGCTCTTTCTCAACAGGCCTGTGGATCATTTGGGCT
The DNA here is from genome assembly GCA_033977485.1 of Hydrangea macrophylla. Taxonomy (NCBI): domain Eukaryota; kingdom Viridiplantae; phylum Streptophyta; class Magnoliopsida; order Cornales; family Hydrangeaceae; genus Hydrangea; species Hydrangea macrophylla. The sequence continues at coordinate 65,782,987 of CM066988.1, forward strand.
ACTTTATTCCTCCATCTGCTCAAGAATGCAGTGAAGGACTCATTGAAATTCTGTCTGGTAGTTTCCAGATCTCGAATGGTGACATCAAGCTCTTGGTTGTAGGAGTAGTGATCAATGAAAGTTCTAGCAACATCTTCCCAAACTCGGGTCTTGGAAGTTTCAAGGGTTAGGAACCAGGATAGTGCGGCTTTCTGGAGGGTTTGAGGGAACAGCATAGCTATGTGCTCATGGGTGCAGCCCATTGACTGGAAAATGCTCATACAAAACTTCACGTGGCTCTTCGGATTTCCAGTTCCGTCAAAACGGTCGATTTCAGGCATCTTGAAGTTCTCGGGTAGCCTCACCTTGTTGGGCTCAAACAAACCTTCCAGATCTAACATGTAATCGTCGACTCCTTTACTCTTCCTTAGTATGTTCTCAAGCTTGTCGACCTTGTCCATTTTCTCTTGGAGCTTTTTCTCATATACAGGCAGCGGGACTTCTTGAAATCGTTCTTCTTCCCCATTGTTCTCGGGAGGCGGTCCAAATCCAGGCGGTGGTGGTGGCATGAACCCTTGTGGTGGTGGGAACCTAGGTGGGTACTGTGGTTGCTGTTGTCGGAACTCTTCCATAAATTTCAGAACTTGAGTCAGCCGATCTGACTGTTGATTGATTAATTCAGTGACCTTGGCTTCCAAAGTTTCCTGATTCATGTTGAATTTTCTCGGCGGACTGATTTTAACCAAATGACTGTTCAAACTTCTGACCCAGGATGGGGATCTCAGTGGCTGATTTTGGGAGTCTATAATGACCTATAGATTCGAGAAGAGTGTATCAGATTCTGATAGTGATGACTTAGAGAGACAATGACAGTGATGTTAAGGAAGATGGACCGGCTTACGTACAGACTGTCTGAGATAGTGTGCGCAGACTGATGAGAATGGTGCATGCACATGAGACAAGCATGCGGATGCAAGCCCTAATCTATATGATGCTCCTATTTCTAACAGATAGCAGTTAAGTAAATAAGGTCCTAGCCATACAGAGTGTGCTAACCTTACTTTCCAGTGTGATCACCAAGGGATAACAGGGATTTCCGGGATACTTCGGGAATTTTGGACAGTGTTTCTAGGAGAAACAGGGATTTGGAAGATTCGGAGAAATTTCTAGAAGTCATCTGAGTTTCTAGGAGAAATAGGGATTTCTGGTTGATTTGGACTGAGCTTCTAGGAGAAACTGGAAAATCAGAATTTCTGGGAGAAATTGGTACATCTAGGCATTTTTGGGAAGTTTGGATGGAGTTGCTGGAATTTTGGGAAATCTTGGAGATTTGAATAGAGCTTATGGGAAAACATGAAAATTTGGGTAAGTTGGACATAGTTTCTGGGAGAAACAAGTATACCGGATTTTCTGGGAGAAATTGAGATTTCTAGGTAATCTGAGAGATTTGGACAGAGCTTCTGGGAGAAATTGGTAAATCGGAATTTCTGGGAGAAATTAGTTAATATGACAGAGTTTCCGGGAGAAACTGGTATATCTGGGAAATCAGGGAGATTCAGACAGAGTTTCTGGGAAAAATTGGTTAATATGGTTATATCTGGGATATCTGGACAGAGTTTCTGGGAGAAGCAGGTTAATATGGTTATATCTAGGATATCTGGGCAGAGTTTCTGGGAGAAACAGGTTATGATGGTGATATCTGGGATATCTGGACAGAGTTTCTGGGAGAAACAAGTTATGATGGTGATCATACTGTCTAGCTAGTTTTCATATTCCTATGTCTTAGGACCAACAAACAAGGTTTGCGGTGTATATCTTTGTGAGCATGTAGCAGACATCTTTGTCATGGTGCCTAGGCAGGTCAACTCAATGTGATCACATGTGAGTGATTGCCTTAGGAATCATAAGAAAGAGGTTCTGTTCTATGCCACATAAGTGTCTACACCGCGCAGGTAATCCCGTCAGGGCATACAGCAGTTATATCATATTGTCCTATCTGAAAAGTTAAATAAACAGTCCTATGAAAGGTTCTACAGGAATCTATATGCAAGGGTTGGGTTTAGTCAAAGAGGGTCCGTTGACGAGAGTTCCAATATACCGTCAGAGAGACAGTACGGAGGTTTTTACTCTTTTTGATATACCTTGGAAGGTACAGTATCAACGGTGACTTGTGCCCTGGCACAGCAAGACCTGAACAATGTCAGCGCCGCGTTTCAGACACAGTCGGAGGGGAAATGCAAGAGTGCAATGCGGTGAACCAAACACAATAAAAAGATGATTTTAAGGATGCTTCTTATGAGTTAAACCTCTGTATTATTTTGTTTTAAAATAAAAATCCCCAGCAGAGTCGCCAGATTGTGGACACGCGGAATCGGACCACTTCTCTCTCGTTCGAGATTGCTTTGAAATTGATTTGAATCAAAGAAAGAAAATAGGTCTGTTGAAAACAGATACAGAGTCGCCACTTGGTCTTTAAGGAACCAAGAAACCTAATTTTGACTCACCCAAACGGATAAAGGGCACCGGCCTTCATAACCAAAGAACTTGGTTCGGGGTTTTGGTACGAGAGAGGAAGGAGCCTTTGTCACGACTAAAACACCCTCAACTCGCCCCGTCTTTCGACGGGCCTCAGTTAGCATCCAAATAATCATCTTATACTATGTTTGGTTCGACAAATAATACTATGATAGTATATTACATCACATAAGAAACTTGAAAATGGAAGATCTAAAGATAAAATATCATTCATAAGATCTAAGTCAAATATCATGCAATGTAAAGTGAAAGATCACACAAATAAACCTAGGAAAAATCGTCTAATCATGTATCAAGTAATTAAGTTTCCTTAATCTAAAGGGGACATGAATTGTTCTTGAAACAAATAAACAAAGAAATCAAAATATGCTTAACAAGCTAGTATGATGCATGTTATTCTTTGAGAAAAGAAGATCTCTCAATCCCCGGGACGGATGAGAAAGGATGATTAGATCCAAGGGGAAGCATGAACGTGTGATCAAGTTCATTCCTTATAATCTTCTTAGATTAAGAGTTATAAAAACCCCAAATCTTGCATGGATGCAATGTATGTATCTAAAATGTGCAAAGGTTGTAGTGTGTTTTGGGTACATGGATTTCTAGAATGACTTAGAAGTCTAAAATGTGTATGAATGAATGGATTAAATCAACATGGGATATATACAAATGTAGTATGAACTACTTCCTAAGATATGAGCTAATTTAGAATGCATATAAGCATCAAATCAAAGAATAAAAGTTGAAATGTGCTTGCTGTGAATAGTGGACAGACTGCATGTATTACTTTGCAACATTATAATGGGAGGTCAAACGTGCCTAGAAAAATGTAAGAAAAATCAGAGATCATCCTTATTGTGTCTAGAAAATAACCCAAAAAGCCAAACATCAATAGCTATCACAGATTAAAAGAAATAAATCTGAATGTACACATGACTCAGAAACAAAAGCTGCACTGTTGACTGATTTTGTATGATTTTTCATAAATCAAAGAAAAGGTTTATGATGACCCATTATATACCAAAAGTTTCCTAAGACACCCAAGTTTTATAAAAAAAATAGAAAAGATATATGTGCAGTGATGAAAATATCCAGAATAAGTGCAAGAAGTTGGGTGAACATTCTGTGAGAACAAAGGCAGATTATGAATATGAACTTCTCACATCCAGAACAAATACTTTCACATTTCTATAATTGATGGGAAAAATTAGGGACAAACTATGATGTCTTAGGAAGATTTTCCAAGTGGTTTCATCATCATAACTCAAGTATTTAATTCAAAACAAATCTTTGAATCTGAACATCTCACTGTTTTGGATCATTCTTGAAGAAAATGGATTTGGGTTTGAAATAGAGTTTGAGTTCTTGATTGGGGGTTTTGAAATAGATGTTCAAAACATGAACTTAGACTCTTGAGATGACCATGTGACCACTTAGAACCTCATCCAACCTTGAATCATCAAAGAACTCCCAATATTATTGGAGAGATTCATTTTTATTTTGGACATAACTTCAATACATTTCAAGAACATCTTGGAAGTATTGAGGTTATGATCATCATCTATCAAACATGTTTTTGAGGTCAAGAGCTACTATCCATAAGGATTCACTCACCCCAAACTTCATGTCATCACTTAGATGATGATGAACTAGTAAGTAAATAAAGAAAATAAATAAAAAAGAAATGAGATTAAGAAGAGATGAACATAATATAAACAAGCAAGTAAATAGATAGCAATCAATAGATGATATTCATGATTTTGGACTTGTAGCTTGGTGTTTCACTCATAGATTTTGACATTTGGACATGGAAGTAGCTTCCTAACTCAAGAATGCTCAAGAATGGTGATTGGGGTGTTTGGAATGTGAAGTATAAGAGAGGTAATGGAAGAAAACAAGGTTAAAACTCACTTTCTATATCAAATAAGTAGGAGGAAGCTCCTTTTCTCTCTTCTAAACCTATCTCTATCTCTCTTCTTCTCTAAAACTTTTCAAGCTTTTGCACTTGGCCCCCCCAAAATGAAGAGCAATGGAGGGTTTAAATAGGCCAATTTGGGGTGGTTTTGGGGTTTTAGAAGTACTCCCATTGGTCCCAAACAACTGTGAACATAAAACTATGTCGTTTTGGCTTTCAATTAATCAAATTGGACCCCCAAAAAAATTACAAAAATGGACTCTGCGAGGGATGAGTGCCACGGCGGCACTGGGCCAGTGCCGCGGCGGCAGTGGGCCAGTGCCGCGGCGGCAGTGCTCCTCTGAAGCCCAGAAAATTATGTTTAGGCCCCCAGAGGTTCCGATATTCGCGAAAAGGCCCTATTTCGTCCGAAATTCACAGAAAATGCATACAAACTCCAAATTGAGGTTGTGATATACCGTTGGAAAGGTAATGGAGTCTACTTTACATAAAAAATAGTTCGGGGATAGGTCACTTTGAAAAGTTTTACGGTATTCGCGATAAAAGCCGATTTGATCGCCTTTTTCGCCTTTGGAAATTCATAATAAACTCGTTTTAAATCCGAAAATTATGTGCGATATACCGTCGGAAAGCTGTTGACCTCTAGTATCCATGAAAAATATTTGAAAATTGTCACGGTGCCCCGGTTCCAAAGTCAAATTTTGGTCAAACTTGGTCAAACCCTGGTCAAACCTGGTCAAACCGGTCAACGGGGACTTTCCGGGAACTTCCGGGACTTCCGGGGGTCTCTAGGAGCTGACGATTTCATCCGATTTTTCTTAAAAACTCATTTTATCACTTTTCTTACGACGTAGCATGTTTTCAGAACTTTGGGACCAAATCTGGGAGTTTTCGGGCTTTCAGGGGCATTTTGGTCATTCTGAGCATTCTGAGAGATAGAGCTGACTTCCGAGAGTCCTTTTGAGTCTTTTACGATCATTGTGAACCACCAAGCTATGGGTCTCCTAAATCTGATAGCCGAAAAAATGGGGTGTCTACACACCCCTTGAAATCGCTCCTAAACTTGAGATTGGAGTCCTATTATGCTTCAGGTATAAATCCTATACAATTTTGGTAAACTAAATGTTACCAACCCATTTGGGTCACAAAAAATCTATTGATTAAACTCAAATTAAATTATACCACTTACCCCCATGAGTTCAAATATAGTTTCATATCACAATTTGGGCAACATACGACGAAGTTATGGCATCGGGAAGTTGAGACCCCTTTCTCTCTTTTCTTTTTCGCTCGCTGTTTCCATTCTCTGATTTCTTTCTTTCTTTTTTTTTCTTTTCTTTTTGATTAACATACTAATATACATATATATACATATCACTGTGGACACGCTGAATTCTGCTTTCCTTTTGTTTGTTTTGAAATTGTTTTGAAAGAGAAGAAAGGGTTCATTTGAAGAAAAGAAGGTCTGTTGAAAACAGATACAAAGTCGCCACTTGGTCTTTAAGGAACTAAGAAACCTAATTTTGACTCACCCAAATGGATAAAGGGCACCGGCCTTTCATAACTAAAGAACTTGGCTAGGAATTTTGGTACGAGAGAGGAAGGAGTCTTTGTCATGACTAAAACACCCTCAACTCGCCCCATCTTTCGACGGGCCTCAATTAGCATCCAATTAATGATCTTATACTATGTTTGGTTCGATAATTAATACTATGATAGTATATTACATCACATAAGAATCTTGAAATGGAAGATCAAAAGATAAGATATCATTCATAAGATCTAAACCAAATATCATACAATGTAAAGGTGAAGGATCACACAAACAAACCTAGGAAAAATCGTCTAATCACATATCAAGGAATCAAGTTTTCCTAGTCTAGAAGGGGGGACATGAATTGTTCTCGAAACAAATAATCAAAGATATCAAAATATGCTTAGCAAGCTAGTATGATGCATATTAATCTTTGAGAAAAGAAGACCTCTCAATCCCCGGGATGGATGAGAAAGGAAGATTGGATCGGGAGGAGCATGAACATTGATCGATTTCATTCCTTATAATCTTCTTAGATTAAGAGCCACAAAAGGCCCAAATCTTGCATGGATGCAATGCATGATCCTAAAATGTGCAAAGGTTGTAGTGTATTTGTGTACATGGACTTTTTAAAGTGACTTAGAAGTCTAAAAAATACATGAATGCATGAAGAAAATCATCATGGGGGTATGTACAAATGTTGTATGAACTACTTCCTAGGGTATAAACTAATTTGAAGTACATATAAGCATCAAATCAAAGGATGGAAGTAAAGTATACTTACTGTGAATAGTGGATAGAATAGTGAGTTGATCTTGTGGAAATTGAAAAGTAGGGTTAGGAATGTTTTCAATGTATGATTTTTTATGGAGATCATCCTTATTGTGTCTAAAACACATATCAAAAAGCCAATCCTCAATAACTATTATAGATTGAGAGAAATCATATAAACAATGGAGGTCACTCAGAAACAGAGTTCGTATTGTCGACTGAAATGTTGAAAAATATTAAAAAAATAAAAACAAAACATCTAGAGGCTTATATTATACAGAAAGTTCCCTAAGACACTGAAGTTCAAGGGAAAAATGAGTTGGGACCACATATTTTTGAAAAGTTTTCTGAAAAACAAGTTGAAAGTTAACCAAGCTGCTATGACAACAAAACAGAATGTTTGGGTCAAAATGTAACCCTTCCATGTGTTTCCAAACCTAACCTAAAATCACGGGTGTTCTCTAATGAGTTAGGAAGACTTTCTAAGTGGTCTTGAATCCATACATTGAGTATTGAGTTCTAGAGAAATCTTTGAACTCAGATCATTCACTGTTTTGAAGATTTCTTGAGAAAATAAGGTTTGTTTCTTGGAATTCAAATGTTGGGGTTTTAGAGGGGTTTTGAAATAGGGGTTTTGAAGGCATATTTTCAACATCAAATGAAGATTATAACCTCTTGGAACCTTAACATCAAACTAATATTAAGAACACCCTATATTTCTTGCACAAACATAATTTTGCTTGAGAATATGACTTCAAGAATACATATGAATGTATTGAAGATAAAATCATCATCCATCAAACATGTCTTTGAGGTCAAGAGCTACTATCCATAAGGATTCACCCTCCTCAAACAACATGCCATCTAGATAATGATAAGCATATAAGTAATCAAAGAAAAATAAAAAAGAAATTAGGTGAGAACAGATTAACATAGTATGTAAACAATCAAATAAGCAATCAATAGATGATAATCAATGTGATTTTGGACTTGTAACTTGTGTTTCACTCATAGATATTGACATTGGACATGGAAGTAACTTCTTATCTCATGAATGCTGAAGAATGGTGGTAGGAGAGAGTTTGAATGTGAAGTATAAGAGAGGTAATGGAGGAAAACAAGATTAAAACTCAATTTTTTTTAATGGAAAATCAGTGGGAGAAGCTCCATTTCTCTCCTCTAAACCTATCTATATATCTCTTTCTCTCTATAACTTTCTCAAGCTTTGCACTTGGTACTCTAAAAATGAGAAGTCAAGAAGGGTTTATATAGGCCAATTTGGGGTGGTTTGGGATTTTAGAAGTACTCCCATTGGTTCCAAACAACTGAAAACATAGAGCTCCGTCGTTTTGGTTTCTAATTAATCAAAATAGACCCCCAAAAGAAATTGCGAAAATGGACTGTTCTGGAAGAGAGTGTCGTGGCGGCACTGGGCCTGTGCCGCGGCAGTAGTGGGCCAGTACCGCGGCGGCACTGCTCCTCATTCGTCCAGATAATTCTTTTTAGGCCCCCAGAGGTTCCGGTATTCGCGAAAAAGTCCTATTTTGTCCGAAATTCACAGAAAATGTATACAAATTCCAAATTGAGCTTTTGATCTACTGTTGGAAAGGTAATGGAGTTTATTTTCTGTAAAAAATAGTTCAGAGATAGGTCACTTTAAAAAGTTTTGCGGTATTCGCGATAAAATCTGATTTGATCGCCTTTTTCACCTTCGAAAATTCATAATAAATTCGTTTTAAATGCAGGAATTATGTGCGATATACCGTTGGAAAGCTATTGACCTCTAGTATCCATGAAAAATGTTAGAAAAATGATACGGTGCTCCGATTTTAAAGTCAACTTTTGGTCAAACTAAGGACCTCCAAGAAATTCTGGGAACCTCTAGGAGCTCCCGGGAGCTGACATTTTCGTCCGATTTTCTTTTAAAACTCATTTTAGTACTTTCCACATGACCTAGAATGATTCCGGAACTTTTTGGAGAATTTGGACGATTTGGGTCAAACCTTGGTCAAACCGGTCAACGGGAACTTTCGCGACTTCTGGGGGTATCTGAGAGCCAACGATTTCTTCTGATTTTGCTTGAAAACTTATTTTTAGTAGTTTTTATGACGTAACATGTTTCCCTAACTTTCGGTCCAAATCTGGGAGTGTTTGGGCTTTCAGGGGCATTTTGATCATTTGCACCACTTTTTGAGTATTTTGAGAGATAGAACTAGCTTCCAGGAGTCCTTTTTGAGTCTTTTCAATCATTGTGAACCACCAAGTTATGGGTCTCCTAAATCTAATAGCCGACAAAATAGGGTGTCTACAATCACATGCCACCGCTGCCACCAAATACACTCACACGCCCACGTTTGTTTTTTTTTCTTTTTCTTTTTTATAAAAAAGATGGTGAGTCGCCTTCACGAGGTGTCAACTCCAGAGCCTCTAAACCAAACTTGGTTTATTCCATTTACACCCCCACTACTTTCTAAAGTCTTATTCTAACACCTAAACTAATTATATTACTATCCTAATATCTAAGTGGGTCTATATCTATGTCATGTGTGTTTCCCAAATGTGGTCCCAAATATTATATGAAGTTACTAATTAGCATACTAATTATGTCACGTGTCCAAACTGGTCCATAAATAATCATGATTAATAATAGAATATTAAAGCACCTAACATTTTATCAATTATACCATCACATGGCATCAACATGTATTACAATGTACACATTTAAAATTACATGTCTTACCATTTAATCACAGAAATGCAACTAAATGTAATTTATCCAATCTGGACCTCCTGTGGGTCCTGTTTTACAAAAATGCCATTTATCAAGCACTTATCACATGGGATAACTGGAACATACCCAAATCATCACATGCAAAATCAACTCATGCCAAAATAAATATTAACACCATTTTTCGGGGTACGGGTATTACAAATATAAAGTGAGACTAACATATTGGAAAGTAACTAATAATTGAAGATGCAATAGTCTAGGTGTATAATAGTTTTCGGACGACCATGAATAGAAAAAGAGACACATAAAATAAATAGGGATTGTGAAGCCTTGAAAGAAGTTTGGCGGGAAAGGATGATGAGCTCGTCGGCGGTGGAGACAGAAGCCCCCGATCTGGTTTGTCAACTCGACAACGTCCAAGGTATGGTCGACGCCCTCACTTCCGTTTGATGGAAACACCATTAGGTTTCTCTCTCTCTCTCTCTCTCTCTCTCTCTCTCTCTCTCTCTCTCTCTCTCTCTCTCTCTCGCGATCGATCGAATTGAACTACTAGGGTTTTGGATGACTGTTATTTGTTACAAATTTGTTGAAATTTCAATTCAGGACGCAATTGTTGAATTGTTAGAACATGGTATTATTTTGATCATCGAGGAAGCCAATAATTGTCTTCAAGCCAAAGTATATCTACAACGTGAGGTATTTATTCTATTTTTTTTTTACCTATTCCTTTCATTTGTCAAAACCTTTGTTTGGTTACGGAGAAAATATTTATTGCAAGAGAAAATTAAATTTTAACAATGCATCTTAGTAATTTTCATTGTTGGGGAAGAAAATGAGTTATTTGCTACTTAATAGGAAATCTGAATTCTCTTGCAACTTTTCACACTCTATGAATAGAGTTCACAAGGGCACCCTCGATTTGGAGTGAGTTCAGGACTTTTTGTTGATTGTCTCAACACTTTTTCTGTCCTTGGACATAAGGACACGATTGAAATCCGGTATCCAGGGCCTGACATGCAGCTTCTTCTCAGGTATGCTTATTTGCTTTCTTCTCCTATGTAATTATTTTTTTCCAATTCTTGAAGAGGAACGTTTCATTTCCCCAAAGACTTATTAATCCTAATGGTTTATATAGGATCTTCTCATATTGAGCCTAATCACTAGATATTGTAGATCCCAATTTTCCAAGAGTAATGCTATGTTTCTCAAATTTTGTATCCCAAATGCTTTCCAAATAGATGCGGCAGTGAGTTCACTTGATTTTTATTGGAAGATGTTGAAGTGTGGCAGTGTGACCATCTTCAATAATGGTGGATTAATGATATGCTTTCCAAATTTTGTGTCTAAATGGTTCACAAACACATGAGATAATGACAGTGGAAGCACAGTCAATAATGTTAGGGTCACTTCAACATCCTCCAAATGAAAATCAAGTGGGACCACTGCCACAAGTGATAGGATTACATTTAGGGTCTCTTTGATAAAAACTAAAAATTATGTGCTGAAAAGTAAGTGTTAAATTATAAGCACTGTAACTTTTTAAGAGATTACATTTACAATTCTAAAAATAGCGTTTCAAGTACTTAAATAGATTGCATTCAATGATATTTTCAGTAAAATTTGTTCACTTACAATTTTTAGTGGATTTTTGACTACTTTTTCAATTAAGTGGTATATTATCAAACGCACTGGGGAAAAAAATTAGTGCTGAAATTATTATTTTTAACACTTAATTAAGTTATCAAAACATTCTTAGTGTACAAAATTGGGTTAATTTAGGGGTGTACGGGGTCGGCTTTAGCCCCCACCTGCCCATGCATCCATCTGAGTATAGTTGAATTGGTAACCTTATCAACCGCCATCCATCCACCTTATCGAGTGAAACCATCTCGTCGGTTTCAGATTAGTTCGAATCACGTTCGGGTGAAGACTGATTACAACATGGAGTGCTATTTTTAGGATGAATTGTAACCTGTTTTTTTGGCCTTCATTAAAGCAGAAAAAAGAAGCTTTTAACTAATAAATACTAGAACCCATTACCCACCCAATTCCAACATGGCAACATCAAGTTTACCAAAAATAAAAATCAACTGATAACCTTCACCAGATGAAAAAAATTAAAAAAAAACAACCAAGATTAAGATCAAATTATCCATAAGATATGAAGAATCGAATTCTGAACCGAATGCACAAAAATAAAAATAAATAAATAAATAAATAAATAAGTAAATAAAAATTTGACAGGCATAACCCGTGACTCGACCGACTAGTCGCCTAAACTGATAAATTGCCTTTTCATTTGGTTCGGTTGGATCGAGTCTCGATTTTTATTGGACAACTGTAGGTTAATTACCTATCAATCAACTTTATGCTAATTAATTAAAAGTCAGTCTATTCTTTTTTACAAATTCAAAAGATATCTATTTAAAGTCAGAAAATTAGTTGTACATAAACATTTTATGTAGGCCCTCCGTCCCAAAATCATTGACACACTTGCCATTTTAGGATGTTCCAAAATCATTGTTATCTTTAAAAAGTCAAAGCGGGATGAAATTTTAAGTGATAAATATTAAGTTGTTAGGTGTTTGGGTTAGCTGAAATATTCATCACTTAAAAACAACAGTGTGTTGTTAAACAAGCTGAAAAAATTGTTTGTTTCTATAAAATGACAAAAAAAAATGACATGTTAATACTATTCAACACTTTTGTTTCATGCATTTTTGTCTTTTAACAACTTAAAAGTGAAGTTACGTGATTGTTTGAAAACAAGCTAATTTTTTAGCTTAAATTTTCAACTAAATTTTTTATTGTTGGAATTTTAAGCTATTTTAAACACTTCTATTTTACAAAATAATCAATTTTTTCCTCGAAATTCTTAATTTATCACTTACTTTCTATTTTTCTGCTAACCCAAACGGGCTCTAATTAGAGCACGGATCCTTGGTTCCCTTTGGTGTAGCCATTGTCGCCAATGCCCATGTGGCATTCGCATCACCACACATTTTTTATTTCTTAAAAAATACAAAAAAAAAAAATTGTGCCATTCTACAAGTGCCACATGAGTGCTGCCCACATTGGCTGCCGAGGATCCTTGGGTGTCTAATTGTGTTCGTCCAAAAAATTTGTTTTCCAAAGTGTGACAATAATTTTGGGAGAACATTTTTGCTAATCCTTGCTCACCCAAGCTTCCATTAAGTGACATGTGTCACATTCCAGTAATTATGTTAAAGAAACAGGGGCAAAATGGAAATAGAATGTGACACCTGTCACTCAGCGAAGTCATGATAAGCAAAAATGTATTCTACTTACAGTCCGTTTGGTATGCCACAAACTAGAAAAGAAGTTATTTGCAATTCTTGTTTGTGGAATTCTTATGTTTGATTTGACACAAAACAATAAATAAATTCATTTTGAAATCCACCAAATTCTTATTTTGGGTGCTTTACGAATCCTACCCAAAATGATCGGATTTTTCAAGAAATGATTTGGGATAATTTACATAAATTATCTTTTTCTAAAATATCACTGTCTTTTATACTAAATACCCACGATACCCTAGAAAATAATATTGATTCAATTCATTTCCAACCTCAAACCAAACAACAGAATTGAGTATTTCAAACCAAGTACAAAACTAGAATTCCATTTCAATTCTATTTTATTTTACAATCGAGTAAAACTTCAGGTACACTTATTTCTACAACCTCACCTCTCACAACTTAATATATCAACCATTTTAACACAATCTCACGTACGATAATCCCATTACATGATTGACACGCAAGGTTTGGTTTGGGGGGGGGGGGGGGGGGGGGGGGGGGTTTTTTTGTTGTTTTGGTGGTTTTGTTGAAGTTGTAAAAATCGTACCAAATGGAGTGCTATAAAAGGCATGATTGTTAAGCCTTGCAAGAAGTTTGGCGGGAAAGGAAGATGAGCTCGTCGGCGGTGGACACAGAAGCCCCCGATCTGGTTTGTCAACTCGACAACGTCCAAGGTATGGTCGACGCCCTCACTTCCGTCCGATGGAAGCGCCATCAGGTTCCTCTCTCTCTCTCTCTCTCTTGAATTGAACTACTAGGGTTTTGGATGACTGTTATATGTTACATATTTGTTGAATTTTCAATTCAGGACGCAGTTGTGGAATTGTCAGAACATGGTATTGTTTTGATTGTCGAGGAAACCAACTGTCTTCAAGCCAAAGTATATCTACAACGTGAGGTATTTATTCCATTTTTTTTTTTTTACCTATTCCTTTCACTTGTCAAATCCTTTGTTTGGTTACCGAGAAAATATTTATTGTAAAAAGAAAATTAAATTAAAACAGTGTATCTTAGTCATTTTCATTGTTGGGGGAAGAAAATGAGTTATTTGCTGCTTCTTATAGGAAATCTGAATTCTCTTGTAGCTTTTCACAGTCTACGAATATAGGGCACAAGGTCGCCCTCGATTTGGAGTGAGTTTAGGCCTCTTTGTTGATTGTCTCAACACTTTTTCTGTACCTGGACATAAGGGCACGATTGAAATCCGCTATCCAGGGTCTGACATGCAGCTTCTTCTCAAGTATGCTTACTTGCTTTCTTCGCCTAATCCGTTGAAAAAATTTTTTATGAAAGAAAAAAGAATGGATTTTTTTGTTTGTTGACGATTACCATTAATTTAACGCCATTGTGTGTTCAATATGTATCTTATTATTATGGCACTTTTACTTGCAATATATGTATATATTATTCCTCCTTGTTGTAAATTTTTTGAATGCAATAATATTTGTTTTGGTTCAACTTGATGCATGTGGATTGAGTTTGTCCTTTGTTCATAATATTTGTTTTATAAATGTTTCACTTAGTTTTGGTTGTGTAAGCTAACCTATAGTAGGCAACATAACACCCAGTTCATTAAGAGAGGAGGGTAGGGATGGGCCAGTACATTTGTGAACTGGTTTCTGAGCCATTGATGAAAATAGAATATTAATTTGATATTTTTAATTGCCTGCAAAAATATTTTCTTTCTTTTTTTTTTTTCATTAGGAATGAATCAATACCGAGAATAGTTTTTTTGGTCAATCTGAAAGAGTTGTGGTTCTTCACATATCTGAATTAATATTTAAGATCCAATGTTGCTTAGTAGTACATCTTGTTTGGGTGGATGCTTATTCAATTCCTAGCTTATGCAGTCTCATTTTCCATCAGCCAACTCATTTACATTATTGTTTCTGTAATGCATGACTTTAATCCTTCTGTGATGCTTTTCCTTCACATTCTTCCTCATCTTTTGTTAGATCTGTTGATTCATTGGATGCTTGCATTTATGCGGAGATCAGAACAAGGATCCCGGACATGGTTTCATGGGATTACAATTTTGAACCTGCAGGAAGCACCCCACTCAGTTTTACTGTTAAGGTGATTATTTTCTCTTCCAAACAGCACTTAAAATGTTCTACCCTAACTGTTGATCTTTGCAAACAAATAAATGATTATAAAAATAAATGATTATAAACTATGTACAAAACTAGTATTACGCTCAATGATTTATATCATTATGTCTGATATAGGAATGTATCCATGTACATATATGACTATATGTACTATGTTCATACTCATCCTAGATGGAGAAAAATGGCGAAAGAGGATTTTTCTAGCCTATGTTTAGTTGGGATACAAATAATCTTTCTTAACTAGATCTAAGTGCAACCTTTCCATATGTAAATTGACATGCACACATGCATAGGGTCGGGCTCAAGACATACCTTGAGCAGAATACCTGGATCGTTTGATTTCGATGTCGTTACAAGCCCGTCAATGATATCCACGAACTGCTGGAGTCTGCGTGCTTCCGTGCACACTCATTTGCTTCGTCTTGGACGTGAAGAAGGCTACTAGAGTCTTCCCCTTGTTTCCACGTGCTAAATACCAAAGCTCTATGGTGATTTGCTTTAGAAAGAGAAACTAGAGAGACAGAAGAGAGAGAGAGAGAGAGAGAGAGAGAGAGATGGCCGAATGTATGTGGTGTGAACTGTGCATATATATGTGTATATATATACACTCGCACATGCACATGCATTGTGCCTTAGGACTCCTAAACCTAATCCACCTAGGATTACTTGAAGCCTAAGTTCGGTCACTGAGGCCCATTGGACCGAATCCAATATATGGGTGACCTGAGACTCACTTTATATCTACACCATACATATTCATCGTGCTTTTACTAACAAACTTTATATTATTGCATGATCTCTTTTGTATTGACCATTGACTTGGACTCTTGGAGCAATATAGCTCATTATACGCGCTGCTTTGTTTTGTCGTTCTAATAATTTTTTTGAATGATAATCCTTCTCTCAGTTTTGTAAACTTACTCATAGATCGTATATTTCACATCCCATGTTTGCCTGAAAGTTCATGTGACGTTTGGATTCGAAGTTAAATAAGTATCTGATTACTATTTTGGGGTTGAGGCTGGAATTTCAGCCCCTTGACCTTAATATAATTGTTTCAGCTTGAAAATTGTATACCGCTCAAAGCCAATTGCATGCGATAACGGGACCATGTTTGGGCATAAGACTACTAATGGTTGCAATATGCAGAAGTAAGGCGCGCAAATGGCTTTTAAAGATCAAAATGGGCAGTGAAATGTGTCGCATAGAAAATGATGACTGCATTTTCATAGTCTGATTACGAGGTGATTAGAAGACGACTGTTTTCCCAGCATTGATGTTGCCAATGCGAGACAATTCAAATAAGTTTTGATGATTTAACAGTTGTTAGTTGTTTTTTGTTTTTTTGCCTTTTGCCTGGTGTAATTGTTATTTGGGATGATACTCTGGCAATTCAATGTTCAATTGCACCACGATCATTAATTATGAGTGCAATGTTACAAGTGTAAAGCACAAATAACATTTTCAAACATTTATTGTTGATACCCCAGTCTGCAGCTCTGAAAGAAGCAATTGATGATCTTGAATGGCCAGGATCGAGCATTCAGATAATTTTACAACCTACTCCGCCTTCGGTTACCTTTAGAGGTGAAGGCCATGGCGACTTACAGGTTGGATTCGTCACTTTTTGACGACTTCAGTTAAAAACCTAGCATTTGTTCTCGTTGTTGTCAGGATTTCATAATCTTTACATATATATTTGCTTGTTTTTCTTGCAGATAGACTTCATGTATTACGTGAATACTGATTTGTTGATCGCTTTTCATTGTGATCAACAAGTGTCTTATAGGTATGTACTATGAAGTGATACCATGTCATAGTTGTGTTGAAGCGGAATGCTAACTCACTACATATCAACAAGTACACATTTTTAGTTGGACAAAAAAGTGTCTGCTACTTCACTAAAATGGAAGTACCAAGCCTTTCATGGACCTAAACTAAATGACTTTAGTACCCTCATTGTAAAATTACTTTATTGTCCTCCATTTAATGAGGTGGCAAGGACATTTCTTGTACATTTAAAATGTACACAATGCCATTTTAATGAGGTACATTAAAATAGCAAAACCTTTTGTTGAAAGCATCATTTTTTATTCCATTAGTCAGCCATTTGGTTCTTGCCTTAGGTACAAGTACAAGTTCCTCCGAGCCACAACTTCAAACATACCCGGAAGTGTTATTAAAGACAATCGAGGAAGCAAGTTGACTATTGGGAGAGGTGGAATGTTGAAAGTTCAACACCTGGTTTCAGTTGCAAGGTCATCTAGTTCACATACCCACATCGATTCGACTGGGTATCAGCAACCCAGTCGTATTGCTTATATAGAGTTCTTCGTCAAGCCGGAGGAAGATGAAGATACTGTAAATGATTCTTAGGCCTTCTTGGCATTATCAAAGTTGTATGCATTCTTTTTTTTTTTTTTTTTTTCTTGGTAACAGAGAAAAGCAAATGTTTGTATCCTCTTTTGTCCTTGGGTTTATATCATTTGCATACTAAAATTCCCCAATTGTGGGTTTCTACCAATGCTTAATTATGTGGGTGATGTTTTTAGGTCTCTTGTGATAGAAGAGTTGTCTTTGAGGTCTATCTCAGGCAGTGAAGAAATATAATCAGAAGGCCTCTATATCTAGAGCTGTTTGGGGGAGATAAAGAACCGAAGAATTCTATAACAAGAGTTTACAGAGATATATACTAAGATATATCTACTTACAAGGTCTTTTTAAGAGGCCTTTGGGCTTATGTAGAAGTAGTTATTGACCTCGTTTAGCTCATAGCTCCTACTGTCTTAACTAAGCTCATAGGTACTAGATAGGTAGAAGCCCTTATCCTATCTATATACAAAATACTAAGAGAGAGCTATTTCCTGTGCTATTAATGTGGCCTATTCCCAAATTCCCTCTTTCCAGATCTGGCGACTTCTCTCTCTCTCTCTCTCTCTCTCTCTCTCTCTCTCTCTCTCTCTCTCTCTCTCTCTCTCTCAATGTTTTCCTTTTCCCCGATCAGACTTAAAAAGCAGACGTTCCACCTTCTTCACCAGATTCCTTCAGCATCTTCTCCCCGTCTCCTTGTCTTACAGTCACCTCCTCTCCCACAACATTGAATATACTCTCTTTAGAATCATCTACCATTATCTCTCTCTGGAACAGCGTCTCCAAGAACCAAAAGATCGAGCTACGAACGGACGATAGACGATGCGTTTGGGAGGGTGAAGCTGAGACTCAAAACATACAAGCGACTCTTCTTCTCTCACTAAAACAATGTCTTCCTCATTCTCTCTTCCCACTCTGGTAGGGTTTTTTTTTATATATATATATTTTTTATTTTAATAGCATCGCTTTTTCGATTTTGCCTTGGTTTCTCCGACTTTATTAATCAACATTCAAATTCAGGTAATTCTATCTTTACTCTCACTAATCGTCTTTCTGTTGCTTTATTTTCGTTTGATTATTTTCTCTTACTTTGAATTCGTTGTTCGATCTGTAAAAAATTGATCCAATTTCCTATTTAATGCCTTAATACCATCACAGCCCAACTGAATCGTAAATAGTGATTTAAACTGACAAATTTTCCTGATAACAGAAGTTTCACTCTTAAATTCATAATCATCTTGATGTGTTGTACACATATACACGAAGGCATATATGTTTACGGATGACGATGGATTTTGGATTGAATTTTCTGTTGTTGATATTTTACAAGTGTTTGTTTACATTGCTAATTGCTGGCAGAAATGTTGCTCTGCTCTCAATCACGTTACGCGTATTATCTTCTTATGAGCCCATGTTGCCTTGCTACAAGCACTTTACTGTGAGCTCTCCTTCCAATTCTTACATTTACTCTTCTTATCACTGTTCATGAATATTTCATTTTCGTGGTTCTCTATATTTACACTTCCCTGATCTTCTCAATGTAGGGGTTAGTGCATATTGTGTTTTGTGCTTTCATAGTCCATTTGAGTCTGGATTTCATCCAAATTATAAAATAAAAAAATGGAAAAAAAAAAATCCCTTATATTGTCGTCTCAACATATAATCACATCAAGGAAACAATTTGAAAGTAAAAGGAAAGGACTGTTAAGCACTATTGTCAACTAAGTTGTGGTTTTAACTTTTATGAAATATTCTGTTATTTGAATCTTGCTATACTGTGTGTGTTTCTGTTTAAGAATATTAAGTGTTTACATGGCCAAAAACTTCTCTCTCTATATATCTAGCAATGATTTGGAAATTTTGATTTTGTTTTTCAATTTTTACGAGTTTAATCTTAAAAAGACCAAGAATTACAAATGAGAATATTTGTCTGATCTAGGATGGTTCAATTCCTCATAAACATGAAATGGGATGCCAACAATTCAGCAGAGAGTAGCCAAGTTCATCCCGCACATGCAAGGACATTATGGTATTTCAATTTTGCTACTAGTTTGCTTCTTGAAGCTCCTATTTTGATTCTCTGATCATCCGCATATTCAATATCAGTTGTGAAATTAGTCACATTACATCCATTTTTCACTGCATAAGTCAAACTCGTTAGTCCTTAAGACCACATTTGGCATTGTCGTTGAAATACGGTATTTTCCCTTCAAGCGGAATTTCTCTCTCTCTCTCTCTCTCTCTCTCTCTCTCTCTCTCTCTCTCTCTCTCTCTCTCTCTCTCTCTCTCTCATTCTCCTCCCCTATTGTTCTTTATTTATTCAACTTATTTGGCCTCTTATTTCATGTCTCTATCTGTTGAGGCTTTTTTATTGTACTACACTATCAAGAGGGAACTCTATTTGCCTCTTTTAAGGAGCATATGTGGTACTTGAGTTACCTTCAGTATTTGCGCGTTTGTCTATGGAAGTTATGTTCATATCAATGTATACTTTTGTCATCTCCAGCACCCTCTATCCGGTGATATTGAACCTTTCTTTCTACAGGCAAGCAAAAAGATTACCGATGCTAAACTTGCGAAGGATTTCCAAGCAGTCCTGAAAGAATTTCAGAAGGCTTAACGGCTTGCAATGAGAGGGAGACAGCATACTCTCGTTTTGTTCCCCAAACAGTTCTTCCTTCCAGGTATAGTTCAGGAAGAATTTAATCTCCGTATGTTTAGATCTAAAAGTTCTTGTTGTTAGGATTGTTTGTACTTGGGTAGCTCTAGGAATTTGTTTAATATAGCCGTTAAACGTGATTGTGTTACGACAATTTCCAAGCCATGATGAAGTTATGTCGTAATAATTAGTTGTTATATGAATAATGTTTGGGACACAAAAGGGTCACAAAGAGATGCTCACAAAAGAATGTGGCATCCCATGGGTTGAGTTAAGTGTGGTAGGTCCTACTGCCACATCCTTTTTGTGAGCATTTCTTTGTGACCTTTTTTGTCCCAAGCAACCCTTGTTATTACGGTACTTATGGGCTCATTTTGCTATTTGACAGCTATACTGCCAGTGAGCTAGACATAAATTCTGATAGGAATGCAGAACAACGTGCAGTTCTCGTGGAATCTAGAAGGTGAGTTCTGCGTACATGTGTATGTTTTATCTGCTAAAGTAGTTGATTGCACTCGTTTATTATTATTTAGAAACCACCCCCCCACCCCCCCCCCCCCCCCATCTCTCTTTCTGTACTTGCATGGGGGCCTGTTTTCATGGATGCCATCAGCAGTGATTTTAGAACCACTCTCTCAAAGAATGTAGGAAACATCTAGAGATTCACTTGCTATAGAAAGAACTTGAATATATGTTGGATGTGAGCCAACTTTATCATTTTTTCCTTGTTACGCTGGTGTAAGTTTCTAGGTTTGTCGTAGAATTGTTTAGGTATAGTGCTATGCTTCTGAAATTTGAATTTTGGATTCAAAATTTTCAAATTTGGAAGCATAGCATTGCTCATTTTTCGTTGACTTTACTGTCACTCCACATGCAATCATCTATTGATGCATGCAAAGATTCTATGTAGATCTGCTGATTGCCTTGAATGCTTTTAGTAGATGAGACTCCACTTTTATTTTTATGTTTCCATTTAGATGGTTATGTTGTTTTTGTTATTACATTTTGAAGGGTCTGATACTAGTGGTCAGTAATACAGATTTCAGTACCTGTTGACCAGTGCATTAAAATTTAAATCAGTTGTAGTTTCTGAATTACTTGAAATGTTATACAGAGAATGTAAAGTTGGTGAATAGTTTTTGGGATCATGAATTATAGTTTTAATTGAGGATGGGATCCTCTCCATTGTCTCGTCTTTTTTTAAAGATGCACTGCTATTAACCTGCTCAAACAGAACCTTGACTTCAATGATTCAATGTCAGTGCAAATACAGAGAAGTGAAGCTCTCAACCATTAGCTACCAGCTGTCTTACATCAAAATTTTTTTGAACAAATTTGATTAGATATCGTAATCAAGTGATTTCATTACTTAGAAGCTATTTGAAGAACTTGGATTACCTGTCGCATGGTATCTGAGCTTCCTATTGAATTGTGCTGCAGACAAGAGGTTTTGTTGTTGGACAATGAGATCGCCTTCAATGAGGCTATCATTGATGAAAGAGAGCAAGGCATACAAGAAATCCAGCAACAAATTGGTGAGGTGAATGAGATTTTCAAAGATCTTACTGTCTGGTCCATGATCAAGGAGTTATGATTGGTAAGCTGGCCTTTGTCATCTGGAATGCATTAGTTTTGCTCTTTTCCCCCTTGTGGATACCATTGCAAAACACCAATAGTTTTCATATTGTTTTATTGGATCCAACATCGAGGGTTCTAGTGCTGCAACTGCACAGGGAAGATCTCAACTTGCTAAAGCGGCAAAAACCCAATGATCAATCTCTTCTCTGGTAATTTATCACAAGTCTTCATTTCTTGCTTGTCAAATGTGTGTGCGAGTGTGACTTACCAAAAAAAAAAAAGTGCATGTGTGCGTGTTGGGATGGGAGGAGGAGGGTGGAGGTAGGTGGCAGTGGCACCATTAGTAGGATCGACTTGTACTGTCCTACACTGATCATGTTTAGTTGAATACATTTTATTTTTGTACCAAAGGAAAAAGAATCATACTCCCTCCGTCCCTTAAAAATTGTCCTGTATTCCATTTTGGGATGTCCCAAAACTATTATCCACTTTCCAAAATTGGTATACAATTTTTACTCACTTTACAAACTATCCCTCTTTGAAATCTACGCCAAGGCAAAACTAAAAAGTTGTTGTAATAATTAGGGGCAATTGTGGAAAGAAGGTGTAGATTCTTTCTGTCCCCTTAAAAAGTTGAGTTACCAAGAGTGGACTATTTTTAAGGGACGGAGGGAGTATTAATTTTTTTGCATTTTGGAGGGCTCATATGGGTATAGTTGGTTCCATTTTTTATTTTTATTTTTTGCTTGGAAGTTATAGTTGGTTCCATTACACATTAGTACATACTACTAGGCTACCACTGTCATTTTGAAGCTTCTTTTCATCACTTGGTTGTGATGTGAGTGGCCTCAAATTAAAGTGTCAATGTTGTAGCTGGTGATTCTTCTAAGTTTTTCCATACTTCTGGTGATGGGATAGTGAGAAAACATCTACTGTGGGCATGACTTTTGGTTGGATCTGCTTAAACTGTCTTATAATTGACTTGTAGGTTGAAAAAGATGTTTGGATGATCAAAAGAGTTGAAGTTGGCGACTTGGCTTCATCATCTTAAGTATTGAATTTGTACTGATCTGCCGTTGCCATCGACTGTACTCTTTAGGTCAAGCTTTGCCAAAATTTACTCCTTTATGTTAATGATATTGACAGTAGTCGTTGATAAATCCCCAATGGAAAAATAATATGTTCTCTCATTTCTATCATTTGTATCTCTTACTAGACTAGACAGTCCATCTTCAAGTGTCTCCAATTTTTATTAACCTTTTTTTATCTTTAAAATGCAGGCCTGCTTGCTCTTGGTGATAGTTGGCATCATTGTTCTCATTGTGGTCATAGTACTCGTGGGCGCGTGGCTTAGTCGGAAAACCGTCAATTTAATTATAGAGATGACTGAGACCCTCCTCAGAAACAAGTTGTGATCTCTCGGCCGATTTGTTTGGTTTTATGTTTGTGTTTTCAAAGGCATCTTGGCCGTCTGAAGCGTATCTAAAGTTCATGCTACACTGAAATTTATGGTTAGGTCACGTAATTTTATTCCAAAAGCGGGTGATTGTGTGTTCGTAATTTCTGTTGTATATTGGTATGTGGGTTTTGACATTGTTTTACGGCTTTTATTATGTAATAATGGCCAGAATATCAACAAATGAAAGATTTGCATTTCTTTTGACCGTTTTGTCATTTGTTCGTGTTCAATTTTATTTTAATTAGTAAGCTAAAGTTAAGATTCTGCCATTAAATAGCTTTGAACTCCATGAACACATCATGCTATATGTCATGACAAAGCTATGTAAATAGAGCCATATAAATAGCACCCACCCTTCCAAAAGTCTGCTCCAAATGGCTTCTTTCTTTTATCATTGCTATATCTGATGCCACATTGACACTCAAAAATACTCCCTCCGTCTCATAATAAGTGTCCACATTTCTTTTTTTGGATATCCCACAATAAGTGTCCACTTTCTTAAATTGGCATATATCTTTTACTTACTTTCCAAAACTATCCTTATAATAAAGACAAAGAAGCATTTATTTGTGGTCCCAAAACAAGCAAAAAGTCAAATACCCATCACATCTAAGGGTAAAATTGGAAAGAGACTCTTTAATGAACCAAATAAATTAATATAATACAATTTTCTTAAACTTTGTGCAAAAAGGAAGTGGACACTTATTATGGGACAGAGGGAGTAGCATATATCATTGGATAGAAGTTTTGGAGGGTTGTGCTATTTTATAGTAATGTCAACATGTAAGAGCAACTCCAATGTAACATGCTATTTTTTTCATCTTAAAGATATAATTTGATACTGCTATAGTACCAAAAAGCTATTTCATTCAAAATGCCAAATTTTGGGTCAACTACCATTCTCTTAGTCAACTTTCACCTGCGATTCTCAACTACCATTGATTGGTTTCCATTTTTCTTCTAAAAATTTGTAAGTAAAAAAAAGAAAGAAAGAAAAGAAAACTGGACAAGAGAGCACAATACACAATATTGAAAGTGTGTTCAAGTTCTATATTTATAGGCATTTGGGAGGTATAAAAGTAATTTCACAAAATCTAGTTGTTGAGAATATATAGTCGTCGTTGCAATGTATCCGTTGGGTTCCTAGCAAAAAAAATAAAAAAATGTATCCGTTGGGTTTGTAATAAAGTGGCAGCTGGCACTTTTTTAATCATTGTTTATGGGGCTTACTTCATTTGGCAAAACCATTTGTTCTCTCAAATTTGAGAATATTTTTGACATTTTCATTTTTTGAGAGGTGGTATAGCTTTGCGTTGGAGTGAGGTAATGAGTGGTGGGATCTCATTTTTTGACTTTGGCATTCCATTTGACCCATCTAAGAAATGATAAACTAGTGGAGCAGAGATACCAAAATATAGCATTTTGGCAATCTATCAATGTCCATATATAGCAATAGCATTTTGTATTGAACATGCTCCAAAGCTTCTATGTGAGATTATGCTAAAGGCTTCACTTTTTCCACACTTGTATTGTCTCTCTAGATTGCAAGCTAGCTGAAGATCCAATCTCCATACACCTACCAGCAATGCAAGTATGCAGGAATGCAAAATCCTATGATACATCCTAATGGTTTTAGATATATTGTGCATTCTAGTGATTTTGGTCCCAAAATGTTGTAGTTAGATTCTGCATGTTTGTTGTGAATTGAAACTACTTTACTTCTAAAAACCGAAGTTGTTTTCGAAGTTATTATATAATATCCTGTGACCAAAGTTAAAATATTTTTGCACAATATTGGGATGTATGAATACATTCTAAACCACTAGGATGTATCATAGAAGATCCCAGAAGGGAAAATTCAAGGAAGGCGCACACACATGATTAATATTTCTTCAGTCTCATTCAGAATCTTTCTTCTGAATGAATTTCTGGGGGAGTCCCACTATTTTCCATTTATGAAGTATTGTAAAATAAAATGCATCAAATTCATCTGGCTAACTATCTTCTCCCTATATGTTTTGTAGGGCTTGCCTGGTAAATAATCCATTTAAAATCATCTTTTTTTCCCAAAGATTCAACTTCCGTATCTCGCAGAACAAGCCACAACAACAATGTCCCACCAATTACATCACAATGACATAAACTTCTGCTGCTCATAGCACAGTATATCTGATGCCTAAAGTGCCGCTTCACAGGTGGTAAGAAAGTTTTATTTTCCAACAAAACTACTGAACTCTAACGAAAAAATTGTTGTTTGTGATCTCAATAAAATTAAGATTGTTTCGAATGTGAATAATAGATGGGTGTCAAGACAATTAAAAGAGTGGATACACCAACTGAAAGAAAAGCAATAACAGAAACAGCTCTCGAATGGTCTTTGATTCCACAGGGTACTTGCCACACAACGGCACTACTTTTAGATCTGATTTTGTTATTCGACAGGGTAAACAAACAGCTGCAATTATGTGACTTCCCTTCTACGCTGCAGCGCATGAACAAGTCGGGTGCACCAAATTCAACTCTAGAAAATCCTTGTTCTCCTATGGGCTCTGCTAAAAGAGAGAAATTTTAGAGGCAGCATGCCAGTGTCACAAGCATATACTGGCAGATATTCGGTTGTCACTTTCTATCGAGGTTTTTTTATGAGAACCATTATATGTTGGTTTGGCAAAGTACCAGTTTTAAGATATTGGATCGGGCAGAGACTCCTGTGCACGATATGGGACATTCACCTAACACTTCAAATTATGAAATCTGTTCACTCATGAACCACAAAACATACTCTTTGCATAACAGTCCCGTAAAAATTCCATAATGCTCATGATCTTTCTTCAGTAACATGGATAGAAGTTTATCACCAAGCTGGATAAGATGTTAGATCTCAAACGGATCTGCAAAAACTCCAAAGGGAAGTCTTTCGATGATGATCGCCTCACAGAAATACTCAGATAGCTCTGATATGACCACTGGCTCGATGCCAAGAGTGATTTGTCAAGATAGAAATCGATGAGAACCTTCACCAATCATATCACGCCGATGGAGTTCCATTCTACGAACAAGATTAATTTTATCTTGCAGTAGTTCACATGACCCAACTTGAATGTAAATATGTAATGGGCTATAAATTCATGGAATTCTGAATCAATCAAGCTATTGTGCTTCTCAAAATTAGATACTGCAATCTATTTCTCAAAACAAGTCAAGGTTTTAGTACTTGGGTTTCCATCTGAATTTGAGTCATACCTGCCCACCTGAAAATTAGAAGCCGGAAGAAGGGTATAAAAATTGAAAAGGGGAAGGTCCAATTAAGGCATCAAAAATAACTAAACAATGTGATATAGCAATTTTTTAAAGTTTTCAAGTGGAAAACTTCTAATACTTTGAGCTTGATATTGCCTGAATTTTTTGTTAAATTATTACCTTGTTCATTTTAAGCACTGTATAGGAGTGTTTATATGTATACAGTATATATGTAATGTTATTTAAATTTTTTTTTTAAAAAGTGAATCTTATGATTCTCGATTCGATATGAAATTCATAATTTTGGCTAACTAATTCATCTTATGATTCTCGATTCGATATGAAATTCATAATTTTGGCTAACTAATTCACGATTTGACAATCATGGATATAATACATTTTACAATCTGGGTCACGTAAGTGCATAAAAAAGTAATCTAAATTGCCAAGAAAAATCAAAACCAAAGACACTACCAATATATTTACCCAAAAAAGTGCATAACAAAAATAATAATTGTTAGGAAAAAGGGCAGGAAATTACTAATGTGTCAAGTTACCTCGCTTGAAAACGGAGAAGCAAACAAGCAAGAGCGAATGGCAGTACGGAATACCAATTACATCCCCACAATTAGAAAAAATTTCACTTGAAAATTTTGAATTTCCACGGAAGAGCTGGTGTTGGGAGGAGAAAAATGGCGAGGAAATACGTCTCAAGACTCAGTCTGGAAAGAGAATTCTTCCCGACTCTACTCCGTCTGTTTTAGCAGCCCCTTTTCGACCACCTTCCAACAATCAGAATAAGCCTTACTCGAGAGTTGGTAGTTATGTATGTGGCCACAGCAAAGCTATACGACTTAAAGGCCGATGTCCAAGATCATTTGTTGGAAATTAATTTAGGGGATAAGGGCGAAAATAAGCCCACTTATGTGAGTCAGATGTTGGAACCACTCGTTTAGGCCAAAATCATAGCCCTCTTAAGGAAATATAAGGATTGTTTTGCCTAGGATTATGACGAAATGCCAGGTTTGTCCAGAGAGATGGTAGAACACCGATTGCCAATCAAACCTGGGGTCAGACCGTTCAAACAGCTGCCTTGGCGTATGTCACCGGAAGTTACTTTAAAAGTCAAGGAAGAAATAGAGAGGTTTTTAGGAGCTGGTTTCATTCGAACTGTCAGATATGTGGGATGGGTCTCTGACTTTGGCTTTGCATCGATTTCAGAAACCTAAACTTGGCAACTCCTACAGATGAGTACCCGATGCCAATGGCCGATCAACTAATAGATTCGGCAGCCAAACATAAAATTTTTTCCTTTATGGACGGGCATTCAGGTTACAACCAAATTTACATTGCCAAAGAAGATGTCCCAAAAACAGCTTTTCGGTGCCCGGGGGCAATTGAGACCTTTGAATGGGTCGTAATGCCATTCGGGCTGAAGAATGTAGGAGTTAGCTATCAGCAGGCAATGAACTCAATCTTCCATACATGATTAGACGATTCATGGAGGTTTACATTGACGATGTGGTAGTAAAGTCTGGAAACAACGCCGAACACTTGAGCGACCTCGAAAGGTCGAAAGAATGTGGGCTCATAAGTTAGAAATGAACCAGCTTAAGTGTGCTTTCAGTGTGACAGCAGAAAACTTCCTAGGTTTCCTGGTACATCAGAGGGGTATAGAGATTAGCAAGAATAAGGCTTGGGCTATTAAAGCAGCAAAGTCCCCAACCAATAAGAAGCAGTTGCAAAGGCTACTCGAATAGATGAACTTCCTCAGAAGGTTTATTTCCAACAGTGCAGGGAAAACCCAAATATGGACCCCACTACTCAAAATCAAGACCAATGAGTAGTTCATGTGAAAAGACAGCCATCAACAAGCTTTTGAAGGGATAAAGTAGTACCTATCCACCCCTCTAGTTCTGATGCCACCCAAAAATGGAAGATGCTTAAAATTGTATATATCGACCTCTGATTTCTCTATAGGAAGTATGTTAGCTTAGGACAATGAGCAAGCTAGTGAGCAGGCCATTTATTACTCGAGTAGGATTTTAACTCCAATCGAGTAGCGGTATGCGCCGATTGCGAAATTGTGTTTAGCATTGTATTTTTCATCACAAAAGTTAAGAACATATATACTCTCCGTTTCAACTTACATTATTTTTCAAACTGATGTGATCAAATACATGCTATCAAGACCGATAATGAGAGACCGGATTGGAAAATGGACCTTGGCCCTCATAGAGTTTGCAATTCAATACCAATCACAGTAATCGGTGAAGGGTCGGGCTATAGCTAATTTCCTGGCTGATCACCCAAATCCCACAGATCTGGGCGATTTGATCTCAGCACCAAAAACACTGAATATCTCTTTGATGCCATGGACCTTTGTCTTCGATGGCTCAAAGACCTCAGAGGGTGCTGGGGTGGGGGTGGTCATAATATCTTCCAAGAATAAAATAACAAAGATGTCGTTTCGGCTTGACTTCAAATGCACTAATAATCAGGCCGAGTATGAAGCAATGATCATCGGTCTAGAGATACTCCTTGAAATGGGAGCTTCGTCTATGCACATAAAGGGCGATTCAGGTTTAGTTATCGGGCAGATATCTGGTGACTTCCAGATAAAAAGTTGGAAGTTGTGCCCATTTCATTCAGTTACTACTCAGCTTATGGACTCTTTTGATGATGTAAACGTAAGTTACATACCCCAATCCACGAACACCGAGGCCAAAAAGTTAGCGAAAGTAGGACCGACCCCATCTTCACAAAAGGTAATAAAAGATCGAACGGTCACAATAAAAATTTGGTCACTTCCATTGGTGGCAAAGAGAGGCTGGTATAAGGCAATAAATTTGGTACTAATGGATGACAATGACTAGAGGCTTCCCATCATAGAATATTTGAAGCATCCAAGCGTAAGAGTAGAATGAAAAGGTGAGATTGTTCGCTGTCCGATTTGTACAGCTAGACGGAGAGTTATTTAAAAAACCTATCGAAGATGATGTAATCCTGAAATGGCTAGGGAAGAAATAAGCCATACAAGTTATGGCCGAAGTCCATGAAGGAATCTGTGGGGCTCATCAAGCCAGAACCAAAATGAAATGGCTCCTAAGAAGATACAACTATTATTGGCTAGGCATGCTAAAAGATTGCATTAGCTAAGCCAGTGGATGTCAAGATGCTACAAGCATGGCCCGATCCAACGAGTGCCAGCCAAGGAACTTCAACCCATAATAAAGCCATGACCATTTAGAGGATAGGCTATGGACTTAATTGAAAAAGTACTTCCACCCTCATCGGGCCAACATTGTTTTATAATAGTTGCTACAGACTGCTTTACAAAGTGGGTGGAGGCTATACACCCTGTAGGGCAGTGACTCAGGCCACCATAATTATATTCATATAAGAACACATAATACGTAGGTTCGACCTGCCAGAAACTATAACGGCCGATCAAGGATCAGTATTCACAGGGGTGGAGACCAAAGGCTTCGTTGAAAGTAGAGGAATAACCATCCTCAATTCAACTCCATATTATGCTCAGGCGAACGGTCAGGACGAGTCATCCAACAAGATCCTAAAAGGGATCATTGAGAAGATGGTAAAAGAAAACCCTCTAGAATGGGATAAGCTATTGTCCGAAGCACTTTGGGCTTATCAAAAATCTAAGAGATCTAATACATGAGTTACACCATTCAAGTTGACATGTGGGCACGATGTCATGTTGCCTATGGAGGTCACAGTCCGATCAACTTGGAGGGCTTTGCAAAATTAGCTTGAGCATGCTGAATACACGGAGGCAATGATAGCTGAATTCGAAGGACTCGATGAAATTAGGCTAACGGCCTTTGTAACGACCTACCTCCCCGTCTAGCAACAATATTGTCCACTTTGGGTCTAAACACAAAGAACTTCCCAGGGAGTCACCCATCCTTGGTACTGCTCTAGTAGCAGCACGCTTAACTGTGGAGTTCTTGCGTGTTTAGTTCCCTTACGATTTTAAAATGCCTTGTTGCATAAAGAGGGGCGATTAATCCTTATAAACTAGTCCAAGAACTTCACCCCATGCAATGAGGGACAATCCCCCACACCCGCCCTCACCTCATCCATCTTGGTCATCCTGCCTTAGGAGTATTGGCTCTTGGTCATCACAATCCACCTTCCTTAAGGGCCACACGTCCTCGTGTGAGACCCACCCCACACTTCCGGCTAGGTTTCTACTCTGATACCAACTGTAACGACTCACCTTTTCGTCTAGCAACAATATTGTCCTCTTTGGGCCTAAACACAAAAAACTTCCCAGGGGGTCACCCATCCCTGGTACTGCTCTAGTAATAGCATGATTAACTGTGGAGTTCTTTCGTGTTTAGCTCCTTCACAGTTTTAAAAGGCCTTGTTGTATATAGAGGGGCGATTAATCCTTATAAACTAGTCCAGGAACTTCACCCCATGTGATATAGGACAAGTCCCCACACCTGACCTCACCTCATCCATGTTGGCCTTTTTGTCTCAGGAGTATTGGCTCTTGGTCATCACATCCTTAGATTCATTGAAGGTGCAAAAATTTTGAGCTGCCCGAGCATACAATAAGAGGGTGAAGGAGAAATCTTTCTGTACAGAAGACCTAGTTTGGAAGGCCATCTTACCTATCGAGGACAAGGACAACTGGTATAGAAAATGATCGGTTAATTGGGTGGGGCATACAGGCTTCGTGATATGGATGGAAAGGTTCATGCTTTATTAATAACTGGCTAGTATTTAAAGTCATACTATCCTATCTTATAGGAGATTATAGATTTAAAATACAAGCTATATCCTGAATTAGAATACGATCTGTTCATTAATTATGAGCCACAATGACCAAAAGCATAGTTGTATTAATAAAGGCTGTGCACAGTTTCCATTACAAAATAATTACAAGTAAATACATATACAGACACTAGGCCAACTCAAAGTTCCTAAGCTTCTCTCTAAAGTCCTCCCAAATCTTCTCAGCTCTAACCTGATCTTGTTAAGCCTTGTGCAGCTTTTGGGACCAAATTCGGGTGGTTGGAAGGTTGGTTTGCAGTTTGTCGCTACATTTTTTAGCATCTTCACCAAGCCCAGCCAAGGCCGCATCAATCTAAGTAAACTCCGCGTTGTTGATAATAATCTCTGTCTCCAATTTTTCTAATTACGCTTTGAGCTTGGCAATATGAGTCTGGAGCCAGCCTAGTAGATGCTCTTGGATTTCCTTGAGTAGTGAAAACTACCCGGTTGTGAGTGAAGGATCAGCCAAGGCCGACCCTGAGATGACAAAAATTGTCTGAGGCCTCAAGCGAATTTTCAAAGGGGCTAAAAAATGGAGGCCCCTATACTAAGTTTAATTGAAATTAGGAAGAAATTAGAAGAAAATAGGCCTAAAAATGATAAGTTGCATAGAAATTAGGAAGAAATTAGAAGAAGAAAAAAATATGCCTAAAAAGGATAAGCTTCATAAAAATTATGAAGAAATTAAGAAAAAAAATGAGGCCTAAAATCGAGGCCCCATGCGATTGCTTCACCAAATTGCCTCAGGGTGGGCCCTGGGATTAGCAAGAAAAGCGCTCAAAGCATTATCAATGTTAATAGATAATGGAAGATGGCTGAGCTCACAGGTAGCTAGCCCAAGAACAAGGTCCTTTAACCTTTACAGGCTTGATGGGGTGGCTGCTTCGAGCTCGAACGAACCTAGATCAAATGTCCCTAGGTCCGGACTCGTGAAGAAGTCATCGAAGGGGATGAATGGTACTGGACCTAGACGAACAGCCTGTTCAAGAGGAACAAAAATCAGAGCTAATGATTAATTCTTATAGAAGACAAAAGACTACAAGCCCGAGCAGGATGAAAGAAATTACCTGAGCAGGTACTAAAGTAAAGGCCGAAATGTTTTGAGACACGATGGCCGAAGAGGTAGTGGTAATAACCTCACTGCTTGATGATAGAGCTAGGACCGTTTGCTCACTTGGCTTTAGAGTATGAGTCACAGTTCCCTCCATTGAGGCTTGGGCACTCATGCCTATGAAATGTTGAACGTTTTCCCCAATTCTAGGATCGGCCAAGAGAGGTGGATCTTCTCTACCAGGAGCCGATTCTCTTATAATATTAAAGGTCTGGGGATCTTCCATAACGGTCTCTTCCATACTTTGAATGACTGATTCGGCTGTAGCAGTGGTCTCAATTGGATCAGTCAAGTCATTGCCGCCGGCCCAATCCAGGGCTTACAGGACCATTTATTCTACTTCATCCCCAGTCATGTCTAGTGGTACATTGTAACGCCCCAAAAACCAAGCCACATGGCCAAGGTCAACGAGTTAAACATTACCAAGAAGTGCAAGGAATAGTCCTACGTGGACCAATCTAACAAGTTTAAGACTAAGAGAGGTAGTACCCCCGAATATACAAGATCATTACAATCCAAATGAAATAGATATAAAGCAAGGGCTAAACATGTGCCCGGCTACAACATCTAAGATATCGAACTACATGAGTCGAATGGATATTCAAAAGGAAAGGAAAAAAACATGTAAGCTTAGTAATCTATCAATGTCTAGGCATTAGATTACACCTATTACAAATCCTTTCTATCCATTTACTATATATGAAGTTCTTTATCAAAATATGACTCCTCGAGTGACGTCTTCAAAAGATACATCCGAGTTTACTCGTGGGCCTTGCCCTTGTCAACTTTACCTGAAACAAAGTGGTTTCATAGATTCATTAAGCACGACGGCTCAATAGATAGCATTGAAGAAATGTACTACTACTTCTAAAATCATGCTAAGACATGCAGTGCAATGATTTTCTACCATGGCAATGCAAATAGCCGTAAGGCCAAACCATGCAACTTCTCGATGCCAAATTCCATAACCACTCACCCTCAACACCGTATGTGAGCCACTCCAACATGAGTGTAGCATACAAGATCTCCGGAAGCTAACCGAATGTGACCTTGCATTTTTGAATGTTTCAAGGATCACAAACAACCTTCCTTACCTCACACCCGTTTCCGGAATTTCATCAAATTACAACCCCAAATGGGGATTCAAAAGACATTCCTCATTTTAGGAATTTTAACAAGATTCACACTCCCAAGTCAATGCCATGGATGATATGCCGACTTGGCGATTATGCAATGTGACTACAATGATTATGCAACTACAATGTCATTTCTATGGTTTCGATATTATGAAGTGAACATAATAACTCATAATGACTAAACAAGAAATCAAGGATCTCAAGTAAGGCATAGATATCATTTAAGTCATCAAAGAAATTACTAGCAACAAAGAGTAATTTAAATCATAGCAACTCATTTAACATTTAGGTTTAAACATTTAAATTAACTAGACATGCATATAATGAGCAACTAACCATCAAAGCTAAACATGTAGGAAAAGTCATAAAACAAGATTAGTATGTGATATCTCTAGTCCTACACATAGCAAACCATGAGGTTAGAAAGAGGAGTGCACTTAGTCAATGAAATCTACCTCTTGTTCTTGAGTAGGAAAGCAAGAGAGATAGAGAGTCCAAAAGAGGAAAATAGAAGAACCCAATAGTAGAACTTCCAAGAACAAGTGACAAAGAAAACCCTCTTCTTCCTCTAGGCCATGGTTTGAGCTAGGGAGCTCCAAAATGAAATATGAGAACACCAATAGAGAGCTCTTGACAAGGGGGACAAAAAGGCATCTAATAGCCTTTGTCCATTAATTGCTTGAAGGTCTTCAAATGGGTGCTTTGAAGCTTAGGTTTCCATGGAAGCTTTGAGCTTCCAAAACAAGATATAGATGAGAGATATATAGAGAGAAAATGAAAAAGAGAAAATGAGAGGGAGAGTGAGAGTGAGATATGGGTTGGTTATATAGGGAGAAAGAGAGGGGGGAGGTATGGGAGAATGTTGAGTGTAAGGGAAGTCTCCCAAAAGGTGATGGATGGGATGGTGTTAGGTGTGGGTAGTCGAGGGGGTGGGTATGGTTCATCACACACACACACACACACACACACACACACACACACACACACATACACACACACACAAGCCTATATTCACACATGTGTACCCACATGTAACAAAAAAGTGCTACCAACATGTATCAAATTAAAATACATTGTCCCAATTCAAAACCCACATTGGTCCAAAATTACCAAATTACCCTTTTATAAATTTATGGGTTTCTACATACGTCTTCTGGCACGTCCCCACTACTGGAGGAAAGGACTAGCAACTGGGGCATGAATCCTCCTATAGGGCTGATGTCTTGATCCCCATCAGAAGGAGTTAAGGGAGTAATGACACGAATTAGGATCGGTCCTCTTTCAACAACTTGTTCAAGAACTGCCTTAGCTCGTTTAGTTGCCGTGGGTACTTGAAGAGGAGTTAATACAACCCGTGGTCGGGCTGTAGATGGTGGGACCGTGGGTGGCTAAAGGGATGGACCTGAAGGCAATATCTCCTCTTCGGATGTTTCATCCACCAATCGAAAGAAAACTAAAAGGTGTTAGAATGGAAAATATGATGAATCGACCACTTCAAAATGGATAGGAAAGCAAAGAATATACCTGGCTAGGTAGATGGGGCCGTCTTTTTCTTCTTGGCTGGTCCTTTGTTTGCTGCTTTTTTAGTGGCCGACCTCTTAAATGCACTACACCAGAATGGCCGATTTGTCACGGTTTTGGACAGTGACAAAGGGCTTTTGTCACGGTTATAATCCGTGACATTTTCGGGTGTGACAAAAAAATTTGTCACTGTCCAAAACCGTGACAAATGGCTTTTGTCACGGTTCATTTGTTACACTTTAAAAGTGACATATCACTTCTAATTGTCACGAATTTGTCACTGTTTAGAACAGTGACAATTTATTTATTTGTCACGATCATAAACTGTGACAATTTGTGGTATTTGTCACATTATTTGTCACGGTTTTAGACCATGACAATTTATGAAATTAGTCACATTCTTTGTCATGGTTTTGGACTGTGACAATTATTAAGAGCAGTGACTAGTATATAAAAATAATGTCACGATTTTCTCTAATTGTCACGGTTTAGAACAGTGACAAATTAGGAATATCTTTTTTTTTAATCTTATTTTGCAAGAATTCACCCTATCATTTTTTGTACCTGATACAATTTAAACACCAAAACAAAAATTGCAATCGGATATAATGACCTGTTATAAACATAAATTGTAAGATCACCACACAACACAATTGATTTCATAAAACACATCTTTGGCTTTTTAATCAAATCAATTCTACTTATCAATCTGTGGCTTCAAAATTCATAAAATATAAACAAAATAGTTATTTGATTGTAAAAATACATGTATTGGGTGTGTCAAATAAATAGAATATTATTAAGTGAACTTCTAATAGAACATCAACATGCTTTGACACATCTGAATTATATTCCAAGTGATATTTCAAGAGCAGATCCCTAGTGAAAGCTTCAAGTTCGCTCTTAAAGTGTATGACAAGGTCCTCAATGTTCTTAACCGAATGGCTTGTCTTGTCTCTCACCTGCACGCTCACCTAAAAAACAACGAAAGAAGAGACTTAAATTAGAAATCTACCAAGGACTATATACATCCATACATATAATTAAATTCATAATCTCTTATATATACTAGTGACAGGATCTACGTGTATAGCAAGCAGTTTACTGCCCGAGTATTTTCTTAATCTCTCACTCGCACGCTCACTTGAAAAACAACGAAATAAGAGACAAGTTAGAAATCTACCAAGGACTGTATCCATCCATACATATAGATAGACCAAGAACATATAAATGCATTATAGTTCATTGCTAATTAGATATAAAACTAGTGGAAGGTGCACATGCAAGGCATATGTCCGTCAGAGAGAATGAGCAGTTCAAATGTTAAAGTTGAGTTACGCACAACATGCTTCGAAGTTAGAAGTACATAAAATCAGAATCAACAAGATGAGAACTATTATGTATGAATCATTGAGATTTAATATTACACTGTTTTGACAAAAATAGGATATGCATAAGTTAAAGGATTGAGCAACTATTTGAACCTTAAGGGTACAAACGTGCAAAACACAATCAATGAAACAACCAAGCTTTAACAAATGCAATAGTAAATTTGAAAATAAGGCAAACACTATAACTCATGGTCAAGCAACATCATGTGTCTAGTTTTGATCATATGCTCAAATGAAAGGCTTGATAAGGACATATAATTAAATTCTTAATCTCTTATATACTCCGTATATACTAGTGGGAAGCACGTGCGTTGCACGTGCACGTGCCCGTGCCGGTGGAATATTTTGTAAACTATAGTTTTCTCTTCCTTTCTTTCGCTAAATCCATATTTGCATCCCCAATTTAGTCATTAGACTCATCACAGCTTCAAAGTTTCACTTATATGTTGATTGTGAAAAATGCAAATTTGTCCCACCCACTAATGGATGCTTTTAAATTTATATTTTTTTATTTTTTTTATTTTTTTCACGTGGAGCAACAAAAGATAAAGAAAAAGAAGGAGGTCTCATGAGGTTATGTAGTCGAACACAGTGAGGTCAGCCACTCCTAGACAAATTCATACTGTCAAAGGTTCATGGTGGTTTATACGTGTAATTGAAAGAGAAATAAAAAGAAAAGGGAAAGAGTAAAGTGCCAAGGGGCAGTAGCGGGTTCATCGGCCTCTATGGCCGATGAAATAGTGAATTGAAGGAGCATCTCGGAAGCAGTGCTTTTGAATATCTAAGCGCTCTGTTTGGACCACCACTTCTCAAATTCTTTGGATACAACCGTTTGGGTAGAAAAGGGTTGGGAAGCGAATGCCTTCTTCAATTTGTCCAACTGTTCTTTTATCTTTTTCACTTGCTCATCATTCAAGATCAAGCCTTGTTCGACCCAGGCTACATTCACAGTAATAGCCGATGGAATGGGAACCAACTGGGAAAGCTCGAACTGACGAGCATAGAGAGGAGCAAAGTAATACTCAGCCCCACACTTGTGGCTTTGGGGGATGCTCGGGCTGAATATAATATCTCAATATCTCATTGTATGTAAAAGCTGAAGAAACATGCAGAAGTGGAGAGAAAAGAAAGGAAGGAAAGTTTTCCTTCGTAGAAAAAGGTAAAAACACTCCTCAAAGGAATAGGGAGAAGGAGCAACGTCCATAAAGTGGACAACAACGACAGGAACTTCGGCTAATTCCCTTGCATGGGGCCAAAATTTAGGGAAGTAAGAATACAACCAGAGCTGCAGGATCTAGATCGGGCTCCCTCCGGAGCTGAAGCCTGAGTGAATGAAGTCTGTTATACCTCGGACTAGGTGTGCCCAGACAAGAGTGGCTAGGGCTAATTGTTTACCTGCAGCCAGGGCTAAGGCTAAGGTGGTGTACTCTTTGCTAATGGGCTAACTAGTCGAACAGAAAAGATACCTATTCAGCTAATAGATGAGAAATACAGTGTGTTTGGCATCGGACACGACTGTCCCTTCTTTGCCCATGCAGGCAGCCAGGAAACCTCCATAGGTAGTGATTGGTTTGTAGGAGAGGCCCCATCCTTAATTGATTCATGTTGAGGATAAATGAAGCTGTCCGTTCCCACGTCAAGTCCTGGTCTAACTTCCTGCCTATGTGGATAAAGCCCGAGCATGTAGCTGATGTCTTTGATGGTTGGCCCCATTCGCCCACAATGGAAGAGGAACCCGTTGCAGGATTGTGACCAGAAGAGAAGGGTGGAGAAGAAGAGAGATCGGTCCACTTCCAGTTTGGACCAACTAAGCATGAAGGCATCATAGATGCATGTCTATTTCCAGAGTTCGACCTTAGAGGCCGAAACCCTTGTTAGCCACTTATCCCAATCTGCAGTCGGTG
Source organism: Hydrangea macrophylla (assembly GCA_033977485.1). Classification (NCBI taxonomy): domain Eukaryota; kingdom Viridiplantae; phylum Streptophyta; class Magnoliopsida; order Cornales; family Hydrangeaceae; genus Hydrangea; species Hydrangea macrophylla. Next base: position 65,821,055 of record CM066988.1, read on the forward strand.
CAGGCCAACCCGTGATCGAATGTGTAACAATCCAAACTTTGTTCCAGTGGATGGGAAGTTGGAGAAAAGGTTCATTTACTATTGGGGAGAAGTATCAGTTGAAGGCAGCAGGAGGATCCCCACGGAACACTGTACCCAGACCAGGCGCCACCGGAGAACCATTAGTGGTGCTATATACGATGAAGGATTCAGTAGAAATGGCATAGGCATGTTCTTTAGCCTGTTGCCTTACTTCCCTACATCGATTCTATGGGGGAGGAGCATCCAAAAATGACTTTTGCTTCTTTGCCTTGGACGGCGCCGCCAGAACAGTTTCGCCGAAAAAGATGTGTTTTAGAGTGAGAAGCTCTGTTTTTTGGAGAGAGAGAGAGAGAGAGAGAGAGAGAGAGAGAGAGAGAAGATGAAGAGGATTGGAAAAGTAAGGAGTTTTTGGCAATCATCTCATATATACACATTGGGCATTAAATGGGAGGTGACTGGTGGGATTTCCAAGTGATCGGGAGAGAACAAATCCTAATTATACGCCTTAATTCACATTTGTTAGCTGTTTTTATCCTGTTTTTGTGTAGTTTTACTTTATTTTCTATTTTCTGTCAGGTTTTAGAAGAAAACAAGGAGATCTGGTTAAATAAGGTGAAAAAGTAGGCAGAAAGAAGTTGGAAAAAGCCCTTCGCGCGAGCGGCCCGCTCGCACGAGATCCCAGAATTCGCTCCCGCGATCCGCGCGCGCGACTTGCCCAATTATGCGCTCGAGCGGCCCGCTCGCGCGATCCGTACAAAAATCAAAGTTGCGTAATCTGCTATACTGAAGAATCATGTGCAAACAAAACTGCTTAATGACGTCCGGATTGGAAATAATAGCTGTTTTAGTTAGTTTCGGGATAGGAAAGCTTCTAAAATTCCTTGTAAACTCTATATATGTGGAGATCTTATAAGTTTTTAGGGTTACACTCCTAGAGAGCTATTCACATACATTCATTGAAGGCTTTGAAGACAAGTGTAGACACCCCAATTTTGACCGACCGTCGAATTTAGGAGAGTGTCACCTCCATATCCGATGATGACAAGGACCGAAAAATTGAAGTATTCCAAGCTCTTCAGAAAATCTCCAAAACGCGATAAAATTTTACAGAAAGAGGAGAAATACCAGGTATTTAGGATAATTCAGGTATAAGACATGATTTTTGGAAAGGATCTTCAAAAATAATTTGTTTCAAAAAGGGGGAAGTCCTAAAAAGGGGAATCTCAGCTAAAAACGGCCCACGGCAGACTGCCGCGGCACTCACTGAATGCCGCACGGCAGTCAGAGAGTGCCGTTCGGCATTCACCAAGTGCCGCCCAAAATTTCTGTCTGCCGTCCACTTTTAAAGTCTGTATTTTGCAGTGCAATACGTATGCGTATGCGAATAAGAACAAAAAACTGATAAAGTAAGACTGACAAAAACGCGGCAATCCATTAATTGCCGCGGCATTTGATGAATGCCGTGCGGCAGTCATGGAGTGCCGCGACGGCATTCATGAACTGCCGCAGCGGCAGTCACGGACTGCCGCGACAGTTTCTGGACTGCCGCGCTGGGCAACAGTCTGCCTAATTTCAGAAAGTACACATTGTACCACCAAATGAGATGCTTACACATGTCTTTTACTCCGAATTTACTAAAAATACCTGGGTTATTTTGTCTATATAAGAAGAGGTATCTTCATGGAGAAAGGGGACAAAACCAAGAGAAAAATATTGGGGAGAATTGGAGAAGGGGAAAACAACACATACAAAAAAATACTTCTATTACACCAACATTTTAGAGAGAAAAGAGAGAGTTTAGAGAAAACTAGGAAGAAGAGCTTGGAAGATCTTCAAAGAAGATAAACTTTGAGGATAGTTGGAGGTGATCCTCTAACCATAAGTTGTTTTATTTGCATTCTTTCCTTTGGATCCTCAAACTATTTTGTTTTCTTTGCTTCATTTCTTCTATTGTTCATACTTCCTTCTTGAGACTATTGGAGATCCTTAATATCTCTCTTGAAATCTCTTGAATGTGATCTTTTGAATCCTATGTAAGCTTATGCTTCACATGGAAGTCAAAGTTTGATCATCATTTTATTTTATAAACAAATAGATGGATCCAAGTCCATACTCATGACTTGGGTCCTCTAAGCTTGAGTTTTCATGGAGTCTCCTTATATTCCTTGAAAACTCATGAGTTTTAGTCATGTCTTCATCTCCAATGGCCATCAAATGGTAGGAGGAAATGACTTTGAGTCCAAGCCCATCTCAATGGTTTAGATTCTTTATCTTGTAGATTCCATGAAGTTCATCCATACTTCACTTGAAATCCATGAAAAATAAAAGTTTTAGTCTCCAATGACCATCAAATGGTAAGAGGAAATAGTTTAGTTAAGCCCAACTTCATGGTTTAATAGTTGGGGTTAGCAAATAAATGTTGAACTTAAAAATGAAAACAGTGAGTTCACAAACTGTTTTTGATCAAAGATTTTTAGTTCGAAATCTAACCGTTGAAATCAAGTGAAACCAACGGGAAAGTGTCAATAACACAATATTCTACCGCTGTAATTTTTGTTTTTAGATGGTTTCACGTTTAGAATGGTTTGATCATGGGTTTTGTGAGGTAACAATAATCTGCCCAGAGTTTCAGAATAGTTTCAGAACAGCAACACTCTTTTGAAATAATTAAATCAGAGTTCTAATGAAGTGCTTATGACTCCAAATAATTTTGTTCTATGAGGTTTAATGTGTTAGGAAGTCACCCTAAAAAGAACGGAGCATTTCTGATTTTTTTACTATTTTTAAAAAATCAAACAATATCTCTGGACAGAGAGTTGTACATCTCTGAGTGATGTCTGGTGTTTGTCCTTTTCCCAGAGATCCGACCGTTGAAACTTTGATTTTCTTTTTGATTTGGAAACTAGATTCACAGAGGCATCTTGTGTCCAAAATTCACCAACATCAAACCATGAGAGACGTGCTTTTTATTTTCTTAAAGGTCTGGTCTGCTCTCTGCAATTTTCAGAGTTTTATGACACATTTGACCAACTTTGTAAATAATGGTCCAAATGACTTTTCTATGACCTAGGGCTTAAACCATGTTTTAATAATGATTAGGTGAGCTTGAATTCAAAGTTTAAGAGTATTTCATAGTTCATCCTTGTCCATGTACATATTCATCCATATGGTTTGGCACTTGTAATTAGGACTTAGTTGCTTTAGATTTAATTACATTAGACAGATTTAAGCTAGAAATTTAGGATTGATATTTCTAACGTCATATTTTGCATATCATGTGAACTAACCCCTTGTTTTGTAGCGCTATTAAGGTACGATTTCTCAATCCCTCTCTAGTTTATTAAATTCATTGATTTTATTTGATTTTCAATTTAATGCGCGACACCTTAGAATTAAGATTCGTCTTATGTGTATATATGGATTAGAGACTCTTTTCCTAGGTTTTATTTAATCGCATGCATTGCACGTTTAATATTCGCGGCCGGATCCCGGGTAAGCTCTCTCTTGTTCCCTAATGCACATCATATTGCTTGCTACTTGACATATGTGGTTTATGAATGATATTTTTGTCATTAGCAATTTTACACCCTTTGGACATGCTTTTGTAATGTATATATATTTATGTATTAGTTGAGGGCATGCTTAAATTATTAATTCGATTAAAAAGGATGTTGAGTAGAGGCCTGTCGCAAGATAGGATGAAAGGGGGTGTTTTAGTCCGCCGGGCTCCTTCCTCTCTCATTCCATAATCCCCGAACCTAGTTAATCTTTGGTTTCGCAAAAGATCAGTTTCCTTTAAATGGTTTCTTAATTTTTCCTTTTAAAAATTAAGTGGCGACTCAATTGTTTTTGAAATTGAAATATAGAAAAGAATGTTAAAAGAAAAGTTGTGGGTAAGTCAACCTGCGATATCCACAATCTGGCGACTCTGCTGGGGATCGAACCCAGAATCTCTGGTTTCGCAGACCAGAATTCTGATTTTGGGTTCACTTGAGGATTAGACTTGAAAAACAATCTTTTAATCGAATTAATTAATCTTTGTGTGCCTGTTGCATTTCACTTGCATGTCCAGCCAGTCGATTGCACGGAACTATGACCTTGGAGGCTCGGGGCAACCCGGTCGGTCAAGTCATCATGGGACTGTGTGATCACCCTTGATCTCGTACCATGATTTGGTATATGAAGCATCCTATCGGGTGTGTGTCAAGGGTCCCTTATTTGACCAAAACCCAGCTTTTGCACGGTAGTTTCTATAGAACCTTTCAATCTTAGGGAATCAACTCTTGATTAGGATTACATGCTAGGAAGTTTTGTATGCCCGGAAGGGATTACTTGAGATGATGACGATACTTGCTTGATGAAAGATGTATAATCTTTTAATCACCTTTTAGCAATTTCTCCTCATGTTCCACGACATTTGGAGAACATGCCGAACCTTGATTATAAGATTACACATCTTATATCTCGTTAGCTAAGCATCATTGACCTTGTATGCATCCGAACTCATGAAAAGTACGGTGATAATCCGATCATGTGATCCTTCTGCCCAAAGAATTTTAAATCCATCTTTAAAAGCAAACATATTTTTGCCATCTTTATTCCGAAGTTTTCAATCGCTTTTTCAAAAATCTTTGGAGTTCACTTTTGATTAAAGCTCCAAACTAATCTTTGGAAATTATTTTTGGAAGAAATGCTCTTCAATTGAATTTCAAAGCAAAATTTTAATCCAATCATCGTTATTGAGAAACATTTTCACATTCTCATTTTCAAACGAAAGATTCAAAATCCTTGAGAATTATTTTTGAAAAATCTCATCATTTAAAGAAATGCTTTTCAAATGAATTTCGAAAATATTTTGCCCGACCTTTGAAAGGGAAGTGAGGATCACAATGATAGGTGAAATTGGTGCATTTGGCATGAGTGAGGATTTTATATGCTTATGTGTTAGGACTAGAATTTTCCTTTCTTTTGCATATAGAATAGGCACACACACACACACACACACACACACACACACACACACACACACACACATGCATTGCATCCGTGTGACATATGAACCATTCATGAACATTTCACTAAGCATTTGCAAAAGAAAATTTGAAAAAAATAATAATAACAAAATGAAAATTCTTTTTGAAATCAATCAAAATTGATTAAAAATGAAACATGACTGTAGGTGAGATAACATCAAACCTAGAACAGTTTGAGTTAGCAATTCAAGCGTGAGATTAGTTAGAAGAGAGAAGATAATTATGTTGAGAAATTGGCCATGTGGGTGGATAATGTTACCACAAACACGGGTGGCAAACTCGAAGGTTCAAATGATGCTAGTAAGGTGATAGTGTTTTGAAATACTGCTGTTAAAGCAAATGTGGATGCTCCTGGGGACCCAATAATTTGAAAATCGTCTATGACACTCCAATTGAGACCAAGTCAAGTCTGGTAGTCGAATTATGTTAGGTTGGAGTCGAATGTCAAGTCCAGTCGAGTCTTCTGGTCAGTCTGTTATCGAGTCTGTTTTCAAGTCTTTGTCGAGTTTATCGAGTCGAGTGATGTAATCCTCCCTCCCTACTAGTTGAATAAAATCTCATTTCGCTTGATTCAATGTGTTAAGTCGTGAATGTATGGATCATTAAACCAAAAAAGAAGAAAAGGTCATTTTTTTTCAAACAATCATACTTTGTTAATAAGTCTTTGCATTGAAAAGGATCTCCAAGTGATCAAAGCAAATTTTGCGCCAAAACCATGGAGGAGTAGAGAATTGATTAGCTTTACTTTAAGAATTTAAAGATGCTCTTACTCAATCTTGAAAAGATGAACTTGGAACTTGAAGCTTGCTCACCATTCCCTTTTCTCAAACACCAAGCCTCAAAGATGAGCCCAACCAGTTTAAAGCCATAAACTTGGTCCTTAATGGTAGCCAGACATTTTGAATGAACTCCTTCTTCCAAGTAAAAAAAAAAAAAAAAAAGAAAGAAGCTCGCTAGGATGAAAAACCCGAAAGGGCGCCTAGGCAAAAATTTGAGCAAAAATAAGATGCGTGTTGATTTCAAAAATCCTAATCCTAGCCAGTCAAAATCATAGAGATAGTAAGGAAGAGAAAGGAAAGTAAAAAAGAAAAGAAAAGGCAGAGAATAGATAAGATTGAGAATTCTTGAGTACTTCAAAATAAATCATTGGCACATAAACTACCTCAAGACTTTGTGTTGTTCTAAAGAAATTGGAAATGAAAAGAGAGATTTGAAAGTATCAATTAAGCTCACATTTTTGTGAGAGGCTCAATGGCTAAGTGGGCCTAAAACAATGCAAAGATATCTTGAGAAAAATAAAGAGTGATTTGGAGGGCTGATACTGCTTTGTGAATATGATTAGAGTTGTAAAGATTAACTGGCTAGTGAAAAGGTTAAAGAATCAACCGTCAAATAAAAAAAAAGAAGAAAAGAAAAGAGAAAAGAGAATAACGGAAAAAGTAGTTCATCATGCTACACAAGGGCTACCACAAGTGACATACACTCCCTAGATCCAAATGGCAACATGGCCCGAAAAGCCCACCAATTCTTGAAGCCTTATTCTTTCAAGACCTCCAGAATGGATGAACTACGCTTGACCTGATTCCCACTTGGGGATACGTAGGCAACCTGCTCGGTTCGGTCATTGCCCTATCATCTCACGCTATCTTTCTTTTAGGCCTCGGCCGAACTACTTTGGACCTGATTCCCGCTCGGGGATAAGTAGGCGAACCTCCCGAGGTTCTCGGTCCATGACCATCCCTACAACTATAAGCATCACCCGTTTGCATCTTTGGTTTCCTTCCTTCAGGCTAGGGGCAAATTCACATTTGCTGGAAGCCGCATACATATCGCCAAACCAGGGGCAAACTTTGTTTGCTGAACACCTCATTTAATCCCGAAAGCAATACCTCTGAATCTTATTCAAACTAGGGGCAAACTTCGTTTGCCAAAATCCCTCTATATCAAAAGCAAGCTCTCAAGTAATCAAGTTTGTTTTGAAAGGATTGAAATAGAGTGCCTTCCATTCTATAAGCTAAAGCACCAATTTGAAGCACGTTCTAGATGGGCAAAGAATTAAAAGGGGAAGTTTTCAAAGTTTAGATTTACCAGCAAAGTACTACTATTAGTAAGATAATGGATAAATCAAAGATGAGATGATACATTATTCACGATGAATGCACATTGATTCATAATGAATGTAGAGTTTGAGTCAACCGTCTTGAGTAACGAGCTTTGTCTGGTCTGTCCTTAGATGAACCAATAAACGGTCTCAGATGTGTGGGTTTAAGATGATGAATAAAGATTTGAAAAGTCTCCATAAGCATCCTATAAGCTATACGAGCAGAAGTTTCAAACACTATCACGTCATAGTGCTAAAATAAGAGGAGTCCAAAACTAGGGGCACAGGTGACTTCCCTCTTTTGACAAGACAGATATGTTCCTTCCAAAGGGCCATAAAATGCAGAAAGTCATTCTTTCTATCAGTTCTGTTCAAATTCTTTGAGTCTGAAAACTCCCCAAAATTTTGAAAATTCAACTCTCGGAGTTTGTGGACTCCCGAAATTTTGTGAAATCAATTCTTTAAGTCCGAAGTAACTTCGAATACCTAAATTTGGTTCCTTGAGCATGAGGAGACTCCAGAATAAGCTTTAGTCCTCAAAGACAGCTTCTTTTCATTAGTCCTCAATGACAGTTTCTCTTCATAAGCATTAGTCCTCAAAGGCAGCTTCTCTTCATTAGTCCTCAATGACAGCTTCTCTTCATTAGTCCTCAATGGCAGCATCATTTGCGTTAGTACTCGATGGAGATCCCGTAACATATTTGCGTTGATCCTTTGTTTGAGAATGTAACATATTTGCACTCTCGGTTCTCGTAACATATTTGCGTTAACCCCCATTCTGAGAATATAACAAATTTATATTCTCGATCCTCGTAACATATTTGCGTTGATCCTTTGTTTGAGAATGTAACATATTTGCACTCTCGGTTCTCGTAATATATTTGCGTTAACCCCCATTCTGAGAATATAACGAATTTGTATTCTCGATCCTCGTAACATATTTGCGTTGATCCTTTGTTTGAGAATGTAACATATTTGCACTCTCGGTTCTCGTAACATATTTGCGTTAACCCCCATTCTGAGAACATAACAAATTTATATTCTCGATCCTCGCAACATATTTGCGTTGATCCTTTGTTTGAGAATGTAACATATTTGCACTCTCGATTCTTGTAACATATTTGCGTTAACCCTCATTTTGGGAATATAACGAATTTATATTCTCGATCCTCGTAACATATTTACGTCAATCCTTTATTTGAGAGTGTAACGAATTTGCACCCTCGGTTTTCACAACGGATTTGCGTTAACCCTCGTTTTGAGAGTATAACGGATTTATATTCCCGATTTTCGCAACGGATTTGCGTTAACCCTCGTTTTGAGAGTATAACGGATTTATATTCCCGGTTTTCGCAACGGATTTGCGTTAACCCTCGTTTTGAGAGTATAACGGATTTATATTCCCGGCTTTCGCAACGGATTTGCGTTAACCCTCGTTTGGAGAGTGTAACGGATTTATATTCTCGGTTTGCGCAACGGATTTGCGATTAACCCTCGTTTGGAGAGTGTAATGGATTTATATTCTCGGTTTGCGCAACGGATTTGCGATTAACCCTCGTTTGGAGAGTGTAACGGATTTATATTATCGGTTTTCGCGACGGATTTGCGATTAACCCTCGTTTGGAGAGTGTAACGGATTAATATTCTCGGTTTTCGCGACGGATTTGCGATTAACCCTCGTTTGGAGAGTGTAACGGATTTATATTCTCGGTTTTCGCGACGGATTTGCGATTAACCCCCGTGATCAAATCAAAAGTGCACTCATGACTTCTGTAACAGATTTTTGCATAGACATGATAAGCATGACATTTACACAACCAGGTCAATTCAGAAAACACCATTGCATGACACTTGCATCACGACAGGATAGGTGCATCCATCCGTGTGACTACTTGCGTTTGTGAACGTTCGACCCATGCCTGAACTACGCTTTGGTCTGATTCCTGATGGGATACGTAGGCAGCTCGTCATGGAGCACGACCAATTAGAATTTCGCCTGTTTTTGCAACGCATTTCGTTTTTACCTAAACTCGATAGTCTGGTCAAAGGCTTGTCTTCACGCAAGCTTTGACATTCACTTATGGGACGCGTTGCTCCACAAGCTCTGTCAAAGAGGGGCAAACTGTAGACACCCCAATTTTGACCGACCGTCGAATTTAGGAGAGTGTCACCTCCATATCCGATGATGACAAGTACCGAAAAATTGAAGTATTCCAAGCTCTTCAGAAAATCTCCAAAACGCGATAAAATTTTACAGAAAGAGGAGAAATACCAGGTATTTAGGATAATTCAGGTATAAGACATGATTTTTGGAAAGGATCTTCAAAAATAATTTGTTTCAAAAAGGGGGAAGTCCTAAAAAGGGGAATCTCAGCTAAAAACGGCCCACGGCAGACTGCCGCGGCACTCACTGAATGCCGCACGGCAGTCAGAGAGTGCCGTTCGGCATTCACCAAGTGCCGCCCAAAATTTCTGTCTGCTGTCCACTTTTAAAGTCTGTATTTTGCAGTGCAATACGTATGCGTATGCGAATAAGAACAAAAAACTGATAAAGTAAGACTGACAAAAACGCGGCAATCCATTAATTGTCGCGGCATTTGATGAATGCCGTGCGGCAGTCATGGAGTGCCGCGACGGCATTCATGAACTGCCGCAGCGGCAGTCACGGACTGCCGCGACAGTTTCTGGACTGCCGCGCTGGGCAACAGTCTGCCTAATTTCAGAAAGTACACATTGTACCACCAAATGAGATGCTTACACATGTCTTTTACTCCGAATTTACTAAAAATACCTGGGTTATTTTGTCTATATAAGAAGAGGTATCTTCATGGAGAAAGGGGACAAAACCAAGAGAAAAATATTGGGGAGAATTGGAGAAGGGGAAAACAACACATACAAAAAAATACTTCTATTACACCAACATTTTAGAGAGAAAAGAGAGAGTTTAGAGAAAACTAGGAAGAAGAGCTTGGAAGATCTTCAAAGAAGATAAACTTTGAGGATAGTTGGAGGTGATCCTCTAACCATAAGTTGTTTTATTTGCATTCTTTCCTTTGGATCCTCAAACTATTTTGTTTTCTTTGCTTCATTTCTTCTATTGTTCATACTTCCTTCTTGAGACTATTGGAGATCCTTAATATCTCTCTTGAAATCTCTTGAATGTGATCTTTTGAATCCTATGTAAGCTTATGCTTCACATGGAAGTCAAAGTTTGATCATCATTTTATTTTATAAACAAATAGATGGATCCAAGTCCATACTCATGACTTGGGTCCTCTAAGCTTGAGTTTTCATGGAGTCTCCTTATATTCCTTGAAAACTCATGAGTTTTAGTCATGTCTTCATCTCCAATGGCCATCAAATGGTAGGAGGAAATGACTTTGAGTCCAAGCCCATCTCAATGGTTTAGATTCTTTATCTTGTAGATTCCATGAAGTTCATCTATACTTCACTTGAAATCCATGAAAAATAAAAGTTTTAGTCTCCAATGACCATCAAATGGTAAGAGGAAATAGTTTAGCTAAGCCCAACTTCATGGTTTAATAGTTGGGGTTAGCAAATAAATGTTGAACTTAAAAATGAAAACAGTGAGTTCACAAACTGTTTTTGATCAAAGATTTTTAGTTCGAAATCTAACCGTTGAAATCAAGTGAAACCAACGGGAAAGTGTCAATAACACAATATTCTACCGCTGTAATTTTTGTTTTTAGATGGTTTCACGTTTAGAATGGTTTGATCATGGGTTTTGTGAGGTAACAATAATCTGCCCAGAGTTTCAGAATAGTTTCAGAACAGCAACACTCTTTTGAAATAATTAAATCAGAGTTCTAATGAAGTGCTTATGACTCCAAATAATTTTTTCTATGAGGTTTAATGTGTTAGGAAGTCACCCTTAAAAGAACGGAGCATTTCTGATTTTTTTACTATTTTTAAAAAATCAAACAATATCTCTGGACAGAGAGTTGTACATCTCTGAGTGATGTCTGGTGTTTGTCCTTTTCCCAGAGATCCGACCGTTGAAACTTTGATTTTCTTTTTGATTTGGAAACTAGATTCACAGAGGCATCTTGTGTCCAAAATTCACCAACATCAAACCATGAGAGACGTGCTTTTTATTTTCTTAAAGGTCTGGTCTGCTCTCTGCAATTTTCAGAGTTTTATGACACATTTGACCAACTTTGTAAATAATGGTCCAAATGACTTTTCTATGACCTAGGGCTTAAACCATGTTTTAATAATGATTAGGTGAGCTTGAATTCAAAGTTTAAGAGTATTTCACAGTTCATCCTTGTCCATGTACATATTCATCCATATGGTTTGGCACTTGTAATTAGGACTTAGTTGCTTTAGATTTAATTACATTAGACAGATTTAAGCTAGAAATTTAGGATTGATATTTCTAACGTCATATTTTGCATATCATGTGAACTAACCCCTTGTTTTGTAGCGCTATTAAGGTACGATTTCTCAATCCCTCTCTAATTTATTAAATTCATTGATTTTATTTGATTTTCAATTTAATGCGCGACACCTTAGAATTAAGATTCGTCTTATGTGTATATATGGATTAGAGACTCTTTTCCTAGGTTTTATTTAATCGCATGCATTGCACGTTTAATATTCGCGGCCGGATCCCGGGTAAGCTCTCTCTTGTTCCCTATTGCACATCATATTGCTTGCTACTTGACATATGTGGTTTATGAATGATATTTTTGTCATTAGCAATTTTACACCCTTTGGACATGCTTTTGTAATGTATATATATTTATGTATTAGTTGAGGGCATGCTTAAATTATTAATTCGATTAAAAAGGATGTTGAGTAGAGGCCTATCGCAAGATAGGATGAAAGGGGGTGTTTTAGTCCGCCGGGCTCCTTCCTCTCTCATTCCATAATCCCTGAACCTAGTTAATCTTTGGTTTCGCAAAAGATCAGTTTCCTTTAAATGGTTTCTTAATTTTTCCTTTTAAAAATTAAGTGGCGACTCATTTGTTTTTGAAATTGAAATATAGAAAAGAATGTTAAAAGAAAAGCTGTGGGTAAGTCAACCTGCGATATCCACAGCAAGAGAAGGATAAGAGCACGCTTGAAGGTCTCTAATGGCATACATCAACTCAATCTTCATGCTTTCAACCATCATGAGCAACTAAACTCCTAATCTAGGGTTTCAATGAAACCCTAGCTATGTAAAAGGGGATTTTCTATGCTTTTCTACTCTAGGATTTTATGTTTTGGGATTATGATTGTATGTTGGTGGATTATTTATACATAATCAATTTTTAATGCTAATAATCAAAAGTACTTTGGATCTATTCTTGTCTTAGATTTTTCCTTATGCTTATTGAACTCAATAGTCCTTGATTTCTGTGATTGATAGGAGTATTTACATACAATGGTACTTATGTGATTGTGATGTTTACATTTTTTATTTCATGCTTAGGAAAGATGAGTTATGCCACACCCTAGTTATAGGTAGATAATTCATGTGAACCATAGATGGATTATGCTTAGATTGAACTAACAATATTCTCTAGACGATACTATTGGGCTTGTAGCTACGATAGATTATAACTATCCAAACATAGAACTTAGATTAGGAAGTATAGACCACCAATGCATAGTTAGTGGTAGAATTGTAATCCTAGACCTCATCTCCATATATTTAAATCAACTTTGAATTTCGCATACAAATTTACTTAGATTTACTTCTAGATTTTATTTCTATAATTCCATAGTTTACTTCATAGTTTAATTAGTAGTAATAATCAAATTTTAAACCAATTAAACTTTCGTCTTCCTTATAACTAGATAGATTAGATTTTATTAATTAAAGGATAAAAATTAGCAATCTCTGTGGGTTCGACCTTTACTTCCACACTACAAATCTTTTGAAAGTAAAGCACAAATTAAGCATACTCTTATATCTTGATTCTGAAGAGATCACCAAGGATCGCCAATTCTTGTGTGATGGACATGTGGTAGTATTTTGAAATTCAAAGGTCACATTAATCAATGCTAGACATTTGACATGACCTTTTGGGGGGCAATTGTTTGTACCCAAAACTCGCCAAAGGGTTTTGTGCCCAAATGAGAAGAACGAAACGGGCCTGGACTAGGTTTTATGTGTCCCAAAGCAAGGCTAGACTGCAGGCTCAAGTAAGTAATGGGATGATCGGGTTTGGAGGACAAATTTCCATGAGATGCAGAATGGCCTGAGGCATAAAGTTCGATGATGTAAAGGAAAACTTGCTGCCCGATGAACAAGAAGGATAAGATGTACAGCGATCGGACATCACGATGTGAAGAAGAGACAATAGAGTTCAGGGTTTGAGCCCAATTGGATGGAGGCGTGCGTTTTACCGTCATCGGGCTCCATGTTGTAAGTCAAAGTAGAAAGTCTGGTAGACTAGAAGCAGCAATAGCCCGATGGCAGAGGAGGGAAGTAAAAACATGTGACTCGTTGTTTCCTTATCAGTTGAGGCTAAGATTAAGGGAAGGAGACCATTTAGGAATGGATCTTATCAGATCCAGCTAGATATGGAAGGCCACTTCCTGAAATTTTGGGATTGAGTCAAATCTTGATATGGATGGAAAGAGTCAGGATAAGGAAGGATTCGGGACGTCGTTATCTTATGTGAGGAGTAATTCAAGTAGTCCTTGCCATAGTTGAACTCTGCAACGACCGCTATATAAGCATAGGCTGGCCAAGCATTCAGGACACTCTGCGTCACTCTCGATACACCGTATCCAAAAAGCATTCAAACAATATTCTACCATGCATTCGTGTGTTCTCAACATCCATGGCAATAGTTCTGTCTCTTTTGTTATTTTTTTTTACTGATTTTAATCTTTCATGAGCAATCAGAGCCTATTATGGACATGTTCCTTAATTTGTTAGTTTTTTTAAACACATTCAATTAAGATATCAGTATATTTTATTAATTATTTGTGATTGTTTACTTGGTACATTCATCACCATTAGACTTCTGTATTTCAATACTATCTAGGAATCATAAGCCAAAGGTAATTTCCTATTTGGCCATCACAATGACCTAATAGAAATCAGATCTTAAAGCCTTGTGTATCACTCACACAAGCAATTAAGAAAATAGTTTGCACAAACCGAGCCAATTTGGCTCTGGCACGTCTAAACGCAAAACTATAGCAAACACTAGGTGAGCTTCTAAAATGGGACCCTCTAAATATTACTACGAACCAACCATTATAAGGTATCTAAGCTATTATAAACAACAAAAAAATCATGAACCAACTCTGGTGAAGCTAACTAGCATATGATAAAAAAAAAAAAAAAAAAAACTCACATATACGATTATTAACTAAGAAGTTGTTCATTGGTTTTACTAACAATTTCACTGTACTCCAAAGTACAGGAGATTTTAGTTATACAATGGAAGTATATGGTGTAAAGTAAAAAAGCAGTCCGATTACATGGGGTGTAAATGAAATTAACCCAAAAACGACAATAAAATGACTTTTCTTGTCACTTTTAACGGCTAAAAGTAATAGAAGGGGCAAAGTGCGACGAAATATTAGTTGACTAATCAAAATGTCAAAAAAAAAAAAAAAATTTTTGTTTAGGGACCAAAGTATCAAACAGGGTATAGTTTGAGTGCGTAAAATGCATTTTACTTGAAATTCTAGTTTTGTGAAAATTTTAAATTGCACATAACTAATTAATTAAAATTTTGTAACAAAAGGATTTGATTTGATTAAGTTTCACTAATAAGAGACTTTTGATCAAAATTAAAAATGAATTATCCTCTAAACTCAAATAATCCAATATTTATAGGCACCTTATACAAAATTTCTATTAGTATAATTACATGGCAAATCCAATCCTTAAATTTCTCATCGCTTGCAATGCAGGGTAAGGGTAGACATGGCCGGGCTCGGGCAGACTTGCACTAGAAATTAAGCAAAGTCACCTTAGCCCAAGCCCGGCCCAACCCTCGGCAAACCTAAACTTGGTTGCCCAAGCCCGACCCAAAGTAAATTTTTAATGCCCAAGCCCAGCCCGTGCATTTTTGCCCACAACTTGCTGAGCACATGACGCCAATTTGTCTTTGAATTCTCCTGCGTATTGAACTAAAAATCATTTCTCCAATTGAAACACACATTCAGTAAATGCATTGGACACTACATACTACTTCTTTGTCCCCAAGACACTTGCTATTTATATACTTTCCGCATCATACGTGCTATATTTATACATGTATAGCAATAATTGTTTCACATTCGGGTCGGATTAGGTCGGGCTGGGTCGGGTCGGGCCACATCAGGCCTCTTCTTTCTTGACCAAGTCCGTCCAAAAAATTGACTGAGCTTCAAAAAGGCACCCCAAGCCCAGCTCTACTGGCCACTGTCTAAGCCCAAGCCATGCAATGTCCAAGGTCGGACCTTGCAGGCTAACGGGCCGTCGGCAACCCCTACTGCAGGGTCTAGAGAAGATCAGATGTATGCATGACTACCCCAAATTTGTTTCAATTAGCACAATTTGTTTCATATTTGTTCTTTTTCTTAACAAATATGTATAGACTATCTTTTTTTTTTTGCTCAAAAACTAACATTCATTAATAAAAACCAAACATTACAAACCACAACACAAACATAAAACAGGAAAAAAGTAAAAACAGAGAAGTAACACAACTAAAGGAACAATAGAACGGGAAGCTTAAGCGACTACAGAACACTCCGTTAGCTGCACGAGAACACCACCAAAGCGTCACGAAGGCCGCTGCGGCGAGAAGACCCGAACCCAGGGCAACTTCAACCTTGTAGATGGTATAGACCACCATAAGAACGAAGATGGCACAAAGCCAAGCCCAAACAGGTGAAGAAACTTCACCAAAGGGGGCAACCAAAGTTGCTAGAAAAGTTTCCATGGTAGCAAAGACGGAACCATGGAAAGTTGCACAGCGGTAAAAGAGAGCTCCAAAGCCACCAATCAAGTCCCAATGAAGACCAAAAAGCCAATCTACTGTTTCAAGACTGGTCTGGCCTACATCTATCATCTTGAACCCACAGAGATGCTTGACAGAAAAAGAAAAAAGAACAAAGCATGTACAAAGACAAAGGGAAGGAGATTCCCTAAACATCCTCCACAAAGGAAGGGGATAACTTCACACTGGAAGTGGAGAACCCAAACAGGGCGAAGATGAAAACTGGACAAAAAAGGTTGTGAAAGGAAGAAGGAGCTCGAGAGCCAGGGGGAGGCGAGGAAAAGGGGGAAGGGGGAGGCGGCTGCTAGGTGGAGGGCCAAACCCATCTCTACTCTCTCTCTAGGAAAAGTCCTAGAGAGAGAAGCTCCTCAGCCCTCTTTTTTCATTTCGACACTATGTATAGACTATCTTTATTCTACAGTACGGGAGCTAATATCTTTTAGGAGTCTTTTATTTCATTTTGAAATGTCCCAAAGTAAGTGTCTTCTTTTAAAATTTTCTCTCGCTTTTCATTTGATGTGTTCTTGGAATTTTAAACTTTAAAAGGTCAATAATAAAAGGGGGAATTACTGAAAAGGACAATTATGGACCACTTGTTAAGTTTAAATACAATTTAAAATTACACTTAACAAAAAAGACAAAAAGTTGACAGTTGGTGTTCGCACGGTATAAGTGCGCGCACCATAGAAGATCCCATGCACAACCAACTCAGTCACGTCGCCCCCATGTGCCACACGCGCATCAATGCACCTCACGCGCCCGCCTTTCTTCGCAGACTGCTCGCACCGTGCGAGTAGTGTACCGTATCATTTCCAATTTCGAAAAATGTTTTTAAACTTTAAACATCCATAACTTTTGACTTACAACTCAATTTTTCGCAAATTTTATACCGTTAGAATCGTGTTAACGGGAGCTACAACACTAGTACCATTGTTGATATGTTTTAAGGAAATTTTTTTTTTTCGTATTTTTACATACATGAATAATAAGTGAAATTTCACTTGATATACATAAAATATTAAGTGAAATTTCACTGAATATATGAAAATTTTCATGTTTTTACATACATGAATAATAAGTGAAATTTCACTTGGTATACATAAAATGTTAAGTGAAATTTCACCGAATACATGAAAAATATTAAAAAGCTCTCCCAAAAAAAACTCTAAGTTCAATTTTTGCAAAGCTCATAAACTAGTTACTAAATGAATTAATATGAAATTGTGCTTTAAAAAAGGAGAAGCACCAAAATGGGGGCCAAACTAAGCCTTAATGAGGTAGCAATGGCTTTATTGCAATTCGTCTTTTTTTTTCCTCAAAACATATAAATTTTGCATACTTAAATATTAAGTGAAAATTCATTAAACCCGTACATACCTTCTTCCTGAAAAACTTGAAATTAAACTTAACATTCATGTACTCGTTCAGTGAGATTTCACTTAGTAGGTCAAATGAAAATTCACTAACTATCCCAAAAGTCGCTAGAAGTAACTCTCTAGAATTTATGATCTAATTTGATACTTGCTTTGTTAAAAAGTCGCTCAAGTGTCCATTTAAGTAAAATTTCACTTAATATTCATGTACAAGCTCAGTGAAATTTCACTTAATATTCATATATACAAAGTGAAATTTCACTCTTTTTTTCTCTTTCATATTAAACAATGCATATTTCGTTTAAAATAAATAAATAAATAAATCAAATTTCACAAATCAATTTAAAAACATAATTTTTCAACCCAACAAATGCAAAATTCTTGTGAAATTTCACTAAAACTCTCCTTAAGAACAAAGTGAATATTCGGTTTTTTTTCCTCACAACATATCAACTTGGCATATGTGAATATTACGTGAAAATTCAATAACACAGACGAATATTATGTGAAAATTCTATTAGATTCGTCTGGAACATGACATGTAAAAATAAGAGTTTTCTTTCTTTTACTCAAAAGGTATCAACAATGGTACTAGTTTTGTAGCTCTCGCCGACACGATTCCGACGGTATAAAATTTGTAAGAAACAGAGTTGTAGATCAAAAATTATGGAGGTTCAAAATTTTAAAAAAACATTTTCGAAATGGATATCATATGGTACAGCCACTCACACGGTTTGAGTGGCTGAATGAAGGAGTCACACGCGTGAGGCATTGGGAGTCACGTGCGATTTCCTATGGTACATGCACTTATACAGTGTGAGCACTAGTTAGATTTTTTTTGTCCTTTTTAGAAAATGATCAAACTAATTAAAATTTTAAACTTACGAAAATTATTTGTAAAAATTTTCAAACAATTTTCTAATAATAAAAGAGTTGCATGTTTTCACAATAATAAAATAAGGTTCCTTAAATAGGTGCAATTCCAAAAATGATCCCTTAATTTAGGAAAGATGGGGTATATAAAATTTTCAACTTTAGTTATAACAAAACACGATAATCTTAGAAAAAACATTTATAATATTATCGAGTATGTGGGGTGATTTGGCCCTCCTAACGGGTAACTATCACCAGTCTCAAGAGTTTTCACGTAAATGGAGTTCAATAATGCTTGGCAGTTTGGGGCATCAAAGGACACAAAGAACTTTCACAAAATGAGTGGAAAGTCTATGTGGCATACTAGGATTCACCAACAATTAACGGCAAAATGAGTGGAAAGTTTATGTGGCACAATGGGATTCGCCAGCAATTAACGGAAAAAATGGTTAATTACTGGCGGATCCCAGTGTGCCACATAGACTTTTCACTCATTTGGTGGAAGTTCTTTGTGTCTTTTGGTGCCCTAAGCATTATTCAATGGAGTTATATTTGTCTGTATGTAGAGGTGGACACAAATCGAGCCGAGCTTGCTCTAATTTCAAGTGATCACGAGCTTTCTAACAATCTTTTTCACGCGTCCTTTAAAACTGTATAGTTTGAGATAAATCAGTTATTTATCAAGCCTATTTGTGAGGTTTGTCATTTTTTCTCTAAAATTATATAGTTTTATAATAAATTTATATATAAATGTCACTATACAAGCTCTTTATGAAACCTATTAACGAGATTTTTCACGAGCTTGCTCACTAGCCTTAATTGATTGTGTTCACTAGCACAAATGAACGAACAACTTCAAACCTTTGTTGAACGACTCTGCTCATTATCCCACCCCTATATCAGTATGTGAGAATGACCATGCTACTCCAACTAGTGACCACTGGTGTAGTGCACCTAGATATTCTCCCTTATTCAACAATGGATTGGAATTCGGTCAATCCCAAACTGGGGTATTGGCTTTATCAACACCCATCTTATCAGATATATGTATCGGATAAAATGGTTTTAGGCAAAATAAAAGTCTTGCATTTACCCGTGCAAATGGATAAAAGTTTCCCATATTTTTATGTACGAAAATTTTTTAAAGAGGGCGCCCTCTCTTTATTGAAGAGAGGGCTTCGATTTTGACTGTCGGATGAAAACACGATCCGATGGCCAAAATAGAGACCTATCTTTAATAAAGAGAGGACGTCATATTTAATGCCGGACTGTTTTTATGTATTTGAATAATTTACTACAATAGTTTTATTTTTTGTTATCGGATTATTTTATCCAATCCTTGGGATAATTGTGCGTATAATTATATAACCGAATAAGCACTATCAACCACCAATTTTCATTCTTCCAAACATGGTTGTACACTTAGAGAATCATAGTAAAAAGCAAGAATCAAGATTATGATTTCAAAGAGAGAAGATGATGGAATTTTTTCAAAAAATACGAACATAAATCAAGGAAATATGATATTTGATTTTATATAATTGATTTCCGTATAATCGTTTCTTTCCAATTTTTTCTTATATTATATTATAATCTCTCGTATATATATTGGTAGTGGATTGGTTATAAACCATTATCAAGAGATAGAGTTGAGTTCTTCCACAAATGTATCCTTGGAGCAATTATATCAAGATAAATTTCTCAATTCTACAAAATGAAGAGATTTCATGTGCAAATTATTATTACATCCTATCCTAATGAATTTAGTTAGGTGCAGGAAAAATATCTCTGCACTCAAAACCAATACTAAAATGCTCGACAAGCTAGGGCTTTCTTTAGAGGTCTATAAAGAATATTCATGCGCATGCGCAGGGACATTGTTTGTCTAATTGAGCATAGAATAGTGGTATTGAATATTCAGATCATAAGATATTTTACAAAAATTACACTGCCTACTTATGGTTCAACCTCCTACAGTTTGGGTTGATTGCTCTTTCACTATTATCATCAATACGGCCGCTTGAACGTAAACAATAAACGATTATTGAGCCTAAAGACAAAATTGTGAGAAAGTCAGGACAAATGAAATTACTACGTGTTTTCAAAATTTTGTTGATTTGCCTGATTAGCATTTCTTAGAAGACGGGATTAAAATCCTTGCTCGTGGAGAAATTTTAAGGTGCCCCCTGCTACCACGTGGGACGTTGTACCCTGTAAGGCTGGAACAATTAATGATAATATATTATTTGGGTGAGACTCACATCTTAGAACATAAAATGAGGACTACTGTATGTATGCAGTGGTGGAATTTGGTGAGTACATAGGGGGGCTATTGTTCCCCAAGATTTTAGTAAAATTTGAGTTTTACCTTGATAGTTTTAAACTTTCATATTTGGCCCTCCAAACTTAGGAATAGATTCTCACCCAAAAATGAAAACTACGCATTGGCCCTTCTAAATTTTTAATCTTTTATGAAATGGTCCATATCTATATACAATTAGAACAGTCATTCATAGTCATAAACTATAAACCAAAGAATTACAATTTACTATTACAAACAACAAACCTCAAATAGTAAATTTTAATATTTCAAATATAAAATAAAAAATAAAAAATAAATAAATTATACTTGAAAACATGTATAAATAGATTTAAAAAAATTCACCTCGAAGGCGCAGCTCCAAACCCTCGTGTGACCTCATTGGGTAGCCTAACTAATTAATCGTGCCCTCTATCCAAATACAAATTCTTGGTTTTGCCCATGTACGTATGGATATGATCCCACTTAATAACCAACTCTCATTGGTCACAAAATACCACATCAGCATGCCCCGGGTTACCTTGAGTTACCTAAAAATTTCTATTGCTCATACCTCACTAACAAAACTTGAAAGTGTAGATAATTATTTCTTTTTTTCGTTCACGATAAGTTTATTTACTGTAAAACAAAAAAAATAAAAATAAAAAAATTAACGCCTCAAGCCTATGGAGGGGCAGAGAAAGAGAGAGGAGATTGAAGAGAGAAGAAAAACGCAAAAAAATAAATGAGCGCCTCAAGCCTTTCGGTTCCTATCAGTGTAACTATTTGAGTTATGATAGATATGTATCAGTTCTATGTGGATTATATAAAATCACATCAATATATATCATCAGTGCAATGATTGTAGACATATAGGTGCATAAATACTCCCTAAAAAAATAGGTACATAAATAGTGCCACGTGTCACTCCCATATTTTTCTATGCTTAGAATCTCCACTATTATATATTGTAATCTATTATATATATCTAAAAGACAAGGCCAAAAGCCTTCTATAAAGCTATCCACATGGCCATTCTCTCATTCTAGCAAAATTCCAACGTGGATATTACTGTCTCTCAACGTTTTTCTTCTTTCCTTATTTCTCTATTATTTTATTATTATATGTTTTCCCGAATCCTATAATGAGAATATGACTTCATTTATTTTGAGAATATGAAAATCCTATAATGCCCTTTTTGTAAACTGTATAGACTGAAACCATCCACTTCCCCTTCCTTTATTTTGATTCTCACTCTTCATCTTCCCTAACCATTGAATGTTTAATTTGTTGCAATTTCTTTATAAAACCTCCCCCAAACCCCCTCATTCTTTCTCTCTCTACAAGTATCAAGTGGCGAGCCATGAAGTCCAAAGGCTGTTTCTTTCACTATGTAGTGTTCATTAATCTGCTGTGGTGGGGGTTGTCTTTTTATTGCAGAGTAGATCGATATTTTGGTGTAATATGTGCTACCCACAACCTGTTTCTTACATTGCTGGGGTGATAGTATTCTCTGGTTGATGCCAGTTGGTTGGGGCTTTTGTTTGAGTTTGTAATTCCCTTCTACACCATCAATTTAGTTGGTAGATCTTTCAAAATAAATAAATAAATAAAATAAAATTTCGAATCTATTTGTATGTGTGGATGAATTATTGCAGGATGTTAAATGGGTGACCTATTAATCTGGTTTTTTGTTGATTGTGTTAAAAGTGTTTCACTTAAATTTGTGAAAAGCTACTGTTTCACTGTATTAAACCAAATTCATGGTTATACCTGATAATTTTATGAAGCACAAACAGAAGGGAGAAGAAAAAAGAAAAGAAAAGAAAAGAAAAGAAATAGGCCATTACACATACACACACTGGAATGCCGATCTTCTCTCGCTTATTCTCATCGTTCACTGATCTAAGTTTTATTTACATTCAGAGATTGGCTCAACATGTTAAAGGGAGGCAAAGGTTAGGCTTTTTTTAATTTTATTTTATATTTTCATGTTTTTTGTACAATTAGTTAGTTATGTGTTTGTAGGTGTTTGTTTGTAAGTGTTTGTGCCTCTAGCAAATGAAAGGTACGTACAACCTATAACAATTCACCTTGGTAAATACAAAAGCAAAAGGGTAAAAAAAAAAAAAAAGCGTAATGCTAAAGCCAAAGCAGAAATTGCTAATGCCAAAGCAAAGTATCGCTAAAAGTTTTAGCAAAAAAAAAATACGTGACGCGAAAACTTTTAGCAACAATTTCTACTTTGGCATTAGCAAAAATTGTTTTGCCATTAGCATTTCCCAAAATAAATAAATCAACAACTATGCATTTTGCAAGTCATCTCCCATGGATGATATATTAGAATTTTTTGTGATTACAACCGGGCATTATAAGGTTTGGTATTTGCAATTAGGTGCTTTATTTTTATTTCTTCTTTTTCTCATTCTTTTATATATTTTTATCATTTTTTATATCATTTTGTTTTAAGTTTTTTTTTTAATTTGTACCATATTTTGTTTTTATTTTTTATTTTTACAAAATTCTCTTTCCCGTGCATTGCACGGGTTGTCGACTAGTTGATATGTGTGTATGAGACAATAAGTCTTTTTTTTTGCCACGTGTCACGTTTTGTTACACCTTATGTGAAAAGAAGAGTTTTATTTTAAGTAATGCTAGGCACACTTTGAAATCCACACTGAATTTAACATCCAGCTTTAAATGCATGTACTTTGTGCTGTATAAGTGGTGCACAAAAAAGTGTAAAAAAATTCACACAGTACATGGTACATGTATTTGAAGCATAGAATGTCAAATTCAGTGTGAGTTTCAAAGTGTGCCTAGCATTACTCTTTTATTTTTATTTGATATTTTCGTAGAGTTTCTTACACACACGCACACACACATATATATATTTTATATATATATATATATATATTAACGTATATACATCTAATTGTTGGTCAATTATGTCATTATGGGCACGTTAACTACATAATCCCATAAATCAAATATAATCCTTCCAGCCTTTAAATTTAATCTACTTGTGAATGACCAAAATTAAAGGCAATTTTTACATATACTTTATTACATATATATATATGTATTCATGTATATATCTAACTGTTACAATTGTGTCATTAGTACGTATGTGTATTTGATATCACTCACCTAAATCAAAACTAATCCTTCTAACTTTGAAATTTAAGCTAATTGGTCAAATTTAAAGCTAATATTAAATTGGATAGGGATCATTTGAAGTTTCTCTATTATTATTAAATATAGAACTCGCTTGTTCACAAGGGCGGAGCCATGTAGGGTTCAGGGTGGACCCAGGCCAACCTCAACAAAAATAATATTTTAGATTTGTAAAAATTTTAAAATATTATTTAGCCTGCACCCCACCCCCCCCCCCCCCAACTTTTAAAGTTTAAATGTATTTCTTATTTAATTGGCCCCTCAATTTTGAATTTGGCCTAAATCAAACTTGGGCCAATTGTATAGAATAGATTGGCCCCTCAATTTTGAATTTGGCCTAAATCAAACTTGGGCCAATTGTATAGAATAGACCAAAAATAATTATGAGATGTAATACTATGGCTCAATTCTAATTAGTCAATCCCAATTTTGACTTTAGCTCAATTCAAACTTGGTCCAATTATATAAAATAGACTAAAAATATAGAATTATTTAAAATATTTTGCCCCAATTCTAATTAGCCCACCTCAAATTTGTCTTCAGAATAACACAAATTTACCCAAATTGTATCAAATAGACCAAAATTCTTTTTTTTTTTTTTATTTTTTATTTTTTTACATATAATACTTTAACTCAATTCTAATTGGTCTATCCCAACTTTGGACAAATAATATGTATAATTAGACCAAAAGCATAATAAATCATTAACCAAACCTCTTAACTCTAAAAATGATAAGAAAATCTACCTGAAAATATGTATAAATAAACCCTAAAAAAATTTGTCTTAGGGGTGCTGCCTCCGAACCCACGACTAGGCCCTCCAAACCAAAATTCCTGACTCCACCCAGCATGTGCATATACTTATTTATTTATAAATAGAATCACCCTTCAGAAAGCTTATCAATTTGGAGAAATCAACAAATAGAGAATAGAAGTCACAAGTACAAGAATGCAAAATTTGTCAATTCGGTATTTGACACAGAGGAGTGGTAGGATTATTACCATCAGAACATTCAAGGGGGACGATGACGACGTGAAGCGATAGTTGAGATGGAACCTTCCATAGCACAGATAATACTATATTAATATTCCTCTCTCCTCTCACTTTCACTTTTATCTCTTTAGACCATCATCAAGAGTCACCAGGGTTGGCCCTGAGGTTCTGGGGACCTTCGGCAGAATTTCAAAATTAAGCAAGCAGATATGAATGGAAAAAAATGAAATTTAGGGTGCGTTTGATTGCACGGTGAAAAATGGGTTGAAAATAAATTTTTTTCCCATGGAAATAAAACTTGGGGCTGCTTGATTACAATTATTTTTTGGCTTGAAAAACATTTTCCATAAAAAATCGAATTTTGCTGTTTGATTGTCACCATTTTCCAGTGAAAATTTGTCATTTTCCATTGATGTTTGATTGCATTAATTTTCCATAGAAAATTAACATTTTCCATTGAAAACTTACAAATTTTCAAACAATTAATTAACCTATGAATACCAAACAAACAGTTTGAAAATGATTCAAATTCAAGCAATTGAGGCAACTACTTATATCAATAGTCAATTTCACAAGCAATTGTTTTACTGCACTAAAAACCAAAGTCTCATCACAGTAAAATTAGAAGTACTCATCAAAGTTCTATAATTTAAAAAAAAAAAAAAAGGGGGGGGGGGGGGGGGGGGGGGGGGGGGGGGGTGGGGGGGGGGGGAGAACTACGCATCAAAGTAAAAAGTCGAGCTTCCGGGCATGGCCACGTCTACGTCGAGCTTTCGGGCCTCCCCCTTGCGCGGTTCGCTTGGATGTGCTTGAATGACTTGATTGTGCTTCCTCCACCTCATTTTTAGGATAGTAAAACCTGAAAAATAGCAAAACTTTACTACTGATAAAAAAGAATAGTGCCATATTAACATCTGGTATGCCCAAATATATATATCAATCCATAAGCAAGTTATTGAAGGCTTAAGAAGCCTGGCCCAACATCTCACCTTGGGCCCATTTTACAGGCTTGTGTATTCTGCCAGTTCTCCCGTTGGGCCTTACATGACTTATGATGGATAAAGAAGAGGCCCATGGAATGATGACATCACCGACCTATAATTAGAAAGAACCCACTAAGCCACAAGATGGAGAGTGGAGAGAGATGAATAACTGGCCTAAGTGGAGGAAGGTAATGGGCCGTGGGAAGAGGAGTGGTGAGAAAAAGTATATAATCAAGGAAAAGAATGTTGAGAAGGAGGTACTTCATTTTTCATTCCCATATTTTTTTTTCACAGTTAAGATTTTGAACAAAAACTAACTTTAGCATCGGAGGAGGCTTTGGACGAATAACCCCCCGATGGCCTTTTTTGTTGTGTATTGTTTTTTCAAGAGATCTACTTTTTGTTAGATTCCAATCGCTTTTGAAAGAAATTGGGTAACATCAGTTGGCGCCGTATGTGGGAACGGCAAATTCTAGTTCTCACTTTTTGTTAACATTAGCACTCGCCAGAATATCATGGAAGGAAACAGTTCATCTCATGAAAGAGTTGAACAGAAAGAGACTAAGAACCCGGGGGATCCTGACGTTTAAGTGACTGATCAAACTAGTGAAAGTCAGGCAACGCTAGCCAAATGGAGGCTATGATGCGACAGATTAAGTCTCTTACTGAAACAATTGAAGTGTTGATCAAACAACAAACTAACCAAACGTCGTTTCCTAAGGAATCAGAAGGTAAAGACCCCGGTCAAAAAGATCAATACATGCAGCAAAGTACTAACCCACTAGTTCATAGACATGCAGGAGGGTTGAAAGAAGATGTAGCAGAATCAGATTTGAGGTGCGAAGTGTTGCATGGAGAGGATCAAGAATGGAGGATAATCTTGGGGCTTATGAAGCCCCCCTTTTCTGAGCAGATCATGGGAGAGCGGTTACCGAAGAAGATCATCTTACCAAAAGTGGAGCCTTATGACGGAAAGGCCGACCCTACAGAACATTTGTGTCACTACCAGCATGCCATGGCTTTGTATGATTGTAGTGAAGCACTCTTGTGCAAGGTATTCTCGAACACCCTCACCGGAGCAGCTTTGTCATGGTTCAGACGTTTACCTCCAAAGTCAATCAGTTCATTCGATGTTCAGGCAACAAAGTTCATCAATCGATTTATCACGAGCCAAAAGCTAAAGAAGGGGCCGGATCACCTTCTAACTATCAAACAATCAAAGGGGGAATCATTAAGGGATTACATAACGAGATTCAATGTTGAACTCGTCAATGTTGACGGGTGCGAGGAAGGCTTCGCCATTGCTGCATTAAGGGCAGGTCTTC
Source organism: Hydrangea macrophylla (assembly GCA_033977485.1). Lineage (NCBI taxonomy): Eukaryota > Viridiplantae > Streptophyta > Magnoliopsida > Cornales > Hydrangeaceae > Hydrangea > Hydrangea macrophylla. The sequence goes on from CM066988.1 coordinate 65,848,194, forward strand.
AACTTGGTTTGTTTTGGAAGTCCATCATGAAGAGACCACCTCTGGATAATGCAAATCTATTAACAAGGGCTCAGAAGTACATAACTTTAGAAGATATGGATTCAGTCTGTTGAGATTGTAAACTACTTGTTGAACCCAAAGGAAGTTCCAGAGGAGCGAAAGAAGACAAGAAAAAGGGAAGATCGCCAGATCGCTCAGATAGGAGAGCAGTCCGCAGTAGAGAGAGATCCCCGAGGCCCAATCATTACACACCTTTGAATACATCTATGTCTTAGATCTTGAGACAGGTTGGAAGGAAGGAACAACTAAATTGGCCAGGAAAACTGAAAGGTGAACCAGGGAACTGAGATCGAAATAAGTTTGGTGATTTTTATAAGGATTACGATCATACTACGGATGAATACCGAATTCTAAAAAGGGAAATTGAGGAGTTGATCCGAAGAGGCCGCCTCAGGGAGTACATCGGGAGGAATGATAGAGCGTAGGGGTGTTACCGGTCGGTTTCGGTCGGTTTTTTTCGGTTTTTTGTGTTTTTCAAAACCGACCAATAGGTTCGATTTTGGTCGGTTTTTCGGTTTTGGTCGATTTTTCGGTCGGTTTTAGCTTGTACATATATTTTCTAAACCGACTAATCGGTTATTTGGCCAATCGGTTTCGGTCGGTTTTCGGTTTTTCGGTTTTTGTGATCACCCCTAATAGAGCGAGCCCCGCAAGAGATCAGACAAGCAAAGATCAGATGAAAGACAAACCAGATCAATGTCATGCGAACCAACCTCCTCAACCCAACGTTATTTATACCATTCATAGTTGCACAAGAGATTCTGGATATTCAAATCGAGCAAGGAAACACTTCTCTCGACAAGTCCAGTGGGGACCGACATGAGTTCTCAGTATGGAGCAAAGGTTAAAAACCCCGACCCTAATAATTGAAGGAAAAACCGATTTAAATTAAAAGTTTAAACGTGCCGCGGAAAAGTCAAGTTATAAAAACTTAATGGTAGCCCAGGATCTACTACTCGTTAAGTCCATAGATGCGCACAAGAGGGAACAAGAGTTATACCTTAGTGTCTTGAACCCAATTCTGATTTTCTTCTTCTTCCTTGGTGATGCAGCAGCCTCCAGTAGGTTGTCTTCCCCCTTATGTCTCCTGCGGATGCTTCCCGGAGAGACTAGAGATGGTGGGATCTCTAATAGAGAGGAAGAAGAAGGTTTGGGGCTCTAAAACAGTTTTTGCAGCTTATGACGTTTTAAAACAACGAACTTCTTTTCCAGAACGCAGCTGCCCTATTTATAGATTCCCAGAACCGACCTAACCTTCAATCGATCGAAGGACTTCGATCGATCGAACCATCCTCGATCGATCGATCCTGCCATGACTTCGATCGATCGAACTAGCTTCAATCGATCGAACCTGTCTTAACAGCCTCCTTAAGTGTCTTTCCAAGTATCCTGGCGGAGCTAAGAGTGGGACCTCCTAGGCTCTTTATTGTTAGCTCAGATCAGTTGATTAATGTCACAGCCCGGTCCCACAATAGCAGAACCGGAGCCCGTGGCACGCCACCGAGGCTAAACCAATTCATTAACGTTCCCAAAATTAGGTTTGAAGAACACACGCAGCGGAAAAACAAAACACATTTTCAAAACCAGAGGTTCAGTCGACTGCTCAGTCGACGGAAGTGGGCAGGGATTTAATAGCAATTCCAGTCGACTGAGACTGGGGGTCCAGTCGACTGAGGGCGGGGTCCAGTCGACTGCTTCTGCTATATAAGAAGCAGTAGCTAACAGACACAGGGGTTCAGTCGACTGCTCAGTCGACTGCTCCCCTGGCAGCAGCCCAATCTGCAGAATTTCAAGTTTAAAAAGCTTTCTAACTTCAACCAAGGATCAAACACACACATCCAAAGAAATCTTAACTGTATTAAAGCATTACCAAACATAATTACAACATGTTATAATCTACTACAACGTTCTAGATCCGTTCTATCATACTAAATTAAACATGGGTTAAAGCAACCAAATTCTTACTACAACATTTCTAGGATCCCAAAACTACAAGATTAACATTAAAGTTGCCTCACAAGCGAACTCCCAACCCACGTACTCACTTCTGCAATTCCTCGCCAGCATTTATACCTGCAATGGTTATTTGAATAACCACACATATTTTGATTTGTTTAAGCTAAAGCTTAGTGAATAAAACAACATATGTACATGAATGATAAACATGTCCGCATTCACATCTCTACATTTCATACTAGTCGCCAGAGACTCACGTGCCCGTCCATATTCCCAATCCGCGACTCCTCGCCAATAAGTCCACGCGAAAGGGTAAGACCCACGATTCTTCTCTTCAATCGTGCGACCTTAATGCCTATATCGGCTCCACAAAATGGCACGGTGACCACGTGCTCCTTCTGACCCAAATAAGCAACTTAACATGCTCAAATACATATCACCATACTCGCGGTAATCAAAACATATCACCGTGCTATTGAGCCTACTTATCAATATAAATGCCCAATATGAACTACACAATATATCTCTAAGAATTAATACATGCTATTCATACAAAACATGAATACATGTCAAGAAATCATTCCAAAAACATAGTTGAATCACTCACCTCCAAATAACGCTCCTATAATTCAATCTGAAGAAAACCCGTGCACAAAGAACGTGCAGAAGTCCGTCTAGTACAGTTCCTATGGATCAGAATTCCATTTATCAACTTTTATGAAAAATTCTAGAAAATAACTTTTCGAAAAACTTAGCCAAACAGGCCCTAACATATATCAAAACGAAGCTCTTACCTCGAGGAGCTCGAATATGAAATCTGGGAGAAAACAAACTGACGGAAGGTCGTCGTTTGGCGTCGCAAAGGTCTAAGCACCCAAATCTCCCTCTAGCCCCCTTTTGGCCTCCTTTTGAAATTAGGTTAGAACTTATGGAAAAATCTAAGTTCATCTCTATCTATATATAGGCAACATTCTCGGGGAATTACGTTTACCTCCCCAAGAGTTTTTCAAACTCCTAATCAGTCTCTGAAACTGTCCACACAGCTAATTCATAGCTTTACGAGTGAAACTTCAAAATTATAAAAGTTTTCGACTAAGTTTTGTTTGGTTGCTAAAACGCGAATTTCTACATGACGTTTCCGAAGTTGCTAATTAGCCTACCAAATTAATAGCGTGTTCATTCGTTCTCACCAGGATACTAAATCTAACAACAGAAATAAATTCTAAAATAGAAAATAATACAGATATTGAAATACACAGATAAACATTTATTTTCAGATAAACATTTAAAGTGTTCCTCAGTGACCGTCTCATACTCGGAGAGACGTCACAACAACAAATCTTCAATCACCACAGTTTCAATGGGTTCTCTAATACAGACACCCAAATCAACTCGTGAGTCAAAACTCACCCAAACATGTGTCATAAGACACGCCACATCACATTATCATGCATGACAATGTAATGCAAATGCAATAACACAAATGTGGGTGTTATAATTAATTCCCATGACCAAACTCGTTGATCAGCAAATTAATCGACTGATCAGTTAACGTTTACTCCACTATAAAACGATAATTGAACTCCAACGCAAAAGAACATATCTGAAGCGATAACTAGACTTGTATGTTGTACTAATGTCCCTCTACCTTCAACATTCGTAATCATATTCAGGTAGTCGGATAACTGTTACTGTCAACCCGAATCATGATTACTTCTTGTATTCCTTGAGTCCCATCCACCTCTCATGATTACCAAACATGTTGATAACTCTTATCAACAAGACTGCAGTACTCAGTAATCGACTTGGTGATATTCTCAAGGGAATGCTTACTCTGAAATAGAGGGTAGATTCTATCTTGACAATATATGTTTACAACCCTATGAACATTACATACCCAAGATACCCAGGTGTTGATCTTCTGTAGACCTCACTGATTGGTAAGTCAAAGCAGTCATATCCATAGTCTGTGTTCATAATCGTCTCAAGATTGAGAACACGTACCTTATACAAGTTATGAGTTCCTATTGACTATTTGACAGTCTTGAATGTCAATAAGAAAGCTCAGGTCCATCAATGCACTATAAGCACTAGCATATTAACTGAGAGTTACACTCTAGTGATTGAGATTCATCACTCCATCCAATGGTAGTCAATCATGATACAGTATAAACCTGATGAGATATCCAGTCTCATCATCCACTGTGACAAGTTCTAAGTATCAAAGAATAGTAATTCGTATCTCACTTTTATGTATCTCATACACACATGAATTACTTACTATGACACTTAAGGATTAACAATCATCTCATGAAAGAAACATACATAATGAAATGTAAAGCTGATATCCATATATTAAAATGTCAGTGTCTCATACATAAAGTAATGGTTTGTGCGCACAAACCCAACAAACTCCCACTTGCACTCACAACCATACAGGATTACATCTGAGACCTAGACTATCTAGATGACGATCAAAGACCTTCTGTGGCAAGGCCTTTGTAAACGGATCAGCAAGATTGTCAGCGGTGGCAATCTTGGTGACAGTCACATCTCCACGTTGAACAATATCTCGAATAAGATGATATTTCCACTCTACATGCTTTCCCTTTCCGTGGTTCCTTGGCTCCTTGGACTGAGCCACTGCCCCACAATTATCACAATAAAGCGTAATAGGCGACAGCGACGCTGGTACCGCCTCGAGTTCCATAAGGAACTTTTTGAGCCAAACAGCTTCCTTTGCGGCTTCACAATCAGCCACATACTCAGCTTCTGTAGTTGAGTTTGCAATGCATTTCTGCTAAATGCTCCTCCAACTAACAGCACCATCTCCCAAGGTAAAGAGATGACCGGACGTTGACTTCTTCGAATCTTTATCTGACATAAAATCCGAGTCAGTGTATCCTACTGGAATTAACTCACTACCACCGTACATAAGCATATAATCTTTAGTCCTTGTCAAGTACTTAAGGATGTGCTTAACGGCTGTCCAGTGCTCTGGACCTGGATTCGACTGATACCTGCTAACCATGCCAATAATAAAACAGATATCTGGTCTAGTGCATAACATCGCATACATGAGACTTCCTACTGCCGAAGCATAGGGAATTCCTGTCATGCGATTCCTCTCCTCCTGTGTCTTTGGACATTGGTCCTTGGAGAATGCTAAACCATGCCTGAAAGGTAACAAACCTTTCTTCGAATTATCCATTGAAAACCTAGTTAGCACTTTGTCGATATAACCAGCTTGAGATAATCCCATTATCTTTCGCTTACGATCCCGATAGAGCTTTATCCCAAGAATATAGCTCGCCTCTCCTAGATCTTTCATATCGAAAGTACTAGCTAGCCAAACCTTGATCGTTGACAATGCCACTACATCATTTCCAATGAGTAGAATGTCGTCAACGTAAAGCACAAGAAAAGCCACCACTTTCCCTTCACACTTTTTGTATACACAAGGTTCATCCAGATTTTGTATGAAACCAAACGACTTGACCGCTTGGTCAAATCGGATGTTCCAACTCCTAGATGTCTGCTTAAGCCCATAAATGGACTTTTGCAACTTACATACCAAGTTACCTTTCCGACCAACTATGAACCCTTCTGGTTGTTGCATATAGATGTCCTCCTCAAGATTGCCATTCAAGAATGCAGTCTTGACGTCCATCTGCCAGATCTCATAATCTAGGCATGCAGCAATGGATAAGAGTATCCTGATGGACTTGAGCATGGCCACCGGCGAGAAGGTTTCCTCATAGTCAATGCCCTCCCTCTGAGTATAACCTTTCGCTACAAGCCTAGCCTTACAGGTCTCAACCTTTCCATCAGGTCCTCTTTTCCTCTTGTAGACCCACTTACAGCCAATGGATTTAATATTGGCTAGAAGTTCTACAAGATCCCAGACCTGATTGGAATCCATAGATTCTAAGTCAGCCTTCATAGCTTTAACCCAATGAGCTGAATCAACATCAGTCATTGCCTTTTCGTATGTGGTAGGATCAGATTCAGATTCTATGGAGACAGCTTCAAAACTTCTCCTAAGAACATATATCTATTAGGCTGACTGATAATCCTCCCACTACGACGAGGTACCGGTGCGGAAATAGGTGAAGAAGTGGTGTTTTCTTGATTTACATCGTTATTAACTGTGGGTTGGACTGAGGGCTCTCCTTCTATCTCTCTAAGATCTATCCTTCCCTTAGGTTTATGGTTCATGATATAATCATCCTCTAAGAAAATAGCATTTGTACTAACAAACACTTTCTGTTCCCTTGGATCATAAAAATACCATCCATAAGTACCCTTTGGATACCCCACAAGGTAACATACTTCCGATCTAGAATCCATTTTGCTCATCTTTCCTTTCAGCGCATGTGCCGGACACCCCCATATCCGGAGATGTTGCAAAGAAGGCTTGCGCCCAACCCACATCTCTCGTGGTGTCCTTGGAACAGATTTACTTGGTACTAGATTTAGTGTGTAAGCAGCGGTTTCCAAAGCATAACTCCAAAGGAATAATGGCAACTCAGAATAACTCATCATCGACCTAGTCATGTCTAAAAGAGTCCGATTCCTTCTCTCCGCTACACCGTTCTGCTGAGGCGTACCAGGTACAGTCAATTATAACAGAATCCCATTCTGTACGAGGTGATCAATAAACTCATTAGAGAGGTACTCGCCACCTCGATCAGATCGAATGGCCTTGATATGTGTGACCAATTGTTTCTCCACTTTAGCCCTAAACTCTTTGAATTTTTCAAAGGCTTCAGACTTGTGCTGCATTAGGTATACATATCCATACCTAGATTGGTCATCAGTAAATGTTACGAAATACTCATAACCACCCCTTGCTCTAATATTTATTGGTCCACACACACCAGTATGAACTAATTCCAACAATGCATTGGTTCTATTGCCCTTTGCTGGAGAGGGCCTTTTGGTCATCTTACCCTCCAAACTTCCATTGGTTCGAGAACCAAATCGCCTAAGACCCTTTCTTTGACTAGTCTACCAATCCTATTTAGATTGATATGGTCAAGCCTCATATGCCAAAGCCTTGTTGGATTAGTGGAAGGTCTCTTTCTTTTGGATGGTACAGTTACCACTGAGTTATTAAGTTCCATGCAAGAATCTTTAGAAATATTAGGAGTAATACATACAAACCATTTGATTTAACACCAGAACATATAAAAGAACTATTTCTTTTAATCACAACTTCAGTTCCAAAATGAAAAGAATAACCATTATTCGATAAATTAGAAATTGAAATTAAATTACGTCTCATTGAAGGGACGTAAAGCATATCTGATAAAATCAAAACTCTATTGTCTAAAAATTCTAAAACTACGACTCCTATAGCAACCGCAGAAACAGTTGCGCTAGAACCTAGAGTAAGTACGATTTCCCCATCACTACACCTCATGGTTGATCTGAACCCCTGCAATGAATTACAGATATGGTTAGTCGCACCAGAATCAATGCACCAAGTGTTTAAAGTATCTGTTATAAAACTTACTTCAATCACGTGTGATTCAATCATACCTTGAACTCTTGTAGCTAAGAATTCTGGACAATTCCTCTTCCAGTGGCCCTTGTCACCGTATTGGAAACACTTTCCTTTGCCTTGGCCACCTACCTTTCCTTTGCCCTTACCCTTTCCCTTAGATTTTGCAATCTTGGGGACCGGTCCAACACTTGAACCACCAGTACCAGCCTTCTTCTTCCCTTTCTTTCCTTTTGGTATAGATCGGGAAGAAGAAGCGCTTTTCTCAACGTTCAGAACGTTGACCCCAGGTTTGATCACCCCTTCCACTGCCAGTAAAGGATTCATTAATTCGCTCATTGAAAAATCCATTTTGTTCATATTATAGTTTAGTTTAAATTGAGCGAATGGCGGTGACAACGTGTTGAGGATCATATCAACTTGGGTCTGTGCATCGATGTTGGCACCTAGGGTCTCTAGCTCGTTTAAATAACCAATCATTTTTAAAACATGTTCCTTGACTGGAGTCCCTTCCGACATCTATGCACTCATTATCTTTTGCATGGCTACCTGTCTGGCAGGCCTGCCATGCTCCCCAAACATCTTCTTCAGGGATTCGATAATGTCACTGGTAGAATTGTTCGACTGGAATTGGTGTTACAACACACCAGCCATTGAGGCCAGAATGTAGCAACGAGCCATTCCATTCGACTTCTTCCATTTGTCGAACTCGCGCCTGGCAGCTGCCGAAGCATTTACCGTGGGTTCTTCAGGGCTTGGGGTGGTGAGGACATATATGTGATCCTTCGCAGTTAACACAATGTCAAGGTTACGTTTCCATTCAGTGTAGTTGTTTCCAGTTAACTTGCTTTGAGTGAGTATGGTAGCAAGTGGACTAAATGCAGATCCAGACATTATGATTACTGAAAATCAAATAAACAAAATAAATATGGACATCAGAATTTGACAGTCCAAAATAAAAGAATCCTTAAAAAACTCTTATTTTTAAAACAAAGTCGTCGGAATATTGAAACGAAAGAATAAAGCCTCCGTGTGGTGGTCAATGTTCGATCTTTTGATTAAATCATGACTTGTCCGCTATGCAACTCTTGCAAAATAAGTTATGACTCCCGATCCCTTTTGATCTCTAAGTTTCTAAATAATGCCCCGTGTGGGATCCCTTATCCATAGCTTAGCTAGTGTGTACCATTAACTAGGATCCAATCACAACCGTCTCAAGTAGCGCCTCCTTGTGGTGGTTGCCCTCTAACACGTCTGATTGATCCTATCAAAGGAAAGTTCACATCTAGTAACCAATGAGTGATGCACCCTCCGTATGGAATGATCACCCCTGGCGAGGTGACACAGAATGCACTACCCATCTAATAGTGAACCGTTAATGGAAGATTATGGGTGTTGATAAATAAGACCCTCTCCCACTAGATTTAATGAGAAAAGGATTTTGCTTCTGAAAAGGTGTTTCTGCACATTACCCATAAACATCCAATGTTAACTAATGCATTGAAAACGGTTTTTGAATTTTATTTTAGAAAACTTGTTTTACGTGCATGCGAGTAGTAACAATATAATTAAATGCCAATCACAAAACAAGCACATAAAACAAAAAACTAAAATGAAATATAGGCATTCAAACAATGCCTCTATCTCCCATGGCTCTATCTCCATAGAACCACCTCTTCTTGGTTTGATCGCTTCCAGCTCCATCTTCATGGACAACGGCTCCTTGCTCCATCTTCATGGATTTTCTAATTCTATTACATTGGTCCTATGCTTCTATCGAAGCTTACAATTTATCTAGAAATAGAAATAGCAACAACAAAATAAAATAAAAGGTTAGGGAAACCGGTGCGACTTTCCTTTTCGTAGAATTGAAGTCGCAGCGCCCTTTACATATGCCTTAAAACCAAACCAAATTTAAATTACAACATACACCAATCTCAAACAATTTAAATACAAAATATTCAAATGACTTGGTGCCATGGGAGATAGCGACTAATCTTACTGCAAAAGGGTTAGTCGAACGTACAACCACACAAACATAACAAATTTATGTAACTATTGGAACACTTAATTGATTCACACAGTATATAAACTCTTTACATACTGAATTAAAACTTAAAATAGCATCTTACTTCTCTGTCACAGTTCGATCGATCGAAGATCGTTCGATCGCTCGAACCTTCGATCGATTGAACACTGTTCAATCGCTTGAACATTCTGTTTCATATAATGATTGAAAATTTTACAGAATATTTTAAAAGTAAAGTTTTTAATTTCAAAACTCTTTAAAACTGTGAAATAGAGAACCTGACAAAGAGTCTGTCTCGATCGATCTAACTACATTCGATCGATCGAACACCAGAAGGTTTCGATCGATCGAAAATTGTTCGATCAATCGAAACATGTTCGATCGATCGAAGCTGCCTTGCATCCTATGCAATCACAGATTTGTACTCTGCTGCGATAACACAGCAGAAACAGATCTGTGACGATGCAGTTTTGAAAACAGTTCTAAAATCAACATGCAAATCAAAATAGTGTTCCAAAAACGCATCTATAGATCCAAACGAACCTGGCTCGGATACCAATTGAAGGAAAAATCGATTTAAATAAAAGTTTAAACGTGCCGCGGAAAAGTCAAGTTATAAAAACTTAATGGTAGCCCAGGATCTACTACTCGTTAATTCCATAGATGCGCACAAGAGGGAACAAGAGTTATACCTTAGTGTCTTGAACCCAATTCTGATTTTCTTCTTCTTCCTTGGTGATGCAACAGCCTCCAGTAGGTTGTCTTCACCCTTATGTCTCCTACGGATGCTTCCCGGAGAGACTAGAGATGGTGGGATCTCTAATAGAGAGGAAGAAGAAGGTTTGGGGCTCTAAAATAGTTTCTGCAGCTTATGACGTTCTAAAATGACGAACTTCATTTCCAGAACGCAGCTGCCCTATTTATAGATTCCCAGAACTGACCTAACCTTTAATCGATCGAAGGACTTCGATCGATCGAACATTCAATCGATCGAACCATCCTCGATCGATCGATCGATCCTGCCATGACTTCGATCGATCGAACTAGCTTCAATCGATCAAACCTGTCTTGACAGCTTCCTCAAGTGTCTTTCCAAGTATCCTGGCAGAGCTAAGAGTGGGACCTCCTAGGCTCTTTATTGTTAGCTCAGATCAGTTGATTAATTCCTATGACCAAACTCGTTGATCAGCAAATTAATCGACTGATCAGTTAACGTTTACTCCACTATAAAACGATAATTGAACTCCAACGCAAAAGAACATATCCGAAGCGATAACTAGACTTGTATGTTGTACTAATGTCCCTCTACCTTCAGCATTCGTAATCATATTCAGGTAGTCGGATAACTGTTACTGTCAACCCGAATCATGATTACTTCTTGTATTCCTTGAGTCCCATCCACCTCTCATGATTACCAAACATGTTGATAACTCTTATCAACAAGACTGCAGTACTCAGTAATCGACTTGGTGACATTCTCAAGGGAATGCTTACTCTGAAATAGAGGGTAGATTCTATCTTGACAATATATGTTTACAACCCTATGAACATTACATACCCAAGATACCCAGGTGTTGATCTTCTGTAGACCTCACTGATTGGTAAGTTAAAGCAGTCATATCCACAGTCTGTGTTCATAATCGTCTCAAGATTGAGAACACGTACCTTATACAAGTTATGAGTTCCTATTGACTGTTTGACAGTCTTGAATGTCAATAAGAAAGCTCAGGTCCATCAATGCACTATAAGCACTAGCATAATAACTGAGAGTTACACTCTAGTGATTAAATTCATCACTCCATCCCATGGTAGTCAATTATGCTACAGTATAAGCCTGATGAGATATCCAGTCTCATCATCCACTGTGACAAGTTCTAAGTATCAAAGAATAGTAATTCGTATCTCACTTTTATGTATCTCATGCACACATGAATTACTTACTATGACACTTAAGGATTAACAATCATCTCATGAAAGAAACATATATAATGAAATGTAAAGTTGATATCCATATATTAAAATGTCAATGTCTCATACATAAAGTAATGGTTTGAGGCCACAAACCCAACAATAATAACATTCGGGGATGAAGATTTGATTGGAGTACACGTCCCTTATGCAGATGCTCTAGTGATGACTCTGTCCATTGCACATTATAATGTAAGAATGATCCTTATTGATAATGGAAGTAACATCAATGTAATTTTCTTACACACTTTGGAAAAAAATGGACATTGACCTAGGGCAGATGAGGGTCAACCGGAAAGATCACCGAATTCAGTGGAGAAGTCGTAGAGCCAGTGGGTGATATTAGATTGCCTATTACCATTGGAAAGGCTACCAATTACATATCTGGAGTGGATGAATTCTCGGTGATAAATGCACCATCACCCTATAAGGCCACCATGGGGCGTTAGTGGCTCCATGATGTGAAAATCATACCGTCATCTTATCACCAGTGCATGAAGTTGATTCTCAGATATGAAGTGGTATCCATTAGGGGGACCAAAAAGTTTCAAGGGAATGTCACGCGACTTCATTCAATGTGCTAGGGAGAAACAGCAATTACAGCATCCAATAGGCCAAACAAGACAAGGACGTATGGATGATGACTCTGATTTGATGCCGCCAGGAATTCGAGATAACCGACCTGATTCTCTTAAACCCGGGGAGGATGTAGAAGAAGTTAAACTCGGCAAGGAAAATCAGGAAAGGAAAGTGAAATTGGAGCTCGTCTTACGGGTATACTCAAAGAGGAATTAATTCGATTTTTAGCAGAACATCAGCACGTCTTCGCATGGTCTATTGGAGATTTGGTGGGAATAGATCTGGGAATAATCTCACATCAGTTAATGGTAGATCCAGAGCATCCACCAGTCTGATAGAAGAGAAAGAAGTTCGCAGCGAAGAGACATCAAGTCATTAACATAGAAGTGGAAAGGTTATTGGAGGCTGGACATATTAAAGAGGTTTATTACCCTGAGTAGCTGGCTAACACCATGGTAGTCCCTAAGAAAGGGGAGAAGTAGAGAGTCTGTATAGATTATACAGATCTCAATCGGGCTTTTCCCGATCCCAAAGATAGACCAATTGGTTGATGTGACTGCTGAAAATGAGTTGTTTTCCTTTATGGATGCATATTTGGGATATAACCAGATCCGGATGTACCCAGGTGACGAGGAAAAAACATCTTTCGTCACGGAGAGGGATCTTTACTGTTATAAAGTCATGTCCTTCGGGTTAAAGAACGTAGGGGCTACTTATCAGAGACTAGTCAATGGAATGTTCCATCGCCAGCTGGGAAAGATGATGGAAATTTACATAGATGACATGCTAGTCAAAAGTAAGAACAAGACAGACCATGTCAGTCACCTAAGGGAAGCCTTCTTAATATTAGATAGATACAACTTGAAGTTGAACCCAGCTAAGTGCGCATTCGAGGTCTCATCAGGGAAGTTTCTAGGATTCTTGGTGTCTGAAAGAGGAATAGAAGCAGATCCAGATCAAATCAAAACACTTCGGGAAATGACTTCACCTCAGAATAAAAAAGAAGTATAAACCCTCAATGGAAGGTTAGCAGCTCTCAACAGATTCATCTCCAAAGCCTCTGACAAGTGTTTGTCGTTCTTTAGAGTGCTTAAGGGAAATAAGAACTTTGAGTGGATAGAAGATTGCGAAGAAGCTTTCCAGAGTTTAAAGAGCTATCTGGGAAGCCCTGTGATGTAAAGCACCCCAATTCAAGGAGAGGAGCTTTACCTGTACTTAGGTGCTTCAAATCATGCTGTTAGCTCGGCCCTCGTGAGGTTGGATGCCGGAGTTCAGAAGCCGATCTACTATACTAGCAAGACCCTTTTAGAAATCGAACAGAGGTACCCTGAACTTGAAAAACTAGCATTTGCTTTGTTAATTTCTGCTCGTAAATTATGACCTTATTTTCAAGCACACACCATAGCGGTACCTACTGCACTTCTACTTAGGTCTGTGTTACATAAACCTAATACTTCTGGACGCCTCATGAAGTGGGCAATAGAGCTGCGAGAGTTTGATATTAAGTTTGTCCCAAGGGTAGTAATCAAAGCACAGGCCTTAGCGAATTTCATTTCAGAATTCCAAAAAAGACTAGGGGTCGAGATACAATCTGAATTTCACAAAGCCAGGGAAGCGGGAAGTTATACACCGAAGGGGCCTCTAGCAAGAAGGGAAGTGGAACTGGTGTTGTCCTGATTACCCCCGAGCAAGTCCAAATGGAAAGAGCAGTGGCTTTCTACATCAAAGCCTCGAACAATAAAGCTGAATATGAAGCTCTGATCATAGGATTGCAAATGGCAAAGTTGTGTGGAACTGAGAATTTGCAAGTTCACTGTGATTCTCAGTTAGTTGTGGAACAGATGAAAGGTGGGTTTGACCTGAAGGATGAAAGGATGCGGTTGTACAATCAAATAGCTCGGAGGTTGGCCAATCAATTTAACACTTTCACAATTATTAAAATAGCTGGAGAAGATAATAACCGAGCTGATGCTTTATCAAAATTAGTAGCAGCATTAGAGGTCACATCGGAGAGCAAAGTGAAAGTTGGGATTCAAGAGCTACCAGTATTTGTCATATGCCCAGGGTATGTGTGGTGAATTCAGAAGAATACAGAGACACGTGGATCATGCCTATTTTCCTCTATCTTACAGAGGGGATACTTCTAGAGGACAAAATGTCATCTCAGAAGTTAAGGATAAAATCAGCCAGGTACATTGTATATAAAGGAATCTTGTACAGGAGGTCGTTCACACAACCTCTTGATGGAAAAACATGTTTAAATTAAGTTTTAAACGCGCAGCGGAAATAGGTCAAGTTACAAAACTTGTTGGTATCCCAGGATTTACTACCCGTCAATTCCATAGATGCGTACTACCATAGGGGACAAGAGTTATACCTTAGTGTCTTGAACCCAATTCTGAACTTCAACTTTCAGATGCCTCCACTAGATGATCTTCACCCTTATGACTCCTGCGGATGCCTGCCGGAAAGACTAGGGTTGGTGGGAAATATAGAGTATAGGAAGGTTTGGGAAGACTATTATAGTTTCTGCAGCTTCTGCGAATAAGAACGACGATCAACTTTTTCCAGAACGCAGCTGCCCTATTTATAGATTTCCAGAACCGACCTAAACTTCGATCGATCGAAGTCACTTCGATCGATCGAACCGTCGATCGATCGAACCATTCTCGATCGATCGAACCTGCCATGACTTCAATCGATCGAACATACTTCAATCGATCGAACTTGTCTTGACAGCTTCCTCAAGTGTCTTTCCAAGCATCCTGGCGGAGCTAAGAGTGGGACCTCCTAGGCTCTTTGTTGTCGCTCAGACCAGTTTGTTAATTACCATGATCAAACTCTTTGATCAGCAAACTAACTAACTGGTCAGTTAACGTTTACTCCACTATAAAACGATAACTAAACTCCAAAGCAAAAGAACATATCCGAAGCGATGACTAGACTTGTATGGTGTACTAATGTCCCTCTACCGTCAGCATTCGTAATCATATTCAGGTAGTCGGATAACTGTTACTGTCAACCTGAATCATGATTACTTCTTGTATTCCTTGAGTCCCATTCACCTCTCATGATTACCAAACATGTCGATAACTATTATCAACAAGACTGCAGTTCTCAGTAATCAACTTGGTGACATTCTCAAGGGAATGCTTACTCTGATTCAGAGGGTAGATTCTATCTTGACAATATATGTTCACAACCCCGTGAACATGTCATACCCAAGATACCCAGGTGTTGATCTTCTATAGACCTCACTGATTGGTAAGTCAAAGCAGCCATGTCCACAGTCTGTGTTCATAATCGTCTCAAGATTGAGAACATGTACCTTATACAAGTTATGAGTTCCTATCGACTGTTTGACAATTTTGAATGTCAATAGGAAAGCTTAGGTCCGTCAATGCACTATAAGCACTAGCATACTAACCAAGAGTCACACTCTAGTGATTGAGATTTATCACTCCATCCAATGGTAGTTAATGATGCTACAGTGTATACCTGATGAGATATCCAGTCTCATCATCCACTGTGACAAGCTTTAAGTATCAAAGAATAGTAATTCGTATCTCATTGTATGTATCTCATACACACACGAAATACTTACTATGATACTTATGGATTAAACAATCATCTCATGAAAGAAACATACATCATAAAATGTAAAGCTGATATCCATATATTAAAATGCTAATGTCTAATACATATAGTAATGGTTTGAGGGCACAAACCCAACAAACTCCCACTTGCACTCACAACCATACAGGATTATATCTGAGACCTAGACTATCTAGATGACGATCAAAGACCTTCTATGGCAAGGCCTTTGTAAACGGATCAGCAAGATTGTCAGCGGTGGCAATCTTGGTGATAGTCACATCTCCATGTTGAATAATATCTCGGATAAGATGATATTTCCGCTCTACGTGCTTTCCCTTTCCGTGGTTCCTTGGCTCCTTGGACTGAGCCACTGCCCCACTATTATCACAATAAAGCGTAATAGGTGCCAATGACACTGGTACCACCTCGAGCTCCATAAGGAACTTCTTGAGCCAAACAGCTTCCTTTGCGCCTTCACAACCAGCCACATACTCAGCTTTTGTAGTTGAGTCTGTAATGCATTTCTGCTTAATGCTCCTCCAACTGACAGCACCACCTCCCAAGGTAAAGAGATGACCGGACGTCGACTTCTTCGAATCTTTATCTGACATAAAGTCCGAGTCAGTGTATCCCACTGGAATTAACTCACTACCACCGTACATAAGCATGTAATCTTTAGTTCTTCTCAAGTACTTAAGAATGTGCTTGACGGCTGTCCAGTGCTCTGGACCTGGATTCGACTGATACCTGCTAACCACGCCTACGGCAAAGCAGATATCTGGTCTAGTGCATAACATCGCATACATGAGACTCCCCACTGCCGAAGCATAGGGAACTCCTGTCATGCGATTCCTCTCCTCATGTGTCTTTGGACACTGGTCCTTGGAGAACGCTAAACCATGCCTGAGAGGTAATAAACCTTTCTTCGAATTATCCATTGAAAACCTAGTCAGCACCTTATCGATATAACCAGCTTGAGATAATCCCATTATCTTTCGCTTACGATCCCGAAAGAGCTTTATCCCAAGAATATAGCTCGCCTCTCCTAGATCCTTCATATCGAAAGTACTAGCTAGCCAAACCTTGACCGTTGACAATGCCGCTACATCATTTCCAATGAGTAGAATGTCGTCAACGTAAAGCACAAGAAAGGCCACCACTTTCCCTTCACTCTTCTTGTATACACAAGGTTCATCCAGATTCTGTATGAAACCAAACGACTTGACCGCTTGGTCAAATCGGATGTTCCAACTTCTGGATGCTTGCTTAAGCCCATAAATGGACTTTTGCAACTTGCATACCAAGTTACCTTTCCGACCAGCTATGAACCCTTCTGGTTGTTGCATATAGATGTGCTCCTCAAGATTGCCATTCAAGAATGCAGTCTTGACGTCCATCTGCCAGATCTCATAATCTAGGCATGCAGCAATGGATAAGAGTATTCTGATGGACTTGAGCATGGCTACCGGCGAGAAGGTTTCCTCATAGTCAATGCCCTCCCTTTGAGTATAACCTTTCGCTACAAGTCTAGCCTTAAAGGTTTCAACCTTTCCATCAGATCCTCTTTTTCTCTTGTAGACCCACTTACAGCCAATGGGTTTAATATTGGCTGGAAGCTCTACAAGATCCCAGACCTGATTAGAATCCATAGATTCCAATTCAGCCTTCATAGCTTTAATCCAATGAGCCGAGTCTACATCAGCTATTGCCTCTTCGAATGTGGCAGGATCAGATTCAGATTCTATGGAGACAGCTTCAAAAACTTCTCCTAAGAACATGTATCTATCAGGCTGGCTGATAATCCTCCCACTACGACGAGGTACCGGTGCGGAAATGGGTGAAGAAGTGGTATTTTCTTGATTTATATCGTTATCAACTACGGGTTGGACTGAGGGCTCTCCTTCTATCTCTCTAAGATCTATCCTTCCCTTAGGTTTATGGTTCATGATATAGTCATCCTCCAACAAAACAGTATTCGTACTAACAAACACTTTCTGCTCTCTTGGATCATAAAAATACCATCCATAAGTACCCTTTGGATACCCTACGAAGTAACATACTTCCGATCTAGAATCCAACTTGCTCATCTTTCCTTTCAGCACATGTGCCGGACACCCCCATATCCGAAGATGTTGTAAAGAAGGCTTGCACCCAATCCACATCTCTCGTGGTGTCCTGGGAACAGATTTGCTTGGTACTAGATTTAGTATGTACGCAGCGGTTTCCAAAGCATAACCCCAAAGGAATAATGGCAACTCCGAATAACTCATCATCGACCTAGTCATGTCTAAAAGAGTCCGATTCCTTCTCTCCGCTACACCGTTCTGCTGATGCGTACTAGGTGCAGTCAACTATGACAGAATCCCATTCTGTACGAGGTGATCAATAAACTCATTAGAGAGGTACTCGCCACCTCGATCAGATCGAATGGCCTTAATATGTGTGCCCAATTGCTTCTCCACTTCAGCCCTAAACTCTTTGAACTTTTCAAAGGCTTCAGACTTGTGCTGCATTAGGTACATATATCCATACCTGGAGTGGTCATCAGTAAATGTTATGAAATACTCATAACCACCCCTTGCTCTAATATTTATTGGTCCACACACATCAGTATGAACTAATTCCAACAATGCATCGGTTCTATTTCCCTTTGTAGGAAAGGGCCTTTTGGTCATCTTACCCTCTAAACAAGACTCGCAGACTTCCATTGGTTCTAGAACCAAATCGCCTAAGACCCCTTCTTTGACTAGTCTGCCAATCCTATTTAGATTGATATGGCCAAGCCTCATATGCCAAAGCCTTGTTGGATTAGTGGAAGGTTCATTTCTTTTAGATGGTACAGTTACCACTGAGTTATTAAGTTCCATATTAGAGTCTTTAGAAATATTAGGAGTAATCACATACAAACCATTTGATTTAATACCAGAACAAATAAAAGAACTATTTCTTTTAATAACAACTTCAGTTCCAAAATGAAAGGAATAACCATCATTCGTTAAATTAGAAACTGAAATTAAATTACGTCTCATTGAAGGGACGTAAAGTACATCTGATAAAACCAAAACTATATTGTCTAGAAATTCTAAAACTACGACTCCTATAGCAACTGCAGATACAGTTGCGCTAGAACCTAGAGTAAGCACGATCTCCCCATCACTGCATTTCCTGGTTGATCTGAACCCCTGCAATGAATTACAGATATGGTTAGTCGCACCAGAATCAATGCACCAAGTGTTTGAAGTATCCGTAATAAAACTTACTTCAATCACATGTGATTCAATCATACCTTGAACTCTTGTAGCTAAGAATTCTGGACAGTTCCTCTTCCAGTGGCCCTTCTCACCGCATTAGAAACACTTTCCTTTGCCTTGGCCACCCACCTTCCCTTTGCCCTTACCTTTTCCCTTAGATTTTGCAATCTTAGGGACTGGTCCAACACTTGAACCACCAGTGCCAGCCTTCTTCTTCCCTTTCTTTCCTTTCGGTGTAGATCGGGAAGAGGAAGCTCTTTTCTCAACGTTCAAAACGTTGATCCCAGGTTTGATCACCCCTTCCGCTGCCAAAAGAGAACTCATCAATTCGCTCATTGAAAAATTCATTTGATTCATATTATAGTTAAGTTTAAATTGAGCGAATGAAGGCGACAGCGAATTGAGGATCATATCAACTTGGGTCTGTGCATCGATCTTGGCACCTAGGGTCTCCAGCTCGTTTAAATAACCAATCATTTTTAAAACATGTTCTTTGACTGGAGTCCCTTCCGACATCTTTGCACTCATTATCTTCTGCATGGCTACCTGTCTGGCAGGTCTGCCATGCTCTCCAAACATCTTTTTCAGGGATGTGATAATGTCACTGGCAGAGTCGTTCGATTGGAATTGGTGTTGCAACACACCAGCTATTGAGGCCAGAATGTAGCAACGAGCCATTCCATTCGACTTCTTCCATTTGTCGAACTCGCGTCTGGCAGCTGCCGAAGCATTTGCCGCGGGTTCTTCAGGGCTTGGGGTGGTGAGGACATATATGTGATCCTCCGCAGTTAACACGATATCAAGATTACGTTTCCATTCAGTGTAGTTGTTTCCAATTAATTTGTTTTGAGTGAGTATGGTGGCAAGTGGACTAAATGCAGATCCAGACATTATGATTTACTGTAAAAATCAAAATAAAATAAATATGGATATCAGAATTTGACAGTTTGAAATAAAAGAATCCTTATAAAACTCTTATTTTAAAACAAAGTCGCCGGAATATCAAAACAAAAGAATAAAGCCTCCGTGTGGTGGTCAATGTTCGATCTTTCGATTTATCATAACTTATCCGCTATGCAACTCTTGCAAAACAAGTTATGACTTCCGAACCTATTTGATCTCTAAGTTTATGAATAATACCCTGTGTGGGATCCCTTATCCATAGCTTAGCTAGTGTGTACCATTAACTAGGATCCAATCACAACCATCTCAAGTAGCGCCTCCTTGTGGTGGTCACCCTCTAACACGTCTGATTGATCCTATCAAAAGAAGTTCACATCTAGTAACCAATGAGTAATGCACCCTCCGTATGGAATGATCACCCCTGGCGAGGTGACACAGGATGCACCACTCATCTTACAGTGAACCGTTAATGGAAGATAGTGGGTGTAATGAATAAGACCCTCTCCCACTAGATTTAGTAAAAAGGATTTTTCTTTTTGAGAAAATCTGTTTCTACACACTTCCCATAAACATCTAATGTTTACTAATATGTTGAAAACGGTTTTTGAATTTTATTTTAGAAAACTTGTTTTGCGTGCATGCAACAATGTATTATACGTCAATCACAAACCAAGCACATAAAACAAAAAACTAAAATGAAATATAGGCATTCAAACAATGCCTCTATCTCCCACGGCTCTGTCTCCATAGAATCACCTTCTTGGTTTGGTCGCCTCCAGCTCCATCCCATGGACAACGACTCCTTGCTCCATCTTCATGGAAATTCTAATTCTATTACATTGGACCTGTGCTTCTTTTGAAGCTTACAATTTATCTAGAAAAAGGAAATAGCAAGAATTGAAATAAAAGGCTAGGAAAACCGGTGCGACTTTCCTTTTCGTAGGATTAAAGTCGAAGCGCCCTTTACATATGCCTTACAACCAAACCAAAATTTAAAACAACACACCAATCTCAAAACATTTGAATACAAAAAAAAAATAAATGCTCTTGGTGCCATGGGAGATAGCGACTAACTTTCGCTGCAAAAGGGTTAGTCGAACACACATCCACGCATATATATAACAAATATATAACTATTGGAACCCCTAATTGATTCACACAGTATACAAACTCTTTATATACTGAATTAGAACTCAAAATAGCATCTATCTTCTCTGTCACAGTTCGATCGATCGAAGCCCGTTCGATCGCTCGAACCTTCGATCGATTGAACATTGTTCAATCGCTTGAACGTTCTGTTTCACATAATAATTTAAAAATTTTACAAAATATTTTAAAATTAAAGTTTTTAATTTTAAAACTCTTTAAAAACTGTAAAATAGAGAACCTGATAAAGTATCTGTCTCGATCGATCTAACTTCATTCGATCGATCGAACACCAGAAGGTTTCGATCGATCGAAGACTGTTCGATCGCTTGAGAACATTATGTTCGATCGATCGAAATATGTTCGATCGATCGAACCCGCCTTGCATCCTATGCAATCACAGATTTGTATACTGCTGCGATAACACTACAGAAACAGATCTGTGACGATGCAGTTTCAAAAACAGTTCTAAAATCAACATGAAAATCAAAATAGTGTTCCAAAAACGCATCTATAGATCCAAACAAGCGTGGCTCTGATACCAATTGATGGAAAAATAGGTTTAAATTAAGTTTTAAACGCGCAGCGGAAATAGGTCAAGTTACAAAACTTGTTGGTATCCCAGGATTTACTACCCGTCAATTCCATAGATGCGTACTACTATAGGGGACAAGAGTTATACCTTAGTGTCTTGAACCCAATTCTGAACTTCAACTTTTAGATGCCTCCACTAGATAATCTTCACCCTTATGACTCTTGCGGATGCCTGCCGGAAAGACTATGGTTGGTGGGAACCCTAATATAGAGTATAGGAAGGTTTGGGAAGACTATTATAGTTTCTGCAGCTTCTGCGTATAAGAACGACGATCAACTTTTTCCAGAACGCAGCTGCCCTATTTATAGATTTCCAGAACCAACCTAAACTTCGATCGATCGAAGTGACTTCGATCGATCGAACCGTTGATCGATCGAACCATTCTCGATCGATCGAACCTGCCATGACTTCAATCGATCGAGCATACTTCAATCGATCGAACTTGTCTTGACAGCTTCCTCAAGTGTCTTTCCAAGCATCCTGGCGGAGCTAAGAGTGGGACCTCCTAGGCTCTTTGTTGTCGCTCAGACCAGTTTGTTAATTACCATGACCAAACTCTTTGATCAGCAAACTAACTAACTGGTCAGTTAACGTTTACTCCACTATAAAACGATAACTGAACTCCAACGCAAAAGAACATATCCGAAGCGATGACTAGACTTGTATGGTGTACTAATGTCCTTCTACCGTCAGCATTCATAATCATATTCAGGTAGTCAGATAACTGTTACTGTCAACCTGAATCATGATTACTTCTTGTATTCCTTGAGTCCCATTCACCTCTCATGGTTACCAAACATGTCGATAACTATTATCAACAAGACTGCAGTTCTCAGTAATCAACTTAGTGACATTCTCAAGGGAATGCTTACTCTGAGTCAGAGGGTAGATTCTATCTTGACAATATATGTTCACAACCCCATGAACATTTCATACCCAAGATACCCAGGTGTTGATCTTCTATAGACCTCACTGATTGGTAAGTCAAAGCAGCCATGTCCACAGTTTGTGTTCATAATCGTCTCAAGATTGAGAACACGTACCTTATACAAGTTATGAGTTCCTATCGACTGTTTGACAGTTTTGAATGTCAATAGGAAAGCTCAGGTCCGTCAATGCACTATAAGCACTAGCATACTAACCAAGAGTCACACTCTAGTGATTGAGATTTATCACTCCATCCAATGGTAGTTAATGATGCTACAGTGTATACCTGATGAGATATCCAGTCTCATCATCCACTGTGACAAGCTTTAAGTATCAAAGAATAGTAATTCGTATCTCATTGTATGTATCTCATACACACACGAAATACTTACTATGATACTTATGGATTAAACAATCATCTCATGAAAGAAACATACATCATAAAATGTAAAGCTGGTATCCATATATTAAAATGCTAATGTCTAATACATATAGTAATGGTTTGAGGGCACAAACCCAACACCTCTCCTCCGCTGTCTAACTCCGTATCAAAGTGAGTACGTACTAAGAGATATTCATGAAGGTATATATGGCAATCATATGGAGGCAAGGTCAGTAGCCCACCAAGCACTTACTCTAGGTTATTTTCTGGCCCTATATGAAAGAGGACGCTCGACAACTAGTGCAAAGATGTGAGAAGTGATAGAAGTTCGCTAATTATACGCACAACCCAAGTAAGACCATGACCCCAATTACTAGTCCATGGCTATTCATATAGTGGAGATTGACTTGGTGGGACCACTCCCCAGAGCAGAAGGGGAAAAGAAGTTTATTGTAGTTGCGGTGGATTATTTTACAAAGTGGGCTGAAGCTGAAACTTTGGTTAAGATCGGTCAAAAGGAGATGAAAAATTTCGTATGAAAAAAACATTGTGATCAAATTTGGGATTCCACGAGTGGTAATCACAGATAAAGCCACACAATTTGAAGGGGGAATGTTCCAGGATTTCTGTAAGGCCTAGCTATTAACCATCACTTTTCATCTTCTGGACACCCTTAAGGAAATGGACAGGCTGAAGTAACTAATCGTTCAATTATAGATGCTATGAAGAAAAGGTTGGATCAGGCCAAAGGTAACTGGTTACTTGAGCTCCCCGGGATACTGTGGGCATACAGAGCTACCCATAGAGTTTCGACGGGAGAATCGCCATTCACCTTAGCGTATGGTACTGAGACTGTACTCCCACTTAAAATCAGTATGCTCTCATCATGAACAACGTTTTGTAATCTAGAACACAATGGGCAAGCTATCTGGGGAAATTTAGACTTGTTGGAAGAAGTACGAGATCAAGCTCTGGTAAGAATTGCAACATATCAGCAAAGGGTTGCTAAGCACTACGACCAGGGAGACAAGCCTAAATATTTTCAATTAGGGGATTTGGTACTGAGGAGGGTTTTCCCTAATACAAAAGAGCCAGGATCAGGGAAGCTGATCCCCAACTGGAAGGGACCCTATAAGATAGTCAAGATTAATAGGCCAGGTACGTATAAGTTGGAGAATGTGAGTGCAAAGCAAATTCTAAGGCCCTAGAATGCGAAACACCTTAGAAAATATTTCCATTAGTTAAAATCAATTTCCCAGTTATTGTAAATATGTAAGTTTCTCTTTTGTGTAAATATGTACTTCCCAGTTTTATGTGAATATCCAAGTCAAAAGCTTTGTGTAAATGTGCAAATTCTTGTCCAAAGTGCTATGGCATATGTAGATCAGCAATTAAGGACCATGAATCCCTAAGTGAACATAAGATCTCATGTCAGACCTGACCTGAATGTAAATAGTTGAGCAATTAAGGGACCATGAATCTCGAAGTGAACATAAGATCTCATGTCAGACCTGACTTGAGTGTAAAGAGTTCAGCAATTAAGGGACCATGAATCCCGAAGTGAACATAAGATCTCATGTCAAACCTGACCTGAGTGTAAAGAGTTCAGTAATTAAGGGACCATGAATCCCGAAGTGAACATAAGATCTCATGTCAGACCTGACCTGAGTGTAAAGAGTTCAGCCATTAAGGGACTATAAATCTCGAAGTGAACATAAGATCTTATGTCAGACCTGACCTGACTGTAAAGAATTCAGGAATTAAGGGACCATGAATCTTAAAGTGAACATAAGATCTCATGTCAGACCTGACCTGAGTGTAAAGACTTCAGCCCTTAAGGGACCATGAATCCCGAAGTAAATATAAGATCTCATGCGACCTGAGTGTAAGAAGTTCAACCATTAAGGGGCCATGAACCCCGAAATAGGTTATTAAGCTTCAATCTAGACCGTACATGGATATAAAATGACATAAAACAATTACAAGTATCCCACACTAAACTTGAGTAATAACAAAATATGATATCAGAATACATAATTACACAGAATTGAAGAGGTGCATGACACGATAACCAAAAGACAAGTTCTGTTAGATCACCCCCATACTATATTGTTCGAACAAAATATACATAGAGATTTTCCAGTTCCAAAAAAAGAAAGGGGATGAGAAAAGAAAAGATCGAGCTTAAGTAACGGTTGTGTTAGCATCATGAAGAAAAGACGAATGGATCTCAGCACCATCCTGGGTGGTGGGCAGAGGATCGAATCCTAATGTCGGAGCAGGTGTTGGGGGAGTAATTCCTGAACTGGTCTCCCCCCTGTGAGGAGTAACGGGCCCTAGAACTATTTCAACATTGGGGTTAAGTAAAGTAGGATTGAGATCAGGAAAACGAGCTTTAAGATGTTCAAAGCGCTCCATGACTTTTGCTTTAGACTCTTCCCAACCCTTATCAAACCCATCCTGCGCAAAATTAGTGTCTTTAGCCACTAACTCATCCAGTTTCTCTTTAAAGAAAATTTCAGCAGCCTTCTTCTTTTCTACCTTAAAGAAGGCAGAGCAGTCCTTCTGCCTCTCTTCCTTCTCTGCCAAGAGATCTAAAAGGGGAACAGGTGTACCTTGGTCAAATATTCGGTGATCTTAAGGGTCATCTTAAGAGCTTTCCTGGCTTCGATATGGGCGGGGAATCTGTCAGCAGCTTGCTTGAAATAACCTTGTATGTAACGATTTAGACTCCCAGGGCCCCACGGTAGCTTGGAAGCTTTTGTTGACTTTCCACTACTCATCACGTGACCAATGTCTAGCCTGATTAAATTATCCTGAGTGTGTAACCGAGGTGATTGCCAAATGGAAGGAGGTGTGTTGATTAGGTGATAAGGGAGATCGGGTTATTCAGAATCTAGAAGTGAAGAAGAAGGTGGGAGGATCTGAACATCATTGTCATCTGGCTCGTCCACTAGCCTTAATCTACAAGCGGCCTGGGCTTGAGCCTCAGAGCTAGGGTTGAAGGTTTCCTCTTTTGCTGAACCAATTGTGCTCCATCCACTCTTGCATTGACCTCGTCCATTGTAATCAGTCCCGTTGAAAGAAGGGCCCCTTGCATAATTATCTAGTCTATAAGCCTAATCTCGGGTACCAATAACGCCTTGAGTTTCTCACGATGAGATTTGGTAATAAGGGCCCGAGCTCTAGTCTGGAGCTGCAGAAATGACAATGACTGTTAGAGATCAGACAAAAGAAGTCGCGATGTAAACAAGACAAAGAGTAAATCTTACGGGGACTACCCACTCTCCTGGGGACGTTCCCAATATCACCCCTGATAAAAAAGAAAGTATTTTTCCAGCCCTTATGAGAGGTGGGAAGATCATGTATGGCTTTATATCTCTTCTTACCAATACATAGAATTTGCTACCTTTTTTAGATTTAATTTGCATTACTATTCTAAGGGTCCCTAAATCTAGGTCTACCCCATTACGATTAGCTAAGATCAGAGAACCAATCAACATCTGCCATCCGTTAGGAGCCAACTGGGAGGGACAGAGATGGTGGAACCTTAAAAAATTGCAAAAGAAAGGATGAAGAGGAATCCTAATTCCTAAGCGAAAAAAGTAAGTGTAAAAAGCAATCTCTCCCTCTTGTGGCCTGTAAACAACCTCTCCGGGACCAGGAACCCTACATTCAAGTTCAGGGGGAACTAAGTATCTCTCCTTGATTCATTATAACGCTTGAGGGGTTATGGTAGATGGTTCAGAATGCCCTGAAGGCTCAATTGGGCAGCGCTGAGAGGATTGAGCCCCCATCTCACAACCCTCTACTGTCACAGTCTCCAAAGGACTGTAGACGTCAGCATTTTCAGTACGAGATGAAGACATAAAACTAAGGAGAGATGACAAGGAAGAGAGAAGTTATTGACCTAGAAGACGGAAGAGGATGAGAAGTCTCTAATTGCTCCAATAAATAAAATGAGAGAAAAGAAATTGGAAGAGAATCACACCAACCTGTTGATATAGGATTAGCGAGAATGATTGTAATGATGAAGGACGTGACATTTCAGTAGCAGGCGTTCAATTTCCAAGATGAAGCGTCCGATTCAATATATCGACAAAATTGTACCTTTTTGTAACCTCTATCGAACGGTCAGGAATAAAGGATTTTGGGAGAGGGGAGGGGGGGGGGGTAGCTTGGATACCCAAATATATATATATATCAATCCATAAGTAAGTTATTGAAGGCTTAAGAAGCGTGGCCTAACATCTCACCCTGGGCCCATTATGTAGGCAAGGTGTATTCTGCCAATTCACCCGTTGGGTCTTACACGACTTATGATGGATAAAGAAGAGGCCCAATGAATGATGACATCACCGACCTATAATCAGAAAGAACCTACTAAGCCACAAGATGGAGAGTGGAGAGAGATGACTAACTGGCCTAAGTGGAGGAAGGTAATGGGCCGACGTGGGAAGAGGAGTGGTGAGAAAAAGTATATAATCAAGGAAGAGAATGTTGAAAAGGAGGTACTTCATTTTTCATTCCCATATTTTTTTCCACAGTTAAGATTTTGAGCAGAAACTAACTTTGGCATCAGAGGAGGCTTCGGGCGAATATCCCCCCCGGTGGCCTTTTTTGTTGTGTATTGTGTTTTTTAGGAGATCTACACTTTGTTGGATTCCAATCGCTTTTGGAAGAAATTGGGTAACATCAACATCAATGGCAGAAACAAAGATCTCTTAGCTTCACAAAAAATGAAACCAGTCAGAACTAGTAACATCACCGCACGTAATCAAACCCAGCTAAAGCAAAGTAAACAGAGGCAAATAAATAGTACTGCAGTTTAAGTTTTAACTGAGGTTAGAGACCCTTTAAACCAGGGAAAAGAGACCCTTTAAACCAGATTTTGGCCCTAGTCTTTCGACGAGAAATGGATTTACCTTCCATTTTTTTCTCACAATGAGTAGGCCCCTACTAGTAGTTAGAAATTGATAAATTTAATTGAGATTGTAGATATTGAAACTATAAGAGAGGTCGCTGTATTTATGATATAAATCAATGGAGGTCAATGTAATTTACCGTAATATAAACAAGGACAACTTAATAGAGTTTACCAAGTACTGAATTCTTATTTAGAGTGATGGAAGCCAAATGAAGATTTTTTCCTACCCGAGCCCCATCAATACTCTGTCAATCTAGATTTCATCCAATTTACATCTACTGATCATGTAGAGTTGAAAAGATATAAAACCATCAAAGTCAAACTTCAACATAGGAAGAAGCTAACAATAGATGTTAACATTTTCACGCTTTCTTGTCAAGATAGGGGGTGGCATGGGGTACTTCTCAGCATGACAAACTGGATCAAACCTTGAAGCTGCAATAATGAAATTAAAAAATAAATAGATCGTGCAATTTAATCATCAAGGTAATGCTAGAAATTATAACAATAACCTGTAGAGATGTTGTTATAGCCTTCTTTGTCAGAGGTTGACGAAACTCTCATCTTGCATCTGCGTAGTTTTTTTATCTACAAATTAAACATTTTAGTTGGACTTATCATTTTTATTTAACAAACAATCAATCAATTTCTAATTTCATACCTCACTAATTGCCTTCGCTTGGTTTTCTACGTCTAGCTCTAATCTCTTAATTACTTCATTTAAGCCAAGTCGTACCTCTGGGTGATTAGAAAAATTATGGGAGTACTGAAATGCAGGGTTTAGAAAATTTGCTGCTGCATGAAGGTGTCTTTGTAATTGACTCTCCTACCTATAGTTAATGACATCCCAATACTTCTAATAATCTTTCTTAACTGATGCCTTTATTGCTAATTTAGCTCTATCCATTGCCTCATAGATGATAGATATTGTGGGCTTCTTGTCTTGGTTAACAATTTTTAGAACCCTAACAAGCTGTTCCATAATGGGCATTACTAATATTGCATTCCTCCAAAATCGATCAGTCAAATTGAGATCAGACACTGCCGCAGAAGTACTTCTACTTTTTTCATGATTATATTCACCCCATTCACTATATGTGCATTCACCCCATTCACTAGATGTGCACAGCCTTTTCAATTTAGATTGATAACGTATAAGGCTCTCTATCGCAATGAATTCGAGGCAAATCTAGTGATTCTCGGCCTTAACAAATCTCTGCCTTGTGTATATGTTCTCATAATATTCACCACTTTTTGGCTATTATAAATAAAACTTGTTATCTTCTTTGCTTTGTCAAGAGTAGCCTTCACAGTCTTTACTTTACCAATATCTTCTAGCATGAGGTCGATACAATGCGCTGCACAAGGAGTCTAGAAAAGATGGTGCCTCTTCTCCATCAATAATCTCCCTGCTGTTTTAAAATTTGGTTCATTATCCGTCACAACTTGCACGCATTCGACTCACCAACCTTTTCCACAACTTTATCCATTAGTGAGAAAATGTATGAGGCGGTTTTGGATTGGTTTGTAGTATCGACCAATGTATGGTATATCATATTCCTATCACAATAGATCATAAAGTTAATGATAGGTTTATTGGTTTTAGGGCTCAACCCATCATACATTATTGTGCAACCATAATCTGGCCATTTTTGTTTCAACTGTCCAATGTACATCTCTAGCTCTTTCACCTCTTCATCCAAGTATGAATTACTAATCTGGTAACTAGAAGGTCCCTTAATTCCAGGTCCAGCATCCGCAATAGTATCTATTATCGTCTGGTAGTGGGCTACTATCAGCTGCATTAAATGTGATTCCATTAAAAAAGGAAAAAATTAGAAACAAGATCTTGTCAGAATCGAGATGTAAAAGTATGCTTTACTTTCTAAGGATTGTAGTGTGGAAGTAAAGGTCGAACCCATAGGGATTGATTATTTTTATCCTTTAATTAAGAAAACCTAACTCTATTTAGTTATAGAAAACAGAAGTTTGATTAGTTGTTGATTTAATTCCTACTATAAACTAAACATATGACATTAAACTATAGAATTATAGAAGTAATATTCTAAAATTAAACTAAGTAAACGAATGAAAAATTCAAGATTGTTTTAATATGAGTGAATGAGATCTAGGATTACAAATCCACCACTAATTATGCATCAGGGGTCTAGACTTTCTACTTTAGGTTTTATGATTGGATAGTCACGATCTATCGTAGCTACAAGCCCAATAGTATCAACAAGAGGATATTACTAGTTCAATCTAAGCATAACTCATCTTTGGTTCACATGAATTATCTACCTATAACTAGAGTGCAGCATAACTCACCTTTCCTAAGCATAAATTATTAAAGATGTAAATATTGCAATCACATAAGCACTATTGTATGTAAATACTCCTACCAATCACAGAAATCAAGGAATATTGGGTTCAATAAGCATAAGGAAGAATCTAAGATAAGAATAGATCCAAAATACTCTTGATATTATCATTAAGAATCCGATTATATATAAATAATCCTCAAACATACAATTGCCATCCAATATATAAAATCCTAAAGTGAGAAAGCGATGAAATCCCCCTTTACATAGCTAGCTAGGGTTTCATTGAAACCCTAGAAGAAAAGTTAAGTTGTGCATAATTGAGGAAAACATTGAGATAAAATTGATTGTAGTCATCAAAACCTTCAAACTAGATCTTCTTCTTCTCTTTGCCTCCAAAGTTGATGTCTAAAATATGTGTGACCCCCCAATAGCTTTAGATTCATCTATATATAGTTATAGAGGGTTTAAGAGAGCTTTTGTAAACCTACTCCGATTGAAACTGCTATATTTTCCTTTTTGGACGTAATTAGGCAATTTCGTTTGTGCAGGGGTCTTCAGCACAAAAAAAATACGTGTTTTAAGTTTTTTGTACAGATCGCGCGAGTGGGCCGCTCGAGCGATGTTGCGGATTGTCGCGCGAGCAGGCCACTCGCGCGAGGTGGCTTTTCTTGGTTCTTTGTTTCTGCTTTTTCTCCTTTGCTTTTTCTCCTTATTAAGCCTGGAAGTCTTGCTTTCTTCTAAATCCTGACAGAAAATGAAAAACAAAGTAAAAGTACACAAAAACAGGATAAAAAGTGCTAATAAATGTGAATTAAGGCGTGTAATTAGGACTTGTTCTCTTCCGATCACAGCTTTCCCTACTTTCCTCACATTTTGTGTGTTGAACATGTCCTTCATCCTTTTTTGAAATTCTGCCTTTGGTCTAAACATAAACCTGAGGCCGGCATCTCAACATTTTCCCTCAAACTGAAACTCCTTTGAGATGGTGTTGGACGTTTGGAGCCAGAAACAACATGCGATCCACTCTCAAACTGGGACATGTTAGCGAAACGTCCTCTTTTTGTGCGGAAACAGACCGCCTACGTCTATCCTCGTCCATAGTTGCCATGTGCCTACTTTCTTTCATTGCATTTTTTAATTGTCGTCGTTCAAGCCGCGACATTCCTCCAGTGTCATCATCGTCACAATCATCCACATCCTCAATATTATCTCCTCCTTCATACAAGCTATCATATCAGAGACTTTCTATAAGTTGTTCCTTTTTACACTCTTCTCCAGTTCCCTAGCGCTTGCTGTTTCATTAAGATGTTGTCTCAAGAATTTTGATATTTCTTCTGAAACTTTAGGACATTTGTCTACTTGTTCCAATATTCTAGCAACATGCTGCTTTAATCTCGTTATACCGCCATGCACAATCTTGCCACAATAATTGCACATGGCGATTCTTTTATTACCCCCAATAGGTGATGCATGATCCCAACCAATGTCTTTCTTTGGAGGTATTCTAGGGAATACAAACAGATAAAAAAAAAAGTATAAATAAACTTTTTTTTTATTAAATATAGTTATATAACTAAATATTATTATTTAAACAAACATTTTTTTTAAATAAATAAACATAAATTAATACACATTTTGACCAAATATAAACATTTTTTATAAACAAAAACAAAAAATTAATACACAATACAACTAAATGAACATTTTTTTAAGATAAAATAAAATTAATACACACACATTTTGACCAAATAGAAACATTTTTTTTTATAAATAAAAACAAAAATTAATACACATTCAACTAAATAAACATTTTTTTAAATAAAAACAAAAATTAAAACACATACAACTAAATAAACATTTTTTTATAAATAAAATAAAATTAATACACACACACATTTTGACCAAATATAAACATTTTTTATAAATAAAAACAAAAATTAATACACATGCAACTAAATAAACATTTTTTTTAAATAAAATAAAATTAATACACACACATTTTGACCAAATATAAACATATAATTATAAATAAAAACAAAAATTAATACACATACAACTAAATAAATATTTTTTTAAATAAAATAAAATTAATACACATGCACATTTTGATGAAATATAAATATTTTTTTATAAATAAAAACAAAATTAATACACATACAACTAAATAAACACACATACACATGTTATACTTATAGGGAATAAAATCACAATCCCCAACTTAACCCACCACTGCGTGCTAACCCAGACTAAAAAAAAAAAATCAACGTTACCTTTGAGACGTAGAGAACCAAGCGATGAGAAAGAGAGAAAGATGAGGGCTTGCGATCGACTTCCACACACACACACACACACACACACACACACAGAGACTTCCAGAGAAAGGGAGAGAGCTCGACTTCTAGAGTGAGAGAGAGAAAATGCCTTAGATCTGAGTAGGGCTTCAAGTTAGCAAAGAACTGGGATGGTTTGAGTAGATTTGAGGCAATGAGTCTTCAAAAGAGAGAGAGAGAGAGAGAGAGAGAGAGAGAGAGAGAGAGAGGGAGAGGGAGAGGGAGAGGGAGAGGGAGAGAGGGAGAGAGAGAGAGAGAGAGGCAGACAAAAAGTGATGGAGGCAGAGAAGCATGTGATTTCAGGTACGTTTACGCAGCTTTTGATATTTTTTTTTCTCACTTTTTTCAATATCTCGTCTATAATCTCAGCACATCTCGGCCGATATTTTCTTAACTCGTCTGTTTCAGCCGATACGACCGATTTTTATTACGTTACAGATTTTTTTTATAACTCATCTTAACTCTTTCAATATCTCGTATCGGACTCTCTCGATACCGAGTTGACTTGGCCGATACGTCTTGGTATCGGCCGTTACTTCTAACCATAAACCATAGTCCTCATCCAAGTCTTTGATCATCATCTTAGTTGCAAACTTTGGGTTCTCTCAAGTTAATTGAAATCCCAGAGCTGAATTCTTGAAGTGCATTCAAGTATTTGGAGTTCTATCTCAAGAACAAGCTCAAGTTCATCATCTTGATCATCTTGATCATCTTTGTGAATATTACTACTCACACACAATGGGTTCATATGCATGTATTTATTATTGCACTTTCGATTTCAGATTGATACAGATTCATACATCCCAATATATTTTGGATAACACATTTTTGGTATTATCTTTGAAAAGGAAAATAATAATCTTAAAAACCTCACAAACTTTTTCTTGATAAACTGATATGGCATTCCAAACTGTAAATACTCAAAAGAGAGGCAATCAAATAATCTCACTGCACAGAGAAATTACAATTGGTTTAATTATTTAGTTACTAGCCTACTTTACAAATATGATACCAACTAACCTTTCAATACTCTGTTCATTTATATTTGTTGGTAGGGTTATTCTCCTATATTATGCTCAATAAAATAATTATGATCTGCACACAAATTTCTGAAAGTTTGGATCAGCAACTATTCCCTATTAATTTTCACATCAATGTCCTCTTTTACTCTTTAATTTGATTTGATTATTAGTTTGGGAGGATATATTCATCAAACTTATTATGATTGATTTCCTGGAATGGATGATTTGCTTGAAGCTGCACTTACTAAATGTCTTATTTGATACTCCCTCCGTCCCAAATTGTGTTGAAAAGTTAACACAATAAATTTTGAATCTTTATTGTTTTGTCCTTTCTTTTTTTACACCTCTAACTAATCTAAATGTATTGATGAGGGGCAAACTTGAAAAGTTGAAGTATAAAAGTTTGACAAAAGTGCAATTATTGTGTTCCCTTAAAAAATTAAATTTCCCAAAAGTACCAAATAATTTGGGACGGAGGGAGTACATTTTTTTATGCTCTCTGTTAGGATGTTGAGAGGTACATTTTGTAAAATTCGAGATTATTAATTCCATTATTTGAATCAATCAAATTGTTATGAGTTGGATGGAGTGGACGATTCCGAGGAGTACCTTTCTACAAGAAAGGGTAGGGATATCGAGCGAATCAGTTCTGTCAAGCCTGGAGCAAGAAATTGTATTACATGTTTACCATGAATTTATTATAAAAATAAATAAATAAATAAATAAATAAATAAAATTGTGTATGTGCATGTATTTATACAAAGAGAAATTGTTTTGAATTTTTTAGAAATGAAACTTTTGGGATAAACTTATTATTTATATTATATTGTTTTATGGCCTATTCAATGGTGTCAACAATAGTTTGCTGTTTTCTTTTTTTTTTTCTTTTTTTTTTTTTTGTCGTTAACAATCCGTGGGTTATCGACTTGTATAGTTTAAAAGTTAACACTTAATCGTCATGTGGTTATATATATATATATATGATTGAAATAAAATTGTTAACTTTTTTTTTATTAGAATTGACAGATTAATCGCACTTTACTCCCCTGTGGTTAGACCAATTCTTACTTTATCCCCTGTGGTACAAAGTTGACACTTAACCCATCCGTGTGGTTGTGACTAAAATGGCGGATATTTTTTTTCGAAAATTAATGACGGATGTGGTTAGACCAATTCTCACTTTACTCCTTATGGTACAAAGTTGACACTTAACACCGCTCTGTGTGGTTGTGACTAAAATGACAGCTACATTTTTTCGGGAATTAATGACGGATGTATTTGTCATTTCAAGCCAAATTTAAAATTAACACTATTAAGTATTAAGTATTAAGTTTGCAATTAACACACGAGTTACATGGAGTTTACACTCTGTTTGGTATGATTGTAAAATAGAATAGAATAGAATTGAGCAGAATAGAATTGAAAAGAAAAGAATAGAATTGATTTGCAATTCTAATTCTCTTGTTTGGTTTAAAACAGTAATGAAGAGAATAGAATTGAAAAGAATAATTACTTTTTTCTAAAATACCCCCAGACCTTAAACACACAAACCCTAAACTAACAGACCCAAACAGCCCCTAAACTAACATACCCAAACATACCCTAAAACTACAGATCAGAGGAAGAAGAAGACCTAAGAAGAAGACGCAGACCCAGACGAAGACGAAGAAGAAGAAAGAAGAAGAAGAAGAAGACGAAGAAGACGAAGAAGAAGAAGAAGATGAAGATGACACAGACGAAGAAGATGAAGAACACGCGGACAAAGAAGAAGAAGAACACGCAGACGAAGGGTATTTTGAGAAGAACACAATTTCAAACTGAATTCTCACCAAATCCGACCAATTTTGGTCGGATTTCACTTTAGACTAAACCTGCAATTCTCAAGAATTGGCAAGAATTGGAAATCATTTCATTTCTATTTTTTGTATCAAACCAAACACATGATTTGCCACAAACAAGAATTGCAAATCAATTCTT
Source organism: Hydrangea macrophylla (assembly GCA_033977485.1). Classification (NCBI taxonomy): domain Eukaryota; kingdom Viridiplantae; phylum Streptophyta; class Magnoliopsida; order Cornales; family Hydrangeaceae; genus Hydrangea; species Hydrangea macrophylla. The sequence goes on from CM066988.1 coordinate 65,883,673, forward strand.
TTCTTGTTTGTGGCATACCAAACGGACTGTTAGTCTTTTGAATATTAGGGGTGGTAAAGTAAAAAAAAAAAAATGGAAACCAACCACAGGAGCTAAAGTGCTAAACTATCTTTAACCCTCATAGTTTGTTCAAGAAATTAAAAGGGGAAATTATAGTGACATCCCCTGAGCTATGGTGTAATAGCAGCTAGCCCCATTAGTTTGCAAAAATTCAATGACCTCCCTTGAGGTTTATAATTTTGTAACTTAAATAAATTTGATAAAAACTAACAGAACTTGATGATGCTAAAAAAATTTTAAAAAACTTGAAACTTCAAATTTAACATGCATACAAAAGCTTAAAATATCACCGTCGTTCTTTGCCAGCATCAGTTAAGAGAGCATTTTTACTCACCCAAATTTAGTTCATCGTTGCTCATTTAGGACTTCACTAAGTGACATGTGTATCGTATAGGGGTAAAATGGGAATGAAATGGGTCACATATCACTCAATGAAAGCCTGAGTGAGTAATGATGAACTAAATTTGAGTGAACAAAAATGCTCTCATGAGTTAAAGGCTTGGGGTAGAGTACGGACTTGGCCCATAAGCATGAATGGGATTAGTTTAGTTGGTTAGACTTTCAAGAAAGGCAACCTGGCCCAACCCATGTACAGCCTTTGCTTGTTAAGTTGAAAATTACCCACCAATGGGTCGAAAGAACATTGTATTTTTGTCATAAATTCCTTTGCAATTAGTAATTTCCAAACGGCCATGTTAGGAATCACTTTTGAAATACACAATTTAGGCCAATACTGCTAGAGGCACTAACCGGCTGCACCGAAATGGTGCACCAAGCGATCGTTCGGTGTCGTCCATTTCGGTAGGACTCACGTCCTGCACGCGTGGAGTCCACCGAAATGGACGGCACCGATCGTTCGGTGTACCATTTCGGTGCACCCCGTCGGCAGGGGCGTAGCTACATTAGAATTGGTGGGTACCATGGTACCCACTGAATTTGTACATTGGGTAATTCTTTGGTGACAACTTTTATACAACTTTCATACAACCTCCTAAAAAATGTGTCTATCTCTCTCCTGTGTCACTGTGGGGTCCAGTGACATCACAGGAGAGAGATAGACACATTTTTTTAGGAGGTTGTAGGAAAGTTGTCACCAAAGAATTACTCTTGTACATTAGAAATTTTTCTACACTCTTTTATTAGTAGACATGGTTGCACCAGTGGTTTGTGACTTTGTTTTCAACCCAAATGGCCTGGGTTCGGTCCTCGGTCTCCCTTTTTCTTTTCTTTTTTTTTTTTTCCTTTTTTTTTTGGTCTCTCTTTGTCTGAAAATTGATTTGGTTTTCAGCACCTTATTTTATAAATATTTATTCTTTTTTCTTTTTGTGAAAAATTAATTTGTTTTCAGCCCCTTGTTTTATAAATATTACTTAAGAAACTCCACTATCTATCTATCTACTGAAAATACTCACTAATGAATGCGGTCTATTTCAATACTTCAAATGCTATTTTTAGTTTTGCAAATTTAATCGCTTAAAATTTTCAATACTTAAAATACAACCTTTGATTCCAGTACTTAATTTTCAGATTTATCAAACGTACCTAGGGTTTGTTTGATAACCCAATTAAGTTCTATCAATGAAAAGTTTTAGCGTTGCATTTTTTTTTTTGTCAGTTCGTTAGATAACGTATAACTTCACTGAAAATATGCCCAAAAGCTATTAAAATTTTTTTAAAAAAAAGTTTGTATTAAAAATTGTATGGTGTTAAAACATTTTGGACATAAAATCAATTCTACACATAATTATGGTTAAGTAAAAAATATATATATATTTCGCCTCGAGGCCGTTGCCCCCGAACCCCCGTATAGCCTAAGTCTATGATTGGTACCCACTGGATGAGATTTCTGGATACGCCCCTGCCCGTCGGTGCCTTAATCTGTACTCTTAGTCCAAAGATGTTTATGGAACCCAAAACATGGATATTTACCTTTTTAGACAAATTTTAAAAAGCACTTTAGAACTCAAAAACACGTTTTTGTTAAAGCAAGTACAGAGGTGCTTATGTCCAAATGTGATGAATTAAGAAGAGTTGGGTTTTGGTGATTTTATTTTATTTTATTTTATTTTTAATTCTTCAGGCTTCCGCTCTACTTCTATTTCTGCATAAACATAAAAATCGATGCCAATCCAGACGAGACGTACCTCTTTGATTTCTAACATTCATGGGAGACACTAAAGCTAAAGTATGTCTGTAATGTATCTCTATCTGTGTATTTTAAAGGAAATACAAATTATTATACAATTGAAACAAGAAAAAAGAAAAGAAAGATCCAAAATGAATAATAAACTAGGCTTTCTTGAAAAATTATTTACCACAGGACCAATTTTAGTTCCTCACAGACTTGTGAGGAAATAGTCGTAAACATGTGCAATGCACCAAAGTTAGTCAGAAAATAAAAAATAAAAATAAATAAATAAATACACTAAACTATGAAAGGTAATTAAAATGGCTTTAGAGTAATGAATAAGGTGAAAAGAATCTTAGATAACCAAAGAGTAAAAATAAAAGTATTAAAAATAGAACAATTGTTAGATTTTAAAAGCCCCCCGAGGAGAGAAAACTAGTATGTATCATTAGTTATATCATTAATACAATGGAAAAAAGAATGAAAATAGATCAAGATCAAAAGTACTATTAATTATGTTATCAACACAATTGAATAGTTAATTTAAAAATTTTGGCAATTATAGTATTGTTTTTCAAAAAAAAAAAAAAAATTGTCTATTTTCATAAAACTACGTGACAAATATAATAATATATGGTTACACCACTGGTCATCCCATTTCTTAAGAATATATAAAAAGCTTAGAGTCATTTTCTTACAAATAATTTGGTCATCAACCTGCTCTCCTCTTAGAGTCCAAGTGTAAGCTTCTACAATGTTCAAATTTCTAACCACGGTTTAAGAACAAACTCCTCATGGGTTATATCATGGAAAATAATAGTCCTTAAAATTTCTTGAGTTTGAATCGTACACACAGACATAGTATATATAGAAATTCGGCGAAGAGTCCATCATATTGAATTGTTTGAGTTTAAAGGACAACTTGTTTTAATTTTAGTCAAAAGACCCTATATAGTAAAACTTAGAGTGTGTTTGTTTCTTTTTAGTACCTTTGATAATATACCACTTAATTAAAAAAGTAGATATAAATCCACTGAAAACTCGAAAATGAAAATTTTTAACTCAAAATAATCAATGAATGCAGTATATTAATTTCAGTACTTGAAACACTATGATGATGATGGATTTTGTGCATCGGGTCGGGTTGACTATTTGAGTTGCAACAAATATAAGAGAGAGAGAGGAGATATGTATGTGGTACGGCACTGTTAATTAAGCAGCCTACGTCCACTCATGGTGTGTCTATTAGTGCTTCTGCTATAGAAAAATATTTACAGGGCTTAGTGAAGGAGCCTTGATGATCCAACAATAGAACTGGAACTATTAAGGGTTGCCGTACACAATTGTTTGTAGTATTCTAGGGAGACTTTAGCTGACTAGGGTTTCGTGGCCTCAAGGAGAGAAAAACCGGTAGAGATGGGAAGAACCTCTTTTATAATGCAAAGGGTTTTCTAATATAAATAGGATGCCCTAGTTGATTTAGGACAGTGATTGGGAGATTATTTCCTTATCCTAGTTGGCGGTTTATCTAAGAGTCACTAACTCTTTGCCATGTGGAACTCATTGTAGAGCTGTCTAAGTTAGACTGGGACTGTTCTGATGAGGAGGAGTCTACCCAAGCTGCCGAGCACTACATTCTGACCTAGAGGTTAGGGTCTTCGCCTAAGGGGGCTTGGCTTGTAATGGTCAGTCTCTGGTTGACTGTGTAGCTTGTATCTTCTAACCCTGAATATCGAGTAGATTGAATCAGGATGGTCGATCGAGATTAACATATGGATACTTTGACCATTTTGGATGTATAGCACTGTTTTTAGTAGAGCAATTCTATCTACACCCACCTATTTTGCTGTCTACACCCACTTTCTCTCTACCCCCATCACTTATGCTATGTTTGGTTTGAGGGAAGAGGGGAAGGAAGGAGAGGGGTGGATGGAAGAGAGGATGGAAGAGATTAAATTCACTTGTTTGGTAAGATGGAAGAGAGGAGAGAAGGGAAGAGGGGAGGGATGCTACTTCCTTCCTGGCCCACAAAATTCAATCCATCCAAAAGTAGATGGATTAGGAGAGAGAAAATGCTTCTCTTAGCTTTTGACTTTTTTATCCTTAAAAATAATGTCATCTATTTTAATGTAAGGATATAATAGTAAAATATACAATATTCCATTCTTTCCTTCTTCACTTCCTTCATGTTTAACCAAACAAGAGGAGGGAATACTCCCTTCCTTTCCCTACGGATACCTCTTCCATCTTTCCCCTCTTCCTTTCCTTCCACTTTTCTATCAATCCTACCAAACATAGCATTAGGGTAAAAATATAACAATTTGCTCTCTACACCCCACTTTCATTAAAAAAAAAAAAAAACCCTATCTTTGCACCAAACCTTCTTCACATATTCCATCTCGCATCTCTCCCTCGTAAAACACCATCTCCTCTGTCAGAGTTCTCTGACTCTCATAGTCTCATGAAATTACAAATAGGAAAAGAACAAGCAAGGCTATCCGGATGATAAACACAAGTGACAAGCCACCCCTCCCCCCAAACGAAAAAAAAAAAACACTCTGCTTTCAATTCAGTTTGTTTTTATTCAATTTTGATCAAATGTTAGATAATTAAACAATTTTGAAAAATAAAATTAATGTAGTTTGTATTCCCAGATCAAGCACCTATGCTTGAAGAGCCTTATTGGAATTAGATTACATCCCTCTCTCATCTTCCTCACATCACCGCCCCTTCCTTTTTTACAATTGCCATCTTCATCTCTCTCATGGAAACACACTTCTACGCTTCTCTTTCATCATCTCGTTGCACCACCACCGCCAAAATTATTGTCGGCCCCTCCACGTTCATCAAATCAGATGATCAGCCATCTAACATTGATTGATGGACTAGATCGCCGCCCCTTTCTTTCTCAGTTGGAGCAAAACCAGTTGTAGATTGTATTACTACTACTTGTCCTCGCATGTAATTTCAAACAAGGATTAAATTGTAATAAAAGAGTTTTCTTAAATGGTGGGTGTAGAGAGCAAAGTAGGTAGGTGCTAATAGAAGCACTTTTTTTAGTATTGTAACTTCAATTGCTTAAATTTTCAATATTTAAAATTCAACACTTAATTTTCAGTACTTAATTTTTAAATTTATCAAACAAACTCATCAAATCAAATCAAATCTTGTGAAAGTTTAAAATTCCATAAAAGTTGCTATATGAAATTTTATGTTAATGGATGTTTTTACTAAAATAAAAAACCGATTGGACCTAAGATCAAAAAGGTCTATTTAATTGAACTGTTGACTAAAATTCTCTAATATATACATGAATACACATATTTCGATTTGAATACAGCTTGAATTTGCAATGTGAGAGTTATATTGCGTATAATAAATAAGTAGTTGGGGTCATTTTCTTTTTTCTTTTTCTTTTTCTTTTTTCTTTTCTTTTTTATACTAGTTGGGTTATTTTCAAACCATGGGGTTTGACTGATTTTGGGGGTGTTATAATTTAGCTTTCTTTCTTTGGGCCCATAGTTTATCACCCTTTTTTTTTTCCAATCTTTGAAATTTTGGGTTTTATAAAGTTTCCTTTTTCATTATGGCCTTTCAAATTTTTTTTCACAAACACGAGGAAATAAGAATGATTCAAAAAGTCATTGATGGTCTGCAATGTTTAGGTAAAGACTACTTTAATGTTATTAGATGCGGCATTGTCTTGGAATGAATAGAGCAATTCAAAAATATCAATCACTTTCAATATGGATCATGTATTCAATTGGTTGTAGTTCTTGACTGGAGAAGAGAGAGAGATGGACTTACTACCTACCAAAGGTCGGTTGCCCTTGTTCTAGTGTGTGACCCTCTAAAGTTTATTTCTCCAAGTATTATTGGGTGACAAACACTTTTTACAAACACTTATAAATATACTCTATTTCTCTTTTAGGTGATACTGTGGGGTCTAGATAATTTCATTAGATCCCATAGTACTACTCAAGAGAGAGATAGAGTGTGTTTATAAGTATTTGTAAAAAATGTTTGTCACCCTAACATTGTTGTCTTTCTTATGGAAAAGCTCTCTTTGGATTGATGATCTAAGGATTGTTTTGTTAACAGCTTTTGGAATTTAGAAGTGATTTTGAAATTACATAAGCTAAACTAAAATGTTTGACAAACTAGCTAGTTTTTGTGATTCAATAGTACAAAAATGTTGACCGAAAGCTATATCTTGGGAAGCTTTTGGAACAGTTTTTTTATGATTGAATTGCAAAAACATAAGTTGTTGCCAAACTAGCCCTTGATAAAAAGGGTAAGAAAAAGGAAAAGAAAATAAAAATAAAAATAAATAAAAACCAGAAATAGTGCTTCCATCATGCTTTGTATAATGTCCGATAAGTGTCCAATAAAAGAAACTAAAAGATAGTGGGGAAAAAATGGATTATTCAAAATCAAAACAATTTATTTTACTTTTATCATTTTTTTCAAAAATTTCTCCTTGTGTTTTTTTATTAATTAAGCAAGAAAACTGAATTCCGGTCCATTCTCTAGTACTCCCTTAGGCTGTATTTGGTTCATGAATTTTGTGAGGGAAAAGTGATGGAAAAGAAAAACAAGTTTGTGGATCCTCAGCTCCCCTTTGGGGTAGCACTTTGGGTTGCACCCCATGTGGGTGTTGCAGGACCACATATATATATATATATATATATATTTATTTATTTATTTAAATTGTGGTTTTACAACACCCACATGGGTGTTGTCCAAAGTGCTGCTGAGGACCGTTTCCGAAAAACTAGTCTCATCTATAAGGTTAAAGGAACTAATTTTTCCTCCGGATTACCTTTCCCATCTCTTTTCTCTCACCAAATTCATAAAGCAAACAACACCTTACAAAATTCGTGAAAAAAAAAAAAAAAAACCCTAACAAGGATGAAAGAAGTGTATGGTAGTTTAACTTAATACACCTTACCAATTCTCAATCTAATAAACACAAGAGACTATTTATAATTTAGGGGTGACTGGCCATAGCTCTCTAACATGGACCAAAGTGTGCATTAGGTCCACACATTTTATTTTTCATGCCAAAAGTTTTTGAGTTTTTTTGGACCAAAAGGACCTTAAAATTCTATTAATGTGTCTCTCCCCTTATTTTTAGCAACTTTCCAAAACAGTTTTTCTTTTTTAAGTTTTTCTATCTGTAAAATGCCATAAATTTCAAACTATAAATCAATTTTCAATAGAATTTATGTATCTGTGATCTACAAAATAAGATCTACAAAACAAGATGCATATTAACTATCAAATTCTTCAAAATAAAGATAGTGGCATGCTTTGTAGTGTTGCTCAATTAAAGGCAGTGATATGCTTCAAATTGACCAAATAATCACAGAATGTTACTGCCTTTACAAGCTAAAGACAATAATATATCATCAAATAAAATATGTTTTTGCAAGGACAGTAACATGCCATTGTCCCAAAAAAATTGCAAAATTATGAAGACAGTGATATAATTCAAATTGACCAAATAATCACAAATTTATGGCTAATTTATAAATGTTACTGCCTTTACTGTACTGCCCAAGGTAAAAATAGTAACATATCATCAAATTAAAAATATTTTTACAAGTACAATAACATATCACTGTTGCAAAAAATTACAAAATTATGGCCAATTTATAGATGTTACTGTCTTTACAATACTACCTAAGGTAAAGACAGTAACATACATCAAATAAAAAAAATTCAAATATAGTAACATGTCACTGTCGCAAGACAATGACATTACTCTTGAGGATCAATCCACAATAAGAATGGAACCAAAGAGAAAGATATGTTCAGAAAGAAAGGGGAAAAAAAATCAAAAAACAAAAGAAAATAAAAACAAAAACAAAAGAGTGAAACCTTTGACCAAAACTTGCCAACACAGAACTGTTTGCTTCTTGGAGATGCAATGATGTCATGAGCTTCAAAATTAAAACAATGAATGGTGACAACGACTAGCCTCTCTACCGGCGACGGAGACGACGATGGCATATGGCATTGAGAGCGAAATCAAGAGAGAGAGAGAGAGAGAGAGAGAAGGTGGTTGTTACTATCAACATGGAGGTCGGCGACGGTGGAGAATCAGAGAAAATGTGACAGCTATGGTGGTTGGAGAGGTTGGAGGAGATGGAGGCAGCTGGTGTGTTAGAGAGAGAGAGAGAGAGAGAGCGAGCGAATTGAGTTGCAACCCCTATTTCACCAGGGAGGGTAACTCTGTCAATAAGTTTCTTAAAAATTAAAAAATGGACTTATCACAATTGTTTTTAAATCATTGTGTCGTTATTAAGCTAAAAAGGGACGAGTTGGATTGTTGATCAAAATTGTTCTAAATGAGGGACAATAATTAATTTTCCCTAGAATTGAGTTGGGTATGAGTGTATAAAACGAGAAGTATTCCATGAGCCCATCACATGTGCGACGGATTCATGGGAACCGTTAGATCATGGTAGGATCGACATGGGTCCCACACATCCAATAGTTTTCATGAATCTATCACACATGTGTGCTCATAGGATAGTTTCTCGTATAAAACGGTTAAATGACAAATAGGTGGATTAACTTTGGCCAAATTTGAGAATTTCCATATCTAGAAATACAGTATACTTACGATAATATCCTAAAATGTGATCATTTCACATAATTGACACTACTTACTACATGGACAAACCATGTAACCAAAACAAGGTTGTGGGCTCATGAGAATTAAAATCCAAAGAAACTCAAATACGCTTCCTTCGGTAGAAGCACCTCTGAATCTATTTCACTAAAACATGCTTTAGGGGTTTAATATAAATTTATTCAAACAAACTAATATATAAATTTTGGTTCTCATAAATATGCTTGGGACAACATATACGTTCTATAAGGTAGAGAGTCCAAACTCCAAACGGCATCTCTATATACCTAGGTAGATGCATAGTGTTGGAGAGAATGAAATGAAAAAATGAATAAGTTCTACCAAAAAAAGATCATGAGAGGAAAAAATGGTTAAGAGCTTCTCTCTCGAGATTTTTTAGAGAGAGGTTGGTGTTTTGATGACCTAGCAGCTGCATCCATCCATCTCCTCTCTCTCTCTCTCTCTCTCTCTCTCTCTTCCCCACCCTCTTCGTGCCATGTTTTGTCCCAGTCCAAATAAGGGACTGTTTGGCTCCTCCGCTTATTCTGTGAAGCTTTTCCCCTTCCTTTGGGAAGGTTGTTTTCCTTATCTTGCATGGCTTCTCTTTGGGTTCAAGATGGTGGATGTTGCCCAGACCAATCTTGCAACAGTAGATTGGCTTTTTGGTCTTCATTGGGTTATGATTGGTGGCTTTGGAGCTCTCTTCTACAGCTGTGTTGCTTTCCATGGTACAGCTTGTGCTATCATGGAAGTTTTTCAAACAACTTTGGTTACCCCCTTTGGTGAATCTTCTTCACTTGTTTGGGCTTGGCTTTGTGCCATCTTCTTTCTTTGGGTGGTCTCTATTATCTACAAGTTTGAAGTTGTCCTACCAGTCCTTGTGGCACAGTGGTGGATTCCTCATGCAGCTAACGGAGAGTTTTCTGTGGTCGCTTATGCTTCCTTATCTATTGTACCTTTGGTTGTTTTGCATTTGCTTGTTCCTTTCTTTAATTTTGTTATTTGTTTGGTTTTCTTTGTAATGTTTGATTTTCATTAATGAATTTTTTGTTTTTGAGCCCAAAAAAAAAAAAAGAACAGACAAATAAGTTGGTTCGTGATGAGAGTTACCATGAACTAGTAGTTAGGTCAAAGTTAGGGCTGTCAACGAATCGGATCAAGGCTCGGATCCGGCACTTTTAAACGGATTTGATCACTTTGCAGATCCATATCCAGATCCGGATCCATATATTATGCTCAAGAAGCAGACCGAGTATGATTTTGTAATATTCGATCCGTCTAAGACTCGAATCCGAATAACATCTAAATTGTGTGTGTATATATATATTTATATATAATGAATATATAATACTTAAAATGTGTACATATATATATTATCAAAGATTCTCTAAAGAGGGCGCCCTCTCTTTATAAAAGAGAGGACCTTTGTTTTAGCTGTTGGATGGTGTTTAAAAACTGTAAAATGACAAAATTGTCTTTAATGAAAACACAATCCGACGGCCAAAACAGAAGCCCTCTCTTTAATAAAAAGAGGACGCACTCTTTAGAGTCTGACTGTATATATTATATATAAACAAAACTAGTATGTATATACATTTATTCAATATTTTTGACCGAATCTGGATAAATGGACCGGATTACCGGATTCGAGCAAATCCGGATATGGACTGGCCAGTAGTAGATCCATCGGATCCGAATCCAACCGATTCGGTCCAGATCCTGACCGTTTACAGGCCTAGTCCAAGTAGCATTCGAGGTAAAATAACTTGCAAAGTAGTATTTTGGATCTAGAGCAGGCAAGCCATTTTAACTTTTCTTCAAAAGGCTTAGTCAAATTTTGACTAGCCAGTAAAGGCTCTCTATATGATCTCTCTTAATCTCAACTGCTCAATATTCTTCTAATGTCAATTGGCACAAAATAAGCTACTTGATAAAAGAGAGAGCATTGCTGAAATTAAAAGCTCAAACATGAATTAATAAAATAATTTTTAGCCAAAATAGCTAGAAAACAATAGCACTACCGGAAATACTTCATGCGAGAAAATACACTGCTATGGATGGAGAATACAAGTAATCCAAAAAATAAATAAATAAAGAGGCAAAAAAAAAAAAAAAAACCACACACTTATTTCCACGTGGAGGGATCAAAATTACAGAAAATGACCTTTTTTCTGAGAGGGAGTTATGAGAACTGACGATCTTGAAGATAAGAGACATTAAATTTTTAGGTAGATTTAAACTTTGTTCCATGTGAGAAGGTACACTGCTAAGAAAGTGGTATAGAAACAACTTTGAAATGTAAAAGGACATTTATCACAAGACTAAAATCAGTGTTCTAGGGTTGATTTGTCTGGTGACTCAGAACTTGACCGAGTTAACTCAACCACTTGCTCATTTGAAGATGATCTAGTCCCTGTTATTAGTTTGCACATCCATTACTTCTGGATCATTTTTTTCAAAATCTTACATTTTTTTAATTTGATGATAAAAATGTTTTGGATTTCAAATCACCATTCCCAAATAGACTATAATGGAAATGGGTTACGATCAAAACTTACTATTTATTCTTCTTCTTTTTTTGCTTGGATACTATTTATTCTGTTAGAGCATCTCCAATCACATTACCTAAAAATTCTCTAATTTTTAACCAAAATAACTAAAAAGTTATTTTAGCTAATCAGTTATAAGCCTCCAACTCCAACCATGTTCTCCATTGTAGGGAGGTTTGAATTATTATATTAATTTTTTATACAAAAGTTGAAAATTTTAATGCACTCTCTCTCCTTAAATGAATATGATATGTATTATTTTTCATTATTTTACTTATGGGTAATTACCCATATTCACACTCTCTCTCCTCAAATGTGGAGAACCAAAAATGGGTTCCCCAAAATGAAGAATCATTTGGAGAACCCATTGGAGCTCCAAAAATGCACTTTGGTTCTCCAAAATAACTAGAAATTGAACATGGATAATGTGGTTGGAGTTGCTCTTAGTTTGTTAAAGAAGCAGTTTCGTATGACATTTTTAAGCCTATCACAGGCTCACATGTAACCAAAAAGTAGTTACTGGAATATTTAGAATTGGTTCTAATCATGAACCATTGAACATGTCCTTGTTGTATCTAAACAGTCTCTTAAATTTCGTAAAACTCCTAATTCAACCATTCTAAATGAGTAATGTTATATTTTCTAAATTTGTATCCTAAATGTGGTTTTCAAAATATGTGACAATGTGCCTATTGTTATAATAAAGAGAGAATAAGAGAAAGAAGAAAAATAATACTAGAATCAAGTAGTTTTTCTCATTGATATGCTCCCTATTTATAGGGTAAGGTAAGGGTGTGTGAATAAATATTACTTTACAATTAGATCCCTAACCTAATACAAAATGTGGACAGCCACACATAACTATGTAATATTTACAACACTCCCCCTTGGATGTCCACCATTAAATGATTGTTGCCTCATTAAAACCTTGCAAAGGAAAACCCAGTGGGAAAAACCGAAGCTAAGGAAAAAGAGTACAACGTTCTTCAGGAACTTGGTGGATGCGCATAATGCTGCCTCATTAAAACCTTGATAAGAGAAAACCCTGTGGGAAAAACTCTAATCGAAGGAAAAAGAGTACAGAGCGCCTAAAATTCATTGCATACTTCAGGATGCTTAGTTTATGATCACTCCCCCTCATTTAGAGAAAATTTCAGTTGGTCTGATGATTGAGACGACGCATGCCAATTTCGTACACCAATTTCTGAAAAGTTGACTTGGGTAATGCCTTAGTAAACAGATCAGCAAGGTTATCGCTTGATCGAATCTGCTTGACTTCAATTTCACGATTCTCTTGAAGTTCATGTGTAAAGAAAAATTTGGGTGAAATGTGCTTGATCCGATCTCCTTTGATGAAACCTCCTTGAATTTGAGCAATACATGCAGCGTTGTCTTCATAGATTATAGTCGGCTCATCAACGACTGGAGTTAATTGACAACTACTCCGTATATGTTGGACTAATGATCTTAGCCAGACACACTCTCGACTTGCTTCATGGAGTGCTAGAATTTCAGAATGGTTGGAGGATGTAGCTACTAAAGCTTGTTTAGTAGAGCGCCAAGAAATAGCCGCATTATTGTTCAGAAATACATAACCTGTTTGTGAGCGACCCTTATGAGGATCGGACAGATAACCTGAATCTGCATAATCAACTAAGTGGGAATGATTAGATAAATCAGATGAATAAAACAAACCCATATCAATGGTCCCACGAAGGTATCTAAAAATGTGTTTTATTCCAGTCCAATGCCTATAGGTGGGTGCAGAACTAAATCTTGCAAGCAGATTCACAGAAAATGAAATGTCTGGTCTTGTACTTTGAGCCAAGTACAATAGTGCACCAATAGCACTCATGTATGGTACTTCAGGACCAAGAATTTCTTCATTTTCTTCTTTTGGTCGGTATGGATCTTTCTTGACATCTAGGGACCTGACGACCATAGGTGTACTTAGTGGATGAGATTTATCCATGTTAAAGCGCTTCAACATCTTTTCTGTATAGCTTGATTGATGAACTAATATTCCACTAGTACTTCTCTCGAGCTGCAGGCCGAGACAAAATTTTGTTTCCCCAAGGTCCTTCATTTCAAACTCTTTCTTTAAATAGCTAGCAGTTTTCTCAAGCTCTTCTGGAAACCCAATTAAATTTATATCATCCACATAAACTGCTACTATGGCAAATCCATTTTCAAATTTCTTTATGAAGACACATGGACAAATGGGATTATTTTCATACCCTTCCTTAGACAGATATTCACTAAGACGGTTGTACCACATTCTTCCGGATTGTTTCAAACCGTACAATGCACGTCTTAGTTTGATCGAGTACGTACTTCTTGGTTTTGCTTCAGGCAAAGCCAATCCTTCAGGGATCTTCATGTAAATATCTGTGTCTAAGTCCCCATATAGGTATGCAGTTACTACATCCATGAGTCTCATGTCTAATTTTTCAGAAACTGCAAGGCTTATTAAATATCTGAATGTGATTGCATCCATAACTGGGGAGTATGTTTCTTCATAATCAATCCCAGGTTTCTGCAGGAAACCTTGTGCTACAAGACGTGCCTTATATCTTGCAATATCATTTTTCTCATTTCTTTTTCTCACAAACACCCATTTAAAACCTACCGGGTTTACATTCTTTGGTGTTTGTGCTATAGGTCCAAATACACCACGTTTTTCAAGAGATTCCAATTCTGCTTGAATTGCTTCTTTCCATTTTGGCCAATTATTTCTTTGTCGACATTCATTTATACTACGTGGTTCAGTATCATCATTTTTATCATTTCCCTTGGATATTTCAGTAGCTACTGCATAAGTAAATATGTCATCGATGACTAATTTCTTTCGCTCCCACATTTCTCTTGAAAATATATGGAATATTGAGATCTCACTATTATCAGGTACCTGAGTCATAGTCTCTTCAAGGACTAGTGCCTTGTCTAAGGCATTATCTTCCGCGGAGATTTCAGGGAAAGTGGGCTTTTGATACATAACCTCTTCTAGAGTGCTATGAACATCTTCTTCGGGAACCATATTAGGGCATGATTTCTCATTCACTCTCCGCTTCCGGGGAGCTGAATCTTTGGAACCTATAGGTCTGCCACGCTTCTGGCGTGCAACAGATTCATTTGTTGCCGTATTCGAAGTTTGTCCTACAGGGACACTAATTCGAGCAGGTGCATTCATAGCTGGCACATGTGACTTTGTCACCTTAGCTGCATCATTGAATGAATCAGGTAATTGATTTGCAATTTCCTGTAAATGCAATATTCTCCTTACCTCATAATCACATTGAGAAGTTCTTGGATCTAGATGAGACAAAGTGGAAGTAGTCCATGATAATTCACGCCGTTCTTCAGGAACAAGTTGTTTGCTATTAATTTCATTTTCTCCCCCTAACGGCGGGAAGACTGTCTCATCAAATTGGCAATCTGCAAACCTGGCAGTAAATACATCACCTGTTAATGGTTCTAGAAAACGAATAATAGAAGGTGAGTTAAAACCAACATAAATTCCCAACCGCCGTTGGGGACCCATCTTAGTACGTTTTGGGGGTGGTATAGGAACATGTACTGCACAACCAAATTTTCGCAAGTGTGAAATGTTAGGCTGACGACCTGTCACAAGTTGGGCAGGTGAAAATTGATTATAAGAAGTGGGTCTAAGTTTAAGTAACATTTCAGCATGCAAGATAGCATGTCCCCATGCACTAACAGGAAGTCTAGATTGCATAAGCAAAGGCCTTGCAACAAGTTGAAGGCGTTTAATTAGGGATTCTGCTAAACCATTTTGTGTGTGTACATGCGGGACAGGATGTTCAACATCAATTCCTATGGATAAACAATAGTCATCAAAAACTTGAGAGGTAAATTCGGCTGCATTGTCGAGTCGAATAGACTTAATTGGTTGGTCCGGAAAGTGTGCCTTAAGTTTGATAATTTGACCAAGTAATCTGGCAAATGCAAGATTACGTGTAGAGAGTAGGCATACATGTGACCATCTAGTGGAAGCATCTAATAAGACCATGTAATATCTAAATGGGCCACTAGCAGGGTGAATTGGACCACAAATGTCACCTTGTATCCTTTGTAAGAAGGATGGTGACTCAAAAGCAATTTTAAGAAATGAAGGTCTAGTAATAAGTTTTCCTTGTGAACAAGGAATACAAAGGTGTCCACTAGGGAAAATTAAATGTTGGTTTGCTAGAGTATGCCCATTTGAGTTATCTACTATCTTCTTCAACATTGTAGATCCAGGATGACCCAAACGATCATGCCAAAGAATTAAATTACTTGGGTCTTTGAGCTTCTGGCTCCCTTTAAGCTTCTGGCTCATAATAGCATGTGATTCAACAATCTCAATTGTTGTGTAATATAATCCCAATGAGAAAATAGAGAATTTTTCTAATGTAAGCTTCTGGCTTCCAACATAAGAAATTATGCATAAAAATTCTTTGTTACCTTCATTTTTAGTTTCAATATGATACCCATTGATGCGTATATCTTTAAAACTTAGCAAGTTTCTTCGGGAATTACTTGAATATAACGCATTTTGAATAAATAGGTGAGTACCATTTGGTAACAAAATATGGGCTCTTCCGGAGCCTTCAATGATTTGTGCAGATCCAGCTATAGTGGATACATTTTGTTTGTTAAGTTCTAGTGTAGAGAAGAACTTTTGACATTTAAGTATGGTGTGGGTTGTCCCACTATCGACCAGGCATATATCATCCTCGCATTTTTGCATCCCAAGATCCATACCTTGAAAAATAAAGTAAAAAATATTTAACTAAGCAATAAACTATATTAAATATTATTCAACGCATAATTATTCAAATATCCCAAAACAAAATTCATCTCATGCAAATAAGCAAAATAAAAATAGTTCCAACTAAAGAAATTATCCAGCTAGCTAGACTGAGGCTGGTGGATCTCCTAACATTATATTGAATGCCTCATTAGTGACAGGCTCTCCATCTTCATCCTGAAAAAATTCTGAACAATCCAAGTGGGTGTTGCCAATTGTGTATCCAGATGGGATATCACTATTTTCCCATTCTTCCAATAAGTTTGTCTCCGCGATTCTAATAGAGGCTTGGTACTGCTCCACTTCTTGCTTGGACGCACGACAATTGCGCGACCAGTGTCCGCTTTTTCCACATCTGTAACAAACATCATTGGGCGCATTTGTATTATTAGGTGTGCCCTTGTTACCTTTGGCAGGAGTTGCAGACCATTTCTTGTGGTTCTTGAAATTAACATTCTTTTGTGGACCAAAATTATTGTAGCCACCTCTCTTAGAATGATTATTATGACCACCTCTTCTGGGGTTGCCACCTCTTCCAAAGTTAATATTTCTACCACGTCCCCTGCCTCGGCCTCTTTGGTAGCCAAAGTTTGCATTTGCTTCAGGAAATGCCACGGCTCCAGTTGGTCTAGCATTATGATTTTTCATTAGAACCTTACTATTTTCCTCTGCAACAAGAAGACAAGTTACCAATTCTGAATACTTGGCAAAGTTACGCTCTCGGTATTGCTGCTGCAGGAGCACATTCGAGGCATGGAAGGTTGAGAGTGTCTTTTCTATCATTTGAACATCTGTCACTTTTTCACCACATAATTTAAGACGAGAGACAATATTGAATAATGTGGAGTTATATTCTGAAACCGTCTTAAAATCTTGATACCTCAAGTTTAAAAACTCGCTACGTGCATTGGGAAGTATGACCATCTTCTGGTGGTTATACCTGTCCTTCAGGGACTTCCATAGACTTAAGGGATCTTCCTCAGTTAAGTATTCATTCTTGAGGTCATCATGAATATGGTGACGCAAGAAAATAAGTGCAGATGCTTTCTCTTCAGGAGACATTTTATTTCCTTCTTCAATAGCATCACCCAACTTTTTAGACTGCAAGTGAAGTTTGGCATCAAGCTGCCATGACAAATAGTTCCCTCCATTGACAGCAAGAGCATTAAATTCAAGTTTTGTAAGACTCGACATCTGAAGAGAGAAAAATAAATAAATGAATAAACAATTAAAAAATATATATATACAATCTGGGCATGATAAAAATTAGAATACTTCAGGATTTCAGATTTTATCATGTGAAACTTCTAGTTTCAATTAACCATTTTATTTGAATAATAAAACATAAATAAAAATAACTTCCAATAACTGGAATAATAGAACTTCAAGTTCTAAAACATATATCACAGATCTTCAAGTCTGGATTATTATGTTCATATGGAACTTCAGGTTCCAAAATTTACATCACAAATCTTCTGGTTTGGACGATTATTTAATAAGGAACTTCAGGTTCTTATGTATATCACAGATCTTCAGGTCTGAATTATTATTTTATATAGAACTTCAAGTTCTAATATATGTATGTACATATCAGTGTATATATAAATTTGAGCCATATCAGGATTTTTAGAATGAATGGAGTAAAGCACAATAATCATCAATTAGTAAAATAATACTATAAATTTGAAAAAAAAAAAACTACACTTTTAATGCATTGACAAACATGTCATGAATTAAATAACAATAAAATAATTGATAAGGAGAGTTTTTTTTTTTTTTCACCATCAGACCATTGATTCTGGCTTTACATATTGAGAAACAAATCGTGTATGTATATGTACACTGATATATACATACATATCCGAATTTTGTCTTTGAGCCGTACTCAAGGTCGTGGCTGTTGGGTTCAAAAGCAGAGAGAGAAAAAAAAATGGTGTGATCTTGTGGTTTGAGAAACAGACGTGCATCATGGATTCTATATGTCTTATGTGATTTCTATTATAAAGAAAGAAAACTAACCTCTTTTTAATACCTAGGGTTTTGAGAGGCTATCGTGCTGATAACGTGTTATAATAAAGAGAGAATAAGAGAAAGAAGAAAAATAATACTAGAATCAAGTAGTTTTTCTCATTGATATGCTCCCTATTTATAGGATAAGGTAAGGGTGTGTGAATAAATATTACTTTACAATTAGATCCCTAACCTAATACAAAATGTGGACAGCCACACATAACTATGTAATATTTACAACACCTATTTGATTTTCATTGGAGAATATTGAAATGATCCTACCATTATTAAAGTGATGGCAGTTTTGCTCAGCCTAAAATTGTTCACCATTTGCTCACTCTCCTCTCCCATTGACTAAAGCAGTGGAGCTAAGTACTTTATACCATTAATTAATTTTCATTTAATATTAGGTCTTACTACATTAATCAATGGAAGAGAATGGTGAATAAAGGATGAGCAATTTTAGGATGAGTAAAAAATTACAAATATATTCTATTAAAGTTGGTCCCAATAGCATCTCTATTGGAGATTCGGAAACCATATTTGAGATAAAAATAAAATAAAATAATTGGGACGCACAACATTACTCTTTCTAAACGAGGCATCCAAGCACAAACCATGATATTGAGCCAACTCAGTGAGTTCTGGAGCACTGAGAAAACACACTAGTGTCCTCTCACACATTAAGGAGTAATATTTGGGACACATCCTTCATACAACTTTCATACAACCTCTCCAAAAGATGTGTCCATCTCTCTCATGTGATGTCACTGGACAGTGACATCACATGAGAGAGATGGACACATCTTTTGGAGAGGTTGTATGAAAGCTGTATGAAGGTTGTGCCCCAAGTATTACCCCACATTAAGTTGTTGGGTAATACTAGGGGCACTAATAAAATCCACTAACACTTACTAACACACTCTATCTCTTTCCTAGTGGTACTACGGGGTCCACTGCGGACCCCACAATGCCACTAGAAGAAAGATAGAGTGTGTTAATAAGTGTTAAAGTGGACCCCACAATGCCACTAGAAGAAAGATAGAGTGTGTTAATAAGTGTTAATGGATATTGTTTGTGCCCCAAATATAACTCTTAAGTTGTTAGGTGGTGCCGTTATCTATTGCCACGTGGTCAAATATTTACACCAGTCAACCTGTTCTCATATCATAAAAGCCAAGTGGTCAAACCTAACCAAAGGTCGACATGTATGTCATGCCATACACACCAAAAAGGACAATGGGCCAGTGACAAGGAAAACACTACATGTGAATATGGCTCAAAGCCACAGTCCCCCACATATTGATTAATCATAATAATACATAATTATGTATTGAGAATGTTTTGGCACTGATCTCATCTTTAACTCATATTCCTTTTAAAAGGGGTATTTTAGTGGTATGAGTTTAGGGCCCCATGAAAGGTCACTCGGGTAAAAGCCATAGGGCACCCCCCCCCCCCCCCCCCTCCCCTTTTTACTTTGCCTAGGGCTTTGAGCATTAATTTAGATGATGGATATTGTTATTTATTTGGTATTAATTAATGGGAGCGAGGGTGACACTAAGTTTGGGGAAACATAGTCTATGGTTTTGAGCCCTAGAGATATTTGGGGATAAATAAGTGGGAGAGAGGGTGACACTAAGTTTAGGGAGACATAGTCTAGGGTTTTGAGCCCAATATATATTTGGAGATAAATAAATAGGATTGTAAGAAATCGACTGACCGAACTGATTGATTCAGTTAATTTTTTCTAAAAATAATCCAAGTTTAAAATTGACTAAATCGAGGGAAAAAAATCCAACAAAACTTATTGAACTGACCATGTTTTGTGGATTTTCAAACATGAATGAAAAAAAACACACACACACACACCTAAACCGAACAGTTTACACCCCTATAACATAAGCAATAGGATGTGCTTCTACTTAATGTTTTTTTTGGTACATATAGTGTGGAGTATAATTAGTGCAGAGTAAAGATTGGGACACACCCAAAGACAACTTTTGGGACACAACCCAAAAGATATGTCTATATCTCTCATGTGATGTCACTGGATCCCACAGTGACACAGGAGAGAGATAGACACATCTCTTAGGTTGTGTCCCAAAAGTTGTGTCTTTGGGTGTGTACCAAGTACAAGTGTTGTTTATATATATATATATATATATATATATGTAAGTATGGGCAATGCTATAGACACATCCAAAATACTCACCCAAATACACACCCCACTCATATCACTCTCGTAGGCCCCACACTGATAGTGGATCCTGAAGTCTTTTTCTCCCTTCCCATTGGTCTACCTTAGGGTGTGGACTTGGGTGTATGGGTTTTGAGTGTGTCCCAAACTTTACCCTACGGAATAGTGTAAACAGTTCGGCTCGGTCGATTTTTTCAGTTTTATGCACGTATGAAAACCAACCAAACATGGTTCGCTTGGTTGGTTTTTGTCGATTTTGTCGGTTTTTAAGTTTGGGGTTATTTTTTGAAAGCTGACCGAACCATTCAATTTGGTCGGTCGGTTGATTCAATCCACCTATTTTTTTTCTTACAATCCTATGTACACCAATCAATTTCCAGAACAACACCCTAAATATTGAAATAAAAGAACTAAAGTACTATCCATGATAATATCCACACAATGTTGAAAGAGTAATATTTGGGACACAACCTTCATACAACTTTTATACAACCTCCCCAAAAGATGTGTCTATCTCTCTCCTGTGATGTCACTGGACCCCACAGTGACACAGGAAAGAGATAGACACATCTTTTAGGAAGGTTGTATGAAAGTTGTATGAAGGTTGTGCCCCAAGTATTACCCATGTTGAAATGATGTATGCATCACTTGGACATGGCTCTACCATAAGAGTCATGTGAATAGGGTATCAAAGCCATAGTCCACAGACCCATATATTGATTAATCATAGTAGTACATGGTTATTGATAGAGAATGTTTTGGACCACTTACCTTTAACTCAAATTCTTTTAAGAAAGGGTATTTTAATTAATGATATGAGTATAGGGCCCCCATAAAAGTAAGGTAAAATCTATAGGACACCCCTTTTTGCCTTGCCTAGGGCTTTGAGCATTAATTTAGGTGATGTATATTGTTAGTTATATGTTATTAATGGGAGAAGGTACTAAGTAAGGTGACACATATATGGTTTAGGGTTGGAGCCCTAGAAAAATTTGAGGTAAGTAATAATAGTTTTCACTTGTGGTACATACGATGCTATTCTAGAGCAAATGTACGTTATTTATGTGGAGCATATGTATACCAATTATATTCCCAACACAACATTGTATATACACCACAGTAAAAGAATTGAAGTGTACATTGTTAGGGGTATACATCGGTCGATTTCGGTCAGAGTGGTAGTACTTTGTCAACTGAACCGAGGTCATCGGGGTAGCAGAATCAAGGACTGAAACTGACCAAATCAGTTACGATTTTAGTCGATTTCAGTTTTGTAGGTTTCGGTCGGGGGTGGTCAGGGTGATTCGGGGATGCCTTAACAGAATCTCAAATTATACTAAGGAAAAAAAATCAAAACTTCAATCAAAAAAATTCCATTTTGGGATTGAAATCTCAAGGAAATTAAAACCACATTCACAGACCCAAAACCATATCAAATGAAATTAAAAGCATGAGATTCCAAAAATCAAGAACCAACAGCGAAAACATATTCAACATACATATTCAACAGAAAAGAGAGAGAGAGAGAGAGAGGACTTAACTTTCTAACTCACAAGGGCTCGATTCGATGACGGTGGCTGACGGCACTGATGGAGTGCTCGTGAAGGATAGAGAGAAGAGGTGAGATCGCGATGGGCACGAGCATCACGGCGGCGACGAGTGTGAGCATTGCAACGGCGATGATTTTGTTCCCTTCCTTCTCCTTTGAGAGATCTAGAGGTCGAGACTAAGATCGATCGAGAGGTAAAGACGATGATGGCTAAAGGTGGAAGTAGTGGTGGGTGAGGGTAGAGGCGATGGTAACTAATGGTGGAGGCGGCGGAAAGGTTAGTGTTTCAAAACCCTACATCGCATAGAGAGAGAAGGGAGATGAGAGAGAAAATGAGAGATAGAACTTTAGGTCTGAAACGTGAAATGAATAGGAAGATTAATCTTTAAGTATTTACAGTCTTGAAGGTTCAGTCGATTTCGGTCGGGGTCGATCCCTTACAAGCACAAACCGTGCGCTGACCGAACCTTCAGTTTCATAGAGGCTACAATCGACCAACACACCAAATCACCAAGAATTTTGGTTCAGGTTGGTCGGTTCTGGTCGGAGCGTTTGGTTAGGCCGATTTTTTGAACACCCGTATACGCTGTTCATTAATTTTTTTTTATTATTAGTGTTGTACATTATAACATCCATATAGATATTCAATTAATTATTAATTAATCAAGTAGTAATTAAGAAATTGCCAAAATATCTACAGCATCAGTTGGACATAGTCATGGAATCTACATGGGGCAAGAATCATTGGTGAAAGAATTAAGAGTAATGCTATACTTTCTAATATATTTTTTTTCAAAGTTATTTTTCAACACATGTGACAGTAGACTCAGTTGATTTTGATTGGTTAATGTTAAAGTAGTTCCATCATTATTGAAGAGGTTCGTTGCCACATGTATTGAAAAACACTTTTTTTAAATAAAAAAATGGTAAGAAATCCATGTTATTTGTAATAGAACCAAAAGCATGTTATCATTGCCCTTAGCTATTTCTATATGCTATAACTCATATATGCAAGATTGGGTCCCCCTCATCTTTGGGGACAAGGTCTCTTTCTGAAATTCTATATATAGAATTGTAAACTCTAGAAAACATTGGATGAAGTGAAATCTGGATCTCCCCTGATTGGTTGAGTGTCTCTTTCTTATTTCAACTTTGGGTTTTGCATATTAATCTTATATTCAACAGTTTAGGTGAAATTTGGGCCCAGCCCTCTCTCTTTGGTTAATTGTCTTAAATACTACTATGAAGTATGGACTGAGCTATGTATCGACCCTAAAAAAAAATTTAAAAAAAAAATGGACAAGACTTTTAGTAAAAGTTTTTTTAGTATATTTCATTAGTTTTCTCTCACATGGATGCACAATTTTTAAAAATAATTTTTAAAAAAATACATTCTTAAAAATCTATTTTAAAAAGGGCTAATTAGTCTTAGGTTCTAAATTAGATACTTTTTAAGTGATGGCTCCAACCCGTAATTTAGTTTAGCAAAAGGTCCAAGGACATTTTGTTGGACAAAATTACCCTTCGAGCACGCGCTCATATGCACGTCCAAATGTGCCTACTCGGCCATGTGCCTTCTTATTCAAAAGTATACCACTTGATGCCACGTGTACCTAGTTGTAGCCAATTTTGTAAAAGTTTTGCCAAACTTTAAATAACTTTTAACATGTAAATAATTTTTTTATAAAATTTATAATTTTAGAATTTGGCACAATGTGATCTATCAAATGAGTACCATTGTTGATACAAATTATGGAAAAAAAAAAGTTGGTGAAATTTCACACAACAAAGTCTGCAAATTTCCACTAGTATGTTTTAGTCAAACTGGTCAAAGGATCCGATCTGCCTACTTATTTTTGGGAATTTTCATCAGAAGTCCTAAAAAATGGACTTTTTGGTCTTAGGTACAGCCAAAAAAAATTTTTTATGAAACACCCCCATATTTATTTGGAACAAAATTACACATGCACGAAACTCACGGGCATATGTTCATTTCTAGCCACTAAGAGCTTGAACTTTTCTAACTAATTTTCAAAAAAAAAATTCAAACTTTAAAAATCTGTAATTCTCAATCTAGAATTTTTTTTTTTTTCATAAAAATTGTATTTTTAAGGATCTACTAGACATAATCAATCCAACAAGTATTTGTCACTATAAAATTCTGAAGAAAAAAAATGTGTGAAATTCACATACACATGCATGAAATTTATATGAAATTTCACACAACCTTAGTGTTAAAGAGGGATCAAAATGCCCACATAAATTTTACAAAAGAATAATTATGTAAAATTTCACATAACCATTTTGAGGAATTGTCAAACCTCTTCTAACATATTGCCCAAACCCAACAAATTTTTTGGGGGAAAACTACACTATGCTTTTAACTTTAATGAAAGGTCCATTGCATTTTTTGGACAAAATTACCCCTCCATGTATGTTTAGCGAGTGTATTAGTCATTTAACATTTATAGTGCAGTCACTCACACCAAAATTCTTACATTATTTACGAACTTCAAAAATCCATAACTTTCAATCTAGAAATCTTTTTTTTTTTTTTTTTTTGTAAAATTTATATTTTCGGAATCTATTCAATAAAAAAAGTTATGTGTAATTTCATACAACCTTTTTTATGTGAAATTTCACACGACTATTTATGTGAAATTTGACACAACTTTTTTATGTTTAGAAAAAAGTTATGTGAAATTTCAAGCAACTTTGTTATGTAAAATTTCACATAACTATCGCACAACTTTTTTATGTCTTGAAACAAGTTATGTGAAATTTCAAACAATTTTTTTATGTGAAATTTCACACAACTATTTATGTGAAATTTCGCACAACTATTTACGTGAAATTTGTGAAAGGAAAAAAGTTCTGTGAAATTTCACATAACTAGCTATGAGAAATTTCACGCAGTTAGCTATGTGAAATTTGTGGGAAAAAAAAGTCATGTGAAATTTCGCACAGCTATTTTCAGTGTGAAATTTCATTCCATAAATATAAG
The DNA here is from genome assembly GCA_033977485.1 of Hydrangea macrophylla. NCBI lineage: Eukaryota > Viridiplantae > Streptophyta > Magnoliopsida > Cornales > Hydrangeaceae > Hydrangea > Hydrangea macrophylla. The sequence continues at coordinate 65,908,623 of CM066988.1, forward strand.
AAAAAATTATAAGATGGAGAGAGTGGTCTCACTAATTGTCTAGAAGAAGTGATGTGCAACTTCACAGTCTTTTTCATGTTAAAAAAGACTGAAATTTCACATAACTAGTTGTGTGAAATTTGTGAAAAGAAAAAAGTCATATAAAAAAAAAAAAAAAAGAAGTTGTGAGAAATTTCATGTAAAACTATGAAAAAGAGTTATAAAAATTCATATAAAGATATAAAAAGTCGTGAGAAATTTCACATAAAATAGGATAATAAGTTGAGTGACCCATTTTTTGGTTCACCGTTGCTCACCATCTTCTCTCATTGGCTAATACAGTGGGACCCAATACTTTACACCATTAATTAATTCTCATTTAATCCTGGGTTACACTGTTTTAGCCAATGAGAGAGGATGGTGAGCAATGATGAAGCAAAAAATAAGTGAGCAAAAATGTATTCTAAAAAGTTATCAAACAAGGCCTAAACCAATTTGAGGAGGTTTAACTTGACTTGTTCACCTCAGGTGACCATATAGGATCACAAGCAATCAAATTTCTACATTGAGTGTTCTTTAGTTCAGATCTTATCAATTGTCTCTGATTGGTAACGGTCTCATTCTAATGTAAAATTGGCGACAACTCTCAACTCTATGGTGGATTCGATGTTTATTTGGGCCCTGATATTTACATTTCTTACCAAACGACTAGGTGTGTATATATATACATATATATATATATATATATGTATGTATATATTAATTTCACAACTTAAAGTTAGTTATATAAATTTCACACTATAAGAAAAGCACAAAACTTTTCCCAAACAAAGCCTAAAATCAAACCCTATTTGATTAGTCATGACAATTCAGCTTCATGTGGATCTAAGCAATTTTTTATTGATATGGAATGGGCAAATCCAATTAAGAAAATGGAGACCCATTCAGACGCCGAAAAACTGCAATTTTGCACCGGAACTCAAATCTCTACCTCCGTCTCCTTTTTCGGTTACACAGATTCAGATGTGAGAGTCTAGCCAAAGCCTCATTTTCCAGTCTCCATCTCACCGCCTCGTCATATCAGAGTGGAATCTGCCGTCGTATCCGGCCACCGCCTCCTTTTCCGGTACTATCTCGCCTCTCGTCTCTCCTCTTGCTCTCTCTCTCTCTCTCTCTCTCTCTCTCTCTCTCTCTCTCTCTCTACGTTGTCAGTATGCAAAAATATTGGGGGTGGGGGTATTTTGGTCTCTAAAACAGTCTTAAAAATGGGTCAAAGGAGTTGAAAAGGTAAAGTTTGATTAATAATGGAGTTTTGAGCAAAAAAAAAATGGGATAGAGTTTTAACTTGTATAATTTAAAATGAGAGAGTTTTCACCTATATTCTATTTTAAACTGTGAGAGGAACTGAACAAAATATACCAAAACAACTTTACTGTAATCTTATAAAAAAAAAAGGGGGTTTTGTTAATATGTACCCTTATGACATATGTTGAGGTTCCAAAAGTGAAAATAAATAAGGGAGACAATCACTGAACCCCACACCAGACAATGATACCCACACTATACCCCTTGTTTATTTCTACTTTTAAAATCTTAACATATGCCCTAAGAATACATGTTAACAAAATCACAAATAAATAAATAAACTGAGCATTGTAATTTGTAGCTTTTAGATACATTTTAGGGAGAGAGATGTATCTTTCTCTATGGGTACCTATATGTAATTATGTGAATATATCACAATTAACACTATTGGGTATATTAGATTAACGGAGTTACTAAGTACATCCTTCAAATTTCTTTACACATGCATTTACAGGCTTATAGCATGTGATGTTGTATGTACTTTTTACTGCATAAAGGTGGGTATAAAGAGAAATTGGGTAATTGTATTTAGTAACTCTATTACACTAACTTTGGTTTTTAAATACCCTTCTTATTTTTATGTTTTTGGATTATATGGGGGAGGGGATGAGGTTCAAACCCTGAACTTATATATGTCAAGCTCTTTACCACTTGAGCTTTGTCAACCTATGCAATACCCTTCCTATTAGAGAGAGAACTGTAACAACATTGATGATGTACACAAATGAAAGTACTGCCACTAAATTTATATAGCATTAATTTCAATAAGTTTTTAACCAAATATTCCTCAACATTTAGTGGTAAAAGACTATCCCCTAATCATTTTCGGTCAAAAGCCCAATCTAAAATTTTTGGGACTGATTTACCCTTATTGGAATATAAAGGGAATATATTAATATATCAATCTTTTAAATGGTGCAACATGTATTTCAGTTATGGAAGGTAAATAAATACAATTATGGAATGATTTTGTGATAGTTGTCTTTTATTATGATATATATATATATATATATATGAAATTTTTTCTCATAATCAAATCTAACAGATTTCAGGAATGTGCAAAAAAAACAAAAAAAAATTCTTATCTTATGTTTGATTTTTGGGATATTATAACATGAAGATTGACACTGTTTACCAGAATAATTTGAGGAATTCTTCAAAGTCTTAAATTGTTTTACTAGAATTACTTTAAGAAATTCTCCAAATGATATATTGAAAGTTTTTCAAACTATTTAGTTTTTTTTTAACTTTTCTAGAATACTTCTGGGAAACTCTCCCAAGTATTGGCTCTTCAAATTACTCAAAGACTTCTAGTAAACAAGGACACCTTGTGAAAAGAATTTTCTTTAAAATGTAGAGACACAACTTTTTAAACACTTTGAAAATTTTCTCAAAAGTATTCAAGAAAATTTCTTTAGTGAACATTTTGTGAAATTTCTCAAATAGTTTTTGACTGGAAAATCCTCAAAATAATGTGGTTATCACTCAAAGAAATACTTTGAGAAATTCTCCAAATGATTTATTGAGAAGTTTCTCGAATAGCTAATTTTCGTAAACGGATTTAATGCAACGAGAGAGAGAGAGAGAGAGAGAGAGAGAGAGAGAGAGAGAGAGAGAGAGAGAGAGAGAGAGAGAGAGAGAGATGTGCATATTGAAAATTCATTAACATCTTACATATAGGGCAAGTCTATAGTGAGCAGCTTCTTATATGAAAAAGCGGGTTTTAACCGTTGGATGAGAAGTTATCAATAAATGCATTTCCAAATTCTTGGGAATCTTATGACTAGATTCTCATTCAACGGTTAAAACATGTCTTCTCATATAAGAAGTTTTTCACAATAGACTTACCCATATATATATATATATATATATATGTACATATGTGCTTGATTGGTGGAGTTGTTTTAGCAATGATGGTTTTTTAAAATTTCATACATTGCAAGCTGAGAAGGAAGATAGGGGTAGTTGTGTCCATGTAATGAGCTTTAGCCTTTAGGAGCTTTTGAGTAGAAATGTTTCAATGAGGGTCCTATGATCCCAAAAGATCACTAAAATGTCTTCTTTTTTTTTTTTTAACTAAATAGCCTAATTTCTAATGTGAAAGGTCAACACATTCATTGGCGGATCGGAGCCTCATACATCCCTCAACTCAACTCAACTCAACTCTTCAAATCTATTTTTTTAAAACTTAATTATTTTTTATTTTATGAATTTGTGACCCTTTGAAAATTTTAGTTTATCTCGTCTAAAAACTTAGAAGTCTCACTTTGTCCTTACATTCTTATTATCTTTCACCTAAATAAATATTTTATCTTACGTTCTTATTATCTTTCACCTAAATAAATATTATATCTACTCAATTAGCTTCAAGTATTTAAGGCATAATTAATAAGTATATAAATTTGTGCATAGATATATGGAATTTTGAAGAAAAATTATTCATATTGGATTAATTGAGGTTAAAGGATAAACTATTTTTAATTTTGATCAAAAGTTTGTCATTAATAAAAATTAATCAAATCAAATTAAATTCTAATACTATAAATTTTCAAATATAACTAATTATCTGAAAATTTCAAACTTCGCATAAGTTACGTGAAATCTTTTGTTAAGGGACGTTTTGCTAGAATAAAAAAGGGACGACTTAAGATTTTAAATACTCCCTCTTTCCCTTTTTTTGAGTCCCATATTCCATTTTGAGATGTCCCAAAATTAGTGTCCACTTTCCTAATTTGGCATACAATTTTTACTTACTTTTTAAAATTACATTTCCTTGAAATCTACACCAAGACAAAAGTAAAAAAGTTATTGTAATGATTAGGGACAATTGTGGAAAGTAGATGTAGATTCTTTTTGTCCCCTTAATAAGTTGAGTTCCTAAAGATGGACTCAAAAAAAGGGGACAGAGAGAGTAATATATATATATATATATATATATTTAAAAATTTTGGCTCAAATTCCATAAATGTAGAGGTGTCTTTTTGTGCATAATACATGATATACTTTGAGGGAGAAATGAAAATTTTGGACACTACTTCGATCAATACAGCTCTTTAGGTGTGATTGGTGTTATTTCTCTCACATGAGTAGTAAAAATAATATACTACTATTTTATACTACTATTATAGTAAAAATATTATAGTAAAAATAATATAGTAAAAATAATATTAAATTTTATACTACTATTTTTACTATTCATGTAAAGAAAACAGCACTAATTACACCCAACGAAGTACTGTACTGGATTTTTTCCTGAAAAATTAAGGGCTATGGTCGTAAGAGCATCTCCAGCAGACTAGCTATTTTAACTTTTCAGTCAAAATAGCTAGTCAGAGGGGAATTTATGAGCTCCAGCTAGGCCTGTAAACGGGTCGGATCCGGACCGGATCTAGTGCATCCAGATCCAGATCCGCTAAACTATATATGGATTCGGATTCGGATTCGGATCTGACGGATCTGTTATAAGTCAGTCCATATCCGGATCCGTCAAAATATACCGAATCCGGATCCGGATCCGGATTCGATCCGAAATAATATATAATGTGTATATCTATACTATTTTTGTATATATATATATATATAATATGTATATATATAAATATATTTGTATATACATGACTAATATACTAAATATAATATAGTATGTATATGCATTATATATATACATAATTATATTATAGTATGTATATACATTATATATACACATAATTATATTATATATATAATATGTGGATATATATAAATATATTTATATATATAAGTATTATTCGGATCCGGGTCTTAGACGGACCGGATATTACAAAACCATATCCGGTCCATTTTTTAAGCATAAAATACGGATTCGGATCCGGATCTGGATATGGATCTTAAAAAATGCTCAGATCCGTCTAACAGAGCCGGATCCGGGTCTAGACCCGGTCCATTGACAGGCCTAGCTCCAGCAGGCTAGCTACATGACTAGCCATTTTAACATTGAGTAATATTTGGGACACTAACAACTTCCACTAACACTTACTAACACACTCTATCTCTCTCCTAGTGGTACTGTGGGGTCCGCAGTGGCTCCCGCAGTACCACTAGGAGAGAGATAGAGTGTGTTAGTAAGTGTTAGTGGAAGTTGTTAGTGCCCCTAGCATTGCCCTTTTAACATTGGGCAATGCTAGGGGCACTAACAAAATCCACTAACACTTACTAACACACTCTATCTCTCTCCTAGTGGTACTGCAGGGTCCACTGCGGACCCCACAATGCCACTAGGAGAGAGATAGAGTGTGTTAGTAAGTGTTAGTGGATATTGTTAGTGCCCCAAATATAACTCTTTAACATTACTCTTTATCACTAGCTAGATTTATCTAGACACATAAGGCTCTCTATATTCTCTCTCCAACTCTTAACCCTTGGATTTTCTTTCAATATAAACTGCCACAAATCTCACCATGCAAAATCTAGTTAAACATGATGTTTAGATAAAATGAAGAGTATTGTTGGAATTAAAAATTAAATAATAAATATCTAAAATAGTTTTTAGCCACAATAGTTAGCAAAAATCAATGCTACTACTGGAGTTGCTCTAACGCCGTTGACAGTGGATTTGGTGACGAGAGAGAGAGAGAGAGAGAGAGAGAGAGAGTGAGTATATTGGAGGTTTAGGGAGAGGTCACTTTGTTCAAGACAATGGGTTGGAGGCGTAGGAAGTGAATGATATGAGGTCACATTATAAAATTCTGAACCCTCTCTCACACACTGACACAATTTATGTATTCATTCACATAAAAAGATAGCATCGGTGGAAGTGTAGATTTAAGTATCTTTGACCGATTTCCGGAATAGATGTGTTAGACACACATTTTAAATCACATCTTAAATTATATTTTATGTTTTAAATGTATGTATTCTGTATTGTTTGAATTTTTCACATTTTTCTGTACACCACTTACACAGTACATGGTACATGCATTTAAAATAATAGTGTGATTTGGGATGTGATTTGAAGTATGTGCCTAACATTTCTCTTTCCGGAATAACTTCTATTACTAGTGTATACTGTATATTACATCAACAATGTTAAAAGGGTATTACTAAATTTTGATCCCACAATGTTAATAGGAGAGAGATAAATTGTGACTATAAGTGTTAGTGAAATTTATTATTCTCCCAAATATTACACATATTACATTTAAAGTATATTTTGTTTAAGAAAATACTTTTGTTCACCTAAAAAATAATTTACCAATACTCATGCAAGTATTTTATTGATCAATGCAGTGGGACTCAGGATTAAACCATTAATTTAATCACGAGTCCCACTATATTACCCAATGAAATAATTTGATGAACATTGATAAACTATTTTTTGAGTGAACAAAAATTCTCTCTTTATTTAAATAACTAAATATGTATTTTACTTACTCCCCCACCCACACACGCGCGCACACACGCACCCAAAAAAAAAAAGACTATTTTATTTCAACGTCCTTCAACATAATCGTGAAAAACTCTGCGAGGATTGAAATTAACTAAAGTTTGTGCATTTTTCACACTTTTTCCACTATATATTTTACTTTTTTTTCCAAGTGATGTTACGTTGGAGACCTGCACTAATCAAGGGCGAGATTATTGGAGGGTTTCATGTATTAAATGCTTTGAACAGTAGTACAAATTGGTGGTGTGAGTCACGTTACCTTTCCAAAAGCTATTAGTAAAAAATATCAAAAGAAATAATAATACGAGGGCTTCTTTTTTTTAAGAGTAATATTTGGGACACAACTTTTATACAACTTTCATACAACCTCCCTAAAAGATGTGTCTATCTCTCTCCTGTGATGTCACTGGACCCCACAGTGACACAGGAAAGAGATAGACACATCTTTTGGGGAGGTTGTATGAAAGTTGTATGAAGGTTGTGCCCCAAGTATTACCCTTTTTTTAAATATAATTTTACATTAATTTATTTGGTAATTAGTTTATAAGCTTTACAAAAATTGACCTTAGGGTTTTTTTTTTTGGAGCTTTTAAAAGTTCTAAAGCTTAAGTTTGCTTTTTGATTTCATGATATCTTTTTGAAGACTAGTGTGTCACTTGTATAAAATTATCAAACAACGGAGTAATAAATTTAATAAGCTCCTTTTAAAAAGCCACGTGAGGACCAAACTAAGCCTAGATCTGTGTGTCCTAAATTAGAAGTTTTTTAAATTTTATTTTGCTATGTCTCAATTTAAGAGTTCTATTTTAAAAAGTCAATGAACTACACAATTTTCAAGTAAACTATGGAATTCTCTCACTTTCCAGTTAGCATTAGGGGTGTAAGCAAATCGATCGATTTTAAAAATTTCATGCAGTGTAAAAATTAAACTGAACCAAAATCGATCAATTTGACTGAAAAATGGACCAAATCGAACTGTTTTAAACCCTAGTTCACGTGACTTTGAAATTTTTGAAATAAATAAAAATAAGGGTAGTAACGAAAAATTTAAAAAATTTCACAATTAATAAGAGTTCGTAATTAGTTGAAATTCTCAAAAGAGACCTTTATTATCTATAAATAAAAAATAAAATCAAAAAGAGAGAATTATTATGGGACAAACGGAGTAATTTGGAGTCGGAACTTTTCTACGTGAGGGGAAGAAAATATTTTTGCCCACCCAAAAAATGGTTTATTAATGCTCAGCCAAGTATCTCATTGGCTAATGCAGTGGGATCCAGGATTAAACAAATGATGTTTAATTATGAATCCCACTACATTGGCCAATGAGATGCTTGATAAACATTGGCGAACTAATTTTTAGATGAACAAAAATGCTTTTCTGAGGGCAAATTGAGTGCTACTTTGCCGAGTAGGAAAAGACAATTTCTTTTTTTCGAGGAGAGGAAAAGACTATTTCCAGTTGCCCTTCCTATCCATTTTTCTCAGCACAAAATATTAAGTGCATTACACCAATCATTTCTAAGATTTTTGACAGTTTTAACATTACTCAACTTTTTAAGTAACATTATCCCTTCTTTTTTTATTATTGGTAACAAATTTCTCTTCTTGTCAAAGTTTTCAGCTGATGTGATATTAGAGCATTTCAAACATAGTAATCAAATTGTTTGACAAAACGAATATTTGCCAAAAATACCAAATTTAGGCTTTGGCCGTGGCTTTTAAAAGTAGTTATGAAATTTATTATTAAGTTGAAAATATTTTTGCTCATCCAAAATTTGGTACATTAATGCTCACTCAAGCATCTCATTGGTCAATGCAGTGGGGTCCAGGATTAACACAATATTAAACAACATTTGTTTAATCCTGGGCCCCACTGCATTGGCCAATGGGATGCTTGGGTGAGCATTGGTGTACCAAATTTTGGGTGAGCAAAAATGCTCTCTATTAAGTTATTGGATAATTTTGTACAAGTGATATATTACTCTTAAAAAAATATTATAAAACAAAAAAGTAACATTGAGCTTTTAAAAGCTCCATTCTAGATCTTTTAAAAGCTCCAAAAAAAAAAAAAAAAAAAAAAAAACCCCAAATTCACTTTTTATAAAGCTCATAAACTGGTTACCAAATAAATTAATATGAAATTGTGCTATAAAAAATGAGAAGCACCAAAATAAGGGTCAAACTAAGCCTTAGAAATTCTATCTCAAAGATATATCGACACTCCAATATGGTCATCAAATGAGTTTTCAAATGATTACGAGTGTTAGGAGTTTTGCAAACTATGGGAAGAGAGATGATAGGCAAATTTTAATTGGAGGAAAGATTATAGACATCGAATTGTCATATATATATATATATATATAAAGACATGTATTGTTGAAGCTCCTCCAATACATTTAAAAATTATAGTATCTTATTTAACTACTATTGTTGGAATATATATGGTGAAAATAACTACACCCTCTGTTTCATATTAAGAGTCTTTTTTTGGGAATTTCAACTTATTAAAGAGACAATCTTAATTTTGGTGAGACATCAAAAAATTGCATCAAAGACTCTTCATATGGGACAGAGAGAGTATTAATTTGGATAATCAAAAATGTCATTAACTAAGATACTATTTTGAGAGCAATTTAAAAAACTTTAGTATAATTTATATAGGTTCACTTAAATTTTGTTAGAAGTGGGTGTTTTTTTTTGTTACAGTAACTTAAGTGGTTTTGTTAGAAGTGGTTTTAAGTGGGCTACTCATTTAAGAATAGTAATTTAATTTTCTTTATTTTTCAAAATAGGAACGAAATTTTTGTTTTGAATGCATAGCTAATAATTCGTATGGAATATAAAATTTGAAAATTATCCATGCTTGAATAAAAATATATTTTTTGGGCAAGAAACCTCTCTAACACAATCTTTCTTCCGAACACAACTTATTGGATGAATTTTAAATTTACACAATCACTCACAAAACACACACACCATTTGATCCAACTACGTTGTTGAACTTAAAGACCTAGAACTATATGAATTGCCCTTAGTCAAAGTATTAACACATGTTAGTTTAAAAAATGTATGATTTTCAAAGATTGGAACATTTTTTCTTCTCTATTTTTTCAAATAAATGGTCTAACCAATTTCTACAATGGAATCACCACAAATTCACAATTTTTCAGAATTTAAAAGAGATGGAGGGAAAGGGGGGTTGTTGTTTGTTTGTTACTTAGTGGGTCCAAATTTACTTAGGTGGGGCCACTAACAGTATCAGTTGGTCAAATACAAAAGGTCCCATTACTAACTAAAATCTTAAGTTGTGATGATTATTAGAAGACAAAACAGAGTTAGAACTAGAAACTAAATTTGCTTTTGGACTGATTGATTGCCTGTCTCTGTGTATTTGTAGACCTTTTTGATTGATTGATTCTGACCCTTTTACTTCACACAGAAAATTCAAAACTTTCTTTTCACCTTCTCCACTGTTCAAATTTCGGTCCTTTGTACATATACACTAGATATAATATCTATTATATGGGGCACGTTTGGCACGTACTTTTGCTTTTGAGATTAAAAATAGGGTAAATTGCAAATTACAACCCTATAATTTGAGGGTTGTGACAGTTTGGTCTTTGTAGTTTTAATTTTGGCATTGTACATCCCATAGTTTGAAAATTGTGCAAAATCTACCCAATTACACAAAAAGCAATGGCACAATAAGAATGTCACATTATTTTCAGCCAAAAATGGCCCCATGTGCAAGGGCATACCCAAGAGTGTAGTTCAGTGGTAGCAGAAACTTATACAGGGGTTCTAGGAAATATAACTTTATTGATTTTTTTTTTTTTTTTTTTTTTACGGATAGAAATAATATAATTCTATGTGATTTTTTTGTACACACTAATCTATCACATAAATAACTTATAATCTTTTAAACAATTTGATACACTTAAAGCTTATAATATGATACTCCCTCCGTCCCATAATAAGTGTCCACACTTCCTTTTTTGGATGTCCCACAATAAGTGTCCACTTTCCTAAATTGGCATATAGCATTTACTTACTTTCCAAAACTACCCTTATAATAAAGACAAAGTAGCATTTATTTGTGACCTCAAGACAAGCAAAAAGTCAAACACCCATCACATCTAAGGGCAAAATTGGAAAGTGACCATTTAATGAACCAAAAAAACTAAAATAATACAACTTTCTTAAATAATGTGCAAAATAGAAGTGGACACTTATTATGGGACGGAGGGAGTAATATCTTACAATCTATTAAACCATCTGATAATATCTTTAATCTTTTAAACAATCTGATACATTTAAAACTGGACATGCGCTGCCACACAAATATCAAAGTGATAAATATAAATAGGCTTAATTTCATTTTATACCCTTGTAGTTTAGTGTCTGTATCATTTTAGTCCCTCAAATTCCAAATGTGTCAATTTAGTCCCTACACTTTGTTAAGTGAAGCAATGTAGTCCAGTAGGCTGAAACCGTCAACAAAAACAGACGGAGTCTGTGCCATCTGCATCTCAAGTGAGGTACTTCAGGGTATTTATGTAATTTCAGCACTTGTAGTTGTATATATATATATATGTGTGTGTGTGTGTGTGTGTATCATCTTCTTTCTGAACTCTGAAAAAAAAAAAAAACAGGGGTAGCCATTGAAGGGAGAAAAAAGAGAGAAAAAGAGAAAGAAAGAAGAAGAATTGATAAGCTTCCTGTGAGTACACACTAATTTATGGTTTATCTACCATTGTAAGCGCACACTAATTCAAATGTGTTTTGATTCATTCAGGTTAGAAGATATGAAAGTTCAAGACTTTGACAAGCACTTTTGATGATGCTGATTTTGTTCAACCCAGTTTGATACCATACTTTTGTTTTTGCTAGAGAAAAATGAGATGGGTGTGCTTTTGTGTATGGATAACTAAGCCAGAGTCTGAGACTCTCTGCATTTTTTAATGTGTCAAGTGACATATATTTTTAAATATGAGATGGCTGTTTATATTTTGCTATTGGCTCTTACAACTTTTGGTTTAATAGTGGTTGCTTAATTTTTGGACTTTCATGCAATTTTTTTTCCTGCTCCTGTCCTGTTTGGGTAGTTTCTATTGCTTGCTTAGCAAATAAATGAAGGTAGCATTGGGACAGTGAAGATAGATTTCCAATAAATTACATATTCAATCTCATACGTTTCAAACCCAAAAAAAAAAATATATATATATATATTTACTTCCTACAACAAAGCCGGGCTACAACAAAGCTTCCAATTACTATATTTTTAACCCAAATAGGCCAAATATAGGCGGAGAAGGCAAGAACCCACTAAACAGACCCAATTAACTCTCTCTAACTCGATCCCTTTTGACTTTGATCCTCCCTTCTTCTCACCATTCTCCTCCCTTTGGTTTCCATTCCTGAATATTCCTCTCCTTTCTTCTTCTTCTTTCTTTCTTTCTTTCTTTTTCTCTCTTTATTTTTTGCTCCCTTCAACGGCTGCCCCTGTTTTTCTTGAGTTCGGAAAGAAGATGATTATGTACACATGTATATGTACAAGTGCTGAAATTCCATAAATGCCCTGAAGTACCTCACGTGAGATGCAGATGGCACAGACTCCGTCTGTTTTTGTTGACAGTTTCAGCCTATTGGGCTACATTGCTTCACTTTATAAAGTGTAAGGATTAAATTGGCACAGTTAGAACTTGAGGGACTAAAATGACACAGACACTAAACTATAAGGGCATAAAATGTAATTAAGCCATATAAATAACTAATTAAGCTTATAATACAAAATTTTTGTGAAAGAATTATGGGATAGATTATTTTGTACCCAAAAAAAAAACACTCATAGAATTATAGTATTTCTACAAAAAAAAAATTAAAAAGAAAAAAAAAGAAAAGAAAAAGAAAGAAAAGAAAAAGGGTTAGGGTGCTGCTCCCGAACCCCATACAAGCTCCTACTCTCACCGAACTACACTCATGGGTCTGCCCCTGCACCTGTGATCATTTTTTGTTGGAAAATAATGTGACATCCCCATTGTGCACTTAATTTTTTTGTAATTGGGTGGATCTTGCACAATTTGTAGACTCAGATTGCCGAAATTGGAACCACAAAGACTAAATTGTCACAAATCTCAAACTATAGAGATGTAATTTACAATTTATCCTAAAAAATGCTTGTAGACACCCCATTTTGACCTGCTAAAAAAAAAAAAAGAAATAACTGTCATAGGGGGCCCACCAGGCCCACAAATCAAGGAAAGAGCTCCAGAATCCAAACAGGGACCCCAGAGGTCAAATCAAAGTCAAATACGGAGACGGAATCTCATCCACCGGAGTTCCAGAATTCGGGATCGTCTGATTACGATAATCGACGACATTTTTAACCGGAATCGAAGTTCAGCACAAAATTCAAGACTGGAATCAAGTCTGGGACAACCGAAGGTTGAATTTGATTACATCAGGGCAAAGCAGGAATCAATTCCAGCCTTTAGGACTTCAAATCATCAAAATCTTGATAACCGACAGAGAATCGGGCTCCGATTTGAGTTTCGACGCCCTAAACTCAAGGAAAAGGGACACGATTGTCAATCCAGAAACATCGAAAGTCCGACTGGGCACACCTGGATGAAAATACGGGGGAAAACAGAGGTTCAACGACTTGAATCAGTCCAATCGGACAATCAAAGAAGAAACGACGTCCAACCAAAGTTTCAAGACTTAATTGGGAAAGACAAGGGCAAAACGGTCATTTCTAAATCAGAGATTCTCAATCGAACCGTACCGATTCAAAGAGAACATCAATACGATTTCAAATCATCTTGAATCAGAAAGATCGGATGGTTGGATCAAAAGATATCGACAGTCGGAGTTTAGACGGTCTAGATCAGACGTCGACGGTCTGAAGAAAACGGAGTCATTTTCGGGTTTCAAACGAATTCCGATCCAACCATACGAATTTGAGGAGGACGTTAAACTAAGCCCGGATCTTTTCGAATCATCCGAATCGGACGTCCGGATTGAAAAATATCAAAGATCGAAGTCCGAAACGATCAACGGCCCCGATCGAAGGTTGGAACGTACCACTCAGCGTCCCACCTACATGGGATTATAACCCATATAGGGTTTCAAAAAACTCTTTCTATAAATAGAAAGACATGCCCACGCATAGAAAAAAGGGGGACAGCCTCCATTAAGGCTTTGTTTGGTTTGATAAAAAACCTCCCAAACCTCTTGGGATTTGTTTGGTTATCCACCAAACACATCTATATCACCACCACCACACCACCACTACCACCACCACCAGAAACCCATGGCCACCAACTCATTACCCAACCCCCTGCACAACCCCAACTCACAAAACCCCACAGAACTCCCAGAAGCTGAGCCTAAACCAAACAGAGCCTTAACCACTGCCCAGTTTCTAAAAACACAACCAAACAGAGCCTAAACTGGCACCCTGAATCTCACCGCCCCATCCACTGGGTCCCCCTGGCCAAAACGGAGCCACCGCCGTTGGTCCCGCCACCATATCAGGTCTACAGAAGCCACACGCGCCACCCAAACCTGCCACGCGCCGCCGCTGCACAGAAGCTGCTCCGGAAGACTTTCCGGCAACCCACGCCGGAAACCACCAACACCACCCTGATCGTCAGCACCAGACGATCCCAACCCCGGCGGCCTGACCTCCAAAGGTAAACGGAAACAACCGCACGCGCGACACGCGCCACCACCCCTCCGTTTCGCCTCCCCACGCGCAGCTCACAGTCAGCGCTGAGTCAGCGCTGACTCACCGTTTGACTATCCAATCAAAAACGGCCACGTGGCAACGACTGCTGAGTCAGCAGTCCAGTCATCCGCCACGTCATCGATGAGTCAGCATTGACCAGCCAATCATAGACTGCCATGTGGCATGACTTCCACGTGTCATGCCACGTGTCATGCCACGTCAGCACCAGTCAAAGTTAAGTGGCCAATCACTGGCGGACACGTGGCATACTGGCCACGTGTCACTGCCACGTCACTGACACGTCAGCACCCACTAACCAACCAAAGGTTGACACGTGGCATTGACTGCCACGTCACCACGCTGACTTGCCACGTGGCACTTCCACGTGTCACTACCTGCCAGCTTTGACCAGCCAACCAGAAGGCGCCACGTGTCGTTGACTGACACGTGGCTTGCTGACGTGGCATTTGGGCCCCACTTTTGGTTTTTCCCAATTTTCTCTACCCCGGGTCCAGATTTCAACGAACGGACACTTGTTCCTAGCTAATTTGGCCGTTCCGGACACACTGGTGACCACAGAATTGGTCGAATCCAACTTTTAGGACCTGTTTGGCATTCTATAAGTCCATTTTAGGCTCTCCCGGCCAGTTCTGACCCCGCGGGTCCCGCTCAACTCAGCCCGGACCCATTCCGGCCCGCCTTATGGCTATTCTGGCTCTTCCGGCCCTTCCGGACCCAACTATGACGTCCATTCAACTCGATCTCGCATCGAAGTACGACTTAGGCCTCCTCGGGTTATTTCTGATACGTTTTCTCGGATTTTGTTTCATTCTTTCTCAACAAAACACCGACTGGGCCTCAAATTGCCCCCCCTTCTTCACAGGTAACTCCCTCAAACTCTTACACTTAGTGGTCTGGGGCTCCCTATAAATCCACATGGCCGGATATTCCGCCTTTATCTTTTCTTTTATTTACTTATATACTTAGTGGTCTGGGGCTCCCTATAAATCCACATGGCCGGATATTCCGCCTTTTTCTTTTCTTTTATTTACTTATATGCTTTAGTGGTGTGGACTCCCTATAAATCCACTGGTCGGATATTCCGCCTTTTCTTGCGCCAGTCGGAAGGAGGCATCGAACTCCACCCGATTTGGACTTTATATCCTGCGTCAGCCAGAAGGAGATCTTATGACCCACCTGGCTGAACTTTATCAAACTGTTATATCTTGCGCCAGTCGGAAGGAGGCATCGAACTCCACCCGATTTGGACTTTATATCCTGCGTCAGCCAGAAGGAGATCTTATGACCCACCTGGCTGAACTTTATCAAACTGTTATATCTTGCGCCAGTCGGAAGGAGGCATCGAACTCCACCCGATTTGGACTTTATACCCTGCGTCAGCCGGAAGGAGATCTTATGACCCACCCGGCTGAACTTTATCAAAACTGTTATATCTTGCGCCAATCGGAAGGAGACCCTCGAACTCCACCCGATTTGGACTTTATATCCTGCGTCAGCCGGAAGGAGATCTAATGACCCATCCGGCTGCACTTTATCTCTTGTTACAGATCTTCATTGATAAAATCAGGAAACACAAATGATGATACTTCTTTTTCATTACAAGGGCACCGACCCGTACTTCTGGTAAAACTTTTCACATCACCTTTTTTTTACATCACTGGGCACCGACCCGTACTTCCGGTAGAACTTCTCTAAACCATAGGGCACCGACCCGTACTTCCGGCACTTTTTCAAAGCACTGGGCATTGACCCTTACTTTCAAAACACTTTCTCACTCACATGGGCACCGACCCATACTTCCGGTAAAACCTTTTTCAAATCACTGGGCACCGACCCGTACTTCCGGTATAACCTCTTTCAAAACTACTGGGCACCGACCCATACTTCCGGTTCACATTTCCCAAAAACTACCGGGCACCGACCCGTACTTCCGGCATACTTTTTCAAATCGCAGGGCACCGACCCGTACTTCCGGTAAAACTTTCACATCACATTTTTTACATCACCGGGCGCCGACCCGTACTTCCGGTACTTTTTCATTACCTGGGCACCGACCCATACTTCCGGTAAAACCTTTTTCAAATCACTGGGCACCGACCCGTATTTCCGGTACTTTGCTTGGAATCTGCAAACAGCACAGGTAAGTCTTCACACCCTTAATGGGCACCGGCCCTTACTTCCGGCACATAAAACAAAAATACAAAAAAACTCATCGCACGGTTGATCTACTCCGACTTTAACTCAAAAACACTTTCTCAAAACTCACTACTTTCTCAAGGTTAAAGTCTAGGACTACACCGTACAGGTTAAAGTTCCTAGCTACGCCGACTTTACTCAAAACACTATTTTACACTTTCACGGTATAGATCGACCAAAACACCCACACACATACAAGCACAGAACTACGTACGGCCTGATTCTCGTGTCGAGATACGTATGCAACCCACACTTGGGTGCGGCCATAACTATATTTTCAAAACTTTCTCGTATTGAGATACGTACATACTTTCAAACTAAAACTAGTACATACTTTCAAAACTATCTCGTGTCGAGATACATAAATCGGCAACCGCGAGTCACAGATGCTCGCGTTTTTAATGTCTTATATATGTATTTTACTACTTCTTACTTACGCCCCGTTACTATGAAAACCACTAAAACGGCAACCGTGTGTCACGGATGTTCGAGGGTGCCTAATACCTTCCCTCGACATAAACGAGTCCCCGAACCCACTTTGAGAACTCTGGTTTCGCATGACTATCAAGAGTCACACTTTTAAAAGGGCCCCACTCTTCTCAAACTATTTTATCAAAAGTCAAAGATGACTACTCTAATTGTCTTTGCAGGGATCCTAACTCCCGATAAACGTTAGGTGGCGACTCTGAAACTTTTACTGGCCCTACTCCCACATGTACATACTTTCACCCATTTCCTTTCCCGGCTCGGTTCGCTGCTTTGAGCCTTTTACCCTATTTTATTTCATTTCCTTTTAAAACGGTCGCGATCCACGAGGGGACCGCCCCCCACCCTCGGGGCGGGCGCGACAGCTGGCGACTCTGCTGGGGACTATCTTAAGAGGACTCAGGCCGTCACTTTGGTGGTTTTCATTCTAAAGGGGCATTTATTTTACTAATGACTCTGTACTTCTATAATTCTTTTGTAGGTTATAAACTTGTTTGCACAGGTACCTGCGACTCATAAAAGAAACTGCAAGGCCAATGCCATACTGAAACTACAAGGCCAATGTCGTACTTTACCGCTATACACACTCGCATCAAGCATGACATAACCCGTTTCTAAAACTGAAACCTTTTAAGATTAGATAGGAGGATCAGTAAGTGGCATGGCCGTTGCGGTAGTACCGTCGGTACCAGCACCGAAAGTTCCTCCGCTCGAAACCACCAGCCTAAGAAGGTGCCACGGCGCTGGAGGTTTGAAGGTTCGGGAACCGGACCTAAATAAGTCTACATTAGATGTCAAACCTCTCCACATAGTCACATTCTGCACGTGTGCATTCAAAACTTTTCAAAATACGAAACGGTGCCGATATGCTGTCTGATTCTTTTCTATCATCCCCTTATATAAACCAAGGGTGGAAACACTTTTCAAAAAAACATAATGCGGCGCCGATAGGCTGCCCAATTCTTTTCTATCCTCCCTTATATAAACTGGGGACAGAAAAACTTTTCAAAAACAATAAACGGAGCCGACGAGCTTCCGAATCCTTCTCTATCTTCCCCTGTACTTTTTACAAACCAAGGGGGCGGAAAAACTTTTCAAAATCAACTAAACGGCGTCGAAAGGCTGCCCATTCTTACTCATTTTTTCCTTACATTTCAACAAGGATGGATACACTTTTTCAAAACTTCATAACGGCGCCGAAAGGCTGCCCATTCTTACTTATCTTTCCCTTACATTTTAACAAAGGTGGATGCACTTTTTCAAAACTTCATAACGGCGCCGAAGGGCTGCCCATTCTCACTTATCCTCTCCTTACATTTTAACAAGGATTGATACACTTTTCCAAAACTTCACAACGGCGCCGGAAGGCTGTCAGACTTTTTCCAAACTCGTTCTCACATTTCAAAACAAAAATAAAACTCCCCAAGGATAAATCCACTTTTCAAAGACATTTGGTGACGCCGAAAGGCTATCCAGATGCATCTCATACCTTGGGAACACACATTATACTGGGGCAGTACTCTCTCATCTCTAACGAGTCACTGGGAGAAGAATCCCCGTTTCTTTTCTTTGAAGCGACTTACTAACTTTACGTTTACCTCTACTTCTTCTGACCTCCGCTGCAGGTACATTTTTTATAGAGGTCAACATGGGAAGCTTCTACACGTTCAGCCTACTCCCGGTATCACCGACTTCTCCACGGATTAAGAAAGTCTGAATGGACAACCAGTCCAAACAGCTCTGATTTTCAAATCCAACTTCCAAATCCAAACATTTAGCCTGAGCAGGGCAGATGACAAAATCCGCGGAGGTCAAGTCCGAGCAGTACCAGCGCATTCGCGATTGTTCGAACCTTCAAGCCGCTGAACCAATAGGCCTACTTCTACCCATATACATCCACAAGCTCTGTCCATGCCCAAGACGACTCTCGTAAGAGACCCAATACTCGGCCCACTGTCTTGAAACATTACTCCTCATCATCTGCCATACAGGGGCAGTTTTTCCATACTATTGAATTTATGCTTTGTCTGCTTTGCATAAGCGCATACTTTCAAATGAAAAACAAAAACAAAACTCATTCTTTGCATCATTCAATAACTGTCATCTGCTCTTATTCCTTAAAATCTCATGAGTATGTTGGATATGACTGTCTTACTACTTATTGAATACGAATTAGACATTGTACTAGACTTTCGGACGTAACGAAGCTATGTTCGATTCTACCTGAAAGTACGATCAACACAAGGTCGTGCCGAGAATGACTCAAGTTCACAAATCAACCATTTCATCCTCTGACGATGCTCACATCTTAACAAGAATCAGGTGACAAAAGCATACTTGTCTATGACAGCTTGATGTCATCTGAGGACACAAGAACGGAGCAGACAGCCGACGGGCATTCAAGAACACCTTGGTCCGTTCTCAGGATCATGACATACATAGACTAGGGCAATCTTTGCCCCCCACATCTCAGCAAAAGAGATCATCACGATCACTGCTAGCCCACATGGGGTCCCTCAATCCTGGTCAGGAAAGTAAGTACTCATTCTCAGGATCTCTAACTTCAATGATGCATATATGTGATCTCTGAACTCGACTCGACTTGTGTCAAAATGATTAGAGGCAATCATTTCAGCTATCTATACACTACTTTCCCTCGTTAGCCCACTTGAGCCATACAATGACTTCTTTTCAAACTTAAACCCCTGAGGATCACCCCCTATACTGGGGCAATGCCAAAAGGAAAAAAGAAAGAGAAAACAAACAAAATAGAACTCAATGCAAAGCTGGAGCAAATCCACAAAAGATACGATCCGACTTGGATACATACTTCAAACTGGGGCAATTCTCCCCGGTACATAATTTACTCAGCGATAACATACCCACACTAGATTGGGATGAAGATGAAAACAAAAACAAAAAGAAAAAGAGCAAAATCAAAAGAAGGAAAGACGCAGGACATAAGGTGATCTCAGGAATTTTAACCGACTTTTCAAAATATACTTTGAGCCTTCATCCGATCCTTTCGTTTCTCAACCCGTGACCCTGGCCTACGTTACAACCCAGTAAAGTCCACTTTGATTGACACAGGCCTTGTTGGGTTCACTAAATCACATACTTGCATCATTCCAAACGACGGGGGTGCCACATACTTTCAAATCACAAGATACACTGAAGTGTAACGATCATATAACTGGATTCGGTGAAAACCCGTGAGGGCGCCGAAGGTAAAAATGGTTTCAAAGAGAAGGAAAGCTCGAGAGAAATCAAATACTGAAAAAACTGGGTCCTTCTGAAGGACGATCACTGGGGCACTGAGCCCACAGTCAAATACTTTGTCTTCTAGTACTCAACAGGCGACAAGACATTCAATATCCACTAACTCATGAGCATTCTTTCACAGATGATAGATTCATGCATCATACTCTTGTAAATACGTATACTTAGCATGACATAACTTTTAAAATGCATTCATATCTTTCAGCATAGCAGACAATGCATACTTTTATAGCAGGGGCAACTGGTTCCGACACTCCTCTCAAATAGCACAAAAGCTCACCAACTGAGCCACGATATCAACCCTTACTCAGACTCGCCAACTTCACATTGATCCATCTGCTCGGATCCACATATGAAACCGGTCTTCTTCTCGGTAGATTGTCAAGAAATCTATCCCTCGCTCAGGTCTAACCGTCCACGCTCAAATCAGGAATCAGGTATGAGACCCTCAAGCGGCATCATGTTCACTCATCATCAGAATCCATAATCAAAATCAGCATCAGGTATAAGACCCCCCGCGGCGTCCTGTCCACTATTCACTTCCGGCATCAGGTATAAGACCCCTCAGCGGCATCCTATTCACTACTCGGCATCAGAATTCATCATCAGAACTGGGAATGAGTCCGTCAAGAGGCTTCCCAATCACATCTTCAAGCCCAGGAGTGAGTCCGTCAAGCGGCATCCTATGCACGCAATCTATCACCAGAACCAGGATTGAGTCCGTCAAGTGGCATCCTATTCGCACAATCTATCACCTGAACCAGGAGTGAGTCCGTCAAATGGCATCTTGTTCATATCACCTACCATCAGGTATAAGTACCCTCCAACGGTATCCAACTTACATCGGCATCAAGCATCAGGTATTTCTCTTACCCTCCCGCACTCTATAGCAATCACGTGCATCACATTTTGCTATCCCCATTTTTTCATGGCAATCACGCATACTGCATTTCGCTAATTTCATCACTCTTCACAGCAATCACGCCCCATGTGGCATTTTTGCTTCTCTTATCTCAAACTCTTTACAAGCAACCACGCCACACGTGGCATTTTGCTCTCGAATCTTCACAGCAATCACGCCCCATACGGCATTTTGCTTCTCTTATCTCAAACTCTTTACAGCAATCACGCGTATCGCATTTTGCTGATTTCATCTTTTATTTTACAAGCAACCACGCCACACGTGGCATTTTGCTCTCGAATCTTCACAGCAATCACGCCCCATACGGCATTT
This sequence comes from Hydrangea macrophylla, assembly GCA_033977485.1. Classification (NCBI taxonomy): domain Eukaryota; kingdom Viridiplantae; phylum Streptophyta; class Magnoliopsida; order Cornales; family Hydrangeaceae; genus Hydrangea; species Hydrangea macrophylla. Next base: position 65,930,337 of record CM066988.1, read on the forward strand.
TGCTTCTCTTATCTCAAACTCTTTACAGCAATCACGCCCCACGTGGCATTTTGCTCTCGAACTCTTCACAGCAATCACGCCCCATGTGGCATTTTGCTTCTCTTATCTCAAACTCTTTACAGCAATCACGCGTATCGCATTTTGCTGATTTCATCTTTTATTTTACAAGCAACCACGCCACACGTGGCATTTTGCTCTCGAATCTTCACAGCAATCACGCCCCATACGGCATTTTGCTTCTCTTATCTCAAACTCTTTACAGCAATCACGCGTATCGCATTTTGCTGATTTCATCTTTTATTTTACAAGCAACCACGCCACACGTGGCATTTTGCTCTCGAATCTTCACAGCAATCACGCCCCATACGGCATTTTGCTTCTCTTATCTCAAACTCTTTATAGCAATCACGCCTTACTCGGCATTTTGCTCTCTCATATCTTCAACAGTCACGCGCATCGCATTCTGTTGACCTTATCTCCACGGCAATTACCCGTATCGGACTTTGTTATTCTCATCTCTTGTATTCAAGGCAATCACGCGAATCGCATTTTGCTCCTCTATAACTTCACAGCAATCACGCCCCGACGCGGCATTTTGCTCTCTTATTTCACAGCGATCACGCCTCACGTGGCATTTCGCTATCTCACATACAGCAATCACGCCCCGACGTGGCATTTTGCTCTCTCGTCTCACACTCTTACTTTATCGTAGTACGAACTACGTCTGATCTGATTCTCCTGACGGGAGATACGTAGGCAGCTTTAAGAGCTCGACCATACCCTCACTTTATTACATTCTTGGTTAAAGTTCGAGATTACGCGATTACGCACTTCTTGACTACACCATCCGTCTTCTACTCGATTCTCACATGAATCCCCAACAGAGTCGTTCACCCATTCTGGTAACGCTCTCAATCCCCAGTGGAGTTGTTTGCCCACTCTGGCAATACTCCCAATCCCCGGCTGCTTACTTTGGCACACCAATCATTTGCCTACATTGGCACCTCATACTCACTTGCCTACGATGGCATTTCACATTCACTTGCCCACATTGGCACCTCATACTCACTTGCCTACGATGGCAATTCACATTCACTCGCCTACATGGGCACCTCATACTCACTTACTTACTTTGGCACACCAATCACTTGCCTACGATGGCCTCTCATACTCACTTGCCTACTTTGGCACGTCATTTACTTATTCTCGTCACTTAAAGGAAAAGGGTCAAAATGGGTTGTCTTTTTCTTTGTCACGATTTGCTTCGCAAAACATGACAAAGAGGGGCAGCTGTAGACACCCCATTTTGACCTGCTAAAAAAAAAAAAGAAATAACTGTCATAGGGGGCCCACCAGGCCCACAAATCAAGGAAAGAGCTCCAGAATCCAAACAGGGACCCCAGAGGTCAAATCAAAGTCAAATACGGAGACGGAATCTCATCCACCGGAGTTCCAGAATTCGGGATCGTCTGATTACGATAATCGACGACATTTTTAACCGGAATCGAAGTTCAGCACAAAATTCAAGACTGGAATCAAGTCTGGGACAACCGAAGGTTGAATTTGATTACATCAGGGCAAAGCAGGAATCAATTCCAGCCTTTAGGACTTCAAATCATCAAAATCTTGATAACCGACAGAGAATCGGGCTCCGATTTGAGTTTCGACGCCCTAAACTCAAGGAAAAGGGACACGATTGTCAATCCAGAAACATCGAAAGTCCGACTGGGCACACCTGGATGAAAATACGGGGGAAAACAGAGGTTCAACGACTTGAATCAGTCCAATCGGACAATCAAAGAAGAAACGACGTCCAACCAAAGTTTCAAGACTTAATTGGGAAAGACAAGGGCAAAACGGTCATTTCTAAATCAGAGATTCTCAATCGAACCGTACCGATTCAAAGAGAACATCAATACGATTTCAAATCATCTTGAATCAGAAAGATCGGATGGTTGGATCAAAAGATATCGACAGTCGGAGTTTAGACGGTCTAGATCAGACGTCGACGGTCTGAAGAAAACGGAGTCATTTTCGGGTTTCAAACGAATTCCGATCCAACCATACGAATTTGAGGAGGACGTTAAACTAAGCCCAGATCTTTTCGAATCATCCGAATCGGACGTCCGGATTGAAAAATATCAAAGATCAAAGTCCGAAACGATCAACGGCCCCGATCGAAGGTTGGAACGTACCACTCAGCGTCCCACCTACATGGGATTATAACCCATATAGGGTTTCAAAAAACTCTTTCTATAAATAGAAAGACATGCCCACGCATAGAAAAAAGGGGGACAGCCTCCATTAAGGCTTTGTTTGGTTTGATAAAAAACCTCCCAAACCTCTTGGGATTTGTTTGGTTATCCACCAAACACATCTATATCACCACCACCACACCACCACTACCACCACCACCAGAAACCCATGGCCACCAACTCATTACCCAACCCCCTGCACAACCCCAACTCACAAAACCCCACAGAACTCCCAGAAGCTGAGCCTAAACCAAACAGAGCCTTAACCACTGCCCAGTTTCTAAAAACACAACCAAACAGAGCCTAAACTGGCACCCTGAATCTCACCGCCCCATCCACTGGGTCCCCCTGGCCAAAACGGAGCCACCGCCGTTGGTCCCGCCACCATATCAGGTCTACAGAAGCCACACGCGCCACCCAAACCTGCCACGCGCCGCCGCTGCACAGAAGCTGCTCCGGAAGACTTTCCGGCAACCCACGCCGGAAACCACCAACACCACCCTGATCGTCAGCACCAGACGATCCCAACCCCGGCGGCCTGACCTCCAAAGGTAAACGGAAACAACCGCACGCGCGACACGCGCCACCACCCCTCCGTTTCGCCTCCCCACGCGCAGCTCACAGTCAGCGCTGAGTCAGCGCTGACTCACCGTTTGACTATCCAATCAAAAACGGCCACGTGGCAACGACTGCTGAGTCAGCAGTCCAGTCATCCGCCACGTCATCGATGAGTCAGCATTGACCAGCCAATCATAGACTGCCATGTGGCATGACTTCCACGTGTCATGCCACGTCAGCACCAGTCAAAGTTAAGTGGCCAATCACTGGCGGACACGTGGCATACTGGCCACGTGTCACTGCCACGTCACTGACACGTCAGCACCCACTAACCAACCAAAGGTTGACACGTGGCATTGACTGCCACGTCACCACGCTGACTTGCCACGTGGCACTTCCACGTGTCACTACCTGCCAGCTTTGACCAGCCAACCAGAAGGCGCCACGTGTCGTTGACTGACACGTGGCTTGCTGACGTGGCATTTGGGCCCCACTTTTGGTTTTTCCCAATTTTCTCTACCCCGGGTCCAGATTTCAACGAACGGACACTTGTTCCTAGCTAATTTGGCCGTTCCGGACACACTGGTGACCACAGAATTGGTCGAATCCAACTTTTAGGACCTGTTTGGCATTCTATAAGTCCATTTCAGGCTCTCCCGGCCAGTTCTGACCCCGCGGGTCCCGCTCAACTCAGCCCGGACCCATTCCGGCCCGCCTTATGGCTATTCTGGCTCTTCCGGCCCTTCCGGACCCAACTATGACGTCCATTCAACTCGATCTCGCATCGAAGTACGACTTAGGCCTCCTCGGGTTATTTCTGATACGTTTTCTCGGATTTTGTTTCATTCTTTCTCAACAAAACACCGACTGGGCCTCAAATTGCCCCCCCTTCTTCACAGGTAACTCCCTCAAACTCTTACACTTAGTGGTCTGGGGCTCCCTATAAATCCACATGGCCGGATATTCCGCCTTTATCTTTTCTTTTATTTACTTATATACTTAGTGGTCTGGGGCTCCCTATAAATCCACATGGCCGGATATTCCGCCTTTTTCTTTTCTTTTATTTACTTATATGCTTTAGTGGTGTGGACTCCCTATAAATCCACTGGTCGGATATTCCGCCTTTTCTTGCGCCAGTCGGAAGGAGGCATCGAACTCCACCCGATTTGGACTTTATATCCTGCGTCAGCCAGAAGGAGATCTTATGACCCACCTGGCTGAACTTTATCAAACTGTTATATCTTGCGCCAGTCGGAAGGAGGCATCGAACTCCACCCGATTTGGACTTTATATCCTGCGTCAGCCAGAAGGAGATCTTATGACCCACCTGGCTGAACTTTATCAAACTGTTATATCTTGCGCCAGTCGGAAGGAGGCATCGAACTCCACCCGATTTGGACTTTATACCCTGCGTCAGCCGGAAGGAGATCTTATGACCCACCCGGCTGAACTTTATCAAAACTGTTATATCTTGCGCCAATCGGAAGGAGACCCTCGAACTCCACCCGATTTGGACTTTATATCCTGCGTCAGCCGGAAGGAGATCTAATGACCCATCCGGCTGCACTTTATCTCTTGTTACAGATCTTCATTGATAAAATCAGGAAACACAAATGATGATACTTCTTTTTCATTACAAGGGCACCGACCCGTACTTCGGGTAAAACTTTTCACATCACCTTTTTTTTACATCACTGGGCACCGACCCGTACTTCCGGTAGAACTTCTCTAAACCATAGGGCACCGACCCGTACTTCCGGCACTTTTTCAAAGCACTGGGCATTGACCCTTACTTTCAAAACACTTTCTCACTCACATGGGCACCGACCCATACTTCCGGTAAAACCTTTTTCAAATCACTGGGCACCGACCCGTACTTCCGGTATAACCTCTTTCAAAACTACTGGGCACCGACCCATACTTCCGGTTCACATTTCCCAAAAACTACCGGGCACCGACCCGTACTTCCGGCATACTTTTTCAAATCGCAGGGCACCGACCCGTACTTCCGGTAAAACTTTCACATCACATTTTTTACATCACCGGGCGCCGACCCGTACTTCCGGTACTTTTTCATTACCTGGGCACCGACCCATACTTCCGGTAAAACCTTTTTCAAATCACTGGGCACCGACCCGTATTTCCGGTACTTTGCTTGGAATCTGCAAACAGCACAGGTAAGTCTTCACACCCTTAATGGGCACCGGCCCTTACTTCCGGCACATAAAACAAAAATACAAAAAAACTCATCGCACGGTTGATCTACTCCGACTTTAACTCAAAAACACTTTCTCAAAACTCACTACTTTCTCAAGGTTAAAGTCTAGGACTACACCGTACAGGTTAAAGTTCCTAGCTACGCCGACTTTACTCAAAACACTATTTTACACTTTCACGGTATAGATCGACCAAAACACCCACACACATACAAGCACAGAACTACGTACGGCCTGATTCTCGTGTCGAGATACGTATGCAACCCACACTTGGGTGCGGCCATAACTATATTTTCAAAACTTTCTCGTATTGAGATACGTACATACTTTCAAACTAAAACTAGTACATACTTTCAAAACTATCTCGTGTCGAGATACATAAATCGGCAACCGCGAGTCACAGATGCTCGCGTTTTTAATGTCTTATATATGTATTTTACTACTTCTTACTTACGCCCCGTTACTATGAAAACCACTAAAACGGCAACCGTGTGTCACGGATGTTCGAGGGTGCCTAATACCTTCCCTCGACATAAACGAGTCCCCGAACCCACTTTGAGAACTCTGGTTTCACATGACTATCAAGAGTCACACTTTTAAAAGGGCCCCACTCTTCTCAAACTATTTTATCAAAAGTCAAAGATGACTACTCTAATTGTCTTTGCAGGGATCCTAACTCCCGATAAACGTTAGGTGGCGACTCTGAAACTTTTACTGGCCCTACTCCCACATGTACATACTTTCACCCATTTCCTTTCCCGGCTCGGTTCGCTGCTTTGAGCCTTTTACCCTATTTTATTTCATTTCCTTTTAAAACGGTCGCGACCCACGAGGGGACCGCCCCCCACCCTCGGGGCGGGCGCGACAATGCTTTTGGTCAAAAAACTGTTCAAAATAATTTGGCCAAAAGCTATTTAAAGTAGCTTTTGTCCAATCAAATATTTCTATGTGAGCCAATCCTATAAATTTGCTACTTGATAAAAAGATATCTCAATAACTTTTGGTCTAAAGTTTTTTTTTTTTTTTTTTTTTAAATTTTATAATTAAATTACATAAGTTGATTTGTAGATTAGTTTAATTTTAACTGTCGAAGTTTCTTTTCTTTTTTTTTTTTTCTTTTTTATTCGATTAAATTGTCCTAGTCTCATAATCACTTATATACTCCAAAAACGGTTGCAAAAAGGGCCACATACATACATTATATATATATATATATATAAAGTAGAATAGTGTAGATATGCATGTACATATCACGATACTATTGCCATTGCATGTAATACTACATTCATAGCTTTCGGAATATCTCATATTCAAGAACCGATAGTTTATTTAAATCTTAAAAAAAAAAAGAATAAATCTATGCTATTTAAATTTAGTAATTTAAATATTTTCTAAATACATGTGACACAGTGAGTGTGTGACTACCTTCAATAAAGGTGGGATAACTTCATCATCCCATAATCAAAATAGAATACAATTTTGTTCATCTCCAATTTTGCTCACTAAGGTCTCTATTGTGTGAACTTTGTGCATACATTATCGGTATAATTATTAGAATGTGACACATGTCATCTAATAAATACTTGAGAGAACAAGATGGGTAAAATGGGATAAGAAAAATTCTCTCATCAAAATATAGTGGTAGGACAATGGTCATAAAATTGATTCTAAATAATAATAAAAAATTGGCCGAGGAATGGTCAACCAATCGGTAAAAAATCGCCGACCACACGATCTAGTCGCAGCTCTTGTTGGCTACTCCCAAAACACTCATTAAGCCAAGAGTGTGACTCTCTCACCTCCCTTAAGTAGCCTTAGCCTCCCCTGCATTTTCTCTCTCTCTATGTCCTGAACAGAGGAGAGAGAGAGAAAGAGAGAGAGAGAGAGAGAGAGAGGAGGATCTAATGGAGTACGAGAGGATTCACAAAGTTCAGGTATACCTCCTTTTCACCCCCAATGAAGGTTGAACAGTAGCTGAATTCACTAGGCTTCTATTTCTACTATTTATTTCAAATTTCAAGCCAATACAAGAGAATTTTATTTATTACACCCCCCACCCAAAAAAAAAAAAAACAAGAGAATTGAAGCTGTTCTCTCTCAGGTCATGTCTTTTTTTTTTTTTATCTTTTTTTTCTTTCTTTTTTTCCTAATAAAATTGTTGTTATTTTTTTTAAATGGATTTTTGTTTTTTTTTTTTTTTTTGGTAGAAAGCACCAATGTGAATAAAAAAAAAACTACTTTTGTTTTTAACACACTTGGATTAAACTTGATCTGGGTTTCCCAATTTTTGTTAATTTAAGCACACCCATTTGTTTTGTTGGAATTTTCTAGTTCATATAGGGATGGGTTTGATTTTCTGAGAGCTCAGTTGAAATTAATACCCATTTGATTGTACTAAATGAATTTATATGAAAATTCAAAATTTCTTAGTGGATTATTAGGTTTATGGGTGTTCTATTTTGGCTCTAATTTAATTTTGTGTGTGTGTGTGTGTGTTATCTAATAATAATGCAGACTGGGATAATATCTCCAAGTAAATTGAGGATGAAGCTAATGGGGCCTCATCATCATCAGAAGAAAAAAGATGGGTCAAACTCAAACAGTAACTCTTCAAGAACATCCCCTGCAAGACTTGAGGACTCTGAGTTTTTCAAGAACAGCTTGCTGGCATCCAACAGTGGTGATTTTGATGAAGAAGGTAACCAACTTAACTCACTTGTCTAGTTGTAATAATGCATATGCAAAATATATATATATATATATATATATATATGTATGTGTGTGTGTGTGTGTGTGAATTGATGGTAGGCACAAGATCTATACTTGCAATTGCAACACCCTCAGCTTAGTTTAGTTGTTTCTTTGATCAATTGGGCTTGAAGTTTGAAACGGTTCCATTCGAATTTTCTCTCAAAATTTTACCCAAATTTGAGCAAAAGACTAAAAAGCTTCATTTTTATATGATATGAAACTCCCCATTTGTTCACTTGGAATTTTACTCAAATCTTCTTATAAAATTCCCATCTATCACTAGAGCTCCTTCTTTTTTTTTTTCTTTTTTTTTTTTTTTTTGAAGTTTTTTTTTTAACCCAAAATGTGACTGTAAGAGGATATGAGTATGTGAACTGGTATTTTCTGGATTTGGGTAAAATTTGAATGAAATTCAATTTTATATGCGTTTGATTAAAGGGTTGAGGGGTTTGACTTGAGATTAATCTTACTTGTATTCAAATTTTGATATGGGTTTGAGTAAAGGGTTGGAGGGATTTTTGAAAGATTCTTACACAAATTTTAAACTTGGTATCACAGTTTCAAGTTCCGAAGTTTCATCAACAAAATTGTCCGCTAACACGTCGACTGATGCCGGCCAAGCTAATCAGAGTTCTTGCCAGCAAAGAGAGCTTATGCCCAAGGAAAATGGGGAGGTGGGTCGGGCTAAAACGCAACAATTTTCGAAAAATGATGGTGGTAATAATTTGAGTTCAATTCACCCGATAAGAAATTTGGAAGACGAAAACCTCGATTATGACAGCAATGCTAGTTCTTCTAGCTTCGAGTTTCACAAAGGAGAGAGGTCTCAGCACAACCAGATGACAAGATCACTATCGAGGCCTATGTCATCTAAGTGGAACGATGCGGAGAAATGGATTATGAGTAGGCAAAATGTGATAGCTAATCATTCTAAGAAAACCCATTTGCATAGTCAAGCTAATCGGTTGCCAATGACGAATATGGTTAGGGTGGCTCCGGAGACTTCTAGTTATGATCAAAGGCTAGCGGTTAAGCGGGTTGATTTCTGTCAACCCACATCACAAGTTGGGTTAGAGAAGTTCTCCTTTGTTCCCCCGGAGACTAATCTTGGTTCGGGTCAAGCAAACGGGTCAAATACGTTGATTGATTTGTGTACTCAAAGCAAGGATTTAAAGGAAGTGGATGAGAGGGATTTGTCTTGTACAAAGAATTCTGCGGAAGATACAACAGGTAAATCATGTTTTCAATTTCGAACTTGGAAAACTTTATGGGCATTGCTTGGTGCAATAATGGTTTGGCTGCCAAGTTTATTCTCCTTTTTAAGTAGAACGGAACTTTAATTATTTCAGAAACGATTCGCTTGCTCCAATAAGATATTTTTGTGCTTCATACTACGGCCCTGTGTGGCAAATCGCATGATTGTGATTGCAATTGTGGTTGTAGTGGCGGTTTGCTAAATGGGTGACCGAACCACTATTGGATTCCGGATCGCACGAGTGGACTTCCAAAAATTGCGGTTCCCAAACAGGCCTAAGTATGTTCAACTATAGTATGAATGTAATAGTGGTTCCCAAATCGCATGACGTCTAAGTTTCTTTTCCAAATTTACTGAATTAGGCACACATTGGATTGGGAATCCTTGTTTTGATATTGATCTGCCTAAGGCTCTGCTTGGCGCTTGGTTCATGGATTTAGTGGGGAAAATAAAAACAACGAGCAAAATAGGATTAAACTAAACTAAAAGTTTTAAATTTTATGAGTTACTTTCCTTCCTCTTTTCCTGATTTGCTAACTATACTTGAAAACTTTCTAATATTGAGTATGAAGTGAACGGTAGGGAAATGACTTTCCTTCGCCTTTTCCCTTTCCCTTGTCTTGTCCTTTTATAAATCCCTCAACCAAACAAAGGATAACTTTATTTCTTGATCCACACTTGAGAATTTCAATTACTAAAATGGCATTTTCATGGACTTGCATGACATTTAGAACAGAATAAAATAAAACTCGTAAGCATGAGGAATGAAAGAATTTTTATATAAATTATATAAATTATACTAGTGTTTCTATATACACTTGAAAGCTTCCAAGTTCATAGGCCAACACACACACACACACACACACACACATATAACCTCTGTGACATAATTGGTTCCCTCACCACACCATAATATATTCTGTGAACAACTTCATGTGTGCTTTCGTGTGGAATTAATATTATTTTTTCCCTCAATTAACCAGGTGTTACCGGAGTGAGATCAGTTTCAATGAGAGACATGGGAACAGAGATGACCCCTATACCAAGCCAAGAACCTTCAAGAACTGCCACACCCGTGGGGGCCACAACCCCGCTCCGCAGTCCCACCTCTTCTCTCCCCTCCACTCCTCGTGGAGGAGCACCTGCACCCTCACCTGCAGGGAATTACGCCACCGATGACGAGTCACAACGTGGAAAAGAAAATAGCAAAAAAGAATTGTCCGAGCAGGAATTGAAGCTCAAGACAAAAAGAGAAATACTAGCCCTCGGTGTCCAACTCGGGAAGATGAATATTGCTGCGTGGGCAAGTAAAGACGAAAAGGAAAAGAATAATTCGGGTGGTGAAACAGTTGATTCAGCAGAAATTGCAAGAGTTGAAAACGAAAAACGAGCGGATGCGTGGGAGGAAGTTGAAAAATCTAAACACAATGCCAGGTTTTTTACTTATAACCCCTATTTTGAACATGTTATGCAGTTTCGTTGCGAATGATTAGGCTTTGTTTGGTTTGCTGATTTAGAGAAGGCAAAAAAGGAAATGGGAAGAGAAATATTTCTTAGTGTTCTCTCCTCTATTGTTTTACTTGACACTCGTTTAAAATTTTAAAATCTTTGTAGTAACTGAAGAAAAGCGGAAGAAAACTGAGTCATAAAATTCGAAATTTTTAATTACTTTTCTCTTATTTTCTTTTCCTTCCTATTTTTCTCTATGTTTTCCTTATTAACCAATGAAAGAAAGTATTTTCCTCGATATTTCTTTTCTTTTTTCTCACTAAATCTATGAAACTAGCAGAGCCTTAAGGTGTTATGTTCATTTTGGCTTTTAACACAAAGTTTTCAGGTACAAGCGTGAAGAAATCAAAATTCAAGCGTGGGAAAGTCAGCAGAAAGCGAAACTCGAAGCGGAGATGAGGAGAATAGAGGTATTTGAGATTCCCTCACAACACCACCCCCCCCCCCCCCCCCCCCCCCCCCCCCCCGGTTACGCATCTCCTATTTAGTTAGAACATCGTTATGCCATACTTTGAGCACTAGAGATTCGTAATGATGATCAACAACTTGAATAAGCTATTTGGGTCGCTCAGAACCAGTTATGTGGTTCACAAGTAAAAGGTGTCCATGTTTGGTAAGTGCTCTTTATTGCGCAGGAGTTTGAGCTCGGTCTAGATCTTATTTGGGAAGGTATAAAATTTGATCAAGTTTAGTCCCCGACTTACTTTTATATGTTTTTCACGAAAACCAACATCATTTTGGTTTAACAAAGAACGTGTATCAAGAGGGATTTTAGATATAAAAAAAGGGACCCCAATGTCATAAAAAAAAAAAAAAAAAAACATTTGCCAAACACTTGAATGTGTAGAACTAGTCATCCGTGGATCACATAACTAGTAATGAGGCTTTCCAAACAGCTCCTAAAATCACTGTTAAACATATTCTTAGTCAAACCTTAGATGATACTACTTGTTTTCATAAAAATCAGACAATGAAATTGAAATATGGACCTAATCCCATTTTATGTATTTCTAAACAGAACTGGATCAAGAATTTCTTTAAATGGCATGATTGTTTCTTTGATACAAATAGGGCTATTATTACAAAACCTAGACATGAATGTTCTCTCTGTATCAGCAAAGTAAAATTTTGAAAACCTTTTTTCAGGCTCAAGTTGAACAAATGAGAGCACAAGCTCAAGCAAAAATGGTGAAGAAGATAGCAATGGCAAGGCAAAGATCAGAAGAAAAAAGAGCTGCAGCAGAAGCTAGAAAAAATAGGCAGGCTGAAATAACTGCGGCTCAGGCAGAATACATTCGCCAAACGGGTCGCATCCCATCTTCCCCTTACATGTGTTGTGGATAGTTGTGATTTTAATAAAACATGAAAAAAAAAAAAAAAAAGCATTGCAGATAGGAAGTTAGATTCAATCCAAGCACTTGGCTAAAACTAGGCTTTGTATTCTGTTTTTGGATTTCATCTGTCAAAGTTGTGATGTCTCTGGTTATGTTGATCTATCCTTGTATTTACAAGCAAGATTGTAAGAAGAAAAAAAAAAAAGTGAATTGTGCAAATTGAAGTACAAGTTGTTACTGCTATCGCTGTGTCGAAATGACGGCATTGAATTGAACCTGCATCATTTTTTTTTTTCGCGACTATAAGGACTGTTTAGTTTGTGAATTCATCGGAAGAAGAGAAGCAATGAAAACGAACGGAAAGCCAGAAAGAAACTAGTTCCCTTGAGTATGCTTTAAATAATATTATAAAAATTAAAGAGTTTCAAAATATAATTGTATCCTAAAGAGAAAAGGGAGGAAAGTGACCCACAAAATTTAAGATTTTAATTTATTACCCCATTGTATTTTATTTTCCTTCCTATTTTTCTCATTATTTTCTTTGCTAACCAAACAAAGGAAAACGTTTCCTTGGGTTCAATTTGGGTCGTGAATTTAATGAGAGAAATGAAAGGAAACCACTTTCTTTTATTTTCACTCAATAATTTCATGAACCAAACAAAGCCTAAGTGAACTGACTGTCCAGAAGCTATGGAGGTAATCAAATTGTTGATCAATCTTGTTTCCCTTTTTCCCTAAAAATAATGACTTGGCATGATTGTCCATGTTGAGGGTTGATTGTAAAGATTGAGAAAATAGCAACTTTAAAAAGAAAGAGCTAACAACACATCTAAAAGATTACAACACTCCTTCGCAATGTTGAAGACCCTGTCTTATGGTGTTTGTGCATATATGAAAAGAAAGACTAGTGATGGGTAAGACTAGATAACACTCCAATCAAACAAAACAACAGAAGAACAATAACTATTAAGAGTAATGTTATGTTTCCCAAATTTTTATCTCAAAAGTGCATTCTAAATGATATGATAGTGGGTCAGGTCTAATACAGTGAGACCAGATAAATTTTGTTCGTCATGGGTATTTTTTGTTCAGCTCTTATGTGACAGCGGGACCACGAGGATTACTTGATTTTGATACGAACTCATATGGTTGTATCTTAAATAAATAAAAGGAAATGGAGAATAGAAGAGAATAATGCCACGACGAGGCGACACATGTTCACCATTCACTCCACTAACCATTTGTCCACAAAATTAGAAAGACTAACTAATAATACTCTACTACAAGTCTACAAGTAATAATGAAAAACATAGAACTTAAAATAACACTACTTAATCATACACACCCAAGGACCATGCAAGACCACGACCATTAGAGTCGTAGCAGATTTTTATAAGATGTTGTTTTCAATGGTCCTATCATCACATGTACTCAACCAAAATTGGAAAACCATAGGATTGATCATATAATAATGCTCGTAATGATTTGTACAAACTCGTAATATGCACGAGTTCCAGCTGAAACTACTGCCAATTCTTTTACATTTTTTTTTTTTTTTGGCTAAAGTTAATTTTTAAATGTGTAAGAACAATCCGTACAGGAAAACGAGAAAATAAAAAAAAAAAATAATAATAATAATAATAATAATAATAAATAATAATTAAAAAAAAAAACTAGTCACAACTCACAAGCCTCCTTGATTGCATTCCTCAAAAATACAGAGGGATGGGCCCAAAACGAGAAGAATCAGTTGCTCAACGAGTTACATCGTGGGCAACAAAATTTGCCGACCTATGAACTTTGCGGACATGCCAAAAATAAAAAAAACACTCCCCAATAAACTTCTGCCTTCCAGAATCAAAGAATCAATACCCAAAACCCAATTCCCATTCTTCTGTTGGAAAAGGACCCTCCAAAACTCAAACCCAAACCCAAACCCAAACCATCCAATGTAAAGTGGGGGTTGTGGAGGTTGGATTTCCAACCCTGCCTTTCCATCTCCTTTAAAAACTCCCTAATTTCCACAGCCCCCACAAATGTCAATTACATCTAAAAATCTCAACCTCACCTTAGTTTCTGCCTCTATACATGGCAAAGCCAGCCCCATAACTTCAAGTACAAAGAGACAAAGCCATAATCTTCCAGTATAGACTTGGGAAACTACCGACTCAGCCAATCTGCTTGCTTATAAGTATAAACCATGCGTAAAGGCACTACCAAACAATTCTAACCGTGCATATTTTTAGCCGACGACTACTTCTGCGTGACTTCAGCCCTGAATAACTTTGAATGCCTTCGCACTTTCGATAAAATTGCGATACAACAATTCCGTAATATAATTCCTAAGCCAAACAACCCTTAAACTCAACAGCCTTTTAGTCGAAAGCCAAACACCCCTTAAGCTATAAGCCAAACCCCCTAAAACGGGGGAATATTGAAAATATTGTGATCTCAAAATTGGACCCTCAGATTAATTTCATCCAAGCTTCATCCTGGCGCTTACTTGTTTTTCTTACTTGTGTATCGATACATTTTGGTTGCCCCCACAAAAGTCATAATTTGTTATACAGATAATAAGCATGGCAAATCTACAACCTGTGAGGCCCATTTAATGTACAACTTTCAGAAGATCATAACAGGGGCAACATTTTATCTCAGTAAGACAATTCAAACGAGCCAAAAGCCTTGGGCATGATGTCAAACTAACACCAGTTAACAGGGAACAAAAATGCTAGAGAGAGAGAGAGAGAGACCCAAATAGATATTAAAGCCATCCGGAGTGCACTGTTATGGGACAGATTGGCAAGTATGGGTGGGATTGTGTGGTCTTCCCTCCAATACTATGAACCCAATCCAGGCAGGGGCCACTTGCTTTAGTCTATCAAATAGCATTCAAATGATTACAAGTTTTTCAAACTTCAAAACCCCTTTGTAAAAATAGGTAGGACGTCCAAGTTCCAAAATTCCAGTCAAAATCAACAGCATTAATGTCCTATAAGCTTCAGTTTACCATAATACATAGTGCAAGATAATAAAACCAGAAGCTATCTTCACAAAATAATGAAAAATACCATTTGTTTATATTCCAAAATCAGAGTAACAAGAGGAGGAGGATATCATGGTATAATTACAGCATTAACTTATACATAAGTTTTACACTAATATTACAGAAGAGGGGATGATGTCTTAACTAACTAAATCGTTTCAGTAATCAAGAGATATTACAGATGTGATTCCGGTACTCAAATTTCTTGACTCCTGTTGCTGTTGGTTTGCATAGTCATCGCAGATGCTATTAGAGAGCCTCTGAATTGGGACCGAGTTCAGAAGCTCAAGACCTTCTTTACCCATTTGCTGCACTTCTTGTGGTGAGAGAATCTTTATGTACCACACACTGTTTACAAACTCTCTGAGATGTAACGGAAGGGGGAAAAAAAACACATCAGAGTTGGAAAGTAAATTAACATATGATGGGAAATGACCAAAAAAATAATTAAATTCAGGCCTCTACTACACATTGTTTAGAGCATCAGGAAAAATATTGCATACGGTCCAATAATAATAGATATCAAATGACTATGGACTGTTTCTTTTTTATGACCATTCTAGTTGAGAAAATCCTGAAAGACCACAAGAGCCTGTGAATCAAATCATACAATTCTGACGACTTTTTGACAAGAAGTGTGGTATATCACCAGAAATAGTTCTTGAAAAGCCCAAGCTTACGAGGCTGTTTGGGTAATAGAAGAACTGGTTTTATGGTTCAGAACAGAACTGGTTATAAGTAGTCTAAATAGTTAGCTGGATGTGTATCTGCCTTTTGATTCTACAGGAGTCCGTGTCTGACTCGAAAATACCTTACGTACTAGTTTTTATAAAAACAAGTTAAAAGTGAGACTGGGTCACAACCTGATCCTATTTAAAGATTCCCAAACAGGCCTTACGTCTGAAACTTTATGCAAGTATTTCCCCCATAAAAACTCCAAACAGGTATATATTGTTGATTATCTACAAAATTATAGAAAGAGTAAAGAAGGTAACTCACTGCCAGGGGTCATCACCAAGGAGAAGAACATCATTCTCCCGGTCAACAAATACAAGCTGCCAGCCTGATCTCAGGGTGTCTTCCAACTGGCCTTCCAGGCCAAACATGCGTCCAAGTTCACGTTGCAGCTCAGGGTAGCCGCTGAACTTGGTGATATCTAGCGCCCTCCAAAAGGACCCCGATTTGTACACCTGTCAGTGATAACAACATCCAGATCAAAACCTAGAAAAAAAATAAGATATTAAGAGCCCGTTTGGTTCCAGCTTATTTGGGACCAACAATCAATTATTTGGGATCACCGAGAGTTTTGAGTCTGCTTTGGCATAAACTTTTTCACGGCTTTTTCGAAAACCGAATCAACCTTGTAGCTGAAAACAGCTTAAATCGGAAGTATCAATTTGCTGCTTTTTCAAAAAACTACTAAAGGAAAAATCTCTTATTCACACAGCAATACCAAATGGGTTCCAATGCCATGCCCAGATCAAATTCAAATAATCAAACATTGATAACTGACAATAGCAAGAACATCAAGTGTCCACATCACCTCCATAGATTACGGCCAAAACTACATGTAAACTAACATTCCAGAAGCCATAGAAGACTCCTCACCTTAACAAGGGTTCCGGCTGTTGGATTAGCTTGACCAACATTGTCAGGAGATTGCAAGAAGCCCGATTCACCAATACAACTGGAAGGCGTAACTGCTCGATTAATTGAAAAATCGGCGCCTGTAGTACCTGAATTTATAGAAGAAGTAAAGGGCAACGTTATCGAATCACTATCACTAGCGAGTCCCTGAAGGCTTGAAATCCCGTTCTGCATTAGAAGAGATGAGGAATCTATATTAACCCCAAACAGAAGATGACTCGGGGTATCATTGTTCCCTTCTTGGTCGATCGAGCACTCTCTACCAGGAAATGGCGGCAATGAAACCGTATTCTGAGCGATATTGCGGAGAATAGAATCTGATGCTCCAGAGGAAAGAAGTGGGTCAATTGCAACTCGCTTTGATGGCCAACCACCAGAGGACAACAGGGCATTGCTTCTAGGCAAGTTGAGCAGGTGGGATGTTCCATCCTCAGAAAACGAACCCAAAAGACCCGGTCGAGGAGACAGAGTAGGAACTGTCAAAGGGTTTGCATTTGAGCTCAAATGGGTCTGCTCACACATGGAAGAGAAGGGTTGCAAAGAGGGTGACTGGGCGTGAGAGCTCGAAGAAAACTGAGACATGGGAGAGACGACACTTGAGACCTGTTGGAAATGTTATATAATATTAGATACTACTACATTAATATAATCAGAAATGTCACAAATATATCAAATTGGGCGAACCAATTAAATTATTAATATACTCCCTCCGTTCCAAACTAAGTGCCCACTACCAATTTGCACATTGTTTAAGAAATGTGTATTATATTTATTTCTTGTCCTTTATTTTTCCACTTTCCCATTTTACCCTTGATGGGACATTGACTTTCTTACTCATTTCCCTTTTCCCACTCTCCTAGATTTTATTGTGAGGGTATTATAGGTAGTTTATACAAAAATTGTAGTTGACTTTCAAAGTAGACACTTATTTTGGAACATCCAAAAAAGGAAAGGTGGACACTTATTTTGGAACGGAGGGAGTAGATACAAACAATTTAAACTAAGAGCCCGTTTGGGAAATAGCTTTTTTGGGGCCAACAATCACATGTAAGTTTGTAACTAATTGTTTAAAATGTTGTGATCATTTCGATTAGCTTTTTCATAGAATTTTTAACAATCTAATTCCTTTTCAAACGTTTTTTCATAGAATTTTTAACAATCTAATTCCTTTTCAAACGCTAAAAACAGCTGCTTTAAAAATAAAAAAATAAAAATAAAAAAAACCTCCAATTTGTAGCTTTTTAAAAGATCTCTTATTCCAAAAAGTGATTATTTTAAAAAGCCAACCAAAATTCGGCTCTGAACAGAATGAAAACTTCTCGGCAGAGGCATGCGGTCACCTATGTAGCATGGGCACTTCATTTAGGCCCCCGTACCCATACCGGGTACTTACCGAACACTCGTTGGACACTCCAGAATACTTACCCGACACTCCAAAAAAACGTGTCCGCTTATTTAATTCAACTTTTTGGTAAATGATTGTTGTCCTCTTTTAGGATCGTGGTTGTGCCCTTTTTTAGGATGAATCTTTTCTTGTCTTGTTTAGGACTGGTGATTTTTTATGATTTGATAGTGATATTGATGATCTGATGATGTTTAATTATAACCAGTGTTCTAGAAAATTATCATACCCTAGCGACCCCATTTTGGTACGATCGTTCCGAAACGTGGTACACTAGCGAATTGGAAAACTTGGGTGTTCCCACTTAAAAAACTAAAAAAGATTGCTTTACGAAGTGGTAAAATGATAGAAGTGAGGAAAACTTCAAGAGCTATAAATGTGCAAACAATGAGGTTAAAAGGACAATTAGAGTTGCTAAAATGAAAGCCTATGACGACTTTTACACCAAGCTAGACACTAGAGAGGGAGAAAAATGTATTTATAAGCTTGCTAAGTCGAGAGAAAGGAAAACAAAACACATTAAACAGGATAAGTGTATAAAAAGCGATAACTCTAGGGTAGTAGTGAACGACGAAGAGATTAAGGAAAGGTGGGAGAGCTAGTTTGAGAAATTGTTTGAATGAAAAACATATGGATAACACAATTGAAGAAGAAACTGAAAGATGCGATGAAACGAAAGAATGCAGATTCTTTCGAAAAATAAGTGTGAGGTGGAATTTGCTTTGAAGAAGATGAAACCCAACATGGCCTTAGGACCAGATGGTATCCCCATTGAGGTTTGGAAATGCTTGGGAGATGTAGGGGCATCTTGGCTGACAAAAGTTTTTAATAGGATTTTAATGACTAGAAAAATGCCTGACAAGTGGAGGAAGAGCATTCTAGTGCCTATATATAAGAATAAAGATGTACAACAATGCAACAACTATAGAGGTATTAAGTTGATGAGCCATACTATGAAGCTATGGGAGAGAGTGATGGAGCATCGCTTAAGTGGTACAACATCAGTATCAGAAAATCAGTTTGGATTTATGCCTGGGAGATCAACTATGGAAGCAATTTATGTACTTAGGAGACTAATGGAAAAGTATAACGAGAAGAAAAAAGATCTACATATGGTTTTTATTGATTTAGATAAAGCTTATGATAGGGTGCCTAGAGATTTATTTGGTGGATGCTAGAGAAAACGAGAGTGACCAAGGGTTATATTGACGTTGGGAAGGATATGTATGATGAAGCGGTTACTACAATTAAATCACCGACCAGAGAAACAAGCGAATTCCCAATTACCGTAGGTTTGCACCAAGGGTCGGCCTTGAGCCCTTATTTATTCGCCCTAATTATGGATAAATTGACTACACACATTCAAGATGAAGTCCCATGGTGTATGTTGTTCGTAGATGATATTGTCTTGGTTGATGAGACTAAAGGAGGACTCAACATTAAACTGACTAAGAGGCTAAAGATAAGTAGGACGAAAATAGAATACATGGAATGCAGAGGGAAAGTAGACACGATGAAGCAGTGAAGATTGAAGATCCCAAAGAGGTAACACTTTTGCTATCTAGGATCAATAATTAGTAGAGATGGAGAGACTGGCGATGACGTAATCCATAGAATTAAAGTAGGTTGGCTTAAGTGGAGGAGTGCTTTCGGAGTATTATGTGACCATAGAATACCAGCAAAATTGAATGGAAAATTTTATAGGACAGCTATTCGGCCAGCTATGTTCTATGGGACAGAGTGTTGTCAACTAAGAAACAACACATTGACAAAGTGAGCGTAGCTGAGATGAGGATGCTAAGATGGATGTGTGGTAAGACTAAGAAAGATAGAATTAGAAATGAGTACATTCGAAAGACTGTAGGAGTGGCACAGATTGAGGATAAGTTGAGCGATAATAGACTTATAGATAGTTCAGCCATGTGCAACGAAGACCTATAGATGCACCTGTGCGAAAGAGTGATAAGATCGTAGTGCCTAGGATGGTTAGAGGGAGAGGCAGACCTAGACTAACCTGGGAGTATGCAGTGCAACAACATATGAATATACATAATTTAAATGAGCATATAGCTCTTGATCGTGCAGAATGGAGAAAAAGGATTCATACAGCCGACCCCAATTGATTGGGACACAAGGCTTGGTTTGGTTTGGTTTGGTTTGGTTAACTTTACTTGGCAATAAAATGATTAAAAAATCATTTCACGTTTTAATATATCATACTACTTACCCTCTTAAGATCGGAAGAAGTATACCCCCTCCATGTCACATTTTATAGCACGTGGAGATCCGCATTCCCAATTCTGTTCCTCGAACCGAATCGATCCGCAATCCAGGTAACCTTGATTATAACAATCTTGCTATGCTTTTGGTCCTTGAAAATGATTTTGTTATATTGAAACAATCATGCTATGGGATGAATTTGTAATGTTGATCTTTAATGGTACAACAATCTTGTTACAATACTTATGATTCTTGTTATGCGACTATTGGACTTGTTTTTTATTAGCATTGTTTTATTAATTAAAAATAATAATATTTTATTCATCGTACCCCAGTCGTACCCATACCCAACATTTTTAGGATTCGTCGTACCCGTATCGTGTCACACCCGTGTCCCGTATCTATACCCGTGCTACATAGGCGGTCACTGCCCTTAAGAGCATATCACGCCCCTCGGTGTACAAACTCGGTGCAACAGCCTTTAAGAATAGATCATGCCGCCCCTTGGGAGTATGAAACTTGGTGCAACAGGTTCACAACTGCCCATGAAACACGGACACTCCAAAAAGGTCACCGCACACGCACTTAGTGTGCACCCAGAGCGAGTGCGGCGGTTCGGTGCTTCGTGAGTTCTTCTGGAATTTTGGGTACGGGAGGGACTCGTTTGACGTGCGGCTGGGGTGTTGTTTTTTATTTTTAAAATATTTTTTTAATTTATTATTATATTTTTTTTAAATGGGTGGTTACTTACTTGCCTATGCAGCCTTTTATGTTTAAGATGATTTTTTTGCATGTTAAACTGTTATTTGTGGCTTAATTGGGGAAAAAAAAAAGTGAAAACTAGAGGAAGTGGTAGAATAATTCATATATAGTAATATATCAAATATATTTTTAAAATTTTGCAACAGCGCACCCGCAGCAGCACCATTACCCTTACTTTTGGGAAAACTGCCAAACTCTCCGCACCCGCATCCCCGCACCCACACCGGTGCTTCCTAGACGACTGCCTACCCTCCAGGATTCACCAGTCGCTTTCCGGTAAGCGTGCACTCGCAAAAATAGAGGTGTCAAGCTCACTTGATCGTCCCAAAAGTTGATACAAAATCACAGTATTGTATGTGTTTGAAAATACTAAGCGAAAGTGAGCACTATTTTCTACCCTTTTTCTCTCTATGAGTACAAGGCTGCGATATCTGTAATTGGCAACCGATGTAAGTAAAATAGTTGCACATCATCTCTTCCAACACTCAAACCTTGTCACCTAGGAAGCACGGACTCTTCGGAAAGGCAGCCACGGACTCTTCGGAATGGCAGCCGAACCCACACTGGGTGTCGGACCGCCGCACCCGTGCTTCCTAGCTTGTCACTATATATATATATATATTAAAAAAAATTGTTAAGCCATTTGCAACGGCTACAAGTTCATTTCAGAGCATCAAAGGCCCTGCATCAGTACTCGTTCATAACTGTAAGTTAACGGACATATTGCATAACTATTGTGTACTACTGTAATGAGCCAGAAAACAGTAAAAACTGTGCACAGAATCATGAGTTAATATATCTGTATTTTGATATATAGTTAAAATACAACAAAACCTGCTGATGATTTAGGAGTTGCTGTTGAATGGTATGAGACTGAGTATTGGACTGGGACAGATTCTCTTGAATGTTCTGTAGAAAGGCAGGTTGAGGCTGAGACTGTTGCACCATATGTGGCTGTATTAGACCCACGGGCCTGGTGGGTACACTGTGGGTTTGCTGGAATTGCAGAACCGATGGAAGGGCCTGTTTGGAAGGATCAATAGCCCTCATCTCCTGAAGAGCAGAAGCAGCCATCGCTTGGTATATGTCACTTTGCATGCCAACGATGGAATTATCAAGCCTTGGCTGCATCCATGGTGTGACACCAAGTCCTTGAAAGTTGAGAGATTGGATCCCATGGCCTCCACCATCTCCCCGTAGCCACATAAGTGGTGAGTGCATTCCCAGATCATCGGGTTTGATCCCTAATCATGATGGAGCAGAGATTAAAATCCAAAAATTTGAAACTTGAATTTCCTTGTCATCTAGTGGCATTAAAGGAGAAGGTTGTTAAAAGAACAAAACATAAGAGGCCGTTTGGATAATACAAGAACCGGTTATCTTGTTAAAATAAGAACCGGTTCAAAATAGTTGTGTTCTGTAGATGCTTTTTGATTACATAGGAGTCCGTGTCTCACACAAACATGCCCCAAGAACTGGTCCTTTATCAAACCACCACAATCCTAGTTTTTTTTAAAACCAAATAAAACTGAGATTGAATCTAAATACAATCCTGTTTTAGGCATTATTCTCAAACAAGCCCTAAAATAAAATAAAATAAAATAAAATAAAAAGGATTAGAATGTGGTCCCTTGCCTAGTTGTAGTTAACCTGAAAGGTTTTAAGCCTCTGTTTGGTTGGCAAATATAGAGATGGAAAAGAAAAAGGGAACGAAAACTACTTCTTTTGCGCTTTCCCTTGTGTTTTTCTCCATGCTCAAATCACCTTAGAAGTTAAAAATTTTCCAAATATGGCTGTAACTAAATAGAAAAAAGAGGGAAGTGACTCACAAAATTCGAAAATGTTAATTATTTCTCGCTATATTTTATTTCCTTCCTATTTTACTCACTATTCTCCATATGAACCAACAAAGAAAAGTATTTGGTTCATGGATTTGGCATGGAAAAGAAAAGGGAAAGGAAAAAACTAGGAGATTAGTTCCCTTGTGTTTTCCCTCATGCTTAAACAACATTGGAAATTAAGAAATTTCAAAACATTCTTGTAAAGTAAGGAAAAAAAAAAGGAATAGAAAAATGACACACAATTGCAAATGTTTAATTTATTTCCCAACTTATTTTCTTTTCCTTCCTATCTTCCACAACGTTTTCCTTATTAACCGAAGGAAGGAAAAGGTTGTCTACTCTGGTTTCTTCTCTTTTCTCTCAATAAATCCATGAACCAAACAAAGCCCTAGTGAATTCGTTTTCTTTCCCTCCCTAAGTCCATGAAACAAACAGAACCTAAAAGAACAAAAGGTGAGGTAATATAACGACTAGAATTTTGTCCAATATACATTTTCCATATCATAATATTAGTAATGCAAAATATACCATTGAAAGAGGGTAATCCAGCCGGCCATGGTCGCTTGAGTCTAAGGGGGAATGGGGAAGGATACATGGGGAATGTCGTTAGTGGTTCAATCTCCCATAGGGACACTCTTGGTTGCCTTTCCCCAGCAGTAGACTCATCCCAGCCAACCTGCATTGACCGAGCATATTTCATTACAATGCAGAACTAGAAGTGTTGATTCAGAAGTCAGATTCGTTTGAGGTCATATATTTATCATTCAGCATGTCTTGTTCAGATAAATAATAATAATAATTTAGGGCCTGTTCAGAAACACTTCCCAAATGCCTGTTGGGTCCCAAACGTGCTTCTAGTACCCAAAAACCTTCTATTATTATGTTTGGATTGATTCTAGAAAGCACTTTTGAGCCCCAAAAACACATTTTGGGTGAAGCAAGTCTAGATGCACTTCAGCACTATTATTATGTTTGGATTGATTCTAGAAAGCACTTTTGAGCCCCAGAAACACATTTTGGGTGAAGTCAGTCTAGATGCACTTCAGCACTAATGTGATACAGTAAGCAGATTGGGATTTTAATTAATTTTTTGTAATTCCCATCGTTCCCTTGTGATAAGGGCTCCTACTCCTGCGACAAAAGACTAAGCCAATTCAAACAGGCCCTTAAAAGCATTAATTGGTGATGAATTTAACAAACCTTTACTGAGCGCCAATGCGAGTTTTGCCACCGAACAGGATCCAGGTCACTGATGCCAGTTATTGTGCCCATGTAGCTGCAAAACAACTCAACATCTATCCTAATCAAAAATAATTAATAATTTATGCTAACAAAAGGATTAATGTAGAATAAAAAAGAGGATTGAGAACCAAGACAAATTTAAAATGCATACGAATTATCAGTAAAGCCAATAAAAAGTGTGAGTCTGAGACTACATTCATGAAGGGAAGTACTATTTAACATTCCAACGAGACATGGAATCCCAATGCCAAAAGTCAACATATCCAGATCTTTGTGAACCCAATTATGTAGCCTTTGAACAGCAAGTCAGCTGGTTATTGTCAGGCCCGAAATTTTCCTTCGCTCTCTCTAAGGATCTGTTTGGGTTTGCTTCACCAACCCAACTTACAAAGAATCTGTTGTAAGGAGTGTTAGGGTAAATATGTGAATGTGTAATATAGTGCAGAGTAAGCATATGGCTATCCCACATCGGTTAAATGTCAGTAGTATAGGTTGGCCTAAAGCCTATAAATAGGTTCCTTGTATTTTTATTTCATTATGTTGAATATACAAAGTGATATATTCCCATCATCTTTTTATCTTTACATAGAATCAGAAGCCTCCCGAATCTGGGATTGCTCATCGATTTGTCTTTCCACCTTCTTCATAAATCTAGAAGTTCGGGTTATCTTTTTTTGAGATCAGTTACACTTTCGCTTCTCTTTTTTTTTTTTCTTTTTTTTTTAAATCAAAACAAAAATAAGAAAGAAATAAATAAATAATCAACCCACGCCGCTACCCAAAAACCCTAGCCGCACGACCCAAACCGTCTCCCACCACCTTCCGACAAAACTTCGGCGACTTTGCCTACCAGTCCTCTCCCTCCGGTGACCCCCTTAGCCCCACCCGCAGCCTTCTGTCACAGTTTGGACGGCTTTTCGTCATCTTTTTGCTTCTGATTTGCTTTTTCTTCACATCTCATTCAGATCTAGCATGTTCAGATCTGTTTCTTTGGTTCGTCACTCATCATGGACTCCAAATCTCTCATCCAACTCACTGCTCGTAAGTTAAATGGTAGCAACTTCCTTCTATGGTCTAATGTGATTATCATATCCCTTGCTGGTTTAGGCCACGATGCGCATCTTACCGAATCTCCTCCTACCGTCGACGAAAAGGTCATTAAGGCGTGGAAACAACTTGATGCTCAACTTGTTACACTAATCTGGAATTCTATGGAGCCCGGGGTTGCGGATAAGTGCAACCGTTTACGCACATGTAAGGAGATCTGGGAATACGTCCATCTTCTTTATTTCAGCAACTTGATCCGGACATATGATTTGCCTTTACAGTATTTCAAGCTGGAACAAAGTGACTCGTCTGTTCCTGACTACTTCGCCTCTTTGAAGCGTTTGCATGAAGAGCTGAATAACGTTATGCCTCTCACTACCAGTGTTCAGGAAAAGCAAAATCAGAGAGAACAAATGTTAGTTATGAGATTTATTGCCAGTCTTAACATGAATATGAGTCGATGCGGTCTCCGATCCTTAGGAGTGCTACTCTTCCCTCCTTTGCCGAGACGTATAGTGTATTCTACGAAGCCCTCCTCGTGACCCACATCCACCCTCTCCTCCAGTTCTTGATCAATCACCACTTGTCACCCATGTTCCTCCACCGGCTCCTGGTAGAGGTGGTGTTCCCACCCCTGGAGGACACGGTGGGGGATCTCGTGGTGGTCGCGCTGGCCAAGGTAGAGGCCCGACTTGCCAGTGCACCTACTCTGGTAAGGATGGACATACCCGGGAAACATGCTGGAAACTCCATGGTCATCCCCCCCAGACTGCAAATGATGTCGTCTCTGATTCTGGGCACTCTCATGCTTCTGTTCCTATGGAAATCATTTATGTTCCTCCTCGCAAGGAATATCTCAGCTTCTTCAATATCAGGCAGCTCACCAGGCATCCACTTCATCTGCTTCCTTAGCTCAGCGTAGAGGTACACATACTACTTGCATTGCTTCTGGTTCTTCCCCATGGGTAATTGATGCTAGAGCTCCTAATCATTTGACAGGTATATCTAATCTTTTTACATCTCCCTAGCTACCATCATCTCTTCCCCCAGTCACTTTAGCGGATGGGCCCTCAACTCCTGTTGACGGAATCAGGACGGCTCAACCCTCTTCATCTTTATCCCCATCTTCTTTTTTATACTTACCTCGTTCATCATTTAATTTAATGCCTATTGGTCAGTTGACTAAGGATTCGAACGATTGTGTCTCTTTCTCCTGATTCTGATTCAGGATTTGACGACTCAGACAATGATTGGCGTCGAGCATGAGTCCAATGGCCTTTATTACTTTGATGGTGATCATGTCCCTGCTCCCCCTCACCCACTGCATGTCCTGCTACAGTTTCACCTCATCAGATCCACTGTCGCCTTGGCCATCCTTCATTAGTAATTTGAAGCTTTTAGTTCCTAGTTTAAGTTCTTTGCAGTCTTTAGAATGTGAATCATGTCAGTTGGGGAAGCATCAATGTGTTCAATTTGTTCCCCGAGTCAATAAAAAGAGGGTTTAAACTTTTCAATTAGTGCATTATGGTGTTGGGGGCATCACCGTATAACCTCCCAAAAGGGGCATCGGCATTTTGTTACCTTTGTGGATGATTACTCAAGAGTAACTTGGCTTTATTTAATGAAAAATCATTCCGAGTGATTTTCCATTTTTGGTGCATTTTGTGCTAAAAGTAAATCTCAATTTGACGTCTATATTTGTGCTATTCGAATTGCTAATGCACAACAAAGTTTCTCTGACCCTTTTCATCAGTCTTCATGTGAGCATACGCCGCAATAAAATGGTGCTGCAAAACGGAAAAACATGCATCTGTTAGAAGTTGCACACACCTTATTGTTTGAAATGCGAGTTTCCATAAAAAAAAATTGGGGGGATGTCCTAATTGCTTGTCATTTGAATAACTGTAAGACATCTTCGATTCTTAATGGCCACATACGACACTCTACTTTGTTTCCTACTAAGTCAATTTTCTCAGTGGACCCACGTATTTTTGGGTGTGTGCGCTTTTGCCCATCAGTTGACTCCTGGAACTGACAAATTCAACCCACTGGCAATTAGGTATGTTTTCTTAGGCTATTCTAGGGCTCAGAAAGGGAATCGTTGTTACAGTCCGTCCCTTTGTCAGTAATTTATTTCTATCAATGTTACATTCTTTGAATCAACTCCGAGTATCATTCGTCCATTGATCCGGATTTTATGCTACCTGTACCTATACAAGTCTCTGATGCTCTCACTCGCTTGTTCCAACATGATTTGCATGTTTATACTCGTCGTCCAGTTCCACAGCTTATTCCGGACTCCTCTGCTCTGACTCTTCTTCGCCCTCAAATCCGTCGTCTTCTACTCCAGAACGGGCAGCTTTAGACCTTCCCATTGATGATCACATCCTATTTCTAACTGTCTCCTATGATTTGCATGTTTATACTCGTCATCCAGTTCCAGAGCTTATTCTGAATTCCTCTGCTCTGCCTCCGACTTCTGCTCCCTCAAATCCGCCGTCTGCTACCCCAGAACGGGCAGCTTTAGACCTTCCCATTGCTGATCACATCCTATTTCTAACTATGTCTCCTATGATAGTTTGTCTCCCACTTTTTCTTGAGGAGACTGGTACTTGGGACTTTGTCCCTCTCTTGCCAGGAAAATCTGTGGTTGGTTGTCGTTGGGTGTATGCAATCAAGGTTCACCTTGATGGCACTCTGGACAGGCTAAAGGCCCGCCTTGCTGCAAAAGGCTACACTGAAGTCTATAGACTTGACTATTCAAAAACTTTCACCTCAGTGGCAAAGATTGCACAAGTTCATCTTTTCATCTCCCTTGCCACTACTTATTAAGGGTGTAAATCGGTCCGTCAGTCGGTTGGTTTTAGGGGTTCGATCGATTTTGCTGTCGGTTTTAGCCTGTACATATATTTAGGAAACCGACCAATCAATTTTCGGTTTGGTCAGTTCGCAGTTTTCTTACACACCCCTACTACTTATCGATGCCCCCTTCCTCAGTTGAATGTTAAGAACGTGTTTCTGAATGGTACTCTTCTTGAGGAGGTTTACATGGAGCAACCGCCTAGGTTTGTTGCTCAGGGGGAGTCTAGTCTGCTTTGCAAATTGAAACAGTTATGGTTTGAAACAGTCTCCACGTGCTTGGTTTGGCAGGTTCAGTGAAGTGGTTGATGAGATTGGTCTTTA
Organism: Hydrangea macrophylla; assembly: GCA_033977485.1. Lineage (NCBI taxonomy): Eukaryota > Viridiplantae > Streptophyta > Magnoliopsida > Cornales > Hydrangeaceae > Hydrangea > Hydrangea macrophylla. The sequence goes on from CM066988.1 coordinate 65,958,605, forward strand.
GAGATGTGGTGTTGATCATTCTGTTTTCTATAGACATACTGGAGAGAGGAAGATCTTGATGATTGTTTATGTTGATGATATCATCATTACTGTTGACGACTCTAAGGGCATTCAAGAGTCGAAATCCTTCTTGCAAGTCAAGTTTCAACCAGAGCCCCACTGCTACCATCACTGAGCTTCTGGTTGGGCTCCATTGGGGTATAACAAGCTCGGCTTTTAAGCATCCATGTTACATCCAAGAGATCAAGAACATACTTTCTCTGAGAAATAAAAATCCCATGCTTTGATCTAGCAACCTCAATTCCTAGAAAATACTTTTAACGCTCCCAAGCCATCTCCTGTAAGAATAATATCATCAACATACACGATGAGAGCTGTTGTCTTACCCTATGAGTGCTTAATGAACAGAGTGTGGTCAGACTGGCTTTGTCTAAAGTCATATCTAAGCATAGCATGTGCAAAGCGCTTAAACCATGAACAGGGAGATTGTTTGAAACCATATAAAGACTTCCTAAGCCTACATACCTTCCCTTCAGTCTTGGAACTCTCAAAACCTGGAAGAACATCCATATACGCATCTTCCATATCACCATGCAAGAAGGCATTCTTCACATCAAACTAGTGAAGAGGCCAATCCAAATTAGCTACAAGGGGGACAGTAGGACTCTTGTTGAGTTCATCTTGGCCACTGGAGTAAATGTCTCCTGATAGTCAACCGCACAAGTCTGCATAAAGCCTTGGCAATAAGGCGTGCTTTGTATCCTTTCAATCGAACCATCAGCCCTATGTTTCACTGTAAACACCCACTTGCACCCCACTGGTTCTATTGCCCATAGGTAACTCTATCAACTCCCAAGTACCACTTTTATGAAAAGCACTCATTTCTTCATTCATGGCATGTTTCCATATGGGATCCGCGAGAGGATCCTGAACATTATTAGGAACAAACTCAGAGGAAATTTCCGAAATAAAGGCTTTATAAGAAGGCAACAAGTGAGAGTCTGAAACAAACTTGGACATGGGATGTTGGGTACAAGACCTAACACCCTTACGGACAGCAATAGGAGCATCAATATCATCAGTCTCGGAAGGTAAAATTGAATCAACTAAGAATTACCTGGATCCTCGCCACTTGTTGGAGTAGATGACAGTGGAAAAATGGGAGTCGTGACCTCTTTGTTCTTTCTCTTACTCCATCATGTGCCCTTTAAATAAACCAACAACTCTTTCGATTTTGGTGTGGTTTGATCAACCTCGAACAACTAACACTTCTTTCTATTTTGGAGTTGTTGGTTCAACTTCCATCTCCTCTTCTTCTTCACTCTTATTGGGTTTAGGCACCCCAGGGGATACAATGGTAATAGGTATGTCAGGTAGAGCAAACCTAGGCACCTCTTCACTCCTATGCTCCCCCTGTGGTTTCCGAGCATGGTTGTTTGCCTTGAGTCATGTCGGCTACGTCTCCAGCTCCTCAAAGTAGGACACGGACTCATGAAATGTGACATCCATCGAAACAAACTATTTCCTAGACGGAGGATGATAGCACTTATAACCCTTTTGGGTAGGAGAATAGTCTACAAACACACATTTGATGGCTCGAGGATCTAGTTTCCACGAGTAGGAGAATGGTTGTAACAAAACGCACACAACCAAAGACACGAGGGGGAGTAGAAAACAAGGAAGAGGAACCGGAAGGAAGATCGGTTGGAGCCCTTTTATTCAATACATGGGTGGAGACAATTAATGAGATATGGAGCAGTTAAGACTGCATCCCTCCAGTAGGACTTAGGGACCTTGGCAGTAAATATTAAGGAGCGAGCGACATTAAGAAAATGACGATTCTAGCGTTCCGCGACCCCATTTTGTTGTGGGGTATCGGTGCAAGAGGTCTAATGAATTATTCCATGAGCAGTAAAAAAATCCCTTAGACTGGAATCGATATACTAACCCCCCTTGATCCGAACGCAAGACTTTTATACCTGTCTCAAATTGGGTCAATGTCATTTGATAGAATGCTTGAAAAATAGAGAAAACATCCTTTTTTCTTTCATCATATTAAGTCATGTAGTGCGAGAATAATCATCAATAAAAGTTACAAACCATCCATGACCTTTTAAAGAAACAAGGAAGAAGGTAGATGAAGGTCAGTTGGGTGCAGTGCATGTAGGGGTGTCAGTTGGGATCAGAGAAGTGAGTTGAGGGTCTGGGTGAGTAGGAGGTGGTGCGGCGCAGGCTAACAGGCCATGGAGGGTGTCGGTTTGGGTTAGGGAAGAGAGGCGAGGGTCTAGGTGGGTAGGAGGTGGTACGGCACAGGCTTAGAGGCATGTTTGGCTTGTGGTGCAACCTGTGTGGCTTGTGGCTGAGGTTTGGGATGGTAATTAGTGGTTTCGGGTGATCTGGTGGTGGAGGTGACGGTGGTGAACCCTCTTAGGGTGGCTCTGACACCATGTCAAACTAATCAGGGCAAAAACGTAGAGAACTGTATTCCTCGACGGTATGTGAGAAATTTGTATACAAGGTCTCACATGTTGAGATGCCCTACCTTGGAAGCTGATTCAGCTTGAGCAATTCTTGGCTAAACAAGAGAAATGGCATCTCTCCTAAGCTAAGTAAGACCGCTAGCACTTTCTAACCCAACGACTTGTTGGCTCGGGTTCCCTAATTCGCGAATAGCACACACATAGTCACGTCTCTTGAAAGGGCGACCCTAACCCCTTTCAATACATATGGCTTGGATAATTGAATAGGTTACTCTCCTTTTATTAATATAATCATTCTTAACATTCTTAATTACAAACTTGCCCTTAGGCCCATAATAAAACATAACATAAGAAAACAATATTAAACTAATTCTCAACAGGGATATGTGTCGGACATGTTTCGTACCATGTCGGATATGGCTTGCTAGTTGACCCATGCCTTGCTTATCATTGGGGGGAAAATGTAGAAGAATATTACACTAAAAGAGAGAAAAAAAAAAAAAGAAAAAAAAAACATAAGCTTTGGTTTTTAGTTTTTGTGATTTAAGGTAGTTATTTTTGGTGGCTTGCCAGGTTTAATGGCTGAAAGTGAGCAGCAACCTCTAAGTAGAGCCACTCATCCAAGAATTATTTATACTCTATCAACATCATGTGTAAACTAATAATAAACTAAGAATTATGCTATGATTTTTAGATTTTATACTTGTAAGGTAGGAAGCACCGACACTTCAAAACTGAAGTGTACTAGTGTCAAACACGTGTCAGACACGCGCCCTACACGTGTCCGACACGCTGAAAGTGTGTTCAACTTTGCTTAATTCATTTTTAACCCCCCGACACGCAATGGACACGCACGGGACAACTAATTTGGTTTTTTTTTTTTTTTTTTTTTTTAAACCTAATACTAACTCGTTAACCACTTAACCCTAAAAAAATAAAAAGAAACAAAAGAAACAAAAGAAAAGAAGATATGAAGAAGAAAAGAGAAAGAAGAGCAGCGATTCTGCGAAGCCGAAGCCCCTCCTGCTGGCGACTGCTGGTTCGCCCTTCCCGCCGGCGAGACTAAAACCCTCGGCGAAGCTCCTCCCTCTCTTACTCCACCATGTCACGGTCACAGTCACAGTCCTCGAGCACAGGTATGTTTGCCGAACCAAAACCCTAGTGTTTTTTTTTGCGATTTTTCTTTGTTGGTAGTTCAGATGTTGACATGTTGTCTGAGTAGTGAGTCACTTGATGATTTTTCTTTGTTGGCACTTGGCAAAGGAATCGAACCCCTATTTTTTTTTTTATTTGATGATTTTCATTTTTTCTATGTTGATGAGTCACTCACTCACTTGATAATGGCTTCATACTCTTCACTGCTTCAGATGTTGTACGTTTGTTGACTCTTGAGTCACTTGATGCTTTTTTTCTTTATGATTTTTCTTTGTTGATATTTATTATTTGATAATGATTTTTGTTGAAAGCATTTCCTTTGTTTAATGAATTGGTGATCTTCGATAATGAATCTTTTAAGCACGTTTAGGCTAGTATGCTTTTCCCTTGTTTAATTAATTGGTGATCTTTGTTGATATTTCATACTAGCCTACTAGGCTATTTGTTTAATCCAAATAGGCTAGTATGTTTAAGCATAAACATGCGTTTGGGAAGAGATTTCAAACATGCCCTATAATGAGTAATTAATTTCATTGTTTAATTGAATAAATTTTAGTTACAATTTTTTATAAATATAATAGTGCCAAGAAGTGGTAGTGGCATAGTGGCTAGTGGGTATTTTTTTAATTTGATAATGGATATTGTGTAGGTATTGAGTTCTCATTCATCCAATTCAGGGCCTCTGTCTGGTTCATCTACGGTTAATCCTGGTGATAACCAAGGTGATGATGATCCAAATAAACCTCTTTGGAAGTATCTAAATGTAGTAAAACTTGCTAAGGCCATTGGGGGTGGGGGGAAATATCACATTCGAGTGTACTTTTTGTGGGAGTAAATTTAAAGATTCCTATTCTAGAGTAAAGGCGCATTTGCTAAAAATACCGCATCAAGGAATTGGTAAATGTACTAAAATCACCGATCAACAATTCCAAGATTTGAAGAGATTGCAGGATTAAGCGGAGTTAAGGATGATACAATCTATATGCCCAATGAAGTCCCTTTGCCAACAACCCGAAGCAACTCACAACTCGCTTGAGGTACAAGTTCTTTGGTTGGTTCCTTCAAGCAAGAGAGCTATGAGCCACCTAACAAAAGGAAGGTCGTAGGCAATTCGGCAATTGAAAAGGCTTTTATTGTTGCGGGCTAGAGAAGACTTGCAAGGAGAAATTGCTAGGATGTTTTACACAGGTGGCCTTCCATTTCACTGGGCAAGAAATCCTTATTATGTGAAGGCATTTAGTAGTGCTTGCAAAAGCAAGATGGAAAGCTTGGTGCCTCCGAGATACAACTTGTTGAGGACAACTTTGCTAGAGAAGGAAAGGGCAAATGTTGACAAGTTGTTGGAACCGGTTAGAAACACATGGAAGACCAAAGGGATAAGTCTTGTCACAGATGGATGGACGGATGCCCAAAGGAGGCCGCTTATAACTTCATAGCAATATCAGAAAGAGGGCCAATGTTCTTAAAGGCGGTCAATTGCGAAGGGAATATAAGGATAAGCATTTTATTGCGGATTTGATCGTCAAGACTATTGTAGAGGTTGGACCCTCAAATGTCATTCAAGTTATTACCGATAATGCTCCAGTTTGTCGAGCGGCCGGTTTACTTGTTGAAGCCCAATACCCCCAAAAATTTTTGGACACCATGTGTTGTTCATACCCTCAATCTTGCTCTTAAAAATATTTATGTTGCAAAGCATACAGAGGCAAATGAGATAGCATTTGAGGAGTGCCATTGAAAAACAACTATTGTCGGGGATGCTAACATGATAAGAAATTTCATCATGAACCATTCAATGAGACTTTAAATTTTTAACAAGCATGTGAAGTTGAAGATGCTTGCAATTGCGGATATACTCGCTTTGCCTCGGTAATTGTAATGCTTAAAAGATTCAAGCTTATTAAAAAAGGCCTCCAAAATTGTCATTAGTGAGCAATAGTCATTATATAGAGAGGATGATGTGGGGAAGGCACAGTTTGTGGAAGAAAAAATCCTTAATGATGTGTGGTGGGATAAAATTAACCACATCATCTCATTCACCGATCTTATTTATGAGATGTTGAGAGTTGCGGACACCGATAAACCTTGCCTTCACCTTGTGTATGATATGTGGGATTCTATAATTGAGAAAGTCAAGCATGTTATTTATCGAGAAGAGGAAAAGGAGGCACACGAACAGTCAATCTTCTATGATGTGGTGTACAACATTTTGATTGCTAGGTGGGCCAAGAGCAACACACTACTTCATTGCATGATACATTCTTTGAATCCTAAGTAAGAAATTAAATTTTATGTTTTAAGAGTTTTTGGTTACTCTTTTACATTTATAAATATCATGGAATAATGTTACTTTAAGAGGTACGATAGTCATGAATGGCTTGAAGGTGCTCCAAATCGTGTTGCTCCACATAACGATCCGGAGATTGCAAAGGTGGGAAAGGAATGCATACAAAGATTCTTTCCAAACGCGGAGGAGCGTCGGTTGGTAAACGTTGAATTCGGTAAATTCGCAAATGAAATGAATGGATTTGCTGAACCTGATTCGATGAGAGAGAGAGGGATCATCGAGCCAAAGTTATGGTGGGTTGTGCATGGAGATGAAGCTCCTACCCTTCAACATCTAGCATTGAAGTTACTTGGACAACCTTGCTCATCTTCTTGTTCTAAAAGGAATTGGAGCACTTATTCCTTTATAAATTCGGTGAAAAGGAACAAAATGAGAATTTGAGCACTTATTCCTTTATAAATTCGGTGACAAGGAACAAAATGACTCCACAACGTGCTGACGATTTGGTATTTGTGCATAACAATCTTCGATTTCTATCTAGGAGAAGTTCATACTACCATGAAGGAGAGAACAAGATGTGGTATGTAGGTGGTGATGCCTTTGACTCCCTTGATGGTGTCGGAATACTTGAAATTGCAGACCTCTCGCTTGATGAACCGGGCTTAGAAGCCAGATTGCTTGTGGATGGAGATGATGATGAGGAAGTTGTTTAATTAGAAAGACTAATCACTAATGTCAATGACTCAATGTGTTTTTGTTTTGACTTGACTGATGTGGTTTAGATTGCAAGAGTGCAAGACTAATAGTCTAATATTAATGTGTTTTTGGATATTTTGACTTATAGACTATAGTTCTATGGATTATGTAATGTGTAAATTGTTTTGACTTATGTGGTTTAATTTGCATGAGTGCAAGACTAATATTAATGTGTGTTTGTTTTTGGATATTTTAACTTATAGTTCTATAGATTATGTAATCTTAATGTTTTTGTTTAATCGTATGCTTTTTAGAATACATAATAATATTTTACACAACAATAAAATTAATAAAAATAAATAAATAAATAAACGTATCCCCATTGTGTCATGTCTTCCTTTTTTAGGATTTGACGTGGCGGTGTGGCGATGTCGTGTCGTGTCCGTGTCGCCATGTCCGTGTTTCATAGCTTGTAAGTATATAGTACACATTTAGAGCGGTGACTACAAAAAATTCTTCTAATTTTAAGAATAATATATGTAAACACCTACTTGTTCTATTTCTTGTTTGACGAGTCCTCATACTCGTACCTACATTTTCGATCCTTTACAACCGAGTCCTCTTATCCTAAATATTGGGGTCTACCGTTGACCTGGATTCATATCCACACCCGACACACGTACCCAAGCCCGAGTAACATAGACTAAGACAGAAATGTTGGGATCAAAACCTTTGGATACTCCTATGGGTCCCTATTCCAAATTATTGCTCGATCGAGGGAGCTACTTGATGATCCAGGGTAGTACAAACACTTAGTTAGGAAACTTAATTACATAATTGTCACAAGACCCGATGTTACCTTCGCAGTTAGTTAGTGTAATCAGCCAATTTACGGACTCTCCTCTAACTACACATTGGATGTAGTGATACATGTCTTGAGATACCTCAAAGGGAGAGCCAGGGTGATTTTTTGTACAAGTACCATGGTCACATCCGAGTTGAGAGCTACACAGATGCAGATTTGGCCGGATCTCCTAGCAGTAGGAGGCTACTACAAGATAATGTGTCCTTGTTGGGAGGAAATCTTGTGTCCTGAAAAGTAAGAAACAAACCGTTGTTGCCAGGTCTAGTGCTTAGTATAAGGCTATGGCACATACTACTTGTGAGTTAGTGTGGATGAAACACTAGGAGAAACTTGGGTTTACTCAATCCGAGCCTATAAATCTATTTTGTGACAACCAGGCAGCTATTCATATTGCTTCTTATCCTGTGTTTCGTGAGAGGACGAAACACATTGAAATTGATTGTCACTTTGTTCGTGAGAAGCTCCTACAGAAAGTGATTAATACAGTTCAAGTAAAATCTGCAGACCAGTTAGCAGATTTGTTTACTAAAGCATTGGGTGGGACATGCGTGAAATATATTTGTAACAAGCTGGGTGCATATGATATGTATGCTCAACTTGAGGAGGAGTGTTAAAGGGTACATATGTATATGTGTAATATAGTGCAGAGTAAGTATGTGGTTGTCCCACATCGGTTAAATGTCAGTATTATAGGTTGACCTAAAGCCTATAAATAGGCTCCTTGTATTCTTATTTCATTACGTTGAATATACAAAGTGATATATTCCAATCATCTTTTTATCTTTACAAGGAGTTCGGCGATAGCTGTTTCTGCCTTGTGCCTCTCAAGATAAAAAATTTAAAAAAAAAATGAATTTATGCCTAAAACTTAAGCAAAAGCAGCCAGAAGTAATCATGTCCAAATGCCTTGGAGCAGCTTCTCCCTAAGTCTGTGCAGTAGCTGCATCGGAGAAGCAATCCCAATTCCCTAACAGGGCCTAAGTGTTAATTTCCAATAATAATAAAACAGTGATACCAGCACATACTTGTGGGACATATTCTCCAAGCTTTTCTATACATGTCTGCCAAAACAATTGATGATTGCTAAAACCGCAAATCAAAGTAAACCATTGCCCCGAAAAATGTCCCAGGATGCAAGTGATGGAAGATGGCTTCAAATCCTTCCTCAAGGATATAACTTATAAGAACAAAAACGGAACAAGCGAGAAAAATAAAACTAATCATAATGAAACCTTAATGAGATTCAAAACCTACCGACGAACACTTGATTCTTCAGTTTCAAACAGCATTCGAAAGCGCATGCCAACAGAAACTCGAGTATGGTAAACTGCCTTAACATATTTGGCCAGAGGTATGACAAATTCTGATGGGCTAGCCCTGAATTTAAGATTATATAAATTAGGATGTTAGGAAGAATCCAAAATATATAAGGCCCGTTTGATAAAGCTGACAATTAAGTACAAGAATATTTTAAGCAACCGAATTTATAGTACTGAAAATAATGTTTTACTTTTCAGTAGAATTCTTTTACTTAAAGCTTTGAATAGGTTTTCGGGTACTTTTTCACTTAAGTGGTGAGCCCACACTCAAGAAAGATAAAATTTTCAGCACTTTATTGGGTAGTCAAACATGCCCCAAGTCTACCACCCAATTAAGACTTATGCAGCACGTACACTTCAATTTTAGGCTGTGTGAGTGTCAGACACAAGCAACCAGCGGACGACGCAGGGATTGTACAAGGCATGGTGGCTTCTTTGAAAATGTTTTTAAAATTTTAAGATAAAAATCTTCATAAAATAAAATGGGCTGTGTCCGTATCCTTGCTACATAGATTATGACCCCCAGTCCCACGCTATGAAGCACACCTGGGATTGAAAAATATGGTGAAGCGGCTATTAGTTGCAGCTGCATGAGCTGCAGCAGCAAGAAGCCCCAAGTGCATGCTGTCACTTGATAAAACTGAAGAAGGCATCACTGTTTGCGGTCGATTAGCACGCCGGATACCAAGAAGCAATTGATTCTTCTCATTCCTAATGGTAAAAAAAAAATAAAAAAAAAAACTCAGAATGAAAGTTGACTAAATAACAGATAACCATAACAGCCTGTTTGGGAATGCATAAAATAGGATCTAGTTCAATTCAATCTCAATTTTTATCCAGATTTTATAGGAACCAAGGTATGTTGGTTTCCTGTTTTAAATCCGGCACGGACTACTTACAAGTAAAGGGGCTTCATCAACAACCTGAATTACAGTACCGGTACTTATGAACCACTGAACTATTTATTTAGCTTCCCAAACATCCCCTAAAGATCTACATCTAGTACTATAGAGTAAGAGAAATCAAAGCCATTTAGCAGGTTAACCAACTACGTAATTGATCGACTCAAAAACCAGAAATGAATAAACCGGGTCTGGCAAGGTTCCTTCATAAGGTTCTTTAAATTTAGTTCAAAATAAACCTCATCATGAGCTTCTAGACATATTTGGTATTATAATATAATAGTTGATTACTTGATTATATTTCCTTGGCCATGGCTTCTAGTTGATTAGTCAACCAGATAGATTCCTAACCCAAAGGTCAGCATTTGTATAACAAAAAGGCCAACACTTCTCATTAACCTATTACTGAATTAGGAAAGACCTTGAAAGAAGGTAAATAGATAAAACAGTCGATTACCCACCATATGAAAAGGACTGAATCACCAGCGACAAGTCTTTTTGAGCTTACGAACACACTCCATCCTGTTGTAAGTAGATGCCTCTTTGGCTGGCCTGCAATAATAGTAGTATGACAAATTGCCAAGGATCACACACACCCAAAAATCATTTTCTGAAAACGGCGGCAATAATACTTGGAAGAATTCAGATTTGATCACCAAAATCTAGTTAGCTACTGAGGGGAATTTCAAAAAATCTGATGATAAAATTACAATTTAGGTGTCAAACTTCACAGATTGAGATTTAACATTGCAGTTTCAGAAGATATATTTACTCTAGAAATCTTTAATATGCAAAAGAAGGAAGAAAACTCAAGAAGTAATTTTTCGGAAATACAATTAAATAATGAATGTTGACCAATTCTGAGGGAAAGGTAGCAAATAAACTTTAACCACTGGAGTATAGGATCAGATGACCCCGTAAATAGCAGTATCTACACTCCAACATTCATACCATGTGGTGCAGGACATCAAATTGAACCGTAATAACACAAAATGGGCAGCGAATCATAAAACTAAATTATTACATATATAGTATTGTATAATATCCCATAAAATGGATTCCATGATGCACAAAAAAGTAGCTTTGACCTTCTAGATAAAAGGCAAAATCTTCACAAAAAACACCAAGCAGACAGATAGTGATAATTAAAAAGAGGGTACGTTAATAGACATGTTAGATTGGATTATCTGCCCTTTATTGATATAACCTATATAGATGGATAAGTTGCCATTAAAAACACTTACCACGAAAAATATGTCTAAATTTCCATTCATTATCATGCAGGTCCCTTGCAATTAACTCTTGCGCTGGAGGTTGCTGGGAGAAATCCTGTTGGTCAAAACTACAGTCTTAGATGGACAACATATTCAAGTGAAGGGGCATTTCAAGAAAGGGCAACTTAGGCCCCATTTGGCAACAGCTGTTGGAGCCTTGAGTGATTATGGATCTCGAAAAGCTATATTACAATCGTTTAGCAAACTCAGCTTTTGCGATTCAATTGCAAAAATATGAGTCAATCGCAGAAAACTGTGTTTGGCCAAAAGTTAGCTTGCAACTTCTGGGCAATTGCAGGTTGTTTTTTTTTTTTTTTTTTTGCAATTGAATCACAAAAGCAGAACCTGCTGGCGAATGTGGCATTAATTCCACAGCAGCCAAAAAGATTTACCAGTGAAGGAAACACTTTTTCAGCTGCCCGGCGAGGAACAGAAAATCCTCCGTGCGTACTTGTGTCACTAGCTGTCAATGTTTTGCAGAAATAATTTGTAGGCTGTTTGCTAGGAGCACCCAAATCTGCTGGAAGGAAGGTATCCTTTTGCTCTTGCTAGAGGAAGGTTAATTTCACGAAAATAAATAAAGACGGTCAGACGACAAGCGAAAAAAATCGTAAGGTTAATTACAATTTGCACTTGCTTAGTTAACACTTGGTGTCACTTTGGCCCCCATAGTTAAAACGTTGACATGTCAGACCCTAAAGTTTCCAAATTGGACGAATTTGCACTCGACAAAAATTTTGACAGAACTCGGACAGATTAAGACGGAAGACGCAAATTGCCAAAATTTAGAAAGTTAGGTCTGATGTGTCAACTTTTGATTTGTGACAAAATTAGCATACCGGACTCAATGGTTGCAAGGTCATCTGAGCATATACTTCATCTGTTTCCACATCTGCCTGAAGTAAACAAATTTTTACTCATCAGAGACTGTCGTGTATAATTAATGAGAACCACGAACAAAGCTGAATATTCCTTACATGCATGGTCACATTGTGAAGCTGACAGATGAGTTGTGGAGGTAGGCTTGGAACGTTAGGCATATGGGCATCGACTTCCTTGTTGGTTGATGCAGCAACCTAAACATAATGTATTGAGATTCGCTGAAATGTACATTATTAATAATTTTATTTCAAATTTTAAATGGTGTAACCTTAGGCACTCATTATATGTGTTAAAGAAAACACACACACACAGAGCCACAAAATAATATGAACACATTTCAATCATAAACATTTAACTGCATCTATATCCACTGTAGACTCGTACCAAGAAAATAACTAGCTGGTTTTCCAAAAAGAAGAAATAACATATCAGTTGAGTTAGTGACTCAGAGACACTAAAGTGTATTAATTTATGCTACATCAAGAAGATAAGATGTAATGAACACTAATAGCACAGGAGATCACTTGAAATTCCTACAAGGAAGACAAGAAATGTTTAAAATAAATGTCAAAAACTACGGAACTGGACCATTTCACGAAAATTCCCTTAGCCAGACAAAGAAAGCATGAAGGTATATAAGATAGACAAAAAAACAAAAAAAGAAAACTCCCTTATCCAGAAAGTTAAGAACAATATATGCCCATTGCAGAGCAAAGACGTAAAGACGTACAAAAACATTGTCCCAATGGTGTGCTATCAATTTCAAAATCTAAAAGCAAGTAGACAACAACCAATATACATAAACTGACCTGCTCGCTATGACCTTGAGGGAAATATACCACGTGGCTTCCAAGAGCGGGTAGAGAAACAAGAGGACCCGCACATGCATGCCACAGTTCAGAATTTAGACATCTGTTCTCCCCTGAAAATTTAATTCCATGGCAATGTAAATTTCAACAAGGACTAACGTTTGGGTTTCAAGGTCTAGATTAGAAATCCAAGACCAGAAATTTTCAGGGTCCTCCAATAAGTAAAAGATATTCCTTAATCAAGGATCTCTAGAAATCTACAGCATGGAATGGAGTTAAAAGGACTACAACTTAATCTTTCCTACCGCACTAATAGCAAGATGGTTCACTATTAATTGAAGGAGGGATTACAATACCAAAATCCTGGGAAAAGGCGCGCGCGCGCGTGAGAGAGAGAGAGAGAGAGAGAGAGAGTGTGAATGTGAATGTGAATGTGAATGTGAATGTGAATGTGAATGTGAATGTGAATGTGAATGTGAATGTGAATGTGAATGTCGTTACGGCTGTTACGCAGCACCACCGTTACAGGCCATTACTCGTCGATTCTTATGAATCAAGACAGTTGGCCGTTACAGACCTTTTCCATATCGTAAAGGTCGTTACGGCTGTACACTTCTGTTACTTACCAGTCAGGATCTGATTCAAAAGGTGGTATTTTTCAGCTCAGTTGTCTAATTTTTTGTTTTTATCATATTCACCAACTAACTGAATTGTTTGAATGAAAAGAGTTGACTTTGATTATTTAAGTAAATTCATAACCATAAAATTTTTACTTATTCTTCATACTAATTATTCTCTAAGCACAAAGAGTTGATCAATTTTTTTTATTTTCATAAAAACTTGATTACACATGTAAGAAAACAGTTCACCGGTTCTTATCTATTTTTAACATTTGTAACTAACTCAATTTGCATAATCTTAAGTGCATGTGTGGAAAGAATTGTAACTTGGTTCTGATACGATAATTTGATTGCTTTCATGTATTTAAGCATAAAATTTAAGTGCATTCGTTGAATGAAATGGGACTATTTCAAAGCTTTTTCAAAGTGAAGTGATGATAGCCCCTCGAAGTATAAAAAGAATTATAAAAAAAAAACATCTTCTCATGTTCAACAAAATGCACTATAAATTAAAAGAACCTCAAAATTATAAAACTCTGTAGTTACAAGATTCATATAAGTTATTCTACCCGATGGTGTGCCGAAAAAGAAAAGGGGAAAAAAAAAAAAACACCTCCTTGACAGCTGCGGCCATCATGTTATGCCCGTTACGCCCAGCATCCACGTCACTGTGGCCGTTACCATTATGGCAGTCCCGACCCTTATTTAAAACCTTGCTCAACAGCAAAGTCGCCGGAAAAGTACAGTTCACACCTAGAGATAAATCATTAAAGGTATTTGCAGCCGACCGCCACTGATAGTCACTACTTCAAATAAAGACAGAGAGGTGGTATATTTCGGCCCATTGGTCTATTTTTTTTTATTATTATTAATATTCACTGACTATCTGAATTGTTTGATTTTCTCATTTACTGCTTATAGACTAACAATGTGAACGAAAAGAGCTGATCTTGATTATTTATGTGAATTCATAATTACAAAATGTTTACTTAGTCTTTATACCAATTATTCTCTAAGCACATCAAAGAGTTGATCCATTTTTTCTTATTGTTATAACAACTTGATTATACATGTAAGATAAATTAGATAATAGTTCACCGTTTCTCATCTATTTTCAACATTTGTAACTAACTCAATTTGCATGATCTTAAGTGCATGTGTGGAAAGAAATGTAACTTGGTTCTGAGAGGAAAATTTGATTGCTTTCATGTCACGTATATAAGCGTAAAATTTTGAGTGCGACATTGAATGAATTGTGACTATTTTAAAGCTTTTTTAAAGTAATGATAGTACCTCAACATGTGAAAAAATTATAAAAAAAACATATGGACAAGTTCAACAAAATACATTACAAATTTAAAGAACCCCAAAATTGTAAAATTCTGTTGTTAAAAGATTCATACAAGTTATTCCAAGGGATGGTGTGCCAAAAAGAAAAGAAAAAAATCACATCCATGACAGCCGTGGCCTTTACCATTACATTGGCCGCGAACCTTATTTAAAAACTTGCTCAATAGCAAAGTCATCCAAAAATTTCAGTTCATTCTTAGAGATTAATCATTAAAGGTATTTGCAGCCGACCACTACTGATAGCCACTACTCCAGTTAAAGATAAGAGAGAGGGGGTGGGGGAGTAAAGAAGAAACTCAGCAAAAATGAAAAGGGGCTGAAAAGGGCATACAAAGACATCCTAAGTTCGAGTATCATTAAATAAAGGCGGAGGCTCCACAAATGGTTCTTCTACCCAATAAGAAGAAGAAGAAGAAGATCTAAGTTTCAGAAACAGAAGCAGAAGTGCAAACCCAGAAAACAGACATTAAATCTAAAAGCACAGAAAAATTACGAAGGGCATCTCCAACCCTTAATAAAAACCCATGCCAAATTTGAATGCGAGCGAAAAAACAAAATTCAAGGATCCCATCTACCCCTTAAATCAAACATAATCAAATCTAAAAGCACAGAAAAATTACGAAGCGCGTCTCCAATTCATAATAAAAATCGGTGCCAAATTTGAATTCGA
The DNA here is from genome assembly GCA_033977485.1 of Hydrangea macrophylla. Lineage (NCBI taxonomy): Eukaryota > Viridiplantae > Streptophyta > Magnoliopsida > Cornales > Hydrangeaceae > Hydrangea > Hydrangea macrophylla. The sequence continues at coordinate 65,973,914 of CM066988.1, forward strand.
GTGAAAAAAATTTAAAGATCCCATCCTACCCCTGTACTCAAACACATACCAAATTGTGTTTTACTCAAAATTTACCTAAATCTACAAAATACGGAGTATTCATGTACTCAAAGTTGAAATGGGTTTTCTGCAAATGTTACACAAATTTAAATTTAGTGTGAATTTGATGTTAGGATTAGAGATACTCTTAGACAAATCTTATAAGTAGCAGAGGGAGGGGAATTGGGAAATTTGATAAGAAGATTTGAGTAAAATTGTAAATGAGCATTGTAGAGCTTCATATGAACTAAAGCTTTTACTCAAACTTGAGTAAAAATTTGAATAGGGGTTGGAGATGGCCTAAGAACAGAAAAAAATACAAGGAAGGGAAAAAAAAAAAAACTACCTTCAGGAGAAGTGAAAACAGTAGAAGAGAGCCTCATACTTGCAGATCCAACAACAACTGCTACAATCCCAAAACTACTACAATCCCAAGCAGTTCAGAGACAAATTTCTCAAGAACACAAATGTAAAGAACTGAACAAACTCTTCTTCCAATCCAAAAACAACATAATACCTTTACTTTGCCCTCTCAAAACCAATCTAAATCTCAATAGAAAGGTCAAAACCATCCACTTACCACTTAATCCAAGACACAATGGTAAAAGATGACAGCATTAGAGAGCCTCTTCATATGAAAAAAGATGGAGTAGATAAAATCACTTCTAGTTTCTAGTCCCCCTTCGAATATTCCTCAACCGAAACCGGTTTCGCTACAAAACACGATTGAAATCAGCTTCATTCGCTCTTGATCTTCCTCACCCAACCCAAAATACACCCAGGTATCGTAATTACGAACTTCATACCAATTCTTCAACCAATTAATCAGCACATTTCCAGCTCAAACCCTAACAAAAAAACTCAGAAAACTAGAAAAAAGCCCTAATAGCTTGCTTCGATTCCACAATTATCAACTCTATGAGCTCCCAATTTCTGAATAACTAATAAAGCATTCAAACCCCTAGAAATCAAGAAACCCCAACTCGCAAAAATAGCAACGGAAGTCCTCAGATCTCAGTTCAATCAAGCTTAAACGCACTGAAAAACTACTTGAACAGAAACCCTAGAAAAAAAACCAGATCTTCAAACAGTATGCACAGATTTGAGTCACTAAAATAACATCTTCAGAAATGCGTTCGATTCAAAGCACAAGCTTACACAAACTACTACAAAGTATATATATAATATATATATCTACAAATACATATATATGTAAATGTATAAGTTTATATATATATATAGGTGTATATGTGTATAGCGGAGAGACCTCAAAAAAATTGAAGTGGGGAAACTTAGGGTTTTCCTACTGGTAAACACTTGAATTGTGCTTTCTTTATTTTATATATATATATATATATATATTTATTTTTTTTGGTTTACTTTCTCTCTCTTCCTCTGCTCCAATCAATGAACAGAACCGCCATTATTATCCAATGTCAGTTTATTACGGCTACTAGTAAGAGAGCGTACAGAGATGTGTGTTTGAGAGAGAGAGAGAAATATCTATTGGTGGAAGATTTTGTGGAAAGGGGGGAACGAGGTTGAGAGAGAGAGAGAGGATTTAGGACCTTAGTCGTGATTGTATCAGTAAATTTAGGAATGTGTTAATGTCAAGACAACCCTTTTTGAAGTTTTACATTGGGGGGTTCTTCTACTATGCGTTCATGATGATTTGATTGTACCATGTGCGCGGAAAGAAAGTTTGAGATGATGGGGGCCAAGATTACGGAGTTAGAGCATCCACAGTGGGAGTAAGGAACTTAAGGAAAACTTAAGCTAAGTTATTGTATATGGGAGAAGACGTTAGCAGTGGGGGAAGGAATGGGGCGGCACATGTTGTGCCGCGAGAAATAGAGGGCGGCACATGAAGTGCCGTGAGAAATAGAGGGCGGCACATCATGTGCTGTTTGACATTTGGGTGGCACATCATGTGCCGTTTCAAGTTGGGCGGCACATCTTGTGCCGTTTATCCCTACATTAGCCGCACTTAGTGGTACCACAAACTTAAGTTTTCTTAAGTTTTACAATCCTATACAATAGCACAAACGCCCGCGTTGTTAACGATTTTAACTTAAGTTCTCCTAAGTTGTCCTATAACCTTACCCACTGTAGATGCTCTTAGGAGTACAATCTTTGCTCATCGTGGTTATAATCTTTTCTTACCATGTTATTATCTTTTCTTACGGTGGATACAATCTTTCTCATAGTGGTTACAAAACCGTCATTTTTGTCATAGGTTATATTAATCTTTTGTCATCAAATTTATGATCTTTCCTCATCAAGTTCTAGTTTCCCTCATCAAGTTACACTTCCCCTCATCAATTTTCCTAATCTCTCTATTTCTCTCTCATATCAGCACGGTGCGCGCAAAACCACTGCGCACACCAAAGAATTTTCTACATTGGGGCATGGCGATTTCACCCCGGGGAAAATGTTGTTGGTCATTAGATAAGTTTGAGCTCTCATCTATGCGCGACACATGGCGAATATGGTCTTAAAGGTAATTTTGAACATTGATTTGTATATTTCTTACAAATCTTTGGACATTATTAAGCCACGTTTAAACTTTATTAACCAACCTTTGGACTTTATCAAAGAACTATTTGTACCTTTATAACAAAGTTTGACATTTGTTTGCAAATAACATAGGTACAAATTAAGTTATAAATGTCCAAACTAATCTAATAAAGATACAAACTAAACAAAGAAATGTCCAACCAACAAAGCATTAATTGCGCGTAAACTTTTTCTCATTTTGCTCAACATTTACAAGGTACAAACTAAGCTAAGAAATGTCAAACTAAGCTAAGCAAGGTACAAATATTGCTAAGAAAAGTCCAAACGTTGACATTGTTGACAAAGTCTAACGTAGATAGTAGTTTCGCCTCACATGGAGCAAAAACGCCTTGCCTCACTTTAGCATATCCCTATATTTAAAGTCTTTTGATTTCCCTTTTCACCATATTTATTGGAGATGTGTCATATTTTAGTAATTATGTTAATAATATAATGGCAAAATGATAATAGAATGTGACACATGTCACCCAGTGAAGTCCTAGGTGAGCAAAAATGCTCTTTATTTATTGGGTAGGGCTAAGTACACCATCTTTTCTACTCAATATACTCCTATGTAGTGTTAAAAGATGTAAAATTTGCGAGTGAAGGTGGTATATTTAGCAAAAAAAATGATATATTTAGCCTCTTATTTATTTATTGAAAAACAATTCTAGGTACTTTGAGGAAAATACGTGACATTTTGACTTGGTATTGTCCAGGGATAGCCAATAAGTATTAGTTATCTAGATGGGACCCACAAAAAAAAAGGGATGTCATATGTACGGCATGGGTCTCACTCATGGCTGTAAACGAGTTGAGTTGCTCAATAAGTCATCGCCAACATGTTTGATAAAGTCTCAGTTTGGCTCGCCAAGCTCAAACACAAATGGTCTTGGCTCGATAGAGCTCATGAACAAGTTGAATATGGCTAGTGAATAGGCTTGCTAAAGGAGTTGTATAGTGATTTTTATATATACATGTTTTGTAAAACCATATAATTTGAGAAGATACATGAGCTCGACTCATTTATACGAGTTAAGATCAAGCCTAGATCAAAGGTTATTGAACCACCTATAGTATATACGATGAGTCAATCGAATTCAAGCTCGTTTAATAGACATGTTAAGCTCGAGCATACGTGACCTCGGCTCGTGCTTAGTTCGTTTAATAAATGAATCAAGATCAAGCCTGAATTTTAGGCTCCTATAATGAACAAGCCAAACTCAAATATACATGTGCTCGACTCGGCTCCACCCCTAGTCTCATCCAAATAATCCACTCTCATTGGTTGAAGGGCACCACATTAGCATGCCATGTGGTGCCTCAAAATACTAAAAAAATCTATTTATTTAGTGATGATCATGCTTTAAGGTCTGTTTGGAATGAGATTTTTATATGCAATCTTGATTGTATTATATTTTATTCAGGAACTCATATATCATGGAATAGAGTCCCCTTTGTTACAATCGTTGGGGTCTATTATGAAAATTCAATTTCATTCATTCTAAGTGCAAGAACTTCTACTTTCATTGATTGCGGTACCTCGCGAGTTTAATTTCATCATCAACTAATTTAAAGTCGTATTCTAGTAGCACAACTTTAATTTTTTGAAGAAAAAAATGTTTATTATTGATGCTTTTAAGTTCGAGTTGGTGTCACTTGCTTTTACTTTTGTACTTGTTATATCGCATTTTACTTTTATTTGACACATATCGTGCTTAATCGTTTTTAACCTAAACTTTTACATATGATGATCTCTTTTTTCTCCTGATGTGAAATTCGAGAAAATTAATTTAACAGACATATATATATATACTTTATTTTTTAGATAACCTAACTAAAAATATGGCTAATTAATGATAAATTCTTAGATAGTGCAATTATATAGTTTTAGGTTCTTAAGTTAAAACATGTTTATAATTAAGTCACTAAGATTTATTAGGGACTAAAATGCCCCTCCCTCATCAAGTTTGATAATCTTCAAAATGCTAACCACATCCATCAATATTGTCTACCAAAATTTCTCTCCAAAAATTAAAAGAATCAAAATTTGAAAGTCGTCATCACTTATAATGACAGCTTTTTTCAACCACAATCATCTCCGCCACCCTTACAACCACCACCACACCACTGCAGACGCACTTATGTCTGAAAATTCAAAGCAATTTCTGTGAATTTCACAAAATGATCTCTAAATTTTACAATATGATTTGTAAACTTCACAACATGTTCTGAAAAAACAAGATTGAAAGAGCATGGCACAACTTGATTTGCGAAATTCACAACATGTTCTGGAAAAACGAGAATGGAAGAGAAAGGCACAATCATATGCATTCTCAATCATTCAAATATGGTGTTTTTACATGTATATATGCATATAGCCAAATAGATGTATATATAAATGCACGTATTGAGAAGTCAATCTCATAATAATTAGTACTAATAAATCTTATTGTGTAAATAGAAGTTAGGAGGTAAATTATGAGCTGTTTAATGGCTATTTGGTATGTGTGTGTGTATATATATATATATATATATGTTTGTATGTGTGTCTGTGTGTATGTGACAGGGCGTTTAGGACATAAAAAATTCTTTAACCATAATTAGGTGTGTTAACTTGGATCCTAGGGATCTAGTATTACATAAAAATATTGGATCCATCTATGAAAGGACATGGATGGGGCATTTAAGGGTAATTCTACTAAAAAATAAGGTTTGATCATTTATAATCATATGCACAAAATATGTGAAAAGTTAGGATTAATGTCCTATCCCAGTTGGTATTTGAGTTTGCAGACCCCAACTCTCACTCACCATAAGCGTAGGTTCGAATCCTCCCACCCCATTGTAATTTAAAAAAAAAATTGTAAAAAGTTGTTGTGAAGACTCTTGTCAAGTAGCAAGAGATGCTTTGTAACGACATCCTATTGACACGTTTTCTTATCACACCCAAGTGTAGGTGATCGTACAAGTAATAAAGTTCTGGAAGTCCAGGTCGAACCCACAGGGAACGGAAAAGAAAGATAGGCAATAACTATTATGTCACTAAAAAGAAAATAAAAGATGATGGATTTTTTTATAGAGTTTTACTAAACTACTAATTTTTATATTTTTGCAATAAACTAATTAAAAGCTATTTTTTTTAAGTAGTTTACGGTAAAGATTTTAACAGTGCAAAATAAATTAACTAAGTACTAGTAAGAAAATGAAGAAAAATAAATAAAAGCTAAATTTTTGTGAGATAAACTTTTTGGATTTAATAATAGCGAAATATAAAAATAATACAGATATTTAAGCAAAGTGATTAAAAACATGAAATATTAATTACGTTGGAAGAAATGATTTAAAGAATTGGGAATATGCAAACCAACACTAGATCCCACAACTTTTATGTATTTGAAAAGGATTTGGCATTTAAGACCACAGAGTCATTCTTTATTTAAAAATAAACTTTCACTGGTTAGAGTCATATCAAGTGTGTCAGGTTTGATATGAAACGACGTCGTTTGGTTTAAAGAAAAATAAAAAGGCAATTGGGCAGTAGCCAGGTTCGAACCGTGCCTCGCCGCGGACGTGGGTTATTCGACGTCCAATCCCCACGACTCTGCCACTACACAATTTTCTGTCCATTAGTGGATAGAAATATATATAAACACATATTTGAAATATAAATTTTGTCATATGAGTAGTTTGAGTATGCTAGGTGTTTTTTTATGACAAAAGGCATAGTTTGACAATCCACATAATTAGATTCTTATTTCAAATATGAAATCTTTTGAGCCCAATATAGTCATAGTATATAAACATGTTAAATGGTCATAAACTATAGATACATAGATATTTTTGGCCATAAATGGAAAAACAACCCATCTAGATAAATTTGCCCATTTAAGATTAGTGCACAGAAGCTGTGGTTTCTAAGTTTTTATTGCATATCCCCAATTAAAGTTTTAGCCTATCATTTTGGAATTGAAATTGTCTTCCAAATAAAATTTAAAGATAAATTAAATAGATGCACGCAATCACCGTCGAATTAAAGTTAAAGTTGTAAAACCATAGTAAGGGTAAAAACTAATATTATTATATTATTTTCTCCACTTAACATGAGTTGGGGTTGAATTTGTGGAATCTGCAAAATAACAAAGTTTAGTACAACTAGGCTAATAAAATATACATAAATTGAAATACTGAACCAAAAATAAAACACTAAACCTTTGACTTTGGATTCTTGTGGGGTCACAGTGGTTAAACTCCAAGAACACAAATAAGGTCAAACCAAATCCTAATATAATTTGGGAGTGAGATATGGATATGGTGTGTTTTGGACTTTAGTAGGTGATTATAACGATTACGTGACTAAAAAATCTGGCATTTACTTGCAAAATCTGTTTGCTAGTGAATGAAAATATTGTTATAAAAACTGGAAAGTTGGGGTTTCAAACTATTTTAGGAGACAACTACAAGTACTACTAGACTAAATATTAAATCTAATTTTAAATAGGACTATTTTTACTACTACAAAGTGACAAAGGTTGTACACGAAAGCAAATATTTTATTTTAAAAAATACAGTACACAAAGTTTTGCTACATATTTTTGAACATGAAATCATCAATTACATAAAAGTAAATTTTTACAACTACTAGAACCAGAAAAGACAAAGAAAAACTAAAGTTTCCTATTTCTAGGAACAACATGAATTGCTCACATGATAACCTCCCTAAACTATTCTCTCCGTAACAGTGATTATGAAGCTGTTGGTTTCTGAATTGTGTCTTGGTTTTGTAGCTGTTTGTTGCAGCATGTATTTATAGGCGAAGTTTATGATACACTTCGTTATTCACTCCATCACTCTGCCCATTTTTTCTTTGCCTCGTCCCTGATTTTCAAAAAGTTCTGACATTAGTTTGAATATCAAAACCTACAGAGGCAAATAGAGAGAGAGAAAAACAAAATAATACATACTTATATATCATTGTCAATGTTACCAACATTGACAATGTTACCGACAATATATATATATATATATATTTTTGGTTTTGGCTTCTTTTAATTTGTTTTCAAAGGTTTTACTATTTATTACTATTCACATTTGATTAAAAATATGGGAGATACTATAGTTTGGTTGCTACTTCTTTCCTTCCATTTATTTTACTTCATTTTTACCTAAACAAATAAGATATGTAAAAGCACATAATTACATGCATTTGAGTGACATCACCATTAAATTATATTAATTCAAATATGCATGTAAAAATAGGAATTTGGGGGATTAAATGAGCACTATGTCTATTATATTGGCACATAAATGTACAAAATTTAGTATTTGTCACTTCGCAAATTGAACGAGATATCATAATAAGAGATTGTTTGGGATGGTTCAAAACATTTTTCTGGTTTTAAGTATACCGATTTGTATATTTAAATATGAAAAAGTATCATCTAGCTATCGATAAGAATCCATGTCTGATATAAAAACTATTCCCAAAAGAACAATGCTAGGGTTACAATTATTTTTTACAACTCATTTACAATCATCTCTATCTCTCTCCTAAGTGGCACCGTGAGGTCCGGTTAAATTTCAATGGACCTCAGTGCCACTAATTAGGAGAGAGATAGAGATGGTTGTAAATGAATTATAAAAAATAGTTGTGCCCCTAGCATTGATTACTCTTCTCAAAATAGGTTTATCTATCACCCACATAACATTGGTTTCGTAAAACTAGATAAAAATTGGGTAAATTGCAATTTATATCCCTTACCATATATTAGTTTGCACTTCAGTCCTTACAGTTACTATTATAGCAATTTGGTTCTCAAACTTTCACACTAGTTGTAATGTTATCTATTAGTCATTATCCGTTTGAAAATTACCTAAAGTTGTCACTTGAAGATTGAGCTTCATGAAATCACAGACTCTGACAAAATTTTAGTGTTCGTATGTTATTGTCAATATATCTGTGTCATGGGTGTGCATATATCACTATGTACACTAGGCTAAGAATGCTAAGAGATTTACAAATTGGTTGACCCATCTAAAGTGTCGTTTGGCAAAACTTTTGTTTTTGCGTTCCATGTAAAAAAATCATTATTATTTTTACTAAAAGCTATTTAATGTAGCTTTTGACTATCGCATGTCTCAATTAACTCACACATTTTTGTGATTGAATCTGTCATGTCCCGACGTAGCATAAATAGGGAAAGTATTAAATTTCCTTCATGGACCCGTATGTAGCGACAGTTTGAAGGATCGATTTCGTTCCAAACGTCGAACAATAGTTATTTAAATCAGAGTAAGAGCAATCAAGGCTTATAAAATTTTTCAAGTTAATAATTATTACAGCACGTGATCATCTAAAGGCACAACCCGCCTTTTAACAAAATAATACATTACATTAATCTTTATTACAAATTCATTTTATAACATAAAGCAGCAATAACAATTTTCCTCTTCTCAGGTAGTTGTATTCAATTTACAGAATTGTATTGTCCTGCCTAATTATAACCAGAAAACTTAGGCACAAATGTCCAGGACACATCAACGCCATCAGCTTCATGAAGCTGGTGAGTTTTATAAGCATATGCTCGTAATGTAAAACACGCTCGCTTACTATTTCCATTTAACAGATTTAATTATTCACCAAGTTAGAAATATAGTAATGATTTCAAATTGTAAAACAGTAAAGATAATGTCATGATCTCAAATTAATAGAAAGTTCATGAAACGATGCAACCTTCTAATCCGACTCTTTTCTCTCGACCATGCATCATCAAACTCTCTCGCTCCAGTATCTTAAAATACTAAGGTGACCACACTACAATGTAGGGGTATCAGGGAATGTCCAGTTTGCTTCACACTTTAGTACACGAGTATCAGGGAATGTCCAATTTGGCTCACACTTTACCCATACTACATATGTCGGGGAGTGTCTAGTAGGCCACACACTTTAGTATTACCACTATGCCAGGGAGTGTCCGAGTCGGATTCACACACTTTAGTACTACCACGGGGCGCCAGGGAGTGTCCAATTTGTCACCGTCGCATTTCACAGATACGCTAAACCAAATCCTCAAAACATCACACTATAGTACACAAGTATCAGGGAGTGTCCAAAACACAACCTCATCCACTCACTCTTTTCACTCTGACCATCACTCACCATGCATGTAAACTTGACTCACATGGATGTCATGTAACTTTATACAGAAAATGTAAATTACTGGAAAACAAGAACAGCGCACGTACGAGAATAACCAAGCCTTTGATCATCCCTTTTTAACAAAACATTACAAACATGATTCTGTTTTAGTATAATTCCCAAACAGTATTTTGAAACCTCTCAAAACTTCTTCCAAACAGTCCCTTATAAGAAAACTGACAAAAACACAAAAAGGTCAATTCGCTCATGTGAGCCGCTCGCGCGATCTGCCATTTTTTTTTCTTTTAAAATTTCCAGATAATAAAAAATTACACGGATCGCGTGCGCGAGTTAGTGCAGAAACTTCATCTTCTTCGTTTTGTTCCCTTGTTTAAGTTTTCAGGGCCTATTTTTGACCCATTTCAATTCCGAATGTAAATACGACATATAATATATTATTCTGTTCATTTTTTCGCAAGGATAACGAATAAGAGATCAATTTAACATGAATCGAAATGTAACTCTAGGATTTTACGAAAAATCGAGAGGTGGCGAAACTTCAATCTTAATATACTTTCTAGTATGAATGAATTAGGCTCTAATACTTTAACCATGGCATCTAGGGACTATAACTTTAGTAATTGTTTATCAAAATAAATTTTGGTTAAGATTGAATAAGTCCCTTTCTTCAAGCTTGAAACTCCATGGATGAACACAACCATGGTGATTCACAGTTACATAAATATAAACAGTAATTAGAGCATGGAATACATTTAAAGTGAGTTTAGAATACTCACTATGATTGAAGATTAAGAGTTTGTTGAGAAAGAACAAAGAATTAAGAAAACCACTTGAAGCTTCAAGCTATAGAGGTTGAACTCTCTCTCTCTCTCTCTCTCTCTCTCTCTCTCTAAAATTCTGTAAATCCTCTCTATGCTCTTTCTTTCTAACTCTTTGTATATTATAGTTCTACCAAAAATGTGCAGATTGTGTGATCAAGTGTGTGTATATATAGAAAATAGATTTTGTTCAACTTGGAGCCCAAGTAGGTTCTCTCTCACTCAACAAAATCCAATAATGTGAGAAAAATACATAATTATACATAACCCATATACATACGTGTATATGTTATAAACTAAAAGTAGGAGTCATACATCCAACTAGGGGTCTATGGATACCGGCATTTGGGCCCACTTTTATTTTATTTTTTTTAAAAAATAATTTTTAAATTCAAATTCAAAATCAAAGAGTCGCCACTTAATATTTAAAAGAAAAATTAAGAAACCATTTCAAAAGAAAATCGATCTTTTGCGAAACCAAAGATAATCTGGGTCTGGGGATTATGGAATAAGAGGGGAAGGAGCCCGACGGACTAAAACACCCCCTCTCATCCTATCTCATGATAGGCCTCTACTCAACATCCTTTTTAATCAAATTAATAATCTAAGTGTGCCCTCAACTAATACATATATACATATACATTACAAAAGCATATTGAAAAGGGTGTAAGATTGCTAACGAAAAAATATCATTCATAAGCCACATAATTCAAGTAGCAAGCAAAATGATGTGCAAGTAGAGAACTAGAGAACTTACCTGGGATCCAGCCGCGAAATGGAAAACGTGCAATGCATACAAAGAATAGAAATTCTAGGAAAAATGTCTCTAATCACATATACACATAAGGCAAGACCTAAGCTAAGGTGTCGCGCATGGAGTCGAAAATCAATAAAATCAACAAATAAAATAAACTAGAGAAGAGATGAGAAGTCATACCTCCAAAGCGCTACAAAACAAGGGTTAGTCTACATGCTTCACACAATAATATGACATCAAATAATCAATCCTAAATCTCTAGCTTAGATCTATCAAGTAGAGGAATACTTGATAAAACTATGAATTCCTTTTGATTAGTTGGAACCATAGCATCTCTATAGATATACAAGTTTCAACTAAGAGCCAATATGATGCCCATATAGGGATGCTATAATCTTGACATGATCATAAGGAATCCATGGTTATGTTCAATTAGGTTCAACTAAGTCCAACTTTATCCAATAACTAGTTCTAATCATAAGCATCAATGTACATGAATGAATGAATGAATATGAACAAGAATGAGATATGAATTTATTCACTAATTTGGATCACTTAGCCTATGGATTTAAGCTAAATTATCATTATTAAAAACATGATTTGGGTCCCAAGACATTAGGAAACCATTTAAGTTAAAATCAATGAGACTAGACAAAAATAGTGACTGTTTTTCCTAAATTACATAGAGCAGACCAAAATTTAAAAGGTAGAAAAACCATACTTCCAACGGCTGGATCTTAATGATTTTTGGATATGATATGCCTTTGTGAGTCTAGTTTCTAACCCAAGAAGAAAATTGAAGATTGAACGGTTAGATCTCTGGGAATAAGAAAATCAATAGGCATCACTAAGGAATTTTTAACTCTCTGTCCAGAGATTTTGTGCGATTTTCTAAAAATAGTAAACAAATGATAAACACTTAGATCTTTTTAGGGTATCTTCTAACACATTAAACTTCTTAGAAAAATTTATTAGGGGTCAAGAAAGTTTGTTAAGGTTCTGATTTATTAATTTCAAACGGACTTTCTGTTCTGGAATTTTGGACAGAGAATTGCTTGTTTTGAAATCACAAGACCAAACTATCTTAACCATGGAATTTCATCAAAAAAAAAAAATCACAGAGGTACTTGGGTGAGTTATGAACATCCTCTAATTGGTCTCATCCCATTCCAATGGACCATGATTTAATGAAAAATCTTTGATCACAGTGGGTTTATGGATTCACTGCACCAATATCAACACCTTGAGTTATGGAAATTATCAAGTCAATCCCCATCCCAAATTGATGATCCTTGAGGGATGCAAACTTGATTTATCTTAATCTCCTCTTAAATCAATGGTCCTTGGAGGCTAAGATATGACCCAAAAACCATATGAATCTTCATAAGGTATAGAAATAACTCTATGAGATTCAATTTGGAGGACCTAAGTCATGAATTAAGACTTAATTCCATCAAACAAAACATGGATATAACAATGACCAACTTTAATCTCCATATAAGCCATAAGACCATAGGAGACTAATGGATCAACCTAAAGAGGATCCAATGAGATATTAAAGATCTCATGGATTTCCAAGAGGAAATGAAGACAACGAAAAGTAAAATCAAAGTTTACATGAAACCCAAATAAAAAATGCTTTCATAACTTGTTTTTATTTTAAAATCCAAGGCTATTTCTAGGTCCAAACAAATGAAGACAACTTATTAAACTTCAATCACAAACTCTGTGTGGTGTGTGATGAGTGTGTGATGAAATGAGGTAGGAAGAGAGGTTTTGAAAATGTGTAAAAGTCCTAAATCTATGAGTTTGTGATTGAATTATATATAATAAGTATAGGAATAAGGATTTAACCTCTAGATTGTCACACCCGTTCCAGAATTTCATGGTTTTAAAACATGCATAAATTGAGTTCTGGAATTATTAATGTTATTAATAATTTGATTTGAGTTGAGTTGACGTGAGTCAACGGTGAGGTGTCTAGTGGAGACACGAGGACTTGGTAACACCTATTGCATTGGCATGATTAAATGACATTTATATGACTTAAATGTTATTTGACTTTATCTGGTATTTTGTGAATAGTAATTTTACCTGTGTTTGGTAAATTGTAGTAATCTTTGATATTGTTATATCATTTTGAGAACTGTGGTGAGAACGTGAGTGATCGTGATATAAAAGGTAGGTGGTATAGAGATTCCACAGAATTTAGTTTTCGGACGTTATTTTGGACCCAAACGAAACTTAGTCGAAAACTTTTGAAATTTATAGTTTTCACTTGTAAAGTTATAAAATGAACATGTGCGAAGTTTCGAGAGCTAATTAGAAGTTTGAGAAACTTGCGGGGAGGTAAACGTAAATTCCAAAGAGTTTTTCTATATATAGATGAGGATGAGATTGAAATCTCATCCACAACTTCTAAATATCTAGAGAGAGGAGAGAGAAGGGAGATTTGGTGGCCACGGGCTTTGCGACGCCGTTTGACGACTTTTCGTCCGTCAGATTTTCTCCAGATTTCATATTCGAACTCGTGGAGGTAAGACCTACGTTTTGATACCACTTAGGCCGTGTTTGGCCAAGTTTTGTAAAAATCTTAATTTTGGACTTTTGGGAAAAACAGGTATAAACTTGTAGGAATCGTACCAAATTCGAAATCCGACGATTATTTAGCCCCCTAGACGATCCTTCAAAGTTTGAAGAGATTCGCACGAGGTATGAATTCTAGATCTATGAAATATATGGATTTTCATGTTTTGAACATCATTCTTGATATCTTTGGATCCGGGCAAAATTCATGTATTAGTTAGGCCCGTTAATTATGCACGTGAAATTATGATAAAAGCACGTATAACTGTTTATGTGAGCATGTTATGTGTCTACTTGGGTCAAAGGGGAGTTTGGTGCAAATTCATGCCGGAGTAAGCTTCTCGTTGTTTGAGAATTTTAGTAGCGACGGCTACTGTGCATGGTTGTAGGCTTGGACTTGCCATGGCACTTGTGGGGATGTAATGGTTGTAGGCTTGGACTTGCCATTGATATCGCGGTTTAAGGCTTGGACTTGCCGCTACCGGATGAATGCGTACCACTCACCCTAGAGACTATTTTTATGTGTTTTAGATGCTTAAACCATGAACTGTCATATAAGCATACATTTAGAATTGTACACTCGGCATATAGCTGAGCAGTGGAGATGTACTCCATTGCAGGTAAGAAGAAGGACAAGAAGAATCGTGATGAGTGAGGCCGTTAAAGAACGCCGAGGAATCACCTTTGTATATGTTTTTGTTTTAAATCCTAAACTTGAATAAGGATTGAGTATTGTAATAAAATGTTGTAATGGAATCATAGATCAGTTTCACAGTACTGTAATATTGTAATTGAACGTCTGTAGTTATGTTTTAAATGTTGAAATTGGTGTCGGTTGTGATTGTTGTTGGTATTCGAGGAGCATGAGCTGTTAAAATTTCAATACTGGGCTATCAGCAGGGGAGCAGTCGACTGGACCCTGGGTCAGTCGACTGGATCTCGTGTGTTGGAGACACTGACAGTGAATAGTAAGAAAAACAGTCGACTGAACACTGTTGATTTTGGCTACTGCTTGGGCCCACTTTGATAATGATACATTTTGAGTTCTGGATAACACAGTCGACGGAGCAGTCGACTGGACCCTAGTGCAGTCGACGGGGCAGTCGACTGAACCTCTGTTTTCAAAACTGTTTCTTTTGATGTGTTTTCACTTGGCCAAAACTTTTTATAACTCTGTTTTCAATGGATTTTTACAACTCAAAGGGGAATGTTTCCTAAGTTTTAAACACCAGGTTGTTTTTAAGAATCTTTCCGCTGCGTATAATAATATTGATGTTTGGATGAGCCTTGGTGGCGTGCCACGTGTCCTATTTCCACGCGTAGTGGAATGGGTCGTGACATAGATCTTCTTAGGATTTGATTGATTTGGAGAGATCCAAGCCTTACAAGCAATGCTCTTCTTCTTCTTCCTTGAAGCTTCAAGGTTCTTCAATGGAGATTTGAGGAATTGGGTGAATTGGGTAAGATTTCTATGGGGTTTTTGGGTTTCTCTCTCTATATTTCTCTAAGAACAAACTCCATGTGGAATACCCTATGTGCCTAAATGTTTATTAAGGCTTAAATGATTTATTATTTTATTGTTGATAATATCATGCTATTAGGTAGTGATCACTTTTAGGGTCAATTAGGAGTACCTTTGTGAGTGCGAATTGAACACATTACATAATTAGTAGGCTAATTAACAACTTCATATAATTATATTGGACCACTTATGGGACCCATGTGAGACATAAATAAATACCTATTTAAGTTTGGAATAGTTTTAAAATAGTTTAATAAATAGTATGGGCGTAATTGCAAAACTAGAAAACTGTGATGGGTCTTATAATAACAATTAAAAAAGTGGGTTAATATTAAAGTAAAGAGTAAGAAAAGAAGATCAGATCTTCTTTACAGTAGTTAGCCGACCTAAACAGGAGAATACGAGCACGGGATTCCGTCGACGTTTACGACGACGGTTGACGCGCCTAACGACGTCGGTTTTCAAAACAGGCTACATATTCGGACTCCTAGGGGTGAGTCTAATCTATTGGTACTAATTTTATTGAGTTATGTGACAGTTTTTCATGACCCTTTTTGGGGTTTTAGCTCATAACTTATAATTTTTGTATAGGAATTGTACCTGGTTCTTAGTAAGGCTTTAATCTCACAATTAGGAGCGAAATCCAAGAGGTGAGTGATGTTAATTTTGATATTTGGATGATTTTCACGTTGGATTCAATTGTAATGCCAAAGCATGTCTAATTAGCGTACTTTAATTTATTTAGCTTATTATTGGGCAAAATTCATATGGCTAAACTAGGCCCAATAAATTTGTGAAAGCACGGTGTAATGATTAAATGAGCATGTTGAGTTGCCTATTTGGGTCAATGGAAATTGTTAGTTCTATACCACCATGAGGTAATCTTTGTGGTGACGACCACGGCCGCCAGAGGCCTATGGGACCGCACGTGTGAGGGCGTGGGTGGGCTTGGGGAGTGGAGCCGCGAGCTAGCCGGTAGTGGTGGGAGTGAGCTAGTAATTGCCGGAGACTATAATTATTTGTAATGTATTGAATTGAGCATGTCAATTATCCATAATCATGATTAGCATTACTCACTAAGCATATAACTTATATATTGTAATGGTTATTGAATAACCATCGAAGGTGATCGTGGCGAGGAATCAGGGAAGTGCAGCGGAAGTGGCTTGGCTGGCTTATGGGTTTTGGGGGTTATTGTAACCTTGTTAATAATTACTTACTTTTTAGTTTAAAGCTTGCAATATAGTTGTAATTAATCGATTTTAATCTGGATAGTAGTACGAGTCATACTTTGGTTGGCTTAAGACTTATGCAATATTTCTAGTTAAGCTTTATATTTTAGTTGGATCTTTAAATCATGTAATAACCAGCTTGTATGATTTAGCTCTTGTTTTCAGGAGTTGTTGTTATCTCTGGGATTGAATAAATTGGTTGTATCTAATACTAGTGTCGTTCATTTGGGACGTTTGAACTTGGAGATTTATTTATTGAGTTGGTTGTAAATGGTTATATTTAGTATTTTTCTTAAATTGTTTAAAAACTCTTGCTTGTACTTGGAAGCTCATGCTTGTGACTTTGATTTTGTTATAAATGGTTTAAAGCATTAATGTTGATTTCAACTTGTGATTTGGTAATATTATTTGTGAATTTACTATTTGCTAAAACAGGATTTTTGGCTAATTGCAAAGATAGGATTTTGTTTTTTTTTTTATAATTGTTGTTGAGCTTTTTTGGTTTAAGTTATTTTAAACTTATTTTGGAACTTTAATAACTGGGGTTAAGCCTTGGTGGCGTGCCACGTGTCCTAGGATCATCTGAGTGGTTCCGGGGCGTGACAAGTACTCTCACCTATAGTTCAATGACAGTACTGAAGTACACAAGCCAATTCGTGAAGACTTTACCAGATAAACAATCATAAACAATTAATAAAATATGAAGATATTTGATTGAATGTGTTTGGAAAAAATAACAAAACAAAGAACGAAATCAGAACATGCTCTGATTGTTCAATAGAGAATGAAAACATTAAGAAGAAAACCAACAGGGAGAGACCTTGTTGCTATGGATGCAGAATAAGAAGAACGCAAGGTTGAATGCTCTGAATACTGTTTGAATGTTGTTTCAAGAATGACGTGGAGTCCTTTACACGGTTGGCCAGCCTTTGTATTTATAGCGGCCTTTAGGAAATTCTAATATAGTAAGGGCTCCTTGAATTGCACCCCAAGCAAAAGATGTGGATGACAGAATCCTTCCCAATCTCAAACTCTTTCCTTATCCTTATCTTGATTGAAAAATTTTCCAAATTCCTTGGGATTGACCCTTGACGACATCCTATTGACGCGTTTTCTTATCACACCCAAGTGTAGGTGATCGTACAAGTAATAAAGTTCTGGAAGTCCAGGTCGAACCCACAGGGAACGGAATAAAATTTAATTAAGTTAGGCAGATAACTATTTTGTCACTAAAAAGAAAATAAAAGATGATGGATTTTTGTGGGGTTTTACTAAACTACTAATTTTTGTATGTTTGCAATAAAAGTAATTAAAGCTATTTTTTTCTTAACAGTTTATGGTAAAGATTTTAACAGTGCAAAATAAATTAACTAACATACTAGTAAGAAAAGGAAGAAAAATAAATAAAAGCTAAATTTTTGTAAGATAAACTTTTTAGATTTAATAATAGCAAAAGATGGAAATAATACAGATATTTAAGCAAAACTATTATAAAACAGGAAATATTAATTAACTAGGGGAAATGATTTAAAGGAATTGGGAATATGCAAACCAACACTAGATCCCACAACTTTTGTGCATTTGAAAAGCATTTGGCATTTAAGACCGCAAAGTCATTCTTTATTTAAAAATAAACTTTCACTAGTCAGGGTCATATCAAGTGTGTCAGGTTTGATATGAAACGACGTCGTTTGGTTTAAAGAAAAATAAAAAGGCAATTGGGCAGTAGCCAGGTTCGAACCGTGCCCCGCCGCGGACGTGGGTTATTCGGCGTCCAGTCCCCACCACTCTGCCACTACACAATTGCCTATCCATTATTGGATAGAAATATATATAAACACATATTTGAAATATTAACTTTGTCATATGAGTTGTTTGAGTATGCTAGGTGTTTTTTATGACAAAAGGCATAGTTTGACAATCCACATAATTAGGCTTTTTATTTCAAATATGTAATCTTTTGAGCCCAATATAGCCATAGTATATAAACATGTTAAATGGTCATAAACTATAGATACATAGATATTTTTGGCCATAAATGGAAAAATAACTCATCCAGATAAATTTGCCCATTTAAGATTAGTGCACAGAAGTTGTGGTTTATAAGTTTTTATTACACATCCCCAATTAAAGTTTCAGCCTACCATTTTGGAATTGAAACTGTTATCAAAATAAAATTAAAAGATAAGTTAAATAGATGCACGCAATCACCGTCCAATTAAAATTAAAGTTGTAAAACCAAGGTAAGGGTAAGAACTAATATTATTATATTATTTTCTTTACATAACATGAACTGGGGTTGAATTTGTGGAATCTGCAAAATAGCAAAGTTTAGTACAACTAGGCTAATAAAATAAACATAAATGGAAATATTGAACCAAAAATAAAATACTAAACCTTTGACTTTGGATTCTTGTGGGGTCACAGTGGTTGAACTCCAAGAACACAAATAAGGCCAAACCAAATCCAAATATACTTTTGGAGTGAGATATGGGTATGATGTACTTTTGGACTTTAGTAGGTGATTATAACAACTACGTGGCTAAGAAATCTGGCATTTAATCGCAAAATCTGTCTTTTAGTGAATGAAAATATTGCTATAAAAACTAAAAATTTGGGATTTCTAACTATTTTAGGGGACAACTATAAGTACTACTAGACTAGAAATATTAAATCTAAATTTAAATAGGACTATTTTACTACTAAAAATTGACAAAGGTCATACAAGAAAACAAATATTTTATTTTAAGAAATACAGTACACAAAATTTTGCTACATATTTTTGAACATAAAATCATCAATTACAAATTTTACAACTACTAGAACTAGAAAAGGCAAAGAAAAATTAAAGTTTCCTATTTCTAGGGACAATATAAAGTGCTCACATAATAACCTCCCCTAAACTATTCTCTCAGTGATTGTGTGTTGTGTGGAGCTTGCTGTAAGCTGTGTTGTGATTGTGTATTCTGTTTGGTGTTTGAGGCTTCCTTTTATAAACGAATGCTGTGAAGTATTCGTCATTGAGTTCGTCATTTGGGCACGCGTTTGGCAATTTGTTCTTCACAGCGTCCTGATTTTCTCCCTCTCTGACAACTCGTTTGATTTTTCTTCCCCTGCAGAAAAGGGAGAGAGAGAGAGAAAGAAGAGAAGAAGAAAAAAAAAAATAATAATAAAATATAACAAGCATCACATCCAAGCTTAGCTTGGATGTGTTTTTTTCTTCATTCGTTTTTTTTTTTTTTTTTTTTTTTTGATACCTACCAAACAGTAACAATTACTGTTTGGTTACTATTTACTACTATTCATTACTATTCACATTTGACTAATAATATGGGAGATACTACAGTGTGGTTGCTACCTCTTTCCTTCCCTTTATTTCACTTCATTTTTACCTAAAGATATAAAATATGTAAAAACACATTTTTACACGCATTTGAGTAACATCACTATTAAATTATATTAATTCAAATATGCATGTAAAACTAGGAATTTGGGGGATTAAATGAGCAATATGTCTATTATATTGGCACATAAATGTGCAAAATTCAATGTTTGTCACACCCCTCAACTAACTTATTGCTAGTCCCTAGCAATGAAGTGAAAGAGAAATTGTTCTAGAAGTTTTATTAAAAAGTAGGAATAAACTAAGAAAAATACAATTACATAACTCACTGTCGCAGGAATCGCGATTGCATTTAGCGTATGCAACAAGCCGTTAAACCCCTAGGTTACCCCTAGTGGACGAGTGTTGTCTCGTGAGGGTTTGCAGTGAATATACCCACAAAATTAATTTAAATTTTTTTTTTTAAATGTTAAAATAAAGTAAAATAAAAATCAAGGTAGATTTTCTCCTTTTACAACAGATAAGATTAAATTTGGCAATAAAATGAAATTTTCAAGTATGTAATAGTAATGCAACACATATACTCACAGTATTGTCAATGGAAGTATTTTTTATACTCTTTAAACTTACAGTGTGTATTTGAAAAATCAAGCAACTGATCTTAATTTCAAAGTTTACATAGCCAACAGCAGTCATTAAACTTGTAGTTTTAACTCAAATCTCACTAGGATTTCACTCTTTTAAGGAGAAACTCTCAGAAACCGGTGTAGAGAACATCTCACTTGGTAGGGAAGCAAAGATAGAGGAATTGCTTCCATTTTGATGACTCAATATATAGGCATTTGGAGTACAATAAGTCTCATGAAAGAATACTTAGCATTAGAAGAGCGATCTACCGTGGAGAACATCCTTATCACTTAAATTTAAAAATCAATTTCTTTTAAATCATTAGGACTTTGACTGGTAGGTTAGAAATTAAGATGAGTATGAGGTTTGGGGTGTATTTGTTCTAAGCATGTGATTGGAGTGTTTGCGCAATTCATTCCAACCTCTTCTTTTTCTTCTCCTTTTTATCATATGTACATTTTTTTTTTTTTTTTAATTTCTCATTTTTTTTTTCCGTTTTTTTATTTTTATTTTTTTTTTTATTTTTTATTTTTTATTTTTAAATCAACTCCTTTCTTTCTTTACCACTTCTTACAATATTAATACAGTCCAATCACATACCTGGATATAGAAGTGAAGTTTGTACTCCCAGGTGGAGCAGGGTATGATTTGGATAGAACTGAGAATAAGGTAATATTAGGTGAAGGGGGGTGCATTTGAAAGAAAAGATGGCCTAAATCATTTTAAAAATAGATTGACTTTGTTCATTTAAGCAATTTAGACGTTCTAATGGTAAATCCTGAACGTTTTCTTCTAATGATCAGTCAAAGAAAAAGAAAATAATGAGACTCTCAACGAGTGATATGATAAAGAGAATAAAATGAGACTGAAAAGAATAGTAACCCTCATAAAGAAAGATTGGCACAAAAGCTCACATGGGTTAATTAGTTTCCACTACTTGTCTTTAAACTGGATAGTTTATGTTTACTCATCCATTTAGATTCAGTAAATATTTTCACACTGTTTCAAAATGTTTAATGTTTAAAGAGTTTCTAGCATTTGAAAATAGTAAAACATGTGACAATGTGTTGTATGCTATTAACATACCCAAAATAACATTAACGTGTCAAATTTATCTTATATAGAGTAAAAGAAAAATTTCTGAAAAATCCTAAGCATATCCACTAAGTTGGATACATATATGGTGCAACTAGTATCCTCTGCACCTATACAAGAGAGACTACGCAATCCGGAGCGTCCAAGTTGTCATGATTACCCATCCACCTCTAGTAAAAGAGATGAGTCTAGAACCACTAGCAAGCTAAAAACATCAGTAAGAGGCTAAGAGATAACTCTGGCTTTACTTAGTTTTTCGCTACCTCTAGGGACATTCACCGCACTAGACATATCTGGTGATGCTTGGATCATGCAAATTACTCCTATCGAACCAGCTAATAAAAGCCAGATGTACACGTAGGATCATTTTAAAGTCTGACCTGACTGAAAATTATTGACTGTACAAAAAACTAAAAATAAAAATAAAAAGAAATCAGGGATGGGAAAACAAAATTTATTTGGGTATCAAAGGATCCAGTCCTCTTTCTCAACCAAATTTTTCTTTTGTTTTGATTTGAATTGTCTTTTGTAACAGTAGTAAATTTTAAAAGATGTGCCATTATGAGCAACTAAACCAGGACATTCTTCTCTATAACAATTCAAACACCATCTTAACCTTTTAGCTTTCCTTTTGATGGCATAAAGGCTAGTGCCAGCAAAGGGTTTCTTCTGCTCAGAAACAAGTGAGCGACCCATTAACGTCTGGTCATCGACTATTGGATCCATTTTTTATACTCTCAGCCAACAAGAGAGGCTAGACTCAACCCTCCACTCCTTTCAACTATCAACTAAGATCTAATTAAAGAGAGCTTAGAGGGGGTGTGTGGGAATTTTATTTAAAAACTAAAAATATTTAAGAAAAATATATACATTCAGAAACTAAATTTTTTTTTTTTTTTTAAACAAAAATTAGAAAACTACATTTTTTTTTTCTTTTTTTTTTAACACACAAAAAGAAATACTACATAATTTTTTTTTTTTTTTTAACAAAGTTTAAGACAATGCATCATTATAATAATAGTAATAAGAAGAATTATGATATAAACTTCAAACATTATAAAAATTTTGGCTTCTGAGTCATGCATTTTTTTTTTTAAACTGAAAACTAAGAAAAGACAGTTATATTTTTCTCTTTTTTTTTTTAACAAGGGCACCGCAACACTAACATAGCAAGAACTAGGATAATAATAAGATAAAGTTCAAAATCCAGAAGACCAATAACTAGCGCGTCGTCCATTTTTTTTTTTATTTTTTATAAAGAAATGGAAAAATATCACCTGTTTCTTAGAAATCTGAGAACCTGGTAGGGCCGTAGATCGAGCGATATTTCCAAGCTTCTTTGGTGCGTGTGTCACGCCCCGGCGTAGCCAAAATATGGAAAAATTTAAAATTTTCATCTTGGATCCTGAGGCACGTGACTGGTTACAGTACCGAATTGTCCATGACCAGATAATAATATTTAAACGATATAATAAAAAGATAAAACCATCATACTTACTGGAATATATTACAAAGAGAAGTCAAAGTACTTAGCTAGTTAATACATCATTATAAATACATCAGAGTCTTATGGCTCTCGGCCTTACAAAACTATTACAAAATATATGCTAAGTCTTCTGGTTATAATCAAAACATTTACAGAGGATAACTGCTAGTCTTCTCTCTAACTAGCATAACCATAGCCATCTTCGGTGTACTCTTCCTCCGCGTTCTCCGCTTGCGTAGCATCATAACCCGCGTACTCGTTACCTGGATAAGCTGGACATGGGAATGTCCAGCGACATGAACGTCGTCAGCTTATGAAAGCTGAGTGAGTAAGCTAAATCAAATGGAACGTATATAGTAAAACACAATAGGAATACATTTACTACCTTTCAACATATCTTTTAGGATCTTTACGTTCTCACCGTCGAATTATAACTAGTAGCGTACCCGACTACGTATTCGATAGGAATACAAACAATTCAGGAGACCCGTCTAGACATTCTTAATGCCACTACCATTCATTTCTAACATCCGACATCATTTACAAACCCAAAGTGTCCCTTGCTAACCAAACCATCTTTCATCAACCACTTCATCTTTCATCAACCAAAACATCTTTCATCAACTACTTCGTCTTTCATCAACCAAAACATCTTTCATCAACCACTTCGTCACGAAGAACCGAAGTGTTAAGGAGTGCAAGAACATCCATTTCGTCACGAAGAACCGAAAGGAGTCTTCACTCAAAAATCACCGCTTCGTCACGAAGAACCGAAAGCGTTACGGAGTACAAGAACATCCATTTCGTCACGAAGAACCGAAAGGAGTCTTTACTCAAAGAATCACCGCTTCGTCACGAAGAACCGAAAGCGTTACGGAGTACAAGAACATCCATTTCGTCACGAAGAACCGAAAGGAGTCTTTACTCAAAGAATCACCGCTTCGTCACGAAGAACCGAAAGCGTTACGGAGTACAAGAACATCCATTTCGTCACGAAGAACCGAAAGGAGTCTTTACTCAAAGAATCACCGCTTCGTCACGAAGAACCGAAAGCGTTACGGAGTACAAGAACATCCACTTCGTCACGAAGAACCGAAAGGAGTCTTTACTCAAAGAATCACCGCTTCGTCACGAAGAACCGAAAGCGTTACGGAGTACAAGAACATCCACTTCGTCACGAAGAACCGAAAGGAGTCTTTACTCAAAGAATCACCGCTTCGTCACGAAGAACCGAAAGCGTTACGGAGTACAAGAACATCCACTTCGTCACGAAGAACCGAAAGGAGTCTTTACTCAAAGAATCACCGCTTCGTCACGAAGAACCGAAAGCGTTACGGAGTACAAGAACATCCACTTCGTCACGAAGAACCGAAAGGAGTCTTTACTCAAAGAATCACCGCTTCGTCACGAAGAACCGAAAGCGTTACGGAGTACAAGAACATCCACTTCGTCACGAAGAACCGAAAGGAGTCTTTACTCAAAGAATCACCGCTTCGTCACGAAGAACCGAAAGCGTTACGGAGTACAAGAACATCCACTTCGTCACGAAGAACCGAAAGGAGTCTTTACTCAAAGAATCACCGCATCACAACTCAACCGCACATCCCTTTTTCTTACTATCCTGATCTCCGTTGCCCAGATTACCTATCCGACAATTATCCTTATCATAATCTGCTTCTAACATAGCACAACCGACCCTTACATTTTCCCGACCACGCATTCGTCACTCATTTCGGAATTTAGTTCATTAAAGGACTTCCGAATATACTTTCGAAGTTACGTTTATACATCCATCATCCTATTTTATGTCATAACATACTTACATTTGAAACCTATCCAATCACTATCAGCGCAATAATCGTGCCGTACAACATACTTATAGCTTGGGTATGAATTCTCTATGGTCATCACACTATATTCATAACAACGGAAACCTAGCGTGTAGCTCGTGGATCTATAACATGGATTTGACATCAATAACCATATAGATGAAACCCTTAACATACTCATATATGCGATAGCACTACCATAGCACAAGATATCCATAACCACATAGATACCGGAAAGCAAGCATCATTAATAAACACATCATACAAGTAGTTATACAATCTGCCAGGAATTAATTTTACTATGTGGACTGAATTGATAAGATTTATTTGGGCATGATAAATTGATTTGTAAATCAAACTCAAAACTAGAACATTGTAGATAATTGGATTATCTTCATGTACAAAAAAATCTAGCTTCAATTGCATTTATGAGCTGCTCAAAATATTTATTTTACTTAGACATTTCTATATTTTCGGACTGCTCTGTCCCAGATTTATAGTACTGCGTTGCATGTGCATTTCACCTATCAATGAGTCATTTTTAGACCAGGCTATAGAAGAGTTATTTGTAGATAAATGAGTTAGCTTTCTTCACAAAAAAATCTAGCTTAATTCAGATTTTGGAGCTGCTTGAAACACTCATTTTACTAAACTACATTCTGTTGGAGGTTTCTGTTTCTCAGATTTAAAGCACTTCGTTGCATGTACATTTCACCTATGAAGAAGTGATTTTCAGACTGAGCTATAGAAGAGTTATTTGTAGATAAATGAGTTAGCTTTCACCACAAAAAAATCTAGCCTCATTCTCAGTTTTGAACTGCTCAAAACGTTCGTTTTACTAAACAACATTCTGCTGGAAGTTTTAGCTTCCCAGATTTGAAGATTTGACTTGCATGTTGCATATAACCTCAAAATACAACATCAAACTCTTGCTAAACATTACTACATACTACATAGGTTCTAAAGTGAGTTAGAATACTCACATAAACTTGAAATTGAGCTTGGGCTTTGGATTTGAGCTTAGGAAGCTTGAACACAACCTCAATGGTGGAGACTTCTTCCTAGTTCTTCTTCTCCATCTCCATGCATCTCTTATCTCTCCATGGAGTTCATCTCCTAGCTCTCTCTAACTCTATATGCTGATTGTAAAATGACCAAGAGTCTAATGCATGAATATAGGCATCCTTATATAAAGAAAGGAAGGGATTATGTGTCACCATGCATGCTTGCATGGTGTGCATGTATGGACAAGTGTCCTAGAGGTGGACAAGTGGCAAGGGAGGTGGTGCCATGTGGTGCATGGGCTGCCATGTGGGGTCCACCTCGAGTTTTGTGCCACTACCTCGGTTTGCGTGCAAAAGTTCCTCATTATGCGTGTCGATCTCGGTTTACGTGCAGACAGGTATTATTTCTGATGTTCGGGTCCAGGTACAGGACTAAGTTAATTCTAATTACGGTCGAGTCGGTGCAGTGATTATAGTCTAATTAGTAATTACATTACACTGATATAGTCACACAAATAAAATAATAATATAATAATAGACCAGATATAGAAATTCATAAAACTCATATTATTGCACGTAGAGAAATTACAGGCATTACATCTTCTACCACCTATTACAGGATTTCGTCCTCGAAATCAGAATGAGCTAGTACTATACAGAGATGGAAACTTCTCTCGCATCTCCGATTCCGGCTCCCAAGAAGCTTCTCCTTCATCATGTTGCTTCCACTAAACCTTTACCAGCAAAATCTCTTTGTTTCTCAACTTCTTGATTCCATGATCCAGAATCTTTACAGGTCCTTCAATGAATGTAGCATTATCATTTACTTCGATATCTTTGAAGTCGATCTCATGTGCCGGGTTATGAAGACATTTCCTTAGCATGCTTACATGGAATACGTTATGAACTCCCGACATCTTGGGTGGTAACGCCAATCTATAGGCGACTTTTCCTACGCGATCCAGAATCTCAAATGGTCCAATGTAGCGTGGCGATAGCTTTCCCTTCTTCTGTCCAAATCTTACCACGCCTCGAACCGGTGAAACTTTCAGGTAAACATGATCCCCCACTTCAAATTCTAGGTCTCGACGTCGTTTATCCGCGTAGCTCTTGTATCTACTTTGTGCTGCCTTCATTCTTTCCTTTACTGTATTGATTCCTTTATTGGTCTCCTGGACTAAGTCTGGTCCCAATAGTTTGCCATCCCCAATTTCAGCCCAACATAAAGGTGATCGGCACGGCCTTCCGTATAGTGCTTCAAATGGTGCCATCCCTATGCTCGAATGAAAACTGTTGTTATAAGCAAACTCAACCAACGGTAAGTGAGTTTCCCACGAACTTTCGAAATCGATTACACAGGCTCGAAGCATGTCCTCCATTACTTGATTCGTCCTTTCTGTTTGACCGTCAGTTTGTGGATGAAATGCAGAACTTAACTTCAGAGATGTTCCCATCGCTTTCTGAAGGCTCTCCCAAAATCCAGCGGTGAATCTCGAATCTCGATCTGATACTATTGACACCGGTACCCCATGTAACCGCACAACCTGTTGCAGATAAAGTCGACTCATCTTCTCGACAGGATAGGTCATATTATATGCAATAAAATGGGTTGATTTGGTTAGTCGATCAACAACTACCCAAATGGCATCATGGTTCTGCTGAGATCTTGGCAATCCCATAACAAAATCCATGGTGATATGCTCCCATTTCCATTCTGGGACTGGTAGAGGTTGTAGTAATCCTGGAGGTCGTTGATGTTTCGCCTTGACTTGCTGGCAAGTAGGGCATTTTGCTACATATTCTGCGACTTCTCTCTTCATGCCTTCCCACCAAAAGTTCCTTTTCAAGTCTTTATACATCTTGGTTCCGCCGGGGTGTATAGTCATCCTTGACTTGTGGGCTTCATTCAGAATGTCTTCCCTCAAATTATCCGTGTTGGGTACACATAACCTGTCCTTACATCTGAATGCCCTGTTTGTTCCAATATTCCATTCAGTCGGATCCTTTGCTTTCGCCTTCTCAAACCATTTCCTCAATCCTTCGTCCTTCTTTTGAGCTTCGAGTATTCGGTTAATGAGGGTTGGCTGCACCATAAGACATCCAAAAGGTCGTCCAATACCTGGTCTTGTAGTCTAGAAGTCAAATTCCGTTAAAGTTTCTAAGGCTTTCCATTCCCTGATTAAAAGTGAGGCGATCAACCTTCGGGGTTTCCTGCTCAAAGCATCTACGACTACATTTGCCTTACCAGGGTGGTACTGCAAATTAAAGTCGTAGTCTTTAAGTAGCTCCATCCAGCGTTGTTGTCTCATGTTTAGTTCCTTTTGAGAGAACAGGTATTTCAAGCTTTTGTGATCGCTAAACAAGTCGAACTTCTCTCCGTAGAGATAGTGCCTCCAAATTTTTAGTGCAAAGACAATTGCAGCCAATTCCAAATCGTGCGTAGGGTAGTTTAATTCATGTGGCTTTAATTGCCTAGATCCGTAAGCGATCACCTGACCATTCTGCATGAGTACACATCCTAGTCCTTGATATGAAGCGTCACTATAGATAGTGTACTGTTCACCACTCTTGGGTATGGCTAGCACTGGCGCTGAGGTCAACCTCTCCTTTAATTCTTGAAAGGAGCGTTCGTGCTTGTCCTTCCACTCAAACTTTATATCCTTCTTTGTTAGTCTGGTTAAAGGAGACGCGATCCTTGAAAAACCCTCCACGAATCTCCTGTAGTATCCAGCCAATCCAAGGAAACTTCGTACTTCCGATGCGTTGGTTGGTCTATTCCAACTAGAAACTGCGTCCGTCTTGGTTGAGTCCACTGAAATTCCGTTCTGTGAGACTACATGTCCCAAGAATTTGACTTCTTTCAGCCAAAACTCACACTTACTACACTTGGCATAAAGGTGATTCTCTCTAAGTGTCTGAAGTGCATTCTGTACATGCTTCTCGTGCTCTTCTTCACTCTTCAAATAAATGAGGATGTCGTCGATAAACACGATGATGAATTTATCCAAGTAAGGTCTAAACACCCTATCCATCAAATCCATGAATACAGCCGGGGCATTAATTATTCCAAAAAGCATAACTAAAACTCATAATGCCCATATCTTATCCTGAAAGCCGTCTTCGGTATATCCTCAGCCCTAACGAGTAACTTGAGGTATCCGAATAATAAATCGATCTTCGAATAGGTTGTTGCTTCTTGTAGTTGATCGAATAAATCATCTATCCTGCGAAGGTGTACTTATTCTTGACGGTGACCTTATTCAGTTCTCTGTAGTTGATAAAGAGTCAGAGGTTTCCATCCTTCTTCCTAACAAATAGAACCTGGGCTCCCCAAGGTGACGTGCTTGGTCTAATAAATCCAAGATCTTCTAACTCTTGTACTTGCTTCTTCAACTCCAGCATTTCCATTGGGGCCATACGATAAGAAGCCTTGGATATCGGTGTCGTTTCGGGTACTAACTCAATACAAAAGTCGATCTCGCGCTTTGGTGGTAATCCAGAAACGTCCTGAAAGACATCCTCATAGTCTCGGACTATCGAAATCTGAGGGATCGTCAAATCTGAGCCTGTAGTTTCGATAGCGGCTAAACGACTTGTAAGAAAGGCGTCACTAGTAAGGTTGCATTGGAAACTGAAGGGTGTACTCCCATGTACGGAAAATGTGATCAACTTACTAGCACAGTCTAACCTCGCATGATACTTTGTAAGCCAGTAAATTTCTAGGATTACATCGAATTCCTTTATTGATAGAACAATTAAACCAGCGGATAGGTTCCTATCTTTCAATGTCAAAGTGCAGTCCTTGCACATTCTTTCCAGCTTTACGGTCACTCCTAAGGGTGATATAGCGTTCAGGGCTACCTCGAGTACTTGGGGTACTAAACCCAATTGTCGTACAATCTTGAAGGCAATAAATGAACTTGTAGCACCAGCACTTTAACTCAACTAGCGTATAGTGAGTGTATACCTTCCAAGTTCTGCTGTTCCTTTTCATCATAGCTGGTCGCCTCGGGTATGATAGGATTTAGTCGACCTTTGCTAGTTTTACCTTGAGTAGTAGGCCCATGATAGTTTTCTCTTGGTGCATTGCAATCCATGCTCATGCGTCCTCTTTTGCGTCAGTTGTAGCATATAACATTAGCTCGGTTGTTGGTTCTGGGGGCTGTGTAGTCCGGGGATCCCACAATTGAAACATCCATCCTCGTTGTTCTCGGTAGTAGTGGTTGGTACTTGTGGTGCAGTTGGTTTTGAATGCTTATTCCGGGGAAAGGTGTGACCTGGTTTCTTACCACTATTCCACGGGTGTTTGTTTCCTTGGAAACGGGTCAGAGGTCTTCCCCTTGGTCCATTCCTAAGCTGAGGTGGCTGACTTGTCATCTATTTGTGTGTTATGAATCTAACTGAATAACTACTGGTTACCCTCTAGTCCTAACTATGGTTATGAGATATATAAACGATATAAGGTATAGCTAACAATTCTAATATGAGTACATATCACGTCAATACATTTCATCAAGTAGAGGAAACAAATCTTTATAGATAACTTCAAATATTTACATAGAAAGGCGTACACGCTACCACTAGCTTGTGTTATATGCCTGGGTACATACTATATACACAAAAAGATGGGCTACTAGTCCTAATACAAGTAAAGCTCTAGATCGTGAGAGTCCTATCCCAAAAGTCCTTCATATCTGACTTGTATGGTAGAACATCATCCAAGATTGGAATCTCCATAGGTGGAACCCAGTCCAAGTACGGGTCAGACTTATCAACCATCTCATCTTCATCCTTATCCAAAGGCTCTATATCTACATCCTTAGAGTCATCCTCAAAGTCATCCTCAACCTCTGGCTCTCCAGCCTCCATGACTATCATTGCTTCCCCCTCACCAGCACCCTTCGTTGGGTCAACATCCTCTGCAAGGTCAATACCCACTGCTTGGTCAATCTCCTCATCAACCCCATCCTCCATATCCCTCCGGGATGTAATAAGGAGCCATGCTAATCACAAAGCTACCATAAGGTTTATGTATTTATGGATGGAAAAAGGTCTAACAGTTTATAACTTAAGTGTGTAGGACAATCGGTGTACACGTCTTAACCTAAAGCTCTGATACCAAAAATCCCTGTCACGCCCCGGCGTAGCCAAAATATGGAAAAATTTAAAATTTTCATCTTGGACCCTGAGGCACGTGACTGGTTACAGTACCGAATTGTCCATGACCAGATAATAATATTTAAACGATATAATAAAAAGATAAAACCATCATACTTACTGGAATATATTACAAAGAGAAGTCAAAGTACTTAGCTAGTTAATACATCATTATAAATACATCAGAGTCTTATGGCTCTCGGCCTTACAAAACTATTACAAAATATATGCTAAGTCTTCTGGTTATAATCAAAACATTTACAGAGGATAACTGCTAGTCTTCTCTCTAACTAGCATAACCATAGCCATCTTCGGTGTACTCTTCCTCCGCGTTCTCCGCTTGCGTAGCATCATAACCCGCGTACTCGTTACCTGGATAAGCTGGACATGGGAATGTCCAGCGACATGAACGTCGTCAGCTTATGAAAGCTGAGTGAGTAAGCTAAATCAAATGGAACGTATATAGTAAAACACAATAGGAATACATTTACTACCTTTCAACATATCTTTTAGGATCTTTACGTTCTCACCGTCGAATTATAACTAGTAGCGTACCCGACTACGTATTCGATAGGAATACAAACAATTCAGGAGACCCGTCTAGACATTCTTAATGCCACTACCATTCATTTCTAACATCCGACATCATTTACAAACCCAAAGTGTCCCTTGCTAACCAAACCATCTTTCATCAACCACTTCATCTTTCATCAACCAAAACATCTTTCATCAACTACTTCGTCTTTCATCAACCAAAACATCTTTCATCAACCACTTCGTCACGAAGAACCGAAGTGTTAAGGAGTGCAAGAACATCCATTTCGTCACGAAGAACCGAAAGGAGTCTTCACTCAAAAATCACCGCTTCGTCACGAAGAACCGAAAGCGTTACGGAGTACAAGAACATCCATTTCGTCACGAAGAACCGAAAGGAGTCTTTACTCAAAGAATCACCGCTTCGTCACGAAGAACCGAAAGCGTTACGGAGTACAAGAACATCCATTTCGTCACGAAGAACCGAAAGGAGTCTTTACTCAAAGAATCACCGCTTCGTCACGAAGAACCGAAAGCGTTACGGAGTACAAGAACATCCAT
Organism: Hydrangea macrophylla; assembly: GCA_033977485.1. Taxonomy (NCBI): domain Eukaryota; kingdom Viridiplantae; phylum Streptophyta; class Magnoliopsida; order Cornales; family Hydrangeaceae; genus Hydrangea; species Hydrangea macrophylla. The sequence goes on from CM066988.1 coordinate 66,006,219, forward strand.
TTCGTCACGAAGAACCGAAAGGAGTCTTTACTCAAAGAATCACCGCTTCGTCACGAAGAACCGAAAGCGTTACGGAGTACAAGAACATCCACTTCGTCACGAAGAACCGAAAGGAGTCTTTACTCAAAGAATCACCGCTTCGTCACGAAGAACCGAAAGCGTTACGGAGTACAAGAACATCCACTTCGTCATGAAGAACCGAAAGGAGTCTTTACTCAAAGAATCACCGCTTCGTCACGAAGAACCGAAAGCGTTACGGAGTACAAGAACATCCACTTCGTCACGAAGAACCGAAAGGAGTCTTTACTCAAAGAATCACCGCTTCGTCACGAAGAACCGAAAGCGTTACGGAGTACAAGAACATCCACTTCGTCACGAAGAACCGAAAGGAGTCTTTACTCAAAGAATCACCGCTTCGTCACGAAGAACCGAAAGCGTTACGGAGTACAAGAACATCCACTTCGTCACGAAGAACCGAAAGGAGTCTTTACTCAAAGAATCACCGCTTCGTCACGAAGAACCGAAAGCGTTACGGAGTACAAGAACATCCACTTCGTCACGAAGAACCGAAAGGAGTCTTTACTCAAAGAATCACCGCATCACAACTCAACCGCACATCCCTTTTTCTTACTATCCTGATCTCCGTTGCCCAGATTACCTATCCGACAATTATCCTTATCATAATCTGCTTCTAACATAGCACAACCGACCCTTACATTTTCCCGACCACGCATTCGTCACTCATTTCGGAATTTAGTTCATTAAAGGACTTCCGAATATACTTTCGAAGTTACGTTTATACATCCATCATCCTATTTTATGTCATAACATACTTACATTTGAAACCTATCCAATCACTATCAGCGCAATAATCGTGCCGTACAACATACTTATAGCTTGGGTATGAATTCTCTATGGTCATCACACTATATTCATAACAACGGAAACCTAGCGTGTAGCTCGTGGATCTATAACATGGATTTGACATCAATAACCATATAGATGAAACCCTTAACATACTCATATATGCGATAGCACTACCATAGCACAAGATATCCATAACCACATAGATACCGGAAAGCAAGCATCATTAATAAACACATCATACAAGTAGTTATACAATCTGCCAGGAATTAATTTTACTATGTGGACTGAATTGATAAGATTTATTTGGGCATGATAAATTGATTTGTAAATCAAACTCAAAACTAGAACATTGTAGATAATTGGATTATCTTCATGTACAAAAAAATCTAGCTTCAATTGCATTTATGAGCTGCTCAAAATATTTATTTTACTTAGACATTTCTATATTTTCGGACTGCTCTGTCCCAGATTTATAGTACTGCGTTGCATGTGCATTTCACCTATCAAGGAGTCATTTTTAGACCAGGCTATAGAAGAGTTATTTGTAGATAAATGAGTTAGCTTTCTTCACAAAAAAACCTAGCTTAATTCAGATTTTGGAGCTGCTTGAAACACTCATTTTACTAAACTACATTCTGTTGGAGGTTTCTGTTTCTCAGATTTAAAGCACTTCGTTGCATGTACATTTCACCTATGAAGAAGTGATTTTCAGACTGAGCTATAGAAGAGTTATTTGTAGATAAATGAGTTAGCTTTCACCACAAAAAAATCTAGCCTCATTCTCATTTTTGAACTGCTCAAAACGTTCGTTTTACTAAACAACATTCTGCTGGAAGTTTTAGCTTCCCAGATTTGAAGATTTGACTTGCATGTTGCATATAACCTCAAAATACAACATCAAACTCTTGCTAAACATTACTACATACTACATAGGTTCTAAAGTGAGTTAGAATACTCACATAAACTTGAAATTGAGCTTGGGCTTTGGATTTGAGCTTAGGAAGCTTGAACACAACCTCAATGGTGGAGACTTCTTCCTAGTTCTTCTTCTCCATCTCCATGCATCTCTTATCTCTCCATGGAGTTCATCTCCTAGCTCTCTCTAACTCTATATGCTGATTGTAAAATGACCAAGAGTCTAATGCATGAATATAGGCATCCTTATATAAAGAAAGGAAGGGATTATGTGTCACCATGCATGCTTGCATGGTGTGCATGTATGGACAAGTGTCCTAGAGGTGGACAAGTGGCAAGGGAGGTGGTGCCATGTGGTGCATGGGCTGCCATGTGGGGTCCACCTCGAGTTTTGTGCCACTACCTCGGTTTGCGTGCAAAAGTTCCTCATTATGCGTGTCGATCTCGGTTTACGTGCAGTCTGTGCAGACAGGTATTATTTCTGATGTTCGGGTCCAGGTACAGGACTAAGTTAATTCTAATTACGGTCGAGTCGGTGCAGTGATTATAGTCTAATTAGTAATTACATTACACTGATATAGTCACACAAATAAAATAATAATATAATAATAGACCAGATATAGAAATTCATAAAACTCGTATTATTGCACGTAGAGAAATTACAGGCATTACAGCGTGAGTATCTACAACTTATGGATATCATTTTTGTTAGATAATGGAAAAGAGAGAAAATAAAAATCTAAAATAAAAATAAAAATATAAGCTGAATCGGAAAAATAGATAATAAAATCAAAATCAAGCTTTTCTCTGGATTATAGATCTTACCTTTAGTGATCAGTAGAGTGGATCTTGATTTTGGATCGAAAAAATTAAAAAAATAATGAGAGATTGAGAGAGATCGAGAGATTGGGGGAAGAGAGTGAGAGAGTTGCAGAGAATGAGAGAGAGAGATCGCGGCGAGAGTGAGAGAAAAGAGAGGAAGAAGAAAGGAAAAAGAGAGAAAAAGAGAGATAGGGAAAAGTTTTTATGGTTCAAAGCCCTATATAAAGCCATTTTCTCTTTTTTTAGTGTATCTCTCTTTAGAGAAACTAAATTTTTTTTTTTTATGAAATAAAGATAAAATAAACAAACAGGTGTTAATCGTGAAACCGTCCCCCCCAACTGAGTCTGACATTGTCCTCAATGAGTGAGATGAGAAAAAGAAGCTAAGGATAACACCTGTTATAAAAAGAAATACAAAAAGAAATGATAGAATAATAATGACCAAATTAACTTATATATAAAAAGAAAAAAAATGACCAAACTAGGAGTATAGGACTATTAGAACATAAATACTCTGATATACTATGTCCTATACTAATTATGATTTAAGATATTAAAGAGTATTATAGTTGGGGTCCTCCAAAGGAATGGACTCCAACTCAGGTTCAAATCCTTCTAAAAATGGTTTTAATCTATGTCCATTAACTTTAAATGTATTTCCATCTTTAGGGTCCTCAATCTCGACAGTTCCATAAGGATAAACATTTTTGACTACATATGGACCAGTCCATCGAGATTTCATTTTTCCTCTAAAAAGATGTAGTCTTGAGTCATATAATAGAACTTTTTGCGCGGGGGTAAATCTTTTGCGCAAAAGATTCTTATTATGATACATTTTAGTTCTTGCTTGATGAATTCGGGCATTATCATATGCGTCTTCTTAAAATTCCTCCCTCTTCAATATTACAATTTAAAGTTCTAGTAGCCCAATATGCTTTATGTTCTAATTGTACTGGTAGGTGACAAGCTTTTCCATAGACAAGTCTATATGGAGACATCCCTAAATGGGTCTTATAAGCAGTTCTATATGCCCATAAAGCATCTGTTAATTTTGAAGACCAGTCTTTACGATTATAATCAACAGTTTTTTCGAGAATATGCTTAATTTGCCTATTAGCTAATTCAGCTTGTCCATTTGTTTGTGGATGGTATGCAGTTGACACCTTATGGGTCACTCCATATCTTTTCATTAATTTTTCAAATGGCTTGTTACAGAAATGGGTTCCTTGATCACTTATTATTGCTTTTGGAGTTCCAAATCGAGAAAGTATATTATCTTTTAAAAATGCAATAACTGTACGGTGATCATTCTTTCTTGTAGGAATAGCTTCTACCCATTTTGAAACATATTCGACTGCTAATAAAATATATTCATATTGACAAGATGGAGGAAAAGGTCCCATAAAGTCAATGCCCCAACAATCAAATATTTCAATTGTAATTATAGGGGTCATTGGCATTTGATTTCTTTTCGTAATACTGCCCAACATTTGGCAGCGGTTACAAGCCTTACAATATAAATATGAATCTTTAAATAGAGTTGGCCAATATAAACCGCTTTGTAAAATTTTCATGGCAGTTACTCGAGATGAAAAATGTCCTCCACAAAAGGACGAATGACACATGAAAAGTACATTTTCGATTTCTTCATTAGGAACACATTTTCTAATTACCTGATCGGCACAATATTTAAACAGATATGGGTCATCGAAGTAGAAATGCCTAGCAATAGCTAGGAATCTCTTTTTATCTGATGATGACCAATTGCTTGGTATTTTTCCAGTGACTAAATAATTAACAAGATCAGCATACCATGGTAAAGAAGTTACAGAAAATAACTGTTCATCAGGAAAAGAGTCTTGAATAAGTAAGGGTTCACTAGTATTGTCTTCAAAAGTGAGACGGGATAAGTGATCAGCTACCACATTTTCTACTCCTTTTTTATCTTTGATTATTAAATTAAATTCCTGTAGTAGGAGTATCCACCTAATAAGCCTAGGCTTACTGTCTTTCTTTGAAAGTAGGTATTTAAGAGCTGAGTGGTCAGTAAAACAGACAATAGGGGAACCAATCAAGTATTGCCTAAATTTATTAAGGTCGAATACCACGGCTAGCAATTCTTTTTCAGTAGTTGAGTAGTTCATTTGAGCACTATCCAGAGTTCTACTGGCGTAGTATATAACTGATGCCTTTTTATCCTTTCTCTGCCCTAGGACAGCTCCAATGGCAAAGTCGCTAGCATCACACATTAATTCAAATGGTAAACTCCAATCAGGAGATTGCATAATAGGTGCAGTAGTGAGATGCTCTTTTAATTGCTCAAAGGAGTTTTGACGTTCTTTAGTCCATTCAAAAGGTGTGTCTTTGACAATAATTGACATAAAGGTCTAGAAATAGTACTGAAATTTTTTATGAATCGGCGATAAAAACCTGCATGTCCTAAGAATGAACGGATGTCTTTTACAGTCTTGGGAATAGGTAAATTAGCGATAAGATCTATTTTAGCTTTCTCTACTTGTATCCCATTTTCAGAAATAATGTGTCCTAAGACAATACCTTTAGTGACCATAAAATGACATTTTTCCCAATTTAAAACTAAATTTTTTTCTTCACATCTCTGGAGAACTTTTTGAAGATTGCTAAGGCAATCATCATAGGTTTTGCCAAAAATTGAAAAATCATCCATAAAGACTTCTAAATTTTTTTCTACCATATCACTGAAAATACTTAGCATACACCTTTGAAAGGTCGCAGGTGCGTTGCAAAGACCAAAGGGCATTCGGCGATACGCAAAAGTTCCAAATGGACATGTGAAAGTAGTTTTTTCCTGATCTTCTGGTGCGATCTCTATTTGATTGTAACCACTATATCCATCTAGAAAACAGTAATACTTATGACCCGCTATTCTTTCTAACATTTGATCCATAAAAGGTAAAGGAAAGTGATCCTTACGAGTTACAGCATTGAGTTTTCTGTAGTCTATGCATACACGCCATCCAGTAGTGACACGAGTGGGAATTAATTCTCCCTTTGAATTTGGAACAACTGTAATTCCCGCTTTCTTTGGCACAACTTGTGTTGGACTTACCCATTTGCTGTCGGATATTGAATATATAATGCCCATGTCGAGTAGCTTGAGAACTTCCTTCTTTACTACTTCCTGCATAATAGGATTAAGTCTTCTTTGCATTTCTCTTGAGGTTTTAGCATTTTCTTCAAGATATATATTGTGAGTGCATATTTAAGGGCTTATTCCTTTTAAATCTGCTATACTCCAACCAATAGCACTTTTATGCTTCTGAAGCATACTAATGAGTTTATTTTCTTGACTAGAGTCTAGAAGAGATGATATTATTACGGGATAAGTATTATTATTATTAAGGAAAGCATATTTAAGCTCTTTAGGGAGTTCTTTTAATTCCAACTGTGGAGTTTGTAAATTAGATGGAAGTGTTAATGTAGTCTTTGGTGGTAAAGGTTCAAAATATGTGGTCCACATTGCTTCTTGAATTATTTCTTCTGTTGAATCTTCATTAAAACATACTTGACTCATAAGATGTTTTTGTAGATTATTACTGTCTAGCTTCTGAATGGAGTTATTAATAACAGATTCTACTAGATCATTATAACAAGTCAAGTTAAAACATTCTCGTGATAGAGATTCAATAGCATGAACTTCTTCAATATTCTCATCTTCTTCTTGATGTTGTGGATTAGAAAAAACTTTAATATTTAAAGTCATATTCCCAAATACTACAGTCATCATACCACTGCGGATTCGAATAGTGGCATCAATGGTGGCCAAGAAGGGCCTTCCAAAAATGACTGGTATTTGTACATTAGTATCTAATACTGGTTCTGTATCAAGGATGACAAAATCTACTGGGAAAATAAATTTTTCAACTTTGACAAGAACATCTTCCAAAATTCCTCGCGGATATTTTGTAGATCTATCAGCAAGTTGTAATACCATGCGAGTAGGCTTTAGCTCACCTAATCCAAGTTCTTGATAAACAGAATAAGGAAGCAAGTTTACACTAGCTCCTAAGTCAAGGAGTGCGTGGTTAATTTTATGATTTCCAATAATACACGATATTGTTGGTGTACCTGGGTCTTTGAATTTTGTTGGTAAATTATGCTGCACGATAGAATTAATTTCTTCAACAAAGTCAGCAGAATACGCATCCTTTCGTACATTTTGCTTACGTTTGACAGTACATAAATCTTTTAAGAATTTTGCATAAGCAGGTACTTGATTAATTGCATCTAAGAAAGGAATATTAATGTGTACTTGTTTAAATAATTCTAAATATTCGTGATTCTTAGTATCTTGGTATTTTCTTAAACGTTGTGGATAAGGAATTGGAGGAGAGTATTCAGGAGTTTCCTCTGTTTCTTTTTCCACTGGTAAATCAGATGTTTCATTTTCTTGAGAAATTTGTTGTTTTTCATGGGTTTCAACTTCAACTTCATCTATTTCTTTCTCTATTTCTATCATGTTATCTTCCTTATTTGTATGCTCAATTTCTTCTAAAGAAGGTGATATTTCTTCTCCAACAGCCTTACCACTTCTTAGTACAGTTATAGCTTTTACTTGTTCATGTTGATTATTACCAGAAGTTGAGGGATCACCTTGTGGTTGTCCCCTTGGATTAGGTTATGGTTGGGCAGGAAAAATGCCTTTTCCTTTAGAATCGTGCTGATTATTAATCCTATCCACAGATGTTTGTAGTTTTCCCATGATTTGTATTAATTGCTGCATCATAGACTGTAAAGGTTCCTCTTGCACTTTCTTGTGTGGAGGCACATAAACATTAGAATTTTGCTGTGTATTAGGATATGTATTTTGTGTTTGTTGAAATTGAGGTGGAGGAGGTAAATATTGATTATTTTGAGGAGGTTGGTGTTGAGTTTGAAATTGTAAAATACCTTCTTTGGTATACATATGATTTGGAGGATTCCTCCAATTAGACTGGTATGAATTACCATAGGAGTTTTGGGGACCCCTATAATTATTCACAGCATTTATCTCTGCTGGAGCAACTTCTTGAAAATTTGAACTGTTAGGACATTCATTCGCAGAGTGTCCTAAAGTATGACAGTTGTCACAAAGTTCTCTTTTCTTCTTAGGTGGATTATTTTTTTCTACTGATATAGCTTCCACTTTACGTGCTAATTCTTCATATTTCAGTGTTAATTCATCTTCTGATTGTAATTGATATAAACTTTTAGCTTTTTCCGTTCTACCAATTTCTTCTTTTTCCCATTGGGAAGCATTCTCGCTAAGCCAATCAAAATATGTTTCAGCTTCATCGGCAGTTTTACTCAAAAATTCTCCTTGACACATAGTTTCAACTAACTTCTTTGATTTAGGTTCTAATCCTTCATAAAAGAAATTAATTAAACGCCATTTTTCAAATCTATGATGTGGACAAGCTAGTAGGAGATCTTTAAAACGTTCCCAAACTTCAGGGAATGGTTCCTTTTCTTTTTGAGTAAAAAGTTTAATTTGACGCATCATGCTATTAGTTAAATTTTTTGGATAGAATTTCTTTAGAAATGCTTCATTCATATCATGCCATGAAGTTATAGATCCAGGACGGAGAGATAAAAGCCAAGCTTTAGCTTTATCTTTTAAAGAAAAAGGAAAAAGCTTAAGACGGATTATTTCAATAGGACAGCTTTGATCAGAGAACGTACTACAAACTTCTTCAAATTCACGAATATGAAGATAAGCACGTTCTGACCCCATTCCATGGAAAGTTGGTAAGAGTGGAATCATGCCATGTCTAAAGTGAAAATTTTCTGTGTGTCTAGGTAGAGTAATGCAAGAAGGAGTGATATTTCTTTCTGGGGTAAATAAATCACGTAAAGGACGTTGTTCACGTTCTGGTAAAACAAAGTGTGGTATATTTTCCCCCTGCTCACTATGAGCATCATCAGCGATTGGTCCTTCAATTTCTGCCATTATTCTAGGAAATTGTATACTAGATGATTCACTAGAAATATTAGAATTATGTGGTACTTGATATAAAGCCTCAGTAGTATCTAAGGACATAAGAAGTAAATGAAAACTAACTGATAATAATATTATTATGATTATTATTATTATTAGCTAAGTAAAAAAAAAAACTCTTTTTTTTTTTTTATATATATATATATTTTTTATTTTTATGGTTTTTTTTTTTAGAAGATGCACAAGTACATATATATAAATATATATTTATATATATTTCACAAGGAAAGAAATTATATATAGTTTTTTTTTTTTTTAATTTAATATTTTTTTTTTATGTTATCATTTTTTTTTTTTCTTAAAAAGAAAACTAGATTATTTATAAAGTAGAATAGGTATATATATAGATATTGATATAGATATAGTAGGAGATATAGTTTTAAACCTAACTTATTTATTTATTTTTTATTAACCGTATCCCCGGCAACGGCACCAAAAACTTGACGACATCCTATTGACGCGTTTTCTTATCACACCCAAGTGTAGGTGATCGTACAAGTAATAAAGTTCTGGAAGTCCAGGTCGAACCCACAGGGAACGGAATAAAATTTAATTAAGTTAGGCAGATAACTATTTTGTCACTAAAAAGAAAATAAAAGATGATGGATTTTTGTGGGGTTTTACTAAACTACTAATTTTTATATGTTTGCAATAAAAGTAATTAAAGCTATTTTTTTCTTAACAGTTTATGGTAAAGATTTTAACAGTGCAAAATAAATTAACTAACATACTAGTAAGAAAAGGAAGAAAAATAAATAAAAGCTAAATTTTTGTAAGATAAACTTTTTAGATTTAATAATAGCAAAAGATGGAAATAATACAGATATTTAAGCAAAACTATTATAAAACAGGAAATATTAATTAACTAGGGGAAATGATTTAAAGGAATTGGGAATATGCAAACCAACACTAGATCCCACAACTTTTGTGCATTTGAAAAGCATTTGGCATTTAAGACCGCAGAGTCATTCTTTATTTAAAAATAAACTTTCACTAGTCAGGGTCATATCAAGTGTGTCAGGTTTGATATGAAACGACGTCGTTTGGTTTAAAGAAAAATAAAAAGGCAATTGGGCAGTAGCCAGGTTCGAACCGTGCCTCGCCGCGTCCAGTCCCCACCACTCTGCCACTACACAATTGCCTATCCATTATTGGATAGAAATATATATAAACACATATTTGAAATATTAACTTTGTCATATGAGTTGTTTGAGTATGCTAGGTGTTTTTTATGACAAAAGGCATAGTTTGACAATCCACATAATTAGGCTTTTTATTTCAAATATGTAATCTTTTGAGCCCAATATAGCCATAGTATATAAACATGTTAAATGGTCATAAACTATAGATACATAGATATTTTTGGCCATAAATGAAAAAATAACTCATCCAGATAAATTTGCCCATTTAAGATTAGTGCACAGAAGTTGTGGTTTATAAGTTTTTATTACATATCCCCAATGAAAGTTTCAGCCTACCATTTTGGAATTGAAACTGTTATCAAAATAAAATTAAAAGATAAGTTAAATAGATGCACGCAATCACCGTCCAATTAAAATTAAAGTTGTAAAACCAAGGTAAGGGTAAGAACTAATATTATTATATTATTTTCTTTACATAACATGAACTGGGGTTGAATTTGTGGAATCTGCAAAATAGCAAAGTTTAGTACAACTAGGCTAATAAAATAAACATAAATGGAAATATTGAACCAAAAATAAAATACTAAACCTTTGACTTTGGATTCTTGTGGGGTCACAGTGGTTGAACTCCAAGAACACAAATAAGGCCAAACCAAATCAAAATATACTTTTGGAGTGAGATATGTGTATGATGTACTTTTGGACTTTAGTAGGTGATTATAACAACTACGTGGCTAAGAAATCTGGCATTTAATCGCAAAATCTGTCTTTTAGTGAATAAAAATATTACTATAAAAACTAAAAATTTGGGATTTCTAACTATTTTAGGGGACAACTATAAGTACTACTAGACTAGAAATATTAAATCTAAATTTAAATAGGACTATTTTACTACTAAAAATTGACAAAGGTCATACAAGAAAACAAATATTTTATTTTAAGAAATACAGTACACAAAGTTTTGCTACATATTTTTGAACATAAAATCATCAATTACAAATTTTACAACTACTAGAACTAGAAAAGGCAAAGAAAAACTAAAGTTTCCTATTTCTAGGGACAATATAAAGTGCTCACATAATAACCTCCCCTAAACTATTCTCTCAGTGATTGTGTGTTGTGTGGAGCTTGCTGTAAGCTGTGTTGTGATTGTGTATTCTGTTTGGTGTTTGAGGCTTCCTTTTATAAACGAATGCTGTGAAGTATTCGTCATTGAGTTCGTCATTTGGGCACGCGTTTGGCAATTTGTTCTTCGCAGCGTCCTGATTTCCTCCCTCTCTGACAACTCGTTTGATTTTTCTTCCCCTGCAGAAAAGGGAGAGAGAGAGAGAAAGAAGAGAAGAAGAAAAAAAAAATAATAATAATAAAATATAACAAGCATCACATCCAAGCTTAGCTAAGCTTGGATGTGTTTTTTTCTTCATTCGTTTTTTTTTTTTTTTGATACCTACCAAACAGTAACAATTACTGTTTGGTTACTATTCACTACTATTCATTACTATTCACATTTGACTAATAATATGGGAGATACTACAGTGTGGTTGCTACCTCTTTCCTTTCCTTTATTTCACTTCATTTTTACCTAAAGATATAAAATATGTAAAAACACATTTTTACACGCATTTGAGTAACATCACTATTAAATTATATTAATTCAAATATGCATGTAAAACTAGAAATTTGGGGGATTAAATGAGCAATATGTCTATTATATTGGCACATAAATGTGCAAAATTCAATGTTTGTCAACCCTCCACCTCCAGTTGGATGTGACCAAATTCATTCCTAAATGGACTATGCTTCCTTAATTTTAGGATGACGACTGCCCTGACAGTTAAATACAAAACTGCCTAATCAGTTCAACCATCGGGCTACCATGACCGTGATCCACGCCTTTCTCCCAATCGGGCTGTCTTACTTGCTACCTGTCATGCCTTCTGAAGTGTATGAGCCTAATGACAACTATATGCATGCTTCCGACCAATCGGGCTTAAACTCTTGCCGTTGCTGTTTATTCCAAATATGGTGCCCGATCGCTGGGTGTTTGAGCTGCATCACCTATCGGGCTCCATCGGACTTGAGTCTATACCTTACCTTTCTGAACCACGTGATGTTTTACCTCTTGAGTCCGATCGCCCTTCGCAACCTTGGGCCGGCCAATTTCCAAACAAATCATGGGCCAGCCAGATCCAAACCCACTCCAATTCATTCAGGCTAAAAAACCCTTGGCGGTTTTTGGGTGCAAACAAGGAGAAAAGAGAGAGAGAGAGAAAGGGTCGCAGTCCCTCCCCCGCCACCGACGACCACCCACCACCTTCCTCCTCCTCCTCCTCCTCCTCCTCCCCTCTCTATCTCCGGCCACCCCTCTCTGCTGGCGACCACTCTGTGGACAAATTACTCACCAATTCGTGAGGAAAAAAAAAATCAAAATTTCTCATAAAAATTGAATCGTTTGAGACACGAAAATTCGATTTCACCTTTGTTCTCGAAAATGCGAATGAAAAGCAAGGTTTCAAATTTAAAAGCCACCATCAACGAAATCAACCGATCGCGAGGCAATACAGAAATCGATCACTCTTTGGACAAAATTTCTAACCCACTTGTGTTCAAAATTCAAAATTTCTCACTGAAATCGAAGCGTTTCAAGTATCGCAACAGCGTAACTAGTGCAATGTGAGAGTTATCTTGGATGGTCTAATCTACGAATTTCTTATCTGAAATGGTTCATTGATTTGATGCGTTTATCGACGGTTGTGCCATAGATTTACTCACTTCCATGAATTTGTATACATACATATAGTGTTGATGAGGATCTCCTTATTGTATAAGCTGTAAGAAATTCCTCACTTGTTACATAGATTATGTTAGTGCGAAATTTCTCAGTTGTATAGACTGTAATAAATAGCTCGTTTGTTATGCAGATGAAGTTAGTGAGAAATTTCTCACTTTGATATGCTGTAATAAAATGCTCATTTGTTATGTAGTGAAATTAGTGAGAAATTTCTCACCTATATAGGCTGTAATAAAATACTTTCACATTATATGTAGATTAAATTAGTAAATTTTTTCACTTGTATAGACTGTAATCAATAGATCATTTGCTATGTAAATGAAGTGGCAAATAGACTATAATTGAATCAGTAAGAAATTTTTTCACCTTCACATTGAGAAAATGTACTCTAAACAAAACTAGATTAATTTAGCACATTTGTAAATATCAGTGACAAATTTATCACATAGTACTTATACAATGTATAAGTTTGGTATACTATAAACAATCACAAAATCATCAAAGGTTAACAAGTGCGTGAGAAATTTATCGCCTTCGCCATGAGAAAACATACTCCCAACAAAACTAGATTAATTTATCACATTTGTAAATATCAGTGACAAATTTATCACATGGTACTTATGCAATGTATAACTTTGGCATACTTTACAGTTAGAACCTTTGGAATCCAATAATTTTGAATTATGATTATCCTATATCAAGATACGTTTGAATCTAATATCACATTTAAAACATCACATAATCCACTACTGTGATTTTAGGGAGCAATACCCCCATAACGCCTCCACTTCTCCAATAAAAGATAATGACTAAAAATAAAACAAATTCAAAATTAACTTCTATTTAAAAATAATGGTATAATGGTAATTAAAAAAAACAATAATAATTTCTGAACTGTACACCCATTAGGGGATTAATTTCATAACTACCTAATTTAATTACACTCAATATATAATACCGCCAATTTAAGGGACTGAACAATATGTTTCTATAAATTACTAATTTAACGTAGATTAAATTGACCTATAAAAAAATGGATTGACCAATTTAATGCAAATTAAATTGACCTATCACAAAAAAAGGATTGATCAATTTAATGTATATTAAATTTGATATATTATTTATCATATACCTTTGAATTGGAATTAAACAAGGATTGGCCAATATCCTAACATTACAGTTATTAACCATGTTTCATCTACACAGTATTTTCTTTTCTTGGTTCGAATCTTCATTATACAATTAATTGATTTTGTGTTCTCAAATTCATGTATATGAATTCTGATTTAACATTTATATTTGGCTTGATTGTGTTTGCATGTGTTTGATAGATTTTTTATTTCAAATTAAGGAAATAAGAAGAGCACTTTAAGGATATTGAATGCTAGTTTATGTGCCTTTTATTTTGGTATTATGCATTCTCTATATGATTCTTGATAGAGTAGTGATATTTGATTACAATGCGATCTAACGAGATGTGCAAGATCAAAGTAGGATATGAATTTTTGAATCTAATGTGAATTATTTAGAGTTTATTAATGAGTAATGATATGCTTTTCCAAGTTCATATCTATATTTGGTTCCTAACCCAATATTTAAGTAGTTCCACTATTGTTTTAGAGTGGTACCACAACCACATGTATTGGGACCCATATTTGAAATGTAAAAGTTGGGAATGATAGCATTACTCAATCCATTTATAAATATATGACAATATATTCTACCACTATTTTATAAATGTATGTGTGTGTATATATATATGTGACAGTATATTCTACCACTATATATGTATATATGAAAGCCAAAGACTTTGGTTTAACCAAGTTGCAATTTAAGAGAATTTTTCTTATTTGAATTTTTTTTTAATTGCATATTTGTGTTAATATTCACAATTAAGGATTGACCAAAAACAAAGAACTAATTTAATGTAGATTAAATTAACCTATATAAAAAAAAAGATTGACCAATTTAATGTAGATTAAATTTGATATATTATTTATCATATACCTTTCAATTGGAATTAAACAATGATTGACCAATATCCTAGCATTACAGTTATTGACCACTTTTCATCTACATAGTTTTTTCTTTTCTTGGTTCGAATCGCACTACACAATTACTTGATTTTATGTTCTCTAATTCATGTATATGAATTCTTATTTAACTTTTATATTTGGCTTGTTGTTTTGCATGTGTTTGATAGTATTTTGACTTCAAATTAAGAAAATAAGAAGAGCACTTTAAGGAGATTGAATGTTAGTTTTCTATTATGTACTTTTTATTTCGGTATTATGTCTTCTCTATATGGTTCTTGATAGAGTAGTAATATTTGGTTACAATGCGATCTAACGAGATGTACAAGACCAAAGTAGGATCTGAATTTTTTAATCTAATGTGAATTATTTAGAGTTTATTAACGAGTAATGCTGTGCTTTCTAAGTTCATATCTATCTTTGGTTTCTAACACGGTATTTAAGTGATTCCACTATTTTTTTAGAGTGGTACCACAACCACATGTATTGGGAACCACATTTGAAATGTAAAAGTTGGGAATGATAGCATTACTTAATCCATTTATAAATATATGACAGTACATTCTACCACTATTTTATAAATGTATGTATATATATTCAAAAAAAAAAATTCACTTATTTGTTATACATCATGTCGCAATAAAAAGAAAGTATAGTGCTAATATTTTTGTTTTTTCTGTGGATAGTCATGAAGATCATAATCCATTTATAAATATATGACAGTACATTCTACCACTGTTTTATAAATGTATGTATATATATATTCAAAAAAAAATTTCACTTATTTGTTATACATCATGTCGCAATAAAAAGGAAGTATAGTGCTAATATTTTTGTTTTTTCTATGGATAGTCATGAAGATCATAAATAAAAGATAAATAGACTAATAATTTGGTCCACGACTATTTTTTACCACAAAAAGAAAAAAAGAAAAAGAAATTACAACTCTTCAGAAACGTATCTAATCTTCTTCTTCTTCCTTTTTTTTTTTTTCAAGTTTATTCTATATATAAATTAATGAAGGGATAATTAGTGTTAAGTCCCTATTTATGAACTTAAGAGTCTAAAGGACCTTAAAAATTTTGCATTTTTGTGAAAAGTGTCCCTGCTTACATATACTTTTATGAATTTGTGAAATTTCACAAAAGTAATAAATTACACAAAACTACATTTGTAAATTTCGTAGTTTTGTGAAGTTTCAAAATATAAGTGCATGGACTTTTCACTAAAGTCGTTTTTTTGTTGGACCTATGACTATATAATAACTATGAAATTTTTTTTTATGAAATACATGTACGTCATGTGACTTATTACACACTATAAACTACATACTTCTATCAAGAATATTTTTTTTTTTTTACTGAAATATAAACTATTTAATTCTACTAATTTAAAAAAAAAAAACTATTAATATTTTATGATTTTCGACAAACCCGTGCATTGCACGGTACTCATAACTTGTTGATACATATATCAGGAAAGAAAGGTTACCTTCATTTTAAAGGCAACATATATTTGCATAGTAATTATTTTTAGATGGACGACTTCCGTTGTGCTTTGGGTCATATTTACATAACATCAACCATTGCAATTTGTTCCCAGCAAAATAAAATAAAATAAAATAAAAAAATACTTGGAATTTGCAAACTTAGAAAAATTGTTGGCATTTAGTGCAAATATACCAATCAAAGTGGTGAGAGACGCGGCCTTTACTTCCATACCATATTAAGTTATTAGTTAGTTTTAAAAATTTAAGTTGTTAGAGAATGAGTCCTATAATATATACTAAGCTTTAATAGTTCTCAAATATTTTACCAATTGTATAATATGCCGTGATATATATATATATATATATTAGTGACTATTATATTTTCATTTGGTACCACTGTTACAACATTTGGGAAGTGTAATATATAGTGCTTAATGTAGCTACTATGGGGTTAATTCATTATATATAGAATAAGGGTTTTGTTAATATGTGCCTTTAGGGATATCCATAGAATAATTATATAGTTTCTAAATTTAGGATATCCGATGTACTTTGGGTGTGATACCACATGCATTGGTGTATGGTACGCCGACCACTACCACAAGGTGGTTCAATTATCATACCATTTGAGATTCAAATTTAAAAACCATAACATTACTTGTACGTTTATGTTCTTCTAAAAATTTGAGAAAGAAGAAAAAGTCAAAAACTTAAATTATAAAATGATGTAATGCAAATAGAGTAATTATGAAATAATGACAGTGATCAGTACCAAATACTACTGAATCAATCAATAATGACAAAGCATTTGAATATGAGTTCACAAATGCTTCAACGGTTGTACAACATGCTTCATTAGTGTAACATACCACTGCATGTGGTACAATTGATATAATATTTGAGAATCAAATTTAGAATTTAAATGTGGAAAGTATAGCATTACTCTTTGAAAATTAATTTCGGAATTCAAATATTAATTAAAAGCATAGAATTACTCAATTGTAAATATACATGCACTTGATTATATACATGCACAAGGATTCATAATCTAAGTGGTAAAGGGCTCGACACTTAGTGCCCTCCTATGTATCCATGTTCTAAATTCGAACATTCCCCTCTCCCATGTAATAAAAAAATAAAAAATAAATAAAAATACATGCACTTGATTATACACATTTTTTCTATTTCAACAACTAATGATGAAGTAAGATTAACTAACTTGTTAAATATGAATAATTAACAATCAAACTGTAAATTAATTACACTCAAACTTATCAAGTGTAGTCCTAAAAGCTTGTCTGTAACTAGCAACAATATTGTCGCTAGATGACCATGTGTCATTACAGGGGGATCGGTCATTTAAGTGGTGGATTGTAGTGACTAAGAGTTAAGACTCATGAAGCTAGCATGAAGAACAAGATGGATGAAGGGAAGTGAGATATATATCAAGTCTATGCACTTGTCCCACATTGCATGAGTGAAAATCTTGGACTAGTTTATAAGGTTTAATCGCCATTCGTATGCAACAAACCTTTTAAAATTGTGACGTAGCTAAACATAAAGAAACTCCACAATTAAACATGTTGTTGTTACAATAGTACCAGGATATGTAACCCCTTAAAAAGTTCTTATATTTAGGCACAAAACGGATAATATTATTACTAGACGGGGATGGGTGGTCGTTACATTGTCAATAGAGAGATCATATAACATGGTCAACTCACCTTTCCCTTCCCTTTATTTTTTCAAATTTTGTTTTCGAACTTTAAAATTAATCATTTTACTTAAGGTCTTTAATTTATATATTCAATTTCAGTTGAAAACAATTGAGGCCAAATATTTTTATTAATTGACTTCAATAATTTTTTTCAACTGAAACCAACATAAAACCGAAGCCCTTAAATGAAACAATTATATATATATATATATATATATATATCTTGACGGCAGATCTCAAAAGAAATCAGTATAAGTATATAAAAGTAAGAAAATGTACATGAACAATTAAGCAACACCAAATTCTTTAGTCATACTGCAAACCTCCTCTATCTCCGACTAAACTATCTGCGGAGCTTAGCTCGAAACTGAGCCAGTTGAGAGAGGAAGCTGCAAAGATGATCTACAACAGAGATCGCCCAAAACTTACTGTTACTGCGAAGGGAAACCACAAAAACACCACATCTGACCAAAAATGCTAGATCTAACGGAGACGCCAAATCTATATATAGAGTAAATCACTAGATCTGAAAGGCATATGCGAAGAGAATAATCGGACAACTAGTAAAGCAACAAAGCTAATTACTCTCTCATAGAGGAAGAGCCCCTCTAGTAGAGGCATTAACGAATGAGATTTTTTTTTAGAGAGAGAAAATTGTTTTTTCCGAGAGAGAGAAAGGAACAAAAAAATTGTCATTATATTTAGAAAAGAGTAATGCTAAGTACATCTAAAAGTGTCATCTTAACTATTCACATGCTGACATGAATTTTTAAAATTATTTATCAATTGTCAAATAAAGTTTAAATTAATTTCAAAAGTGCCATAACATATCAACATGTGGATACTACTTTAGGTGCACAAAACCGGTGGAGTGTACTTAGCATTTTCCATTAGAGTTATGCGTCTCTTCTCAAATTTTTTGTCTCAAATGCTTCTCAAATCTATGTTGCAGTGGGACCACTGTGAGCTCACTTCAACTTCCTCTAATTAAAATTCAGCGAATCCATTGCCATGTAAATTTAAAATAAAAAAATAAAAAAAAAAAATTTGGGCATTCCATTATTCTTATATTTAAGATTAAGAAGTTCAACACAAATATTTTGAGAAAAAATGCGAAACGTTTTTTTTTTTTTACCTTTATACATAATTTTCAGAAAGAGTCAAAAATCCAAAGATATGGTGGATCATACGGACGCTAGGTTGATATGTACGTTCACACAGAAGGAAAGAGACTAATCACTGGCTTTGTGGGGGGGCCTATTACTTGCTCTTTGGTTGAAAATGACTTGAGCACTGTTAGCCCTTTTCTATTGGTCACCGTCAGAGTACGGTGCACAAGCGCCTCACGCAATTGGCAATTGCTTACCCCACACCGGCATTTTCTCTGAGGGCTGTTTGGGAAATTCTATTGTGGTATACACTTGCCAACCTCTACATGCAATTATGCACTAAGCAAGGGCAGAGCCATCAGTTTTGGTCGGGGTACCTAAGTTATACGGAGGTTCGAGATCAACGTTATTGAAATAAAATTTTTTGGGTCTATTTTACATAATTAGAATCTTGTGTGTGTGTGTGTGTCTGTTGGGGGACTCAGTCGACTGTTCAATCGACTGATTTTTCCTATCGACTGAAGCAGAAATTCCCATTTTTTAAAATACAATTCAATCGACTGTAGTCTTTCACTTAGTCGACTATTTCTTTCACAAAATGAAAATAGCACTTCAACCTAACACTCTAGTCCACTGCGTCGGGGACCTAGACGACTGCTTTTTTCAATATTTCAGGGCAGTATAAAGCTAATTCAAAACAGACTTCTAGTTGACTGTCCTTAAACCAATCAACTGTCCCTAAGTAACACAATATTTTCAGTAATGTAAATTTAACAACTTACAATCTACGACACTTAATTATCAGTTTTATTAAACAAAGCTTAAGATTGGATACAAGAAGAAAAAATGCAGCTTTTAGAAAACAATGAACATGGAAAATTACAATTCGAGACCTAAGTTCAGCTAAATTTACTAAATTTTACAGCATAAAAGGGCTAAGAAAAATTTCCAAGTTACCGGGGGCTTTTGTCCCTCAAGAAGTGTCAGTGCTCTGTCAATGCTTGTCGGTACTCTCAAAATATATTTTACTTTTCAGAAACACCTTGGGTTTGTTTGTTTGCTGGATAACTTAGGGGGATTGGACTAAAATAGTCCAATCCGGGCCTATACTGTGTTTGTTTGTGTCTTTTTAGTATAAGTTAACTCAAGGTATTGTGATATGTGGTTAAAATTTATGCTGCCTAGGAGGGATAACTTAATAACTGGGGGGAGGTGGTATTAAAAATGCGGGGATAAGGTGTAAGTGGGATAAGCTAGACAAATGACCATTCTATCCTTGATATAAAAGGCACCTCACATATGGGCTCACAGTCACAATCCAAAAAAACCCACAATACATCGAGAGAAGAGAGAGAGAAGCGAAAGCTGCGATCAAGAAGAGAGAGAGAGAGAAAGGACCAGATCGAAGTGAGAGAGAGAGAGAGAGAGAGAGAGAGAGAGAGAGAGAGAGAGAAGAGAAGATTTCGAAGAGAGAAGACGAAGAGAGAAGATCGAAGGTCCAGATCGATGAAGAGAGAGAGAAAGGACCAGATCGATGAAGACGAAGATGATTTCGAAGATAGATGACGAAGACGAAGACTCTCTTCGAAGATGAAGACCCAGATCGAAGGTTCTGTACATGTTTATATTTTGTATTTTGTATTCTTTGTATCTTGTAGTCCAGATCTATACATGTTCCTAATTTGTATTTTATTTTTTGTATTTGATTTGTCAAAAACATGTTTGCATTGTTTGGTTTTGAATTTTTTTTTTTTTTTTTGTATCAGATTTTTTTTTTTTTTTGTGCAAAATATGTTCTTTTCCAGATCTATACATGTTTCTATTTTGTGTAGTTTGATTTTTTTTTTCTTTCGTCAAAACCCTCTGGAAATCTATGACTGTTTTTCTTTTGGATTTTTCCACTTTGTTTGGTTTCCCAGAAAATTTTGGAAGAAGGAATAGAATAATCCTTTTAATTATTTGTGGTTCTAGTAGAGTATTGGAATTGGAATTAAAAAGAGAAGATTTTATTCTACGCTTTTCTGCTGTTGTTCTAGATATTTTGATTTTAGTCCTTTTGTTTTAATTTCTTCATCGATCCGGTATACATGGATGATTGATTGTATAATTTGTATGTTTGGAACCATTTCTGTTATGTTTTACAAATGAAACACAAATTTTCATGGCTCCATGAATTTCACTTGAATAGCACTTTGGGAAAAATAAGGATTAATCCAGTCTTATACCATGCTTATCCAAACATAGTGTTGGACTATTTTAGCTTTATACCTTGTATAATTCGGTACTTACCAAACACAGTATAAAAATAATACTGCATTATTTTTATCCTGTAGTTAGTTATCCTAGCATAACTAACTACACTTAATACTATACCCATTATCCTATCCGGCAAACAAACGAGGCCCTTAAGTATAAGGTAGTAAAATTACATGCTCTCCACGGCTAGCTCTTCTAATTGCACTTTTTGTATTAGTTTAATATATCATGTTGCATGCTTAATATATATTAAAAAAGCTTTCCATAAAAAAAAAATTATTAATATTGAAAAGTCTCTTAGAGATGCCCTAATTTTTTAAACAAAAAGTAACTCTTCAAAGTGACATATCGCTTCAAATATAATTTTTAAGAAAAAAATTTAAGTCCTTTGGAGATACTCTTAGGGCCCCGTTTGACAGAGTTTTTGATTTTACGATTCAATTAGTAAAAAAAAAATAAATTTGCGTTTAACCAATAGATGTCCAAGATATCTTTTGACAAATTACGAATTTTTGTGATTGACTCACCTTTTTTTACAATTGAATCGGAGGGTTGGATTTGCCAAACAATATGAACTCCAATGGTTCTTCCAAAACACCCTCTTAGCCTTAGGTACTTGGAGTTTTGTAAGTCCCCAAATAGCTCGACCCGGATCATGTGAATCACACGGGCTGTCAATTCTAGTGGCAGTCAACATCAAGATTGGAAAACTTTCATGCTCTAGCTATGAAATAATTGCAATGCTAAAAAGGATGTATTTGAATTGATAATAATCACATGATGATTTAATATCCACATTGTCTAACTTATATGATTGTGAAGGATTTAGACATAAACCTAAAAGCTTAGATACATGTTGCTTTGTTCTATCATCAAAATTGGGGGGGACATGGAAATAAAAAGACCAAAAAAAGCACTATGGATTTAATTAAGTAATGACTTCATCAATTCAATTGCGGTGGATATCTATCTATATTAAGAAAGGGAAAGGTCCAATAGAAGTCCAAGAGAAGCAAGTCCTACGGCCAATCCAGCTGCAATAACGGAAGCGGCAGAAATCAGTGGATTCATGATAAGTTTTTCGCACAAAAAAAAAAAAAAAAATTGGTTAATGATACAATCAACCAATGAATTATGACTTAATTAGTCCATCGCTAAGATTCATCTAGTCGAAGTAACTAAGAACTTCGAATTGAAGTAATATTATTGAATCATCAGAACTACTTCAATCTCTCTTTATTAGTTTCCAACACCTATATATTTATAAGTTACTCATATTTTGTGCATAAAATATGTTTATAAGCTAACTAAAAGAAATAACCTAAATAGAACTAACGCCTTCTAAGCCACCTCTTACACTTCTATCTCTCAATTTCATCATCTCTCTCCTACTTATACTCACGCCATGAGTTTCACCCTTCTATTAATAGACAGGATGATTATTGTGTAATAGCTTCCCTAAGTTGCACCACTTGGTACTAACTTGATATATTGAATGTTCAACAATTATACTTTTTATGATAAGTAGGCGGGTTTAGTGAATTTTGGCAACCTTGCTTTTAGTGGCAATGCACAGTGCTTCCACTATATAACTTGATTTTGCTTACCCTATAATGTTTTTGACTATTGATGATTAGCCTAAAAAATGAAGAATATCACTAGCACTAATGTTAGTGCGGGCATTAATGAACTCCTTTTGGTTTTTAAATTTAGTGAAAATTTGAAGAAGAGTAATACTTAATTGGAGCACAACCAAAACTACAATTTTTTGTCCACAACTTCTATTTTGTGTCTATCTCTCTCTTAATGGGCACGGTGGGGTCACTGCCATTGTGGGACCTATCAAGAGAGAGATAAACACAAAATGGAGGTTGTGAACAAAAAGTTGTGACTTTGGTTGTGCCCCAAGTATTACACTTTGAAGAAAAGAAGGGGAGAAAAAAAAAGAAGGGAAGAAAAACTCTTTTTGTGAATTTCTCCCATTCTTCAGTAATAATAGAAGTTAAAAGTTGGCTAGTGCTAACGCCAAAGCACAATGTGCTAATGCCAAAGCATCACCCTTTGTGCTTTGGCATTAGCACATTGTGCTTTGGCGTTAGCATCACCCTAAAAGTTTTATGAAAATAATTCAACTCTGGAAAAATGTATGTATTTAACATATGTAAGTTAAAACAAATTTTTTTTCTTCTTTCTATGATTGTAACCAAAAAATCAAAAGTCCTTTCTTTTACATTTTGTTAATTAATCCATGCACCCACCACGCTGATCAAGCTACCGCTAGGGACAAAAGGAAAATAAAGGTATCGTATCCGACATAGTTTTGGCATAATTTAAATGTGTAATGCATGGTTTTTTTTGTTCTGAGGAATTTCTATTTTTCACACCTTTCCTTATCGATGTCATAACTACTTTCGGAACTACGCTTCTATTACTTGGGAAAACTAAATTCCCTATTGTTCGAGGTTTAATATATAGTATCAATAATATATGCTCTTTTCCCTATAAAATATGTGCATATATATATATATATATATTTGACGTCAATGGTTGCAAATGCCCTTCCTCTTGGAGTGGATGAATGTAGGGTATTCTAAAAAAAAGGCAGATTAGTCATTTGCAAAAAGTTACCATTGCCATATTTCAAAACTTCAAACTCTCTAAAAGTCATGTAGCTCTTACCATCTCTTGAAATCGATGCTTTGTTTGGTTTTGTGCAAACAGGAAAATGAAGAAACGGTAAGGAAAAATAAATTTTTTTTAATTAATTTTTCTCTTTCTTAAATAAAAAAAAAATTCATGAAAAATCAAGAAAATAGAAAGGTAAAAGTACTCTAGAAAAAGTGTTTTTTTTCCTCATCATATTGATTTTTTCAACTTATTGCTCATCAAGAAAATAGAAAGGTAAAGTACCCTAGTATTTTCTTTTAATTTCTCGATCTCGCTAAATTTTGAACACGGCCTAAACAGCTAGATGATAGTGTTACATAACAACACGTATCTAGTTTTACATTAAATCCGTCAACCTCAATTATTGATGGAATTTCGAAACAATTATCAAAATTAAACACTAGATACTGATCAATGGGACGTGTGATTAATTAATTGAGTTCACCAGAAGACATGAGATCAATATGAAGCAACTCAATTCAATGAAACAGTTGAAAGCATAATTAATGTGTTGGGTTTTATTAGAGCCCAAGCACCGAAGTGACAATTTGTGGTTCATGGTTACTTTTGTCATTATCAAGCCCTTATAATCACCTAAATCAAGGATGGTTGACTTTTGATTTCCTAAGTAAGAGGACGTTGACTCATAGGAGCTATTTTGGAAGTCAAAACAATCAATTTTTTTGTTGGTCATAACTTATAAGTGCGGACATGTGAATTTCAGTATTCGGTGCATGTCACTTTTTTGGGGGGAATAGTTGTTTTGCCCCACGAGGAGCAAACGAAGCTTAGTCCGTGGATGAGAATGATGATAGATCATGGAGTAACATGTATCAAAGGTGGTTTTGGAAGGAAAAAGAAATGTTACACAATGTCAAGACCATTAAATGTCTTATAACTTTGGCACCATTGGACTTTTTTAAGGGTTATTTGGACATTGATAAGGATTATTTGGACCTTGTAAAGAAATGTATCAAGTTTGCAAAATATTAAATATCACTATGATGTACCTTATGGAATAAAAATTGTGCACAACTAAAAGTTAAGTCTGTAAAAAAAAAAAAAGAAAAAAAAGAAAGATAAGTAAATAGCAAGTTTGGGCTTTCCTGAGAGTAGTTTAGACTTTGAAAAGAAATATGCTAAGTTTGCCGAATATTAAGCATCACTATGTTGTACCTTATATAATAAATATTGTACACAACTAAATAAAATTTAAGTTTGTGAAAAAACAAGAATAAATAGCAGGTTTGGACTTTCCTAAGGGTTGTTTGGACATTTGGTTGTGTATAACATTTATTCCATAAGATCTATATAGTGCTGCTTAGTATTTTACAAATTTGGCACATTTATTTTCAAAATCCAAATAACCCTTGTCAAACTCCAAACAACTCTTAGTAAGGGATCGTCGAGCAAGAACCATTTGGACTTTTGTAAGGAACATTTGGACTTTAGTAAGTAACATTTGAACTTTTATAAAGAACATTTGGACATTCTTAAGGAATATTTGGACCTTTGTAAAGAACATTTGGACTTTCTTAAGAAACATTTGAACCTTAGTAAGGAACATTTGAACTTTAGTAAGGAACATTTGGACTTTCTTAAGCAAC